>CM033471.1:120119600-121423178 GCA_019447015.1 Hymenochirus boettgeri | reverse complement strand
AGTTTCACCCATGAATACATTTTAAAGGACTGTGGATACTCTCACATGTATTGGATTAAATAGAGGTATAACTAAAATGTCTTTGGGATTATTTGAAACTACGTTGTGGATGGAACATATATTTTCTTAAAGTTGCCTTTCAAAGGACTAGACATTCCTACATCTTTTTGTAATATGGATTACTTCGGTTTATTCCCTTTTATAAGACTTACAATGTATGGATATTAACCATTTTATAGTTCTGCATTATAAGCCATTACTTAGGGCTCTAATTTAAAGACTCTATCAGGGAGATGTTATAAAAGTTCTTATTGTTAAAAATGGTGCTAATTTTGCGCCAACCAATCAGATGTTAGCTTTCAAATGTAAATAAAATCCGATTGGTTAGGGCAAAATTAGCACCATTTTTAACAAGAACTTTTATTAAATCTGCCTGAATGTATATTATATTTATGCACTTCTCATTTGTCTCTATATTATATTGCTATTTTACATTTCTTTCATGGAACGTGGTAAAGAGAGTGTATCTGGGATACAAACTGAGTGACAGATAACTGTATATATTACTTAATAGACTAAGTTCTGCTATTCCTCATTAGGATTGATTATGTTTGCCCCATTTTTGTCCAGACAGGCCATACTCACTTCCACATATGCATCAATTATGTAGGCATCGGCGTTGCATGCAGAGTGACGTCACTCCAAAACGACACATGTAATGTTACGTGCGCTGCAGATTAGATTCGCGGTTCATTACCTTTAAATACTAGGCGTAATGGGGACAAGGCAGCATGGTTGAAAAAGCTCCCCATACAGTACTTGTTTGTAGGAGCGAAACACGTCCCACTACCATTTTTTCCCACTATGCAGGATGAACTGTATCTGACCGACCCTGACTACTGACTGGTAGATATTTGGATCGGGGGGAACTAGTACACTTGTCACTTTCTATTCTATTTGTGCTTGCACTTAGGGAGGGTTGCATAGTCTTTTATTTTTAAATGTTTTATATATATCCCTATTGCATTAAAGGATTTTTAGCCATATCAACACAAAGTGTTGCAGTCTGCTCTTTTCCTCTTTATATGTACATACTATAAGTAGTATACTGTATATAACTGTAACATAGTCAATTGTGCACATTTTTTTCCCCCCCAGAATCAAGTGTTCCTAGCTACATATGGGTTCCCAGTAAGTAAAAGTTCTCTTTTCGAAATAGCTTAATGTAGCTAATACAATTATAGTAGGTGTCAAAAGAGTAAGGGCTTCAATAAAAAGTGTATGGATTTACAAAAAAAATGTTAAAATGTGGAATTAGACCAAATACTGTTAAGATCCTTTGTGTCTGACAAATGACACCATGTTCAAAATTGAACTTACTTTAAAGTAACTAAATAAAGTAACAGCATCAACAAAATAACATTATGGAGTTACATTGTCAGATCAATAATCTGTTGACAGTTCATCAAGTCAGCAACCCAGTAACTCACCAGAACATTTATATTTACTGACATGTTCTTCTCATTAAAATGATGCACTCAGAAAATCAGAATCTGATGACTGTAACCAGGCAGCCTAGAAATAACGGTTGTTCTTCTGACATACTGAAGGGTTGTGTGGGTTTTTTTGAAAATCACTTGTACAAATAGGCAACCACCTCATTTCCAAGTGACTTTAAGTATTAATCACAAAAATAAAATTATTAAACAGAGTATTTAGTGAAATTGATCATAGCTCACAAACAATGTTTATATTAACCATAAATTCTTAGAATTTTAACTCATAATTCTTGGCTGTAGCATGGCGCATTTGTAAACCATCTGTCTAAAAATACAACACCTATTGACTTTCCTTGCTTATTCTTAGCAAATTCACATCACAAGTGCTAACTGTGCTGACACTATCAGTACATGTGCAACATACTCTTAAGGAATGTTAGGGAACTGTCAGACTTTATGAGTGGGATAAAGACAGACAGAGGATATGTCATGTGTATTTTGAAAGTTTCATCCTCATACAATCAACTGCCACAAATGTAAAGTCAGTGATTGCCTTCTTACAGGGGGCAGTTTTGTACTTTTCCCTTTAAATTCTTTTAAGAAAATACAATATTATGTGTGTGTGACCAGCCAGATTATTTATTCTATTGTTGTCTGTGCTGAAGTGATGTTGCAGGGTTAAAGAAAACCTGCAGCCGATCACTGTACACAAAGATTGATGTATTGTAGTTTCATCCTGTAGTTTGTTTCAGGACGAAACTACTTGTTTAGATGACAAAATGTGCTTGTAAAAACTACCAATGACATTCCATCATGAAAACGGTGAAATTTTCTTCAAAACAACAAAAAGTTTGCATGTAAATTGCTAGTTTTGAAATTTGTTCTGTAAATTGAATCATCCAATTTTATATCATTTAACTGTATTTCAAATACCCGCAATACTGGATGCTTCATCTATCTCTTTATAAGAATATTAACAGCATAAACAGTGAATGTAATAGAAACAGCAACAAAAAGTAATGCCTAAAGATATTTGGCTTTAAAATATGCTGGGAGGTCTTTTATAAAGCAGATGCAAATACAGTTTAGTCATTTGTTAACTATCCCTTGCTTTGCAATAAACTGTAGTTGCTAAGCTATAGTGCCCTGTTCCTATCTGCCCTAAACTGATGTTTTTTATATGTTGTCTTTCCAACTGTTTTTTTAGTCCTTGTTTTTTCCTTAAAGGACATCTATACTGAAAAATAGGTTATTTTAAACTGACCATAACTGGAAACTATAATTCTTCCCAACCACCACTGTATCATTTTTTGTTGATCTGCCCCTATTTATTAGATATCCAATCTAAAACCTCTTATATTTAAGCTGTCAATCAAGTTCCTTGCTCTCAAAAACTATTCTTCTATTCAGTTTTGCTGTAGCTGCAATGGTGACAGAGTTTTGACAGTTGAAATGCTGTATGCTATGTGCAGGCTTGACTTTTGGTTTGTGGGGAAAAGGTCAGGTTGGACGGAAGTAGGAGTGGTTAAAAGAGGGAGGGGGGATATTGCTCCAAAACAAAATGTGTGCTTGATTGAAGGCATGCAGCAACACATGCAAATCAGAGTGCTACTTACATGTATTCAATTTATAGATTAACATGAGGCAAAGTCATTTTTTCAGTATAGTGTCCCTTTAACTGTAACTGTACATGTCCAATTTGCAGTCTGCTTGTTGTCATCCCAGTCCTCTGATTTGTGGCATTTTATTTACTAATATACATTAACATGTTATGATTTCTGCATAATCTCAGAGCACTCCCACACATACCCAGTTTTCCTTTTCCATAGCAACAAAGTGTGCCAATCTTAGTAATAAATCTGAAATTTCTTATTATAAGAAATAATTCACATGCTATTTACTGGTTTTAATACATTTTTGTTAATTAGAATTGTATGAATATAAATAGTTCTCTTAAGAAACAAAATAAATAATAATATAGAGCACAATTATATTTTACAAAGTATCTCTGTAAGATGCATGGTCCATCTTAACTTAAAACAGCTTCTATCTCTGATTTGCACATGGTTTGCACATTTTAGTCAAATTAGACTCTCTTGTTATGTAAATATTATGATCAAAAGTGTTAGTATGGGCCCTTCATTCAGGAGTTGCAAAGCATGGCTTACAATAATTCCTCTGTTAAAGCATTTTTATTTATAGATTACAGAGCTTTGCCAAGGGGGCCTGTAGCATGAAATCTGTTAGGAAATTACACCCTGAAAAAAAACGTTGATGACAGTTTTTTAGGCATTTCCTTAATAGTAGGAAATGGAGGCTTGATTACTTTCAGGATTGGTTTAATTGTAGAGTTTTTTTTAATTTTGTGGGAATGGTGGTCATGAGTTGTCTATGCTTCTAATTAGCTGTAATTAATTAAAGTATAGCCTGATGTAGAGGGCCTTCGGGAAATTATACTAGTAATAACATAAAAGCCACTATTGTGTTACAATTTCTCACAATGTTTGATTTCTAAATGTCCTCTCCTATGTCATACTGTAGATAAAATCATGTAGCTTGTCAGTCAGGAGGACAAAAAAAGCCTGTTTTTACCAGGCCTAAACCCAGATATTGGCAATTACAATAATCAGGAGCGAATGTTATTCAACATACTGATTTCATTTAATGCTTGTTTATAGGCCTTATAAGCCTAGCTATTACTTTGAGCTTGAAAACTAAAGTGTTTTGACTCCGGCCTAATATTTGATATCAAATTGTTTGCTTACTGCCTTCTGACTGCACTTGTACTCTGCTTGATAGCTGATTACTACCTAAGTAACCTTGTATGAATTTTGCTTGTTCAGACCCCGAGCTGTTTGTCATATTTGTCTTCCTGCTTGAGACACATTTTTCTCCAATTCAGTATTGTTAGACATCCAATGTTATGCTCTTTATATTTTTAGCAATATAGTTTATTAGAAATGGTAAGTGTAAAATAAAAAAAATCATGTTAGCAACTAAAAAGATGACTTGACAAAATTCCATTTCCGTTGTTTCTGTTACAAGTGGAACTTAAATCCGTAGCAATATTATTTCTTTGCCAATAGTGAATAATCACTCCTCATTTGACAGGATAGCCTGTACAAAAATCCATCAGTAACAAAGCCTGATGAATTATTTGACTTCTATCTTAAAAGACATAAGGTTTTTTTTTAAAAAGTGATTTATAAAAGGTTTATTATTGGCCCTTCTGAGTATATGGAAACTTGAAAATCATTTAGACTGTATACCTAAACTTCAATATCAATAAACAGGGAGATTCAATAAAAGTTATTATAGTTAAAAATGGTGCTAATTTTGCCCCTACTAATCAGATGCTTTCAAATGTTAAATAATATCTGATTGGTTGGGGCAAAATTAGCACCTTTTTCAACGATCAGAACTTTTATTGAATAACCCTGCAAGAGCCTTACTTAGTTTGTTCCAAACTTTCAAGAGAACTTTTATATATAAACATTTATACAGTTTGTTGGAGGTATGGCTGCCTACTAATTGTGTACCTTTATTACGTCACACAAACTTGCTTAATAATTAACTATTTAAACTATTCTGAAAATCATTACATTTTGTGTGTTAAAGGAGAATAATTGGGAAAAAACAACAACAAAAAACTGGTTAGTGGTAACCTGCATACTGTAATGTTCCATTTTTGTCAATAGGGGAAAGCATCTTAAAGGCAATCTCCACTGAGGAAAAAGCATTTTTTGGGTGTATTTTAAAGTACACCCTCCCCCAACCCTCCTCCTACCTTTTTTTAAGAATTCCCCTTCGTTTGTTTACAGCAGCATGGGGAAGTTGTGCTAGCTCCTGGGGGTGTGTCTTCCCCTGTGCTGGGGGGCTGTCACTCAATGTACATCATCATGGTAATAGACGCACCCACTTGGCTGCCATAGAAATCCTTTCCTCTCTGACTCTCTAAGTTCATTTTTACAGCTGATCGTGCAGAGAGAGACAGGGGAGGAAAAGTTAAAACCCTGTGTGTGTGTGTGTGTGTGTGTAAACGACCAACCAGTCAAATCACACAGACTGCAGTCCCGACAAATCCTCACACATTCTGCGCATGCACTTAAGGAACACGCGCATCGGATATTTCCCAAGCAGGCAGTCACTGAAAGTGGGCAAACCTGCACCATCCGCAGCGTTTAGGGAGAAACTCATTGGATTTCTGGGGCCGCCAGGAAAACTATCATGGGTCCCCCTTCCCTGCTTAATCTATAGTGGTTCTCTGGTAGGAGGCTGTATCTGTAATAGGAAAAATGAGAAAATTACCCCCCTGCATTCAGGTCGGACAATCGGTCATTCGAGAAAAAATTTGCTTTGGCCAAAGTGGTCTCCCTATAGGGGAGTCGGCCAAGGGAAGCACAGAGTCCTGAGCATTCTCCCTATACTCCCTATGCTGGGAGAATGCTTGGGACTGTGTGTATCCAGATCTTTGAAGAATGACATACAGGATCTTGCAGATCCTGTCTGTCATGTGTGCTTAAAAATATATTTTCTTTGCTTGTGCAAAATAAAATGGTGTGTGCTACACACAACAGTGCTTAAAGGGTATCTATGGTCCCCATACAAGTGTCCTCTATTTAAGATAGCTCTTACATACATTTCAAACAAGCCTAGGAGAATGTTTTTTAGCTTCCCTGGATCTTAAGTTATAGGCTTGTAAATTTAAATTTCTTTGTCTGTCCTGACTGTCTGAGACTGTGACAGTCACATCATGCAGCTGATAATGCTCTGTAAGAAGTCTATTTACAGACCTGGAGCCATTCCCTGTCATATTCTCTACATATGAACTTGCGGCTAGCTTTGAAGGACAACAATATAAAAAAAAACATCACCCCCATTACATGTCCACACTTCCAGCAGCTGAAATCACTTACTCATATTTACAGCTGTGCTGCCCTCCCTTAGATATCACACAGCAAAGATGAGTGCTAAAAGCCCACCTCCTAGACGGCCCAGGGTCATGATTAACATAACACTTGTTATTGGCTGGTAGGAATGTCTGTCACAGCCTCTCTCCTCCTCCTCTGCCAGTTAAACAAACTTGAAATGTTCTGTTGCTAGGATACAGCCTACATAATCAAGCTGATCAAGGGTGGATGGAGGAGAGTTTTTTCGCATGCTAGCTTTGAGTGAAAGTTAGAGGCAGACAGAATTGTTACGCCCCCTTCACAGCATGGCTAATTGAAGGCAGAGAAAGGTAGGGCTGCATACCTTTAATCTTCTTAAAGCAAATATTTAAAAAAATGCATTGAAGCAATACAGTTATCCTTTAAAAATTATTTAGAAGTTCAGGATGGGGCTTATGATGCAACTTGCAGATGGTGCTCCTAAAAAAAAAGCTTATTTCCTGCATACAGTGAAGACACCTGGGATCCTGAAATCTTGTTGTTTGATAGGGGATACAATTCTTTTTCACTTCTTTCGTTACAAAGCACATCAATCTTTGACTTTGTACACTGGGTATGGGAGGTTTATGTTGTTGTTTTTCTGCCTCTCACAGTACTCTAAACAATGTTGACATATCCTCTGAAATCATTAGCTTATGCCTCCTATGCTCCTGGATACCTCATAATGCACTGCATAATAAGGAATCACTGGTCCCCCCAGCAAAACTATGATGAGGCCTCACTCCCTCCTTCATCCACAGTGGTTTTCAGGGAGGAGGCTATACTTGTCATTGATAAAATAAGACGAGCCCCCCTAACTTCCTATGTTGTATATTTTGGTGTATTGTACCCAGGCATGTGACAATTGATGGTAGTGCATGCCAAAGAAACAATTCTAATTTTAACGTACACTATGCATTATGCATCTTTACTGAGAAAATTTAATGGACAACAAGGATTTCTATGACCTTAATTATTTTGTGTTAACTACGTGCATATTTTTATGTCTTGGTTTTCTGTCATTAGTGATAAGTCTCCCTATTTTAAATCTTACTTATTCCCTTATTCTGAGGGCAAAGCTGATTTATAAAAGAAAATTAAATTCTGCAAACTTGTTGGGACATTAAGAAATATTGATCAAGTCCTGTAGAATGCTTATATCATCATTACATAATTGCCAACAGATTCTTGTACAAGTCATTCTGAATTGAGAAAGCCAGTTGGATGACTAGCGAAATGTCTTCCAGAACTAAACTTTAAGTCCACTTGATCT
Source organism: Hymenochirus boettgeri (assembly GCA_019447015.1). Taxonomy (NCBI): domain Eukaryota; kingdom Metazoa; phylum Chordata; class Amphibia; order Anura; family Pipidae; genus Hymenochirus; species Hymenochirus boettgeri. The sequence continues at coordinate 121,415,478 of CM033471.1, read as the reverse complement.
AACTGAATAAAACAGATATAGTTATTGAAAACCAAAAATTACATTTAAGGGTTTCCGAATTCAAAGGTTACATTCGAGGGTTATCGAAAATCGAACATTACATTTGAGTGTTACCGAATTCAAGCGCAAAATTCGAGGGATATCGAAAATCGAACATTACATTTGAGGGTTACCAAATTTGAAGGCTACATGCAAGAGTTATTGAAAATCGAACATTGCATTCGAGGGTTATTGAATGATAAATTCATGGGTTACCAAAATCAAAGGCTACATTCAAGGGTTAACTAAATTAGTGGTTACATTCGAGGGTTACCAAAATCAAAGGCTACATTCAATGGTTTCCAAATTCGAAGACTACATTTGAGGGTTACCAAAATAGGTGGCTACATGTGAGGGCTACCAAAATCGAAGGCTACATACTAGGGTTACCGAATTTAAAGGCTACATTTGATGTTTATCGTAAATCGAACATTACATCCGAGGATTGCCGAAATATGTTTTCAAAGGTTACTGAAATCAAAGGCTACATTCGAGGGTTACTGAAATCTGTGGCTACATTCAAGGGTTATCGAAAATCAAACATTACATCTGGAGGTTACCGACCATTACATTTTCAAGAATTACCGAAATCGTAGGCTACAATTGTGGGTTACAGAATTTGAATGTTACATTCGATATTAAGTCTGCGAGTTTGGAAAATCGAAATAGTTTGGATACTTCAAGTTCGTCCGAACTCATAAAGTTTGGGTTCAGGTCCATCACTATTAATGAGGCTGCTTTGTTAGGTCTTTTCTCAAATTGCATCCAAAATTTGCTTGGTTAGTGAGACATCTGAGAACAATAGAAATCAACATTGTTTCCAATATGATGTGGGAAATGTTATGTTCTAAGCTAGATATCTAGCTATGCTTCCTATTATATTTCTAAATGATTGTTATTTGTTCTGTTTGTTGTCCTTTCGTCATGTTGCCATGAGACTAGTGAGGAGGATGTTTATTTTATGGCTGATCTAATGTTTTGTTTTGGGGTTTTTTCTTTTATTGTGTTGAGGAGAATTTTGTACAACTGCTTTTTTTTTGTTTTGTTTTTTTTCAATAATACTTACACCATTTTGTCCTTTTATAAATGTTTTATATTTTTCATTTGTTGGAATTTTAAATCTTTTTTCCTCTGTGTTTCCGTAATTGCGTTCCTGTTTTGTTGTTTGTACCTTTTAAGAAAAAAAGAAATGAGTTATATAGATTTTTATGTTGTTATCTATATTTATTGTAGGAGGGTATTACTAAAGATTTTGTTACATTGTGTTTAGTCTCTCTATATAGAAATGTTTCTGCTATTCTAAGTTATTGGTTTACAGACTGTTTTCAATTTTGTGGTTCTGTTTTAAAAGAATGGGACAATGAAAATGTCATTATGTTGTCATACGTAGCATTTACTGGAATTTGCAGTAGTGTAAATAAAAAGAGTTTAAGTTAGTTAACAATGTCTGAGGTATGATCCAGTGTATTCATGGTTTTTATATGAGTGTTTCATCCAGGGTGTCAAGTTGTAGTTATATGTGTTTTTATTTCTTTTTATCATTTTTTCTTATAATTTGTTTACAGAGCTTACACAGATAACAGATAAGTATAAAATCGAGTATATGGAAAAAAAAAAGTAAAATAAATAAATAAAAATATATCTATATATATCTATATCTATCTATCTATCTATCTATCTATCTATCTATCTATCTATCTATCTATCTATCTATCTATCTATCTATCTATAGATAGATAGATAGATAGATAGATAGATATTACACAATAGAAGGATTGTGGATGGGGGCAAAATTAGCACCTTTTTCAACGATCAGAACTTTTATTGAATAACCCTGCAAGAGCCTACTTAGTTTGTTCCAAACTTCAAGAGAACTTTTATATAAAACATTTATACAGTTTGTTGGAGGATATGGCTGCCTACTAATTGTGTACCTTTATTACGTCACCACAAACTTGCTTAATAATTAACTATTTAAACTATTCTGAAAATCATTACATTTTGTGTGTTAAAGGAGAATATTGGGAAAACAACAACAAAAAACTGGTTAGTGGTAACCTGCATACTGTAATGTTCCATTTTTGTCAATAGGGGAAAGCATCTTAAAGGCAATCTCCACTGAGGAAAAAGCATTTTTGGGTGTTTTTAAAGTACACCCTCCCCCACCAACCTCCTCCTACCTTTTTTTAAGAATCCCCTTCGTTTGTTTACAGCAGCATGGGGAAGTTGTGCTAGCTCCTGGGGGTGGTCTTCCCCTGTGCTGGGGGGCTGTCACTCAATGTACATCATCATGGTAATAACGCACCCACTTGTGCTGCCATAGAAATCCTTTCCTCCTCTCGACTCCTAAGTCATTTTTACAGCTGATCGTGCAGAGAGAGACAGGGAGGAAAAGTTAAAACCCTGTGGTGTGTGTGGTGTGTGTGTAAAACGAACCACCAGTCAATCACAACGACGGCAGTCCCGACAAATCCTCCCACACTTCTGCGCATCACTTAAGGAACGCGCATCGGATATTTCCCAAGCAGGCAGTCACTGAAAGTGGGCAAACCTGCACCATCCGCAGCGTTTAGGAGAAGAACTCATTGGATTTCTGGGCCGCCAGGAAAACTATCATGGGTCCCCCTTCCCTGCTTAATCTATAGTGGTTCTCTGGTAGGAGGCTGTATCTGTAATAAAAAATGAGAAATTACCCCCTGCATTCAGGTCGGACAATCGGTCATTCGAGAAAAATTTGCTTTGGCCAAAGTGGTCTCCCTATAGGGGAGTCGGCCAAGGGAAGCACAGAGTCCTGAGCATTCTCCCTATACTCCCTATGGGGAGAATGCTTGGGACTGTGTGTATCCAGATCTTTGAAGAATGACATACAGGATCTTGCAAGATCCTGTCTGTCATGTGTGCTTAAAAAATATTTTTCTTTGCTTGGGCAAAATAAAATGGTGTGTGCTACACACAACAGTGCTAAAGGGTACCTATGGTCCCCATACAAGTGTCCTCTATTAAGTAGCTCTTACATACATTTCAAACAAGCCTAGGAGAATGTTTTTTAGCTTCCCTGGATCTTAATTTATAGGCTTGTAAATTTAAATTTCTTTGTCTGTCCTGACTGTCTGAGACTGTGACAGTCACATCATGCAGCTGATAATGCTCTGTAAGAAGTCTATTTAGACCTGGAGCCATTCCCTTGTCATATTCTCTACATATGAACTTGCGGCTAGCTTTGAAGGACAACAATTAAAAAAAACATCACCCCCCATTACATGTCCACACTTCCACAGCCTGAAATCACTTACTCATATTTACAGCTGTCTGCCCTCCCTTAGATATCACACAGCAAAGATGAGTGCTAAAAGCCCACCTCCTAGACGGCCCAGGGTCATGATTAACATAACACTTGTTATTGGCTGGTAGGAATGTCTGTCACAGCCTCTCTCCTCCTCCTCTGCCATTTAAACAAACTTGAAATGTTCTGTTGCTAGGATACAGCCTACATAATCAAGCTGATCAAGGGTGGATGGAGGAGAGTTTTTTCGCATGCTAGCTTTGATGAAAGTTAGAGGCAGACAGAATTGTTACGCCCCCTTCACAGCATGGCTAATTGAAGGCAGAAAGGTAGGGCTGCATACCTTTAATCTTCTTAAAGCAAATATTTAAAAAAATGCTTGAGCAATACAGTTATCCTTTAAAAATTATTTGAAGTTCAGGATGGGGCTTATGATGCACACTTGCAGATGGTGCTCCTAAAAAAAAGCTTATTCCTGCATACAGTGAAGACACCTGGGATCCTGAAATCTTTTGTTTGATAGGGGATACAATTCTTTTTCACTTCTTTCGTTACAAAGCACATCAATCTTTGACTTTGTACACTGGGTATGGGAGGTTTATGTTGTTGTTTTTGCTTTGCCTCTCACAGTACTCTAAACAATGTTGACTATCCTCTGAAATCATTAGCTTATGCCTCCTATGCTCCTGGATACCTCATAATGCACTGCATATAGGAATCACTGGTCCCCCCAGCAAAACTATGATGAGGCCTCACTCCCTCCTTCTCCACAGTGGTTTTCAGGGAGGAGGCTATACTTGTCATTGATAAAATAAGACGAGCCCCCCTAACTTACTTCCTATGTTGTATATTTGGGTGTATTGTACCCAGGCATGTGACAATTGATGGTAGTGCATCCAAAGAAACAATTCTAATTTTAACGTACACTATGCATTATGCTCTTTACTGAGAAAATTTAATGGCCAACAAGGATTTCTGACCTTAATTATTTTGTGTTAACTACGTGCATATTTTTATGTCTTTGTTTTTCTGTCATTAGTGATAAGTCTCCCTATTTTAAATCTTACTTATTCCCTTATTCTGAGGCAAAGCTGATTTATAAAAGAAATTAAATTCTGCAAACTTGTTGGGAACTTAAGAATATTTGATCAAGTCCTGTAGAATGCTTATATCATCATTACATAATTGCCACAGATTCTTGTACAAGTCATTCTGAATTGAGAAAGCCAGTTGGATGACTAGCGAAATGTCTTCCAGAACTAAACTTAAGTCCACTTGATCTACTGAATAAAACAGATATAGTTATTGAAAACCAAAAATTACATTAAGGTTTCCGAATTCAAAGGTTACATTCGAGGGTTATCGAAATCGAACATTACATTGAGTGTTACGCGATTCAAGCGCAAATCGAGGGATATTCGAAAATCGAACATTACATTTGAGGGTTACCAAATTTGAAGGCTACATGCAAGAGTATTGAAAATCGAACATTCATTCGAGGGTTTTGAATGATAAATTCATGGGTTACCAAAATCAAAGGCTACATTCAAGGGTTAACTAAATTAGTGTTACATTCGAGGGTTACCAAAATCAAAGCTACATTCAATGGTTTCCAATTCGAAGACTACATTTGAGGGTTACCAAATAGTGGCTACATGTGAGGGCTACCAAAATCGAAGGCTACATACTAGGGTTACCGAATTTAAAGGCTACATTTGATGTTTATCGTAAATCGAACATTACATCCGAGGATTGCCGAAAATATGTTTTCAAGGTTACTGAAATCAAAGGCTACATTCGAGGGTTACTGAAATCTGTGGCTACATTCAGGTTATCGAAAATCAAACATTACATCTGGAGGTTCCGACCATTACATTTTCAAGAATTACCGAAATCGTAGGCTACATTGTGGGTTACAGAATTTGAATGTTACATTCGATATTAAGTCTGCGAGTTTGGAAAATCGAAATAGTTTGGATACTCAAGTTCGTCCGCACTCATAAAGTTTTGGGTTCAGGTCCATCACTATTAATGAGGCTGCTTTGTTAGGTCTTTTCTCAAATTGCATCCAAATTTGCTTGGTTAGTGAGACATCTGAGAACAATAGAAATCAACATTGTTTCCAATATGATGTGGGAAATGTTATGTTCTAAGCTAGATATCTAGCTATGCTTCCTATTATATTTCAAATGATTGTTATTTGTTCTGTTTGTTGTCCTTTTCTTCGTCATGTTGCCATGAGACTAGGGAGGAGGATGTTTATTTTATGGCTGATCTAATGTTTTGTTTTGGGGTTTTTTCTTTTATTGTGTTAGGAGAATTTTGTACAACTGCTTTTTTTTGTTTTGTTTTTTTTCAATACTTACACCATTTTGTCCTTTTATAAATGTTTTATTTTTTTTCATTTGTTGGAATTTTAAATCTTTTTTCCTCTGTGTTTCCGTAATTGCGTTCCTGTTTGTTGTTTGTACCTTTTAAGAAAAAAAGAATGAGTTATATAGATTTTATGTTGTTTCTATATTTTGTAGGAGGGTATTACTAAGATTTTTGTACATTGTGTTTAGTCTCTCTATATAGAAATGTTTCTGCTATTCTAAGTTATTGGTTTACAGACTGTTTTCAATTTTGTGGTTCTGTTTTAAAAGAATGGGACAATGAAAATGTCATTATGTTGTCATACTTAGCATTTACTGGAATTTGCAGTAGTGTAAAAAAAGAGTTTAAGTTAGTTAACAAGTCTGAGGTATGATCCAGTGTATTCATGGTTTTTTATTGAGTGTTTCATCCAGGGTGTCAATTTGTAGTTATATGGTTTTTATTTCTTTTTATCATTTTTCTTATAATTTGTTTACAGGCTTACACAATAACAGATAGTATAAATCGAGTATATGGAAAAAAAAAAGTAAATAATAAATAAAATATATCTAATATATCTATTCTATCTATCTATCTATCTATCTATCTATCTATCTATCTATCTATCTATCTACTATCTATCTATCTATCTATCATATCGATAGATATATAGATGATCAGATATTACACAATAGAGGAGTGTGGAAGCACTCCTTAGGCTGAATTACAACTTTTGCTACTGATATGGTCAAACATTTATACAAACAAGAAAAGATAATCAATGCACATTTCTGGGTCCCATACAATATTATTCTGCGTTCCAAATTTTTTGAAACCCCCTGAACTTTCAAGGATTTTCAAACGTCGGAGGATTTCTGAACGTTTGAGGATTTTTGAACTTTCGGCAATCCAACCGTGCAAGCATTTTTGAACTACCAAAGTCCTATGGCCAGACATTCGGGGGTCCTGTGGTTGAACCAACTCCACTAATGTCGCCGACACCGGGTGCTGCCACTGCGGCAGACACCACCAGCACTTGCGACATCAGCATGGCCAGTGTTGCCAGCATCTTGATCTGGGGTCTTCTTTCTTCTCAGCCGGTGACACCAACTCTGCTGATGTCAGTCAACAACGTCGCTGGTGTCTTCTTTTCTTCTGCCATCACCTGTGATGACTTCTGAGCTCTGCAGGGTTTGCAACTTTTTATATAGGTTTGCTGAACAACCAAATCCCATCGTGATTGGTAATACTTTCAGCAGTTCTGGAATCCTCGGCGGCTGATTCACAATCAAACGTTCAGGGATTTCCGAATCGGCTGTTCGGGGGATTATCTATTGTAGGAATCTATGTAAAAAAAAAAACAGCAACAGTCAAAGAACATGACTGTGAGGCAAACCAGTGCTAGGAAAACTGGAAGTTCTATTACTGTAATAGTAAGGAAATATTGGTCTGAAAGAGGATAAAAAAAACAAGATGCTGCTTGATGTTGGATGCTCAGTAAAGCTGGGTACAACAGTAACGATAAAGCCCCGATACCATAGGATCTGACGGTATCAGGCCTTTATTGTTACTGTGTGTACCTTCCTTTTCCGAACGAGCGCGTAGCTGCCGAACACTCATTGGGAAAAGACCGAAAATTTCCATTGGCCACGCTAGACTCCATATAGATTAGTCTGCCACGGCCAAGGGAAACACACATCCCAAGCTTTCTCCCTATGATTTCAGGGAGAACCTCGGACTGTGTGTAGGCAGATCTTTGAAAGGTGACAGACAGGATCTCGCAGATCTTGTCTGTCATCTTTCACATGATCTGTACTGTGTGTACCCAGCTTAAGTAAAGAATTTGAATATGAGGTGAAAATTTAACAGTGTCAATGATATTTCTATTACAATTAAATATTTTTTTAAATTTTGAAAGACCAGCCTGAGAGTCCCGTAAATATGAGATTTAATAGAGCCTCCAGTCAAAATGTAGATTTCAAAGAACAAGTAGTTTATGGGCACGAAATTGGGGTCAATGGTCAAATGAGGTCTTTTTGGAGAATACATTTAAAACGTGCATAATTAAAGTACACTTATACTCACCTACCCCCACTTCTCTCCTTCCACAACCAAATAGTACCCAGTGTGAGGAACTAACTGCTAGTCCTAACTTGACCATTACAGACCATCTGTTATACTTACTAAAGTTTCCCCCACCGGCTGGCTTGACGCTAATTCTGTTTGCTCTGTGAGTGCGCATCTCACAGACTGTCATTGACAGGAGGATGGAGAGGATTGGACCGGTTCAGCAAAGAATCCAGTATTACAATGATCTATAAAGTACCCAAGGTACCTTGGGTTAAAGAATAAATATCATGTGTAAAGTTTTTTAAATACAGTTAAATGAAAAGTTCTTGGACAGGGATATGACTGGTAATTCCTACTTCCCTATTTCCCATATTGTTTCCGTGAGGAGTTAACTAGTTAATTATCCTTTAAGGTACTCACCATGGGTTCTTTTTAGGTGTGGATAGAAGTTGAGTATAATTGTCCTTTAAGTTCTAGTACCAAGAGGTTGAAAATGTGAGTTGGCACTTAATTGGGACGAGAAAGCATATGAATAAAGGTTTTGAACTGGAATTGCATTTTGATTGGAAGTGGAGGAAATGATCTAAAATGCCAGATACACTTACAGAACTTGGTCTCGTTTGTAGTAAAACTGCCTGCACTGAGAGCCATATCATCACCCGGTGCAACACCTACGATGCTATATGCTGATAGTGTCTCTCAGTGCCGGTATCTATTTCGGCACTTTCAACTCCATCTATTAGCTGCCGTTTAAAGTGCCGCAATAGGATGGCACTTTCAGCATACTACAATGCTTGTGGCTACGTGGTTACCTCTGTGTTAGCCACGCAGCTGCCGCAATGATTTTTTTAATTTCACATGGTCTTGTTTGGGGAATATGGGACCTACTGTCCTGTACAGCTGAAGGAATCTAGTTAACACCTACGCCATTCTGTAGTTTAAAAAAAGGAATTACAAGTTTTTACCAGACACTTTTCTGTAATTATTAGAGATATACCTCAAAATTTTAAAAAAATCTGTAATTTCATTTATTTTGTAATAAATTATATTTATTCCTGTAACTATTTAGATTGATCTTTTGTAATTATTTGTTTGTTGGTTACATTTGCTCCTATGTCACATTAATATTTCCTAGCTCTGTCAGGTTTTAAGTTTTAAGATTACAGTAGTGATTTACTGGCAGAAATAGTCACAAGCCTGGCTTGCCTTTTCTTCTATGTCCTGCTTCTGAGTCTAAAGTGCAGATCATTATTTTCTATAGTAGATAAGTTGTTTTCATAGAGCTATAAGGAAGCCAATTTCAGTTAGTATCCATTTCCTACTTAAACAGTAGTCTATGTCATTGCCCTTGATAGTTCTTTGTATCTGGTGTTATGGTCTGAACATCTTATCATTCTGTTCATGTCATTCCTGATTATGATTCTTGTTTCTTATTCCACCATTTCCTTTCAGTCAGTCTGTTCTCTATTCATTGTGTTTGTCTAGAATGTCTTGGTTATTTGTATTATTTACATTTCAATATAGCACAAATTGTCTGGAAAGGGGTTTGTGTTCATAACTTAACATGTCCCTAGACTGAAAATATGAGAGAAAACTTGACAGGGGAAAAAATGGAATATCGCCCAGCACAGTTTAAATAATTTTACAGTTTGGTGGGGTAGGGGTTGGGGGCAAATGCTATAGGAATTCTACATTTGCTTGAGGAACATAAATTAAGCCAATCCCTTTTTTTTTATAGGTTTTGGATCATATATTTGCTTCTCATTACCTGTGCTAAAGAAGGGATGAAAAAATGAGCACTGAGCTGCTGAGTGCAGTGCTAGTAAAAGTTAATGCATTACAGGTGCATTACATTGGTATATGTTCTTTTAGATCAATTGCTGCTGATAATATACCTATATACATATTTCTATCAATCATATCTATTGTCTGGAAAAGAGCATCTTGTACTATACATCTTCATCAAAACAGGATGTGACTCTTCAAGATATTGTATAATAATGCCAGAACTGCATGGTTGGAGTCATGAATAATACAAACACATGTGCTGGCAAGTTTCAAATGTTCATTAAAGAGTATTAAAGGGGACAATATGGTTGAGATCATGAGGTAATACAAAACACTTATACTGACGAATTTCAACGTTCATTAATAAAATATTTAAGAACAATATTCATTCAGGCCATGAGGTGCCAACGTGTTTGAGTCTTAATCCAGAACTTTCTTTCCTAAGTTACATATTTGTTCTGTCCCCACCTCTTCTGGGCCAGGTATGTGGTCTATTCCCATAAATTTCAATTCAGAAATTGTGTGTTTTTTTCAGAAATGGTTAGCCACTGGTTTATTAGTTTTTGATCTCTATAAGCCATATTGATTGCAGATCTATGCCATCAATGCGTAATCTAAGAGTAAGATCTGTTTTGCCTACATAATACAATTACAAGGACAAATAATGATTAAAAATCACATGAGTGGTTTGACAAGTGATATTATATCTAATGTTGATCATTTTCCTGGAATGTGGGTGTATAAAAGACGGACCAGTGAGCATGTGTTTGCAAGATTTACATTTGTGGCAATTAAAGCATCCTTTCCGTTTGTTCATTAGCCAGTTATCCATTTTATACTTATCTACTGGATCAGTGTCAACCAACATGCCCCTTAGGTTCCTCCCTCTCCTAAAGGCCACCGTAGGTTTACTTGGAAGACATTCTCCTAATTTTGTATCTGAGGTCAGGATATGCCAGTTTGACTGTAAGGCATATTTGATGTCCTGTCCTGCCGTAGAGTATGAAGCTGTACAAATAAATTTAGACTCTTCTTTCATACCATCTTTCATGGTTTTGTTAACTCTCTGTTTTGCTTTGATTAATGCCTGTTCTAGAACATATTGTGGGTATCCTCTTTGTACAAAACGTGTATACATTTCCTGCAGTTGTTTATCCCTTGTTTCAAAATTAGAATTATTTCGCAATACACGGCAGAATTGAGATATGGGAAGTGACTTTTTTTAGAGATGGAGGATGATACTCCTGTAATGTAGGAGAGAGTTTCTATCAGTCACCTTTTTAAATAAACTATATTCCAATATGTTTTTGTTAATTTTCACATTCAAGTCCAAAAATTTAATCTCAGACCTACTAACCTTGGACGTAAACTTGATGGTAGTGTCCAGTAAATTCAGAGTGTTAATCATTTGTGTGAATTGTTGTTCGGATCCCTTCCAGATTAAAAAGACGTCATCAATAAATCTTCAATAGAATATTAAATGTTGTTCATATTCTTTAAGTATGTATTTATTTTCAAAATTGGACATAAACAGATTAGCATATGCCGGGGCCATGGCCGCCCCCCCTGGCTGTACCCACCAGCTGTATATAATATATCTCTTCAAAACGAAAAAAAAAATTTTAAGAGAAATTTCCAATAATGTGAGAATGAACTCTTTTAATTGTTCACTATGGTTAGTCTCAGTGTCCAGGCATTTCTTAATGGTTTCAATACCCTCTAGGTGAGGTATATTGGTGTATAAACTTGTTACTCCATTAGTGGCTAGAAATATATCTTCATCTGAAGGAAGACAGAGGTTTTTTAATTTTGATACCAAAATGAGGTGTGTCTCTAATATATGTTATTGTACTTGTACTATAGGTTGAAGAATGTAATCAAGATATTTACCTATAGGTTCAAGTAGACTCCCTCTTGCAGACATAATTGGTTGTCCATGTGGGTTTTTTAATGATTTGTGCAATTTCGGTATGGTATACAAAATAGGGCATTTAGGGTGTATCTGGAAGAGAAAATCAGCAAGTTGTTTGTTGATTAATCCTGAAGATTCAGCATTATTGATTATACTTTTTATTTGTTTCTGGATCCCTTGTGTAGGGTTATCCCTCAATGCTTGATACGTTTCACCCTCCTTAAGTTGTTCCAAAATGTATTTTCTGTATCACAAATAGTTCATAATAACAATCCCACCTCCTTTGTCTGCAGGTCTAATTATTATTGATCTATCTTCTCTTAATTTTCTTAAGTGCTTTATATTCCCTCTGTTAGATTATGTTTGTTTAATTACTCTGGTTGTATTTTTTTTGCACCACATCTTCCCTGGTAGATTTTTTGCAGACAGGATGTTATTGCAACGGATCCTAGTGCTTTTTAGTTTTAACTGCTTCTGTTCAGTATATATATATTGGTCATAGAGAGACCAAGATGTCCACACATCTACACTCTACCAAAGATCCCCAAGTCTCTGAGTGCACCCCCTGTTCGTCCCATCATGTCAGCAGTAGGATCGTTATTTGTTCATAGCAAAATTTGGTCGATTTTTACCTTCAAAAATGTGTAAATCTATGGAATCTTATATAAAGAGATAGTGGCCAGTTGATGGAGAGATTGAAGTCTATGACCATTGAGGAGGGGGATATCTTTCTAACATGTGATGTAGCAAGTCTCTACACCGTCATCCCCCAGAGTGAGGGAATTGACGCGTGCAGAGAAGCGTTAGTACAACAAAAACATACTGACCCACCATTGAACTCCTAATGGATTTGCTCGACTTGGCACTATCACAACAACTACTTTCACTTTGAAGGACAATTCTATAGACAGATGCAGGAACTGCGATGGGGTCCAATGTGGCCCCATCATTTGCTAATCTGTTTTATGGAACGATTTGAGAGAACGTATATTGGATCGTTTCCAGGCACAAATTCGTCTATATGTGAGATACACATAACAATATGTTGTTTATCTGGTCAGGGACCAAGGAACAAGCGACCAGATTTGTGGAGGAGATTAATAACCTGGATACGCCGATCAAACTGACAACCACAATGGATCCTAATACGATTGACTTCCTGGATCTTCGTATCTATAGGAAGGTAATAAGATTGGATTCACTCTGTTTCGTAACCCAACAGATAAAACACGCTGTTGCATAGGAAGAGTTGTCATCCAGAAGCCCTCAAAAGAGGGATCCCGTATTCTCAGATGTTGAGATGTACAGAAATAATACCGATCCGATACGAAGGAGGACCAGATGGGAGAATGATCCATAGATTTGTCCAAAGGGGTTATTCAGAAAAAGAGCTTTTAGCATTAAAGAACGGATTTTTGTTACAGGAGATCCACAGAGAGACGAAGAAACAACCGTTTGGAAATAGTACAATTAATTTTCTTACGAGTTTGACTCCCAAAACAAGCTCCTACAACAGGGTATGGAGAGGCATTGGCAGATGATATCCTCAGATAGACACTTACCTTTTAGTGACATTGGTGTGAAACAATATATCGAAAGGAAAAAAGCTTACGAGCCATGCTAATGTTCTACGGATACTTTCCCTACGCATACTCATTGCTCCCAAAGCCTGGGTGTTACAGGTGTCCGAATTGTGTCACCTGTAATAGCCTTTTGGTTGGGAATTCGTTCCCTCACCCCCATACTGGGAGAAGAATAAAGATCAAGAAGAGGTTCTCCTGTACGAGTAGGGGGGTGATTTATTTCATCAGTTGCCCCTGTGGACTTTATTACATAGGGATGACGACAACTACATTTCGTGAACGAATGGTGAATCACCGAATGTCAATTCGGAATGCAATGGAGGGCAAGAAGGAGATGGGGAGCAAATACGGAGATATGGCGGTTGCCCGTCACTTCAAAATGGCCCATCACCCATTAGCAGTTTAAGATGTATGATATTTGATGGGTGGGCCAAGAGGGTGATGAGGTGACAAGAGAAGGTACTATTACAATGGGAAACCCGTTGGATTTACGATTGGATACCTGGCCCAGAGGGCCTGAATGAACAGTGGGCACTTCAATTTTTCATCTAGTAGACACCCATACATTTAGGGATTGGATATTTAAACTATAATGTCACTAACCGTATATTCTTCCCTATCTAGGTGATGCCTTAGTCCAGATTTTGATACCTTGATGGGATGGGTGTAAAAGTAAGAGTGGAGCCCTATTTGACTATGACTAGTATATTGGTTTAATATATGAAATCAGTAGAATGTTTTAAGGTATTTTTGCACTTTAGAAGAATTTATAGATAGAGATAATTTGCTGTATTATGTTAGATTCAGTGCTAGATTTTCTGTATAGATTTTCTGTATAGATTTATTCCCGAGTCTAGATCGTTGAGTTTATATATACTATAGACTATTTAATGTCACTGGTGGGTTATATGACATGTGTTTTTCCACTCCCGTTGGTGCTGCAGTTTGTAGGTCCTCTACAGTAGGATACTACCAGGTTTTGTCCTTAACATGGGGATGAATGTGGTCCTGTAATGTAATCCCGCATTAAGAACCCCCCGATAGTGGATAGTGGATACTGTGGAAATAATGGCGGCTATAGCAAAATGGCGATATTAGCAAACCTCTTTGTTAAATGGTGGGTGGAAAAAATTGCCTGTAAATCAAATTGCTAAACTACTAGGAAACATATAAAAATTCACCCAAGATTCAGCTATTTACTTTTAATTGCCCTGTTGTTTTACATTTAAAGGCATGTCCACCATAAAAAACAAAAAACAGGTGACTTCTTAGTTATCTGCCTCCACCCCCCATCTGCTGTATTTTTTACCATTTATTACATGTATTTTTAACTAGATGTTTATTGAAAAGTTCTCTTCTGTTCTGGCAATATATCCGTCTCCTCCCTCTGTGATGTCAGCAGTCACACCTGATTGACTGCATGGAGAGAGGAGCCAGCTTACTCTGCCAGAATGGAGGCAATAATTATCCTTAAATATCTGGTTAGTAATACGTCTTATAAGTGCTGAATATATCTGTTGGGGTTGGGGCAGGTAACTGGCATGTCACCAGTTTTTGTTTTAAGGGTAGAGATGCCCTTTAAATATATTATATATACACATATATTATTATTCAGGGTCTTCTTTTCAGAGTAACAATATTGAAAATCATCTGTCATTTCTGAAAAAAATAAATGATGCTAGTAAATAAAAAGTAAATTAGAAGGGTCTGTGCTGAAGCCGATTCATTACAGAAGCTGATGGCAGTGGAGTGTCATAAATTGTGAAGATACTATAATGTTGGTGGCGGGAATAAACTGGACTGGTTCAATTTTAAAGCCCCCCTCAAGCTGTTAAGCCAACTAGAAGGGGGCAGCCACACTGCTAAGGCAGCTGGGTAATGTTAACTTTCAACCTCCACCTGGATACAGAATTGGAAAAATAGGAATCTTTGAACATAGGACAAATACCCCTATGCATATAACAGCTTTGCATACAGTAAACTCAATTCTTAAGAACCAGACAGAAGATAAACCCAGTTCCTTAGGGAATTTAATCCAAGCATAGTGGAAGCAAACGAGTGTGACATATCTAAGTAGAACAATGTTTTTTTTATGTAGTGAACAGTTTTTTCAAGAATAACTGTTGCTAACATTCTCCTTTTAAAAACCAATCTTTAAATATGTAAAAATATAATAAATGATATTCATTTTGTTTTATAAGAAATGATGAGAAGCTTCCAGTTCTCTTATAGTCTCTGACAAAGTCATATCACATGTTTTAATATATTCAGTTTGTACTAAAAGCAGTGCCTGCCTGCAGCCTATTTAATTTTTACCTGTAATAAAACTCCAGGCATTAAGTGCACATTCAATGCATTTGACAAAAATGACACTAATTTATAAACACTTTAATACTGTAATACCCGTTGTTCAATAGCACTGAAAAAAACAGCATTTTCTTTTCCCAGAGGAATCCTTTGTTAACACAGATGCATAAAAGGATTTATGCTGTCACCACTGCATTCCTTTCACAGCCCAGTGGGATTTAGAAAGCATAATGAGATTTTTCTAATATGCATGTATTCTCTATTCTCATCTACAGTTCTTTCCAGGTACCAGACTACACACAAATCTTACAAAGAAAGTTTTATAATGTAATAAGTTAAATACAGCAAAGCAATAAACTTAGAGTGTAAAACAAATGGACAAATAGAATGATGAATGTTAATATGCTATATGGTCTGGAAGATGGATTAACGAAAAATGTTCTGTCTGACCCTATTGTCGTTTTTTCAGTAAAATGCTTGCCATCATCATATTATCAACATTAAATGGAAAAAATACGCATACCACCCATCAATTTTCTAATCAGTCCGTGTAGGGCAATCCAACTTCCCTCTACTACCCAGGGACATCACAATAGAAGCATCAAAGATGAGAGGACTGCTATGGTAAAATTTAGGAATTTATTGTGTGAAAAACATCTTTTAGGAACTCACTTCCCCTTCCTTAGGTATCTAAAACGTAGTTTCTGCGATTTTCTTCTCCTATCATCTTCACAGCTTTAGTATTTCCAGATAATCACAAAATTTTGACCCTTGGTTAACAACCTCCCTGGTCATATGTGCATGTCTATAGGATTTGCATTAGGCTTCCTCCTCCTGGGAGCAATTACTATGCCATTGGTGTAATGGAGGGATAATAGCTCTATTATGTTTTAGTATATTGTGTAGAAATTATTAAATGGGACTGATAGATAGATAGATAGATAGATATTACACAATAGAAGGATTGTGGAAGCACTCCTTAGGCTGAATTACAACTTTTTGCTACTGATATGGTCAAACATTTATACAAACAAAGAAAAGATAATCAATGCACATTTCTGGGTCCCATACAATATTATTCTGCGTTCCAAATTTTTTGAAACCCCCTGAACTTTCAAGGATTTTCAAACGTCGGAGGATTTCTGAACGTTTGAGGATTTTTGAACTTTCGGCAATCCAACCGTGCAAGCATTTTTGAACTACCAAAGTCCTATGGCCAGACATTCGGGGGTCCTGTGGTTGAACCAACTCCACTAATGTCGCCGACACCGGGTGCTGCCACTGCGGCAGACACCACCAGCACTTGCGACATCAGCATGGCCAGTGTTGCCAGCATCTTGATCTGGGGTCTTCTTTCTTCTCAGCCGGTGACACCAACTCTGCTGATGTCAGTCAACAACGTCGCTGGTGTCTTCTTTCTTCTGCCATCACTGTGATGACTTCTGAGCTCTGCAGGGTTTGCAACTTTTTATATAGGTTTGCTGAACAACCAAATCCCATCGTGATTGGTAATACTTTCAGCAGTTCTGGAATCCTCGAGCGGCTGATTCACAAATCAAACGTTCAGGGATTTCCGAATCGGCTGTTCGGGGATTATCTATGTAAAGGAATCTATGTAAAAAAAAAAACAGCAACAGTCAAAGAACATGACTGTGAGGCAAACCAGTGCTAGGAAAAACTGGAAGTTCTATTACTGTAATAGATAAGGAAATATTGGTCTGAAAGAGGATAAAAAAAAACAAGATGCTGCTTGATGTTGGATGCTCAGTAAAGCTGGGTACAAACAGTAACGATAAAGCCCCGATACCATAGGATCTGACGGTATCAGGCCTTTATTGTTACTGTGTGTACCTTCCTTTTCCGAACGAGCGCGTAGCTGCCGAACACTCATTGGGAAAAGACCGAAAATTTCCATTGGCCACGCTAGACTCCATATAGATTAGTCTGCCACGGCCAAGGGAAACACACAGTCCCAAGCTTTCTCCCTATGATATTCATAGGGAGAACGCTCGGGACTGTGTGTAGGCAGATCTTTGAAAGGTGACAGACAGGATCTCGCAGATCTTGTCTGTCATCTTTCACTGATCTGTACTGTGTGTACCCAGCTTAAGTAAAGAATTTGAATATGAGGTGAAAATTTAACAGTGTCAATGATATGTCTATTACAATTAAATATTTTTTTAAATTTTACAGCCTGGAGGTAAATAGAGATTTTAAATAGAGCTTTCTCTCCAGTCAAAATGTAGATTTCAAAGAATCAAGTAGTTTATGGGCACGAAATTGGGGTCAAGTGGTCAAATGAGGCTTTTTTGAGAATACATTTAAAACGTGCATAATTAAAGTACACTTATACTCACCTACCCCTCACTTCTCTCCTTCCACAACCAAATAGTACCCAGTGTGAGGAACTATACTGCTAGGTCCTAACTTCTGACCATTACAGACCATCTGTTATACTTACTTAAAGTTTCCCCCACCGGCTGGCTTGACGTCCAAATTCTGTTTGCTCTGTGAGATGCGCATCTCACAGACTGTCAGTGACAGGAGGATGGAGGAGGATTGGACCGGTTCAGCAAAGAATCCAGTATTACAATGATCTATAAAGTACCCAAAGGTACCTTGAGGTTAAAGAATAAATATCATGTGTATAAAGTTTTTTAAAATACAGTTAAAATGAAAAGTTCTTGGGACAGGGATAAATGACTGGTAATTCCTACTTCCCTATTTCCCAATATTGTTTCCGTGAGGAGTTAACTAGTTAATTATCCTTTAAGGTACTCACCATGGGTTCTTTTTAGGTGTGGATAGAAGTTGAGTATAATTGTCCTTTAAGTTCTAGTACCAAGGAGGAGTTGAAAATGTGAGTTGGCACTTAATTGGGAACGAGAAAGCATATGAATAAAGGTTTTGAACTGGAATTGCATTGTTGATTTGGAAGTGGAAGGAAAATGATCTAAAATGCCTAGAATTACAACATTTACAGCCCGATGCACTGAGAGCCACTATCATCAACCCGGTGCAAACACACCTACGATGCTATATGCTGATAGTGTCTCTCAGTGCCGGTATCTATTTCGGCACTTTCAACTCCATCTATTAGCTGCCGTTTAAAGTGCCGCAATAGGATGGCACTTTCAGCATACTACAATGCTTGTGGCTACGTGGTTAACCTCTGTGTTAGCCACGCAGCTGCCGCAATGATTTTTTTAATTTCACATGGTCTTGTTTGGGGAATATGGGACCTTACTGTCCTGTACAGCTGAAGGAATCTAGTTAACACCTACGCCATTCTGTAGTTTAAAAAAAGGAATTACAAGTTTTTACCAGACACTTTTCTGTAAATATTAGAGATATACCTCAAAATTTTAAAAAAATCTGTAATTTTCTATTTATTTTGTAAATAAATTATATTTATTACTGTAACTATTTAGATTGATCTTTTGTAATTATTTGTTTGTTGGTTACATTTGCTCCTATGTCACATTAATATTTCCTAGCTCTGTCAGGTTTTAAGTTTTAAGATTACAGTAGTGATTTACTGGCAGAAATAGTCAGCAAGCCTGGCTTGCCTTTCCTTCTAATGCCTGCTTCTGAGTCTAAAGTGCAGATCATTATTTCTATAGATAAGATAAGTTGTTTTCATAGAGCTATAAGGAAGCCAATTTTCAGTAGTATCCATTTCCTACTTAAACAGTAGTCTATGTCATTGCCCTTGATAGGTCTTTGTATCTGTGTTATGGTCTGAACATCTTATCATTCTGTTCATGTCATTCCTGATTATGATTCTTGTTTCTTATTCCACCATTTCCTTTCAGTCAGTCTGTTCTCTATTCATTGTGTTTGTCTAGAATGTCTTGGTTATTTGTATTATTTACATTTCAATATAGCACAAATTGTCTGGAAAGGGGTTTGTGTTCATAACTTAAACATGTCCCTAGACTGAAAATATGAGAGAAAACTTGACAGGGGAAAAAATGGAAATATCGCCCAGCACAGTTTAAATAATTTTACATTTTGGTGGGGTAGGGGTTGGGGGCAAATGCTATAGGAATTCTACATTTGCTTGAGGAACATAAATTAAGCCAATCCCTTTTTTTTTTATAGGGTTATGGATCATAATATTTGCTTCTCCATTACCTGTGCTAAAGAAGGGATGAAAAAATGAGCAACTGAGCTGCTGAGTGCAGTGCTAGTAAAAGTTAATGCATTACAGGTGCATTACATTGGTATATGTTCTTTTAGATCAATTGCTGCTGATAATATACCTATATACATATTTCTATCAATCATATCTATTGTCTGGAAAAGAGCATCTTGTACTATACATCTTCAGTCAAAACCATGATGTGACTCTTCAAGATATTGTATATAATGCCAGAACTGCATGGTTGGGAGGTCATGAGATAATACAAACACATGTGCTGGCAAGTTTCAAATGTTCATTAATAGAGTATTAAAGGGGACAATATGGTTGGGAGATCATGAGGTAATACAAACACTTATACTGACGAATTTCAACGTTCATTAATAAAATATTTAAAGGAACAATATTCATTCAGGCCATGAGGTGCCAACGTGTTTAGAGTCTTAATCCAGAAACTTTCTTTCCTAAGTTACATATTTGTTCTGTCCCCACCTCTTCTGGGCGCAGGTATGTGGTCTATTCCCATAAATTTCAATTCAGAAATTGTGTGTTTTTTTCCAAGAAATGGTTAGCCACTGGTTTATTAGTTTTTTGATCTCTATAAGATTTGTTTCTGGATCCCTTGTGTAGGGTTATCCCTCAATGCTTGATAAGTTTCACCCTCCTTAAGTTGTTCCAAAATTTCTTTTCTGTAATCACAATAGTTCATAATAACAATCCCACCTCCTTTGCCTGCAGGTCTAATTATTATTGATCTATCTTCTCTTAATTGCTTAAGTGCTTTATATACCCTCATTGTTAGATTATGTTGTTTAATTACTCTGGTTGTATGTTTTTGCACTACATCTTCCCTGGTAGTTTGTCCAAAACATTTTATGGCCATGTTATTGCAGACAGGATCCATAATGCTTTTTAGTTTTAACTGTTTCTGTTCAGTATCAACCTTAGAATTTGCAAACATTTCTTTAAAACATACTTGTCTATTAATCTTATATAGATCTATCTCCCACCGAAAGGGATTAAATTCAATAGTAGGAACAAAAGACAAACCTTTGTGTAGTAGTCCAGTTTCCGCCTGTGTGAGATTTTTAGAAGACAAATTAAAGATAGGTATCAATTCCTTGTTCTTGACCTGGTGCTTATTACCACGCGTAGGCGTGGGGTACTTTTTGTATTGCCTCCTCCTTTGGATGTTGTGTCCATTTGTTCGTCTAAAAAACTCACTTTGCTCGATGTTTGTTCCGCCATAACCTCATGTGCTGCCTCAGAGGAAGGACGCGGCTGCTTCCGGTATTTCCCGGTTTGCCTGCGTGTGACGTCACGTGCGTCGTCTTAATCTGTCCAATCGGATTCAACATCACTAAGTTCCCGTCTGTAAGATCTCTTCCCACGGGATCTCGGACGGCCATATTGCCTTGATTCCCTTGATAACCTCTGTCTTCCCTTCCATTTAACCAATTGTAGACTGAAGTATTTTCATAATCCTCCATGATTTTACTCAGTTTTTGTTTCTTGTATCCCAGTAAATCGTTTCTGTATGATTTGACTTGTGTTGCAATCTTAATTATCAATTCATTATTGTCAATGTGCGTTAATGTATTTTTATGCTCAGTTTCATAAGATGATATCTGGGACCGTACCTTGTTTATCTCTATGGCCACCTCTTTTATAACCAGTACCATCAAGTCCAATGAACATCGGTTTAATACTCCGATCCATTCGTGACAAAATTCTGGTTTATTCCGGCTGATTGTAGGTATGTTCTTGATTCTGAACCCTCGTGGAATCTTCTTTAAACGGAGAGTCAGACAAAAGAGTCAGACAAAAATAATCCATGAAGATCCAAATCCGTTTCCCTTTTCCTGAGCTTTAAGATTTCTGCCATAATTTCTTTAGGAGGTGTAGTGACTGGATAGTCTGTATGTGTGGAATTCCATAGCACTTTCTCCGAATCTGCTTCAGTGACGTGCCATGTATCGGCAATACTTGCAAAGATGTTAAAACAATCTGCTTGTTCATCCATCTTGGGTGTGCCGATTCCAAACGACCGGTGCTACACAGGAGTGGATAAGCTCCAAATTATTATAGAAGTTGGGTAGGTGTGCACACAGTCTTTATGAACTTCAATTACCTGGTGCTGCCGACTATATCCAAGATATATAAATAAATGTTCCACAGTGTCAGCGCTACTCAGGTTCTTCAATCAGTGCTTTATTTAAAGTGCTTTTTTAGACAAACATTCTATAAAGTGCAATAATAAGCAACGTATTGGCCTTTATCAAGCTCAAAGTATTAGTGCATTTATACATATATCCTTTCTCATTAGTGGTTAACTGTAAAACACACCTTTACATGACATCATCTCCAAGATTTAAAGTGACAGTGCTATATTAACATATTAAAATCCGGTGATCCTTAGCTAAGACAAGTATGTTTTAAAGAAATGTTTGCAAATTCTAAGGTTGATACTGAACAGAAACAGTTAAAACTAAAAAGCATTATGGATCCTGTCTGCAATAACATGGCCATAAAATGTTTTGGACAAACTACCAGGGAAGATGTAGTGCAAAAACATACAACCAGAGTAATTAAACAACATAATCTCTCATTAGTGGTTAATTGTAAAACACACCTTTACATGACATCATCTCCAAGATTTAAAGTGACAGTGCTATATTAACATATTAAAATCCGGTGATCCTTAGCTAAGTGCTCTTGTGCTTACTTGTAAAAACAACTCGTTATACACAAACTATTAAAAATGAATTCCACATTTCTATATAATACATCATTAAACTATATTAAAAATATATTAGCCATATCCCATAGAATTCTAGGAAAATATCTCAGGTGAAACGAAACTCGGTTCTTTTAGATAAATTGCTGCTGATAATATACCTATATACATTTTTCTATCAATCATATCTATTCTCTGGAAAAGAGCATCTTGTCAAAACCATCTACAGTCAAAACCATGATGTGAATCTCAAGATATTGTATATGATGCCAGAACTACATGGTTGGGAGGTCATGAGGTAATACAAACACATGTGCTGACAAGTTTCAAATGTTCATTAAAAGAGTATTAAAGGGGACAATATGGTTGGGAGATCATGAGGTAATACAAACACTTATACTGACGAATTTCAACGTTCATTAATAAAATATTTAAGGGAACAATATTCATTCAGGCCATGAGGTGCCAACGAGTTTAGAGTCTTAATCCAGAAACTTTCTTTCCTAAGTAACATATTTGCTCTGTCCCCACCTCTTCTGGGCGCAGGTATGTGGTCTATTCCCATAAATTTCTATTCAGAAATTGTGTGTTTTTTTTCCAAGAAATGGTTAGCCACTGGTTTATTAGTTTTCTGATCTCTATAAGCCGTATTGATAGCAGATCTATGTCCATCAATGCGTAATCTAAGAGTAAGATCTGTTTTGCCTACATAATATAAATTACAAGGACAAATAATGATATAAATCACATGAGTGGTTTGACAAGTGATATTATATCTAATGTTGATAATTTTCCCGGAATGTGGAAAATTAAATAAATAAAAGACGGACCAGTGAGCATGTGCTTGCAAGATTTACATTTGTGGCAATTAAAGCATCCTTTTTGTTTGTTCATTAGCCAGTTATCCATTTTATACTTATCTACTGGATCAGTGTCAACCAACATGTCTCTTAGGTTCCTCCCTCTCCTAAAGGCCACCGTAGGTTTACTTGGAAGACATTCTCCTAATTTTGTATCTGAGGTCAGGATATGCCAGTTTGACTGTAAGGCATATTTGATGTCCTGTCCTGCCGTAGAGTATGAAGCTGTACAAATAAATTTAGGCTCTTCTTTCATCCCATCTTTCATGGTTTTATTAACTCTTTGTTTTGCTTTGATTAATGCCTGTTCTAGAACATATTTTTACTCTTTGTACAAAACGTGTATACATTTCCTGCAGTTGTTTATCCCTTTACTCTTTGTACAAAACGTGTATACATTTCCTGCAGTGTTTATCCCTTGTTTCAAAATTAGATTATTTCGCAATACACGGCAGAATTGAATATGGGAAGTGACTTTTTTAGAGATGGAGGATGCTGACTCCGTGTAATGTAGGAGAGAGTTTCTATCAGTCACCTTTTTAAATAAACTATATTCCAATATGTTTTTGTTAATTTTCACATTCAAGTTAAAAATTAATCTCAGACCTACTAACCTTGGACGTAAACTTGATGGTAGTGTCCAGTAAATTCAGAGTGTTAATCATTTGTGTGAATTGTTTGTTCGGATCTTCCAGATTAAAAAGACGTCATCATAAATATCTCAATAGAATATTAAATGTTGTTCATATTCTTTTAAGTTATGTATTTATTTTCAAAATTGGACATATAACAGATTAGCATATGCCGGGGCATGCCCGCCCCCTGGCTTGTACCCCCAGCTGTATATAATATATCTCTTCAAACGAAAAAAAAAATTTTAGAGAAATTTCCAATAATGTGAGAATGAACTCTTTAATGTTCACTATGGTTAGTTCAGTGTGTCCAGGCATTTCTTAATGGTTTCAATACCCTCTAGGTGACGGTATATTGGTGTATAAACTTGTTTAATCCATAGTGGCTAGAAATATATCTTCATCTGAGGAAGGAAGACAGAGGTTTTTAATTTTTGATACAAAATGAGGTGTGTCTCTAATATATTGTCTATTGTACTATAGGTTGAAGAATTGGAATCAAGATATTACTATAGGTTCAAGTAGACTCCCTCTTGCAGGACATAATTGGTGTCCAGTGGGTTTTTTATGATTTGTGCAATTTCGTTGTATGGTATACAAAATAGGGCATTTAGGGTGTCTGGAAGAGAAAATCAGCAAGTGTTTGTTGATTAATCCAAGATTCAGCATTATTGATTTACTTTTTATTTGTTTCTGGATCCTTGTGTTAGGGTTATCCCTCAATGCTTGATAACGTTTCACCCTCTTAAGTTGTTCCAAAATTTATTTTCTGTAATACAATAGTTCATAAAAACAATCCCACTCCTTTGTCTGCAGGTCTAATTATTATTGATCTATCTTCCTTAATTCTTTAAGTGCTTATATCCCCATTGTAGATTATGTTGTTTAATTACTTGGTGGTTATGTTTTTTGCACACATCTTCCCTGGTAGTATTGCAGACAAGGATGTTATTGCAGACAGGATCCATAATGCTTTTTAGTTTTAACTGTTCTGTTCTTCGTATCAATCCTTAGAATTTGACAAAACATTTCTTTAAAACATTACTGTCTAGCTAAGGATCACCGGATTTTTTTGTTTTTTTGTAATATGTAATATAGCACTGGTCACCTGTTTTAAGTCTTGGAGATGATGATGGTAATGATAAAGGTGGTGTTTTACAACCTAACCCATCAAGAGACAAGGATAATATATATCATTGTAGATAAAATGCCTAATTACTTTGAGCTTGATAAAGGCTCAATAGAGATAACGGCCCCCGGCCGCCGAAAACGGTGATTTATTGCACTTTTTATAGAATGTTTGTCTAAAGAGCACTTTTTAAAATAAAGTCACTGATGAAGAACCTGAGTAGCAATGACACTGTGGAACATTTATTTCCATATCTTGGATATAGTCGGCGCACAGGGGTAATTTTGAAGTTCATAAAGACTGTGTGCCACCTACCCAACTTCTATTAAGTTGGAGCTTATCCACTACTGTGTAGCACCGGTCGTGTGGAATCGGCACACCAAGATGGTAAATGAACAAGCCAGATTGTTTGAACATCTTTGCAGTTACTTGCCGGATAACATGGACACGTCACTGAAGCAGATTCGGAGAAGAAAAGAGGAAAAAGGAGGAAGAAAGAAAGAGAAAGTGCTTTATGGAATTCCACACATACGACTCATCCCCCCGTCACTACACCTCCTAACGAAATTCTGGCAGAAAGAAATCTTTAAAGCTCAGGAAAGGGAACGGATGAGATTTGGAATCTTCATGGAATTAGTTTTTGTATGACTCTTTTTGTCTGACTCTCGTTTATTTTAAAGAAGATTCCACGGGGTCAGGAATCAAGAACATACCTACAATCAGACGGAAAAATATAAAACCAGAATTTATTTTGTTCCAGAATGGATCGGAGGTTAAAGTTAATTAAACCGCTGTTCATTGGACTTGTGGTACTGGTTTATAAAAGAGGGGGGGCCATTAGAGAGGAAATAAACAAGGTACCGGTCCCCAGATATTCATTCTTAATGAAACTGAGATTTATTAAAAATACATTATTTAACGCACATTGACAATTAATGAGATGAAAATTAAGATTGCAACAACAAGTCAAATCATACAGAAACGATGTACTGGGATACAAAGAAACAAAAAAAAAAAACTGAGTGTAATCATGGCGGCTTTTTGAAAAATACTTCAGATCTACAATTGGTGTTTAAGAAGGGAAGACAGAGGTTATCAAGGGAATGAAGGCATTGGCCGTCACGAGAGATCCCGTGGGAGGAAGGGAAGAGAGAAGAGATCTTCAGACGGGAAAACCTTAGTGATGTTGAACCGACTTGGACAGATTTTAAGACGACGCACGGTGACGTCACACGCAGGCAAACCTGGGGGAAGGAAAATTACGGAAGCAGCCGCGTCCTTCCTCTTGAGGCAGCCACATGTGAGGTTATGGCGGAAAAACATCGAAGAAAAAGTGAGTTTTTAGACGAAACCAACATGACACAACATCCAAAGGAGGGAGCAGGGGGGGCCAATACAAAAAGTTACCCCAGCGCCTACGAGTGGTAATAAGCAACCAGGTCAAAGAACAAAGCATGATTAACCTATCTTTAAATTGTCATCTAAAAAATCTCACACAGGCGGAGGGAAAGGAACTGGACTACTAACACAAAGGTTTGGTCTTTTGTTCCTACTATTGAATTTAAATCCCTTTCGGTGGGAAGATGATAGAGGATAGATCGATATAAGAGTAAATAGAACAAGTATGTTTTAAAAAAGAAATGTTTGCAAATTCTAAGTGCAACTGAACAGAAAAACAGAAAACTTCAAAAAAGCATGTGGATCTGTATGCAATAACATGGCCATATTAAAATGTTTGGACCAAACTACCAGGGGAAGATTGTGGTCCCAGTTGCAAAAACATACACAACCAGCTGGTGGGCGCCTCTGTGTCACAATTGTTAAAAAAATAGGAAGGCCGCTAGCGCTGTGTGCTGTCACGCGACGCGCAAGACTGAATAAAAGGGGCAGCGGTAGTTCCAAGCACTTAAGCAATTTAAGAGAAGATAGATTCCTAATAATTAGACCTGCAGGCAAAGGAGGTTCGGGATTCGTTATTATGAACTTATTGTGGGATTTACAGAAAAAAGAAAGTTTGGAACAACCTACCATACTAAGGCAGGGGTGAAGAATTAGAATCAAGGCATTGAGGGAAAACCCTACACAAGGATCCAGAAAACAAATAAAAAGTATAATCAAAGAATGCTGAATCTTGGGATTAATCAACAAACGAACTTGCTTGCATTCTCTTCAGGCACCCTAAATGCCCCTATTTTGTTATACCATACCAAAAGTGCACCAAATACAAATCATTAAAACAGACCCAGCACCGGGAACACGGACCCAATTTATGTTCTGCAACCGAGGGGCGGAGGGTACTCTTGAACCTATGGTTAAATATTCGTCGATAATTCTTCAACCTCATAGTCCAAGTAAACTCTTTAGAGGACACACCTCATTTGTATCAAAGATTACACAAACCTCTGTATTTCCTTCAGATGAGCAATTATTTCTGCCACTCGTTGTATGAGTTTTCCCAAGTTTCTCCACCTCACCTCCTCGAGGTATTGAAACCCCATTCGACATGGCTGTGCATGCGACCCCATAGTGCACAATTCATAAAGAGTTTCATCTCACATATTGGAAATTCTCTTTAACAATTTTTTTTCCGTTTTGCGACGAGAATATTATTACAGCTGGTGGTAAAGCCCAGGGGGCGGCCATGTGCCCCGGCATTGCCCTCAATTGTTTATGTCCAATTAAAAAATAAATACCTACTTAAGAATATGACAACATTTAATATTCTATTGCAAGATTATATTAGAACCATTCTTTTTAAGTGCCAAAGGGATCCGCAAACAACATTCACACAACTGAAGTAAACACTCTGAATTTACTGGACCCTACCCATACGTTTACGTCCAGGTTGTAGGTCTGGATTCCATTTTGGACTTGATGTGCAAAATCCCAAACTAAACAGATTGGATATAGTTATGTTAAAAAAAGGTGCTGATCAGAAACTCTATTCCTACATTAAAGGAGTACATCATCCTCCGCTAGAAAAAAGGCACTTCAAATCATCTCAGTATGCCGTGTATTGCCGAATATTCCTTAATTTTGAAAACAAGGGATTTGTTTCTGGATCCCTTGTGTAGGGTTATCCCTCAATGCTTGATACGTTTCACCCTCCTTAAGTTGTTCCAAAATGTATTTTCTGTAATCACAATAGTTCATAATAACAATCCCACCTCCTTTGTCTGCAGGTCTAATTATTATTGATCTATCTTCTCTTAATTTCTTAAGTGCTTTATATTCCCTCATTGTTAGATTATGTTGTTTAATTACTCTGGTTGTATGTTTTTGCACCACATCTTCCCTGGTAGATGTTATTGCAGACAGGATGTTATTGCAGACAGGATCCATAGTGCTTTTTAGTTTTAACTGCTTCTGTTCAGTATATATATATTGGTCATAGAGAGACCAAGATGTCCACACATCTACACTCTACCAAAGATCCACAAGTCTCTGAGTGCACCCCCTGGTCGCCCGATCATGTCAGCAGTAGGATCGTTATTTAGTTCAGTAGCAAAATTTGTCGATTTTTACCTTCAAAAATGTGTAAAATCTATGGAATCTTATATAAGAGATAGTGGCCAGTTGATGGAGAGATTGAAGTCTATGACCATTGAGGAGGGGGATATCTTTCTAACGTGTGATGTAGCAAGTCTCTACACCGTCATCCCCCAGAGTGAGGGAATTGACGCATGCAGAGAAGCGTTAGTACAACAAAAACATACTGACCCACCAATTGAACTCCTAATGGATTTGCTGACTTGGCACATCACACAACTACTTTCACTTTGAAGGACAATTCTATAGACAGATAGCAGGAACTGCGATGGGGGTCCAATGTGGCCCCATCATTTGCTAATCTGTTTTGGAACGATTGAGAGAACGTATATTGTGGATCGTTCCCAGGCACAAATTCGTCTATATGTGAGATACATAGACAATATGTTGTTATCTGGTCAGGGACCAAGGAACAAGCGACCAGAGTTGTGGAGGAGATTAATAACCTGGATACGCCGACAAAATGACACCACAATGGATCCTAATACGATTGACTTCCTGGATCTTCGTATCTATAGGGAAGGTAATAAGATTGGATTCACTCTGTTTCGTAACCCAACAGATAAGAAACGCTGTTGCATAGGAAGAGTTGTCATCCAGAAGCCCTCAAAAGAGGGATCCCGTATTCTCAGAGTTGAGAGTGTACAGAAAAATACCGATCCGATACGAAGGGGACAGATGGGAGAAATGATCCATAGATTTGTCCAAAGGGGTTATTCAGAAAAAGAGCTTTAGGCATTAAAGAACGGATTTTGTTACAGGAGTCCACAGAGAGACAGAAGAAAAACAACCGGTTGGAAATGTACAATTAATTTTCTTACGAGTTGACTCCCAAAAACAAGCTCCTACAACAGGGTATGGAGAGGCATTGGCAGATGATATCCTCAGATAGACACTTACCTTTTAGTGACATTGGTGTGAAACCAAATATATCGGAAAGGAAAAAGCTTACGAGCCATGCTAATGTCTACGGAACTTTCCCTACGCATAACTCATTGCTCCCAAAGCCTGGGTGTTACAGGTGTCCGAATTGTGTCACCGTAATAGCCTTTTGGTTGGGAATTCGTTCCCTCACCCCCATACTGGGAGAGAAATAAAGATCAGAAGAGGTTCTCCTGTACGAGTGGGGGTGATTTATTTCATCAGTTGCCCTGGACTTTATTACATAGGGATGACGACAACTACATTTCGTGAACGAATGGTGAATCACCGAATGTCAATTCGGAATGCAATGGAGGGCAAGAAGGAGATGGGGAGCAAATACGGAGATATGGCGGTTGCCCGTCACTTCAAAATGGCCCATCACCCATTAGCAAGTTTAAGATGTATGATATTTGATGGGGTGGGCCAAGAGGGGATGAGGGGTGACAAAGAGAAGGTACTATTACAATGGGAAACCCGTTGGATTTACGAATTGGATACCCTGGCCCAGAGGGGCCTGAATGAACAGTGGGCACTTCAATGTTTCATCTAGTAGACAGCCCATACATTTAGGGATTGGATATTTAAACTATAATGTCACTAACCGTATATTCTTCCCTATCTAGGTGATGCCTTAGTCCAGATTTTGATACCTTGATGGGATGGGTGTAAAAGTAAGAGTGGAGCCCTATTTGACTATGACTAGGATATTGGTTTAATATATGAAATCAGTAGAATGTTTTAAGGTATTTTTGCACTTTAGAAGAATTATTAGATAGAGATAATTTGCTGTATATATGTTAGATTTCATGCTAGATTTTCTGTATAGATTTTCTGTATAGATTTAGATCCCGAGTCTAGATCGTTGAGTTTATATATGACTATAGACTATTTTAATGTCACTGGTGGGTTATATGACATGTGTTTTTCCACTCCCGTTGGTGCTGCAGTTTGTAGGTCCTCTACAGTAGGATACTAACAGGTTTGTCCTTAACATGGGGATGAATGTGGTCCCTGTAATGTAATCCCGCATTAAGAAACCCCCCGATAGTGGATAGTGGATACTGTGGAAATAATGGCGGCTATAGCAAAATGGCGATATTAGCAAACCTCTTTGTTAAATGGTGGGTGGAAAAAATTGCCTGTAAATCAAATTGCTAAACTACTAGGAAACATATAAAAAATTCACCCAAGATTCAGCTATTTACTTTTATAATTGCCCTGTTGTTTTACATTTAAAGGGCATGTCCACCATAAAAACAAAAAACAGGTGACTTCTTAGTTATCTGCCTCCACCCCCATCTGCTGTATTTTTACCAGTTTATTACATGTATTTTTAACTAGATGTTTATTGAAAAGTTCTCTTCTGTTCTGGCAAATATATCCGTCTCCTCCCTCTGTGATGTCAGCAGTCACATCCTGATTGACTGCATGGAGAGAGGAGCCAGCTTACTCTGCCAGAATGGAGGCAATAATTATCCTTAAATATCTGGTTAGTAATACGTCTTATAAAGTGCTGAATATATCTGTTGGGGTTGGGGGCAGGTAACTGGCATGTCACCAGTTTTTGTTTTAAGGGTAGAGATGCCCTTTAAATATATTACATATATACACATATATTATATGTCAGGGTCTTCCTTTCAGAGTAAAAATATTGAAAGATCATCTGTCATTTCTGAAAAAAATAAATGATGCTAGTAAATAAAAAGTAAATTAGAAGGGTCTGTGCTGAAAGCCGATTCATTACAGAAGCTGATGCAGTGGAGTAAGTCATAAATTGTGAAGATACTATAATGTTGGTGCGGGAATAAACTGGACTGGTTCAATTTTAAAGCACCCTCAAGCTGTTAAGCCAACTAGAAGGGGGCAGCCACACTGCTAAGGCAGCTGGGTAATGTTAACTTTCAACCTCCACCTGGATACAGAATTGGGAAAATAGGAATCTTTGAACATAGGACAAATACCCCTATGCATATAACAGCATTTGCATACAGTAAACTCAATTCAGTAAGAACCAGACAGAAGATAAACCCAGTTCCTTAGGGAATTTTAATCCAAGCAATAGTGGGAAGCAAAACGAGTTGACATATCTAAGTAGAACAAGTGCTTTTTTTTAGTGAATAGTGACAGTATTTTATCAAGAATAACTGTTGCTAACATTCTCCTTTTAAAAACCAATCTTTAAATATGTAAAAATATAATAAATGATATTCATTTTGTTTTATAAGAAATGATGAGAAGCTTCCAGTCTCTTATAGTCTCTGACAAAGTCATATCACATGTTTTAAATATATTCAGTTTGTACTAAAAAGCAGTGCCTGCCTGCAGCCTATTTAATTTTTAACCTGTAATAAAACTCCAGGCATTAAGTGCACATTCAATGCATTTGACAAAAATGACACTAATTTATAAACACTTTAATACTGTAATACCCGTTGTTCAATAGCACTGAAAAAAACAGCATTTCTTTTCCCAGAGGAATCCTTTGTTAACACAGATGCATAAAAAGGATTTATGCTGTCACCACTGCATTCCTTTCACAGCCCAGTGGGATTTAGAAAAGCATAATGAGATTTTTCTAAATATGCATGTATTCTCTATTCTCATCTACAGTTCTTTCCAGGTACCAGACTAAGCAACAAATCTTACAAAGAAAGTTTATAATGTAAATAAGTTAAATACAGCAAAGCAATAAACTTAGAGTGTAAAACAAATGGACAAATAGAATGATAGAATGTTAATATGCTATATGGTCTGGAAGATGGATTAGACGAAAAATGTTCTGTCTGACCCTATTGTCGTTTTTTCAGTAAAATGCTTGCCATCATCATATTATCAAACATTAAATGGAAAAATCAGCATACCACCCATCAATTTTCTAATCAGTCCCGTGTAGGGCAATCCAACTTGGCCCTCTACCCAGGGACATCACAATAGAAGCATCAAAGATGAGAGGAGCATGCTATGGTAAAATTTAGGAATTTATTGTGTGAAAAACATCTTTTAGGAAGCTCACTTCCCCTTCCTTAGGTATCTAAAACGTATGTTTCTGCGATTTTCTTCTCCTATCATCTTCACAGCTTTAGATATTTCCAGAATTAATCACAAAATTTTGGACCCTTGGTTAACAACCTCCCTGGTCATATGTGCATGTCTATAGGATTTGCATTAGGCTTCCTCCTCCTGGGAGCAATTACTATGCCATTGGTGGTAATGGAAGGGGGATAATAGCTCTATTATGTTTTAGTATGATTGTGTAGAAATTATGTAAATGGACTTTAGTTGCATCTAAACTACTTTTCCCGTTATTCTTTTTTAAAGGTATATATTAACCATCAGGGGATATTTAAATAAGTGAGTTATTTTAGTTTCAGGGTTATATAAGCATATATAACCCTTCAAGGTGTCTTCAAAGTACAAAATAATTGTCTGTAATGTAATATATAATTGCCTTTTCTGCCATGTTTAAAATCCTGAGACTTCGTTTCATACTGTACATCATCACTAAACATTGATGAATATTTGAAGCTGCCTTTCAAACAAGAACGTTTTCTCCCCCATAAAGCGAGAAAGTTTATTGTTTTGTGTCAAAATTTTACCTTATAAACATGGATACAAAAGAAGTCTTAGATAATAGCTGATCAGTAAAAGAATGCTTTAACCAGGTATGAGAAATAGAATCTGACTCACTCAAGTTTTATGGAATAAGAAGCTATGAAATTCACTGAAAATGCATAAATGGAATGTTGAAATTTTTTGTTTACATTTTTCTATATTGGCACAGTACACTTTATGACTATGACTATATAGAGCAATTAGAAAGCTGTGAATACGTCATGGGCATTCCTGCTAAGCAACTACAAACTATACATTATAAAAAATGTATTCTAAAACTTTAAAAAATATTCCTTCAGTTACTTTTACTTATTTGGCTATTCAGCTGGGCGCATATCAACTAATGTTATATTTATAAGTTAAAAGAATAACATTTCTGAGCATTTGCAATTTGGACACTTGGATAAATGCTCAGACTGACCTTTTCTGTTCTGTTAGTTCTTGATGAAATTGATCTCTCAGTTACTGAATTAGGATCATCAGCTTACAGGATTTTTATTAATGACTGACTGTATGGAAGTTGGTCATCTAGACTTGATCTGTAATAGCCTCAAACAAATTGTTTTATAATTTACAAAAAATATCTCAGACCCCAATCTACAGTACTTTTTTATTTTATATCTGTTGTATTAAATTAGATCAACTGGACTTGAAGTTTAGTTCTTGAAGACGTTTCGCTAGTCATCCGACTGGCTTTCTCTATTCAGAATGACTTGTACAAGAATCTGTGGCAATTATGTACCCTGGAAAATCCCATTTAGCATATCACAGCCAAGTGTTAAGGGCATGATTGGATAGTGGCTAAGAAGTGTTATAGGAACGCCCAGAGTAAGGTGTCAAAACAGCATTGTACATGGCAGACAGTTGGTGTCGAACCTCCCCACCTCTAATTAGGCTTGGTTTCTTTATTTTCACATAAATGGCCTCAAATGAGAACCTTCACAAGCATATTTTTTATTTTAGTTTTTTATATAGATCATGGCAAATTTGGCAATGCATTTTTTTTTCTTGCAGGCACACCTATTTTCTAAAATTTGGACTTAATGTTGTAATAACTCACATTTAATGCCCTTTACGGTTTATATTGTGTTTAAAATTATACTACATTGACTGTACTAAAATATATGTACAATGCAAAAATGTTTTTTTATAAAAATAAAAAAAACACTGGTGAAATATTTCCACTACTCCTGTGGCTCTTTTTGACCCTCTGGAGAAGACTGGAAGAAGAGGGCAGATTTAATGGATCTGGGAAGCAATTTGGCCAACCAGAAAAAGAGGATATAGTCAATAAATGGCCAGACTAGATGGGCCTAGGAAGCAGATTAAATATAGGGGACTAGAAAATAGGGCAACATATTGTATAAAAGAGGGTAGACTGGAAGGAGAAGGGAGCATATTGAATGGAGTGGCAGCTTGGCAGGGAGGGAGAAGAATACATTAATGTATCAAAATGGATGGAGATAGGGAAGCCAAATTAAATGAGAAGGAACAGTAGGGAGAGGTAGACACGCAAAAAAGGAAAATGCAAGGAAAATAATACAAATACAATAGAGTTTTAAAAAGGTAAAAAAAAATATAGAAGTAGAGTGGAGCAAAGAATTTAAAAACAAAAGAGAAAAAGAGCATAATTGAACATAGAGAATTTGAGTAGTGAAGTGGTTAAAAAAGCCTGGATATTAAGGCAATAACTAAACATTATCAGGGGTATTAAGGGAGGTGCGCTGCACAGCCACAGTACTCTTTCAAAAAGTTAAAGTGGCGCTGACTGTTTTATGATCAGTTTGCAGCAGCTGCGTGAGTATCGGAAAAGCCGCTTGCACAGCCAGCATAAGCCTTTTTACCGGAGGCTAAATACTTTTTTTGGCATAAAATTAGAAAATATGCAGGCCTATATAATAAAAATTCTTATTGTTAAAAATGGTGCTAATTTTGCCCCTACCAATCAGATGTTATGTACTAATTGTAAGATAAAATGTGATTGGTTGGTTCCTAAAATGTAATTGGTGAAGTTCCTAATAGAAAAGGTGATCTTTTGGCTCTGGAAATATCTAATGTAGATAACTGGAAGCTTAGGGAATAGTGACTATGAAATATTGTTATTTAATGTATGTTTTTAAAATGAAATGTGCAGATGTTATGTACATTTGTAAGCTAAAATGTGATTGGTTGGGGGCAAAATTAGCACCATTTTTTAATGATAGGACTTTTATTATTATATTATTATGCAATTGATTTGCATTTATGTACATTTAAGAAGTAAATTCTGTAGCTTAGAAGGCTTCCATGCACACCTTTTCTATACAGATATCTTCACACCAATATGCAAGTTCCTGATAAGACTGAAGGCTGCTTGTTACCCTGTTTATTTTCTATCCAACGTGAACTTTCCCTTAATGTAAAGTCTAAATGTTTCTTTGCATTTGCTCTGGTGGCTTAGCAGGCAAATGTTCCTCTTTTAGAAACTCACAGCCCATAGAGTTACAGGTTTAAATATTGCTTGAATTTTTTTGTACTGTGACCACCTTACACGAAAACAAAAAGCTGGAATATGGGAGCTGACCCTTTGTACCCACATGTTTATTATCTACCAACAACCACAGCAAAGGAAGAAATGACACGCAGCTTGTTATATATTTGTAAATGTGGTCTGTCTATTAGGAAAATGTGGCCTTAAAACTTTACTTCCCCTTCAAAGGGGTTATATACAAAGTAGGTCAGTGAACATATAGAAGCAGCAGGAGGTAGGCTTGGCACACAAGATTTCTTGTTATATCTTGTTATATCCAAGTTTTTTTAACATTTTTACTATAGAAATATGACAATAGCATGTAGCACTTCTCTTAGAAAATTTGGATTATTAAATGTTCAGTTGTCACACCTTATGTTATATATATCTTTCTGTGTTTGCTGGGCATAAGGGCATCTTATAGGTACCTATCTGTGTGAGCTGGGCATGAGGGCAACTTGGTTAGGTTAGTTAGGGCCCTGCCGTGATGTGAAGTTTAAAATGACCAAATGTTTAATCACCCCCAATTTAACGAAGCCACGCATGCCTAACCCTGGTTGCAATGGCACCTAGTGGTATTGAATGGCAGCATTCAAAAGTTTGTCTCAGGTGGCAAAAACCCTAGAGACGCACTTGCACAGGTGGTTGAAGTTCCTAATAGAAAAGGTGATCTGTTGGCTCTGGTAATATCTAATGTCATGGAGCGTATTATAGATATGTAGGTAACTGGAAGTTGTTTTTAAAAGTGCACTGGGTTAAGAAAGATTTTTAATTTCTGAAAAGCAAAGATAGCTTGCATATGATTACTATGTATACATACATTAATGGGACATATAATAAACTATCTAGGGCATTGTTCACCAATAAAACAAGTTTAGTCTTCATGTTCAGAAGGGGTTTTTAACTGAGAAAGATAAAACAATGGAACTTTAATTGGACATGGAGATGGCAGGTTCATTGGATAGTTTAAAATAAAAAGCTGGATGAGTTTCTAAAAACAAAGAATGTTGCATATTACTGGTATTGATATATAAATTTGAAGTTGATCCAGTGTTATTTCTGATTAACACTTGGAGTCAGGAAGAAATTATTTTCCCCTCCATACTGTTTTTTCCCCCCTCCTCTGGAACAACATTTAGGCAGGAAATCTGGGTATCGCTGAATAGGTTGGACTACATGGACGTATGTCTTTATTCAACCTCAAATACTATACAGTACTTGTAAAAGAAGATGTCTATATGTAACTTGTGTTTGTTCTATGTGTCACTATACCTTAGAAATGGGATACTATGCTTAGTTTCAGAAAATATTGCTTCCACGTCTCTTTGTTTCAACCGTAAACTGTATAAATACCACCGTAAACTCTTGGTTTATTTACAGGAATTTGTTTTTTACAACTACTGTTTGTAGTTTCTTTGTGCTAATGTGAGAGCATGAGACCCCTTTAAAATGCAGTGTACTGCAGGGATAAAACAGTAGTAACAATGTTGACATTAGATCATTTATGTGCATGCAGTTCAAACATATTTGAAAAGCTATTAACAATTAGAGATTCAATTAAACATGACTGGTTCAAAACCTTTTAGAATAATTAAAACTATCACAGAGTTAACATATTATTATATATTATATTAATAAGTTCACAGATAAGATTTGAATAAATGGATATATATATTTATATATTATATATTTATATATACACCTCCAAAAATAGAGCACTCGTGGGTCTTCACACATAAAACTTTTATTTGTACATCGACGCGTTTCAGCTGACGGCTGCTTGAGTCAGCTGAAACGCGTCGATTTACAAATAAAAGTTTTATGTGTGAAGACCCACGAGTGCTCTATTCTTTGGAGGTAGTATAGTTTTACATAGATGCACCGGGCTAGAGATATTGAAACGTGAGTGCGGAACCCACGGCAGACTATATAATATATATATATATATTATAATATATATATATAATATTCTATATATATCCCTTATATTATATAAATAAATTTATAATTTCATGGGGAATACATTGGGTTTTTCGAAGGTACTATGTTGGTGGGAGTGGGTAAAAGTAATATACATAGGGACAGTGTTAATGTGTTGTTTAAGCACTTAATGTAGTTATGACATTAAAGTATATAGAAATGTAAATAATATATAAAAAAATAAAAGTACTTGTATATTTCCCACTCCTGTTTTATAATGGTATCTTCAAAATGGATTGTTAAGCCACACCCCAGGAAGTTTTACAGGGAGGCAATGGAAGCTTACAAAGGAACATATTTATTACTTCCCTTATAGTGTTGTATCCAATGGTGTGCTTAATATTAGATTGACAGCAGTGTTAACAAATCAAAAGATTTTAGTAGGGAAGTAGGAAGTCTTAGTAGGAAGTTGCAAGACTTATAAGTCACTTCTTTTGTAAGACATGTGACAGAGCTACTGTTTGCTGGACAGGAAGGGATATCTATAAATCAGGGATAGGCAACCAGATGTTTGGAAACTACAACTCCCAGAATTCCCTATTTACAGAGTGCTTGTAGAGGATTGCTGGGAGTTGTAGTTTTCAAACATCTGGAGATCTACTGGTTACTTATCCCTGCTATATATGATAGGGGGACTGAAAGGAAAACATTTCCATGCCTATTTCTCTGAGATAATGAAGTGAGTTTGTTAATGGTTTATTCCATTATTTAAGCAATAGAATCCAGTTTCTGTTTGCTAGACAGGAAGTGGACATAAAGAAGAAACTTACTGCTAACAGAAAATGCTGGGAGTTGTAGTTTTTAAACATGTGAAAAGTTCAACACCTATGCTCTATATCATTACACTGTATTTAATCTTACTACATTCATTAGCCAATGGACATAAGGAAGAAACTTACTGCTAACAGAGAATGCTGGGAGTTGTAGTTTTCAAACATCTGCATATTCAAACCTTTGGGTAGGAATCGCTAAAGCATGGGCTTTTAAAGGGCATCTATAGTGGGAAAATGAACTTTTTTTTCTTTCTTTCCATGTGTTCTATAATTCCCCACAACCCCCAGAGTGTCATCACTTTGTTCAGATTCCCTCTCTGTCCTGAGAAACACAAGTTAGAAGAATACGTGATTGCATTCCTCTACTCCTACTTGGACTGTCAATCAAATCCCTGTGACGTGATCCCCCCTCCCTGCTCTGTAATAAACATAGAGATAACAGCATTAGCAGGGGGAGAGAGGTAGCTTTCATGGTAGATATAAGGCTGCACTTGACCCCCCTTCTTGATAGCTTTCACTGATTGATGATGGGTCACAAAGAGAGAGATCGTAAACTGTACTGTTCTCCTTCTTCTTCCGTGTCTCCAGGACAGCTTGCTTTCTATTGGCCACTGTGCATGGGTGTGTTTTTCAGGATGTTGAACTTTTAACTCCTACTGCACATGATAAGCTTGTCGGTTAGCCGAAGTTGAGACATGGAGGAGGTAACAGAGGGAGGGGGAAGGGGGGAGTGCTGCACACAGATCAAGCACCATGGTTAAACAGAGTCACTGACCATAGATAGGATTAAGGCAGCACAGAGTACATGAATTTAACTTTGCAAATGGGCAATGTGTTTTTTTCACTATAGATGCCCTTTAATGTCTGTAAGTCAGTAAAAGGGCTTTATTCCAGGATGTATGAAAAATACATTTTCCAGCATTCTGTGCAGCCAGATTATGCTGGGAGTTGTAGTTTTAAACATGTGAAAAGCTGGCAGGTCAAATAGAAATAGGAGAGTATGTGTGTGTTTGATCATGTTATGTGGTGGGATTGCCTGGGGACTTACAGACTTATCCCACTTGAGCCTCACCCTGGATACTTGCTGGGAGTGGAAAAGGAGAGCATAAGGGACAGACAGACAGATCCTGAATCACTTGCATGTTTGTGCACGTGTTGGTATCACTGAGAGCATGACCCCGAGCTTTCAATAAAAATAATTACCTAGCAAAACATACACAGATAATTTCTACTGTGCACCAACGGGCACACTTTTGCGAGTATATATATATATATATACTAGCAAATCACAAAAGAAGTAGCCGCACACACAATTGTTGCAAAAAGAAAAGTGAAATATTTTCTCAATGCACAGCCATGTAGTAGCAGTGCAATGTTTCGGGACAGTGTCCTTATCTAAAGCTCATACAAAAGGCTATACTCCTTCACACCTGGGTAAGCTTGTTTTAAAATGTGCCAATATGACAGGGCCACATTGGACCCCATCGAGGTTTGCCAAAGCTGTAAATAGAATGCATCCTGAAACAAGAAATAATATTAAGTATCTCTACCAAAAATTCAATACTTTCCTCAGGATAACTAGCCTCGGTTTCCAGAAGCCATCTGGTAGCTATCAACCCCTCTCGGTGGGGGATCGAGGTGTAAACTGGCCACATCAAATGCTGGCCACATTTAAGCCCATCTATGCCCTCAAATTAGTTGTATTATGAAGCGTCATTGGCAGAGATGTATGGGGCCCTAGGCATGGCCATCATTTAGGGCCCCTTTTTTGTTAAATAAATTGTATAGACTATAATATTGTTACTGCTTTTGAAGCTGGGCCCCCAGAAGTTTCCTGGGCTCTAGGCAGTTGCCTAGGGTTGTCTTGTGGATAATCCTGCTCTAGTCATTGGCACCTCTTAAAACAAGCTTACCCAGGTGTGAAAGAGTTTGAGAAACCCCGTTCATCTCCTACCATAGGAATGATACGATTGGGCAATTAGTTACCTTCGTATGAGTACAATGCTATAAAAAAAAACAGGGCACTTGGTTGAAAAGTGAAAAAAGGGGATGTATCCCTGTTGTCACTGTACCTATCGCAATTTGGTACTCAAAGGTACTGAATTTACACATCCAAAAACGGGAGACAAAATAGAGTTATGGGGAAAGTTTACCTGTGATTCGAAATATGTGATATACGTGGTTGTCTGCCCATATGATTGCTTCTATGTAGGGAAGACCACGCAGAGGGTTAAATCACGTATCTCGTATCTCAACACAACTCCTTGGTAGTGATGGCCCAGTTCGCGTTTCCGAACCCGGATTTACCGGGTCCGCGAACAATGGATATCGCGGATTTTCCGGTTTTCCGCCTCCCGAACTTTTCCGAACCGCGTTTTCGAAGATTTTCGAAATTACGAGGATTTCTCGTATTTTCGAAAATGCGTGAAAATATGTATTTTTGAAAATTTTCGAAATTGCGAATAATCCTGGTATTTGTAAGGATTTTTTCATTTTAATTGGTTTTAATGGGTCCTCGAGCGGACCTGATTTTTCGAAGTTCGGACATCTCTACTCCTTGGTGACCCAAAAGCTCATAAATTTGCCTTTGGCAAAGCATTTTGTGGAAAAGGGCCACAATTTAAGATATATGGTGTTCAGAAGTGTTCCTATTAACTTTCAGGGAAATAGAGAACATAGATTAAAATGCAGTGAAACATGGTGGATTAAAAGATTGGGGTCACTGACCCCCGATGGGATAAATAAGGACTCTAACCTGTACTTATTTCTGTGATGAATAATGTTGAATTGTTAGATACTTTTAACCACCAGGGGTAGCATACTGTGGAGCTGACGCTAATCTGTGTAATTAGGGACATGAGGTTATTTCCTGTTATAAATGATATATATTGGAAATGTGTCATTGTGTTTTATTGGATGTCACATGCTACTAGATAAAGGGCGCTGTGACACCCGAAACATCGTTTTTTAACATGTTACTGTCTATTATAACTAATACAAGCTTTTTCTAATATTAAGGTGTACTTCTTCTTATTACTCTTTTTTAAGTTCCACTTATATGCTGATGATACCCAAATTTACTTGTCTACCCCCACGCTAACCCCTGAAGTTCAATCCCAAATCTCTAAATGTCTGCTCTCAATCTATCCAAAACGGAATTAATCATTTCCCCTAATTGTGCAAGTATTTCTTGTACATAGTAGTCAGTATCCAACACCACATGTGAAAGGCAAATTTATGCCACCCACAACATACACAGCTATTGAGGCATTTATTGCCAAAACTAAACTAGATGTGACCCGTGTATTGGATGATATGCATAATTTGAATGTACATTGCAATATGAATAAAAATTAATGGCAGGCTTTGAATAGTCTTAAATGTAGATCAGACATCACGATAAAGCCCTCTGATAAGGGGGGCGCTATTGTGGTGTTGGATACTGACTACTATGTTCAAGATATACTTGCACAATTGAGTGATGGGGAGGTTTACCACAAGGTTGATAATGATCCTGTTATGGGCATTAAAAAGAGTATTGAATATTTTCTGACTTGGATTGTTAGAAGTAAAGTAATCTCTATGAAGAATCACCTTGTGGTGGCTTACCCAGTCACACCTGTATTGTATACTTTGCCCAAGATACACAAGAACCCTGTCCAGCCTCCTGGGAGGCCAATAGTGTCAGGGATTGATTCGGTCTTTAGCCCTATGGCCACCATGCTGGACAGGGTTCTTGTGTCTCTGGTACAGGGCATACCATCATTCGTTAAAGATACCTCACACTTTTTGGAGAAATTGAACTCATTAGATGTATCTGATTGGGGGGGATGTCATCCTTGTGACGTTGGACGTGTCAGCATTGTACACGTCCATACCTCACGAGGATGGGATCCATGCCACGTATAGATTATTAAAAAAGGGAGGTAAATATAGTATGGAAGAACTTGAGTTTTTTATGGGCTGCTTACGTTTAATATTGACTTGAAGTTATTTCAAATTTGACAAGGATTTCTATATCCAGTGTAGGGGCACTGCAATGGGATCCAACGTCGCCCCATCATATGCCAATGCTTTCATGGCATGGCTGGAGGAGGAACATGTCTATGTATTACCATCCTTCACCAGGCATTGTTTGGCCTGGTGGAGGTACATAGACAACGTCTTCCTCATATGGCGGGGCGACGTTGCATCCCTACTCTCCTTTTATGACCAACTGGGGAAGGTACACCCAAATATCCAAATATAGGTTTCTCCATGAACTTTAGCAAACAGGAAATATGTTATCTTGATGTGTGTATAAAGGTTGGAGAAGGGTTGACAACCGAAAACTGTACTCGAAGCCGACCGACCGGAATCAGCTGTTGTTATATGGAATCTTCTATCCAGCTCATGTTATGAAGGCGATTCCGGTCGGTCAGTTTTCTAGAGTACAGTGGATTGTCAGTGATCCGTCAGATGAAAGAGATGTATACAAAATTAACAGAGAGGAGATACCCTAAACCTATCTTGGATAGGGAATTAAAAAGGGTCAGTGAAAGTGCAAGGGAGAGGAAAAATATACCCTAAGCCAAGGAAGAAATCTCTGGTTTTAAATTATGCAGTTGGTACTACAAGAGTAACAGAGATTGTCCGTAAGAATTGGCCAATGCTGGCGAGAGGATATCCAGAAATTGAGAAGTTTTCACAGCCCCCCCAAATTTCTTACTGAAGGGGAACCAGGTTAGGCAGTACTCTGGTACAATCAACCTATAAAAAAAGATCAGATAAGGAAAGGGAAACGTTTCTGGGATCACGACGTAGAGGAATGTATCCATGTTTAAGATGTGTGCAGTGTAAATATGCACAGAAAAGTGATTGTTTCAAACATTCCACGATAGGGAAAATATATCCCATTCGGGGCTACTTTACCTGTGACACCAGGTACGTCATATACATACTCTGGTGCCCATGTGGGTTACTATATGTGGGGGAAACTATCCAATCCATCAAATCTCGTATCTCTCAACATAGATCAAGCATCAAAACTCGTGATGTGAAATTACCAGTGCCGAAACATTTTGAGGAGGCTAACCATAGTGAGAATGATCTAATTTTTATGGTATAGTATAGTATAGTATTTGAGGTTGAATAAAGACATACGTCCATCCAGTCCAACCCATCTAGCAATATCCTCATTTCCTGCCTAACTGTTGATCCAGAGGAAGGCAAAAAAACCCCACCAAATTTATGAAGGGGGAAAAAATTCCTTCCTGACTCCAAGTGGCAATCGGAAATTTCCCTGGATCAACTCTACTTTATGTATCAATACCAGTAACTTGCAACATTTCTTGTTTGCAGAAACACATCCAGCTTTTTTTTTAAACTGACCAATGAACCTGCCATTACAACGTACAATGGAAGACAGTTCCATGGTGCTGGAGTCTGTTCCTATACCGGAGAGAGGAGGCAACAGGGTTGCTCTCCTGCAGGGGCGCGAGGTCTGGTGGATTGGATGTTTGAATATTCTTTATCCCAAGGGTTTCAATAGGGACTATTATTTGCACCTATTTATATGAATTGTGAGTATGTGGGAACAATGTCTGTTTTTTTTAAGAAATAGGCTTTTGGAAGTTATTGAATCGGAGGGGGTTGAAATGCTTATATGATTATATGTAAATAAGAAAGCCCTGAGGTCACTTCCTGCCAGAGAAGGTAAAAGGGGAGGTCGCTGAGTGGAACATGTGATTGCCTTCTTGTCCTGCTTGAGAAAGGGGATATTGTACATCCTCAAAACGTCGCATTATATATGTGGACAATAAATTGAAGTAAAAAGTGCGGTACTATCTTCTACTTGTATATATATATATATATATATATATATATATATATATATATATATATATATATATACTTTCTTAACTGATGTATGAAGTTGTATTTCATTTAATTTTTATATATCTGTATAATGGCTTGCACTTGTTTGTATACATATGTATACATATTTTACTATTCAAAAACATACCCCCAAAACTGAAAAGCTTTTACTGGATCTTCACCTCACGTCAAATGTGTTTTACATTTGGTATACTTGTACTTAATTCAGTATACGCAGTAGGAAATATAAAGTGTGGTATGGGAATGTATTAGCTTGTGCCAGCAAGGTGCGTTTCTCAGAAATACATTTGCATGATTGCTATTGTAAGTACAACATAATTATTTTAATATACTTTCCTAATCACAAAAGCTGCTCAGCATTCCTTTTCACGTGGCAGCTTGCAGATTAAGTTAACAGCATTACCATGTCTTTTCAATAAGCATAATACATCTACATCATAAAAAGA
Source organism: Hymenochirus boettgeri (assembly GCA_019447015.1). Classification (NCBI taxonomy): domain Eukaryota; kingdom Metazoa; phylum Chordata; class Amphibia; order Anura; family Pipidae; genus Hymenochirus; species Hymenochirus boettgeri. The sequence continues at coordinate 121,370,969 of CM033471.1, read as the reverse complement.
TTTATCTTCAGATTCTCTCTATCTTACCACTATCTAAAAGAGCATTCATTTTGACCTACTGTCTATTACAAAAAGGCAAGAAGTGAAATTTAGGAACACTCTGTATATCTTAAATATGCTGCTATGTGCTTCATATTCAATGCTTGATCTAAAAGAATATAGTACATTCTGTACAAATGTTTTTTTGGACAATGTAATATCACGGACCCACATTAATACATGATTTAGGAAATTCATTGGTGATTCCTGCTGCTATAAAAATGTAGTATAATATAGCTGTAGTCTTCAATTAATTTTTTGTAAATCATTAGACTAATTAGACTGTCAGACAGGTGTGTACATTCTGCTTTATTGACTGTATCTGTCTATTTTTACCTTTTTTTCCTATAATGCACAACAATAAAAAATTCATTTTAAAAGTACAGCAAGTAGCAGGACATTCAAATTGCAAAATATGTTTGTAAACAACTAATAAAATAAATATAACTTGTATACTTATAACACCATCTTCTTCTAGCCTGGACAGCACTGGTAAAAGTTACAGCCAAATGCAATTTAAAGGATAAAAAGACTAAAATTGGGATAAGTACTTTAAGCGCTTATCCACCCCGAGTACTAAAATCAAAACTTTCTTCCCCCCCCACATAGTGGCGGTGTCAGAGAATTTAAGAAGAGTTTTTAAGAGGCACTGTGTCCCTGTCTGCTTTAAACCGAGCAATACACTGAGGCAGAAGCTGGTGCATCCAAATGACCAAATACCAAAATGCAAAAAGAGAAGACGAGTGTGCTCTGATTTGTATAGGGGGAAGAAAAACAGCAGCTGCACCAACATATGGCCCATCATAGAATCCATTCCTCTCACCAGGACACCAATTGTGGTGCTACAATGCAATCAGTACTTCGATATAGGAGGTCCCTGGCATGTTGATGTTGCTGATTTGCGTACATTCCAGGGTATTGCCACAAGTCATTCTTAATTGAGAAAGTCATTTGGATTACTAGTGAAACTTCTTCAAGAACTAAACTTCAAGTCCAGTTGATCTAAATACAGTAAATACCACAGATATATCATGACTAGAGATGGCCGAACTTCCTAAAGTTCAGTTCATTTTAGAACTATAGAACTTCAGTAAAAGTTTTAAAGTTCTATGAACCCATTAAAGTCAATGGGGAAAATAGTTTGAAAACTTCTAATAAAATACAGTTAAAATAGCAATGGTAACTTACAGTTTTTGGCTTTGGGTCCTGGGAAATGGTCAAGGGAACATGTTTATACAGTATCACTAAAACTTGTTTAAACACTAACATTCCAAATGATCAGGCAATTGTTGGGCTTCCACATTGAATTTTCAAGGGTTACCGAAATTGATTGCTACATTTGCGGGTTATCGTTGATTTCAATGGTTAACAGAATGCTACATTCAAGGTTTATGGGCGAATTTGAGGGTTATGGGCGAATTCGAAGGTTAGTGAATGCTACATTCGAGGGTTATCTCTGAACTCGAGGGTTACCGAATGCCGTATTCATGTTATAAACAAGTCTGGGTATCCAGTTATTGTAGCTATTAATTCAAATATGCCTCACACCACCGGTTTCTACTGTACGAGATATAGTAAACCATTGAAGTGATGTGGGTGTAGCATATGATGACAGAACTAAAGCTGTGCAAACAATAGAGCTTTATTTAAGAAACATGTGTGCTACATATTTTGGACAAAAGTTCTTTCTCAAGCACACCACAAATGATTCATTTGAGGGTAAGCGAACACTACATTCAAGGGTTATCGCCGAATTCGAGCAAATCACAGTTCGCTAACCCTTGACTTTGGCCATAACCCTCGAATGTGGCAGACAGTAAAGCTCTAATTTGCCGATGACCCTCGAATGTACCGTTCACTAACCCTCGAAAGGCCCTTGAATGTAGCATTCGGTAACCCTCGAATATACCGACCACCGTATTTTAGTGTTAAGGAGTGCTAAAGTCAAGGGTTATCGATTTGAAAATTCGATAATCCTTGAATTTTCCAAAATTAGCGAAAAGTTCGGAAACACCAGAAAGTTTGTACTTCAGAGAGTTCTTAAACGTTTGACTTCGTACAAACTCATAAACTTCATCTCGAACTCGGGTTTGAGTTTGAATTCTAGTCCATCCCTAATTATGACAAAGAGGTAGGGTTTGGCAAATGGGGAAGGTAAGTATAGATTCTAAAGGTGGGTTATGTCCACCCCTTTAAACTGATATACTGTATACTTTGATATATCTGTTGTATTCAATTAGATCAACTGGACTTGAAGTTTAGTTCTTGAAGATGTTTCGCTAGTCATCCGATCGGCTTTCTCAATTGTACATTCTGTCATTCTGAATTGAGAAAGCCATTCGGATGACTAGTGAAACGTCTTTAAGAACTAAACTTCAAGTCCAGTTGATCTAATTGAATACAACAGATATACCATGACCTGGATGAATGAGAACCTTCACATGTATACTTTGTATCCTGAAGCCTTTTTTCCTTGCACTGCCACACCCTAAATGTCTTGGGACACCAACAAATAAATATTCTTAATTTACCTTTACATATAATGATAATGTCATCCAAATTATTTATTCTTCTTTTGCCATTGGGATCAAATGAAAGAGTTAAATTATACTGATGTTGTTAAAGTGGATAGATAAGTATTCCTCAGTAGGATGCAATGGGACTGTTATTTTCTCACAAGACCAGCAGGTGTTCGAAATGAAAGAAGTTAAAAAAAGAATAAACTCTTACAAGTAAATACTCAATTTAGTACATCATTTTAAAGATATTTTTCTGTCTGTTGACTGAATCAAAGACCCTGTTCTTAAGATTCCATGACTGTGTTGGATTTTAGGCACACTTTTGTTCTCCCTGCCTTAAACATCTTAAATCGATTTAATGAGCTACCGTGCAGTTAAAACCAGGACAGAGCATCATGTTTTTTACAGCTAGATTAGGAAAACAACAGTGTTACTTGTGCAGCTCTCCCTGTGAGATATTTTTGAAGGTTTAAGTTGTCAGTACTTCCAAATGCCACTCATGTAGAAGGAAACATTGGCTCTTAAGATATCTCCATTTGGCTTTAGGATTCCAGCACTACTTCCAGCTTTTGTACAGTTTTCAACATGATGTTTATTTCATCTACTGTCATACAGTAGTTTTAAGCTATGGTCTTTTTGAGAGGGTGTCATTTTGAAACTCAAGAAGCCTAAGTGTTTTTAAAGTGTTTTGCTATGCTAGATTTCTGAAACTTGTGCCTCAATTGTAATGTAATAAAGAATTTAAAAACTGATGTCTACAAAACATATAAATATCAGGCAACTGGATGTCTGTCACGATAATATTTTTTTTTTAATCAATAAATTTTTATTGAAGGTTTTTCAAAAATAACATATTAAACATAATACAATAAAAGCAAATTTAACATAGGTTTCCTAGGAAGTGTTGGTACAAGAACATTATACTACCATTTTCTATTAATGTTGTTATACAGACAAAGCTTTGAATTTCTTTCTTTGGCATGTTACATATCTATATTCCACTTTTAAATACATTTGTGATTTGTTCCATTGCTAAGACTAAACATTTCTTCATATTTTTTGTTTTTTAAAACTTTTTATTGATGGTATTATATGTTTTCCATTTTGTACAGATTGAAGTTTTAGTTGCTAGAAGAATATGGAACCCTACAGTTCTTACAGATTGGTCATGAGTATCTAAGGGCCATATTTCTAAAAGGCCGAAATTAGCGCCGTAAACTTACCGCCACACAGCACCGCGGAAAAATTACCGATATCGCCATATTTATAATGGCGAGCGGCAAAATGTTTCGCGGTCGCGAAGTGCGGCAGTAATTTGAACTATCTTCATTGCGATACTGCACAAGTACAATACCACCACGAATCCTGGAGCGGAGGCTGGGAGGGGATGCCGGGAAAAGATCGCGACGGGTGGTCGCATTCCTCAGAGGGGCGTGGTGGGGTGTAACTATCCCACCCTCACCCCCCATGGTGAGGGTGGGGTGGTACACCCTCCCCGCCCTCGCCCCCTGTGGCGGATGTGACCACCCACAGTGACCCCTTCCTAGCAGTCCCTCCCAGCCCCCTGCCTTGTACTCTCACAGGGAAGGGGGAAGGAAGGGCCCGCGGGGGGGGAGGAACCTCCAGCGGGGGCACTGAAAAGTGCCTTTTGTGGCTTAAGGGGTCCTGCAGCTCGAGCCGGGACCCCCCTCCCCTATCAGGGCCTTTGCGGCACTTACAAGTGCCCTTGCGGCTCTGACCAGAGCCCTTTGGGGCTTAGGGGTCCTGCAGCTCGAACCGGGCCCCCTTCCCCAGCCCTATCAGGGCCCTTGCTAATCAGGTGTTAGATAAATTTGGTAAAGCAATTTTTTACACATCTCCCAATGGTTACCTCAGAATAATAATTTTATGATAGTTTTTGCCCATTTTGTAGAATATATATTTTATTTGTTGGGTTGGTCTTTTTTAAAAGAAATTAATATAAATTAAAGGACTAGAATTCTGCTCTCAAAGAAGAATAAATATTACAACATTTAATTCATATACATAAATATATTGACCAGTCAGATCTGTAATGTTATTACCAGAGTCAGACCCTAGGATAAATATCTTTAGGGATCATATGTCATCATGCTCTGAAGAATAAAATCACAAACTAAAATGTACTTAGATACCCATATATAGCAGCCAATTTATAATACAAATATCATCTAAAAGTTAATAATAGTGTTGAGTCGTAAAATCCACAGATGTGAATTACAATAATAAAAAATAAATTGCAGGAGAGATCCCTCTCCCCTCTTAAGAAATGGCACCAATGTATATAATTGTTTTAACCCTTCTCTCACAAGGGAATTTTGAAGCGTCAATAGTATAACCATTGTGGCTCTGCGGCTCTGCTCCCACACACAGTTACTTGCAAATATGCGGTAAGTAAGTCTCCAAAACAGATAACTAAACTACAGAGCCAAACAAATGTGACTCAAGATGTACTCATATTGATGTTCCCCAATACTCATGTAGCCCAGCCAGAGACACCTCTACCAAATCAGATCAAGTCCCGGGTTTCCACTGAACCTGGTAGCAGCCTCTTAGCTTACGATAAGCAGGAAGCCGAGTCTGAATGTTTTGTTGTTGCTTATTTACCTCACTGGAAACAGACGAGTATGTTCAGAACTTGTCAGGAATACCCAAAATCAGACTGAAGGTTTCTCACATGGCTTCACTGCTTTTCTGTATATAGGATGGGAGCAGCGGCACACAATAAAAGTTATTAAAACTAGTGAATCCAATATCTGCCAAGTGCTTTGATAATAAATGAAGCCAAAGGCATACACACAATAACATTAATAAACACTGTCCACATAACCACATACCACACACACACTTTCATAAATCCAATGTTCACTACCCATAAAGGTGGAATATAAACATTTTGTGTGCAACTATAATAGAATGCTCAGTCCAGTTCAGTAATCATATAAAAGTCAAAAAATTATCACCATTAATAATATTTATAAAGACTGTACATATGCTCACATAAATAGCCCTATGCCCCCTCACTCAAGCCCAAATGTCTCTGCCATATGTAGATATCTTTGGTAATGATGTAACAAAGTCCCATAGATTACAGAGGCTGTACAAGTGCAATACAAATGTTACGAGCTGCAACTATAACAGTATACTAATTCAGTAAAACAAAAATAACGCCCCTTACAAAAGTCCATCTTTTTCTGCCCATATGTAAATATCTTTAGTAATGGTGATATATATATATATTACAGTCACAAAAGGACTGTAATATATATATAAAGGTGTATATATATATTACAGAGGGTGCCAAGTACAATAAAAATGCTTGGTGTTGTGCAACTTTAAGAGGATACCAATTCAGTAATTATGTGCAAACTAATGCAGCCAAGATTTCTAGGATTTCTTCTAGACCTATTTTATATAAATGGTAATTTAAGAACAAGTTCTGATTTATTATTATTAAACAAAACCCTGCCGTTTTTGTAGGGTATGTGGAGTTTTTATATCCACACATTTAGGTATAAGCTAAAATTTGTTGGGCTTTAACAGCACATCTGTAGAAGCTACAGATGATGTGAATTGTTGCAGGGGGATCTAGATAGATTGTTACATTGGGCTGCTGAGTGGCAGATGAGATTCAATGTTGATAAATGTAAGGTTTTGACCTTGAAAATCCTTGTGATGCTTATACTAAAAATGGCACATTGCTAAGTAATACAATTATACATTGCTAAGTAAATCTCTGTGATGGAACTACAGCTCTCAACCTCAGAACAAATAGAGCTTTCCCAGCTCAGAGGGTCAAAACAAGGTTGAGGGCTGCCGTCACTTACCATATACCACTTACCAGGTATATAAAACACTGCCACCACCGACACACTAAGGGCTGTGGGAGCCAATACCAGTGACAATACCACAGCTCTCAACCTCAGACCAAACAGAGCTTTCCCAGCTCACCAGGTCAAAACCAGGTTGAAGGTTGTCGTCACTAACATATACCCCTTACCAGGTATATAAACTACTGCAAAACCTCCCTTACTAACAGCTGTGGAAACCGATACCAGCCTTAACGGCTATAAATGTAAAATAATACTAAATACCTGTACACTCGCTGCCACAGTCAGGCAGGAATAGTACCAGATAATACAATGACTATACGTAGCATCTCAGAGGACAGGATTCTTACTTAGTTCTGTTAGAGCACTAGGAGAATCAGCTTAACGATTTTGTATAATATCGTTAAATAAAAGAAACACAAAAACGGTGCAATAGTGATTACAAAAATAATTAACAAACAGACATAAAAATATGCAACAGTAAAATAAAGGGATTAAAGGGAAAAATACTTATATGCTGGTCAAAGTCCAAGTCCTTAAAAGAATAAGTCTATTTGATGTAAAAGAGTTCCTTGGCTCCAAAAAGGTAACTCGCTGTAATCCACTTTGATGTTCCATAAGATGTAAAATCAGGAGCTCCCTCCAGTAGCTGTGTGGCTCCTTATCTACCCCCAGGCAAAAGGAGGGCAAATGATTTACCCCAACCAATCACCAACAGGTGTAGGCTGGACTGAGGGTGTGTCAGATATGTGATTACCTATGGAAGACACACCCGCAGTGACATTATGTTTTAGAGAATTCACATCTCTGTGGTCCAAGGTGCTACCAACTGGAAATCACTAAATTAGTTATTGTCATGAATTTACCAGTTGATAGACACCAAACATGACAGTTATGGAAAATATAGTTGACCAGAATGACATAAGGTAGGTTCCCAGCCTCTACTAAGGCCTACATACATGATGTTTGGATTGTACCGAATGGTCTCACCAATCTGGAACCATATTTCATATCGGCCCACCATATTCTATTACATAGGCAGAGTTATGTATATGTTATGGAAAAGGGTATTGTGCCTTTATCATAGGTAAACCAAAGGTCACATTCCCAGGTCTGTTTGACCTCCTGCTGAGATCAGGAGACTCAAGTCTACTGTATCCTTTAGAAGTAAGCTACAAGGAATAGCAATCCTTGGCATCCTGCTGGGTTTCATGACACCTCAGCCAAATGGTAGAGAAGTACAGAGGAAAAGGGGGAAAACACAATGTACAAATAAATAAAACAAATGGAATCCTACTATTACTGATATTATATAATTAATAACTATTCTAGATCTGCTTACAGCAGGATCCATATCATGACAATCTCTGTTGGAAAATCTAGTGCACTGTTCACCAATAGACTATGAGGACATGTGGACAATCCCTTAATAATGGAAGTAATTAAGTTTTGGAAAGGGTCTTTTTACTGTAAGAGCAGTAAAATTATGAAACAGTCTTCTGTTGGACGTGGTGATGGCCGTTTCTTTGGGCAATTTCAAAATGGAGCGGGATGAGTTTCTAACAATAAGGAATGTTGATTGTTAAGGGTATATACATAAAGTTGTAGTTGATCTAATGCCACAGGAAGGAAATTCCCCCCCCCCTTCCTCTGGATTATTTTTTAGGAAGACATTATGGGGATTGCCTATTGTATTTTTATCTTTTTAATTTGCTTTGCATAAACAACCATCTATTCATTTTTTTTCTTAGTTTAACACATCACTATTAAGAAAGAAGGCTGGTTCTGAGTTGAACACGGTTCCAGTTTTCTCCGGGTTTTCAGGTTGTGGAACTTTTCCCGAGAATGTTCATCATTAGCAAATTGTTCAAAATCCATTTTTGGGAAATTATCAATTATACAGGCCAATTTCTAGAAATATCAAATACGTGTACCCTCAATTCTGAGTATGCAAAATCTAAAAAATATGGGAGGAATAGCAAATACCCAAGTGCTCGATTTTGAATATTCGAAAAATATCTAATATATGATGCAGAAACTCAAAAATAACTTGCACATGAAGAAAGTTAGTTTTTTTTTAGTTAGTTTAGATTTATTAGTTAGTTTTGGATTTATGTACATGTTCCCCAGAGCAATTCCCAGGTCTCTGAGCCATTGACACTAACTACTACTAACTTACTATTGCTATTTATATCTAAAATGTAATTGGAAATTGATGATTTTAATCCCCCATTAGGTCCATTTTCAGTTATTCTGATTTTTACAAAAATATTCTCTCTGAACAGAACTTGGCTGTTCCATTCAGCACTACACATCACATACATAAAACATACAGTGAAAACTATTTCTGAAAAGCTATATAAACTCATACATCTAGAACAATGTAGTTAAATATTCATTTTGTCATTCTTAAATTATTTTTTTTTAGCCCAACCCTATTCTAAGCATCGTAATAGTTCAACAAAATGTTTTGCCATCAAAAACACTAACAGGAGATTCAATAAAAGTTCGTATCGTTTAAAATGGTGCTCATTTAGCCCCAACCAATCAGATCTTATTTAACATTTGAAAGCTAACATTCTTTAATATTTTTTTACATCCTTTTTTCTGACCTGAAAAATAGATTTTTGTTTTTTTATTGATGAACAACTCTAAATTATTTTGATTGCCGACACAGAACAAATAAATATCTTTACACCATTGAACTCCATTATTTTTCTTTTTCCCACATGAATTAACTACACATTAGTTGCGTCACAACAATGTTTTTATATTTTTTTTGTTTAAAAACCTGTTTACTTTTTTAATAAGAAAAATTATTGAGTGGTACACATTTTTAAGATTTAGGTATTCAATTAATCTGATTCTTTGCTATAATATTTATATATATTTTTCTTAAAAAAGGTGTTAGGAATGAAGGGTCATACTTATAAAGAAATTATATTGGTTATTACAGATACTGTGGCCTTTTCCTAAGTCCTTTCTGTGGTTTACAATGCAGCTGTAAAATAACACAACTCAGTTGTAAATTACAAGCAGTGCAGATATTTTACAACCAAGTCTAAAATATGACCACCTGTCAATGAAAGATATTGGGAGGTATGGGAGAAATAATTGTGGTATTTTGCAACAATGTTGGTGTTTTGTGATACCGTGCTAAATTTAGTGACTGCAGTTAAGGTACTCTTTTGTTTTGTATGTATGTCCCTCAGTTTTTATCTCAATGAAGAACTGTCCCTCTTATTCTTATTATTTTTTGCAATCAACTCTATTTAGCCATTTAGTCCTTAATGCATGATAACAATATATATATATATTTTCATAGCATAAGTTATATTTTTACTTCATGAAATTTAAAGCTTTTATTTTTAATTTTGTAAAGTTATATCTATATAGGTTGTAAAAATCCCACTAAAGAACCAAAATGAACATACCTGTAGGTGTGGGTGCTGAGGGTTTTTTGAATCAAATTACAACCCCAAAAAAAGGTAAAAAGAGCTAGAAGAAACCCACTATACTCCAACATGGGAGGCACTCATTTGGAAGAAGTATATGTATGGGGAAAAAGAAAGTCTCCCAAAAATACATATAGGAGACATAAATCTAGAACCAGTAGGATTCCACCAAAAGACATACACCATTATTAAATATATAAACCATCACATATAATATACATCTGAGCATAATAATATACCAAAGACCTAAACAAATCACAGAACCGTCCCTAGTAAAATAGTCACTAAAAGCCGGTAGGTGAGGGATGTATAATAAGTCATTCGAGGTAGTTAAATATATTTAAATATATGCCCTTCCACGCAACCCTCTTCCATTGTTATGTATTTTTACTCAGATGTATATTATATGTGATGGTTTCTATATTTAATAAAGGTGTATGTCTTTAGGTGGAATCCTACTGGTTGTAGATTTATGTCTCCTATATGTATTCTTGGGAGACTTGCTATTTCCCCTTATATATACTTTTTCCGAATAAGTGCCTTCCATGGTGGAGTATAGTGGGTTTCTTCTAGCTCTTTTTAGCTTTTTTTTGGTTATGATATCTCATTTGTAGTTTACAATAAAAATTTATTTCCTATAGACCAGTTTATCATTAAAAAGAAAAGGAAATATAAGTTTGCTGGTTGTCCATGTTGCTGTTTGGATTGAGGTCACAGTCACATCTGACCTAAAATTCATAATGCCACAAAAGCCATATTCAACCCCCTCCCTTTGGCTGTACCCAGAGTAAAGATCAATATTGCTAGTATATCAAAGCATAGCTGCAGGTTCTGATTTGCTCTGTTCTGGCCTTGCCAGTGGGTGGGAGCATATGCTCTGCAAGTAGCTCATCCTACCATAGACAGTATTTCCACAGTATTGATGGTTGAAGGGAGGGAGCAGATGCTGGCAGCTAGAAGGTAAGTATCATCTACTTGCTGTATTTCCAGTGAGTGAAGACATGGCAATTTAGGTCCTCCCCCTTAATTCAGCCAAAGGTTGGGGATAGAATAAAGCGTTCATTTTCATTTCCTCCTGACGGTACATTGTGCCATCTCCTAGTGAGAAGCTGCAAGTGAAGCTCCGGCAGGTAAGTTTAACTCTAAAGCCTAGGCATTCTATTATTTATAGGGGTGTGGGAACAAGTGATTTTACCTCCCTGTGAATAACAGATGATGATGCAAGGTGCATGACTTTACTGTTCTAGTGTCCCCTTAAATTTGCTTTTTGAGAATATCTAATGTGTCCCAGCATTTCTATCTTTTGAATATTGATAATGATGTATCATTAATTATCATAGTTCATTTGCAAGAAATATACTTTCAATAGGATATAATAATTTAAGTTATAAAACAGTTGATTTAATTAAATGTATTTCTTTATTTTTAAAAACTACACTGTCCATATCTCTGTGTAGGTGTTGTATATTTAGGTGTTGTATTTTTTGTATTTTGTTTGTGCTCTCTATTCTAAATCATGTTCACAGCAGGCCTTACAAGTTTAGCTTTGAGGTTTAAGTAGAGAAGAATATGTGATAAATAAGATAAAGGGCCCATTTACAGGCCTGAGTGCTGAATTCCTTTAATCAGTAGCCATGAGTCAACATTTCTATAAGGATTCTGGTTAGACAGGAATTCTCTATAAAACTCAATGTTGTCAAAAAAATTGGGTCATCCAAACTATAAACATTGCTGTTTGTTAGCATCTTAAACATCACAAAGCTAAATTGATTTTCCTAGTATAACCAATAAGAAGTAAGAATCTCTATAGACCTACAAACTCTTTAGGTCTATACCACCGAGCGAAATTCCCAATCTAATAGAAATCTGAACTGCTGTAGTTTTATCGTACTTAAAAATTCATGTAATTGTAAGTGTTGCCCCTCCTTCCCAAGCAACTTTTCTGGTGGTTAACACCATCTTGATTTGTCACCAGCACCATACACCTGAATTGGGATAAAATCACCTGCTGCAAAGAACTTATAGAAGCAGATGGAAATATATCTTAGCAAAAAAATCTTTTTTATCCCCAACACTATCCTTTTATTATAATATCAATGGAACCAGTACCCTTGTCTTATTTACTAAACTTGTAATCCTTTTATTCAAATGACACATTTAGTCTGCATGTTTTGAAGATTGAAATAAAACTTGCACTTTTAGGATATTGTCAGTTGAGAAACCATGTAAACCCTGGTATCTGCCAAGCTGAATTTTAATTTAAAATAGTTTCTCCAATGCATTCATTTTACCCTATTGTTTTTATTATATTGTATTTGCACATAATGAAAGCAATTGTATGCGCATATCAATCAAACCTACTTTTTGCTTCTCTTTAAATATGTTATTCCAAGAAAACATCTTGGTATTGATATTAGACAGGCTGGTAGTTCTGTGTAATGACAGAATATATCATTAAGTTGCATTAAACAATAGCATTACACATCTTGCTTGTCTTGTTCAAATTTAGTAGTATGAAATGTTACATACGTGAAGTCATATGAAAGTAATGCATGAAACTAGGACTTGATGTAGTTCAGTGAAATAGTATTGATGCTTTTATTGGAAAAGCTAAATGAAATATAGACATCTGGACATACAGCATTGTATACTCGAAGCCAAAGCTGCTTTCTAAATGTTCGTTCTTGGCCCATACACTTCAATTCATTTTTATCCTAAACTATTTCCCAATATACCCAGCAATTTACATACAGAAATGTGTTTAAAAAGGTCAAAAACAGCTGGATCACATCTATTGTGAGCAATTCTCAGTTTCCTCCTTGTCAGGAATATTGTCTTGATGGCCGGGGTACCCACGAGTACGCTTTCAGGAGGAGGCTGATGATCCGGAAGATACAGGAACACAGAGGCTGCTGGAATAAGTGGACTGGATACCGCAAACAAGATGCTGCTGGGAACAGTAGGCAGGATACTGGCGACAAGGTGCTGCTGGGAACTGTAGGCTGGATTCTGGAACAAGGTGCTGCTGAGAACTGTAGGCTGGATTCTGGAACATGGTGCTGCTGGGAGCTGTAGGCTGGATTCTGGAACAAGGTGCTGCTGGGAACTGTAGTCTGGATTCTGGAACAAGTTGCTGTTGGGAACTGTAGTCTGGATTCTGGAACATGGTGCTGCTGGATTTATAGGCAGGATTCTGAGATAAGGGGCTGCTGGAACTGTAGATGGGAACAGGAGATAAGAAGTTGCAGGAACTGAAGGCAAAGTAAGTCTAACACGGAAGCCAGGGGTAGTGGAGCTAAAATCAGGCAACAAGAGGAGAGTGACGCCGGCTTTTAAAAGTTCATGCCGGGAGAGACAACTTGATGGCCAGCAATTCATGATTACCGATATCATTATTTAGTTCATTGAATAGGAATTTCTCAGAAAAATAAGCACAAGAATGGAGTTTCCCTTTGATACCTTGTCTTTGTGAAAGGACAGCTCCAGCACCCAAGTCAGAGACATCAACATCAATATAGAAGGGAAGGCTGTGATCCGGATGAATTTAAAGTGGGGCAGAGGCAAAAGCTTCTTTTAACTGGTTACATTTTTCGAGAGCAGCAGGAGACCATGAGTTGGGTCTACTACCTTTTCTAATGAGGGCTAAGATAGGATAGATGATAGAGGAGAACCCTTAAATAGATTGCCAATAGATAACCAAGAAAAGATACTTGAGGAAGTTCAAAGAGACATTTTTCTAGTTTAGTATATAAGTTATTTTTTCTTAATCCTGATAAAACCTGTTGCACATGAGGACAATGTGAAGGTAGATCCTAAGAATAGACGAAAATGTCATCAAGATATACAACCAATGTGATACCTAGAAGATCTCATTCACAAAACTGCTGGAGCATTACAAAGGCCAAAGGGCATCACTAGATATTCATAATGACCATCACGAGTATTAAAGGCTGTTTTCCACTCATCCCCTTTGCGAATGCAGATTAGATTATATGCTCCTCGAAGGTCTAGTTTAGTGAATATTTTTGCTCCTTTGATCTGGTCGAATAATTCTGAGATGAGTGGTAGAGGGTAACGTTTTTTATAGTGATCTTATTCAAACCCCTATAATCATTACAGGGACGTAAACCTCCGTCTTTCTTTTCAACACAAAATAAACTGGCCCCGGCTGGAGAATTGGAAGGTCTAATGAATCCCCGGGCCAAATGTTCACTAATGTAGTCTTTATTCTTTAGTCACTAAGATTTTGGAAAAAGGTGGTGCTGGAACTGTAGATGGGATCAGGAGACAAGAAGTTGCAGGAACTGAAGGCAAAGGAAGTCTAACACCGAAGCCAGGGGTAGCGGAGCTACAATTAGGCAACAAGAGTGTAAGATACTTACCTCCGCCCGAGTGCGGGGACGCTCGCCGGCGGTCACACACAGGAGCGCGCTTCTTACTCAGACCGCCCGTCCATGCGTCCACGCGTCTTCTATGACGTGGGTGGCACCCCTTGAGGCAATCTTCTTCCGGAGCGCGTGATGACGTCCTCTGGGCCTATTTAGGCCCCTCCTGGCAGCCGGCATCTTGCTGCCAGTTCAGAGTGTGTTTGGACTCTGAACCCTAGCTCCCTTTTTCTAGTTTATCTAAGTCCTATGATATCTACTACAGCTCCTACCTCCAGTTACCTCCGGTATCCATATCTACTACAGCTCCAACCTCCAGTTCTTTCCGGTCTTCATATCTACTACAGCTCCTACCTCCAGTTACCTCCGGTCTCCAGATCTACTACAGCTCCTACCTCCAGTTACCTCTGGTCTCCAGATCTACTACAGCTCCTACCTCCAGTTACCTCCGGTCTCCAGATCTACTACAGCTCCTACCTCCAGATACCTCCGGTTTCCATATCTACTACAACTCCTACCTCCAGTTACCTCCTGTCTCCATATCTACTACAGCTCCTACATCCAGGTACCTCTGGTGTCCTTATCTCCCTTCAGCTCCTACCTCCTGTTTACTCTGATCTTCATCTCGACTGTTCTCCACATTGTGGGATTGGCCTTTGTGGTTCCCTCCTCTGGAGCCGTGACCTGGTGCCTGCTCGCAGCGAAACATCCTCACCATTAGAGGCTCTGGTGAAGACCGGCTGGTACTTAGACTCCGCGTCCAGAGGGGGTCTCATAGAGGCCTTCTCCTGAAAAAATTATAACAAAGAGTGAGTCGGCGGCTTTTAAAAGTTCGCGCCAGGAAATGCGTCGGCATTGTGACATCATCACGCCAACTGCTCTGACCACCCAGAAGCGCCCGGCTGTCACCAGAGTGGTACTGGACTGGAACAACCGGTAAGTTCTTGACACTCCTGTACTTTTCATTTTATTGCTACTAGTATGTTTATTGTTGTCACCTTTGACTTTATTTTGGGAATATAGGGGTTGTTAATATGTAAACATGATTGTAGTAAAATGGAGTCACAATTCTTATTTTTTCTGTATAGGCTAAAGCTTGTATGTAAACAAAAATTGCAGTTCACCAAATCTGTTTTGTATTTTGCACACTACATTATGGTGAAATAAAAAACTTAACTCAGTCAATGCTTAAACATATTCAAGTTTTAATACTGTGGCTCAAGGTTAGCAAACCTTCAGTTTATTTGTTTGGAACTTGAAGTGTAGGGGCTTCAGAGATTATCGATTAAGGACACTATGAAAAGGTTTATCATTACCACTATGTCCTCTCTCCTCAGAGGGTTCTTTATCTATGTACTGTACATACTTTGCCCTTATTTCATTATGCTCTTTATTTCCTCCTAAAAAATCCTTTAAAATATGCTTGCCAAATACAATTTCATTCAATTACCCCACCCTGCTCATTCTTTTCATTCCTTTCCTTCTAATTTGCTTTCCAGTTCCTGTCTATTAGTTTAGTATTTGATGCTGAATAAAGACATACTGTATGTTCATCTAGTCAAACCTACTCAGCAATAACCACATTTCCTGCCTAACTATCAATACAGAGGAGGGCAAAAAACACCACCAGAATTACGAAGGGGGGGAAATTCATTCTTGACCCCAAGTGAAAAATTGTATCAATGTATCAATACCGGTAACATGCAACATTCCTTGTTTTCAGAAACTCATCCAGCTTCCTTTTGAAACTATCCAATGAACCTGCCATCATCAACTCCAATGGAAGGCATTTCTATAGTTACAGTTCTCACAGTGAAAAAGACTGGAAGACTAAACCTTTTCTTCTAGTCTGGGGATGTCCGTGTGCCCTCTGACATGTTTATTGTATTGTACACAGTAATCATATCCCCGTGCAAGTGCCTTTTCTCTTGTGTGCATAATTATTACTTATCCAATCTGTCTTCATATTGAAGCTCCCCCAGTCCCCTTATTAATTTTGTTGCCCTACTCTGATCCCTTTCCATTTCCAAGATGTGCTTTTTGTACACAGTATTCTAAATATCTGTTGTATTCAATTAGATCAACTGGACTTGAATTGAATACAACAGATATACCATGACCTGGATGAATGAGAACCTTCACAAGCACAGTATTCTAAAATTGCACTGCTTATTCCAAATTAGGACTTAGCAATGCTTTGTCTAGAGGGAGAATAAAACTCCAAGATCCTTTTCCAACAGAAATTCACAGTGCCATTTTTAGTAAAAGCAGCACAAGGGTTTTTAAGTTGAAAATGCATCACCTTTCATTTATTAACATTGAATCTCATCTGTCACTTAGCAGCCCAATGGGCCAATCTATCTTGATCCACCTACAACAATTACACATCATCTGTAGCTTTAATGGACGACAAAGTTTTGTCATCTGCAAACTCAGAGACCTTGCTGACAATACCCAATTCCAAATCATTAATAAACATTCTATATAATCAATCAATCTATGTACAAATGTGCCACCCCAGCCCAACAGATCTTAGCTTATACATAAGTTGCCTATGGGGGACTGTGTCAAACGCCTTCGCAAAATCCAAGTATACCACATCCACTGCTATGCCTGAGTCCAAATTCCTACTCACTTCCTCATAAAAGCCAAGAAAGTTAGTTTGACAAAATCTAATTCCTAAATCCATGCTAATTACTACTTATAAGGTCAGTCCTTGAAACATACTCCAGAATATGTTCTTGTATCAATTTTTCCAGTATATTCCCCACCACTGAAGTTAAACTTATAGGCCTGTAGTTACCTGGCTGTGAATGACTACCCTTTTTGACTTATCCACATTAATTAATGGCCCCACATTTTCAGTCCTCATCTTCTTACTATTAATATACTAAAAAATTCAGGAACTCATCACCCTTTTACTGTGTTGGCAGTTCCACTACTCAATGTCAGAGTAATTAAAGTCTCTCATAATCAGAAAACTCCAGAAACTGGCAGCCCTTGTCAACTGCATAGGAAGCTAACTCACTACCTCCCTGCCAGCATTTGGTGACTTGGTAGCAGACACCAACAATAACATTACCCCCCCTTCCTGTTGCCCAATTCCACCCATATTACCTCTCAATAATATCAACAGTTATCTCTTCTTTTAAATTTTTCTTTAACTCTTGGTTAACATAAATATATACCCCTCCCCCTTTCCTATTTGCTCTATCATGCCTAAACGAGGAGTATCATTCTAAGTTTACAGCCCAGTCACGAGAATTGTTTAACCATGTTTCTGCTATACCTATTACATCATACTTTTCAGTCAAAGTAATTATCTCCAATTCTCAAACATAAGATTATGATCCTTTAATTTATTTATGCACTTTAAAGGACAACAATATAAAAAAACAACAACATCACCCCCATTACATGTCCAGACTTCAAGCAGCTGAAATAACTTACTCACATCTACAGCCGTGCTGCCCTCGCTTAGATATCACACAGCAAAGATGAGTGCTAAAAGCCCGCCTCCTAGATGACACAGGGCCATGATTTACATAACACTTGTCATTGGCTGGTGGGAATGTCTGTTACAACCTCTCTCCTCCTCCCTGCCAGTCAAACAAACTTGAAATGTCCTGTTGCTAGGATACAGCCTACATAATCAAACTGAGTGTTTTCTCGCTTGCTAACTTTGAATGACAGTTAGAGGCAGACAGAATCATTATGCCCCCCTCACAGCATGGCTAATTGAAGGCAGTGAGAGGCTCGAAATCAGGAAAAAATGTATGGGGAGGGCTGCATACTTTTACTCTTTTTAAAGCAATTTTTAAAAAAAAATGCATTGAGGCAATACAGTTATCCTTAAATACACCTATACACTCCCTATCCTCTATGTTAGTCCCTCCTCCTATTCCTCCCACCACTGGCCCACCCTGCTTACCCCCTGTGTTATCTTTCCCAGTGAGATTGACGTTATCCTGCACTCTTTTTTATTATACTAATCTGCTAATAATGTCCTATTCCATTATAGTTCTCTTCATGTTCTTCTGTGCATTTTATTTTGTATTTACCTTTCCTAAATTCAGTGCTGTAGTATCCTAGAGGTAAATATTGCAGTGCCAGCCAACTCTTTGATGCTATCATCGATATTTAAAGGGAAAAAGATACTAAGCACATTATATTAGTTTAAAGGGCATGTCCACCCCCAAAACTATAATCCCCCCAACTACTGGCCCCACCATGTAGTGTAGTTTAATCCTTACCTCACATTCCCAACTCCATCTGGTTCTCCTGTAGTCCCCCCCCAAAGTTCCAAAAACTGCCCACCAGGAGGCTAGCAGGTCCATATAGGACACTGCCTGCTACCTGGCCTCCCGGAGATTCCTGCCATGCGTGCTCGCCCTTCTCCCCCCTCCCTCCCCCTCCCTCTCCTCCCTCTCCCTCTCGTTCTACTATCCCTCCCCCTAGCACAAATCCCCCTTAATATTGTGCTCCCCCATGTCCCCCAGCCCCAACCGCATGTTTTTTTTTTTTAAAAAGCCCCCAAACTCTTACTTACCTTCCGCTTTCCTCCGCTGCACTGATGACCGGCAGCCGCGTCCGTGATTGGCTGCCGCTCAGCCAATCACAGACGCGACTGCCGGTCCCGCCCCTCTGCTTGCATTCTCGCAAGCAGAGGGCCGGCAGTGCGGCGGAGGATCGAGGGGAGGTATAAGAGTTTGGGGGCTTTTTAAAAAAAAAGAACATGCGGTTGGGGCTGGGGGACATGGGGGAGCATGATATTAAATTTTTATTTTAGGGGTGGACATAGCCTTTAAATACATTTTTTTGCTAATTGAAATTAATGGTGCACAACAATTAATGGTTGTTTGATGAACATGAAGTTTATAAAAAAAGCATTTTTTGTGCGTTTTTTTCTTGAAACATTAAGATGAAATAAAACTGATGATTACAAGCCCATGAATAGCGAACATTAAAAGGTAGTAGTAACATATTGTGCATATAAGAATTTTTTAATGGTCTATTATGAATTTAACATTTTGGAAAGATCTTTTTAGGCAACGTAATATGCATGGGTATAGCAGATGGCGAGTTAAATTTTTTTTTTTTTACAGTATATCTGTACTGTTTGGAAAGCAGCGCACATTTGCTGTGTAGATGTTGGCTAATATAATGAAATATTTATTTTTTTCTTTTAAATAAAGGATTAAATTATTGGGATCATATATGTAACTTCCGAGTATAAATAATCATTAAGAACAATGTACTTCACGCAAATCAAGTAGTTTAAAGAACTGCGTGTCACAATGTTCTTGCTTTATTATATTAATTCTCTTACATCTATTTTCTGGACCTCTCTAAGATTTTTTAAAGAAAAGTATATAATAGACTGTAAATTGAAACCTGCAAACTTACAAATATATATGGAGGTCTAGTATGAAGCATCCCTGCCACTGCCACAGTGATGTATAGCTCAATTTTGTTTTTGGTTAAAATTTGTGCTGCAGTCTAGTATGAAGCATCCCTGCCACTGCCACAGTCATGTATAGCTCAGTTTTGTTTTGGTTAAATTTGTGCTGCATGTCTAGTATGAAGCATCCCTGCCACTGCCACAGTGATGTATAGCTCAATTTTGTTTTTGGTTACAATTTGTGCTGCAGTTAAATGAGATACATAAAAAAAAATCTTATTTTGAGGTAAGATAAGTAAGCAATACAGCATCCTGCAGGTTTTCTTAAGTATACTATTTTTGAATCAGTTTAGATGAAATTTCCCCACTGGTCTAAAGGTTCCCATACAACTAAGGTCGCAAAATCCCATCAGATTCCATCGGAATCTGTTCTTGAATTTGCCCTTATTCGCACATACACAGGGATGTCATCATTGTTGATGGTTGTTTTCGTCCCCTAACATTTTGCTCTTATTTGGTAAATACCATTGAATGCAATGGGATTAGTTGACTATTGGCCTTGTGTATGCCACCTTAAGAGCTGAGTACACACTGGAAATCCCACCCTCCCCATGTCACCTGTCAACAGGGGCACCTGATAAATAGTAGTAGCAAGAAGTACCAAGAATTTTATATTTTTGAAAAACACAGAAGTGTTAACTCCTGCAGCACTGGAATCAGTATTTTAGTTATAGAAAAAGCTAAGCAAATATTTTAAAGACAAAAGAAATAAATGAGTCCATCTATATCAAACTGGAATAACCATCACTAAATAGGGGTTGACGGGTGTGGATTATGTGCTGCAACCTCTTGCCAATGCACCCCCCCCCCATCTAGATGTACCAAATTGAGGGCAACTAATATTACATTCTGAATCTCTATTAAATTTTGCATGCATTTTAGCACCATAGCTCTGGTACACTTCTCTAGCTTTTCTGTTTTGTTGCAATTTCTGCAAATATGTATTAAACCCAGACACATCCCTGGTATATTTTCTACAAGCAGGTTAGCTTGGATTTAAAATAAAAAACAAAGACAGTGTGATGCACAGGCTATGCAGCTAGTGTGCAAAGCACTTAACTGGGGATACAGAATAATATTGACAAAAACGAGAGACAGAGATAGTATCCCCTTCTTGATATACCCTTATAGTCCAGATAAGTAGTGTGTAGGTAAAAATCACTACCCTACAGGATTCAGGAGAGTGGTTACCTGTATTACGTCCCCCTCATTTTTAATAAAAACTAATGAGGGGGATGTAATACAGGTAACCATTCTCCTGAATCTGAATATCTGGACTATAAGCTATGTATGGTTGCTGCTTTTAATAGATGTGATTTTGCACTGTTCTTTAGCTTAGGGACCCAGACTAGGGATTCTTAAGCTTAAGACTAGTTAGAGCACCGAGTGCTCCTAGGGACGCCCATTTATACGCTGTGTTTGCATGTAACTTTGAGCCAGGTGGAGAGGTTTCTCCCCCCTGTTACATAACAAGGCATGTTTTTGTAAGTCACTAGTTAATTAACTCTCCCTTCTTGATCTGCTGTTTTTGCAGATTTTTCAGTGCACTTATCATGACAAGAATTTTTAAATGTGTGATTTTGATTTTTTAATGCATACTCAATAAAGGATTTCTAAGTTTTAATTTTATTAGTGGTCTCTGGACTGTGCCATTAAGTGTGATAACTCAAGAGGGAGATACTTTCTCTGTCTCTCGTTTTTGTCAATAGCTTGGATTTAAAACAGGATTTAGCAGTTGTTGCTTCCTGTATATCATCTCAAATATCTTACAGCTTACATCTCTTCTGTGTTTTCCTTTTTTTAAAGAAGAATTAAATGAATAAGATGAAACCAACACTATGTTTACTTACCTAAGAGGCACCCTCGATCAGCTGCCATCACCCTCTGATGATCTCTAGTTTTAGCTCAATGCAAACATTAATGTTTGAGCAGTCTGATTTAACTGTCCTGTCACATCAATTGTGATAAGATGCTATGTCACGGATAAGTAAAGCTGGGTACACACAGTAAAGATGTTTGAAAAATATCTTTCAAAGATCAGGGAACGCACAGTCTCGAGTGTTCTCCCTATGCACAGCATAGGGAGAACATTTGGGACTGTGTGTCTCCCATGACTGCGACCGACTCCACTATAGGGAGACTACCGCAGCAGAGGAAAATTTTCAGTCTTTCCCAAACTACTGCAAAGCCAATGGGAATGTTCGACAGCCGTGTGCTCATTCGGTAAAGACGCTACACACACTGTCAATAAGGCCCCGATACCATTGTTAGTGTGTGTACCTTGCTTAAGAGGTCAGTTCCCCTGCCAAGACAAATTTAATTGGTCCCTTACAACATTTTTTATAATCTCTTTAGTTTCTGTCTCTTGTGTGCCTTTGTCTCAAAGATCTTAAACCCTTTTATCTTCTGTTCTGTTTTCTTTATCTTTGAATTATGCCAAGTAAGTTTGGATTTAATAATTCTTCATTTTTTCTCCTAAGAGAATATATTTTGAAATGTGTCAGTTTAATATAATTTTAAAAGCTATCTATTTTCTTTTACCTGAGAAAATATGATTGTAGTCATTTTTGTTGGATTGAGTAGATTTTGTTTTTCTAAAGTTTTCTAGGTTAACCCATTGCACATTAGATTCTGAATTGTATGTCAAACTTTCTGAATAATGTTACTACAGTGTTTTATTTATTAAGTACTAATGCACAACATCATTGAATGACGGCCAACCAAATGCATACACACATGACTATCGTCCAAAACATCCGTTCGTCACAAGTGTGTCATTCAGTTGGATGTCGGGCCTCATCCCCGGGTTTGTATGAAGGCTTAAGGCGTTCGCTCGGCCAGGACAAATGACTGTCAGTCAAGGCAATAGTGGCCGCAGCCACAACAGATTGTGCGGTCCCATAGGGAACCGCACGATTGGCTGTGATTTACCAATGGACCAGATAGCCAGTTTGTCTGATTCGGACGAACAGGTGGCCGGCCGCCCCACACCAGCAGATATTTCTGGCCAACCGTTAGTGCCGTGGATCAGTCGGTCCGAAATATCTACTGGTGTGTACTAGTACTAGTGACTAGGGATGGCCGGTTCGCGGATCCGAACCCAGATCCGCTGCGAATTTATCCCGTTCGCGAACGGCGGATTTTTCCGGATTTTCCGCCTTCCGAACTTCCGATTTGCGGATTTTTCATATTTTTGAAAATTTTCGAAATTACGGGTTTTCGCGTAATTTCGAAAATTTCCGGAAATACGCGAAAACCCGTAATTTCGAAAATTTTCAGAAAAACTGAAAATATCGTAATTTCAAGGGTATTTATAATTTTAATGGGTCCGCTCGTGGATTTTCGAATTTTTTCGAAAATTCGCAGATCCTCGAGCGGACCGGATTTTGCGAAGTTCGGACATATCTACTAGTGACTAGTACTGCAATAAAAAAAAACTTTTGTTATGTATTTGTAATTAGTTAATCCTAACACTACAGTACTGCCTTCTTAATCGTAGGATTGCACATTCCAAGAGAGATTATATTGTGCTGTCAGTGCTGAAACATTAACATAACATTTACATACATACAATTTTCTAGACAACGCTGAGCACTTCATCCAGCTTTAAATAAATACAAATTGTATTATTGCATTTTCTGTGTGAGATTACTTAAGCTTGTAGGTAAATGATTTATTAGGATAGTCATTTGGTAAGCTCAGAAAATGAACAATTATCTGGAAACGAGCAATGATAAACAGTTCTCATTTTAAAGTAACACAATTGCATCAAAAATTCAGTGTGTGTGTTAATTGCTAATATTTTTCTGCCCCCAGAAAAGAGAGTCTAGAAATAAATACTTTAAAGCAGCCTGGGATATGTAATAAATTGGAACAGCGATAATAGTGCTTGCATTGCACAGTGAAATAACAATTTCAGTGTGTTTAAAGAAAATGTAACTGACCCATTAATTTTTTCAAAACCTTGTGCTATTTATGGATTTGCCATGTCTGAAAGGTAACTTGTTCAAGGTTATTGCATTTCAACACATGTGATTTTTTTTTTTTTTTAAACAAAGACCTAAAGAATATTTGAATATGTATAATTTATATATATTTATATACTGTATGTCATAAATTTGACTTATTCATGATGTGGGTGTGTATGTATATGCTAACGGATATAAAGGGAAGTTATTGTGATGCAATATCCTGATGTTGGCACGTGGAGTGTATTGGGAAAACAACAGTCTCCTACCTTCCATACTATTTTGTATTAAAGTCTAGGCTACACTAGCAAATTTCTCACACGCTTACCATCCATTAGTCCATGAGAAATGCATGGCAGTGCATGTTATGGGGGTGAAAGTCAGTGTGCCTGGAAAATTTTATATTTACCGTATATACTCAAGTATAAGTCGATCCGAGTATAAGTCGAGGTACCTATTTTTACCTGAAAAATTAGTAAAAACTGATTGACTTGAGTATAAGTTGAGGGTAGAAATTATTACCACTACTGCCTTCTGATTCTGTGTTGTTTTTAGGCTTTAGTTGCCCTTTAAATGGACAGCAGACTTCCCATACATGAAACCCATACAGTAATAGCCAAATCCAGTACCAGTAACCTCCAATTCCTTGGCACTCCAGATGTTTGGAAACTACAACTCCCAGCATGCTTTGTTGCTGGGAGTTTCAGTTTCTAAACATGTGGAGTGGCAAGGTTCAGTAAACTTTTAATTAAGCATACCATCATTTACAATTCTCCTGAACCCCATATTGTAAAGGGCCCTGGATCGCAATGGGTAAACGGAGCGCCTAGACCTTAATGTGTAAAAAACAAAAAATGTACCGGTATGTTATGTATTTTGTTTTAAAAAATGTAGCACTAAACATGTAGCTAAAAAACAGTGAACACGTGTTATGCAGATTTTTTAATTTTGAATGAATAATATCAGGGGGATTCAATAAAAGTTCTTATCGTTTAAAATGGTGCTAATTTTGCCCCAACCAATCAGAACTTATGTAACATTTGAAAGCTAACTAATTGGTTGGGGCAAAATTAGCACGATTTTAAGCGATAAGAACTTTTATTGAATAACCCCCTATATGTATAGAACTGGACCTCCAAAAGACAATGCATGATGATGCCCCAGTTGAAAATAAAGCTATTGGTTTTAAAATGAAATGATGATGAATGACCATAGGCTGGCTGCCATTACATCCATTCATTTCCCAAGATTGCTTTTAGCTGGAGACTGGAAAAATGGGGGAAATATATTGTCCAGTAAGCAGTTGTTTAAAGATAGGCAATTCTCGTTACAGTTTACACATATTGAATTTTCTTCTCTATACTATGTTTTACCCAGAGATTTTCAGTCAAAACTTTGTGTTAATTTGTGGTTTGCTAGACTTTGATTTTATACAAACTATTAATTTATTTACATGGCATTAGTCTGTGGTCTGGAATAGTAGAAACATATTTATTCAGCAGTTGTATTGGGGCTGGTATTACTGTTCATAATAAATAAAGTTTATAGTTGCAATTAGTGGTGTAACTACAATGGGGGTAGACCTTGCAACTGCAGAGGAGCCAAGGATGCTCAATCTTTTTACTCCCTGTGACAGATACAGTCTACCCACAGAAAATAGCCAGTGATACAGCAGGCAAGGGGGCCCCGTAATAGTTTTGCTGGGGGGCACAGTGACTCCTAGTTATGCCACTGGTTTTAATACCATAATAATACACTGCAGTAGTACTTTTTAAATTCTATTTATCCAGCATCTGACTCACAAACATGCATTGTGTTTTATGAATGGGAATATTATAATTTGAAAGTAATTGTTAAATATGTGCCCTAGGAGAGGAGCTGTAATGACTGCTAATTTGCTCCACCTGCGGAATACTTTATTAATGTGATGGTTTGGAAGCCATATACACGTTGGTGGCAGATATGTTCAGATGCATTTTTATGTCCCTTACTGCCTTTTTTCTTTTACAGCTCTCTCTCTGTGTTAATTATCCTTGACAAACAAATACATAGTATATAGTTCATCTTGTAAGAACTCGTTTAAATTAATTATTATAGCTCATCCATTTGTCATTTACAAGTCACAAAAATAAAATAATAATAACTCATTATCCTTCAGTGAATACAGTTGCATTATTTATTAAAAACTATTGTCTTATTTTACCTCTTAATAATGACAGAAAGATTGTTATCCAGCATTGACTGGTAAACATATAAAACAAAAAACAAATCCAAAACAATCTAGATAATATATCCATGTCATGTTATGGGTACAATCTAAAATGAGCTAATAAATAAAGGGCAAAAAAGGAAAAAATGCTTGTTGTAGGCAGAAGGAAAACACGAAGCCAGAGTTATTTGAACAGGGCTAAACACTGCCTCAGGTATTCACATTTTCTGTTTCATAGAGGTCAGTGAACTGAAATTTTTCCTATACTGTTGGGAATTATGTATTTTTATTACTGCAGTTTCTTGCCATATTTAAATTGTTTAAAGCTAAAGTACATTTTTTGCAGTTCCAGAAAAGAAATAGTTCCATCTGTTTAGTGACTGAGGTTAACATAGATGCCAAGAATAGATAACATTATGTATACTGAATAATAGTATAAATTAACCATTGTGACATTGCAGTGTTGTAGATGAAAGTAGAATGTATACTTATTGCATGTTAAAAAAAATCAACGTTTCAAGGACCTTTTTCCTTTTTTCAAAATAGCAGGCAAGTCTCACCTACTTCTATATACTGTGGTGATATCCTTTGCACTCCCATACTCCTTCAGCCACCAGGGTGCTTCCATAGTAATATACAGCACACTTCAAGCCATTGAGACCGCTCATCAGGATGACAGCCTACTGAGGGGCTGAAACGCAGAAATCTTAAATAAATGGTGGCTGAAATTTCTAAGACCCGTTGAGTGCTTTGTTATGAAACGACTGTGGAGTGCAATCAGGTTTTATATATATATATATATATATATATATATATATATATATATATCTCTCTCTGTCTCTCTCTCTGTCTCTTCCTCCTGTCCTGTTAGCAGCAGTGCTCACAATGATCAGCTTCCAGGTTAGTACAATTATTATAAATTGTCACATTACTGTAATAGTGGCCGACTGTATTCTAACAGCCAATAGGAATACCTCATATTAAACAAGCACCAGGTTCCTCCTTACTGCCGCATGTGTGTAAACGAAAGCATCTAACAAACCAAATAGTGTTCCGTTTAACTGGGAGAGAAGGCATTGCCTATAGAAATGGTGGGCGATCCCTGCTGTTGCTAGGTATTGAGACGCTGCCTGTTCCTGCTTGAGAGCCCTGGGGATTAGCTGGAGGAGGAGTTAATGTGTGTACAGTATTGTATGTATACAACTTGACAGCACCTGGTCTGTCTCTCTCTCCTGGAAGACAGAACTACCGGAAAGGCCTCCAAGTGCCGCAGGAAGCCCCGCGGAGCATCCCAACACTCGCGACGGGGCCTGGGAGCCTGGTTTTTAGCCGAGACCAGCCGCAAACTACCCCTGGAAGACGGAACTACCGGGAAAGGCTCCAAGTGCCACGGGAAGTTATCATTAGGGAAAAACGTATCTAATACATAATAATTACACTACAAAAATAACAGCATTATTACTTAATATATGTCATTCTTAGATAGGACTACCCTAATATGGAGGGCCTTGTAAGTGGCAGGTAGCTTACACATATATTTTAATCAATATATGTAACTAACACTCCAGCAAATTAAACTATATAAAATGAACACATAAAAAACCTACTGTGCACCAACAGGCACACTTTTGCTAGTATATATATATATATATTTATTTAGAAGGTACGGTCCGCACTCTTTCCAAATCAGCAGGTTACACGGCAGTTCCCATAAAAATCGGCTTTGTTGTACAAACATTAATATTGCTCCCACACCTGAGGCGTTTCGAGCTCTTAATCATAGGTCCTGTGATTAAGAGCCTAGGTCACGCTCGAAACTCGTCTGGTGTGGGAGCAATATTAATATTAAAACCGATTTTTATTATGGGAAATGCCGTGTGACCTGCTGATTTGGAAAGAGTATGGATCTTACAACAATCTTCAAACACATGTACGGACTATCTTACAACTTAGTTTAAAGCGACCAATCATAAGGAAGATCTGTAAAAACTGTAATCTCATTAAATTCAGGCCATTCACCCTACAATGAGGACAAATGCTATATTTTTAATTTTACAAAAATGCAATGGTTACTCTCAGAATTTATGTTTGAATTTTAACGCCCCATGTCTATTCCCAAGCTGCTGGTAACACCTTCCAGCCAGCAAAACCTTTATTTGGCAACAGCTCCTAGATATGAGTGAGGCTGACATCACCAGAAGCAAAGGACCATAAAATAGAGAGAATCCTCAACTGATTTTAAAGTATTCATTTTATTTAAGTAAATATTGCTAAACCTTTTCTGGCAATAGAAGGAAAATATAATAAAGAAGGAAGTATAAAAAATATAACTTAACTTGTTTTATAAAATGGAGACCGCAGTTACCCTTTAAGAATATACCAGTTCAGGTCCCAATTATATATTACTTTTAACAAAATAGGGCGATTCAATGGAAGTCTTATATGTGTTATTGTTCTTTTTAAATAATCAGCCATAAACTGTGACAGATCTGCGGCTGACTGCTGGTACAGTAATAGACTTTAATAGCCTGACACACGACTAGTAAGAAACGTACAACACTGAGAGGCAACTTTAGATTTTTTTTCTATATTAAAATGAATATAATTGCTTCACATAATGTTATAGGCCCATTTCACACCAGCGTTTTGCTAAATATGCTGCTTACTTGTCATTAGGAATCATTATTTCATCTTCTGAGTGTTTGGAGCAATTTGCCATGTCAGAATCCCAATTACAGGGCTCTTCTGCAAATTCCAAGACAATATCAGTAGATGCAGATGACATAGACACATCTTCAGTTTTATCCTCCTCTTTTCCTTCCTCTTGAGAGAGAAACATTTCTTCTTTTTCTTTAATTTCATCCAAACATGGCTCAGGATCATCGGCTATCAGAAAAACAAGAACGGGTGATTAGATTCTACTTCCAGTAAAAAACAAGTTTCTGAACCATGTTTGATACTGGGGACATTAAAGGGCATGTCCACCCAAAAATAAACTTTTTGCTGTAGTGTAGGGACCAGCAGCCTCGTCTGTAATTGGTTGAGTGTCAGCCAATCACAGACGCAGCTGCCAGCTATTCACTTAGCCGAGGGAATGAAAGGGTCACTATACTCACTGAAACAACTTTGTATAATGTGAAAGCACAATGTTAGGGTAGTACAATGATGATACTTACATGTGTGTCTGTTCCTGCTTTGTGAATTTTCAATGTTTAGTAACTGCTCCAATCTGGTCCCCACCTCCCTTAGTCACTGCCCACTTGTAATCCAGCCGACACTTGATACATTAATTTACATAACAAAGAGCCTATTCAGCCCGACACTATACAGCTCATTAACATATCTTCCTGACACTGCTGAGAGTTGGTGTGGCTGCTGCTCTGTGTGACACTTCTCCTACTGTAGATAGATGTTAGATAGATAGGTAGATAGAT
The DNA here is from genome assembly GCA_019447015.1 of Hymenochirus boettgeri. Classification (NCBI taxonomy): domain Eukaryota; kingdom Metazoa; phylum Chordata; class Amphibia; order Anura; family Pipidae; genus Hymenochirus; species Hymenochirus boettgeri. Next base: position 121,341,651 of record CM033471.1, on the reverse strand, counting down.
AGACAGACAAATAGATAGGCAGAGAGACAGATAGATAGACAGACACAGACAGGCAGATAGATAGGCAGAGAGACAGATACAGTAGATAGATAGAGTTAGATAGATAGATGATAAATAGATAGATAGATCAGACAGGTAGACAGACAGATAGAGAGATAGACAGACATATAGATTAGATAGACAGGAGACCAATACGGTTAATCAGCTCATTATATTTGGGGTTGTATTAAACATTTTGACATGTGTTGGGACATCGTAATAAGAGGGCACTGGAGGGACACAAATTAGCATACCTGGTTTGAGTGACAGGTCTTTCCCTGTACATGCTGTTATTTAAAATGAAGATTTCTGAGAATCTACAGCTCAGATTTCAAATCTGAAGAATGAGTTGTAGTAGTGGACCATTACACTATCTAAAGATATGCTTTTTCAAAATTCGATTTTTGGAAGTATAGATACCCTTGAAGGGTCCTGGCACTTTTTTTCATATCTTAACATGGCGGTTTAGGTTGGGAGGGGGGGTTCCTACACTACAGCACACTAGCTCTGCAACGACAAGGGATCTGGAAGGTGTGTGTGTGGGGGAAAGATGTCCCTGCACATGCCAGAGTCCTCCAGGAGGACAGTTAAGGACATGCCCTATAATATCAGATGTCAGTGCCCAGTAACCAATCATCTTTTACTGGTCTGCTGTGATTGGCTATAATAGGTAAACTGCATGTCTTATTACATCAAACCCTATCAGTAATGTAGAATTTAAAAAAAAAAAAAAAACTTTCTGTAAGATGCAGTTTGTTCATTTATACTTTAACTTCAGTTGTTCTTTAAAGGGTAACTATAAAAAAAGTTCCAACCCTCCCTTCCCCTAAAAAAGTACCCAGCATGAAGCCCTAAACATCTTGGACCTTCCTAACCACTGCTTTAAAGTCCCGGCCTGGCCCCGCCCAGGAGAGTTTACACATTAGTAAAGGTGATCTGGGGGGAAGAGGAGTCTGAATAGAATCCAAATGCCTTTTATGCTGTAAAACAGATTAAAACCAGAAAATCCCCAATTCTTTAAAGAATAGATGTGATGTGATACACATGGTTGGTGCTTCCAACATGCAAAAGAGACGATATCAGTACATAGTTTATTACTCTTTTTGCACACCACCACTATTATATTCTAAAAGAATTGTTAACGCTCGGTACATCGCCACAAGGGGTTTAATGCGGCTTTAAAGGGCAAGTTCACCCCCAAAATAATATTTCATATTAAAAAGTGCTTGTCTTTGCTGTAAATGCTCCCGATAATTTCAATCTGAGACCAGTTCCTCTGAGCGCCGCGTACACTCAGATAGCTTTGGTGCACTCTCAGAGGAGGAACCCCTGGGTAAGCCCTTCAGTCATTGGCTGTGATGTCAGGGTTACCCATGGATTTCTTCTCTAAGCATGCGCCAAACCTTTAAGAAAATATGCTCTTTAAGATTATAATAGCTGTTAGCAGCTCTGCGTACATCACCCCCTAGTAGTAAAAATATTTTCTACTACGGTGTTAGCAAATTTAACCACTAGATGGAGCCCTCTGTCACTACAATGCCAAATGACAGAGGAGAGACAAAAAGCGCTCATTTGATATACAGTAAATCTAGGGATAAACAATGTAAAATAGCATTCTATACCAACACAAAACTTCTATTTCTAATCTAAAATGGTTAATAAATCTAAATCTACACTTCTGTACTGTACAAAACATGTCAGGTTAAACCAGAATATTCTGTAAATAATTTTTATTTGGATTTCTGTGACTGTTAATCTCATTTCCAAAATAAATAACAGACATCATCCTTAAATACCTTTAGCAAACGGTTTTCAAGATGATCAAATGAAACTGATCCAATTATATCTCGACATTGCCCAAAATATAAATGTCATTTTGGTATAATACCTGTAGGTGGCAGCACATGACCGCACTTTATAAGCAAAACCAGATACAAAACTATAATACATGTTATAAACATATCTGTAAACATTTGAATAGAAAAAAAAAAATTTAATCTTTTTTTTTTTTTACATTCTGAACTCCATTCCTTGAACATTTCAACCTAAAGGGGGGATTCACATTTTAATGTGTGTGTGTAGCTTTTAAATTGTTTTATTATTTTCATATATAAATAAAATACAAATTTGTCAGCTAGAATGGAAGATGAAAAGATGAAAGAAAAGCAAGATCAATCATAAAAGTCACAAAAAAACCCAGAAAATTACCCCAGCACACAAATATTTCTCTGCTAGAACAACTAGGGATAGTTTACATCTCAGGGAAAGTTGTCAGGAAAGAAAAGTTAACTACAAAGAAAACCAGATTAAGTGTACAAAAGTTTTTAACACAGACACAATGTTTTTGTTAGGAGTTTAAAAATACTGAAACCTTGACATTATCCATACGTCTGTAATTACTATTTAGATAGTGTAACTATGACTGTATATAAAGATGGGGGACATTCTTGTTTGGCTGGGGTGGGGGTCTTTTATTTCTAGTTACCCCACTGAACTGTACCTATTTGTGGCGCTGTATTCTGCATTTCTTCTTCTGTAGTACCCTTCTCATAAACAGGGTCTTCTGGCATGAGTGCTAAAAAAGGGAATCAGAGACAAAACAGATTACTTTGTATAAAGCAATGACCAAAGTTCCATTACCCAAGTTACAGGCTAGTTAACATTAACCAAGAGTCTAAATAAAATCCACTTGCTTAAAAAGTTCCCTGTCCTGGCATTGCGCATAGCAGGGCTGTACTGGTGAGCAAACAGACACAATAAGAGCAGTAATTTCCTTTAATTCATTCAAAGCAAAAGGCTGCACCATTTGAAGGTTGGTTGTGCAGTACAGAATATAGGCCAAACATTGTACACACTGTTAGTGTGCAGGTACAGTTTTATCCACTAGATGTCACTAGTTTTGACATCAGCCAACACAATGGGTCCTGAAAACACACACATAGAGCATATTTGCAGAGCCCTCAAAAAGCTTTATGTTTAGTATTTGTAACCAGTATCGCCAAGACCAAAGTTCTGTATTAAATTCTATTAAGAAATGACATATCAGGAATTAATTTACCAGTTTCGTTGCTGTCAGGGGAGGATTTTGGTGCAGGAGGTGGTGGTGGAGCTTTGCGCTTGGTCGTCCTAAGTGGAGAATTAAAAGATGATGATCCGCTAAGTTGCAATGAACCGGCCCTTGATCTGTCAATCCCTCCAGCCACCTGACGGGTAAAGATATGGGAGTTCATTAGTGGGAATAAATTATTGCTTTATACACTGACAATATTTTATCCAAGAGCATAATAACTATAATAATAATAGATATTTCTAAACATGAATTCAATTATCACAATACTTAACAGTGTTAAAAGCAAGGAGATAAAAGGACAACTAAAGCTAAAATATAAATGAGTAAGAATTACATTTATTATCTGGTTGTCCCACCTCTGAAATCAGCAGCATTTTGAGAAAAAAAATATTTCCTTGTATGTATGTATATGTTTATTTATATAGCGCCACTTGGGGACGCAGGGATATACAGTATTAAAATACAATAAAGTCATACAAGGGGGATAAATACATAGATAGTTCAGTACATAAATATATAACTTATATAAATAGAAGTGCGTGGGCTTTGCCACAAGAAGTAATGAGGCCCCTGCCCCGTAGAGCTTACAATCTAGTTAGGTGGGTAACACACAAATAAAATGGAATGGGTAAAAGTGCTGGAGTGAGACGTATGCAGTGCAAATAAAACAATCATGTACTGTGCTGGTTACCAGATAGGTAGGATGTAAGGGTATATTTATCATATATAGATATATAGATACCATATACTGTGCTGGTTACCAGATAGGTAGGATGTAAGGGTAGATTTATCATATATAGATACCATATACTGTGCTGGTTACCAGATAGGTAGGATGTCAGGGTAGATTTAAACCTGCTGATTGAGGTTTCTTGACATAGAGAGAGGGGAATAGAATTCCAGAGGATGGGAGCCACAAGAGAGAAAGGTTTAAGGCGAGAGCAAGCAGTCCGAGTGGGGGGTCTGTACAGGAGCTGGTGGCAGAGTTAAGTATAGACTGAAGGGTAGAGAGGTGGGAAGAAGGAAGAACAGAAAGTAGTAGGTTGCAATAGTCCAGGCACGATAGGATGAGAGCATGCATAAGCATGGCGGTGGTCGGGAGAGAAAGGAAGCTGCAGACTTTGGCTATATTGCGAAGGAAGAAGCGGCAGGTTTTTGCAACTATTAGCATTAACAATAGTTAATGTGGTTAGAAAAGGAGAGAAAGGAGTCAATAATTACCCCTAGGGAGAGTGCAGATTGGATAGGGGAAATGGAGGTATTGTCAACAGAGATGGAGAAAGATGGGACAGGACAAGGTTTAGGTAGAAAAACTATCAGTTCAGTTTTAGAAATATTTAATTTGAGGTAGCACTGAGACATTCAGGAGGAGATGGTAAGGAGGCAGTCGGAGACACGTGATTGGATGTCAGGAGTTAGCGTAGGGGTGGACAAGTAGATTTGTGTATCGTCTGCATATAAATGATATTTGAAGCCAAGAGTGGTAATAACATCTCCCAAGGAAATAGTGTAGAGGGAGAACAATAAGGGTCCAAGAACAGACCCCTACGGGACCCCCACACCAAGAGGAACCAGAGAAGAGGTATTGCTAGCATAAGATACAATGGAAGTTCTGTCAGAGAGATAGGATAGAAATCAGGATGCCACTTCATTCCGAATGCCCAAAGAGTGAAGTATACGCATAAGGAGGGAATGATCGACTGTGTCGAAAGCAGAGAGGTCAAGGAGGATAAGAATAGAAAAGTAACCATTGACCAGATGTCCAATTTGGCGGACAAGGCCTGGGGTGCCAGCAGCATATTACCGATCGATGCTTGAGCGAATGCATACACATGCACAATTATCAGCAGGAATGGCTGTTCACTGCGCACATGCACATGTTTAAGGCATTGGGCTTTGTCCACCAAATCAGACGTCTGTCCGTAGCTTAACTCTGTTCAGAAGCACTTCAAGGCAGTCTAAATATAACAGTTTTAGAGTTTAGGTGGGTTCTCTACCTGGACATAAAATATAATTTTAGACATGCCATTTAATTTGATATATTTCTACATTTGGCCATGACACAGGCTTAGCTATAGATTTCCAGAATCTGTATTCATGTTGGCAGTAACAGGCTTGGATCTTGTCTTCCAAAAGCAGACAGTATATTCACATAGTTTTAAAATGTGGAAATGAAAAATGCCCTGTACATTATAACAAGAAAAGAAGTGCAAATAGATAAACCATAGTTATATGCATGCATGCAATAGGCAGACATGGGTATTATAAAAGGGATGGGCCTCGAAAAAGGAATAAGGCCCCTCTCCCAAGCAACATACAAATACAGTACACTAACAGTGCACATGGCTATGGGCAGATACAAGGGAACATGCAAATCCAGGCTTGGAAGAAGATAAAAGGAATATAATACAACTATTGTTAATTAAAGGACAATTATACTTAGCTTTCCCATGCTCCACACTTGAATAGAACCCAGGGTGAGGACCTAAACCAGTAAATCCTCACCCCTTGGTCCTTTACCAATCAGCAGGAATGATCACATGAACTTTTTGTCAGCTTCTGTCAGTGACAGTCTGATCTAGCCAATGGAGTGGAATGCAATTGAATGGTCAATGATTGTGTCTTCCTATTGGCTATATCATGGACTGCAACGACAAGAAGGAAGAGGACCAAAGTGGAGAGGGAAACAATGTATGTAAAACAGCTGATAGGTGAAGTACTCAGGGATGAAGACAAGGTCCTCCCCTTGTGTTCTATTAATAGGTGCAAAAAGTTGGGGGGGGGGGGGAGAGGGTAAGTACAATTGTTCTTTAATGGTGTATTAAGGCCCCATCCTATAAAAAGTTGGTGGAAGATCATAAATTATAAAAGGAAAACAAAACCCATACCTTTTCCGTTTGAGGAACAGTTGACTTCACAATACAAGAAGACGTCCTTGCTTGTCCACGCGAGATGCTATTTGAAGAACTCAGCGGCGGCAGCATAGGAGGCAGTGGAGCTCGTCTCTTCTTTGGCACATCAGAGGTGATTGTGCTGGTGTCATAGGGTTTGGAAACTGTGCCTGGTCGGGCTTTACCAAGGTCTGGATTAGGTCTGGCTTTACCAAGCTGCGGAGTTGAAGGAGCACTGGAAATCTACATTAAATATCATGATAATATAATGGTTTTCTACTGATCCACTTACAGTGTAAACCTAGATTAGAATAGATCCAATGAATATTCACTTCTCCTTTGTTAGGCTAGACATTTACACAATTGCATATAATATATAATGTATGCTTATAATATTATAAATTGAATAATAAGACGATAATTGCCAGCAGAGTTTGCCTTTAAAAATAATTTTTATAACAATAGGGTGTTAGTACCATACGGTTATTAAAGGACATGTACACCCACATCAAAAACTTTCATAGACTAAGTACCCTCCAAACCATAATGGACTTGACAAAAGGATATCACAACCGGGAGAGAACATCAAGGGATGTTGAATGGGGTGAATACGCCCATTAAAATAATTTTTAAAGGCAAATTGTGCACTGGCTTTTTATGGTTTCTGGTCAATTCCAGAATAAATCAAATACATACATACATAACATACGTGCCTTATGTACAGTAAATGTAATGTAAAATGTTAAAATCGATGCTTTCACTTTGGCTAAAAGCAGTAAGTTTAAACAATAAAAGTAACAGAAAAACAGAAAAAACCTCACTTGATCTCGTTTCTTTTTGCTCCTTCGGAAAAAATTAAAGAATCCTTTGTCTTCATTTGACTTTGTTTCCAGGTTCTGGCAGGATTCTGTAAAAATACAGAAATGAATGAATCTACAAAGAAACTTAACCCTAATATGGGTACAATAGATTTCAATGTCCGGAGTTTGGTGCTCAAGGGAGAACAAACGTAATTACAATAAAAAATTCAATACAAAGTGCATGGAAAATGATTATGAAAAATGTGATTTTGTAATTAACGGTCCCTGAACATCCATCTGTGAAAACCATTGAGGAAGGGCTCAATTCACACAGAATTCAGGTCACATCTCTGAGAGGTAATATTACCTTCTGGGCCCAGTTCCTATGTCAGAGTACAAAACTTCAAATGTACAGTATTGCATCGGTTGCAAAAAATGTTGGGAATTTGGGCTGGCCCTGTAAAATGAATGTAAACCCCACACTAGCCATCCACACAAATAGCATGGATTTTAAACTTATTTTAACAACAACAAAACATACTGCATCAACCGGAGAGTATTTCCAAATATGGACATTTATTGTTTATAGGGTAACAGGATTTTTACATTTTTGGATGTTTGATGGCTTGCTGGCAGACAAAGGCAATCCAAACTATTGTCTGTCCAAAGGAATTGAGTAATAAGCCATACAGAGGAACTAGAATTTTACAAGGTCCCATTGTAATTGTATTGCCCCAGGTGATTAAGGAATTAGGATGATCAGATATAATATCTATACAAGATAGGGGAGAAAGAGGTTAATGAATTTAGAGGGCATGTCCACCCCCCCCCCCCCCCCACAAACAACCCCTAAAATTTAACTCACTACTGCCACTGTACAATTTAAAAAAATCTTTACCTTATGGTTCTCCTGTAGTGACTGTTCAAAGTCCAGGAAACTGGAGGGTAGGAGCTGTCTTCCTGTCCAAACGGTTTCTGCCTCTGATCTGTCCTCTCAGTTGCTTCTGGCATGTGCAGGGGAGCCCTTTCCCCTCCTCCCGATCCCTCCCTGGCTGCCCTTCATGTAGCGTTAAAGCTTTTATTTATATTGCAGGGCATCCACTCCCACCCCCAACCGCTATATTGGAAGTGTAAAAATAGAACCCGAACTCTACTTACAGATCCTTGCTCCCGGTCTGCCCCCTGCTTGTAGTTCCGGCAGGCAGGGAGCCAGATTGGAACAACGCTGGAGCAAGGATCTGTAAGTACAGTTTGGATTCTATTTTTACACATCTAATATAGCAGTTGGGGGTGGGAGGGCAATATATAAAAAATAATTATTGAGGGTGGAGTTGCCCTTTAAACATTAGGCAGTTTTGGATAAGAATATGTCAGTTCCTAAGACTTTGTGAACCATTGCTGCTGCTATGGGGTAGGGACAGTAAAATTTATGGAGATGGGTTAAATTATAAAAGATAATGCACCCCCTACTGTAAATTATATGGATATGAGATGTCATCTTGGAGTTCTGTGCGCTTTATAAAAGCACTTGGCCTGTGGTCTCATGCTTTTGTGTGATCACGGAACTCCTTGTTAACATCTAATATCCTTGTAATTTACAGTAGGGGGTGCATTATCTACTATATAATAATCTCTCAGTGACATAACTGAGTGATTATAATAAGAAAACATTCCAAGGCTGCTTCCATTATAATTTGAGCCTCTTATGTGGTTACACAGTTCCTAGCACCCACTAATGTGCTTAATGTAATTATACATTTCAACAAATTAATTAGATGCAATAAAATGTAAATACACGTTACCATTCAATGTAGTAAAATGGGGGCATTTACTGGGGCTGGAGCCCACATGAGTAGAGATGTGTTAACAACAAAGTATCGCTAGCACATTAGCTTGTTACATCTACTATAATAAAACCCTGGCAATAATAAGGGGAGTTGGGAATTAACTGCTATAGAACCACTGGATTACAGTTAACAGATTAACATTTTGAAGGAGAACAAACGCTAATTGCAATGTTCATTCTTATGCTTTTTACTAACTTTTACACTTAAATCAAATTGTTATATATAGAGTCTGAGGACTTTTTGCCCTTATTGTGTCGCAGCTCATTAGAATGCAAGCTTCTATACTAAGAGCAAAGTCTGGGCCAATCAGAGGGGATGTACTTTCTTATAATGCCCCCCAATCACCTCTCCAATCAGGGTCTAGCCGATTTCTAAAACATTGAGGAAGTGCACAAGCTTTAGAAAACACTGAATTAATATATGCTGATTGAACTTCTGGGTAAAACAGAGGCTTGGTAAAATTGGGAAAAACTGTATATTATTGAATAAGAGACAATTAATAACTTACCTTGCAATGGTGTGGACCTCAGCTCAGTAGGGGAAGTAGCTAAAAAAGCAAAAAAGTTACATAATTAAATCAATACTTATAACCAAGAACCTAATAACACAGAAAACACACAACAGTCAGGCACAGAGGATGACACAGTTAAGAAGAACTAAAGTCCAAACAGGAAACAAAAATTAAGGCAAAGCTCAGCACCTTATAAATGTTGCTGTGTCCTGCACTAGACCACCAATGGGAGGGAAGGGGAGGGGCATTTAACCATCGGGTAATAACACCGTACAGAGTAGTTCCCAACGCTGACAGCCCAATCAAGTGTCAAGATTTGTTACTCATTTGGTTTCAGCAACAGAGCAAAACAAACACAAATGTCAGCCCAAGAGATTCTGTTAAATCAGCATTCAATTTTCAAAGAATTCTATATGTTACAAATATGTTACATGTAAGAAATAAACCCTAATTGAAAAACTGACCAATGGGCTCCCTCTTCGCTAACCTGTCCAGGGGCTTAACTACAGGGGAACAGGGGGAGCAACTGCAGGGGGGCCCAGGAGCCAAGGGGGCACCATCTTCTTATTTTTGCTATGACAGGTATAGCCTCCTCCCAGAAAACCACTGTGGATGAAGCACTGACAGGGGCCCCATCATAGTTGTGCTGGGGGGCCCAGTGATTCCTAGTTACGCCACTTTACCTGTCCAATAATGTCAGACAATTGACTCTTAGTTCATTGGGTTGATTAAAAGAAAAAAAAGTCTATTAAGGTCAACCCCTTCATGCAAAAGTCAACATCCCCTTTCCAACAAAACAAACACCTTCCTCCACCACCCGACCCATGCCCCATTACACCAAACTGAACAACAACACAACCAGTCACACATGCACACACTCGGATACAGTCACCAGTTGTAACCCTGGATAGCCTGCCTGTCCAAGACAAGCTTTTCTTTCTGCTAATGGATCTTTGTGTAAGAAAATAAAAATGTTTTTGCTTAGACACAGATACAGAATACATTATTTCTAAAATGTTAAAAAGTGTCACCTACCTTTACTGCGATCTACTGCATACAGTTCTCTCAGACCAAGATCATTTAGAGACTTTGTTAAATCCAGGGGCTGCTGGCACTGATGTTCCTTTAGCAGGACAGTGTGTATAGGGTCAAATTCACATTTGTTACAGACAGACAGAAAGAAATCTTGAAGGGGAATGTGTGGACTGACTCTCATTACTGTCTTTTGGGTTTTCTTGTAGTTAATCACTACTCGTACGGTTTGCTAAAAACACAAGAAATGTGTAGGAGTTTTATTTTCAATTATTTTAATTTCCTCATTACAAAAAAAGGCATCAGTCCCTTATTCTCATCATTTAAATAAAGGGCATGTTCACTCCAAAAAGAAAGATCGATCCACCCGCTGCAGAAAGCCAAAAAGTGCTCTGTTGCAAGCCTCCACAACATGCGATTAGAAATCTGACTTGAGGTGCCATTCCTGGTTCCAACAAAGTTACTCTACCCTGGCCTTTATGAACAAGCTCAAGTGTGTGCAGAGGTAGCATGCATGGGGGAAATCCAGAAATCCCAGTGGTGTCAGTGATCACATGACTATGATTAACAGCATCAAGAAAGGAAGCGGAAACATTTATAGGAGTGAGCATGGCCCTTTAAAGCAGATTTCTAATAGCATGTAGTGTCTTAAGCTAGGTACACACCTAGCGATTTTTCCTCCTGACCGACCGTTCGATACTTTCGAACGGTCGGCCAGGAGGAAGGACTGTCGGTCGCGGCAAAAGCAGCCGCGTCCGATAGTCACCGCGACCGATCGTGCGGTCCATAGAGGACCGCACGATCGGATGAGGTTTTCCACCCTGTCCGATCGTCCTTTCGTCCGATTCGGAAGAAACGGTCGATCGGACATGGGCACATTCGGATTCGATAATTTCGGTTCGATCGACCGATACACTGAACTATCGGTCGATCGGACCGAAATATCTAATCGTGTGTACCCAGCTTTAGAGGCTGGCAGTGGTGTGGTTTGACTTTTAGCAGCAGACGATATTTCTTTTTGTAACGGACATGCCCTTTAATAATTTACATATTTCATCCATCTGTTTCTGGAAAACATTTATGCATTACCAAGTCTTTGATTTCCTCATTAACTAAGTCTAGTACAGGATAATGGCGCTTACGTTGCTAATCTCATATTTGCCACCAGCCGTATATTATATCACATTATAACCCACAGAATTTGTGGAGCATCACTGACAGCTTGGAGATTAGCAAAGAATTGTGATTCTGATTGGCTTTTTACAGAAACTCAAGAGCAAACAGTGGGTGACAAGGCAGCTCTTCAACAAATACAACAGACACAATCCTATGTACACGGGAAGTAAACCCCAGGTACTGACAGACCTACAAAACAGGACACGCAAATGTAAAGTATACAGTGGCAAATCCAAATAAACATCAAGTCCTGAGAATGCAGGGAGTCGGTTTCTAAACGGATATGATTCATTGTGAACAAGGATCTAGGTTATAAGGTATATGGGCATCTTTGAATAGTCTCAGTCAATGGACAGTACAATGATATATGGGTCAGAAGTAGTGTATCCCTAAGAGTTTCGCATAGACCAGAATAAACATTTATTTATTTCTGCATGCCAAAGAAACATTTCCATTGGTCAGGCACTATGATTAATCAGATCCCTGGTCTGTGCCAGATGGTAGCAATTTGCCAAATAGTCACACTTAATATGACAAAATTGTGTAACAATAAGATTGTCTAACAACAACGTGGTTTATCTGAAAATAACGGTCTGCAATTTTATCTGGGCCTATTAAGTAAAATGAGAGGAGACTTGCCTCTGGGGCGGCCGGATGGGACCTTTTATTTTTGTCATCAATAATTTTTGATTTCAACACAACCTTTCCCACTTCCAGCATTCCGATTGGTGTATTTGGTTTAAACTTGATCTGACTTCCTTCAGTTGAAATCAAGTCTAATGTGTGGGAAGAAGGATTCAAATGATATTGTCCGCACAGGAAGATCAGCAGGTCCATCATTGGTTTGCTTAAAAACAGGAGGAAAATTGGACAAATTATTCAGCAGTAATTTAAATACAACTAGAACAAAGCACGGCAAGCTCCTAAAAAAACAACAACAAATGTACAAACCCTCACATGTTCCAGGAAACAACAGGAAATATATAAACTAACCGCTTTCTCTAAGAGAGACAACAATGCCGCCTGTGTTCCAGTATAAAAACATAAGTGTGCTGGATAGTTTAATGAGATTTTTTGAGAAAAAAGGAAGAACAAATAAAGGAAGATAAGAAATTGTAAGTAGCCATTAAATTGAGTGAGGAGTATTTACGTAAGGGATGCTAATGAAGGGCGTAAAGCTGCTGGTTTGGTGCTCAGTGTAAACACTGGTATTTGAGCCTGCACACATTTATGTAACATTTTATGCATTAATTGATGAACGGGAGGTAAAGGAGCTATGGTTCAGGCTTTTCTTAACTATAGTGCGCACGCTAATGCGCGCTATAGATAGGTGAAACTGGAAACAGTCGGGACCTGTCAGTGAAGTTGGCGGTGGATTGCGCACAAGGTTAATTTATAAGCCTTGTCCCTGGCTCCTGTAAAATGAATTGAAGAGCGTAAGGTTAGGGATAGGTCACATCAGCCTGTTTTAACACACAATCCGATCGCAAAAGCAATCCAAAATGAAATGACCACAGTAGATGCGCTGGGTTGCAATCACTTTTTTTTCACAATTGTATGCGCTCCGATAATGCACATTTGGCAGATTGCTGCACATTTGGAAGATTGTCATAGTGTTATTTTTTTTAAAGTATTATTTATAAAGATAAGCTGATCTTGCACTTTTCTATTCAATACTATTTCCATTTATTTACTTTTAAAGATGATTACTTTATACTGAAAATGTAAAATGTTTACACATGAGGTAGGGGTAAGTAACCTTTTATCCTTTTTAGTACCTGAGCAATCAGCTGTTTGCTTGTAGTACTTGCAGATGCCAGCTTCTCTGTTCTTTTCAAACTTGTTGCTTAAAGGGCATGTCCACCCATAAAACTGGTCACTTGTCATTTATTTCCCCCTAGCCCCAACTGCTATTTTTATCACTTTTATATGTATTTATAACCAGATATTTAATGGTTAGCATTGTCCCCATTTTCTCTCTGTCTGGTAGAGGTTGCTACCTCCTACTCCTTGCTCAAAGGGCTTTTAGGAGTATTTGCAGAGGAGACAGCAGTGGAAAGAGCAGCCAGTAATTGGTTGTGATGTCAGCAGTCATAGAATTGATTGAAGGGAGGAGCCTGCTTACTCTGCCAGATTGTAGACAATGATTATCCTTAAAGGGCATGTCCACCCCCAAAACTATAATCCTCCCCACTACTGGCCCTTCTACCCCTCCCTTCCCCTCCCTCTCCAAACATTACTTACCTTCCCTCTTTCCTCCGCCGCACTGAACTCCCGGCAGCCACATCCGTGATTGGCTGCCGTTCAGCCAATCACAGACGCGACTGCTGGTCCCTCCCCTCTGCTTGCATTTTCTCGCAAGCAGAGGGCCTGGCAGCGCGGCAGAGGAAAGGTAAGTTAAGTTTGGGGTCCTTTCTGATAATAAAAATATAGCGGTTGGGGCTGGGGGGACAGGGGGAATATTATATCAAAAAAGATTTTGAAGGATGGACATGCCCTTTAAATATATGGTAATTATAAGTAATTAATAAATAATATAAGTAATTCATCTAATAATGTGCTGAATATATTAGATGGAATTGGAGGCAGGTAATTATCAAATTACCATTTGTTTATTTTAAGGGTATATATGCCCTTTAATTCCATGACGTTCTCTTATGTTGCATGTAGTAAACAGGAGACAGCGTAGAGCACCGTCAGCCACAGTCACCCAGGGGAAAACTTCAACAGATGATTTTTATGTCATTAAAAATGGCCAGGAGGTAGGAATACTTGTTCCTGACTTTTCTAAAATGATAACACTCGGGTACATTTTAAAGGGTATGTCCACCCTAAAAATGATTTTTTAATATAAGATTCCCCCTGTCCCCCCAGCCCCAACCGCTATATTTATATTTTTAGAAAGTGCCCCAAACTCTACTTACCTCCCCTCTTTCCTCCGCCGCGCTGCCGGCCCTCTGCTTGTGAGAAAATGCAAGCAGAGGGGCGGGACCAGCAGTCGCGTCTGTGATTGGCTGAGCGGCAGCCAATCACGGACGTGGCTGCCGGGAGTGCATTTTGGCGGGGGAAAGAGGGAAGGTAAGTAAAGTTTCGGGAGCTTTCTAACAATATAAATATAGCGGTTTGGGCTAGGGGGACAGGGGGAATCCTATATATTAAGGGTTTGACACTAGGGGGAGGGAATCCTGAGAGGGAGGGAGAGGGAGGGGGAGAAGGGCTGCAGTACGCATGCCAAACTTCTCTCGGAGGCCAGGTAGGAGGCAGAGTCCTATATGGACTCTGCTATCCTCCTGGTGGGCAGTTTTTCGGACTTTGGGGGGGGGAAGACTACAGGAGAACCATATGGAGCTGGGATGTAAGGTAAGGATTAAACTACACTACACAATGGGGCCAGTAGTGGGGGGGATTATAGTTTTGGGGGTGGACATGCCCTTTAAGTATATATATAACCTCCATGGTACTATAGAGTTGTTACTGTAACAAAAGGTGTTTATAATGTTTGAATATTAACTTTTTTTTGCCCTTGTGTTTATTTTGCTAAATCTTAACTGACATTTTGTTGTCCAGTCACCCAGTTTAAACTTTGAGCAAAAACATCATGTATGTATTTATCTTGCTTCATCTTGTTTGCCAAACACTGAGACACTCATTTGAATCTTCAAGGTCAATACCAAAGAGCTCTTTCTTATGGTGAACATTTAGTTATTTCCAAACATGACCATCATAGAACATGGCTTGGCCACAACTTCTCGACTGACTTTCATTTTATACAGATGCATGATAAATCACCGAAATTCTGGTGTAGTAAAGCTGCTACTACAACCTGAATCATCATGGTTTAAATTATTAATTCAGGTTAATCCCTGGAGGTCTCCAGGGACTTCTCATCAAAGATCAATGCTCATTTATACTGTGCAGTAGCCATTCAGTGTACTTTAACATTAGGGCTCTATAAGGGTGGGCTCCCAAATAAGAATAAATAATATAAGGCAGTGATGTCGAATCTTGGTGCTCCAGGTGTTTTCCAAACATCTGGAGTGCCAAGGTTCATCATCATTGATATAAGACATAATGCATCCCTTTCAGTGTAATATAGTATAAACCAAGGTACTTATTTTTAACTGAAAAACAAGTAAAACTGATGGACTCGAGTATTAACCGAGGGTTGACTTTCTCCCCTACACAGCCCCATAGAAAGTCCCATACACAGCCCCATAGAAAGTCCCATACACAGCCCCATAGAAAGTCCCATACACAGCTCCATAGAAAGTCCCATACACAGCTCCATAGAAAGTCCAATACACAGCCCCATAGAAAGTCCCATACACAGCTCCATAGAAAGTCCAATACACAGCCCCATAGAAAGACCAAAACACAGCCCCATAGAAAGTCCCATACACAGCCCCATAGATAGTCCAATACACAGCCCCATAGAAAGTCCCATACACAGCCCCATAGAAAGTCCCATACACAGCTCCATAGAAAGTCCCATACACAGCCCCATAGAAAGTCCAATACACAGCCCCATAGAAAGTCCCATACACAGCTCCATAGAAAGTCATACACAGCCCCATAGAAAGTCCCATACACAACCCCATAGAAAGTCCCATACACAGCCCCATAGAATGTCCTATACACAGCGCCTCAGAAAGTCCCATACACAGCCCCATACACAGATGTGCCCTGCATTCCTTTCTGTTCAGCCTGAACACTTAAAGATCGTTTTTTTCCAATCAAGAGGATTATCTGTGTTACAGGGTACCAGGGGAGCTTTTGTTTTCCCAGGGTTATGGGATTTTGTCCAGCAGCATCGAGATCAGCACAGACCCGAGTATAAACCAAGGGGGGGGGAGACTTTCAGGATGATTTTAAAGGTTAAAAAAATTTGGTTTATACTCGAGTATATACAGCACCACTGAACCATATACTGTACAATGAATTATTCTAAAGATAAAATACAAGCTATAGAAACTGATCTGTCATATGGTGTTTGCTTTGCCCTTAAAAAGAATCTTTGGACTGCATTTATCAAAATCGTTGAATTACTTATTACTTATCTGATGTATTCAATTAGATCAACTGGACTTGAAATGTAGTTCTTGAAGACGTTTCGCTAGTCATCCGACTGGCTTTCTCAATTCAGAATGACTTGTACAAGAATCTGTGGCAATTATGTACCCTGGAAAATCCCATTTAGCATATCACAGCCAGGTGTTAAGGGTGTGATTAGATAGTGGCTAAGAGGTGTTATAGGAACGCCCAGAGTAAGGTGTTAAAACAGCATTGTACATGGCAGACAGTTAAGCATACTTATTACTTACTTATAACTTAGGGTGATCATAAATTAAAGGGCAACTGTGGTCTCAAAACAAGTTAGGGTTAAATGAAAACCTGCAGTATTTCCTTTACACTGAGCCAACAATCACATCTCTGGCTGGAGCCTGTGAGAAATTATATTGGGGTGAATGTTCAAACTTCCTGCTTCCAGTAGGTTGAGTGACATCACCTTACGTCTGCTGGCCCTTTTCCCCCGGGGGAGAAGCATGCTTAATTAAGACTTAATGCTGGGGAAATCAGGAAGTACTTGAGGAAAAAATTGACAGTTGAGAAGGGGAGCTTATTAATGCAGGCGAAGGCTGGTCACATGACTACAAGCTGGTCACATGGCTAAAAACAGGAAGAGTTCAACCAGGAAGTTACAAATCACAAATTGTATCTAGAGATGTGATTTAGGTTTTATTTTGAAGGTACAATGGAAAGCTTTTTATATAATCCTTACTAGTTTGGAAGAATTTGAGACCACAGTTACCCTTTAACAACCATGGCATAAAATACCAGTACCATGCTATAAGGAATGGTAATTTACGATTGCACCATTATTTTTTACTGGCTGCATCTTAAATAACAGCCAAAGCAGAATGAATATTGGAGTTCACTCATATCAGTTTGTTATATGTACTGCCGTTTATTTGTTGTATGAATTAAAATGTAGGAAGAACTCTTATAGAGCCGTTTTATTTATCTTACATAGAATGTTCCATTACAAAATGTGTCACTGTATTAAGGGTGTCACTGAGATATTACCTAGCAACAGTTACATAATAAAAAGGCATCTGTTAAATCAGCTTTTATTGCATCTATAATATAATCATGTGGAGAATAATAAAAAGTAACTTTATAAATGCAATTTATTTTAAAAAATTAAATACACTCTGACCAATTTAGCCTATGGATGTCGCTTAGCTACTTAGTAACCAGGTAATGTCATAAGAAACACGGTCGTAAAAATATAAAGCAGGTTTAAAAGTATCTCTCATTTTATGCATATTTTAAGATTTATTCCACAGTTGTACAGTAGATTTCTAACTGATAGCAACATTCTGACTTTTTTTAAATAAGAATATTATATATAATTTTAATTGTATGCATTTGCAAATCCTAAAAATACTGATTCTTGTTGAGGTTGTTTGGGCTTTTATGTGGGGGTTGTTGAGCTGGGTGCCCTTGAATCTGGGCCCTAAGGATCAGGGGAGCCCAGGCCCAAGTTCTGCATTGGAGTCCTTAGATTTGTAACAGCACCACGAGTTCAAATCCCCCCTTAGCCACATATGCAGGCATGCTCTCCCTGTTTGTGCTGGTTTACTCTGAGAACTCTGGTTTTCCCTACAATTATAAAGATTTACTGATAGTGAATGAGAGGAAAAGTGCCTAGATTGTAATTTTATAACTTCACCTTAGAAGCTTAGAAGTTGTAATGGCTCTTGTTGTTTAGAAAGACTCTTGTAAACTGCTTTTTATTTTTGATTTCAGATTAATTTGGCTTACCATTGCCAGTTCTGCGCCTTTGGGTTGTCATCTACAACACAGCCCTCCAAATAAACAACTTTCTAAGTGGAAGTTGTAAATAACCATGTAATGTTCAACCATTTCTGCTAAGTGTGATGACTTCATTTTCTATTAATGATAATAACAAGTTTACTCTATTTTAGTTAGTAGTTAAGCTCATGCTTCTTGTAGAAAACACTCCAGAAACAGTACTGGAAATTTACATAGATCTATCCAATGAGAAAAAATACAATGCTGGCTTTTAAGTTTGTAAAGCTTAAAGGACAATTATACTCACCTTCCCTCCGCTCCTCTTCATTGTTCCTTAGCTTTTACCAAGGGTGAGGACCTGAACTGCTAAGTCCTCAACCCTGGGTTTGCGCAGCCTACAGCAGACTCTCAGAGCAACGCTGCTCTGGTAGGCTCCGCCCCCTTCTCCCCATCGGCGACGAGGAGCGGAGGGAAGGTGAGTATAATTGTCCTTTAAACTTTCCTGTGACATCCTAAATATTTATAATTATTTAAAAGGTTGCTCACAAAAAGGTTTATGCTGCAGGTCCATTCTAGGCAGTAAAATAATTTATTACAAACCTATAAAGTAAAATGCCATTCCTTTTCAAAAATATTTCTTCATGGTCAGAATAGGTAAATAGCTAAAATAAAGAGTCTGTAAATGGCATATCAGATTATACTTTATGCATAGGATACAATATGTAAAGGAAAAGACTAGAAGATAATTGCAATGTAACAGATAATATCATTATACTAATAAGACAATATTTCAAACACAGAAACATAATGTAAATTTTAGAGTATTATTTTTTATATTGTAGCACTGCTTCTCTGCAGGAAGATTGACCAAGCTTCCATGTGGTAGTAGCACCCCCAACATGTCACTTTAATTGGTGGTCTTATACCTTGAATACTAAGCATTGGATGAGAGGCCTCTTCCCTCCTTGTTAAAAGCCAGTAGGCAGGGGGAAGTGATAGCCTTTAATACTAATCCAATGCAAGGTCAGGGAGACAACCTTCTCAAAAAAATGAAATCAAGCAGGGAGTGTCAGCCCAGATAAATGACCCAAAGTAAATTGTTATGACCTTCCATATGGGGGTAATTTTGCCACAGAGTGCTCCCACAGCCCCCTTTTGAGTAGCTGTGGTATACTTGGATTTTGCTAAGGCTTTTGATACCCATAGGGGACTTATGTATGAGCTCAAGGTCTGTTGGGCTTGGGTGGCACAGTTGTACATCGATAGAAAATTGGTTGATGGATCAGATTCAGAGAGGATTTGTTAAAGGATAGGTTTGCAAAAAATGAACCTATCCTTTTTTACATTAATTGAAGAACGGGAGGTAAAAGAGCCAGGAGCTCAAAACGCATCCGCAATTGAAAATCCACTGCTGGCTCCTCTGACAGGTCCCAACTGTTTCCGGCTTTACTTTTTACTTTTTTTTTCCGTTTCTATCAATGTACCTTTTGAATGGGGAATGTCGGAGGGTATTTTTCTGCATAATATTGAATATTTGTTTGTATATGTGAAAATATGTAATTGTTGGAGGGTATGTATTAACCTGGACACAGAAAACAGGCACACTAGACCTTTAAGTTTCCCAGAAAAAGGGTTGTTTGGTTCTGCTTACCTAGTAGAAAAAAACCAAGCAACCATAACTAAAACTATTTTGCAAATATCCAGCTTAAACAGGATTTAGTTAGTTAAAAAAACATTCGACAAGCAGGCAACAGGTTCCTAAAATCTTTAAGGCTTTATTTTATCAGTTAAAAGAATATATCAAAACATGAAATATGGAGGAAGATACACTCTACGTGTTGCACTCTTGATAAAGTGGCCACCTGCCTCAAAACGCGTAGAGTGTATCCGCCTCTATGTTTCATGTTTTAAATATATGCTTTTAACTGATACAATAAAGCCTTGAAGACGTTAGGAACCTGTTTGCCTGTCCTTTGTTTCTCTAATTTATGTTGTGGTCGTGAGAAGCAGCCAAAGTTATCTGGTGATTAAGTGCAGTTCCAGAAGGCTATGCTACACATAAGCACAAGTCTGAGCTTCCGAATGGTCAAGCTTTTTTGGAGATTAAGGATTTAGTTAGCTTGTTTTTTTAAAATCAATATGCAGTTTTAATGCACATGTTCTGTCTATTATTTCTAATCTGATTAGGTGCAGTGTTAATTAGTTTTGAAGTAAGAATACATGAAAAATAGAGCTATGTTTGCTATTTATCATCAGTCCCTAAGGCATGACTATTAGGCATGTGTGATACCTAGTGGGTACAGGAGGAGGAGCCGAGATGGCAACCACCATGTGACAATTTAAAAATATGTATCGTCACTGTCATTGGGCTGATTTCCATCTGAGCATGTGCACTTTGTTTCTAGCCCTTTTATTTTAACTTTAGTTGCCCTTTTCATATATTCCCATCCTGCAAGGTACATATCCTTTTCATAGTTAATACAATTTCACACAGCATTGTAACAATGTATGTTTTGCCATTCAATCATAAAAGAGAGTGGCTTAGCTTGCTCTGTTGTTTGCATAGTGCGCATTTATTATTTTTACATTATTTTCTAAATACTGTATAACACTGGGTGTGTACTGTGTGACTGATTGCCAGAGCTTTCTTTATTAGACTCATTTGGTTCATCTACTTTTTAAAATTCTCTCAGGAACATTTGAGGTATAGCAGAGAGAGGTTCCTAACCTCTACATTTCTTGTTCATGTTTTCTTTTTCTATTTAAAATAAAACATTTTGATCTAAAAATAAATTACAGATTATTATGATCTAAAAATCAGGTACAGATTATTTTAATTAACTGAAATGTTGAACTACTAACATGTATTATAGCACAAAAAAGCATACATGCTGGACAAAATATGTTTGCCAATAATACTTTAGAATATTATAATAAATACTATTTCTTTTATTATCAGAGTTTCATATTTAGGGCAATTAATTTTATTCATTATTTTCTAGAAGACATTGACGGGGAGATTTAATACTTACCCGCTGTGCTCCTCTTCCTTCTGGTTTCTCGCAATGCAGTAATCACTTTGCATGAGATATTGCATCATGGGAACCCCAAAAGTAAGGAGCGCGGTGAGTAACGCCACAATTTAAAGTGTGTTCATTTTTGCTCTACTATGTGGCTTAAAAACGACCGCTTAGGGGTGCTACAAGGAGCGTCTGTATGATCAATACAAAATGGCTCAGGCAACAGGAAAATTGGGTTAACCCCACGTTAACACGTTTTTAAATCGGGAATCATTGTGTTTGCTCCATTTTGCCCCATATTACATCTCCATGTTAATTTTAAACATTGAAAATAAAGATTTGCCTTATAAACAATAAAAACTCCAGTGCTACATATTTTGTGTAAAACAAGCATTAGCTACTGCCTTTAATGGGTTTAGAATTTATGTTGGCCATTAGAGCAGTTCCTGGGCTTTTAAACTTGGATCCATTTTTCTTATGCAAATGCTCCAGAAACAATATTAATCAAAGAATTACAACAGCATTGAAACAAACAGAGAATTTCACCACTGAATCCCAATTATATTGCACTGGGTTTGAACAGGACATTATCCTTAAATAAAAAAACAAGGAAAGCAGGCTATGCTCAGTTTTTAAAAATGTGCAAATATTATTAGGGTAATTTACAGAAGGGTGTAATTAATCTCCACTGCAGCCACATTCATTTTTTTAAATGGCAACTGTATTGCCCGGTGTTCTCCTTTATAAATTAATCCTATGTTTACATTTAAATACCTTACTCCTACCTCCTGCTTTGCCCCCTAACCTCTGCTGTGGGCTGTCAAAAAGCAGAATGTGCCATAGCTGACAGCTTCACCACTCCTTCCCCTGCCTGCTTAAACCTTTTTTCTTGGTTAGCCCGCCTGGCCATTGTAGGTGGCAATTCAGAGGGGACCAGGGAGCTGAAACTTCTGCCAATATAATGTAAACCAAGTGGTATATGAATTAATATGTTTATTTAGCGCCACTTGGGGACACAGTGCTGTACAAAATTATAATACAAAAAAAGTGCACAGGGACAAAATATAATAAATACATAAATAAGTATGAGCACCAAAAAGTATACAAGTGCTTGAACCATGTAACATGAGTAATTACGTCCTTGCCTCGTAGAGCTTACAATCTAATAAGGTGGATAACATACAGATATATAGAGAAGGGTAGCCACAAGAGAAAAAGGTTTAAGGGTATAAGAGATGATTCTGTGAGGGTACGTGCAGGGACGTACAGTATGGGGACATGAGAGAACAAATATCTGAGGAAGCAGCAGAGTGTAGGGTTTAAATATTGAGCAAAAAAATTTATAAAACGACGTATTGTTTAATGAAGAGATATTTTACACTCGTTTTTTAAAACTCGTTATTTTACACTCGTTATTTAACATTTATTATTTTAGATAGCTTGTAAATGGCTTTGTGCCTTTATTTTTTGACTTATATACTGCTGTTTTTTTTATAATTATGGCATTTTTATTTGAAAGAATTAAAAGAAATCAGCAGTACATATGTCAAATAATAAAGGCACAAAGTAAATCCTTATTGTACTACAATGCCGTGTAAAATAATGAATGTAAAATAATTTTACGATCACAATTTTTTTTTTATAAATTTCACCCCTAAGACAGAATATTTTCCCCATCATACTTTTTTTGTCTTCTTCTGGATCAACTGTCAGGCAGGAAATGTAGGTACTGCTAAGTATGTTGGGCTACATCAGGGTGGGAAATAACATTTTACAGAGGGTCGCATTACACACTTGGACTGTCATGAAGGGCTGTGAATAGGTTCAACTCAATTCTCACTATAGAGATTGCAATTTTAAATAGAAGGTGTGTAATATTTTAGATCTATTACAGGTACAGGTCTAGTAGCAGGAGTCAGTTAAGGGCAGCCTATTGGGCGCATGTGGCCCCTGGGCTTTACTTTGCCCAGATCTGGGCTAGATGGACATGTGTCTTTATTCAACCTCAAATACTGTACTGTACTAGCATGGGATTTGAACTTAAAGGGTCTCTATACAAGTGCCTCAATACAAAGCCTTGGAGTTTTTTTGCCTTCCTCTGGATCAACAGTTAGGCAAGAAATGAGGATATTGCTAGATGGGTTGGACTGGATGGACATATGTCTTTATTCAACCTCAAATACTATACTATACTATACCTTTCAATCAAGCCTTGTTATAGGCATTCAAAATTTCACTTCCTAGTCTGTACTGTGTCTCTGTGACAGATACATCATAAGCAGTGTCATAAGCACCACTCTAAAATTAATCTATTTTATAAATCTAGTACCAGGCCAGGATTAATTATCGGTGGTTTCCTCCTCCTTTTACTTATGGACACCTTCAGAGAGGAACAAGGTTCCTTTTTAGGTTTGTGGCTAGCTTTAGACATTATTTTTATTATTATTATTATTATTATTAATAAGAGTTGTGGGTGCATGGCTTATAATGCAGTATCTTGTCTCTGTCCCAGAAGTAGGATACAAATAGGCATGCTCAAACCACCATCAAGGGGGCAGAGCAATTGTAATGCTGATGTCACATTTCACAGTGTAAGCAGGTAGCACCACCTTTTAAACTGCTGTAAGTTTGGATACGTGAAAGATAGTTTTAATAGAGGGCACTATTGTATTAAGATAACAATGTATTAAAATAACAGTGGGCCCTGCAACATTTCCTTAAACTGCACCAGGCACCTACTATGTAGCACAAAACTTGTTCTCAGGGCCATTTGTAGGCATTAGCGACCTAGGTGAACTGCTAGGGCATTAAGAGTATGGAGGGCACCACAATAGTTTATTACTAATCTAGTTCTTTGTAGCCTACCTGTCTGCATACAGTACAGTACAGCACAAACATAGCCATAGCCAAATATAGGATGATTTCCTATTTCTGTTAATTGTTTCAGGTTTTCTAATTTATAAAAATGCTAATGCAAGAGTTGGAGTTGGAAAGAGGGCATCAGGGGAGACTTGCCAATAAAATAAAAATACTGTATATTCTTCTGACCTAAGATTTACTATACTTGTATCATTTCCACAGGAAAATAAACCCAACACTAAATAGTGGTCTCTAAAGAAAATAACATTTCCTACCTTTATCCCAGTGGCATCTTTTAATTTGCATCATGAATAATAATCACTTCTATGAGAGGTGGAAATCCATATGTGTTTGGCAAAGCTCAGTTGTTAAGAAAAGCAGAACAACTTTCATAAATTTATGAATCTTTGACTAGAGTCTCTATATGTTTTGCAATAATGTGTTTTACAGAAATTGTTTTATGTATTGGTTAGGACTATAACACAAAAAGCAATTAAATAGATTAAAACCCTCAGTGTACGCTAAATGTAGTGATTCTACTGCAATATCATGAGATACAGTTAACATCCTACTTTAAAAAGGAGCCATTATGTTTGGGCAAAGCTTTAGAAGATCACAATAATGATATGTAGAGAGTTATTGCTTTTAATCAATGAATGGATTCTGGAGTTATTGTTTGAAACTGTGTTGTTCTTCAAAATGATTTACTCTCATTAATTCTGTATGTTCTGGAAGGAAACAACAGACATAGTTAATTCTGTATTGAACATCTTCTATTTCACAATTGTCTTTGTGCTTACAAGTAATAACCTTGATAGAAAAAATGCAGTGACTTTCTAAAGCATAAAACTTTACGCTTGTCAAAGAGAGTTCATTTCAGTGAGTTCACAGTGAAAAATGGACATGGGACAATGAAGATAATTCAATAGCATAAATGGAAGATTGCACATCAAGAATTAAATGAAAAAACTTTTTAGAACCAAACACCTGTAGCACAGATTGTGTGCCATTGATGTTTAGTTCTAAATAAAATAAACATTTTTTTGTCTAATTCTTGCTGTGCTATACTCCATTCTTGCTACTGAAAAGTTCTTCGTTAACCCTTTAGGGTAATGGTTTAGGAGGATCTTCTCATTAATAGTTCACTATTGCAGAACTGAAGAACCTTCCTGGCAATATATATATATTCTACTTAAAAGGGCATTTTTTTGCTATCGATGCAAACTCTTTTACCCTTTCACACAGTCATACATCCATTTCTCTTTCATTGTGTTTAATGGTCCCTTTTACCTTTGGTTGCTTCTTAGTCATACAGAAATGCATGTACTATAAATTATGGACAATATAACTATGTGAAATTTTGTTACTATTAAACACAGTTTTTCTTCCACCTTGTAACACTTCCCCTAAAAAAAGAATTGACTGGTATAAGTAGCAATGTCCTGCATGGATGGGCTGTATATGAAAGTGCCTTATACCAAAGGGTTAGAAACTTGAAGTTTCTAACCCGAGTTCGAGCCGAACTATTCAAATTCGTATGAATTCGGACTTCTTGAACTATCCCGGACCCGGATTTTCGATATTTTCGGACTTTTGATAAATATTGAATGTTCGACTATTCAAGTGTGCGAGTAAAATGCCTATTATACCTATACGCAAGCATCGAATTTTAATTGTATTTCATTAGAACTTTTTTAAACTATTTGACTCCCATTGACTTTAATGGGTCCGTTTTCGAACTTTAGAACTTTCCATATAGTTCGAAAGTTTGAAAACGGACCGAACTTTCGAAAGTTCGGCCATCTCTAATCTTTTGTTGGATGAGTTTTCCAGTGGAGAGACTGAAGGAGAGGAGTAGCACTTAAAAAGGGACAAGTAAAATAAATGAACTGTTTAAGGGCCATGTTATTTACTAATCACAGTAAGGTAACAAACCTGCATACTAGATGTTGCTTATTATATGAATGTTTTAATTTTAGCCTTCATTTCTACTAGCGTAATTTTACCTGGTCATGTTAAGGGAACCTGTTTCCAAATTAAATACCATTAGAATATATCTGTTGTATTCAATTAGATCAACTGGACTTGAAGTTTAGTTCTTGAAGACTTTTCGCTAGTCTTTAAGTACTTAACTTCAAGTCCAGTTGATCTAATTGAATACAACACATATACCATGACCTGGATGAATGAGAACCTTCACAAGCATACCCTTAGAAAACTAATAAACAGATCTCACACCACCTAACTTATTGCTGCCCAATCCACCCTGCCCTGGATATCCCTATTGCCCAAGCCTCACTTGGTATACTCAAGTGGGTATACCAGTGGTACCAGGAGGGTTGTGGGATATAGCTAAATAATAATATGTCCCACTTACATACAGCTTAAAAACATGTATAGCAGTAGCATAACTAGGAAGGGCTAGGCCACACAAGCACGATTTCTCATGCACTTATGCCTGTGATCTATTAGAGCATAAGTGCATTGCATGTTCAGTGTATTATTTTTTGGAGCGCATGCAATCACAATTTTTTTTTCCACCTAAATCTCAGTAGAGGTGTTCGAAACTGGTGAATTTTGTTTCAAAATAAAAAAAAAATTAACAAAACTGACCCATAGAAGTCAATGGGGACAAAAAATCTAAAGTCTAATTTAAGCAATAATAAGTTTGTGAAAATGGGTCGGGGGCCTGGTAAATGGTCCGGGGAACACGTACATATAACCAAAGTGTATTAAAAATGAACTTCCTGTACACACAAGATATTTATGAGGTTTTGCTGGCTAATTCAAAGCGTTACCGAATATAAGAGGCTACTATCGCGGGTTTCCAAAAGTTGTCTTGTATATTCATTAACCTTCAAAAGTAGCTTTAGTAACTCTAGTAGCTACGTATTTTCAAGTGTTACCAAAAGTATGTAAAGTTCCGAGTCAAAACAGGATTTGAATCAGACCCGAACTTCATCTCTAGCAAATTTGTGGGACCTGTAGCTTAAACAGACAGACAGTAATGCACAGATGCTCACATTCTTTTCAAACGTGTTGCTGTCCACCCCAGTGTGGCCTCAGCCTAAATGTGTCTGACAAAGTATGCTCCCAACATCCTCCATTAGGATCTTATATGTACATGCATATGTCACAGATCTGATCAACCGAACACTAATTTCTCAGTTGTCGGTTTGTTGGGGTATTTTATTTTATTCTATTGGACTAAAAAGCTACAAAAATTTGCATTTGTATAATTTGTCTATGAGCAGCCTGTTTTTATCTTGGCTAATGCAAGTTTTTACCCACTAAACACAGGCATTTTGGTTGAACTTAAGAATGAAAGATTTTCCAATGCACCGTGCAGCCTGCCATGAAGGCAATAACAGACAATATCTGTTTTTGGTTGCTTGGGGGTTAGACATATTTTTATCTTTAGTAATGAAAGAATGATGTGAATTGCTAGGGAAAAGTTTTAAATAATATATATTTTTTAAATGGATAGTGTTGCACTGTACCCAGTTTCAAGAGGACCAGTCTATTATGCCTGTTCTAATGAAATGCTATTTGTTTTTTATTTTAATTACTAACAGGGTTATTCAATAAAAGTTCTTATCGTTTAAAATGGTGCTAATTTTGCCCCAACCATTCCGATATTAGCTTTCAAATGTTAAGTAAGATCTGATTGGTTGGGGCAAAAGTAGCACCATTTTAAACGATAAGAACTTTTATTGAATCTCCCTGTAAGTTGTACAAAGGACAAAGGTGTTATCAGAGTGACTTGTGCAAAATAATTGTTGGTTAGATATAAGATTTATTTAATACATAAGGCTAGGCATTTTCAATGGGAAGGTGCAGTGGCGAGAATCTATATTACAATCACTCAGTGATGTCACTGAGTGACTTCCTGTATTCCACTGCCCCTCCCACTGTCTCCCCTCCCTGTATTAGTCATTTATATAGGAATCCCTGTTTGTTCTTGACAGACAATGTTCGGTCCTTCTTTCTCTTTTCAATAGGAATGGTAATTAACTATTTATACATTAAACAGGGATTCCTATATAATAGACTAATACAGGAAGGGGAAGACACTGTGGTAGTGGGCAGGTTATTTTTTTTGGCTGGCCTTATGTATTATAAGAAATAATACGCTAACTACAGTGTAATATATGGATTTACTTCACCTCGGAGTTCCATGACCTGTATAAAAGCACTCGGACTGCGGCCTTGTGCTTCTTTATGGTTGTGGAACTCCTCGGTTGCGTAATATCCTTATATTACACTGTAGATAGCGTATTATCCCTTATATCAAAGTACGGTATTTGTTAATTTGTTATAAGGTTAATAATCTCAGAAAAGCAAATACTGATGACTTGGTTTTACGTAAGCTGACGCATTAGAACTGCAAATAGCTCAATGCTATGTAACCAGTGATTAAAACAAACAAACAAACCTTTAAAACTCCTTATGTAAAAAAAATCAAATTACAAAAGTAAACTTTTGATTGGTCAATATGGCTTTCAGGGCAGTCACAATAATGTTCACACACAGTAAGCTTCAAAAGCATGGAAAAAACTCTATAACTCCTACACTGTCAGGTCTCCACTAAACTCACTTTAACACACCAACAAAGTGGCACCTGTCTAGCTGCCTTTTATACCCAGGGGGTTGGCACGGCTAAAAACAGCTGCCATTGATGAATTTGATACATGAAAATCTTCGAAAATGTTTAAAGGTGGGTTCGGAAAATCCGCGGATTGGCAGATCTCGGGGATCTGCCATGGAACCAGGTTTGGTTCCACCTCTAGTTAGTATGCCAATCAGAATTGGTTACAATAAGATTAGAATCTAATTGTAACCAATTCTGATGGAATACCAATCAGAATCTTTCTGAAAATTCGGATTGTAACTAATCAGAATAGGTTTCTTTTAGAAAGTTCCTCAGACCATTTCCCGGGGCCCTTTACAGAAAGTTACTGTATCCTTTTTGCCAAATTTTCGAAAATTCTTTAAAAATTCGAATTTTCTAGAATATTCGAAAATTTCTTGAATTTTCTAAATTTCCAGATTTTCCGAAAATTTTCGAACGCAGTTCGGAAAAAAAATTGGTAAGTGGAATTCCGGAAAATCTGCGAGATCCGCAATTGGCCATCTCTAATTGCTTGCACTGTACTATTTCCAAAATAGCACAGACAATGCAAAATGAATATTTCATCGGTTAGCATGGAGTTTGCACTTATTTTTCCCTTTAGCACAGGTTATTGCATCTCCCTGTTAATAACTGGTTGGACATCAATCTTATTATCATAATACAGACTCTTTTGAGATATAACTCAGGAACCTGCTATTATGCACAGCCTACAACTAGCATGCAGATATGCATTTACCCAACACTTTATTCTTAACACAGATAGATTTAACCCCTCTATTGCTGCCTGCACTTTCTCCTTGCAGAGATATACAGAAAGAAGAAAAACCTATATCAGCTTTAACTCATCAATTTACACCTTTCCAAATTCAATCTGTAAATATACCCTGGGTATTATCACGGGAGAGGGTGGTTGAGAGGTAAAAATTAAACTATTAAGAGGTAAAATTAACTAATAGCTATAATAGTTAGGCAGTAACTGAGGCCTCATATTTGATGATTGGGGAATAAGAAAGAAGAAAAGTATAATTACTGTAAAAATTATTTTGATTAACTAGATGATTATAATAAAATGTATTAAAAATAAAATAAATGTAACTATATCAAACATAACTCTACAGAGACAAACAAGTTGTCTTTGTTTTACCCTGTACTTAAACTTTACAGTTTTAATTATTAAGTAATTTATTTTTATCATATCCTTCCTTGCAAAAATATTTATGGGATCGAAAAATGTTTTTACAGTGAGGATGCAATGATATCTGAATAAATTAAAGCTAGTTTTCATGTTTGCATAAAATTAATGTGTTTCTGAAAGGATATGGCTTAATGTGCAGTATATAGCTCCTGGATTTCGTAAAATAAGATTATTTGTGGTAATGGTAACACCAACAAGAAATCAGTATCTTCTGAGTAAAGTTCCCAAAACACTTAACATTTCTTCTCTAGTAAATACATTCAGGGTTATTCAATAAAATTCTTCACATTAAAAATAGTGCTAATTTAGCCCCAACCTATCAGATGTTAGCTTTCAAATGTTAAAATATATCTGATTGGTTGGAGGAAAATTAGCACCATTTTTAACGATAAGAACTTTTATTGAATCTCCCTGTATGTATTAACACTACACAGAAGCACAATAGAAAAAACATAAAAATAACAGTGGGGATTTTTTCTTCAGTCTATTTACAGCAGGTTACAAAATGGGGTAATTTTACTTTAGGTCTACCTGATAAACAAGAATACATCGTGATAAAGTAAAGGAACTGTGGTTTGCAATGTTAAATAAAATTAATTAGGTGGAGGGAATTATGGGATGACAACATTTTTTTATTGTTGTTATACAGGCTAAAGTTGTGTTTTTTTATTGACAAAATTATTTGTTCTAAATATCTATATATCTTCTGAATGACAGTACTATAATTTTATCTGCCCTGGGCAACCTTTCTTGTCTCTGCTTATGTCGCTTTGAAATCTATCACAGCTCTCTTCAGAAAGCAGTGCTGTCAATGTAAATATATTTTTTAGATAAAGAATGATTGATATTGCATTGTACCTTGTAAAGGGGCTTTTTTCCTCCTTTTTTATATCTGGCATGTGTGCCTTTTAGTACTGTTTTTTAACATGAAAAATAAAGACAGTTATATTAATCAATGCATCTGTGCCTCCACCCCATAGCAGTTTCATTACACAACATATTAAGGGCAATTTAAAAATTGGCTAGTGTGATATTAACCTTTAGATGGCAGCTTCTGCACGAGCATCACAACCTCCAGAGGCTGGCAGTTGGCATTTTATACTTAAAGGACAACAATATCAAAAAAAATAACATTACCCCCCTTACATGTCCACACTTCCAGCAGCTAAAGTCGCTTACTCTCATTTACAACTGTGCTGCCTTCCCTTAGATATCACACAGCAAAGATGAGTGCTAAAAGCCCGCCTCCTAAAGGGCCCAGGGCCCTGATTAACATATCACTTGTCATTGGCTGGTGGGAATGTCTGTTACAACCTCTCTCCTCCTCCTCTGCCAGTCAAACAAACTTGAACTCTTTGGTTGCTAGGATACGGCCTACATAATCAAACTGATCAAGGATGGGTGAGGAGTGTTTTCTCACATGCTAGTTTTGAGTGACAGTTACAGGCAGACAGAAAGCTAAGGCTTTTGATATAGTCCCCCATAGGCAAATAATGTACTGAATAAGCAAAGGTGTGTTGGGCTGGGATGGCACATTTGTACATGGATAGAAAGTAGGTTGATAGATAGGATGCAGAGAGTAGTTGTTAATGGGGCATCATCAATATGGACTAAAGTTCTAAGTGGGATGTCACTAGGTTTTGTGTTGGGGGCCACTTTAATCTGTTTATTAATAATTTGGAAATGGGTATTGTGAGGTTTCTGTGTTTGCTGACAACACAAAACTTTGTCAACCATTAAAAGCTTCAGAGGATGTGTAATTATTGCAAATTGTGGATCTAGATAGATTGTCACATTGGGCTGCTAAGTGGTAGATAAGATTAAATTTTGATAAATGTAAGGTGATGCATTTTGGACATTATCCTAACTGTGGTCTGAAAACAACTTTAGATAAATTAACAGTAATTGATTTCCTGAGTATTTTTGCAGTTTACTTTCATTATTTTTTTTACATCGTTTTGAAGATATTTTCATTTTTTTATGTGTGATATGGTAGCAGCATCACTAGATCCCATGCACATCCTGTTCTGAAACTATGTGACAGTCCCACTTCCCTGTGTCGCTTCCTTATTGTGGGCCCACATGGCCCTTCCCCTTGCAACCCCCTTTGGCCCCTCCCACACCTCCTTCAGTCTCTGTAACTCTATCTCTTCCTGGTTCTTCTGCTTTCTCTGGCACTGAGCATGTGCCATCCGCATATTAGAAGGAAGAACTAGTATTGTGATTGCAGATTCAGAACCACCCACCCCCTAACTTTCTGATCAGTGATTTCTTTTCCTCCTTAAGACTGGAGGAAAAGACGTTTCCTTCTTCTAAATCTCACCCGCAAGTAAGTATTTAATGCTAGCTATTAGCTGGCATTAAATACTTATGCACAATGAGCTGCACAGCCTCTGGTAAATTGGTTTGCAATGGTACTCACGTTACTGTCACCAAGTGAGACTGATTTTGTAAATCAGCACAATGTTAAGAACTGAGAGGAGCGCTGTTCCTGCTGTTTGCCTTCCTGTGGATCAACAGTTTAGCAGGAAATGTGGGTATTGCTGTGTAGGTTGGTCTGGATGGACGTACACCTTTATTTAACCCCAAATACTACATGTATACTATAGGATACTATACACATACAGATTTGCTCATCTGATGGTCATATGAATTGGGTTTTCATGAAATAATCTTTATGTAAATGGTATCTCCGGATTTGGCTTCAATAATCTCTGTCAGATGATATATGGGGGGGTGTCAGGCATGTGTGGTGATGGCAAGATGGATGGCAAAATGCATTGGCCAAGTTTATAATAAAAGTTAAGTTGCAATTGAGAAAATCCCGTGCTATACATTTCTGTTGGTTCGGATTGCACCCGGGTTATTGAAAATTGTGGGACTAATGTGAGTGCAGCTTTTCACTAAGTGGTGTTTTGACTCTTCTTGCAGCACCCTTGTCTTAAACTGTTTTTGTTACTATCCACCATCAGTCTACCTTGTGGGGGAGCGTATTGAGGAACACCTACTACGTACAACTATGGATGAAGCTGCCGTTGCGGAATTTGCATCGGTGGATGTAGTGGGTGAACTCTATTTCACGCAGGAGGACGTACAGAGATTGTATTTACTGACCCTGTAGTGGCCCTTAGCGAGAATGCAAACAACAGAGATATATACTTTCAACTTCTTAGGATGTTAAGTAGGGAACAGGATCTCTACCTACTGTCTTTCTATCAAAAACAAAAGGATCCCTATGGGCTATCACATAATGACCACTATTGGTCATTATGACAAGGACTTTTGCACCAAATGGTGTAGCATCCTTAATAAATGCTTGTTATTGGTCATTGAACAAGTGAGCAATAAATTAAAAGTGGTAAAGTCTGATATCACAAAGATGGAAATAAAACACAGTAATAACCTTAAATTGCACACCAGTTGTAATTGGTTGGAGAAATTGGAGCAGGATGTGATCAAATACAGAGATGATCTTACCGCTTTTAAAAAAGAAAAGTATCCAAAGTCGACTCAGATTATCGGGACCACAGAGTTTATGGTTGGCTATTTGGATTGGTTGATAGAAAAACATGGAGACCCAGATGTTTTCTTGGGGGGTCTACATACTGAGGACAGCTCGGATGAATCACAATCATCTGACAACGATAAAGGGCCACCAGTCTCTGGGTCCACTTCATTGGATACCACGAATACCAACAGATGCAAACAGACTTTTTTAGCGGTAACAACACAGTTGGTAAGAGCATGGGAAAACGTCGAATCACAAGAAGGTGAGGCATCAAAAAGATATGGTCAGCCACCCAGACCACCGAGATGAAAGTAGTATACAATTTGAGTAACCATCAACTTACTGAGAATGAGTATGGACTTCTGAGCAAAGGTTTGACTTCTGTACCTACGCCCCATCATAACCCATTTCTGGATGAAGTATACTTATATAAGTTCAGAGACAACTTTAACTTAAAGATTTTTGGGGGGGATGGGGTACATAGATCTGACCTTTCAGAGCTTGTGGTAAATTCAACCCTTCTAATGTAGCTCCTGCTATTAAAGTGTTTAACACTATGGTGAAGAGTGACTTGGAATCTAATCTAGGTAATATCTGTTGTATTTAGTTAGATCTACTGGATATGAAATCTTATAAGATGGAACTTTTGACTCAACTCTCTGATACTAAAATGTCAAACTACCAGGTGACCTGACTGACAATCTTTTAAATAGTTTGAGGTTAAAGATTGATTTGGCTTGCCAGGTGGGATGGATCACTAAGGATGAGGCAAATTTTTTGATTACAATGCCAAAAATTCATAAATTCATCACCACGCCACCTGGACGACCTATTGCGGTCTCTCACACATTGATCCTTAAACCGCTATCTGTGTATGTGGACTATTACCTGCAGCCCATAGTTAAATCTATGCAATCATATATAAGGGACAGCAGTGAACTTTGTCAAATTTTGGGTATGCTAAAAATACCCCTTGAGGGTACTTTCTTGGTTACTTGTGATGTCCATAGTCTATACACTTATCCCACAGGAAGAGGGGATTGATATCTGTATGAAGGCATTGGTGACTGCAGGAGTGAAAAAAAAACCTGGTGGAATTTTTACCAGATCTATTGACATTTGTATTATGCCAAAAATTATTTCAGGTTTGGTGATTCTATTACCA
The DNA here is from genome assembly GCA_019447015.1 of Hymenochirus boettgeri. Lineage (NCBI taxonomy): Eukaryota > Metazoa > Chordata > Amphibia > Anura > Pipidae > Hymenochirus > Hymenochirus boettgeri. The sequence continues at coordinate 121,307,089 of CM033471.1, read as the reverse complement.
AAAAGTCTCAGGGATGGCAACGGGTACCAACGTGGGCCCATCGTATGCCAACCTTTATATGGAGGATTTTGAAACACAATTTATTTATCCCAAAGTTGGTGAAGAAGTGGTATTATTCAAGTGTTATATAGATGATCTGTTTATTATTTGGAAGGGGAACTTAATTGAATGTGAACAATTTGTCAATTATTTGAATACCCTTGACACCCCGATTAAATTCACCATGGTGGCCAATGAACAATCTATAGATTTTCTATAAATCTATAAAAATGGAGAAAAGCTGGGCACCACTTTATTTACTGACCGTAATACCATCTTACATGCTAAAAGTTACCATCCAAGTCCACAGAAAAGAGGTGTCTGATATTCCCAGTTTTTAAGAGTATTTTGAAACAATACTGATTCTAAAAAAACTGTAAGACATAATTATGTGATATGACCCATAAATTCCTCCAAAGAGGATATAGCCATAAGGAAAGAGGACGCGCTGAGGTGAAATTTAGATGGGAAGTGACACAGCAGGGAAATAAACTGTCGAGGTTACTTCAATTTAGCTGCCTAGTGGTGCTCCCTTTAGTAAAAATCAAGGAGTCATCCCTTACACTATGCAATTTTCCCAGTTTACAGGGGATATTAAAGATAGTGTTAAAAAACACTGGGACATTGGGAAAGATATGAGTCTCCCATTTAATAACATGAAACTGGTATTTGCTATTAGGAGGGGGTGTGTCAGGGTTTTACTTACCTAATTTATTGAGGAGGAAGTGATGTGTACAGATGTCCTGATGACAGCAAGATGGATGCCAAAATGCATTGGCCAAGTTTATAATAAAAGTTAGGTTTTAATTGAGAAAATGCCATGGAGTGCTCTGTGTATTCTGCTATATTCTGTATTCTGTCAGTTGAGTGAGTGCAGCTTTTCACTAAGTGATCCTTTATATTATCTTCATGTAGTTATTTTTCAAAGCATCTTTAATGGCTCTGCAGGTTTCTGGAATAATAAATTTAAGTGCCTGTTATGATATTCCTGTTGAAAATAAATTTCAGGTCTTCCAGAGATTTTCCCGTGGCAACATAGAGTAAGGTCAACCTTTGTCCTGTTTCTGGATGTGTGGGCAAACCAAAGCAAGAAGTTCATTGATGCACTCATTAGACTTCCAGGGATATTTCCTGTAATTATCAGGACAATTTTCTCTCAAATCCCTGGGTAGTGGGACAAATACTCATCTCTAAAGGTTCGTACACAAGCTCAATTTGCGAGCGAGCAAAGACCCCCACCGAGCGCTACACGCGAACCACCTCTTCGGCCAAGAATCGTCCATGTGTATGCGTTCCATGGGGGGTTGTTCGTTGATCCTCCTTGTGGTCGGGGGCCGTTGCTCACTCGCAAATTGAGCATGTGTACGAACCTTTAAGAGCCACATTTTGGATCAGTATGACCATCTCCTCTATGTTTACCCCATTGCAGCATATAGAACTATAATGGCTGCTGCTACCATCCTCTGTGATTGCAATTGTGATTTTAAAAAAGGGTTTGTACAAATATTCGACCGCTTGTGAAAACAATACAAATTTACCAAACTCTTAAAATCATTTTTTTAAAAAAAGGACATTCACACTCCTATTTTCTGTTTCATCAATGTAAGTCAAATCTTGCGATAAACTATCATATCTGACTATAAATTGTTTTTGATACGAGCAACAATATTTATCATTATAGTTAATCACTTTATAGTTTTTATTTACTTCACATCAGCTTTGCCCCTTCCAGTATACTTCCTGCAGTTGCCCTGGATTACAGGGCATGTGCAAACTAAAATATAGCTCAGACACGTTTTATCTGCTTTGAGAGTGCGGATCATTAATTCTTTAAAACAGGTTAAAAAATGTAAAATGCAGTAAAAATGTTAAATTATTTAATTATAAAAGACAAAAGGGTTTACAGAATAATCTTGTCTTTTTTCTTTATCGCATTTCATTTGTTTATAACCTTTTACTAGACAATCATTGCTTTCTTAATCTCGTCTCCTGCTCTCTTTATTCTAAATGTTCTATTTCCTTTTGCCAATAATTTTTCATGCATCTTTTTTCTTAATTTTCTCTATCTTCCTTTTCCTTTCTTTTCAATTAATATTTTTCCCCATTACTTTGCTTTTATTATATAGTTAAATTGAATAGCTACCTACACTTAAACCATCTATCCCTCCACACCCCCAACAAGACCAGGAGCATGCCCTTGCCACTCCAATCACCTGCACAAAAGGGTCATAGGGGCTTCAACCCCAATAGTTACAACACTAAACAAGGCAACCTATTTTTAGTGAAAAACCTATATTTTCCCTTAGCCCCAGATACAGAGTAGCCTGTCTGTATGCCATTGTAGTATTGTAAGCATTGTGCTTTAATTTCTTTTACTATAATGGATGTTTCAATCATTTAATCATAATTCAAATTCTACTGTGTGAAAGCTAACAGGGTCAAAACCATTTTCAGAGTACTGTACATGTTCTTTGTGCAGCTGTGAAGCTAGTGATATGATTGAATAATTATGACTACTACTAGAATGCTGCTTAATCAACCTTTCGTTGAGCAAAAAACCAAGATTGTGTTCACCTGTAAGAGTTTCAACATGCAGAAATTTGCTCCCACCCCTCGACCCGAGGTATGTGTTTAAAGGAGAATTAAAGTCTCCAGACAACATTACCCCAATAGAAAGAGCACATATACAAAGACACAAAAAGCTGTGTCACACCTCTCCCTTTGCTGTGGATGCTGGGTGATTTAGGAAAATAACCTGTGGGGACTAGGGATCAGATCCCTTAATTACCCTTATCTGGGAACTCCCAGCACCCACCCACACTTCACAGGAAGCTTCAGCTTTGCTTCCTGGAAGCTGACAGCCAATTATGTTACAGCTCAGAGATCATCCCTTTCTCTGACACAGAACACAGATTTAAGTTTTTGTGTAAACATATTACACATGCTCCTGCCCCTAACAATGATAAATTCTTTTGCTTTTCATTCAAAAAAGAAAAGTAATCTTTGAAGTTTAGTTCTTTGCTAGCTTGGCTGTAAGAAAAAGCATATTAACATTTCAGTAAAAAAATAAAAATATGTATGGGTAATTGAACCTGCAACCTTCTGTACTGTATCTTGTTAAAAAGAAAGCTTTCTACCTCTATCCCACAAGGGCTACTAGGTGGGATATCAGTAAATGTAGAATCTCTAACTTTTGCTAGAAACATAATAGAAACAAAATAAAAAAAGGTAAACCTGTGGAATTGAACCTGAGTTCCTATGGTCTGTTTGTTTCCAAACCCAGCACTGCAGATGCAATAGATACAAGTAGATTTGAGTAAATGTCAGTAAAACCAGTTCACTATTTTGTATTGCTCCAGAAAGGCTGTCAGCACTGGTTGGTAAATAAGAAACAGATATACAAAGCTTGTACATATTTTGACACTTTATATTTTTCTAGAAACATGATGGAAACAAACAAAAAAGCCTGTGCATATAGGCTGAATCCTGGAGTCAGGGGGCATTGCGTTGCTCTCTGAAGCCAAAATGGGCTATTAGTTTTACTGACAACAACATGGAGGCCTTCTTTGTTACAGAATCTACAGTACATGTACTAAATGCAGCTTATCAAAGAAGAACTTTTCAATGTATAGGTGGTCTGGGGAGAAAAGCTCTCATATTAGGATTTAAAAAATGTAAGTTTAGTTCGCCTTTAAATTACATTTCTATAAACATTTGCTGATACAGTATTATGCAACACCATAATTTCTTGGAAAATAAAAATAATACTTGTGCCAAGATGACAAGTGGGCTTGTTTAAAGCATATCAGAGTGTCAGAAAAATTCCTGCTGTGTGTTTTGTGTGCATAACAGTCAGATACTTCTTTTGCTGAAGTACAAAAATTTGACCTGATTTTTAGTGTCAGTAAATTTGTACACAGTTGGCAACATTTCCCACACAGCTCATCTTGCTGGTACTGTGATCCATTCTTTATTCTTGTCTTAAAACATCAATACTTGGGATCTGAATCTCATACAAAACCATCAAATTAAACTTATAATCAACTGCTCATATTTTGTTTTTTTCTCTATTATTATTTGTGTTCTTTTCCTACCTTTTCTGAAGACTGTTTCAGGCATTGGATAAAGATACTGTATGTTACACCAACCATAAGACATAACAAAATTCTATTTTTTAACTCCCCTTAACTGTTGTGTATATATAGTATTCATCAACTGGACATAAAGTTTCATTTTCACTAGTCATCTGACTGGCTTCTCAATTCAGAATGATTTTACAAGAATCTATTGGCAATTAGTACCCAGGAAAGTCCCAATTAGCATATGATAACTAGGTGTTAAGGACCTTCTGATGCAAGGTGTGATTGCCTGGAGGCTAAGAATTGTTATCCAAACTGCCAAGGGTAAGTCTGTTGTATTCAGTTAGATCAACTGGACTTAAAGTTTAGTTCTTGAAGACATTTCACTAGTCATCCGACTGGCTTTCTCAATTCAGAATGACTTGTACAAGAATCTGTTGGCAATTATGTACCCTGGAAAGTCCCAATTAGCATATGACAGCCAGGTGTTAAGGACCTTATGAACGCAAGGCGTGCCCAGGGTAAGGTGTCAAAACTGCATAGTGCAGCTGCTGTTTGGTGTCCCCCACATACAAATCATTGCATTCTTTACCCATTTATCTGAAAATAAAGAAACAAAGCCTGAATCGAGGTGGTGGGGGGGGGGGGCAGTTTCGATAACACATCTTAGCCTAAATGCAATCACACCTTACATCAGAAGGTCCCTAACAGGGACGTTTCTAGCCATTTTGGTGCCCTAGCGTGATCAGAACGCAATCCTGTCGTGCTTAAAAGTGCAGTAGTGTGGCCTATCCCTCTAAGAGTATTGGCAATACCATTTTTAGTGCCAGCACTTCCCCAGAGTATTGCTATTAACCCTTCAGTGCCAGCAGAGTATTACATTTAACCCTTCAGTGCCAGCACACTTTCCTACTAGTAATTTCAGTGCCAGCACTGACCCATAGTATTGCCATTAAACCCTTAGTGCTAGCACTTTACTAGAGTACTGCTATTAATATTTTCAGTACCAGCTGAGTATTACATTTAACCTTTCAGCTGCCAGCACTGACATGATATACAGTATGTACCTGCTTTCCATTTCTCCTCTGTTGAATTGTTCACTCCTCACCCATTCTAAGTTCTAATTGGAGAATTAGATGGAAGGAAGGAAGAGGGATCTCATGGCTGCTAGTCACAGGGGCCACTGTTATAAAGTCTGCAGCAGCTTTTACCTGGCATTTTAGAACTGTTCCCCTCAGTACTATTAGCTGATCTCATCCTCCCTACTCCTTCCTTCACCTTCAGTTCATTTGCAACACTTGTTGCTAAATAGTGTGTGTGGAGTTCAGGCTCTGTACTAGATACAATGTTACACATTACAGCTGAACAAGCAGAGCAGTTCTGAAACTGAAAGTAAAAGCTGACAGGGAGATGTTAGGGAGAACACTGGGTGCCCTAGTTTAATATAGGCGCCCTAGCACTTTTCCTAGGTGGCTTATGCCTAAAAACGGCCCTGGTCCATAACACCTGTCTGTTATATGCTAATTGGGACTTTCCATGGTACATAATTGCTAACAGATTATTGTACAAGTCATTTTGAATAGAGAATGACAGTTGAATGACTATGTATGTATGTATAATTTTATTTATAAAGTGCCACTTGGGTACACAGCGCTGTACATTATAAAATGCAGAGTATACCAAAAAGGAGATAAGTGCAAGCAATTATACAGATAAATTAAAATTTAATAAAATTTCATACATAGGTTAAGATCAGCGAAAAGTCTTTAAGAACACAAGCATTTTGTGTAGTATATTTCTTTTTAAGTTCAGTTTTGCTGTATACTATACCTTATTATATTATTCATTAATTCAAACTACTATAGACAAACTTTAAGAAGCATATATTTTTTTGCACATAGCACTTTAAATAACTATAATCCTTCCCTACAAGATGTATACCTGATTATGGCTCTTAAAAATGTTTTAAAAAAATAATAATAATGTTTATACACATATTCTATTAGGAATTTGCACAGCTACCAGCACTGTTTATAAAAAGAATGTATGCTCAGCACTTTATAGAAATGTATTTGCAAATAAGAAAATGTATGATAATACACTGGTTTTACAGATTTTTTTTTAAAGATATTAAAGGATAAGTGCACTGTAAAATCAAGTTATGTTCATTTGGAAGCTGCAGCTTTAAAAATACCGTTGCCATATTTTTTTTACCTATGCCCCTCCAGAGCCTAGCTTTCTGCCTTGGAAGTTGCTGACATCTTGTTACTGGTTTGCTGAATGTTAAGCTCCGCCCCTCTGAGGTTTCCTCTGCTTTCTCCTGCTTGAGCCTCAAACAGTAATGCCTGTGAATTCCGTGCACTCTCCTGCTTGAGCCTCAAACAGTAATGCCTGTGAGTTCTGTGCACTCTCCTGCTTGAGCCTCAAACAGTAATGCCTGTGAGTTCCATGCAACTTCCTGCTTGAACCTCAAACAGTAATGCCTGTGAGTTCCGTGCACGTGCATTACTGTTTGAGGCTCAAGCAGGAGAAAGCAGAGGAAATCTCAGAGGGGCAGAGCTTAACATTCAGCAAACCAGTAACTCAAGGCACAAAGCTAGGCTCAGGAGGGGCATAGGTAAAAAAAAAATATGGCAACAGTATTTTTAAAGCTGCAGCTTCCAAATGAACATAACTTGATTTTACAGTGCACCTGTCCTTTAAGTGTATTGGTAACGAGAGTTCTATGATGCACAGATGGGATAAGTGATGTAATAGTTTATTTAGTTGACACTGTGTGTGGCACCAAATTAAATCCTGATAAAGGTACTGGGTAATGTACCAAAACGTTGATTACCCACAATAAATATTAATTTTTGTTCATGTTCCAGAGTGCCCAGGAACCATTGTTTTGTATAGAAGCATATATTTTAAAAAATATGTAATCTGCAAAAAAAATAATTCTAATTATTAAGACATCTTACTGTAACGTATCTGGAAGACTTCCTAGTGAAATGTATATTTATTTTTTAAATGTACAAGTAAATAAGCAGGTTTTTTAGTTATCATAAATTAGAACTTACAAACCTCCTAGGTGTATTGCTCTAGAACATAGGAAATTATATCAATAAAGAAAAATTATAATCTTCACACAAAGCTGGAAATTCTCAGTTCCTGAGAACTGAAATTTAAGTTAAAATTTAAATAAAAATACTTATGCATTTATCATTATATAGTTTTAGTTTAGTTTTAAATACAATATTATGGCCCTTGTACATTTAATGCAAATCAAATGATTTTGTAACCTTGTGTAAACACTCTCCACTAGAGTCTAAATGCTATACTAAAACACTACAAAAGTTAGCCTTTTGTGAATGACTCCATCTTATGTGGCATCATTAAGAATTGATAGAATTGGTGCCTTTAAAAAAGCTATTAAATTCAATTTGTCCTCTTAAATGGGAACTGTGGTCCCTATACAAGTGTCCTCTTTAAAATCCAGGATCATGCTTCTAGCTGCAATCTACTCAAATTTACAGCAGAATATGGGATAATGCTTCCTGCTTACTGTGAGCTTTGACATCACCAGCACCCATTGCTTCACTCTTTGCGGAAGGCATGCCTACTTTCTTCTTAATGCCGGGACAAAGGAAAGATGCCATATAATCAGATGCATCATGAGCCCTGCCCCCAAAATTCTAAAGCTTGCCACAAGCAAGAAAAGGAAAATTTGTCTCTCTAGGCAGAGGAAAGTCCCTAGAATGATATCTGGCCTTTAACAAGCTTTAAAAAATATAATTCTTTGAGGGGTGATGGGGCATATGACACAGCTGCTGATGTCACAGGCAGAGGAGCAAATGAAAAGGATAAACTTTGCATGCCTACAACATTGAATTCATACCAGCTAGAGATATAATTCTGGACATGTATGAAAGGTATGCTGGAACATTTCTAATTCGTCCCTAAGGGTATTAATGGCACTTGTATGGAGATCACAATTCCCCTTTAATTGCTGGCCTTTAACTAAAATGCTATCATGAAAATAATTTGAGTACCTTATAACATGTATATGGGATACAACAGAAACATGTCCCTATCATTGTTTATTGCTGTCTTCTTTGCACTTCAGGGAACTGAGTGTAATTTAACTCTTTTGTCCACTCAATGCTTTGCAGAGTGTGCAGATGAGAGGTACACAGATAAGAATTAGAGGACACAGCCCCAGTGTTAGACAATCCACCTGCCAGATAATCAGAAAAACCCTGCCTGTTGCTTTTAACATTTTAAAAATGGAGTATTAAAAACACAATATATAGAAAATTGGGCTGTTGTACATCCATATTAAAGTGCAACTAGAGACCAAAAATATAATACATACAAAAAACAGAATTCTAGTGCACAAACAATTCTAATTGCATATTGGCTACCTCCATAAGCTTGCTGCTACAAACAACCTGCTAAACCCTCAATAAATAAAAGCAATTAGTTCAATAAGTTGGCCAAATTATTTTAAGCCCAGTCACCATGTCAAGGTTGCTTTATTTAACTGGGTCCTAACCTACTGGTACTTGCCTTTTTGGCTGAATGAGCTGACAGCTTCTCCTGTGTGGCCTGGATGCTTGAAGCTGACTGTCTAGTTTAAAGAGGTGACTGGGCTTAAAATAATTTGGCCAACTAATTGAACTAATTGCTTTTATTTAGCAAACTAATAAACCCTCAAGATATAGCTAACCAATTTGGAGAATATTATAGCAAACTATACAACCTAAACAAATCCTCTGAACACTATACCCCAACCAAAGAAGAAATACAAGTATTCCTACAAAAACTTGAATTACCAACACTAAACCAAGAACAACTGGAAAACCTCTCAGAACCAATCTCACAAGAAGAAATCAGGAAAACAATACTATCACTAAAACCAAACAAAACTCCAGGACCAGACAGATTACCCAACGAATACTACAAAACATTCAAAGACACCCTCATACCATACCTGGAAAAAATATACGAGACAATTTTCAACCAAGGCACCACACCCCAGAAATGCTAAAAGCCTTAATCATCCCCATCCAAAACAAAACAAAGACTCAGCATTACACACACTACAGACCCATATCCCTCAAACTCAGATTTAAAAATATTCTCCAAGATCCTAGCCGAAACACTAAAAAATATCTACCAACACTTATACATCAGGATCAAGTTGGTTTTTTTCAAAACCGTCAACCTTCAGACAACACAAGAAGAATCATCAACCTCATTAACTGGTCCCAAAAAAGAAACACAACCTCAGCGTTCATAACGTTGGAGCAGAGAAGCATTCGACAGAATCAACTGGACATACATGAACTTAGTATTAGACAAATTCCATATACCAACCAATTCAAAACAGCAATCAACACTCTCTACCACAAAACCCACAGCTCAAAAATATGTCTCACAAATGCTCTCAGAAACAATCCAAATAACAAACGGAACCCGCCAAGGATGCCCTCTCTCCCCACTAATATTCGCACTAATCATGGAACCACTAGCCCAAAAAATAAGAGAAATGAAAATATCCACGGTATCAAGGTAAAACAAGAAATCCACAAAATTGCACTATTTGCAGATGATGTGATGCTGACCCAACCAAACCCATACAATCACTCATCCACATAGACAATCTTATCAAAGAATTCAGTAAAATATCCTATTACAAAAAAATAAATCTCAAGCATTAACAGTTAAGTATCTCAAGCCCTAAAAATATATCTATCAGCAATACCCATACGACTGGAAGGCCAAAACAATAACATCTAGGAATAGTCTATCAAACGATGACAAAGAACTTTTAACAACAACTACATCCCATTGCTTACAAAGATACAAACTCTCATGAACTCTTGGAAAACAACAATTTGGTCAATGCTAGGAGAGGTGCGGCAATAAAAATGATGATATTACCACAATTTCTCTACATTTCAGAACAATACCGATTAAGGTAACAACCAAATACTTCAACCAAGCACAAACCCTAATACATCATATATATGGCAACAAAAAAAAAACCAAGAACCCAAAAGAACACACTAGCAAAAACTAAACAAGCAGGAGGAATAGCCGCCCCTCATTTACGACTACTACCAAGCAACTGGACCAAACAGGACGTGGTGGTCAGATGACGCGAACCCCTCCAAGCTGTGGCACCAAATCGAAATAACGGAAACAAAACCCCTTAAGCTAAAGCAATACTAGGTGCAACCCTTTTAGGTTCAAAAATAACCTAAACATCTCACCAACGTCCGAAGCATCACTACAGATATGGTCAAAAACAAACCAAACTCAAAAATTCTTAATACCACTATTCAAGGATATACAACTAAACAGCTTCAACCTCCTGATCCCCGATTTCAAAATAGACTGGACACAATACGGAATAAACACACTACAACAGCTGTTCCACAACGGTACATATATACCATTAACGATCTACAAAAAAAAACAACAAAATCCCTAAAAAAGAATTCTCTACAAACACCTACAAATTCCCAGCTCCTATCCAGAAATAATACTCACCCAAAGCCTTGAGAACACAGAAATCATATTCCCACCCAAAATACCCACAACACCAAATCAATTGGAACCTTCTACACTGCAATAGACAACAAAGAGAAAAACCAACAAAATACAATAATACAAAAATGGGAAAAAGACCTCAATCAAACATTCACAGAAGACCAATGGTCCAAAGTCTTCATACTACCCTTCAAATTATCCAGATGCGTAAACCACTGGGAAACATCAAGGAAAAAAAACTATACAGATACCATAAAACACCGGAACAAATAGCAAAATGGAACAAAACCACTTCACCTACCGCTGGAGATGTGGGAAAAATCCAGGTACTTGGATGCACATTTGGTGGGAATGCTGTAAAATAAAGAAATCCTGGTTAAAAATACAATACTTCATCCAAAAACTATTCAACAATAGATATAAAATTACCCCCCAATTTGCCTTACTCTTAAGGACCTGGACGGCCTCCCCAGAGAACAAAGAACAATTCTATACCACATCTCACATACCCAACAATAATAGCCAAAAATTGGCTTACAACTAAAACCCCCCCAACTAACCAATATACAAACAACAACTAACAACAAAACATGCAATACGAAAAAATGTACGCCATATCACAAATAATTTTACCAAATTCCAATGTATATGGGAACAATGGCACATGGACCCAAGATCGAGGCTATGAAGAAACCCAAACTTAAAAATCAAACCCAAAACTATAATAATGTCTACAAGCCAACCATAATATCCTACCAAAATGAAGATAAACACTCTGCCTGTGACCCCCCCCCCCCACCCTCTCCCCACTGCAACACAGTTTTCCCCACCCCCGTCTACCAACCTACCTATACCTCTTGAAAAAGAGGAAACCCCAGAACAAACAAAGAGCTATGAAAAGGTTATATCATATCAATGGGGAAATGAAAATGATACTATATATAAATTAGAAATGTTACAAGAATTGTATAAAAAAAAAAAAACAAAAAAAAAAAAAAACTGTTGAATATGTACGATGTTGAAAATGCATGATGTTATTTCTCTTTGAAAAACAATAAAAATTTATGGTTATAAAAAAAAATTGCTTTTATTTATCCAGGGTTTAGCAAAATGTTTGTAGCAGCAACCATGGAGGTAGCCAATATGCAATTAGAATTGTTTGTGCACTAGAATTCTGTTTTTTGTATGGGGTATAAAAATTTAGTCCAGAACAGGCAGGTTGTGGGGGGTTTGGACTTATTGCCCTGTTTGTTCCTTATCTGAGCAGCAATATGTTTAAAAATATGTGGTTTGCAGTGGTTGTCTATCTACACATTGCAAGCATGTTCAAACTAAATATTGGAAGAACAGCATGACTTTTTAATGCCACCAAACACCAGGGGCTATTGACATAATGCATTGCGATACTGGGTGAGGTAAGGGTGATATCGGATCTTGGTATATTTCTCATTACATTTAATGACTATTTAAATTTGCCGATTAGTACTTTTCATGACTGTCAAAAATATTGTTTTCCCTAATAATAACGTACCAGCCACTTGGTTACATTAGTAGTCAGAACTGGTGCTGTTATGTCTTGAGGATTAAAGGGCAACCAGTATCAATTATATAGATTGCAACTGTTACCCCAGCTGGTTCAAATCTAATATTTTGTAATACAAACTAACAATTATTATTTCAGGACACATATTATTACCACAGATAGTTTTTTGTCTCAGTAATACCTCAAGGGAAGCACCTCGATTGAGGAAATGCCACTTCTAGAAAGCACCATTAGTATACCTCAGCAGTAAATGGCTTAGTTGGGCAATGGACATTTACTATACCTTTACCAAAGAGACTTATCATTACTTACAAAGCACAATCCTTAACATGGATTTTTTCTCTTCCCTGCAGCTTCCCATTCTGGTGTCAGTCAAAGCTGTGATGCTTAATTCATGGCCAATGGCTGCTGGCCAGATCCAAAGCAGTTGCCTCTGCTGCTGTGTGGCATGCAGATTACATGTATAGAAGAAGAGGAGGCGTCTTTAGCAATAGAGGGATGGGGTTGTGTGCTTATTATGTATAAACATTTTCAACAGTGTGGACATTCCCTTCAATATATGTAAAATGTACACTATTGTATAATACTACAGTTGTGTATCTGAAAGGATAGAACATATTTAGTTTGAAAATAACAATATATAACTTAGTATATTTTGCCATTAATTTTTCTGTTTTATAGGTTTCACTTGGACTCTCCATGCCCATGCTACTCACATTCTATGGCCTCCAAGTCGATGGCAAAAACTGAAGGCAACATTTCCTGTGGAGCAAAACCAGAGCAAAGCATCAATAACTAGCACAAAAAAGTACCAGCAATGGATTTTTACTTTTATTAAAATTCACTGAATAAAATGCCATCTTTTTTTCATATGCTTCTTATTTTAACAAATAGTTTAAACTGGTAAAAAAACACAAGCACAAGATATGTATGGAAGGTATGCTGGAACACTTTTAACTGGTCCCACCTGCCACATAATCAGAAAAACCCTGCCTTTAAAACGGGGGTATTAAAAATTTGGTCCAGAACAGGCAGGTTGTGGGGGCTCGGACTTAGGGCCATATTTATAAAGCCGCGGTATCGCTAAATATAGATCGTATTACGATCGATATCGTTATTTTACGATACGGTATCGTTATTTTACGATCGATTAGCGTTATTTTACGATCGGTTATCGTTATTTTACCGATCGATATCGTTATCGTAAAATACCGATTACCGATCGTAAATAACGATATCGACCGTAAAATAACGGGCTGGAAAATAACCGATGCGTATCGATAAAATAACGATCGTAAAATAACGATAACGGTCGCAAAAAACGATAGCGATAATATCGATAAAATAGCCCCAGTGCCCAAATAAAAACAACCATTATGCCATGAACAACGTGGTACATTGCATGTTCTATCATTCATGTGCATTAATTTTACCACTGTTTTAAAGACACACAGCTAGTTCCTACATGCCAATAATGCTGCTCTCCATTTAGGAGAAAATCTTAATCAATTTTTTCCAATTGCATGCCCTGTTGTTATGCGTGATCGTGTGGTTTACAACAGCTTGGCTTTGTTTATTATGAGATGTTCTACAACTAAAACTGGTGCTGAATCCCAACATGTAAGCAGATTTTTTTTGACACATGTGATGGCTGTGTAGATATAACAAATGCGAAAAAGTTGGAGGAGCACACTACTGCGTTTCAGTGTTTTCTTTAGCAACAAGACATACAACGTTTTGGGGGATACAATTCCCTTCCTCAGGTATACCCCTGCGGGGATACAAATTCCCCTTCCTATACATGAGGAACAATACACTGTGTCATTTGTAGTGGATGGTAGATAACACCGCTATAGTAAAACAATACACCGTGTCATATGTAGTAGGATGGTAGATATAACACTGCTATAGTTATAACAATACACCGTGTCATTATGTAGTAGATGGTAGATATAAACATGTATAGTTATAACAATACACCTGTCATTATGTAGTAGATGGTAGGTATAACACTGCTATAGTTATAAACAATACACCGTGTCATTATGTAATAGTGGTATATATAACACTGTTATAGTTTAACATACAGTGTCGTTGTGTTATATTTGCCATTTAAATCCGATGTTACACTAGGGTGTGGTCAGAGGCCATGTGAAAGCTTCTAAGGTTTGCATGTGTAACTGTTAATATTTGCGTGAGCGAACTAAAAATGGAAATCACATCCTTCAGACTTTAAGTAAGAGTTTTAGGCTCAAGCTTGGAAAGGGTTTTCCAATGTGAGAATGGTAAAGCAAAACAAGGAATGTTCCAGCCTAAGGTATTGATACTAAGTATAGTCTCAAAGGATTTTTATTTCCTTTCCTAATTCTGCTGGGGGAGGGGGGGGGTTGCCTCCTCTGGATGAACTGTTAGGCAGGAAATGTGATTTGCTGAGTGGTTGGGCCTATGTCTTTATTCCACTGTAATACTATACTATACTACACTACAGGGTTTATTAATCTCTCACTTGTCATTTTGTGTAGCTTTCACCACAAAGGGATCCATACTTGCTAAAATATAAAAACAAAAATGCAGCAAACACCCATCAAACTAATCAGCAGATAATGTTCTACCCCTGAGTAGCTTCCATTAATTAGAGACAGCTTCCAAGCTTTCACACTTAATTAGGCAACTGATGAGAATAGGAAAACAGGCAGCCTATAAATGGTCGATAACAGTGCACTAATACAATGCCATGGAGTTTATTATAGCTGGGCCAGCTATGGCTGCCACCATTTTGTTGGGGAAAGAGAGGAGGAGAGAAGAAAGTTCTGTTAGGATCAGACAGCAGATTGCTTCCGCAGAAGAATTTCTTTGGGGAGCTGTCTGATAATGATGTGGTGAGGATGTTCGGGTTTAAACCGTGATGCTATTTCATGCTCGTTTCCTTAGTGAACATGAGCTTGAACCTCTGAGTGCCAGAAATGTGGCATTGCCTGGAATGACTAAACTGCTTGCAGTTTTGTATTTCGTGGGCAATGCCACATTTCAGCTAGTACTCCTGCATCATTGGAATGAGCCAGCCTACATTTAGTAGGATACTCAAGCAAGTGCTGAAGGCGATATGCGTCACTCACAGAGGCTCTTCCTTCTTTTTCTAAATTGACAAACAGTCAGAAGGCAACAATAGATACTAGACTCCTGGGGATTGTGTATTGTTTTGAGGCTTCGGTGCCCTTTAAATTGATTGTAGAGTTTCACATACAGTAGTCTATACAGTAATAGCCATGCTGGATTTAGCTATTACTATATTACAATTCTGCTGTCTATTTTAAAAGTCAAATGAAGCCCTCATTTTTTGCACTCCAGATATTTGTCAAAATAAAACTTGCAGCATGCTTTAGTAGCTGGGAGTATAATTTGAAAACATCTGCAGTGGCAAGAATCCTCACCCTCCAACCCCAAGTTCAGTGAACAAGAGGACTTACCAGTCAGTGGGTATTACATCCATTTTTCCTGTACTTCTAATACAGAAATTCGTCACTCACTCTGCAAATGGCGCAGCAGAGTGAGTGAGTGACTGAAGATATAGCATGTTTCTTTTTCAGGCTGATTGGACAGGCTAAAAACCTTGGTTATACTTGTGGATTTATATGGTAGATGGATTAGGGTTTGTACATTGAGGTAAAAATGACAAATGTTTGCAATTGCCAGAAGTAATTGTCAAAACATCCCGAAACACTGCATGCATAGTGCTAATCCCTTTTCCAAAATTAACAACATAAATGATATAGTGGTCATCATGGTAGCCTATATATTTTCGAATTATTCAACCTTCACAAAGAAGTTATGTTTAATGTTTTTCTTTGGAGAAAAAATTGGAAAAGGAGACTATCTACGAAGCCAGGGAATTTCTCCAGTGAGGCGCACAGATCAAAAATGATAGGTAAGAATGCAAAATTGTAGATAATTTTAAAAAAAAATAATTTTTTATTAGGAACAAATACTTAAACCCCATCTACCCCATCTTAAGGGCAGCATGTATGTATTGAAATTACATGTAAAATTGTTTTACAACAAAATATGATCAGACCAAATCTCAGTTGTCAAATAATTAGATTGTTAGCTTAATACTGTAACCACAATAAAGCTTGCAATTAAACAAATAATTTCACACAAATGTTTAAACTTTTTTCATTAAATAAACCATGGTTTACATTTTGTACTTATAATCACAAAACACTTGTTAACTTTGAGCCTGCCTTTCACTTCCCTTTTATTTTTTTTAAAATTGTCTAAAAAGTGTATTCACTTGAGAAATGATGTTTGTATTACTGCCTGCCCAACAGGCATTGCGGGCATTTGGGGCATAAGATAACATCTGTATAATGTCATAAAGGCTTTGCTCTTGTATGCTCTAAAATAGGTAAGTGCTTTACAATATATTTTGTTGGATGAAAAAAAGCCAAAATAGTAGTGGTGTGTGTATATATAGTGAAATGTCCCAAAAACATGTTTTGGAATGTGTCAATCAAAATACTATTTTGGCAAATACGTTTACACAGGGCTTTGTATTTTGATGACCTACTTTACATATTGCACTGAAAATATGCATTGCAAATTAAATTAAAGTTCCCACAATTAGTTAATATAAAACCTTTACTAATCTGAAAGGTTATTACAGAGATACAAATTGTAGTGGGCAGTGCCAAATTTGTTAAACCTCTTTTTAACTTAAAACACAACACATAATCTTATGCACCGCCCAGTTTGCAGCATACAAAGGAGCCCTTTGGTTGAGTTCAGGAATGGAGAGCACTGAGGTTGACGTCCAATCACAATGTATTTGAATTGTGTAGCACTCCCATATCCCTGTATGCAACTTAATATGCAGTCAAATGACAAATT
The DNA here is from genome assembly GCA_019447015.1 of Hymenochirus boettgeri. Taxonomy (NCBI): domain Eukaryota; kingdom Metazoa; phylum Chordata; class Amphibia; order Anura; family Pipidae; genus Hymenochirus; species Hymenochirus boettgeri. The sequence goes on along the minus strand of CM033471.1, from coordinate 121,290,001 downwards.
TTGGAACATGTAAGTTTTGTAAAAATTTCAACCAGCCAATTTGGTAAAGATGGTGCAAACAGGGCCAACAATGGAATTCTCAAGATGTATAATGGCATGACAATTATATGAGGATGACAGCCAATGACAATGTCTTTTAAACGTGTGGCACTCCCATATCACTTTCTGCCAACTTACAATGTGGCAAATGTGAAAATTGGAACACTAAGTCTTTTAAAGGCTTAAAAGAGAGCCAATGTTTTCAAGATACTGCAACAGGCCCAACATGGCATTGACAAAGATGGCACGGGCATGAACAAGGCGCTCGGAGGGATTAGCAGTCCATCACAATGTCTGAAATTTGCATGGCACTCCCATATCACTTTATGCGACTTTCAAATGCTGGCAAATGTGGATTTAGCAACACAAACGTCTGGAAAGGCTAAAAGCAGCCAATGTTTCAAGATACGCAACAGGACCAACAATGGCATTGACAAGATGTGCAACGGGCATGAACAGTGCTCGGAGGGATGACAGTCCAATCACCAATGTCTTTAAATTGCATGGCACTCCCTATCACTTTCTGCAACTTACAAGTTGGCAAATGTGAAATTGAACACTAAAGTCTTGTAAAGGTTAAAAGCAGCCAATGTTTTCAAGATACTGCAACCAAAGGCCCAACAATGGCATTGACAAGATGTGCAACGGGGCAATGACAGTGCTCGGAGGGATGACAGTCCAATCACAATGTCTTTAAATTGCATGGCATCCCATATCCCTTTCTGCAAATTACCAATTGTTGGCAAATGTGGAAATTTGGAACACTAAAGTCTTGTAAAGGCTAAAAGCAGCCAATGTTTTCAAGATACTGCAACAGGCCCAACAATGGCATTGACAAGATGTGCAACGGGCATGACAAGTGCTCGGAGGGATGACAGTCCAATCACAATTGTACTTAAAATTGCATGCACTCCCATATCACTTTATGCGACTTATAATTGCTGGCAAATGAATATTTGTGAAATTTACAGTCTTTTAAACCATAACATTTTCCCCAAATAGTAGAGCAGGCACACAACTTTGGATATCCACTAGTGTTGCCATCGCTACATTGATAATGGTGCATTTATGGATTATTGTCAATTTGCAGATGCAAAAGTGGAAAGTCAAAGAATACAAAAAGATATAAGAAAATGCAAAAAATACTTGTAAACACCCTAATGGCTATTGGTAACTGCATGTTTAGGGATACTTTTAGCTAAGGGGGGGGAGAGAGAAACACATCAAGTAAACATTACTATCAAAAACATGTTAAAGGCATATTGGAAAACCAACCATTGTAAGTAAACATTAATCAAAGCATAATCCAAAGATTATTCATATACCAATGTTGTTATTTGCTAAGATTGTCACTTCCCTTACGTACATGAAAATATTTCCTTGTGGCTTTCTACAAATACGTGACTCTTTAATGTTATTAGCGGCTGTTAATCACACGTGCCATATTTATCAAGGTGCAGTGTCCTTTTGACCCATACACCACTATTAACAACATGGTACAATCATTTGATTGTACATTTTCACTATACATCATACAGTTTCCATCATGACTGTAAATCTAAGCTGCATGTTAGATTACACTCCCATAAAGACCATTGATTTTTGCGCACCGCATGATATTTATGAAGAAACTTTGTTAATTAAGAAGGCTTGTTGTAAACTTTACTTTGCACTTGAAAATGGGAGATGTGAGGGACAGTATGAAAAGCACAAGGTATGGCAAATTTGATACTTGATACATTACTGCAGTGTTTGAAATATTGTCCATAGAAATGGATGGAAATTCTGACTATGATGTTCAAACAGCTTGCACTGGTTACCTTTTGACAATACCTGCAGGCTACAATTCTGATTGAACTGTTTGAAACTTGTGGTTAACGGTCTTTTTGTTACAGTTGGAAAAGTTCAAAGAATCAGTAACGTATTAAAGTTAAATAATCATCAGAATTATAAGAAATGGACGACTGCATAAATTATAGGCAAATTACTTGGTTATAGTGTATGCAGCTAAGATAGGTGTATGCAGCTTTATTATAAAGTTCAATATGAATGTGTGTTTGCAGTCATGGGCATCTATTTAAAGAGTGTTGGCAGACAAACTTTGCCTTTAGAGATAGTTGTTTATCACCGCACCCACTGGCAAAATGTGCCACATGTGCATTACACAATGCAAAAATGGGTTATACCACCCATTTACCAACCAGGGTATCAAGCAGTGCAAACAGCACTCTCCAATGACTCCATATTAGCACACATGGAAGTGGGTCAGGCAATTTCAACTGGCAACCACCCCCCCCCAACCACACCACCGCCAAAACTGTGACTGAAAACACTCCCTGAAGAAAGGGTGTGTTTGCAAAAACAAGGCGCAGCCACATCAGGTTCCTTCCAGCAACAGAGGGTACGGCAAGGCAGACAAACCAACACACTCAATGCGCTTTGCCCTTAAAAGGAGATTGGAGGAAACACCTCCTGTGATGACCTTTGCCCCTTTAGAAGGGGGTGTCCTTTGCTCCCCCACGGGGCAACTTTTCCACTCGATATATAGCACAAGGGAAATGGGTCAAGGCACTTTAACACGGCAACCACCCTCCCCCCACCACCCAACCCCAAAAACTGTGACATGTAACAGCTTTCCCGGAAGACAATAGGTTGTTTGCCAACCAGCCTGCATCCAATCAGGTTCCTTCCAGCAAAAGAGGGTAGCAAGCAACAAACAAACCACTCAATGGGACTTTGCCTTAAAAAGGAGATTTGGGGGGGAGGAAACACCTCATTGATGACCCTTTTGCCCTTATAATGGTCATTGCTCCCCCACTGGGCAAGCTTTCCCTCGAATATTAGCACAATGGCTCAAAGTGGGTCAAAGGCACTTCAACTGGAACCACACTCCCCCCACCCACCACCCCAAACTGTGACATGAACACTTCCGGAAGACAGAGTGTGTTTGCAACACAGCGCATCCACATCAGGTTCCTTCCAGCAAAGAGAAGGTGCAGCAGCAAACAACACACACTCAATGGGACTTTGCCTAAAAGGGAGATGGGAGGAACACCTCATTGATGACCTTTGCCTTAGAATGCCATTGCTCCCCATCGGGCAAACTTTTCACTCGCATATTAGCACAATGGAAAGTGGGTCAAGGCACTTTCAACCTGCAACCACCCTCCCCCCCCCCAACCCACCCCCCCCAAAACTGTGACATGAACACTTCCGGAAACAGAGTGTGTTGCAACCAGCGCTCCACATCCAGGTTCCTTCCAGTCAAAGAGGTAGTCAGCAGGCAAACAACACACTCAAGGACTTGCCTTTAAAAAGGAGTTGAGGAAACAACCTCCATTGATGACCTTTGCCCTTAGAATTCATTTGCGCCCCCACTCGGGGCAACTTTTTCCACTCCATATACACAATGGAAAAGTGGGTCAAGGCCTTTCAACTGGCAACCACCTCCCCCCCCCACCACCCCCCACCCCAAAACATGTGATGACACTTCCCGAAGACAAGAGGTGTGTCTTTGCAACCAGCGCCTCCACATCAGGTTCCTTCCAGCAAAAGAGGCGGTAGCAACAGCAGGCAAACAACACAACCTCAATGGACTTGCCTTTAAAAAGGAGATTGAGGGACGGAAACCCTCATTTGATGACCTTTCAACTTAGAATGTCATTTTGCTCCCCCACTGGCAACTTTCTTCACTCGCATATTAGCACAATGGAAAAGTGGGGTCAGGCACTTTCACAACTGGCAAACCACCCTTCCCCGCCACCCACCCACCCCAAAAATGTGACTGACACTTCCCGGAAGACAAAGGTGTGTGTTTTGACAAACCAGCGCTCCACATAGGTTCCGTCAGAACAAAAGAGTAGCAACAAACCAACACACCTCAATGGACGTTGCCTTTAAAAAAGGAGATTGGGAGGAAACACACTCATGATGACCTTTGTCCTTAGAAGTCAATTTGCTCCCCCCCGGGCAACTTTCATCGCATTATTTAGCACAATGGAAAGTGGTCAAGGCATATTTCAACTGGCAACACCCTCCCCCCCACCCACCCACCCCACCACCCCCCCAAACAACTGGTGACATGAACATTCCCGGAAGACAAGAGGTGTGTTTGCAACCAGCGCAACCACAATCAGGTTACTTCCAGCAAAAGAGGTGCAAGCAGTGCAAACAACACACTCAAATGGACCTTTTGGCCTTTAAAAAAGGGAGATTGGAGGAAACAACGTCATTGATGACCTTTTTGCCCTAGATGTCATTTGCTTCCCCCACTGGGCAAACTTTTCACTCGCATTTAGCACAATGGAAAAGTGGTCAAGTGCACTTTTGCAACTGTGCAACCACCCTCCCCCGCACAACCACCCACCACCACCGACACCCCAAATACTGTACATGAAAACACCCAACCTTCCCGAAGACAAGAGGTGGTGTTTGCAAACGCGGCATTCCACATCAGGTTACTTCCAGCAAAAAGGGTAAGCAAGCAGCAACAACACACTCAAGGACTTTGCCTTTAAAAGAGACTTGGAGAAACACCAATTGATGACCTTTGCCTTAAATGTCATTTGCTCCCAACTGGGCAACTTTCCACTCGCCTATATGAGCACAATGGAAAAGGGGGTAGAGCAACTTTGCAACTGGCAACCACCCTCCCCCCACCACCCCACCCACCCACCCCAAACTTGTGACATGAACACTTCCGGAAGACCAAGAGGTGTGTTTGGCAAACAGTCGCATCCACATCGATTCCTTCCAGCAAAGAGGGTAGGAACAGGCAAAACAACAATCTCAATTGGACTTTTGCCTTTAAAAAGGAATTGGAGAAAACACCTCATTGTGACCTTGCCCCTTAGACATGTCTTTGCTCCCCCACTGGGCAACGTTTCCACGCGCATAGTAAGCACAAGGAAAAGTGGGTCAAGGCACTTTCACACTGGGCAACCACTCTCCCCCCACCCCCCCATCCAAAACTGAGACGGAACACTCCCGAGAAGCAAGAGGTGTGTTGCACCAGCGCATCACACATCCGGTTCCTCCCAGGGAAAAGAGGGTAGCAAGCAGGCAACAAAACTCTCAAAGGTACCTTTGACCTGTAGAAGGAATTTATTACTGGTCTTGCAAAATGCTAATTAAAAATGGAAGACGATATTGTTGTTGTTAACATTCAATCCAAAAAAATAAAAATGTGTAAAAAGATTCCAAGTGTGTTTAAACACACGGCAATTAACCTGGCTTCAAGACACATTAAGTATTCATACTACAAGGTTCCAAGCCCATTGTTGTTGTTGGACTATACATAAAAAGGTTTGTTCAACGACTGAAAGTAAAGCTTATTCATATTGTGAAAATATAGCAAGGCCTTGCAAAAAAGACGATAATTCAGTTATTAAAAGTTGACACAACAAAATTTGCTTAGGGATCCATTTATGACATCTTTGGCACAAAAATGTTACATGGATATTGTGTCAAGAAATGGAAAAGGGCTAGTCCAAAAACAAGTGCTAAGCAACAAGTGAGCATTATTAATAGTTTGGAACGTGGGTATTGTCAGCAAGTTTCCGTGTTTGCTGACAACAAAAAATTTAGACAACCATTTGAAACTTAAGAGATGTGTCAATCGTTGCCAAGGGGAATCTAACATGATTGGTCAAATTGGGCCTGTCTAAGTGGCAGATGAAATCAATGGTGATAATTGTACGGTGATTGATTTTGGACTTAAAAATCCTTGTGCTACTTATACTATAAGATGGCTCCTGTGTTAATTGAATCCCCTGTTGGAAAGTATCTTGGAGTTTGGGTTGATAACAAACTCAAGGAAAGCAAAGCAGTGCCGGTGGCAATAGCCAGAGCCAGCATGGTAGTTGTCTTGTATAAAGGACGGTATGGATCAAGGGAGGAAAATGTAATTCTCCCTTCTTTACAATTGCATTGGTTAAGCCTCATTTGAAATATGCTGTGCAATTTTGTGTACCAAAAGGACAGCCTTGAAATTGAAAGGGGTTCAAGCAGAGGCAACGTAAAATATAGGGATTGGCGGAGCTTGATATGAAGAGAGACTGGAAAAGTTACTATTATGTAGCGCTGGAGGAAATGGCGCTGCGGGGGATATAATTGTGTGTAGTAAATATAACAGGCCAATACATAAACACGATCTGGGGGCATTGTTCACCACTTGAACATGTATAAAGGACACAAGAACATCCTTAAGACTTGTCAGAAAAAATGGTTTCGGCTTCAAGCTCCGGACAGGGTTTTTCACTGTGAGACGGTAGGCATGGAACTGTCTCCATTGGACGGTGTTATGGCCAGGTTCATGTGGTCAGTTTCCACAAAAGTTGGATAAGTCTGCAAACAACGGAATGTTGCTGCAGGGAATTTCCCATCGCCACTTGGATACAGGAAGAAATTTTCCCCTTCATAAATTTGCTGTTTTTTTTTTTTGCCTCCTCAGATCACAGTAGGCAGGAAATGAGATATTGCTAGATAGTTAATTGGATGGACGTATGTCTTTCTCAACCTCAAAATTCTATTGATCCTATACCAAAACCCAAATTACTTAATGCAAAAAGGGTGGTTATCACATCACTGGCTTGAAAACTGCCTTCATAAACTCTAAAAGTAAGACAAGTAGTCTGCAGTAAGAAGGTTCAATATTTTGGTTGTAATGCATAGAGGGATGGATCTTAAATGGACATAAGATCCGTTTTTGTTCCAGCCACTTGGAAAGACTCACACACATCAAATGATAACATAGGCCAATATGACCTTGCCAGAAAAATCTGGCTGTGATCAAGTAGGTCCCAATGCCTACTTTGATTCCTTCTGTAGAAACACAACAGACCACAAACTGTGAAAAAGCACACTGTGGGACAGAAAGACAAATGGAGGAGGAGAGAACTGCTAATGCTACTCAAAGAAAACGTGTAGACCCACATAATCTTGTAGCTGCAATCTATCTCAAAACTGTCTTGTATAATAGTGTATTTGGCAGCTAGTACTGTAATTGTGACCATCACCAGCAATATTAGTAGGACCCCTGTGCCACAGGCAGAGAGGACGGGCATGCCAGTTGTATCCGACTGCTGTAACTGTATTTAAATAGCTTAAGAAACATATGTTTCTTTTGGCTGGGTTGGGCTTGAAAACAGCACAGCAATGTGACAGTCACATATTCACTGGATTCTTTTGACTGTGTGGAGTGTTAAATTTGATGCCTCTGACTACATAACCAGAGAGCATAGAATCGCTTTATTCTTGCCTTTTTGAAAAAAGGATCACACATTTCTTTCTAATGTAGGGTACTTCTATGGAGAAACACGTTATCCTTTTAAGTAGCTGTTTGAAATGAACACTGGATATTGTTGAATTGGACTATGGACAGTAGCCCTTCCCCCAATAATACTATCTTCTATAACCTTCACATCTGAAATGAGGAGACATATGCTCTTTTTTAACAACCTTACTGTGGTAAAACTAGGGACGAAGTAGTACAGTATTTTCTTGTACACATACATTCCTTAACTATTTGTTAGCAAATAATCCAACACTTGGGTATGTTGTTGCTAGTTTTTAAACAGAGCTAAATGAGCCTAAGTTATGGGCTATTTGTAGAAATAATCAAATATCAGTGCTGGATTGACAATTACAAACCACATGTTAGGTGGGACATTAACTCAATGTTTAATTGTACAGGTGTAAAGTAGGATTGAATATTTTAGCCTCCTAGTAGAAAATTGGAATTTCAAGAGAATTATTAAGAAATACCTAAATAAGTGTTGGAATTTCCCAAGCTTAGTGACTACTTGCTACTACGAAATACCATTTAGCCTAGATAATTTTCAGTGCCACAAAAATTTTTTTCACAAAATGGTACTGTGGGTTCATCAAAAGTCCTATTCTATATAGGGGCTGTTATAACACCTTTGGCAGAAACTTTACAAACATTGTTTCAATTATAACTTTTTCCAAATTCTAAGTGGGGATATATTGCAAAAGTATTTGTAAATTGCCCGTTCTAGATATGGATGTTTTGAGATAGTATGATGAAGGTAAGACAACAAGTTATTATTAGATAGCTGTCTCTTAAGATGATATCTTATTCACTAAAATATAGATCAGTGCTGAAGCACACAATGTTTATACATTAGAGGGTAATAGACAAGCAAGTACTCAAGTGAAAGACAAAAAAAATTAATAGCTTCCAACAGCCACCCTTGAGACCAATTATTAACTAAAATCAACCAATGGTTGAGAAAGTACCATAGATGTTAGAGAGTACATTGATGACATGAATAAATAAAAGTAAAACACCTAATGTGTGAGGACATATTAGTAGGGAAAAAAATAGTAAAATAAACAAATTAAAGACCTAACATGGTATTACGGGAAAATGCAAATTAGGTAGGGACAAAAAAACACTGGGAGAGGTACCAGCATTCCCACTGGAACAACCTCCGTAGCTGGGGAGGGATGTAAGGGGGCGGATTTTAAAGAGCCAGTACTAACCAAAAACGAAGAGGCAGGAAGTAAACACCACACAGGCAACTCATGAGGCAAGGGACTGAAGCAGTGTGGATGTGTAACCAGGTCCACACCTAGCTTCAACCATCTTCAGGTGTGGTTCACCTTCCGAACTATTACTCCTTTTTGAGCAGAACCTATTCTCTCGGAAGGGTGTCCCAACACTGCTGCCTGAAGGTGGCACCTGCTCTCAGCAACCACCTCAGCAACCACTCAGCAGTTACAGCCGCATCACCAGAAAACACAACACACACACATCAGCAGATGGGGCACCACCTCAGCAGATGCAAACCACCTCAGATGCACTCAGGTTGCACCCACCTCAGCGTTGCACCCAACTCAGAGAAGATTGCACCTTACATCAGCAGATGTCCCCGGTTCAGCAGATGCTCCCCTCAAGCAGTGCATCGTGGTCCTCGACCCCGTTGGCATCCTGCCATGTCTAACACCCTGCAATTAGTTCGAGATTTAAACGGTAGTTTTAGGGGAAATGTCCATAGAATTCCTTTCATGGTAGCGACCTACTCCCCAAAATTACTGGTGTAAATTATTTTGAAATCCTGAGTCGACTTGGACAGTGGTGCAGAAGCGGGCGAGGATAACGGCTCCAGCAGTACATGCTTGTGAAATCTTGGTTCTCGTTCGGGGCCCCCAGGATGCTCTGCCGGCCCGCCAGACCTGGCAAGTGGGCTGGGTCAGGCGCAGCCGAATCTATAAAAAAAAAAAAATATTATATATATGTCAGAATAGGTGAATAGTGCAGACACTCAAATTAAGCTTATACAACAATTGGCCAATAAAGGCAAAAAAGATGGTCAAAGCCATTCTAGAAAAGCATTGTGTGCTGTTGCAATTTTGCCAGTTTGCAAGGCTTACTAGGCGTTCCACTGTGTGAACTGCGGTGGGTTCTCTGTGTGGGATCTTATATTTACCAGCCTGTAAGGGCAGTTTAATTTACCAGTCTGTGTTGGCCCATTAATTTACCAGCCTGTGTGGGCACTTATATTTACTAGTCTGTGTGGCCACTTATATTTACCAGTCTGTGTAGCATCATAAAGTGCCTATATAGAATGGTAAATTAAAGTGCTCACACAGACTGGTAGATTGAAGTGCCCACACACACTGGTAAATTTAAGTGCCCACACAAGAACCTACACAGACTGATATAAAATGCAACACAGGCTAGGAAATATAAGTGCCCATGCAGACTGGTAAAAATTAAAGTGCCAGAGTGCACCCAAGAATAGAGTGGTAAATATAAGTTGCCCACGGTTACTGGTACATATAAGTTGCCCACAGTGGCTGGCAAATGCAAGTTGCCCACAAAGACTGGTACATATAAGTTGCCCATAGTGACTGGTGCATATAATTTGTCCACAGTAACTGGTACATACATGTTACCCACATTGACTGGTACATATAATTTGCCCACAGAGTCTGGTACATATAAGTTTCCCAAAGTGACTAGTACATACAAGTTGCTCACACAGACGGGTACATATAAATTGTCCATATAGAGTGGTACATATAAGTTGCCCACAGTAACTGGTACATATAAGTTGCCCACAGTGATTGACACATACAATTTACCCATACAGACTGGTATATATAAGTTGTCCACAGTGACTGACTGTCAGGGCAGATGTGATGGCGGACAGGCAGAGGTAGGATCAGATCACAGATGCTGTAGGCTGACAGCGAAGGTACATTTTGGAGTTTTGTATCTGATCCCACATTTTGTATTTGTATTATGTATAATATGCCTTTCATTTATAATTGCCCATTTTTCATGTGCCTAATCACCTCTGAAATAGATATACCTGAACCCAAGATGTTTTTTCCTCCATCAGGTTTTCAAAATGGTGGTAAATTTTGTGACAAAATGTTGTCACCAAAATGGAATAATTAGTTGCTAAAATGGATTTTGCCTCTATGACTAACAAATGTTGTCATCAAAACCAGTATTTTCATCCCCAAACCTGTTTTTCTTTGCAATTACAGCCCATCTGTACTAACGAATCTGTATTACTGTACTGTTTTTTTCCAGTCATTTTAGTTGTAAAATTGCAACAAACTTTTAATGAAACTCTGCATTGCAAATGAGTGTTTCTCTAGTTTCTACAGATATCAGGTTCCTCTTTCATTTTCACTTCTCCCTTTTCCAGTAATTCTCTTCTTTTCCCTCATCCTCTTTATTGTATACATCTCTTCTTCAAATCCATTTCTTCTTCATTGCATCGCACTTTCCTTATTGTCCACTTTAGGTCTTACCATTTACTTCTCCTTTTTAACCTTGTGTCACTTTCCCCCTTCAAACCACATCCTCTGGTTCTATGCATACCCAGTGTTTATTTTACCTTAAGTCCTCTATCCCTCTTAACCAATTATACAGTTTAGGGCCATATTTATAAAGTTTTGTTACCGGCAATGTCCAAACCTTTATAGAAAAAAGAATAATAGCTGTCACATTTACGGTGGCAATATTGCTTTGCGGGCACACTGTATTGTCTACATGTAATTCTTGCATTGTTCGGTGCCAATGGGAGGTTGGGATTCAGCTAGCTGAATATGGTAGCACCGGGGTCTTTCTACAGGAGAGTATTTTGATCATTATTGCGTGTGCCCTCTTTCTGGAATATATATATTTATACTGTCCCTAAAATTACAGTGAGGGGTTTAAACACTGGCAGCCCATTAAAGGGCTATGGTCCAACCTGCCCTCTCCCCCAAAAAGCTTTAGGGAATTAATAGTGCCATAACCTCACTTAGTCACTGCATGCATGAACAAATTTTCTACTGTCAGCAAAGACAGTAAACCAACATCGGCATGGAAAAAATACTGCTGCTAGTGAAACATGCCAGCAAAACATCTGGAAATGGCAGGAAAATGCATATGAAATAGAAGATAAACATTTGTCTGAACATACCCTAAACCTAGTATAGTGTGACGTAGTGAAAATTCCAAATTTCCTACTGCGTTAACAAATCTTTAATGTATGCAAAATCAGCTGTATGTAAGAAATAAAAATACACGTTTAATGCCTAAATCCCATCAGAGTTAGAAGCATACTGTACTGTTTTTTTTTTCCAACTGAGCTTCTTAAACTAGATAGTACATTTAAAGGAGAACCAAGTGCCTGCATTACTAAATGTTCAAATGTAGACACCAAAGGTACAACGTAATTAAGAAGTCTTGTGAAATTGATTTTTTCAAAAAGCTCTTTCTAGTAGATAATCGACGTAGCATCAAATAGCAGTTAAATTTTTCAACATAAAAGCTACAGAGCAAATTGGTCAATATATAAAAGGCCAATTACAAGCTTTTTTAGGATAACATTTTCTGCATCATACTACAAGTTAATTTAATAAGAACTTAAGAAATAAGGGTTATTTAATAAAAGTTCTTATCATTAAAAATTGTGCTAATTTTGCCCCAACCAATCAGATTTTAGCTTTTAAATGTTAAATAATATCTGATTGGTAGGGGCAAAATTAGCACCATTTTTAACGATTTTATTAAATCTCCCTGTTTATTTCCACAATTATCCATACTCATTTGATGTTAAACGTCAGTTCCTACTAACTAGAGATGGCTGAAACTTACTTAAGTTCAGTTCATTGCCGAACCTCAATAAAACTTCGGAAGTTTGGAAACAAGCCCATTAAAGTAAATGGAAGAAAATAATTTGAAAAGAAAATAGCAATGGTAACACTGTAAATGGCTCTGGCACCTGGGAAATGGTCTGGGAAACATGCACATATCACTAAAATGTATTTAAACACTTCTTTCCCCCACGAGCGGGAAATTTTGGGGTTTCCGCACATTACGTTTGAGAGTTGAAGCCAAATTGAGGGTTACCGAATGATACATTTGAGGGTTACCGAAAAATACATTCAAAGGCTACTGAATTCAAATGATACATTCGAAGGTTACAAAAAATCAAACAAGACATTCAAGAGTTACAGAAGTCGAACACTACATTCGAGGGTTATCGAAAATTACATTTGATGGTTACCGAATTCGAACGCTACATGCAAGGGTTACCGAATGATACATTCAAGGGTTACTGAAAATCGAATGATACATTTGAGCGTTACTGAATCTGAACAATATATTCAAAGATTACCGGACTATACATTCAAGGTTTATAACCAATATGGAACATTTGAGGGATATCACCGAAATGCCGCATTCGAGGGTTATGGCCGAAATCGAGGGTTAGTGAATGGTACGTAAATTCGATAATTATTGAAAATACTTCCACGAGGACTGAAAACCGAACTAGTCCGGAGTTCAGAAAGTTCAAATAGTTCGAACTTGGGTTTGCTTCTAAGTCCATCTCTACTGCTAACACTAAAAACCATGACACCAGGAATCCATCCAAGGCTGTAATCTCAGACCTAGCCCCAAGTGAACTCTCTTTAAATATTTACCAACAGACTACATGGGAACACAAATGGTGATTTCCAAATTATCTTTACAAGTCAGAAGTTTTTAAAATATACATAGTCACGCAATGGCAAACCTACACAGACGATAATATTGAACACATGGGAGACCCAGTTCTCTTCTTGCAGACCTCGAAGGCAGTAATGAGAGGGCATATAATGACCTATGTTGCATATAAAAAAAGATGTACATGGAAAAATTCTGAGGTAAAATACAGGATTTCCCATTTTCCCCACTGTTGTTTAATTTAAGCATTGACCCCTTACCTTAACCCACAACACACAATTCAAAGGTATTAGGATTTGCAGAGAGGAGCTAAAACTATGATCTTATGCAGATGATATTCTCTTGTTCCTATCCAACCCCATTACATACAATACCAGCAATAATAAAAGCGCTAGCTCACTTTGGAAGACTGTCTGGAGTAAAAAAGAAGCACTATCCCTTAGTTCACACAAGAAAAAAACAAGTTCCTATTCTTAGTCCTTTACTTCTTTTACTTTCTGCAGGCCATAAGTTGCATCTTAAAATCAATACCCCATCTCAAAGAAATAGACTGGAGTAACCTCTATTTATTTACTGTACTCTTTCTTTACTCAGAACGTTCAGATTTTTCCCCCATTGAATTCGGTTTCAAACATCTCTATTAAGCAAATGTGATACTACACTACAACCTAGTGTTGTGACATATATGGTAGCTAGGGATGAAATCCTGGTTCACAACTATAACGGTAAAACAATAGCCATGCAATAAACCCCCCTCAAAAAAAATGTATGCTAAACAATGGCCATGCAATAAACCCCCCCAAAAATTGTATGCAGCATCTGTTTGAAAAAGCCTTGTCAAGAGTTTTCTAACATACAAGAGGGCTTTTACTATAAGAATTCATGTCTCAAGGGGGCGGAGCCTGACCTTGGATGGAGATGGACGCATGGTGAGTGAGCTCCGCAACTAACAGAGTCAGGAAAGGAAACGGGGCGGCATCAATTTAGACAACCACAAGATCAAGCTGTACCAGAAATTAACACAAAAATACTCTCCAGAGGTGCAGGGCCATGTGCCCTGTTATAGAAGTTCTGGTGTCGCTCAGAATCAAATACAAATGGGGTTTCCCCTTCTGCCTCATCATCACCTATAACCGGTATCTCCATTATCTGCAATCTATCTGCTCAAACAGCTAGGAGTCATGGCCAACATCCCACAACAAGACAACAGCAAAGGCTACACAATTCATTCTACAAAGGACAAGTGGGAATGCTCAGATGACAGCTCCTGAACTTACCATTTTTTCCTGGAAAGATACATATATACATAGGGTTTAGAGCCTAGACACTCACTTTCCCCCTAACTTTCCTTCCCTCTTTTTGAACCAGGTCTGGCTAATTGGCCTACCAAGAGGGCCTTAGTGACAGCAAGCCCAAACAATTTTACTATGGAGGCCCCTTAATCTTATTTGTACATTCAATGGAACACTTTTAATAGTGGGCCCACAACTCTAAACCTACCTAAGAGACTATATTTGGGTGTGGTTATTCACCCGATAGGCATTCCGCCTCCCCTGAGTAGTGTTTTCACTCTGCAGAATGTTGGGGGGTGGGGGATGGGAATGAATCCCCATTTTTGTTTTATATTTTATGATTGTTGTTTGGTTTAAAATGTGATGCACTTAATACTGTTATGTATCTGAATGTAACAATAGTTTTATCTACTCAAAATCTGTACCTGGAGTTCTCCTTCACCTTTTACCGACTGAGTTTAACTGTTGTATGCATTTCTTGAAAGGTTGGAAACCAGCCTAGACTGGCTAGACGCCAAAGACTTTCTGACATACAACAAGCAAATTAACCCACTCACAAACCTAACCCATAATATGAAGAGCTTGAATAAACCTGCCAAAGGACAGTTACCCCTTAAATATTCTGAAAAGGAAAGGAGAGACATCCTTCATTCATTCATTTTCTTAAATCTAAAGAACCCCAAAACGACTTAGCAGCAAATACCCTACCCATTATTACTCCTTGGCATTGGTCAAGAAAGGTGGATTCGCAATTTTAATTAGCAGGAAGAAAAATGGAAAAATACTGTGAGCAAGATCCACAGGGCCACTTCCTAATTATAACTATGATAGGTAAAGCTCGGAACTCTTTGATTAATGTGTGTGCGCCTACTACATCCACTAATCAGTTCCTTCCAAATTTAGAATCTAATGCCATATAGGGCCAATATCGCTATAGTTTTTTTATGATCGCCGTAAAATAACGATCGGTGTTCTACGATACCGATCATTATTTTACAATATTGATCGTAATTCTACGATAACACTATCGTAAATCTACGATGCAGATATAGTAGAATAATGATCATTATCATAAAAAACTGTAGCGACATTTGATAAACATGGCCCCTAGACTTCTAACTCTTGATTTGGGCAAACTGATAGTGGCCGGAGACTTTAACAAAGCTGCATATATGTACGTCAATTGTAAAATGTTAAGGACTGAGAATGTGGGACCATTAAATAACGGGGCTAAAAAGGCTTATGTGCTAAACAGTTTTTTTCACAATTAGAACATCTCTGAAGAAATCTATGACGTGATTACACGCAGTCACCAAACAGAAACATTGTGTTTAAGTATGAGCAGTGCTTCAAGTTCTTACCATCCCACAAATTGAGGAACAATGCATAATTTACCCTATTGAAAGCTAAAAAAATTCAAACATGGGTGGTGATTAGAGATGGCCGAAACTGCTAAAATCCGTTCCGCCTGTGGATTCGCGGATTTTCTAAAAAATTCGAAAATTCGAAAATCCGCGTAAAAACCCATTAAAGTCAATGGGAGAAAAAAATCTGCACAGATCCGCCTAAATATAAGGTAAAACAGCAATGGTAACTTACTGTAAATGGCTCTGGGACCTCAGAAATGGTCTGGGGAACAGACCAATCTGATTGTAACCAATTCTGATTGAAAAAGAATCTTATTGTTTAGTATACCAATCAGATTTTTTCTAAAAATTTTTTAATGTATTCAATCAGAATTGTTTACAAATAAAGGTGAAGTTTTAAAACCCTAAAGCTTGAAGCCTGTTATTTACAGTGTATATGTTTTCAAAGACATGCTGAAAGGCCGCTGACGTGGAGCTCCGCTAACGGAGGGGGTAGGTGATCGCTCCTCTATTTTCTGTATAGGAGCGCTAAAGTCTGAGAACATGAATTTGAACGTTCGATGACTATCAAATGTTCAAATTTGTGTGTTCAAGTTTGGGTCTAGTCCATCTCTAGTCATGAACTTCCTACTGTGCTTCTTCAGAAATCCCCCCCTTAACAATCCTGTGCTTGCCCCTGGATTTAGAGCATCCCAATGGGCAAAAGACAGCGCTAGAAGTGCACTATAATAGAGGGGCTACATAGCACTGGCTGGCGCATCATTTTGACATCTATACCACTGTCTTGGTCCTCCAGAATTGGTTTGTTAATTAACGAACGTTCAGCGTTAATTTACTGCCGCGGTTGTACATTATCGATAATGCACTGTATCACTAAACTGCAATACTGTGTGTTTTTAAATAGGGCCAGTAGACCTCTGAAAGGCCTAACACTAAATTTGTCCAAAAAACTTATGGGGGGTGTTAGTCCTCAAAAGTCCTTTTGGGTCCCAAATTGTGTGAATACAGGTTAACAACAAGTGCTAATCCACCACACTAACATTCTCACACAGTAAGTTTCACAAGCATGGAAAAAACTCTATAACTCCTACACTGTCAGGTATTTCATGGTTTACAGGCAATAATTCAAGTAAAAAGAAATCTATGTGAAGAAAAAAAATATATATATATGCTGGTCGTTGGAGTGGTACCACAGAATTATTTGAGCCCGTAAACTGTCATGTTTCAATGTTTATAAACCTTACTCAAATGTGTAAAATATTTTTTTTATAAAATCACCTACATGTTCAAATATTCAGAAAAAAAATAACACTAGAAAAAACAAATCCTATAGGCAGAAAGGGTGATACAGCAAGAAATATTCTGCTGCAAAAGCCACAGTGATGTGAGAGTATATTACACATTTAGCTCTCTACTAATGGAAATTGTTTTGGCAGAGGTAGAACTGTTGATCCATCTTCAATAGACTGTTGAAATAAAACTATACAAATATTGAAACAGACAGTGCTTTAAAGCAGGTGCTGTGTGTCTACACTTTGTGCCAGGACATTCATGCCTTGCAGGAGCTTTATTCTTAATGTTCTAATGACTATGTGGGAAAAAAGGACTAAGGGTGTTAAAATTCAATTAAAAGTAAAATTCATTAATCATCACGCTAAAAAAAATAATTTTTTATCTTTTGGCATACTAAATATCCATTATTGTTAAATATATTTCACACTGGGTAACTATACAGAGAAGATAGTAATATACACCGTTTATTTATGCATAGTAAGTCAATGAGAAATATTCTTCCTATTTTCCCACACTACCCTAAACATTTTTTAAGCCCCCCCCATATTTGTAGCATAATAGAACAAATAATTTAACATGAAGTCCTAATATCATTTTTGAAAAAAAATTCTTTCAACTTTAATTTTATATTGATTGCAAGATTGTTTGTCATTTAAAGGGAAAGAAAAGTTCCAAGCATTAACATTCTTAAGACACTTATCTACACCTACTGAATCACACATGGGTGTCCATCTGCCGTAAATGAGTTGACAGTTGCAGATATCTGGTCACAAATAGCTAAGAATCTGACAATGAACAATGGGTGGTGAAGTGTAAATCATTTATCTGCCAGGACAGGAGTGTGTATAGCCACTGAGAATTAAGAGTTATAGCATTGTTTAGTTATTTCCAACATAAATAGGATATTTTGTCAGACAAAATTAAATACAATTTTAACTAAACATTACTCTTCTTCTACCAACAAAAATATACTTTTTTATTCACAAATAAAATCTTACTACAAATAGAAATTTTGCAGCATTTACCAGCCTTTGTTAAATCACTTTCTGGTGCACATTGTTGTAGAAGATATGGCTAATGTTTGCGGCAGTATTTGAACACTGGTCAAAATCATTAAAGGGGAAGTTCAGTGCAATGCATGTACTTTTCAGAAAAAATAGCAGTATTTTTTCATCCCATTGACCTTAATCTGCCAATTCAGCATTTTGTCTGTGTATAATTAAATGCAACCGAAATACTGACTTCCTGTTTGCAGGACCCCTAATAGAGATTGTTATGGTCTTGCCCTTGACCCAGCGCCTGGGTTGATTCAGTTGCTCAGTAGGGATCTGAGCATCTTTGACCCATCCAATAGCCAATCAGTAGAAATTTCTGTTAGGAACATTCCAAGGAAGTGGTGCATCCTGGGAAAAAGGACAGTTAGAACCTGAAATGTCAGCTCACTAATGTCAACAGCAGGTAACAGCAAAGGGTATGAAATCAACTGATTTTTTAAAATGGGAGAGAATATGTAGAATAACTAAGTATGCATTACACAAACTAACAATTTAACATATATTGATAATTTCCACTGAACTGTCTCTTTAAATATACAATGGTGTTAATGCATTTTTGGTGTGAAATGTATTATTATAATATACAGTAACTGCAGATAGGTGTCCAGGAGGTGCTAAAGTATTTTATATAACTTTGCCAATAATTTGCCAGGGAGGTGTTTATTTCATTTAATCTATATTTTATTTAATGTAATAAAACATGTCTGTATGTCCTACTCTGCAAGGCAAGACTCAAGGCAAACTAAAATACACTACTAATAATAATTTTGAACTGACAGAAAAAGGCTTGTCTGGTTTCATGGTCTAGGTCAACAATCCTAGAGCCTGTACTAAGCCTGGGCATGCTCAGTAGAGGCAGCTAGGGGATAAGCATTCAGTCATTGGCTGTGATGTCAACTGTCAAATCCATAACTAACAGTTGCTAACTGGAAGAACCAGGAAGCAGAAACAGGGGAAACAGGACATTGTGCAGGATTTTAGGTTAGACTTATATATTTCAGATTTCAAACTATTGCCGTTTAGGGTTTTGGGGGGTGATTTACCACTTATCTGTGCATTCCAAACATGTTAGGTCATGTCCGATTATCCCAGTAGCAAGAGGTACAAGAGAATAGCCACAGACATGGCACTTTAAATTGGTTTGTTGTTTGTCACAGCATATTCACATTTTCGTTATTGTGTTTTCTTGCCAATGAATCTCAAAATGTAAAAAAATAAATTCTTAATCCTAAAAATGTCTTGTATTTAAAGCAACAGTTTTTTTGATTGGGTGCAAAAAATAGAAATAAATTTCAAGATCCTATATTTCTAAGGTTATGAACATCTGTGCTGATTTTACAGCTTTGATATTGCTAACTCATTGAAAGTATAGAAAAGCTATTATACTTGGCTTCTTGGTGAGCTCTGTTTGACAGGTATAATTTAGAATAAAAATGCTAAAAACATGAACTCATTTTCTTTTGTCAGTGATCAATGAGACTCTTGTGGGTGCTAACAGAAAAATAGAATTATGGTGTTGAATTCAGTAGAATGGGGGGGGGGGGGGGAGATATCAACCCATGTGTGCCAGTTCTAAAAGAACGTTTTGCACCCTATTGACAATGGTTAAAATAATAGATTTTTTTGTCTTGGTACCCCAGTTTGAATTTACATAACGGTTTGCTAAAAACAGAGCATCTGACTGTATAATTAGTGGTATAAAGAAGAAGCTATAGGGCATGTTTCTAAACTGCAAAAGGAACTCCCATGGAAAAGTAGCACATTTTGTAGGATTATCATCAATTTATTGAAAATGTTATTTTTGGCCTAGTTTATAAATCTGCAATAATAAGAGAATATTACCAATTATTTGAAAGGTATTCTGGCAGAACATGTTAAATTGCAATATCAATGGCATTTTTTTAAAGCCTGAAATGCTATTGATTGGCCTTTAAAGATGAATGTTTTAAAGTTAAAAACATCCTAAATTACTAGAAGCATTTTTAACAATTTAGCAAAAATGCATAATTGAGTTTGAAAAATAATAGATAAAAATAATATATAATCTCTCTCTCTGTTTCAAGTTTAAAAAAAAAACCAAGGGGTTGTAATGAAATATAAAAGGTGCAAAAAAAAATAAAATAAATAACATCCCCCCCATTACATGTTAACTCTTCCAACAGCTGAAATCACTTTTTCGCATTAACAACCGTGCTGTCCTCGCTTATATATCACACCTCCTAGAGGGCCCAGGGCCCTGGTTATCATATCACTTGTCATTGGCTGTTGGGATGTTTGTTACAACCTCTCTCCTCCTCCTCTGCCAGTCAAACAAACTTGAAATGTCCTGTTGCTACCATACAGCCTACATAATCAAACTGATCAAGGGTGGGTGGAGGAGTTTTTTCTCGCATGCTAGCTATGAGTGACAGTTAGAGGCAGACAGAATTGTTATGCCCCCTTCACAGCATGGCTAATTGATGGCAGAGAGAGGCTTGAAATTTAGGGGGAAAATGTATGGAGAGGGCTGCATACTATTACTCTTTCTAAAGCAATTTTTTTTAAAAAAATGCATTGAGGCAATACAGTTATCCTTTAATACACCTATACACTACCTATCCTCTATGTTAGTCCCTCTTCCCATTCCTCCCACCACTGGCCCATCTACACCCTGCTTACCCCCTGTGTTATCTTTCCCAGTGAGATTGACATTTTTAAAAAATGCATTGAGGCAATACAATTATACTTTAAGCTGTGTACATAGTGCAATTTTTGAAAGATGACAGGAAGAATCTGTAAGATCTGTCTGTCATGTTTCAAAGATATGGCTACACACAGTCACACAAGTTTTCTCCCTACATTATAGTATAGGGAGATTGTTTGTGACTGCCATATATCTAAAGATCACAGCCACGTCTCTATACTACAGTATTTTCCATCTGTAATAAATGTTTCCGATGCCGCTGCTAAACATTCGGCATCAGAAAAATTAATTTTGCATGTACACACATTCCCAAAAAAGGGTCGATCCCCTCAGTAAAGGGGTACGTATGGTAATGTATGTACCCAGTTTTAGTCCCATTTGATTATACCAGTCCTTTCTGTTAACTCTTTGTTATCTAGAAGACCATGACAGGGGTGTAACTGCAGGGCCCCCCCTGCAAGACTGGAGGCCGGGCCCCTGACACACACTCCTCTGCTCCCAAGAGGATCCGTGATTTTTCAACAACTGATGGCACATATAAGGTAAAGATACGCACAATCAACTGTTTAAAAGAACTGGTGGAAGTTTTAAAAAACTTTTATACAGCCAATTGCGCGTATATCTTTACTTTATATGCGTGATCGTGGCTCTTTATGATCGGATCGCGGGCCCTCTTACCTGCCTGGCCCCCTGCAGTCACGGGCCCTGAAGGTACTGGACAATGTCACTGGACAATGATATGGGTTAGTTACACAGTGTCTTGAAACTGTAAACTAAAAATACAATTAGGGAGATTCACCCAGAGCTACAATGCTCTGGGCAAATCTCACAAACGGGATTTACTAGAGGCTGCGCAGCTCTGGGTGAATCTCACCCGCACGTGAGAATTTAAAACCAACTATAGCTGACGTTAAATACTTACGTGATAAGACCCGCGCAGCCACTGGTAAATCGTTTTGCGGCGGCTGCGTGAGTGCCTCTTCCAGGACTCATGCAGCCACCGCAAAGCAAGACTTAAACTATAAAACATGATAGAGGTAACACACAAGCGACCAGCAGGATAACTGCTAATGGCAACTTTATTACATATGCTCACACGACATGTTTCGAGCAACAGGTGCTCTTTCTCAAGCGAAACTTAACATTGTGCTAAACGATGGTAAATTGTTTAGCGCAACGTTAAGGGAAGAAAGGAGCCCAGCGCGGCTGCATCGCTCCTACGTGAATTGCCACGGAAATGCTTAAAAGTGTTAATAGTTTATTTTTTATTAATTAACAATGCAATGTGGAAACTAAATCAATCAAATCACTATTTGCTGTGAATACCCTTTGCTTTCAAAACAGCATCAATTCTACTAGGAACACTTGCGCACAATTTTAAAAAATATTCACCTGCTCTGTGCAGGTTATACCGAAAACATCCACCATGCTTCACTATTGCCAGTAGACCTTCATTATTGCTTCACTCTCCAACACTTCGGCAAACAAACTGCATTATTCTACAGCCAAAATATTTTATATATTGAATGATCTGTACCCCTGCTACCCCAGTTTTTATGTTTTTGTGCATAGTTAGTGCATAGAGTTATCAGAGCATTAAATGGATTTTGATAGCAAATCCTCCAAAGAAAAAAACAAATTGGCTAGGTAAGTCGTCACAAAAACCACAATCCTTCAATAAATATTTTGGTATTGTGTACATGAATGCTAGGAGACATTTTAAATTGTAAAAGTGAGGCTCAGTTTCCCTTGAAATTTGGGGAATACTAATGTGCATTAACTGTGATGATTCCCTAGGGAATTGTGTGCAGCAGGGGCAGTTTTTGTACAGCTTGCAAAAGTCCATTTTTTTCACTGATTTTAATTTTATTGTAAAAAAAATAACCAAAACATTTTTTGCCTGTTTTCCAAGTCAAAAATCTGGTCAGAAGCCTTTTCTAGGAAGTGATTTTTTCCCCTTCATTTTGGTGATCTGTACCTATACCGATGTTAGAAACCGGCCAGTTCCCTTCTCGAAATGTTGAAATTGGACCGATAGAAGCCAGTAGGGCAAATCCCCCCCCCCCAAAGTTCTAAGTAAAATAAGGGTAGTAAAAGCATGGTTACTTACAGTAGATGGCTTCCTGTCCATTTGTCCATTTCCCCTGGGAAATGGACAGGGTAACAAGTACAAATCGCCAAAAACATTAGGGAAAAATGTTCATTAGGCTACTGACAAAGTCCGCACTTAATGGGTGATAGGCATCTAACAGTTTCGTTATTTTACCAGCTCCAATGCCATGCTACCCAGATGACCGGCACAATGGTACAGTATGCTCCTGAAGTTATGCGAGGTTGGGTCTGCCACATTGTTTGTGTTTAATAATTTAGCCTAATGAACATGTTTTTTCCTACGAATACAATATGGGATAACTTTAGTTCATGCATGTATGTACATATGCACACAGGCTTGAATATGTATTGATAACCCACCTGCAACTTTACTTTTATTGATTCACTTTTTGTTATACTAGTATACCAATTATTGGCTAGGGATTTTGGATGCATGGTGTGGGATGTGTTTTTAATCATTTATCATGCTTGTTTTTTTTATATATATCATTATAATATCTCCATATTGTTATAATAGATGAGCTTATTAACTATTTGAATACTTACTATGCAGTTTGCCCATATTATTTTCCACTATTTCTTTTCATATGAAGAGGCTTGACTGACAGCCCAAATCAGTAGGCTTGCATCCATCAAGCAGATAGAGGAGAACCTTAAGAGCAAATATCTTTGGAACAAAACACAAAAAAATGTATTGACTGAGTCTGGGTGAATTATACTTTATTATGCTGGGCTAATTTAAAAAAGTAATTTCCCCACTGTACATACCGTTTAAACACCTTGGAAAGCACGTAGGTGACCTGTTTAAAAGGTAATCAGTCGTCCAAAAACATTTTTTAAAGAGCTTGTTAAATCACATTTGGAACATTTATTATTTATTAAATTTATTTCCATGAATTTTGACTGCTTTACCCATGCAAACTTTTTATTTATTTAAAATGGTCTATATTCAGACTGAGAAGTATGTGTGCAAATGCAGCTGTAATTGTCTTTCACTGAATAATAATTTTAAAAACAATCTCGACAGCATAGGACATATTTACTTTGCCTTCTGTGCTTGTCAGGTTTGTATAAATGATTAGCAGAAACAATTCTGTAGGTGACCTAAGCCAGTAATCCTCTAAGGGCACATGGGACCTTGAAAAGTAGATCAATTAGGTACACAAACTCAGCTAACTCATCATCAATTATTTTAAAAGGAATAGACTTAAAGTCTGTAATAGAAATGTTTTTCAATAACGTAGAATATTAAAAAAAAGTATAAAATATACAGTATGGTGAACACCTCAATATGTAATACTAGTTAAAAAGGTAATTTAAAGGGCAACTATGCAGAAATATTTTTGGCCATCTATAGTGCCTAAGGGAGTAAGGTTTTAGGCACTATCAGTGGGTAAATTTGGTGGTGGTGGTTGTTAGGGACAGTTTGGCCTTAATTGCCCAATGTGAATGACATTTTTCTTGTGTTATATTTTAATTTTCATATTGATCAATATTTTAATGATAAAAAAAGAACAAATCAAGATTTTATAGTCTTTTTCTAAGACTAGGCGATTTTGTTTAAATTGACTCTTCAATTAAAGGATAAGTGCACTGTAAAATCAAGTTATGTTCATTTGGCAGCTGCAGCTTTAAAAATACCGTTGCCATGTTTCTTTTTTTTAACCTATGCCCCTCCAGAGCCTAGCTTTGTGCCTTGGAAGTTGCTGACATCTTGTTACTGGTTTGCTGAATGTTAAGCTCCGCCCCTCTGAGATTTCCTCTGCTTTCTCCTGCTTGAGCCTCCAAAGCTAGTCTCTGGAGGGACATAGCTAAAAAAAATATGGCAACGGTATTTTAAAAGCTGCAGCTTCCAAATGAACATAACTTAATTTTACAGTGCACTTATCTTTTAAGAGGGAGGTTTTAGCTCAGAATTTCGATGGTCACAACTGACCCCAAGGGCTAAATATATTTGGGGGATCTGTTAAAACAACTGCAACTGTATACTTACTTATTAGTGGATACTGTCAATTTGTAGCACAATTACAAAGGAAGTGAAAATTCAGTTAGTTTAATCCTTTCAGAATTGCTGGGTGCCAATATTATGTTAATTTAGCAGTTTCCTTCCTATTTTTATGCTTGTTTACCAAATGTCATTATTGATTTGTGTTTGCAACTCAACACTGAATAGTTTGCAGCAGTTTAGAATAATTACTACTTAGTCATCTGTTGTTGTTATTAGTCAAAGTTAATGGTTTCCTTGTGTATTTACTATATTTAACATAGAACAAAAGTGGAGGAGCACACTACAGATGTGATTCAAAAACGGATTGTAAAAACAATGTGATACGGGAACAGTGTGTCCCTTCCTTGGGTATACCTAAGGTGCTCCTCCACTTTTGTTCTATATTTGGATTACCTTAACCCTTGGTGTAGAGGGTTGGAGGACTGAACCTACTTATTGTTAGAGATGGGATCCGGGTTCGACACGAACCCGGATCCGACACAGAACCCCTTGGTTCTGAAATTCGAAAGATCCGTCCGAATTCAGATTCTGGATCTTCCGGATTTCGGGACTTCGGAAGATACTTTCGATAATTATTGAAACTACGGGGCTATTTTCGATAATTTTTGAAAATAACCTAGAACGTTCGAAAATTATCGAAAATTTGTTCCGGTTTCTGATTTTCGGATCTTCGGGATTTTCCTCAGAAATCAGGAAATTTGAAAACGTAACAAAACTAGTGAGTTTCGGCCATCTCTACTTATTGTCTGGCAAACAGCCAACATCAGTGTGCTATGGCTCTGGACTATATTGCTATTTACTATCTTTACCATCTAGGGAATACTCCTTGGCAAATAAGCTGCGAATTTAGAAACATATTCTATATTTCTATAATTAAAGGTGGATCTATAGGTTTACAAACATAACTTCAGTTCCCACTTATATATTGTTGGAAAAAACACAAACCTTCTGTGAAATCACTATAGTTTGTATAATCAAAATTTTGCCACTTATAAGGCAAAAGCATATGTGAATTTCATAGAAAAGTGTAGTAGAATGTCCAAAACCAATACAAATATAAAAAGCCTAAATTAATAAATTGTTATGCCACATACATTAAGTAGATACAAAGATGTGGCCAGCAACTAGCCCCAAAGGGCACTAATGCATAACTCTGTATTATTTTTAACTAAACACACTTCTATCTTGGAAATACTCATTTTATTTATTTTTAGAACATATGCACTTTTTTTCTACAGAATCATGAAATTCTTTTATAAATTCATTTTGTCCTGAATCAAATGGTTTACCAAATGTATGGGTGGACACAAAGATGTGGCCAGCACCTGTAATAAACGTCCGGGAGGCCGGGGTACTTACGAGTACGCTTTAGGAGGAGGCGGATAGTCCAGAAAATGCAGGACACAGAGGCTGCTGGGAACAGAAGGCGGGATTCTGGAAAAAGGTGCTGCTGGGAACTATAGTCTGGATTCTGGAACTGGGTGCTGCTGGGAACTGTAGGCTGGATACTGGGACAAGGTGCTGCTGGGAACTGTCGGCTGAATACTGGAACAAGGTGCTGCTGGGAACTGTAGGCTGGATACTGGAACAAGGTGCTGCTGGGAAATGTAGGCTGAATACTGGAACAAGGTGCTGCTGGGAACTGTAGGCTGAATACTCGAACAAGGTGCTGCTGGGAACTGTAGGCTGGATACTGGAACAAGGTGCTGCTGGGAACTGTAGGCTGGATACTGGAACTCAAGATGCAGGAGTAGAAGTACAGCAACAGGCTAGGTAAGTGGTCACAGGAGCAGGCAAGGAAGGTATAGTCTCTGAAGCGGGAAAGGTAAAAAGTTGTTGCAGGGGAGGAACAGGATCCAAGGCAGGTGAGTACAAGGAGCCGGGGAGGTTGCTAACGCTACTATCAGGCACCAGGTCCAGGAGGAGGCCGGTTTTTGAATTCTCGCGCCGCCCGGCGTGTCGGTGTCGTGATGTCATGACGTCTACGACACTGCCCACCTGGAAGTGCAGTGCGGCACGGGACCGGAGTGGCAGGTAAGTTCATGACAGCACCTAGCCCCAAAAATGAAGTAATGCATTTCCATTCACAATCAATGTAATTTCCATTTTAGCAAAAAACTAATTATAAAAAAAAAACAGCCACTACTATATTTTCATTTTTTTAAAAAAAAACTAAACACCCCTCTTTCTTAGAAATACCCACACAAACCCTATATTTTTTTTATATTTTTCCTACCTACAGCTGTGTAATGGTGCCATTCTTTCATACAATGCATGAGGACTATTATAGAAAAAATCTCTCTGATCCATTTACAAATGCAATGGTAGTTACTGAATGCTACAATAGTCAGCAGTAGATTGCAATCAGCCATCCAATTTCAGTTTGGGTGTACCACAACCAGACATTACAGGGACAGTCTTCTGATGTTACAGGGATTCTCTTTCTGTTGTGGTGGCATTGCTTAACATTGGGAAACCAGGCATCTACATGGTTACCACATTAATAGGCTAATTTTATGCCATACCCACTTAGGTTAAGACTCAGTGAAAGTAGAAGGCACTTGAAATGTGCCTACTGATTGCTTCCAGGTGACCAAAATGTTTTAAAGTGGTAGTTGCTTGCACATAGATTCTACCTGTGTGTGAAATGTGTTTGAGGAAGTTTTGCAAGAAAATGTAAATGTGAGGCAAATAGCTGGTATTAAAATCATGCAGTCAATTTCCGAAAGCCATTATCAAAAAAACTTAGGAAAGTGGTTCTGGCTTTCTGTAAATAGCCCTATTTATGTTTTGAATCTTTTCTTTATTATTTCGACAGTAGTCCCAAATTACTCCCATATGATTCCCAAGTGTAATCTACAGTCCTTGGAAAGGAGAAGACAACTCTGCATAATTTAAATCATTTGTAGAGCTGATAAATTTCTTTTCTTTTATAGACCAATTTGTGGGTGCACGGAGTTCACTGTGTATATTGATTGAAGAGTCATAATCAATTATAATCAATGCCAAAATTAAAATAAACCTCTTAGTGAAAAATAATTGAGCTGAAAGAATTTACTGATGGAAGGCAACATGGTCAAACCAGCTTTGTGAACTGTATACAGATAATTCAGCCTTGTATGTTCTATTTAAGATTATGGGAAAGCCAACCACAAGCATTCAGCTTTTTGTAATATTTGCTATGCTGTACAGGTAAAAAATCCTTTCACTTAACCTTAGGGCCATATTAATAAAGGCGCAGTATCGCTTTTTAGCGATAATATGCCTTTAACAATCAGTTTAACAATCATTATTTTACGATCGTTTTTGCTGGGGTGTGCCTTGCCAACAAACAGCCTGATGCAATTCTTACTCTCCGGGTTCCTCTTCCTTACTGGTTCTTGTGATGTGGTACTCACTTAGCGTGAGTTACTGGATTCGCGGGAACGAGGCAGTAGTAAGTATGCACCTAAATATGATTTGAAATAAAATTAATTTATATATATCTGTCTTTATCAGGATTCACATATTTGTTGTATGCATGCATTTACATTAGGTAAATTCCATGTCAATTTCACTTCATACCTGATGGATCACACTAACTTTTAAAAGGGAACTCAAGTCTCCAGACAACATTTACCTCATATACAGAGCACTGTCTTGTTTACTGATGCATCTAAATTTTGCTATTGCTTTTTCATAGGTTTGCTGCTGAAATGAACCTGTGAGTACTAGCGATCAGATACCATTATCCACCTCTTTGTTTTGGTGAAAGTCTGAGTATAAGCAATATACATGCTCTGTAGGGCACAGATTAGAATAAGGAAGCTGCAGCCTTGCTTGCTAGAATCTGATATACAATTATATTACAGCACTGAGATCATAATAGAACAAAAATTTAACAGTGTTAAAAACTGTGTTTACATTCCTTTTCATGCAGTAAAAATGGCAGCAAAATCAGCAGACTATTTTGTATTGTTCCTGGTAGGCTGTCTTTTTTTCATACTCACTGGAAATGAAGCATTAGGGTAAAAAGCAACTTTCATAGTCTTATCAAGGTCATCCATAATCGTGTGGAGACATCTGTATAGAAAATAAACTGTGCGTAGAGATAATAAATAGTGGGAACAGGGGGTGTTGCCAATAAATGCACATGCTCACAAGGATTTTTAAAGAATACATGGGCTGTGACTTGTACTGGCATCTGGCAACAACAAAGAAGCCTTTTTAGTTATAGAAACTACTTTTTACAAGTGCATTAATACAACTTACTAGAGAAAAATCTTACAATGTATATATAGATGTTCTGGGGAGAAGTCTTTCACATTAAGATTTAAAAACTTAAAGAGTATGTACACTGAAAAATTAGTTTTTTTAAATTGCCCATTAGTGGAAACTATCGTTCATCACAACTATCACTGTACCGTTTTTTTGTTGATTTCCCCCCGATTTCATTAGATAAGCAATCTGAAATATCTTACGTTTTAGCTTTTCTTTAAGCTTTTGCTGTAGCTGGAATGGTTTGACAGTTGGTGTGCTGTATGCTGTATGCAGTTTTGACAGTTGGTATGTGTAAAAATTGTCAGGTCAGTGGTCAGACCCTGAACAAAAATAGTATTGTATTAAAGGCATGCAGCAACACACATACCTCAGAGTAAGTGCTATTTACATGTATTTATTTATAGATTAAGATGATGCAATTTTTTTTGGGGGGGGGGAGAGTATATTTTTTTACCAAAAATATTTAAATTGACATTGTCATAACCTTCTTCTTACTTTACGTAAATGTTCTATTTAGTAAAATTTACAGTTTCCTAAAATCCTTTTAGCTGTTTAGAGCTTTTGATAATTTGTCAGTTTTCAAAGAAAATCAAAGGAAATTTCAGCCTACGTTTTATTGTGATCCTACAGAATTCACCTTCTTGGGAAGGGAATTTTGGTGACCTTACCGTAAAATCATCTCACTATAGCTCATTAGCATTGAGATTTTCATTTGAATTACCAACTCTGATAGACAGTACTATAGCGTCCTGTTCTACTAAATACCTTTAAAAATATTCTAAAGATTGTTGACTTAAATAATGTGCACCAATAAACACAAGTGATGTCATTACAGTACATAGTATAATAGAGTATTCAATTTTATGGTTCATCAGTCTTTGTATTCTGTAGAAGCCTCCTAACTCCTATCAGCCATTCTTAACAGAATGTATCAAACATTTGTCTACAAGCCTTTCATTTTATCTACAGTACATCTGTTAACATATATTTTCTTCAAGCACTTTATAAAATGGCTCTATTTAGTCAATGTGTTAGAGAGACTTTAGTAAGACACCTGACAACGTAGGAGTTGTTTTTAAGCTATCTGTGTGATTTCAGTGGGGCTTTCACTTGTTGTAATTCCCCATGTGTCCATACATGTAGAGATACAACAGTCTTTTAAAGGAATAAAGATCTTTTTAAAAACTACCTCCCTGCTGCTTTAAGTTTTTTTGGAACACATTTTTTTCCTAGTCCTTTTAGAGGACTTCATGTCAATCTGCCTGTTGGATTGTGCCTGTCAGTGCTGTTTTTCTTTTCTTTTTTTCTGATTTGTTGGGGGTTTGTTTTTTGGGGGGTTTGGTTTGTTCTGTTTTGTTGGTGGTTATTTGGGAATTGGGATAAATGAAATAATAATGTAGATAAATTAAATAATAATGTAAACATATTCTAAACATAATAATACATATATATTTACATTATTATTTGATTTATCTTTATCCCCCCCAAAAAATCAGTAAACAACAGCAATGGTATTCTATGGGGATCGTAAATCTATGATCGTGTTATTTATTATTTATTGTTAATTAAAAATAACGAATGCAAATTAATGACCACTAAACCGATTGGAAATTAACAATCGGTTTATCAATGATTAAGCCGATCGTTAAAGACGCAATATTGTTAAAAAGCGATACCGCGCCTTTACAATTAGGGCCCTTCATGGCAGGCAATTTGTGGAAGATTGGCTCCTTCATGATACATTGCCTGCACAAGGGCCCCAAGACTAATACTATCAAGGAGAAGGAGCAGTACTGGCCGGCCACTCTTTTAGATCCCTACTAGAAGGGTAAAGAGTTCATCCTCACATCTCATAGGAAATAACCCAGGGCCAGTGTGGACACATTAGAGACTGGGGATCCACTGGAATACTGGGTGTCAAGGCTTGAAATCTGTACCGAGATGGCACAGTATGCCATTTAGTTCCATTTACTCCCAACATCAAGTGTCCTTTAATAGAGAACATTCAGTGCAACAGAGGGGTGTTGTTATGGAGAGGAGGACTGAGAATGTGGATGGCTTCACATTCATAAAGATGAATGACCCCTGTATCACAGCTCCCTACAGCACTTCTTTTGCTGGTGCCCCTGGCCACCCATACTGGTGCCCCTGGCCACCCATACTGCTACTTCCACAGTATTATTTTTCTAGTTGGTAGGGTCATCTTTTATGATCCTACCTAGCTTTACTGCATGTAACGGCTATTTTTTTTTCAAATGTAGTGTGAGTTGTGTCTGACCCAGCATATAATGGCTGACAAAGCTATTCAAAGCTAATGTTTCCTGTAAACTATGTCAAAAACAGCAAATTGGTGGCTAATCTTTCCATGTTTTTGTAAATCCTTCCTAGCTGGCCCAAACCAAATATAGTTAAAGGATAAGTACACTGTAAAATCAAGTTATGTTCATTTGGAAGCTGCAGCTTTAAAAATACCATTTCCATATTTTTTTTTTTACCTATGTCCCTCCAGAGTCTAGCTTTGTGCCTTGAAAATTGCTGACATCTTGTTACTGGTTTGCTGAATGCTAAGATCTGCCCCTCTGAGATTTCCTCTGCTTTCTCCTGCTTGAGCCTCAAACAGTAATGCCTGTGAATTCCATGCACTCTCCTGCTTGAGCCTCAAACAGTTATGCCTGTGAGTTCCGTGCACGTGCGTGTGCACAGAACTCACAAGCATTACTGTTTGAGGCTCAAGCAGGAGAAAGGAGAGGAAATCTCAGAGGGGCGGAGCATAACATTCACCAAACCAGTAACAAGATGTCAGCAACTTTCAAGGCACAAAGCTAGGCTCTGGAGGGCCATAGGTAAAAAAAAAAATATGGCAACTGTATTTTTAAAGCTGCAGCTTCCAAATGAACATAACTTGATTTTACAGTGCAATTATCCTTTAATTCTTTCCACAAGGCAGTCTTGCAGTATCACCTTCTCGGACAATATCATACAGACACAACTGCTACTCGGTGGCTAATGTTTCCATGTCTGGGCCAATAATGCATGGCCCAAATCAAAAATCTGTATTTGATCACCTTTGTCTCTACATAAGGCATGTGCCACATACTCTGGCCATACTATACAAACACAACAGCTGCTCAGTAGATAATATTTCCAAGTCTAGGTCAATCCTACATGGCCCAAAACCAAAATCTTTTAGCTCTCCTTTGAGATACCTTTACAGTGCCACTTATATATTATACAGCCAGATCAGCTACTCAGTGGCTAATGTTTCTAATAAAACTGAATAGAAGCTCTATGCAGTATGCAAAAAAGACTATATCCTTTCCCTATCCTTTCGCAAGCAAGATCACTGAAACGCTAAATTAAAAGAATTTTTGCTGGTAACTACTGCGTGGAGTGTCCTTCCTGTTTAGTTGTATTGCCTTAATTGCTGCCGAGAATGGGGCAGAGGGGAGTTCAGACCCAACAAAAGGAAGTGCCAGGTGTGGGATACACCTAACCTAGTGCTAATGTTTACAAGTCTGGGCCAGTATTGCCTGTCCCAAACCAAAAATATGTATTAGCTCACCTTTGTCTTTACAGAAAATGAAATTATTGGGCCCATTGTTCACTTTACCTTGGGCAATGAATATTTCTGAGTGCTACCAATGCATTGTGGGGAAATGCCTGTCTGGCACATAGAAAAGAGGTAGAAAATGTAAAAAAAAAAAAATGAGTTGTGATATACATGATCCAACACATTTCCTACAGCCATAGGAAAAACCTAAACATTACATGTAAAGCCTAAACCTAAAAGCTTTTCTAATAATTGTGTTATTAGAATCAAATTTATTAATTGTGATTAGTTACAATCAGATTTTTTCAGAAAGAATCTGATTGATATACTAACCAATCAGATTCTTTTCTAGTCAGAATTGATTAGAATCAGATTCTTTCAGAAAGAATCTGATTGGTTAGTATGCCAATCAGATTCTTCCAGAAATAATCTGATTTTAACCAATTCTGATTAGTTACAATCAGATTCTTCCCGAAAAAAACTGATTAGTTAGTAGTAGTGGTGTAAAGTAGTGGTTTTGTTTTGCACTGAATAAACTGTGAAATTCACAAGAAGTAGTGTGCTCCTCTTGCTGTTACATTCGTTGGAGTACCTTAGCCGTCTGGGTAGGGGGTGTGGAGGATTGCACCTACATACTACTAGGCCAAAGCCATTGGCAGTGTGCTAGAGTGGCTTCAAATTGGATTGAATGGCCTATCCCAAACTCGGCGGTTGGGGGCGGGCAAGGGAGAGATACAATGTATCCAAAGTTTTGATTTAGGGTGGACATACCCTTTACTTTTTTTTTTCTCACAGACACCCACCCAGCCACTCTTTGTTTTTTCCCCACACAAAAATACTGCCAAACTTAGTTTTAAACCTTTCACTCATTCTCTGCCAACCAATCAGTAAGAGACTACCTCCTTTATGTCTCTCTAATTCCAAATGTATTGCTGATTTTTCTGTCAGTCAATTAATGTGTCCTGCACTGGTACACATCAGCATATAACATTTTCTGAAAGATGAGCAAGTGTCAAGAAATCCCAGACAGAGAGGCATAATATAGAAATGTATGTTTAAAATAAGGAAATTTCTTTGCCTTTCCATCTGTCTGGTAAAACTGCCTAGATTATATATGAGTATTTGAGTTCAGCATTAAAAAGCAACAAAAAAACCCAGCAAATACATATATATATTCATTACTATATCTAAATAAGGGGGTACATAGCGGGGAAATTGTTTAAATATCCATTATAGTTATCAATCTCCAATGTGTAACTACAAAAACACACATAAATACAAAATTATATCCTACCACCCTATAAGTCACAAAAACAAAAAGCTGCAGTTAAACTGTAAACATATGACGTTAGCACAGCACTGCACGAAGCTGTCAGTTTGTTTTTCAATAATCATTCAGCATAATTGTTTCCAATATCCTTTTTTCCTTCAGCACAAGAAATAATGACACAGGAGTATTGCTGTGACAAGCTTTACTAACTAGCTCACTGCAATCGTTCTGTGCCCTGTGGGAGTTTGTTGTATAAACCCAAAGGAAGAAACATCAGAGTAGATTAAATAATCTCAATTACCCACTTCTGTACTGTAACAAATTATATGATCAAAAGACCCAAGTCAAATAATGAACAGAGATCATGGATTACATGCAATAACTGTTGATGTGAAGGTCTGCCAACAAACCAAGATGAATCATTAATTTCTTACCTATCCCTCTGCAAGGATGCCAATCAATATTTTTGCCTTGCTCATACATATTGGATGGCTAGCAAAACAACCTGGTTAACATGTATAAATAAACATCACAGAGAACACCACATTTCATAGTCTGCTCTGTGGACATTTAAAAATTGTAAACAAGTGGCATTGGTTAAAAAAAATGAATACATATGTTTATACAGTAAATATTTGGGATTTTTCAATAATGTGTCCACTGAAGTAGTATTTATTTGTACTTAGGATCTGAACTTGTCACTAGATCAGGGCATGTTTTGACATCCTGCGCAAAAGGTTTGAGATTGTTTCATTGCAGGCACTCAGGGAGAGGATGTCAAATGTATTCTACCAATGGGATTATGAGGAAATTGATTCAAAGATTGTTCTATACAGTACATTTATTCTGACAGAATAAGGGAAAAATCAAAAGTAGGTGAGAGGCCGAATGCCTTGTATAGTGCTTATAATCATAATGGAAAGTTTTAGATTTAGAAATTTAAACAGGATGGGGAGTCAATTTTACCCCCACATGGGAGATCCTTTGAAAGCATATTCACAGGAAAGGTGCAAAACTGAAAGAAGATTGTTGTTAAAGCCAATGAACTAAGCATGTCAGTTTTCAAAATAATCTGTATTAATTTTGCCAGGAATTCAATTTCACAAACTTAGACTCACCTCAATCCCCCACAAACAAAGCAACGGTTCATGCAATGAAAGCGCAGGTATCATGTTTGCAGCAGACAGGCAGAAAAGCTATGGCAGTATTTTTCATTTGTACATGTGGTGTATACCATCACTTTTTTTTACAATGAAGTAATTATGAGACCAACAAAAAGAAAGATCATATGAAACTGTCAGAAAGTGTTTTGATATCTAAAAAAAGGTTTACGTCAAAATAACCTAGCAACATTGAGATTTTTTTCCTCATTTAAACCTGAAGATATTCTTGAGCGTACAGCAATTTTGCCAATGATAATGATGACTTGAAGGAGGAGGTGACAGGTTTCCTGGAAGACCAGGCAAACAGAGAACTATTGTAAATAACTAGAAGAAAAGTTTACACTGTATGTTGAGGTTCAGAGAAATTGCAATGAAAAATAATTAGGTCATTTTGACAATGAAAAAAAAAGTCTTCAGTTATTTTCAGATTGCTTTCTAGTTTTGTTTCTTGGGCATTTATGATGTAGCAAAAAAAAAAAAATCAACACCAATTAATTTAATACCAATACAAGTGTATACAATACAAGTGATATACTACCTGATACAAGAGTAACATACTGGGATTGCAATTGTCCATAAATGAAGTGAACCAGTCTACAGACAACATTGTCCCAATAGACAGATCACATTCACAAACATAAAATAAAATGTGTCTCATATCTCCACTTGCTGCAGCTGCTGTTTAATTTATAAAATGAATCTGTGGGTAGCAGGGGTTAGCTTCCATAATCCACCTTACAGTTGTGTTCAAAATTATTCAACCCCCACTGAAATTGAGTGTTTTGGCCAGTTTGACATTGATTTTGATCATTTCAGTCATCTTGTTTACAATTAAATCAAAGAGGCACTTGTAAGTCAGACAAATATAACATAACATTTATAATGAAATAACCACAAATGTCTTTTCTGTGCTCACATCATTATCAGTTTTATTCAACCCCCAAGTGACATTCATTCTTAGTACTTAGTACAACATCCTTTTCCAGTTATAACAGCTTTTAAACGTGAAGCATAGCTTGACACAAGTGTCTTGCAGCGATCTACGGGTATCTTAGCCCATCCTTCATGGGAAAAAGCCTCCAGTTCAGTCACATTCTTAGGCTTGCACGCTGCAACTGCTTTCTTTAAGTCCCACCAGAGGTTCTCAATCGGATTTAAGTCTGGTGACTGCGATGGCCACTCCAAAATGTTCCAGCCTTTAATTGCAACCATGCTCTATTGGACTTGGAGGTATGCTTGGGATCATTGTCCTGTTGAAAGGTCCAACGTCTCCCAAGCCTCAGGTTTGTGACAGACTGCATCACATTTTTTTTCAATATCTCCTGATACTGAAGAGAATTCATGGTACCTTGCACATGCTGAAGCTTCCCTGAACCTGCAGAAGCAAAATAGCCCCAAAGCATGATTGACCCCCCGCCATGCTTCAGAGTAGGCAAGGTGTTCTTTTCTTCATAGGTCTTGTTCTTCCTCCTCCAAACATAGCGTTGATCCATGGGCCCAAACAGTTCTAATTTTGTTTCCTCAGTCCACAGAACACAAAACTTTTGTGGTTTGTCCACATGACTTTTGGCATACTGCTGTCGACTCTTCTTATTCTTTAGAGACAGCAAGGGGGTGCACCTGGGAGTTATGTCATGGAGGCATTCATTACGCAGTGTGTGCCTTATTGTCTGAGCTGAAACTTCAGTACCCGCATCTGACAAATCTTTTTTCAGTTCCTCAGCAGTCACACAGGGATTTTTCTCCGCTCCGCTTCAGGGAGCGCACAGCAGTCGAAGTCAGCATCTTCTTTCTGCCACTACCAGGTAGCGTTTCAAAAGTGCCCTTTGCCTTGAATTTGTGAATGATGCTTCCTATGGTGTCTCTTGGTATGTTTAACATTTTTGCAATCTTCTTATAGTAATTGCCCTTAATGTGAAGAGAAATCACCACTTCTCTTGTCTTCCTGGACCATTCTCTTTACTTTTTTCTAAAAGGAGCTAAGTATCACAGTCATTTTAAATCTGCCTAATTGGTGCTTATTTTGCTTGATTGCTGCTCGTTGACATCCACAAGTGTTTTCAATACCTGATCGAAAACACTTAAGAACAGGATGAACCTCTGTTCTTAAGAGTGGTAGTCTTTAAGGGGTTGAATAATTGTGTCAATGAAGAAATCACAAAAAACATTTAATACTGTATTACAAAAACAATTAATGTAATTTGGTTCTTTAAAAAGTCCTTGTAAGATTTCATTCTGAACACAATTACAAATGTACACTGAATTCCCTAAAACCCTTTACAGCATTGGGGGTTGAATAATTTTGAAAACAACTGTAGCTGGGTTAAGTGTGGAAGTACATTTTATGGTCTGTAGTGCTCAGCAGATCAAAACAATGATGTTAAAGCTTCCTGGAAACTGATAGACAATTATGTTTGTAAAACATATTTAAATGTTTCTGTCCTTAACAATCATATATTCCTTTATTTTTTTATACAAAAAAGAAAATTCGTCTTTGTAGTGTATTTATTAGCTACAATAAACATAATATTCATATATTGCCTGCCTGGTGCTAGGGTTCGGCATGTGGTGGATCGTGTAGACAGATTATTGGGTGGGGCCGGGTGTGACCCGGTGGTCTTAGTTCATATTGGTGCCAATGACAAAGTTAGAGGAGGAGGTGAGGTCCTTATACATGATTTCTGAGAGCTAGGGGCCAATTTAAAAGCAAGGACCTCCAGGGTAGTATTTTCAGAAATACTACTGCAGCCACGTGCTAAGCCAGGGAGACCGCGGGAGATTAGGAGCATTAATGTGTGGCTATGAGGGTGGTGTAAGAAAGAAGGTTTGGGTTTAAAGAGAACTGGGCAGACTTTGCACCTCGCTGATGGCGGTGCAGCTGTTTTAGTGGAGAAGATGGCTAGAGGGTTGGAGGAGATTTTAAACTAGGTTGGGGGGTATTAGCAGTCTCCCTGGGATAGATAGCCCAGGAGGAAAGCAGGGTGTAGATAGGCCAGTGGTGGGTGGAAAGGGGGGTGGGACTAGAATAGGGGATAGGGAGGCATGTGTATTAAAGTGTATGAATAAATTACAGGATCATAATCTAAAATGTATGTTTGCAAATGCGAGAAACCTGGCTGACAAAATGGGTGAATTGGAAATTATGGCATTGAATGAGAAGTATGATGTAATAGGTATAGCAGAAACGTGGTTGAACAGTTCTCACGACTGGGCTGTAAATTTAGAAGGATACACCTTGTTTAGGCAGGACTGAGAAAAAAGGAAAGGGGGAGGAGTATGTGTTTATGTTAAAAAAGTATTGAAGCCAAATTTAAAAGAAGAGATAACTGGCGATATGGATGTTAAAGTGGAGGCAATATGGGTGGAATTAGGCAACAGGAGAGGGGGTAATTTCATTGTTGCAATCTGTTATACGCCACCAAATGCTAGCAGAGATCAAATTCATATGCAGTTGGCAAGGGCTGCAAGTTTGGGGAGTGTGCTCATTATGGGGGACTTTAATTACCCTGACATTGATTCATGTAGTGGAACTGCCATCACAGAAAAAGGCGATGAGTTCCTGAATTTGCTGCTGTTGGAGCTGGTAATATCTAACATTGTGGACTGCATTATAGATATAAAGGTAACTGGAGGCATAGGGAATAGTGACCATGAAATAGTGTCATTTGGACTATGTTATCGAAAGGAAAAGTGCACTGGGTTAACAAAGACTTTTAATTTCGGGAAGGCAAATTTTCCCAGGTTAAAAGTAGCTCTTCAGAATGTCAACTGGTATAATGTATTATCAGGTTAAGGTATTGAACAGAAGTGGACTGTGTTCAAGGGGATTTTATGCCAGTTCACATCTGAATTTATAATAAATGTAAAAAAATAAATCTGCACCTATGTGGCTGAATTCTGATGTAAAGAGGCAAATGGAAAGGAAGAAAAAGGCATTTAAAAACTAAGGCAGAGGGAATGGAAAGGGCCTTTAGGGATTATAAAAACTGTAACAAGGAGTGTAAGAAAGCTATCAAACTAGCTAAAATTAATAATGAAGTTAGGATAGCTGAACAAAGCATTACTAAGGCTAACATTTTTTTTAAGTATATTAATAGTATGAAGATGAGGACTGAGAATGTGGCATCATTAATTAATGGGGATAAGTTAGTTACGGAGGATGGCGATAAAGCAAATGTCTTGAAGATTTTTTCCCCCTCTGTATACCCTATAGAAGACCCAAGTACAGATATCATAGAGTATAGTAGCAATAATGGTATAAAAGATTCAAGTGCACTTTGCTTAACCGAGGATATGGTAAAGAAATAACTAAATAAGGTTAATATTAATAAATCTCCTGGACCGGATAAAATACATCCTCGGGTACTTAGGGAGCTAAGTTCAGTTTTATCTAGGCCATTGTTTCTTATTTTTGCAGATTCCCTCATGTCCGGGAGTGTGCCTCTGGAATGGAAAAAGGCTAATGTTATTCCAATATTCAAAAAGGGTAGTTGTTAAGAGCCGGGTAATTACAGGCCTGTAAGTTTAACTTCAGTGGTGGGGAAGATACTGAAAAGTTTAATAAGGGAACATGTTCTAGAGTATGTTTCAAGGACTGACATTATAAGTCGTAACCAGCATGGATTTAGGAGGAATAGATCTTGTCAAACTAACTTGCATGGATTTTATGAGGAAGTAAGTAGAAATTTAGACTATGGCATAGCAGTAGGTGTAGTATACTTTGATTTTGCAAAGGCTTTTGATACAGTCCCCCATAGGTTACTAATGTATAAGCTAAGGTCTGTTGGTCTGGGGAGGCACATTTGTACATGGATAGAAAATTGGTTAATGAATAGGATGCAGAGAGTAGTTGTTAATGGGGCTTCATCATTATGGACTAAAGTGGGGTGCCACAGGGTTCTGTGTTGGGGCCGCTTCTATTTAATCTATTTATTGATGATTTGGAAGTGGGTATTGTCAGCAAGGTTTCTGTGCTTGCTGACGACACAAAACTTTGTTGACCATTAAAAATGTGCAATCGTTGCAGGGGGATCTAGATAGATGTGCAATCGTTGCAGGGGGATCTAGATAAATTGTCAAATTGGGCTGCTAAATGGCGGATGAGATTCAATGTTGATAAATGTAAGGTGATGCATTTTGGACTTAAAAATCCTTGTGTTGCTTATACTATAAATCGCTCTGTGCTAAGTGAATCCCTGTTGAAAAGGGATCTTCGAGTTTTCGTGGAGAACAAACTTATAGGAAGCAAGCACTACCAGGTGGCAACAGCCAGAGCCAGCATGGTATTGTCTTGTATAAAGAGAGGTATGGATTCAAGGGAGGAAAATGTTATTCTCCTTTTACAAAGCATTGGTAAGGCCTCATTGGAATATGCAGTGCAATTTGGAATCCTGTGTACAAAAAGGACATCTATGAAATGGAAAGGGTTCAGAAAAGGGCAACTAAATTAATAAGGGATTGGGGGGGAGCTTGAAATGAAGAGAGACTGGAAAGTTACAATTATGTACGCTGGAGAAAAGGTGCTTGCGGGGGATAGATTCTGTGTATTATACATTAATGGGCCATACAATAAACTATCTGGGCATTGCTCACCATAGAGCAGTAGAGGACACATGGCCATCCCTTAAGACTTGAAGAAAAAAGGTTTAGACTTTAAGTTCGGAAAGGGTTTTTCACTGTGAAAACGGTAAAGCTATGGAACTGTCTTTCAGTGGAAGTTGTTATGGCAGGTTCATTGGTCAGTTTAAAAAAAATACTGGATGAGTTTCTGCAAACAGTAGAGTTCATTCAGGGAAATTTCTGATTGCCACTTGGAGTCAGGAAGGAATTTTTTTCCCCTTCATAAATTTGGGGAGGTTTTCTTGCATTCCTGGATCAACAGTAGGCAGGAAATGAGGATATTGCTAGATGGGTTGGACTGGATGGACATAGCTTTATTTAACCTCAAATACTCTAACTATACTACTAATTCCATACAGCGGTTTAACAGTTGTTTGAGGGGACAGCAAATATACACTGTATACAAGCTGTACACTGGTTACTTTACATTGTATCTAAGCGTCATATCTTGAGTTTTGTCCTATATTTCAGAAAAAATAAAAGTAAATCTTGGGAATTAAACCTGTAACACCTATTCAACAAGAGATACTGGTGGAACACTAGTATATATGAGAATGTTTATCTTAATTAACATAAGGGGCTTCTATATTGACGTGGAGACAACTGTATAGAACATATTTCTGTGCATTGAGACCTTGAATACTGGGTTCATTGAGAGTGGAAATAGGTGTACATGCAGGGTAGGACTGGCCCAGTAAGATAAGGGCAAATGCCCCCTGGGTGGGTCTCCAATCAAAAAAATTGGGCTGCCACAGGCTATATTAAGTTTGTGCTTGAAAGGCACAGTGCATGCCTCTAGTTCTAACATGTGCAAGGAACAGAAAACTCCTCCTCCTTTGCAGTCATCCCTCCAGTTCATTAGCATTGTTAAACCGCCCTCAGATCAATAGCCAGTGTCATAAGCCCTTCAGTTCATTAGCCATTGTTGTCAGCCCTCCAGTTGATTAACCAGTGTTGTCAGCCCCCGAGATCATAGCCAGTGTTGTCACGTCCACATTGTTAGCCACTA
This sequence comes from Hymenochirus boettgeri, assembly GCA_019447015.1. Taxonomy (NCBI): domain Eukaryota; kingdom Metazoa; phylum Chordata; class Amphibia; order Anura; family Pipidae; genus Hymenochirus; species Hymenochirus boettgeri. The sequence continues at coordinate 121,248,305 of CM033471.1, read as the reverse complement.
TCGTAATCCCTCCAGTTCATTAGCAGTGTTGTCAGCCCTCCACTTCATTAGCCAGTGTTAGTCAGCCCCCTGGTTTATTATACAGTTAGTCAGCCCCATAGTTCATTAGGAACAAAGGAAACTTTGGGTAAGATTAAATTGCCTTACAAAGTGTACCCAGGTAGAGCTCTTAGTGATTCAGGATCTCACCCCAGGTACTTGTAAGGGGAGGGTGAAGATTTTTGGACTATAATTATTACATCAAACACTTAAAAATGTTGCAGACAACAATGTAAATGGGAATAGTGGTCTTAAAAAAGTGTCTTAGCAAAGTTGGCATATAACAATCTCGTTCTACTTTGAAAGGGTCACTTGGTTGTATTTGCCCCCCAGCCAAAGGTCCAAGTCCTCCCCGTGTACATGCTTACAAGGCTCTGAAGACTAATGGACTGTGAGTTATACTGGCAACAAAATGGAAGCTTTCTTAGTTACAGAATTTATTTTTCCAGTGTACATAAATGCAAATCACTAAAGAAGTATCTTACAATGTATAGGTGTGCTGGGGAGAAAAGGTTTCATATTAGGATTTTAAAATAAACATTTTGTCCTCCTTTAATTTTTACGTTTTTTCCCCCCTGTATTTGTTTAAGTTATCAAAGATTGCAATGACCTTCTGCTAAGTTCTGCATTAATATAAGTATGAGCAAAGTCCTCGGGTTTGATCAAAATGGATTTGTGTGGTTTTTTTCTTAGAATAACCCAAGTGAAACAATTTCTTATCTGTTTAAAATCAATATGTTCTACTTTCTCCAAAATTTTTTCTGCACATTAAATTATTAATGTCAAATGGTAGCTAGCCACCAGATTTATCAGCAGTGCTCAAATCTGTTGACAACTCTCCATTGCTGTTTGTTCTGTGGAAACTTTTTAAAATGAAAAAACAGAATACTAACTGTAGCATATTTACTGTATGTGTTCCATGTGGACTGCTATCGGGATCCAGGATTGTGATTTTATAGGGGAAAAAAGTCTCTTCATTTAAGAGTAATGGTTTCAAATGCTACCAATACCAGCAAATAGAGTGTCCGAACTTCGCAAAATCGGCGCCCATTAAAATGAAAAATACCCTCGAAATTACGAGATTTTTCGTATTTTCGAAAATTTTCGAAATTAACGTTTCATGTTATTTCGAAAATATGTATCCTCGTAATTTCGAAAATTTTCGAAAATACGTAATATGGAAATAAGAGAAATCCTTGTATTTTTGAAAATTTTCGAAAATACGTGTTTTTTCGTATTTTGTAAAATTTTCGAAAATACGGGAAAACTCGTAATTTCGAAAATTTCGAAAATACGGAAAATTCGTGAATCGGAAGTTCGGAAGGCGGAAAATCCAGAAAAATCTACCGTTCGCGAACGGGAAAAATCCGCGGCGGATCCGGGTTCGGATCCGCGAACTGGCCATACCTACCGCAAACTGATTTAAAATGAACATAACAAATTTACATTATAAATTATGAATAATACACCTAACAGTTTTTATAAGATATGATCATTTAAGCAATAAAATGTTCGTCTTTACTTGGTACCATTCATTGACAATAAAATAACATCCACATAATAAATATTAATGTCCTATATAAATGTGTTTAATCAGTTATAGCAGCCCTACCATAATGTAATGAAAGGTTTAATTGCATTATCACATAGCAAAGTGCAATATTTCAAGATGTAATGTACTTGACATCCACACTATCTTAGAGTCAGAGCAATTATTTTAACATCTGTTGGTTTTATCTCCATGTTGAAAGAGTTCAGTAATGTATATATTATAAACAATCTTAACTTCTAACTATAATTATTATGATTGAGCAAAAACTTTTGTTTTTAATTAGGTCCACCATTGGGGAAGTACAAAGCAGAGTCCCCATCAATGGAGGCCAGACCTAATATAAACCAGTAATGTGTGCTTCCCACAAACATAAAATAAAAGTAATGTAAATTAATTTTAAATAATATAAATCTTAAATAAGATACTTTAAATTAACTTCAATTACATATGTTGGCTATTTAATTTGCATTAATTTGATTGAAGACCGTGTATGTTAAGGAGCTATGCCTTACCTCCCATTCTCTATCAATATCTAGGAGCCGGGACGAAGGTAAGAGAGATACTTTTTGCGAGATCACCACAAGCTGGTTCAGATCAATTATAGCATGTGCACACTATAATTGATTAGAACCAGGAAGTGGTCGGACCTGTCAGTGCTGCGCAGTGGATCGCGCGAAAGGTAAATATACTTACCTCATCCCTGGCTCCTGAGATATGATTGAAGAACGGGGTAAGGCATAGCTGCTTAACCTCCCAGACTTCAATCAATGCATTAAGGAATTGTTCACTTTTCAAATGAACTATTCCTTTAATTAACACATTTCATTGCTTTATATGTAAGCATTAGAGATGGACCTGAACGGCTACCCGGGTGTCGCTCCAGCGACGATCCGCTGGGCGGCGCTCCAGCCCCAGTGACGCCGACGCTCGCTTGCGCGTTCTGCGTGAGCGCCGTCGTGACGTCACCACGCAGGGGCGCCGGCCGGCGCGAAGTTTAAATGTTCGCTCAGTCCATCCCTAGACGCCCGCTTGTCAGTTGTTTCTGGCGTCTAGGGTTTTGTTGTTTGGACTCGTGCAGTCCAGTTCCAGTATCCTGCCATTGTTCCTGCTACCAGCCATTGTATCCGCCATGTTCTGTTCAATCCACAGCCATTGATCCAGCCATTGTTCCTGTTACCAGCCATTGTTCCTGTTACCATTGTATCCAGCCATTGTATCCAGCCATTGTTCCTGTTACCATTGTATCCAGCCATTGTATCCAGCCATTGTATCCAGCCATTGTTCCTGTTACATCCATCAGCCATGTATCCAGCCATTGTCTCCTGTTACATCATCAGCCATTGTATCCAGCCATTGTTCCTGTTACCAGCCATTGTATCCAGCCATTTTTCCTGTTACCATTGATTCCAGCCATTGATCCAGCCATTGCTCTGTTACCATCCATCAGCCATTGTATCCAGCCATTGTTCCTGTTACCAGCTATTGGATCCAGCCATTGTTTCTGTTACCACCTATCCGCCAGTGTACTCCAGCATCCAGCTCGGTCTCCAGTGCATTCCAGCATCCAGTTCCACTACTTCCTCCTTCATCCAATAAAAAGTGAGTCTTCCCTGTACTCTACCCCAACGGAGTCAGGGCAGCATTACAGACTGACCACGTGGGTAAAAGGGGGTCTAATTTACTTTAAACTCTTAAAAGGGCATTTCATTTAAATCCTATGGGGTGGTCATTCTGTCCACTTTCAGTGCGGGGAGTTTTTAGGAAACATTTAGATGTAATAGTAGGGAAGTTATGTCTATTGCTCCAATTCCTTTGGTGCAGCAACAGATGAAGATAATTGGGATTGTTAAAGGATAGGTAGAGGGAGTCTAACATTTTAGGAACTATGTTAGACCATAGTAGGGGAAGTACAATTAACTAATTAAATATAAAGATTTGTAAAAATTGCATTACTTTTGCATCTCTGTGTAATTTCCACATTACTAACATAGGGCAGGCAAACATATATAAATTAGGCAAACATATATAAATATATATTAGGCATGTCCAGCCTAAAATAAAGTTACCGTAGAAATGTTAATCACCTCCCCAAACCTACTTCACAATCTATTCAGGACACTGAATAGAGACCTTTGTCTGGTTCCAGCACTGGTTGGCGGTGGAGGAAGCATCTTTGCACCATACAGGTTCAAAAAATGCAGACTGTCATAACATGGTAAAGTGTGAGGTGGAAGGTGGGGAAGGGTTAAAAGTTGGAGACCGTATGGTCATAAATAGTTAGGTTGTTGATTGGTACTATTTAACATAATGGGTGATAACATTGGCGCTGTTTTTACTATGTTTTAATGAATTTTAAAAATAAAATTTCATTTATTTTAACTTCACTGTTTATACCTTTTTTCCTTTTAACTACAGTATAATATGTGGTCTATTATACTTTTATATTCAGATTAACAAAAACTATACACAGAGAACATAAAGACTTGATACCTCTGAAAACACCCCAAGTGATTGTAAAACAGCCAAGTTGATTTTATTGTAAACATGCCTTAGTAAATATGGCATCAGCTGTAGAGCTTAGCTGTGTGTTGCTGACTGTTTGTACTGTTCTGTTTCAAGGCCCCTCTTATACCACAAGACTGCATCTCTAACAGCTCCAGCTATCTGTTATGCCTAACAGAATTTTCTTTCTGTAATGCTCATCTTTTCAAATTACAAGGAATTACAAGGGAAAAAAATGGGTCAGTTCTGACAGAGGTGTGATGTCTTAGCATGCATATACCAGTGCAAAAAGACTTTCCAACCTGATATGTTTACTACACTATAGCCAAGAAACAGAGAGGTCTCTTTAGGCTGGTGGAACTGAGAATGCCAATAATGAGACGGACTGTGGGATATAAAACATGCACAAGTCCCGTTTGCATAGAACTGCAGCTGTGATGCCTCTAAATTAATCCGATGCTTATTACTGATCACATTTTATATTCATGCTAATAAGTAAAAAGAAATAAATACATTTTACCCATGAGCGCAAGCCAGGGAAACAAGCAAAACCTCTTTTAAGACTAAATAAGATAGTCCTAGTGGAAACTGCATGGCACATTGTGTTATTAAAAGTTTCATAGGCATGGATTTACACTATTAATATTTGCTATTTTCAAATAATTGGTTTCATTTGCCACATTGATAGATTCTTACAATATCTTTGAGTGCATAAACAATTTAACTTACATAACTTTAAGCCTTTTAAGGGATGTGAACTAGTTTTAACACACATCAAGATGTTACTGTATCATTCCTACAAAGAGCCCAAAGGAACTGTCATACTGTACAACAAACCTTTCTTAAAAGTCTTAAGAGGCAGGGAAGATTGTAGGAATCCTCATTTTCCCCAGGCCCAACAATGAAGCCCTACCTTCCTCTACGAATTAACTATGAAAGTAAAATTATAAATATTTTGTAAATTTGCAGTCAATCCTGTGCCCTCTCACATATCTTTAAGGAGAACGTTGTACTAATAACAGGGTCCCTGATCCTCTTATTCTTTTCAAGTTCTACCGTCTCATAGAGAAAGGTCACTCCACTTAATGTCTAGGTATGGAAAAAAAAACTAAAGGACACTTTCAAAATAGTCCCAAAATGTTTCCTTCCTTCCCTTGGTTTTATACTGTTATTCTAGACAGTTACCTCTGTAAACTATTTCTGTATATTATTATTGTTTGTTTATTTTAAATAGTTTCTGCTTTTTTCAATAAGCATACCAATTAGTCTGTAGGATATTCCATTTGCAAATTTAAATATTGATAAAGGCAATCTATTCAATGTGTTTATTGTTCAATCTCTTCTCTCTCCCCTCCCACACAGACGAACAGCTGTTCCAAAAACATCTCTTCATTCACAATATCTGATACTTAATGCTTATTGAACTATGATTCTCTCTCCTGCTGGTGCCAAGTGAATTAAATTGAGTCTGAGTGCGTAGACTGTACAGCTAATCCCTACTGTGTTTAACGTTTATAGAATCCATTTTGTTGTGATTGTAATTTGTAGTCTTGTTTATAAACTTGAGAATGCACTTTACAACTTAACTTACAATGTACTAAAATATGACAAAGGCTTAAAACATAATTGTCTATAACAAACAGAATGCTGTTTCAATCACATTACTGCCAGCATTGCTTGGTAGGTAAGTGTTGGCTGGTCCTGTAATGCCCCTCCAAGTCTGCCCAGGATTAATCCAGTGCACAAACTTGAACTCCAACCTCAGCTGGTGGCACTCCGAATTCCACAATCAACTGGTGCTTACATCCACAATACTGCCTCCCCGTGTTAGACGGGAGTCCTCTCATGAAGTGGATACGTCCATGAAATGTGTCAGGCTGGTAACAGTATGTATCATGAGGTGTCTGATATTACAGAATAGTTTGAATTTTACTTACCCCGAGTAGCGCATCCTATCTCTCATAAAGGTTAACAGGATCAATCCAGCCACATCCTCAGAAGCCCCAACCCTTGCCTTTTTTAGTACAAAGCAGTTGTGTGGTATGAGATGATTTCTATAACTCTTTTTTGCAATAGTCAAGAAATAGAGTTAGGGTTGTCTCATGAAGAAAATTATTGAAATTTTTTTGGTGGGTTCTTGTGTATCTAAATGTACAATTTTTTAAAGGGTTAAGATACCCTTTAAATTCTGCTCTTTTTCGGAAGGGTCCTATCTTAATATAAGAGGATATTGAGCACATAGAGCATTGAGACTTAAAAATACTTGACTGGCCACTATGTGGTTATCATACTGTAGATCTGTAAATTAATTTTCAGTGCAACTAAAGAGTAGACCACATGACTGAATGATTTCAGTGTAGAAGCAGAAGCCAGCAATCTCTTATTCAGGACACTGAACTTTGCAACAAGTGTTGCTTATAGTCGCATATACGGGGCTCTCTGTGAGACCTGAAATGCCCTGACTCCAGACCAGCATGGGCTTCGGCCTTCTTTGTCTGGTTCCACTAGTTGGTGTGGAGGAAGCATCTTTGCACCATACAGGTTTGAAAAATGCAGATTGTCATAACATGGTATGTGTAAGGTGGGAAGGTGGGGAAGGGTTAAAAGTTGGAGACCTGTATGGTCATAAAAATTAAATAATTAATAATCGTAAATTAATCTGTAATTAGGGACTGTTCTTCCAGACTTACAGGCATATTACACCTCTTCCAGAACTTCACCATAGGAACCAAGCTAATGGACCCTAGCCATTTCAAAACAATGTTATGACTTTTCCCAAACCAGACTCCAGGCATGGTAAATGTCAGCGAGAATGGAATGGAGGGAAGGCAGAGTTTCCATAAAGGTCAAAGATAGCCAGCATTACATTATCATAATGATTCCATTTATGAAAAAGTGATATACTGTACATATACCAATACCGTATTTATAAATGGAAGGAACCCCGTCAAATCAAATCACACATGCTGCTCTCATGAAGCAAGTGGAATGAGATAATCGGGTTGTTAAGATATCAATGTACAGATTTAAAATTTAAACATGTCATAAAGTTGTACACCCACCCTAATGCAGATAGGAGGGGGAATTGTGGAGACCTTTAAAAACGGGAAACTTTCTAAGGTCTGGTGTTATATTTTAAGGTCCAACCTGGTAGGGGTGTGTCCATTATTTCTTCCTGCCTCTGGAAGAAGAATTTTGCAAGCTCAGGTATTTCGCCTTTTTAATTATATATTGTATTTGTACTTTTATTGTATGTCTATATTTGTACCATCATTTTTCTATTATTGTATTATATGCACTGTCCACCTTTAGAATATTAATTCTAAATTTAATAAGTTTTGTCTTTGATGCCTTAAAAAACTCAAGTACCCACTGATAAAGTTACATGTGTTCTGATGGTCTAATACAGACCTGGGCAAAGGCCATGGGGCCACATGCAGCCAATTGGCTGCCCCTGACTAGCCTTAATACAAGACCTGTATGCAAAAAATCTGTCCACATTAAAATCCATATTTTTCTGTAGTTTAGCCTCCCCCCTCAATCCCTAACTGCGTTGTCCATTTTAAAAAAAAAATAAAATCAGAGAACTACTTACCAGCCATCGTTCATGGAGGGAGGGAGAAAATCAGCTCCCCTGCACATTTCTGCAAAACTCCCAGAGGCAGGAGAATGTACAGAGAACTTTACTCCAGGCAGAAAGGCTCCTGCTCTTCACTTTACTTGACTTTGGACAAGCATACAGGAGAACCATAAGGAGCAGAGGCATAAGGTAATGATTTATTAACACTACACAGTGGGGAAGTATGGGGTTAATGTTAGTTTTGGGGGTGGACCTGCCCTTTATTAATAATTGATTGTCTCAGCCTAGAAAATTGAAAATTGAGTTGAACCTATTAAGTGGCCATATATATTACCCAATATTACTTACCCAATCAAGCCCTCAGCGATGTTAGATCGATCCTGCCGGAACCGCCTTCCCCGTTCTCCTATGCAACCGACATGTGATCGCAAAATCCCATTCATTTTGCGATCGCATGTCGGTCGCTAGAAGAACAGGATTGATCGAACGTTGTGTGATCGCTCAGAGGGTAAGTAATATCGGGTATATGTATGGCCACCTTAGTCCCTTCAACATCAATCCAAGTTTATCATGCAGCCGCTTTTTAATGAATTGCTTACCCCCGTTATTGAATGCTTTGCTTGTGTAAATGCTAATTAATCTGTGACTGCTGGCAGGGAAGTGTGAATGTGTGAAGCTAATTAATCCTTTGGTTGCTGGATGAGTGGTGTATGTTAACCATTTAACTGCCAGGGGTGTGCATAGCTAGTGAGAGTAAAGAATGATTGTGTGGTGTCCCAAGGCCTTAGACAGGGGGGGGTGGCGGTGAAATACATATTGGTTAGTCAGATCACGTGCCCAGAGAACTGGCGTTTGTGACACAGACCAAGGACAGCGTGGTCATCAGGTGGTATGTGAAGTTGGTTTGTCTATACCTCAGTGTTCAGTTGAGTTGGAAGTTGGCTGTATGTACACTTACAGGGAGATGTAATAAAAGTTCTTATCGTAAAAATGGTGCTAATGTTGCCCCAACAATCAGATGTTAGCTTTACGATGTAAATAAGATCTGATTGGTTGTGGCAAAATTAGCCCATTTTTAACGATAAAAACTTTTAAACATCCCTGTTAGAATTGGGGATTACGTGAGTACTGACGATAATCTCTTTTTGATATACAGTGTAACTAACTTTATTAACTGAGAAGATTATCCAACCCAATCAATTTACATTGCACAGCCGGTTGGCTGAAACTCGTGCATGTATGGGCACTTTTGCAGCCGAAACACCTTTTTGGTTGAGCCCCGACCAAAACAGCCATTTGTCAACAAAGTGTCCATACATAGCATGATTGTCAGCTGAATTGGTCGTGCATACACATTGTGCGTCGCGGGTGCATGTGTGTATGCATCTTACTGACATTATACAGATGTTATCTTTTGCCCCAATGTCTGAAAGTTGCGGTCGTAAAAAAAAAAAAAAACCCCCCAGTAAATATAGATTCAATAATAACAGCAGGTAATTAGAGAATTTGCACAGGTTACACAAACAATCAGGGCATAAGATATAGGACGATTTGCTCTCATTGAAATTTCACATAGATACAACTAAAACAGGTTAAAAATGACTTTGCCAAATGGATACAGTCATATTTATGGCCATATTTATAGAGGTGAGGTCACTTTTAGCTTACTATTGCATGGTATTCTAGACCGAACGTTCATTAATAATGAAAAGTTCGGCATAAATATATGACCATGGCTATACATTTATGGCCAGGGTCGTACATTAGTGATAATGCGCGGTATCGCTAAATTGCAACCCCCAATGCAACAAGTAAATATATAGAGAAATAGGAAAGTATGCATCCACACAGAGTGAACTAGTGACCAAATTTATTCAATACACACAAAAGTGAGAAGCCAAGTTATTTATCCAGAGAGAGGGCAGGCTTTTTAAGTCCCAATACATTGGTAACATAAAATGTAAGAAATTTAATTGGATGTGCACTAGGCTTCTACTTTTTGTTAAAAGTTACTAATATAAAAAAGGTCAAAAGTTAGGACCCAGCAGAATAAAGCAAACCTTGAAATGGTTACTAGGCTTAAATAATTTGGCCAAGAAACTGATTGCTTTAATTTATCCAGAGAGAAGGGCAGGATTTTAAGTCGCAATACAATGGTAAAAAAAATGTAAGCTATTAATGTGTGCACTAGGCTTCTACTTTTTGTATGTATAAATAAATGTGGTCACTAGTGGCACTCTGTATATATCTGCTTGCGCATTGGAGGTGCATTCTTGCTGCATTCCAAGCCTCTTGAAATGTGTACTCTACCAAAAGTGGGTCATGTGTTCAAGTACTTAGAGCTGGAGAGCTAGTACCAAGACAGCAAGTGAAAGAGCAGCAGGGACTTATCTCAATTAAAGTAGATACTGATATAAGAAAACATTTTAGAAATATGTCTCCTAAGAAGGTAAAAAGTTACTAAGGAAAAAAAAATTAAAGATTAGGACAGCAGAATAAAGCAAACCTTGAAGTGATTGCTGGGCTTAATAAATTTGGCCAAGATATTGAACTATTTGCTTAATTATGCAGAGAGAGGGCAGGCTTTTTAAGTTACAATACAATGGTAATATAAGATGTAAGGTATTTAATTGATGTGCACTGGCTTCTACTTTTTGCATGTATTGAATAAAATTGGTCACCTGAACACCTGTCATTGAGTCAGAAACTCCACATGCTTCTCACTTATATCCAGAAATAAAGGTATGTCAGTGGAATTGTACTCACGCTACATAGACTCACTCGCATTCTAGCATATAATGCCATGCAAACCTGGAAAAGACCACACCTGCCCGAGTCCGATATCCGTATGCAGGTCGATTTTGCAAAATCCTAGCTAAAATTTGTATATTGTATTTGTTAATGCGTATTATTTTGCTGTACACGGGCATACATTTACTAGTCTTGAATACAGATATCGCTGGGTATCACAGATTATTTTCTAATCCAGAACATACAGGTATGTGTATACTAAAACCATTTCGTATTTCCAGTAACATTAAAAATAAAAACATATGTTAGGTTAAGCCAGTGCCACCAGACCAACGGATCTTAATTATTACAAATCGCGGAGTGGCATGATATTAATGCAAAATCGAAGTATACTACATCAATGCCATGCGGAATCTAAATTCTTACCACTTCTTCATAAAAACCAAGCATATTATAAAATGTATTTCATTAATCCATGCAGATATCTACTTATAAAATCAGTTCTAGAGATTTTGGGATTTGGGATTGGGATAAATCTACTTTTTCCAATTAGAGGCTAGATAAAACTGGCCTGAGGTTTCTTAAGAACTGATGATGTATTTCATAATGTCCTGGGGCTATTGATATTAACGTTGTCTAATTGTTTCTATTCTGTCAGCCAGAGTGATTTCTTATTTTATACCATTCTTATTATTACAGTGACTGCTATAAGGACTAGTTTCTCTATAGTGTATACAGGGGGGGAAATGGTTTAGCACATTGTCTTCTTGGCATCCTTTAAACCATCCTAGCCCATTATTTAAGTTCCCATATCTCTCTCTCATCTGTTTACTATTTATACTATACTATAGACATACTATTACTTTTCTATTTTTTAATGCTGTCAGGAACTTCATTCATCTTGCTCCCAGTTCTCCCTTTATCTAGATCTCCTATGTACTGTTCAGCTCATTGTAAACATAGTAACATAGTAATTGAGGTAAATAACGACATCGTCCATAAAGTCCAACCTGTTCACCCTCCTTTTTTTTTTTTAACCTACCTAAACGTTGATCCAAAGGAGTCAGGAATTCCTTCCGGACTCAAATGGCAATCGGAAAGTATCCCTGGATCATCCAGATCTATATGATTTATGTATAACCACCCCTAGTTAGTATGCTCACTCCTAGTTAGTATGCAGTATCCTCTCTATGTATCCACCCCCTCACAAAACTGAGGCACACAGAGTGTGGAGCATGTGCAGGAGATGATTTTGTGCCCCCTACAGTCAATAGCATTCACCCAGTGGTTTGTGTTATAGTGATAGTGAAAGTAAAGCTGCTTTACTGGAAAGGTGTGTGGTGTAGTGGGGGGGACTTTGTAATTGTTTTTTTTAGGTACAGTGCTACATTGGACTTCAGTAAAAACAGACAGCAGTAACGCAGGATTGGGTTTATCTGAAAAAAAAGAGCACAGAGTAACAGATAATGCTTTTTCCCTTTCATGATATTAATGCTGAATCCATTAGCCATGGAGTGACAGAGAAATAAGCTTTTATTTATAGAATGGAGAGTTTCTACATGTAGTGTGCCGGGGGGGGGGGGGGGGGGGGGAGTTTACTTTAAAAAGTAAAACTCCCTGAGTTAAAAAAAAACAAGGGATAGGAAGGTCAGAGTAGAAAAAAAAAGATTGTTGGTAATTAATCCTCATTACTGTGTGATAAGTTTAAAAATGATTTAGCACAGTTTCCATGTCCTTTACAGCACCACCTGAAAATCGTATTAATCAAACTGGATGTACTGTATTTTTTTTTTTTTTACAAAATCTAATTGGTTCTACATACTATCAGATTAAATCTTAAGCAATCATATTTTGAGTTTGTGCATTTACATTAGAAGCTTATAAAAAAGTGCCTTGGAGATGAAGAAAGAATAAAATTATATATAATATTATATAATAGAAAAGGTGAAGACTAAAATACTGTACTGTTAATAGGTTAGCTGGAGAAGTGGTTAAATGGCCTTAAACCAAACTGACAACACTTCTAATCCTAAAACAAAACTACAGAATGTGCAACTACTTACTACAGATGGATTTTTTCCCTTAGAACATTTAATTAAACTTGGTAAAGGTCACAGTGCAAAATAAGTTTCACTCAGAGAAGCTATTTACCACAATTTATAGGACAGTGCTTATATGTTCTGAGCAAAATTATAGTTAAGTGTGATGATGGAGTAGCAAATACATTGCTTAGAGACTGGAAAATACTATTTCAGCGGACAGTTTAGCAAAGCACAGGCAGCAGGGGAGAATATTTCTTCAGAATAGTTATCTGAAGATCTGGTATCAGAGGGTGCTAGATAAATTGCTGGTAATTAGGCACTTAGTTTCCTTTTTTTTTTTAAAGAAAATTCTTCTTTTCTGTTTTATTCTCTGAACCATACAGTTAAACATTATTATAACGCATTTAATGACCTTTTAACGGGTCAATGTTTTGTTGTATTAGCTTGCTTCTGGCTGCCTAAAATATAGTTTAAACCTCCAGTTATTTTCACTTCTTACAAAGTCTTGTATTGCGAAATGGTCATTAAAAAGAGACACAAACAATTATAAGATGGGGGGGGGGGAATGAGTTCAGAGCTTAATAATGACAATCATTTATAAATCAACTATTAACACCATAAAGTATAAAATCTATTTTTCAATAATGAAATAAAAAACAAACAAACATTGTATTATAACATCAACAAACAGGATATCATTGCATTCATTTTTTAGAAGAGACTTTTATAGATTATTAAATGCCTGAGATACCGCAATGTAGTAATCGCTTTATGAGATTTACTGCACAGTGCTCAGCAGTAATAAATAGAGATGGGTGAAACTGCTAAAACGGTTTCGCCTGCAATTTCAGATTTTTGAAAAAATTGAAAATTCACGTAAAAATAAGTCAATGGGAAAAAAATCCACACAGATCTTCCTACATATAAGGTAAAAGAGCAATGGTAACTTACTGTTTTCACATTCTATTTTCAAGCCACGTTCAAAAAATGTTCAAAAATTCGAGAGAATTCGAATTTTCAAGGATTTTTGTGAATTTTCAAGGCTTTTTTAAAAATTTGTAAAATAATGATACAGGAACTACTATAAATGGCTCGGGACCTCGGAAATGTCTTGGAAACAGAAAATCAGATTCTTTCTGAAAGAATCTGATTGTAACGAATTCTGATTGGTTAGAAACCAATCAGATTCTTTCAGAAAGAATCTGATTGGTATACTTTTTGAAGAATCTGATTGTTACTAGAGACGTTCGAACTTCAGAAAATCTCTTGGATTTTTTCATGGATTATTTTAAAATGTGAAATTCACTATTAAAGTCAATGGGGGGGGGGAATTCAGAAATTCTGCCTAAAATAATGGTGTAAATAGCAATGGTAACTTACTATAAATGGATCAGGGATCTGGGAAATGGTCTGGGAAAAAAAATATCAATGCCCACAATCTTTAAAAAAACAGTCTGGTTTCGGAAACTTCACACGCTTCCATGTTTTGCATTCTAAAATGCAATTTTCACACAAAAAAAGAAAGAAAACAGAAGAAAACTTTTGCCTGCTCCAGTCTTCTGTTCTACTTCTCCTGGTACCCATAGACTGTTACATAGATTGTTACATTACAATTGAGCTGTGAGTTAGAATCAGCAGTCTTTGTTTCAAAAATGTATCCAGTCTGCCGTGTGATTGACTAGCATAGAGAACTCTATCAATATAACCCTGCAGCTGCCTGGAGGTGATTGCTGGAGACTGGGTTTATATCTTACTGTACTTACATAACGATGCACTGTCGGTTGCAGAGAATGTCTCTATAGACTGCACGATCGGCAGTTATTACTGTCCTGTCCGGTCAACCTTTTATCTGGTCCAGCGGTCGTCGCCATCACTGAAATAAGATTTTTTGCCCCCAAAATCTGCTAATGTGTGTACCCAGCTAATGAATATGCTTTATAACAGAAGTAAAGGATATATCTGTATTGGTTTTGGCAAGTTGAGAATATATACATATTTTCTATTATATATGATACATATTAATAGAAAATATGGATCTATGTTAAATAAAAGAAACTATGTAGATATAGAAACTATGTTGTGAAACTATGTTAGATATAGAAAACTATGTTAAAATTCTACACTGATTAAAGGGCAAACTGTGATCTCCAAACAAGTTAGGGTTGAATGAAAGCATGCAGTATTTTTTTTATAATGAGCTGACAATCAAATCTTGGCTTTACCTTTGAGATATCATATGAGGTGGAATGTTCCAACTTCCTGCTTCCAGTAGGGCAGTGGGGGAAAGAATGCTCAGTAAAGATTTAAGCTGTGGGAAAACAGGATGTACCTGGGGGAAAATTGACAGTTCAGAAGGGGAGCCTTTTGATGCAGACCGTGTCACATGGTCAAGCTGGTCACATGGTGAAACAGGAAGTAATATTGCTCAATTGGAAGAATTGGAGACACAGTTACCCTTTAATAGGTACAGTTTGTTTTATGGGCTTTAGAAATCCCAGTAACTGAATATTTTTATATATTGATGTTTTTATCATTCAAAGTATATTAAAGTGTAATATGCTATATGTATTAGTACAAAACTTTTTCTGTACATAAGTGCATTGTTAAAAGGCTAATTTCGTATGTACCACCTCTGTGTATAAGGGCGTTGTTAATATTGCTAATTATTTGTATACCACCTCTTTGTGTATATAAGGGTGTGTCACTGTCACCTGCAAAGCGGTGCCTCACCCTCTACCCTCCCTCTTCCATCTTCTACTATGCAGCGGGATGCTGTGCTCAAGTGCCTTATGTGTGTGCTTTTACCCATTTACAAATAAAGGTGAAGTTTTTAAAACCCTCCAGTTGAAGCCCATTGTTCCAGTGTATATGTTTTCAAGCACTTCAGCACCATGCTGAAAGCCCGCTGATGTGGAGCTCCACTAATGAAGGGGGTTGGTGAACGCTCCCCTTTAGGTTAAGTTGGAAAATCGATTCAAACATTAGATAAATATCAAAAAATCAATCATTAAAAGTTCCGAAGTTTAGTGTTAAAGCTCAGGTTCAAGTTCAGTTATAGTCCATCTCTATCATCAACTACCTGCTTGTAAAAATTCTACGCTTGCCCCTGTGGATTGATGCATTTACCAATGGGCGCCAGGCACATACAGTGCAAGTGTAAATGTAGATTGGGCCATACATTTCTCTGCAATTGTACATTTTGATAACCTACGATAGATAGTATACCAATCAGATTATTCTGAAAGAATCTGATTGATCCAATCAGAATTAGTTACAATCAGATTTTTTAGAAAATATCTGATTGGTATGCTTCTGAAGAAATCTGATTGTAACCTATTCTGACTGGAAAAAATCTGATTGGTTAGTATATAAATCAGATCTTTCTGAAAAATCCTGATTGTAACTAATTAGAATTGGTTACCATCAGATTCTTTAAGAAACCCAGAGCCATTTACAATAGGTAACTATCATTTTTACAAACTTTTTGAAAATTCGAGCTTTTGAAATTTTTTAGAATTTTCCAAATTTCTGAATCTTAAAAGATTTCGAACATGGCCAAAAAAAAAATCTGTGAAAACTGCGATCCACGTTCTGGCACATTTAAACACAATACATCAAAAAAGCCTATGAAGAGTCACACCAAGTGCAATGCTTTTAGGTTCAAAATTAAAATCATTGCACAATGATGATGTTATTCTATTGTCATAGGAATATACAAAAAATTGCACCCTGACACATTTAAACACAATAAACCATTACAGCCAAAGAGTCACAAAAAGTGCAATGCTTTTTAGTTTCAAAATTAAAATTGTCGCACAATGATGATGTAATTCTGATGTCATTGTGATATCACAAAATGGCACCTACACATTTCAAAATTTTTTGAAATGATTTTTTAAATGATGTAGAAAGAAGTTGCACAAAGTGCAATAAATTTAGGGAAAAAACTAAATTTCTGAAAAATTATGATGTTTTTGCTGATGCCATGACATAATTTAAAACATTAAACATAATACAGTTGAACATGATTAAATGGCATAATTAAATGTTTGTTACCAAGTGCAATGCTTTTTAAGTTCAAAACTAAAAGGTGTAGCACAATGATGAGTATTATGTTGTCATAGTGGCATCACAAAAATTGCATCTGACACATTTAAATATAATAAATCAAAAAGCTATAAGAAGAGTCACACAAAGTGAAATGCTTTTTAGATTCAAAATTGAAATTGTCACAAAATAATGATGTCATTCTGATGTCATAGTAACCTCACCAAAAATTGCACCCTGACACATTTAAACAAAGTAGAAAATAAACCCTAAGAGTCAAACAAGTGCAATGATTTTTAGCATCAAATTTGTTCATTAGGATGCTCATTAGTTAAAATAAAATTGCCGCATGTTATGATGTCATTATGTCATAGCAACATCACAAAAATTGCATCTGACACATTTAACACAATAAATCAAAAAAGCATAACAAGAGAGCACACCAAGTACATTCTTTTCAGATTCCAAAATTAAAATCGTTGCACAAGATGTCATTCTGATGTCAAAGTGACAACACCAAAAATAGACCCTGACACATTTAAACACAATAAACCATTACAGCTAAAGAGGCAAACCAACTGCAAAGCTTTTAGGTTCAAAATTATAATGTCGCACAATGATGATGTCATTCTGATGTCATAGTGACATCATAAAAATTTGCACCCTGACACATAAAATCAAAAAAAAACAATAAGCAACAAGAGTCACACAAGTGCAATGCTTCAGCGTCAAAATTCAAATCAGAATAAAATGAAGATACTCAGAGTTAAAATAAATTGACACATAATTATGATGTCATGCTGATGTCATAGTGACATGACAAAAAACCTGACACATTTTTAAACACACTAAACCATTACGGCAAAGAATTACACCAAGTTTCAAAGCTTTTTAGATTAAATAAAATTGGCACAATGATGATGTCATTCTGATGTCAAGTGACACACAAAAATAGCATCCTCACACATTTAAACACAATAAATCTAAAAAAGCATAAGAAGAGTCACACCAAGTACAATGCATTTAGATTAAAAAATTAAAATCTTTGTTGAACAATAATTATGTATTCTGATGTCATAGTGACATAAAACATTGCATGTCACTATTTCCTATGTTTATTTAACATAGGAAATTGCATATGACATAATACATTTATTTTCTATTGTTTATTTTCTGAACCAATCTGGTAGGAAAAGTATGGGGGCTTTGCGTCCATAGAGACCTTATTTGTGAATGAGTCAAGAGTATCTTAAGAAGTGGACTAGTTTTTATTATAAATAATAATTAATGCTATCTATGACCCTTGCAATATAAATTCTGTTCGTCTCCATTGGGCTCCCACATGTATTTTAGCTTGCTAACATAACGAATGTATAAATTTGTTGTTATGCCTGCTTAATCTTTGAATTTCTCTGCCCAGTAGTGCCACTTGCGGGGGTGTTTCTATTTGACATGTAAATTTTTGTTATTAATAATAAAATTGGTCCAGTATATTTGAATAGTCGGACGTGGTCCACCAGATATGGTGGAAATGTCCTTGAGTCTGGCATCCCTGAAACATATAGGGCTATGGGTAGGGTACATTTTGTGTAGTTGTAGGAGTGCGGTATGTTGTGTAAAGTACTTTAATGGCGGTTTCCCTTAGGGCTATGTTAGTGCTACCTTTATGTAGGTTTCAAAGGTTTTGTTCCAGGTATAATTCTCAAAATCAGTTAAACTGTCTTCAGTTCTATTTATTTTGTAGGTGGTTAAGAAGTTTTAATTTGTAATATTTGAAAACATCCCCTAGGGGGATTTTAGTATGTTTTTTGAATGTAGGATATAGTTGTTAGATTATCTCCTAATCTGTTCGTAAAAAATATATTGTCTATCTCCACCAGAGAAACCCAGGTTTTGGTAACCTGGGGGTAAAATCAGGGTTATGGTTAATGTTGCCATCAAGGGTGGGTTTTGTATAAATTTGTATTTGTTTTGATTCTGTTCCATATATCAAGAGTGGCATTAGTACATTGGTCTGATTGTATGTGTTGCTGTTGCCAGGTGGTATCAATGCTATTGAGTCAATTTGTGCAGGATAAATCATATCTGATTCCAGGGACACCATCTAGGGATTTGGTTTTGCGGTGCCATGTTTCAGCTGCTATGTAAATTTATATAGGTGTGGGACTCTAAGTCCTCCTGTGTTTTAAGTTTAAATAGCAGCAATGAGATATTCTGGGCGTTTTCCTTCCCATATGAATCGCATTATTCGGTTCTGCATAGGTTCCAACCATGACTTCGATATCTGATAGGCAGACATCTTAAGAGGTATAACAATCTAGGTAATACATTCATTAAGTTATTAATGCCACCTATACAAAAGATATTCCTCTTTTCCCATTTGTCCAGGTCTGATTTTACTGTGGCATAGATAGGAGGCATATTTTTTTGATACAGAGTTTCTAAGGAGGGTGTAAAATGGAAAAGGAAGGCTTCAGATACTTAGGGATTCACCATCCCTAAGATTCTGAAGCCTTCCTTTTTCCATTTTAGGTCAAAAATAAGTGAGATGAATTTTTCTGATAAGGGGTCATATGGATTCCTATCAGTGTTTATTCACAGCACTGTTAACGGTCCGATCTTTTGGAGTTGATTATTAAATTTGACATAGTGGTGAGGGGGGTAATGGTTACGGCTATACGTCTGCAAATAAGTTGGTTTAATTGTGTTGTTTGCACAGTTACTCCTCTGATGTCTACATATCTCTTAAAGTACGTTGTTAATATTGCTAATTATGTACGGTATATGTATGTATTTTATTTCTTATATTGCGGTAGATATTCCGCAGCACTTTACAATTATTATCAATTCACATCAGGCCTGCCCACAGGCTTACAATGTAATCACTTTATGCACACATAACAACTACCAGTATGTCTTTAGATTGTGGGGGAAAACCGGAGTGCCCGGAAGAAACCACCGCAAGCACGGGAAGAACATACAAACTCCTTGCAGATACTGTATGTTCACAGGGTGGAATCAGGACCTCAGTGCTGCAAGGCATCAGTGCTAACCACTGAGCCACAATGCTGCCCTATATACCACCTCTTCTGTATACAAGGGCGTTGGTAATATTGCTAATTATGTATATACCACATCTTTTTGTATATAAGGGCATTTCACTGTCACTAAACTTGTAAAGCTTTAGATTAGACTGTAAGATCTTCGGGGAGGGATTATTCTAATATGTCAGGATTGTGCCTTATATTAATTTAACATATATATATATATATATATATATATATATATATATATAATATAATTTCTTAACCGATTATGCAATTGTATTAATTTTTATCTATCTGTATAATGGCTTGCACTTATCCCCTTGTTTGTATACTCTGTATTTTCTAAATGTACAGCACTGCGTACCCAAGTGGCACTTTATAAATAAAATTATAGGACCAGGAGGTTCTGGGTCCCTCCTTTGCTACAGGAGAGGGAGCAGAAGGGACAGTTTTGGACCTTGTATGATGACCTGCTGCATCCTGACATGTTCATTCATACACCAGGATGTCCATCCAGAGGTAAGATTTTTTTTTAATTTGTTTCAACACTCATCATCTGCTGGTTTTTGGATACATGTGAATTAACAAAATGTTACAAATAGTTTTTCTGCTGGATATTTTGTGATGAGTGATGAGCTTCAAAGGGAAGATACAACCTTCAGGATGAGTGGTTCACCTACTGAAAGATTATGTTACACTTAGGTAAAAATTTATTTTGGAAATTGTATTGAGATGGTAGGTGTTTGCACTGGAGTGTGTAATGTGTTTTGTTGCCACTGGAGTGTGTAGTGTGTTTGTTTGCACTGGAGTGTGTAATGTGTGTTTGCAATGAGGGTGTAATGTGTTTGTTGCACTGGAGTGTGTAAGGTGTTTGTTTGCACTGGAGTGTGTATGTGTTTGTTTGCACGGAGTGTGTTAAGTGTGTTTGTTTCGACTGGAGAGTGAATGTTTGTTTGCACTGGAGTGTGTAATGTGTTTGTTTGCACTGGAGTGTGTAATGTTTGTTTGCACTGGAGTGGTTGTAATGTGTGGTTTGACTGGAGTGTGATCTGTGTGTGTGTTTTTTAAAAAAAATAAATTGGGACTTTCCAGGGTATAAATGCCACAGATTCTTGTACAAGTCATCTAAATTGAGAAAGCCAGTCGGATGACTAGCGAAACATCTTCAGAAACTAAAACTTCAGTCCAGTTGATCTAATTGAATACAACAGATATACCCTGACCTGGATGAATGAGAACATTCACAGATATTTTTCCATGTTTGCTGGCTGTTGTATATGCCGATTACCACTACTTACTATTGCGTTGAGGATATTGAAGCTGTGTGACTCTGCCATCCTCCAGCACAGCAGATTGGTGCCAAGCTTATAGGGTCAGTTGAACCTCCCCCATCCCAAACTACGGCCTGGTACAAACTCCCCATCATACCCATTTGCCTTTGTGGCTGATGGGCATTTGGATCTCCGAACATTCCTGAGGCCTTTTCTTTAAAGTCTCTGAAGATGTGAGGAGAGTCTTTAATTACGTCTTAGCGGGGCCAGAAGAGGGTGGAGTGCACGTTTGGCATACTGACAAACAAATGGAAGATTTACTGCCATCTGCATGAAGAAAAAGAATGCTGTGGCTGTTGTGAAAGCAGTATGCATACTGCACAATGTTGTCGGCAAGGAAGGTTGATTTTACCCCTGCAAACAGAAGTCCGTGTACAACATCTAAGTTGCCACAGAGTATCTGAATGGCCACAATATTTCTTGCACCCTGCTGGTTCTGTCCCTTAGCAAAGTCAGCAGATTCAATATTTTGTTTATTTTTTGTGCCTTATAATAAAATATTTGTGTGAAAATTTTAGTTGTTTTATTTTATTTTTCAAAAATCGATTGTATACCAACTTATATAAAGAGCAATTCAAAACACTCCTCATTCCTATGTCTATATGTAAATACTGTGCGTGAAAGATATATTTATACAATCCAAGTTGCCAACAAAATGGTCAATTTAAAAAAGTGTTTACAAAAAATGAGAAAATTCCTTACAAATCATTGAAACTTGAAAAATTATACTTTGCTAATGACCCCATTTATGTTCCACAATGAACTGTTGAAAACTACGTATATCCTTGAGTATAACACCGAGGTACCTATTTTAATAGAAAAAAATAGTTAAAGTAAGTGACTCAAGTATATACCCATAGTAACAATATAAAACACTACTGCCTTCTGATTCTGTATTATTTGGAGACTTAGGTGCCCTTTAAATGGATGGCACAATTCTCAACAGTATGTAAATTCTGCTGTCCATTTCAAAGACAATAAAGCCTCTACAGATATTTCTAAAGTACAACTACCATCATGGTTGGTAGTTTACAAACATCTGCACTATACCCCCCACCCCATCGGCTGCCGAATTTCTCAAAAAATGGCTCACTGTAGTATAATCAATGTTGGGTTTTCAGGATGATTTTCAGCATGAAAACCTCTGATTATGCTTATTATATCTTCTGCAATTCAAACACAATGGTTGAATTGGATATTTGTTTTCCTGTTCTTCTCACATCTGCTACGATGCTTTTGTGTGTGTGTGGATTTTTCATTTTTATGTTGAAAGTTTGATCCCTCATCTGTCTTACATTTATTTTGTGTAAAGAAGATTGGAAAAAATAAAGACATGCAACTAATTCCCGATAACAATTATGGACATTCTGAGACCTAGACAAGCTGAATGAAAAGCCAGGGCAACATTCATTTAAATAGGGCACAAATTTTGGTGAGGAAAAAAACATGTATCCAATTAAAACAGGATGCAATATAAGATGATTTGAGGATGTGTTTTGAATAAGTTTATGTGGGAAGGAGGGAAAACAAGTTACTATCCCACCATGCATATATATCACATATTAAGGAGGAATGAAATTATTCTGCATACATGTATATAAAATTTGGAAGATTGACTACAGAAAGAGATAAAAAAAATATATGGCCACCACAGTGGCTCAGTTATTACAACTGATGAATTGCAGCAAGGTAGTCCTGAGTTCTAACCCACCATTGAGTTTGTGTGTTATCTGATGCTGCCATAGGATTCCTCTGGGCACTCTGGTTTTACCAAAATCATAAAGACATACTCATAGTTTGTATGTGTCAAATAAAGGAGATTCGATAGTAAGCTTTCAGGGCAGGGTCTGAGTGATTGTATAAAATGTAATGTAAATAAATAGAAGAATATAGAACATGACAATATATCTAACATAACATAGAAAGTATGACTGCATCTAGAGATGTTAAGTATCATTCATTTAGACCATCAAACTACATGTATGTTTTTAGCCACTAAAAAAAAAAAACAAAAAATGGCTTACCTTTGATTTGGGGAATAAGATAGTGACTTTTGACTCCTAAAAACAGAGCAAGTTGATATATTCATCCATATGATGTTCCCATTTAGTATTATGTATATTGCTTTTTGTATGGTCAAACATTTGTGTCTTACACTGCTAGTCAACGTCTATGTTGTTAGGACATAAATGTCAAAAATGCCACCTCAATTTGATCTTCCAAACTGGGAAGAAAGGCATGGTATCAATTCAGTAACATAAATGGAAATAAAGGCCATGGTATCACTTCGGTACCATAAAAATGGAAAACAAATATATGGTATCTCTCCGGTACAGTAACTTAAAACAAAATA
Organism: Hymenochirus boettgeri; assembly: GCA_019447015.1. Classification (NCBI taxonomy): domain Eukaryota; kingdom Metazoa; phylum Chordata; class Amphibia; order Anura; family Pipidae; genus Hymenochirus; species Hymenochirus boettgeri. Next base: position 121,225,061 of record CM033471.1, on the reverse strand, counting down.
CAATATACTGTTGGATTCAATTAGATCAACTGGACTTGAAGTTAGTTTGAAGACTTTCGCTAGACTTTCCGACTGGCTTTCTCAATTCGAATGATGTACAAGAATCTTTGGCAATTATGTACCTGGAAAATCCCATATTAGCAATCACAGCCAAGTGTTTAGGGCGTGATTGGATAGTGGCTAAGAGGTGTTATAAGAACGCCCCGAGTAAGGTGTCAAAACAGCATTGTTCATTGCAGACAGTTGGTGTCGAACCCCCACCTTATTTAGGCTTGGTTTCTTTATTTTCACATAAATGGCCTCCTGACACCTCTCTTGAAACCAGTCACGTTCCTTTGCTGCATATACATGCCAGATTACATTGGCTGCATTGACATTATGGGGGAAATGGTTCCATTGGCTGCAGCACTGGGCACTTTTTGGACTTACGATGAGTTGGTGGACTTCAGTACATCCACCAATCAATTGTAGTTTCCAATCCCTTGTCCTCTGGCACCTTCTTCCTGATTGGAATAAACTCATGGCAAAGTGATATTCCTAGCCACTTTCTACACTTTCAGCACTCTGTACCTGCTGCTTGGACTGCAGTGAACTTATACTGACTGCATTGATGCTCATCCTGTGTTAGCTTCTTGCAATCCTTTAGTTTGCATGCAGCAGGTATGTAGCGCAGAAGAATGGGATGAGCTGATGACGCAACAGACATCATTGCTGAAGTGGCTGGGGGGAATGACTGGTTCATGGTGCGGCTATTCACCCTCTTCCACACTTGGGAATATGGGTGTGGCTGGTGTAGCACTACAAACTTCCTCTCTTCTTCAATGTATCCTTAGTACTAAAAACAACAAGGAGAGTCTAAATGAGAAAACTATGTATTTGTGGCATATGCACGGCTTGAATTTGCGAAACAATGGTTACTTACGCAGATAGACATCGTGTCTCGGCACGAAGGAAATCCAGGATGCCGACGAATATCGATATTTGCAACAAGCAGCAACACACGGCTCTTCTCTGCTCCCTGCATGCAGCTTACACATATCCTTACGGGCCAGCAGGATGTTTTAATTTCTGCACTGTATTTAAAATGATGTTTTGCACTTTACAAGTTGATTCAAGGTCCATCGACTCCTGCCCATATCCAACAGACAGTTCAGATAGTGATTAACTCCCAGTGGACAGGGATTTCTTTAGGCCAGCCATTAAATACATCCCCACACCTAAAACAAAACCACCACACCACAACCAAAACCACCACACCCCATCCCACCACACAAAACCCACCATGCTCACACATACACTGCTTCAAAATCCACAAATGAACAAATACCACACAAAACACACGCGTTTCATCTCTCTCCACAAACAAACACCTGCCTCTCTCGTTTCACTAACCCTCAACAAAGAAACAGATGTGACTGACACAGGATTTGCTTAAAAAATCGCAAATGCCTGCGTTGTGTTCTCTGTATCTGCTTCTGTCCGCTTTTTTAGCGCATCCATAGACTTTGCATTGACATGCGATTTACAAAAAGCGGAGAAAAAATGGTGATCGCACACATTTAACAGTTCGCAACACATATGTGTGGCCTACTTCCCCGCTTTACTTATTTTTTTCCCTGACATTGCGTTTGCAATCGCAAGCACACGCAAATGCGCGAAAAATGCGCTAGTGTGGCCTAGCCCTAACTGTTTAAAGCTCTTGTTCAGTTCTTTTCTAGTCCTCTCTAGTCATGAACTTCCTACTGTGCTTGTAAAATCCTGTGCTTGCCCCTGGCTTTGATACATTCCCAATGGGCATCCAGTTCAGCGGTGAACTGCGCCAAAGAGTGGTACTATATATGGAAGGGGCTACCGACCGGCTGCGCTGATCATTTCCTGGCATCCAAACCCCTGTCTGGCCGCTCCCTGCAGAACAGTGGTACTGAAACCCTTAAGAGGCAAATTCTCAATTTCCCATAGAATACCAGTAGTTTCATCTACCGTATGGTGGTATTTAGAACCCAACGAACGTTTATTAATTAACGATATGTGTAACAGCGGAACTTACCCCTCCGCCAGAACCGCTAGCTTCCATTAGGCCTGTGGATAGTACAATATCTAGTTATAATGCGCCTTAATAGATAATGCTCAATGTGGTACCAATGACATTGTTTAAACAGGCCCTCCTAGACCTCGAAAAAGAGTACGTACAAACGCCATTTTTATTTGCCAACCAGGACACTGCTATATGCAACGTGGTTTCTTGTCCATTACAAAGGAATTTTGGGGCGTACCGCTACAACTTGTGTGAATACAGGGCCTAGGGTTCAAAATACCATCAAGTATACTAGCCCACCAACTAACATGACATTCACAAACAGAAAGCTCAAAAACGCGTAGGTGGGAAAAAACTCTCTACATACCAACTGACAACTGTAGGTCTTCCTACCTAAACTCTTATACCCCAAACTTCTAGCTGCTCAGCCCAGGGTGCACTAAGCTGCCAGGTAACAATTCGAGTTAAAAGGTGTTTAAGAAAGGAGGGGTGAAAAGGATGTGACTTGATAGACATATGTCTTTTTCAACCCAATTACGTGATTTACTATGTATCAATAACGTTTGGGACATGGAAAATCTTAGAAAATGTTGTGAATCTTAGAAAATTCAAAAAATTGGTTCGGGAAAATCTGGAAGGCGAGATCTGGATATCCGTGACCCTAGATCAGTCACTCTCTCGTAGTATTTAATCAGATCACACATATTCTGATATGAATCTGATTGGGTGTTTCTGGAATGAATCTGAGTTGTAACTCAAGCAGAATTGAATACCAACAGATCTTTCAGAAATAATCTGATGGTATACTAACCAATAGCTTCTTCCTGAAAAGAAATTGATTGTAACCATCTCATTTCTCTAAATTACATCTAGTGGTTATCACTCTTATGTTCAACCTAATGCGCGGAACTACTGTCACTTTGTTTCGCCACATAGACTAGGGCCACACGGACATTATGAGTAACATACGTAGAACACTCCCATGTGTATAAAGCTCGACAAGTGTTTTAGTAGATATATCTTCTACATCACTTTCACTGTGATTGTGTCCGTATGTGCTTATAGGAAGCAAGCACTACCAGGTGGCAACAGCCAGAGCCAGCATGGTATTGTCTTGTATAAAGAGAGGTATGGATTCAAGGGAGGAAAATGTTATTCTCCCTCTTTACAAAGCATTGGTAAGGCCTCATTTGGAATATGCAGTGCAATTTTGGAATCCTGTGTACAAAAAGGAATTCGATGAAATGGAAAGGGTTCAGAAAAGGGCAACTAAATTAATAAGGGGATTGGGGGAGCTTGATATGAAGAGAGACTGGAAAGTTACAATTTGTACGCTGGAGAAAAGGTGCTTGCGGGGGGATATGATTACTGTGTATTAATACATTAATGGGCCATACAATAAACTATCTGGGGCATTGCTCACCATAGAGCATGTCAGAGGACACATGGCCATCCCTTAAGACTTGAAGAAAAAAGGTTTAGACTTTAAGTTCGAAGGGTTTTTCACTGTGAAACGGTTAAGCTATGGAACTGTCTTTCAGTGGAAGTTGTTATGGCAGGTTCATTGGTCCGTTTAAAAATACTGGTGAGTTTCTGCACGTAGAGTTCATTCAGGGAAATTTCGATTGCCACTTGGAGTCAGGAAGGAATTTTTTTCCCCTTCATAAATTTGGTGAGGTTTTCTTTGCATTCCTCTGGATCAACAGTTAGGCAGGAAATGAGGATATTGCTAGATGGGTTGGACTGGATGGACATATGTCTTTATTTAACCTCAAATACTATACTATACTATACTAATTCCATACAGCGGTTTAACAGTTGTTTTGAGGGGACAGCAAATATACACTGTTATACAAGCTGTACACTGGTTACTTTACATTGTATCTAAGCGTCATATCTTGAGTTTTGTCCTATATTTCAGAAAAAAATAAAAGTAAATCTTGGGAATTAAACCTGTAACACCTATCTCAACAGAGATACTGTGTGGAACACTAGTATATGTAGAATGTTTATCTTAATTAACATAAGGGGCTTCTATATTGACGTGGAGACAACTGTATAGAACATATTCTGTGCATTGAGACCTTGAATACTGGGTTCATTGAGAGTGGAAATAGGTGTACATGCAGGGTAGGACTGGCCCAGTAAGATAAGGGGCAAATGCCCCCTGGGCTGGTCTCCAATAAAAAAAATTGGGCTGCCACAGGCTATTATTAAGTTATGTGCTTGAAAGGCACAGTGCATGCCTCTAGTTCTAACATGTGCAAGGAACAGAAAACTCCTCCTCCTTTGCAGTCATCCCTCCAGTTCATTAGCATTGTTAAACCGCCCTCCAGATCAATAGCCAGTGTCATAAGCCCTTCAGTTCATTAGCCATTGTTGTCAGCCCTCCAGTTGATTAACCAGTGTTGTCAGCCCCCGAGATCATTAGCCAGTGTTGTCAGTCCTTCACATTGTTAGCCACTATCGTAATCCCTCCAGTTCATTAGCAGTGTTGTCAGCCCTCCACTTCATTAGCCAGTGTTAGTCAGCCCCCTGGTTTATTATACAGTTAGTCAGCCCCATAGTTCATTAGGAACAAAGGAAACTTTGGGTAAGATTAAATTGCCTTACAAAGTGTACCCAGGTAAGAGCTCTTAGTGATTCAGGATCTCACCCCAGGTACTTGTAAGGGGGAGGGTGAAGATTTTAGGACTATAATTATTACATCATACACTTAAAAATGTTGCAGACAACAATGTAAAATGGGAATAGTGGTCTTAAAAAAGTGTCTTTAGCAAAGTTGGCATAATAACAATCTCGTTCTACTTTGAAAGGGTCACTTGGTTGTATTTGCCACCCAGCCAAAAGGTCCAAGTCCTCCCCTGTGTACATGCTTACAAGGCTCTGAAGACTACATGGACTGTGAGTTATACTGGCAACAAAATGGAAGCTTTCTTAGTTACAGAATTTATTTTTCCAGTGTACATAAATGCAAATCACTAAAGAAGTATCTTACAATGTATAGGTGTGCTGGGGAGAAAAGGTTTCATATTAGGATTTTAAAAATAACATTTTGTCCTCCTTTAATTTTTACGTTTTTTCCCCCCCTGTATTTGTTTAAGTTATCAAAAGATTGCAATGACCTTCTGCTAAGTTCTGCATTAATATAAGTATGAGCAAAGTCCTCGGGTTTGATCAAAATGGATTTGCTGTGGTTTTTTTTCCTTAGAATAACCCAGTGAAACAATTTCTTATCTGTTTTAAAATCAATATGTTCTACTTTCTCAAAATTTTTTTCTGCACATTAAATTTATTAATGTCAAATGGTAGCTAGCCACCAGATTTATCAGCATGCCTCAAATCTGTTGACAACTCTCCATTGCTGTTTGTTCTTGTGGAAACTTTTTAAAATGAAAAAACAGAATACTAACTGTAGCATATTTACTGTATGTGTTCCATGTTGGACTGCTATCGGGATCCAGGAATTGTGATTTTATAGGGGAAAAAAGTCTCTTCATTTAAGAGTAATGGTTTCAAATGCTACCAATACCAGCAAATAGAGATGTCCGAACTTCGCAAAATCCGGTCCCATTAAAATGAAAAATACCCTCGAAATTACGAGATTTTTCGTATTTTCGAAAATTTTCGAAATTACGAGTTTTCATGTATTTTCGAAAATATGTATCCTCGTAATTTCGAAAATTTTCGAAAATACGTATATATGGAAATAAGAGAAATCCTTGTATTTTTGAAAATTTTCGAAAATACGTGTTTTTTCGTATTTTGTAAAATTTTCGAAAATACGGGAAAACTCGTAATTTCGAAAAATTTCGAAAATACGGAAAATTCGTGAATCGGAAGTTCGGAAGGCGGAAAATCCAGAAAAATCTACCGTTCGCAAACGGGAAAAATCCGCGGCGGATCCGGGTTCGGATCCGCGAACTGGCCATACCTACCCGCAAACTGATTTAAAATGAACATAACAAAATTTACATTATAAATTATGAATAATACACCATAACAGTTTTTTATAAGATATGATCATTTAAGCAATAAAATGTTCGTCTTTTACTTGGTACCATTCATTGACAATAAAAATAACATCCACATAATAAATATTAATGTCCTAATTATAAATGTTGTTAATCAGTTAACTAGCAGCCCCTACCATAATGTAATGAAAGGTTAATTGCATTATCACATAGCAAAGTGCAATATATCTCAAGATGTAATGTACTTGACATCCACACTATCTTAGAGTCAGAGCAATTATTTTAACATCTGTTGGTTTTATCTCCCATGTTGAAAGAGTTCAGTAATGTATATACTTATAAACAATCTTAACTTCTAACTATAATTATTATGATTGAGCAAAAACTTTTGTTTTTAATTAGGTCCACCATTGGGGAAGTACAAAGCCCAGAGTCCCCATCAATGGAGGCCAGACCTAATATAAAACCAGTAATGTGTGCTTCCCACAAACATAAAATAAAAGTAATGTAAATTAATTTTAAATAATATAAATCTTAAATAAGATACTTTAAATTAACTTCAATTACATATGTTGGCTATTTAATTTGCATTTAATTTGATTGAAGACCGTGTATGTTAAGGAGCTATGCCTTACCTCCCATTCTTCTATCAATATCTCAGGAGCCAGGGACGAAGGTAAGAGAGATTTACTTTTTGCGAGATCCACCACAGCTGGTTCAGATCAATTATAGCATGTGCACACTATAATTGATTAGAACCAGGAAGTGGTCGGGACCTGTCAGTGCTGCTGCAGTGGATCGCGCGAAAGGTAAATATACTTACCTTCATCCCTGGCTCCTGAGATATTGATTGAAGAACGGGAGGTAAGGCATAGCTGCTTAACCTCCCAGACTTCAATCAATGCATTAAAGGAATTGTTCACTTTTCAAATGAACTATTCCTTTAATTAACACATTTCATTGCATTTTATATGTAAGCATTAGAGATGGACCTGAACGGCTACCCGGGTGTCCGCTCCAGCGACGATCCGCTGGGCGGCGCTCCAGCCCCAGTGACGCCGACGCTCGCTTGCGCGTCCTGCGTGAGCGCCGTCGTGACGTCACCACGCAGGGGCGCCGGCCGGCGCGAAGTTTAAATGTCCGCTCAGTCCATCCCTAGACGCCCGCTTGTCAGTTGTTTCTGGCGTCTAGGGTTTTTGTTGTTTGGACTCGTGCAGTCCAGTTTCCAGTATCCTGCCATTGTTCCTGCTACCAGCCATTGTATCCAGCCATTGTTCCTGTTACCATCCATCAGCCATTGTATCCAGCCATTGTTCCTGTTACCAGCCATTGTTCCTGTTACCATTGTATCCAGCCATTGTATCCAGCCATTGTTCCTGTTACCATTGTATCCAGCCATTGTATCCAGCCATTGTATCCAGCCATTGTTCCTGTTACCATCCATCAGCCATTGTATCCAGCCATTGCTCCTGTTACCATCCATCAGCCATTGTATCCAGCCATTGTTCCTGTTACCAGCCATTGTATCCAGCCATTGTTCCTGTTACCATTGTATCCAGCCATTGTATCCAGCCATTGCTCCTGTTACCATCCATCAGCCATTGTATCCAGCCATTGTTCCTGTTACCAGCTATTGTATCCAGCCATTGTTCCTGTTACCACCTATCCTGCCAGTGTACTCCAGCATCCAGCTCCGGTCTCCAGTGCATTCCAGCATCCAGTTCCCACTACTTCCTCCTTCATCCAACTAAAACGTGAGTCTTCCCTGTACTCTACCCCAACGGAGTCAGGGCAGCATTACAGACTGACCACGTGGGTAAAAGGGGGTCTAATTTACTTTAAACTCTTAAAAGGGCATTTCATTTAAATCCTATGGGGTGGTCATTCTGTCCCACTTTCAGTGCCGGGGAGTTTTTAGGAAACATTTAGATGTAATAGTAGTTGAAGTTTATGTCTATTGCTCCAATTCCTTTGGTGCAGCAACAGATGAAGATAATTGGGATTGTTAAAAGGATAGGTAGAGGGAGTCTAACATTTTAGTAACTATGTTAGACCATAGTAGGGGAAGATCAATTAACTAATTAAATATAAAGATTTGTAAAAATTGCATTACTTTTGCATCTCTGTGTAATTTTCCACATTACTAACATATGGGCAGGCAAACATATATAAATTAGGCAAACATATATAAATATATATTAGGCATGTCCAGCCTAAAATAAAGTTACCGTAGAAATGTTAATCACCTCCCCAAACCTACTTCACAATATCTATTCAGGACACTGAATAGAGACCTTTGTCTGGTTCCAGCACTGGTTGGCTGTGGAGGAAGCATCTTTGCACCATACAGGTTCAAAAAATGCAGACTGTCATAACATGGTAAAGTGTGAGGTGGGAAGGTGGGGAAGGGTTAAAAGTTGGAGACCTGTATGGTCATAAATAGTTAGGTTGTTGATTGGTACTATTTAACATAATGGGTGATAACATTGGCGCTGTTTTTACTATGTTTTAATGAATTTTAAAAATAAAATTTCATTTATTTTAACTTCACTGTTTTATACCTTTTTTCCTTTTAACTACAGTATAATATGTGGTCTATTAATATACTTTTATTTTCAGATTAACAAAAACTATACACAGAGAACATAAAGACTTGCATACCTCTGAAAACACCCCAAGTGATTGTAAAACAGCCAAGTTGATTTTATTGTAAACATGCCTTAGTAAATATGGCATCAGCTGTAGAGCTTAGCTGTGTGTTGCTGACTGTTTGTACTGTTCTGTTTCAAGGCCCCTCTTATACCACAAGACTGCATCTCTAACAGCTCAAGCTATCTGTTATGCCTAACAGAATTTTCTTTCTTGTAATGCTCATCTTTTCAAATTACAAGGAATTACAAGGGAAAAAAATGGGTCAGTTCTGACAGAGTGTGTGATGTCTTAGCATGCATATACCAGTGCAAAAAGACTTTCCAACCTGATTCATGTTTACTACACTATAGCCAAGAAACAGAGAGGTCTCTTTAGGCTGGTGGAACTGAGAATGCCAATTAATGAGACGGACTGTGGGATATAATAACCATGCACAAGTCCCAGTTTGCATAGAACTGCAGCTGTGATGCCTCTAAATTAATCCGATGCTTATTACTGATCACATTTTATATTTCATGCTTAATAAGTAAAAAGAAATAAATACATTTTACCCATGAGCGCAAGCCAGTGGAAACAAGCAAAACCCTCTTTTAAGACTTAAATAAGATAGTCCTAGTGGAAACTGCATGGCACATTGTGTTATAAAAGTTTCATAGGCATGGATTTACACTATTAATATTTGCTATTTTCATAATAATTGGTTTCATTTGCCACATTGATAGATTCTTACAATATCTTTGAGTGCATAAACAATTTAACTTACATAACTTTAAGCCTTTTAAGGGGATGTGAACTAGTTTTAACACACATCAAGATGTTACTGTATCATTCCTACAAAGAGCCCAAAGGAACTGTCATACTGTACAACAAACCTTTCTTAAACGTCTTAAGAGGCAGGGAAGATTGTAGGAATCCTCATTTTCCCCCAGGCCCAACACATGAAGCCCTACCTTCCTCCTACGAATTAACTATGAAAGTAAAATTATAAATATTTTGTAAATTTGCAGTCAATCCTGTGCCCTCTCACATATCTTTAAGGAGAACGTTGTACTAATAACAGGGTCCCTGATCCTCTTATTCTTTTCAAGTTCTACCGTCTCATAGAGAAAGGTCACTCCACTTAATGTCTAGAGTATGGAAAAAAAAACTAAAGGACACTTTCAAAATAGTCCCAAAATGTTTCCTTCCTTCCATTGGTTTTATACTGTTATTCTAGACAGTTACCTCTGTAAACTATTTCTGTATATTATTATATGTTTGTTTTTATTTTAAATAGTTTCTGCTTTTTTCAATAAAGCATACCAATTAGTCTGTAGGATATTCCATTTGCAAATTTAAATATTGATAAAGGCAATCTATTCAATGTGTTTTATTGTTCAATCTCTTCTCTCTCCCTCCCACAACAGACGAACAGCTGTTCCAAAAACATCTCTTCCATTCACAATATCTGATACTTAATGCTTATTGAAACTAATGATTCTCTCTCCTGCTGGTGCAAAGTGAATTAAATTGCAGTCATGAGTGCAGTAGACTGTACAAGCTAATCCCTTACTGTGTTTAACAGTTTATAGATATCCATTTTGTTTGTGATTTGTAATTTGTAGTCTTTGTATAAACATTGAGAATGCACTTTACAACTTAACTTACAATGTACTAAAATATGACAAAGGCTAAAAACATAATTGTCTATAACAAACAGAATGCTTGTTTCAATCACATTACTGCCAGCATTGCTTGGTAGGTAAGTGTTGGCTGGTCCTGTAAATGCCCCTCCCAAGTCTGCCCAGGATCAATCCAGTGCACAAACTTGAACTCCAAACCTCAGCTGGTGGCACTCCGAATTCCACATCACCTGGTGCTTACATCCACAATACTGCCTCCCCGTGTTAGACGGGGAGTCCTCTCATGAAGTGGATACGTCCATGAAATGTGTCAGGCTGGTAACATGTATGTATCATGAGTGTCCTGATATTACAGAATAAAGTTTGAATTTTACTTACTCCCCGAGTAGCGCATCCTATCTCTCATAAAAGGTTAACAGGATCAATCCAGCCACATCCTCAGAATGCCCAACCCTTGCCTTTTTTAGTACAAAGCAGTTGTGTGGTATGAGATGATTTCTATTTAACTCTTTTTTGCAATAGTCAAGAAATAGATGTTAGGGTTGTCTCATGAAGAAAATTATTGAAATTTTTTTGTAGTGGGTTCTTGCTGTATCTAAATGTACAATTTTTTAAAGGGTTAAGATACCCTTTAAATTCTGCTCTTTTTCGGAAGAGGGTCCTATCTTAATATAAGAGGATATTGAGCACATAGAGCATTGAGACTTAAAAATACTTGACTGGCCACTATGTGGTTATCATACTGTAGATCTGTAAATTAATTTTCAGTGCAACTAAAGAGTAGAGACCACATGACTGAATGATTTACAGTGTAGAAGCAGAAGCCAGCAATCTCTATTCAGGACACTGAACTTTGCAACAAGTGTTGCTTATAGTCGCATATACGGGGCTCTCTGTGAGACCCTGAAATGCCCTGACTCCAGACAGCATGGGCTTCGGCCTTCTTTGTCTGGTTCCAGCACTAGTTGGCTGTGGAGGAAGCATCTTTGCACCATACAGGTTTGAAAAATGCAGATTGTCATAACATGGTAATGTGTAAGGTGGGAAGGTGGGGAAGGGTTAAAAGTTGGAGACCTGTATGGTCATAAATAATTAAATTAATTAAATAATCTGTAAATTAATCTGTAATTAGGGACTGTTCTTCCAGACCTTACAGGCATATTACACCTCTTCCAGAACTTCCACCATAGGAACCAAGCTAATGGACCCTAGCCATTTCAAAACAAATGTTATGACTTTTCCCAAACCAGACTCCAGGCATGGTAAATGTCAGCGAGAATGGAATGGAGGGAAGGCAGAGTTTCCATAAAGGTCAAAGATAGGCCAGCATTACATTAATCATAATGATTTCCATTTATGAAAAAGTGATATACTGTACATATACCAATACCGTATTTATAAATGGAAGGATAACCCCGTCAAATCAATATCACACATGCTGCTCTCATGATAGCAAGTGGAATGAGATAATCGGGTTGTTAAGATATCAATGTACAGATTTAAAATTTAAACATGTCATAAAGTTGTACACCCACCCTAATGCAGATAGGAGGGGGAAATTCTCTGTGGAGACCTTTAAAAACGGGAAACTTTCTAAGGTCTGGTGTTATACTTTTAAGGTCCAACCTGGTAGGGGTGTGTCCATTATTTCTTCCTGCCTCTGGAAGAAGAATTTTGCAAGCTCAGGTATTTCGCCTTTTTAATTTTATATATTGTATTTGTACTTTTATTGTATGTCTATATTTGTACCATCATTTTCTATTATTTTGTATTATATGCACTGTCCACCTTTTAGAATATTAATTCTAAATTTAATAAGTTTTGTCTTTGATGCTCTAAAAAACTCAAGTACCCACTGATAAAGTTACATGTGTTCTGATGGTCTAATACAGACCTGGGCAAAGGCCATGGGGCCACATGCAGCCAATTGTCTGCCCCTGACTAGCCCTTTAATACAAGACCTGTATGCAAAAAATCTGTCCACATTAAAATCCATATTTTTCTGTAGTTTAGCCTCCCCCCTCAATCCCTAACTGCGTTGTCCATTTTAAAAAAAAATATAAAATCAGAGAACTTACTTACCAGCCATCGTTCATGGAGGGAGGGAGAAAATCAGCTCCCCTGCACATTTCTGCAAAACTCCCAGAGGCAGGAGAATGTACAGAGAACTTTACTCAGGCAGAAAGGCTCCTGCTCTTCACTTTACTTGACTTTGGACAAGCACTACAGGAGAACCATAAGGAGCAGAGGCATAAGGTAATGATTTATTAACACTACACAGTGGGGTAAGTATGGGGTTAAATGTTAGTTTTGGGGGTGGACCTGCCCTTTATTAATAATTGATTGTCTCAGCCTAGAAAATTGAAAATTGAGTTGAACCTATTAAGGTGGCCATATATATACCCAATATTACTTACCCAATCAAGCCCTCATGCGATGTTAGATCGATCCTGCCGGAACCGCCTCTCCCGTTCTTCTATGCAACCGACATGTGATCGCAAAATCCCATTCATTTTGCGATCGCATGTCGGTCGCATAGAAGAACAGGATTGATCGAACGTTGTGTGATCGCTCAGTCGGGTAAGTAATATCGGGTATATGTATGGCCACCTTTAGTCCCTTCACATCAATCCAAGTTTATCATGCAGCCCGCTTTTTAATTGAATTGCTTACCCCCCGTCTATTGAATGCTTTGCTTGTGTAAATGCTAATTAATCTGTGACTGCTGGCAGGGAAGTGTGAATGTGTGAAGCTAATTAATCCTTTGGTTGCTGGATTGAGTGGTGTAGTGTTAACCATTTAACTGCCAGGGGTGTGCATAGCTAGTGAGAGTAAAGAATGATTGTGTGGTGTCCCCAAGGCCTTAGACATGGGGGGGTGGCGGTGAAATACATATTGGTTAGTCAGATCACGTGCCCAGAGAACTGGCGTTTGTGACACAGACCAAGGACAGCGTGGTCATCAGGTGTATGTGAAGTTGGTTTGTCTTACCTCCAGTTGCAGTTGAGTTGGAAGTTGGCTGTATGTACACTTACAGGGAGATGTAATAAAAGTTCTTATCGTTAAAAATGGTGCTAATGTTGCCCCAACCAATCAGATGTTAGCTTTCGAATGTTAAATAAGATCTGATTGGTTGGGGCAAAATTAGCCCCATTTTTAACGATAAAAACTTTTATAACATCTCCCTGTTAGAATTGGGGATTACGTGAGTACTGACGATAATCTCTTTTTGATATACAGTGTAACTAACTTTATTAACTGAGAAGATTATCCATACCCAATCAATTTACATTGCACAGCCGGTTTGGCTGAAACTCGTGCCATGTATGGGCACTTTGTCAGCCGAAACACCTTTTTGGTTGAGCCCCGACCAAACAGCCATTTCGTCCAACAAAGTGTCCATACATAGCATGATTGTCAGCTGAATTGGTCGTGCATACACATTGTGCGTCGCGGGTCGCATGTGTGTATGCATCTTTACTGACATTATACAGATGTTATCTTTTGCCCCAATGTCTGAAAGTTGCGGTCGTAAAAAAAAAACAAAACCCCCCAGTAAATATAGATTCAATAATAACAGCAGGTAATTAGAGAATTTGCACAGGTTACACAAACAATCAGGGCATAAGATATAGGCAGATTTGCTCTCATTGAAATTTCACATAGATACAACTAAAACAGGTTAAAAATGACTTTGCAAAATGGATACAGTCATATTTATGGCCATATTTATAGAGGTGAGGTATCACTTTTTAGCTTACTATTGCATGGTATTCTATGACCGAACGTTCATTAATTAATGAACGTTCGGCATAAATATATGACCATGGCTATACATTTATGGCCAGGGTCGTACATTAGTGATAATGCGCGGTATCGCTAAATTGCAACCCCCCAATGCAACAAGTAAAATATATAGAGAAATAGGAAAGTATGCATCCACACAGAGTGCAACTAGTGACCAAATTTATTCAATACACACAAAAAGTAGAAGCCAAGTTATTTATCCAGAGAGAGGGCAGGCTTTTTAAGTCCCAATACATTGGTAACATAAAATGTAAGAAATTTAATTGGATGTGCACTAGGCTTCTACTTTTTGTTAAAAGTTACTAATATAAAAAAGGTCAAAAGTTAGGACCCAGCAGAATAAAGCAAACCTTGAAATGGTTACTAGGCTTAAAATAATTTGGCCAAGTTATTGAACTGATTGCTTTAATTTATCCAGAGAGAAGGGCAGGATTTTTAAGTCGCAATACAATGGTAAAATAAAATGTAAGCTATTTAATTGTATGTGCACTAGGCTTCTACTTTTTGTATGTATTAAATAAATGTGGTCACTAGTGGCACTCTGTATATATCTTGCTTGCTGCATTGGAGGTGCATTCTTGCTGCATTCCAAGCCTCTTTGAAATGTGTACTCTACCCAAAGTGGGTCATGTGTTCAAGTACTTAGAGCTGGAGAGCTAGTACCAAGACAGCAAGTGAAAGAGCAGCAGGGACTTTCATCTCAATTAAAGTAGATACTGATATAAGGAAAACATTTTAGAAATATGTCTCCTAAGAAGGTAAAAAGTTACTAAGGTAAAAAAAATATTAAAGATTAGGACCCAGCAGAATAAAGCAAACCTTGAAGTGATTGCTGGGCTTAAAATAATTTGGCCAAGATATTGAACTATTTGCTTTAATTTATGCAGAGAGAGGGCAGGCTTTTTAAGTTACAATACAATGGTAATATAAGATGTAAGGTATTTAATTGGATGTGCACTTGGCTTCTACTTTTTGCATGTATTGAATAAAATTGGTCACCTGAACACCTGTCATTGAGTCAGAAACTCCACATGCTATCTCACTTATATCCAGAAATAAAGGGTATGTCAGTGGAATTGTACTCACGCTACATAGACTCACTCGCATTCTAGCATATAATGCCATGCAAACCTGGAAAAGACCACACCTGCCCAGAGTCCGATATCCGTAATGCAGGTCGATTTTGCAAAATCCTAGCTAAAATTTGTATATTGTATTTGTTAATGCGTATTATTTTGCTGTACACGGGCATACATTTACTAGTCTTGAAATACAGATATCGCTGGGTATCACAGATTATTTTCTAATCCAGACATACAGGTATGTGTATACTAAAACCATTTCTGTATTTCCAGTAACATTAAAAATAAAAACATATGTTAGGTTAAGCCAGTGCCACCAGACCAACGGATCTTAATTTATACATAAATCGCCGGAGTGGCATGATATTACATGCAAAATCGAAGTATACTACATCAACTGCCATGCCGGAATCTAAATTCTTACTCACTTCTTCATAAAAACCAAGCATATTATAAAATGTATTTCTCATTAATCCATGCAGATATCTACTTATAAAATCAGTTCTAGAGATTTTGGGATTTGGGATTGGGATTAAATCTACTTTTTTCCAATTTAGAGTCTAGATAAAACTGGCCTGAGGTTTCTTAAGAACTGATGATGTATTTCATAATGTCCTGGGGCTTTATTGATATTAACGTTGTCTAATTGTTTCTATTCTGTCAGCCAGAGTGAATTTTCTTATTTTATACCATTCTTATTATTACAGTGACTGCTATAAGGACTATGTTTCTCTATAGTGTATACAGGGGGGGAAATGGTTTAGCACATTTGTCTTCTTGGCATCCTTTATAACCATCCTAGCCCCATTATTTAATGTTCCCATATCTCTCTCTCCATCTGTTTACTATTTATACTATACTATAGACATACTATATACTTTTCTATATTTTTAATGCTGTCAGGAACTTCATTCATCTTTGCTCTCAGTTCTCCCTTTTACTAGATCTCCTCATGTACTGTTCAGCTCATTGTAACATAGTAACATAGTAATTGAGGTTAAATAACGACATACGTCCATAAAGTCCAACCTGTTCACCCTCCTTTTTTTTTTTTAACCCTACCTAACAGTTGATCCAAAGGAGTCAGGAATTCCTTCCGGACTCCAAATGGCAATCGGAAAGTATCCCTGGATCATCCAGATCTATATGTATTAATGTATTAACCACCCCTAGTTAGTATGCTCACTCCTAGTTAGTATGCATGTATCCTCTCTATGTATCCACCCCCTCACAAAACTGAGGCACACAGAGTGTGGAGCATGTGCAGTGGAGATGATTTGTGCCCCCTACAGTCAATAGCATTCACCCAGTGGTTTTGTGTTATAGTGATAGTGAAAGTAAAGCTGCTTTACTATGGAAAGGTGTGTGTGTGTAGTGGGGGGGACTTTGTAATTGTTTTTTTAGGTACAGTGCTACATTCGGACTTCAGTAACACAGACAGCAGCTAACTGCAGGATTGGGTTTATCTGCAAAAAAAAGAGCACAGAGTAACAGATAATGCTTTTTCCCTTTCATGATATTAATGCTGAATCCATTAGCCATGCAGTGACAGAGAAATAAGCTTTACTTTTATAGAATGGAGAGTTTCTACATGTAGTGTGCCGGGGGGGGGGGGGGGGGGGAGTTTACTTTAAAAAGTAAAACTCCCTGAGTTAAAAAAAAACAAGGGATAGGAAGGTCAGAGTAGAAAAAAAAAGATTGTTGGTAATTAATCCTCATTACTGTGTGATAAGTTTAAAAATGATTTAGCACAGTTTCCATGTCCTTTACAGCACCACCTGAAAATCGTATTTAATCAAACTGGATGTACTGTATTTTTTTTTTTTTTTACAAAATCTAATTGGTTCTACATACTATCAGATTAAATCTTAAGCAATCATATTTTGAGTTTGTGCATATACATTAGAAGCTTATTAAAAAAGTGCCTTGGAGATGAAGAAAGAATAAATATTATATATAATATTATATAATAGAAAAGGTGAAGACTAAATACTAGTACTGTTAATAGGTTAGCTGGAGAAGTGGTTAAATGGCCCTTAAACCAAACTGAACAACACTTCTAATCCTAAACAAAACTACAGAATGTGCAACTACTTACTGTACAGATGGATTTTTTTCCCTTAGAACATTTAAATTTAAACTTGGTAAAGGTCACAGTGCAAAATAAGTTTCACTCAGAGAAGCTATTTACCACAATTTATAGGACAGTGCTTATATGTTCTGAGCAAAATTATAGTTAATGTGATGATGGAGTAGCAAATACATTGCTTAGAGACTGGAAAATACTATTTCAGCGACAGTTTAGCAAAGCACAGGCAGCAGGGGAGAATATTTTCTTCAGAATAGTTATCTGAAGATCTGGTATCAGAGGGTGCTAGATAAATTGCTGGTAATTAGGCACTTAGTTTCCCTTTTTCTTATTCTAAAGAAAATTCTTCTTTTCTGTTTTATTCTCTGAACCATACAGTTAAACATTATTATAACAGCATTTAATGAACCTTTAAACGGGTCAATGTTTTGTTGTATTAGCTTGCTTTCTGGCTTGCCTAAAATATAGTTTAAACCTCCAGTTATTTTCACTTCTTACAAAGTCTTGTATTGCGAAATGGTCATTAAAAAGAGACACAAACAATTAATAGGATGGGGGGGGGGAATGAGTTCAGAGCTTTAATAATGACATCATTTTATAAATCAACTTATTAACAACCATAAAGTATAAAATCTATTTTTCAATAATGAAATAAAAAACAAACAAACATTGTATTATAACATCAACAAACAGGATATCATTGCATTCATTTTTTATGAAGAGACTATTTATAGATTATTAAATGCCTGAGATACCGCAATGTAGTAATCGCTTTATGAGATTTACTGCACAGTGCTCAGACAGGTAATAAATAGAGATGGGTGAAACTGCTAAAATCGGTTCCGCCTGCAATTTTTCAGATTTTTGAAAAAATTTGAAAATTCACGTAAAAATAAGTCAATGGGAAAAAAAATCCACACAGATCTTCCTACATATAAGGTAAAAGAGCAATGGTAACTTACTGTTTTCACATTCTATTTTCAAGCCACGTTCAAAAATGTTCAAAAATTCGAGAGAATTCGAATTTTCAAGGATTTTTGGAATTTTCAAGGCATTTTTAAAAATTTTGTAAAATAATGATACAGTAACTTACTATAAATGGCTCTGGGACCTCGGAAATGATCTTGGAAACAGAAAATCAGATTCTTTCTGAAAGAATCTGATTGTAACGAATTCTGATTGGTTAGTAAACCAATCAGATTCTTTCAGAAAGAATCTGATTGGTATACTTTTTGAAGAATCTGATTGTTACTAGAGACGTTCGAACTTCAGAAAATCTCTTGGATTTTTTCATGGATTATTTTAAAAATGTGAAAATTCACTATTAAAGTCAATGGGGGGGGGGAATTCAGAAATTTCTGCCTAAAATAATGGTGTAAATAGCAATGGTAACTTACTATAAATGGATCAGGGATCTGGGAAATGGTCTGGGAAAAAATATCAATGCCCACAATCTTTAAAAAATACAGTCTGGTTTCGGAAACTTCACACGCTTCCATGTTTTGCATTCTAAACATGCAATTTTTCACACAAAAAAAAGAAAGAAAACAGAAAACTTTCTGCCTGCTCAGTCTTCTGTTCTACTTCTCCTGGTACCCATAGACTGTTACATAGATTGTTACATTACAATTGAGCTGTGAGTTAGAATCAGCAGTCTTGTTTCAAAAATGTATCCAGTCTGCCGTGTGATTGACAGTAGCATAGAGAACTCTATCAATATTAACCCTGCAGCTGCCTGAGGTGATTGCTGAGACTGGGTTTATATTCTTACTGTACTTACATAACGATGCACTGTCGGTTGCAGAGAATGTCTCCTATAGACTGCACGATCGGCAGTTATTTACTGTCATGTCCGGTCAACCTTTTATCTGGTCCAGCGGTCGTCGCCATCCACTGAAATAAGATTTTTTGCCCCCCAAAATCTGCTAATGTGTGTACCCAGCTAATGAATATGCTTTATAACAGAAGTAAAGGATATATCTGTATTGGTTTTGGCAAGTTGAGAATATATACATATTTTCTATTATATATGATACATATATAATAGAAAATATGGATCTATGTTAAATAAAGAAACTATGTTAGATATAGAAACTATGTTGTGAAACTATGTTAGATATAGAAACTATGTTAAAATTCTACACTGATTAAAGGGCAACTGTGATCTCCAAACAAGTTAGGGTTGAATGAAAGCATGCAGTATTTTTTTTATAATGAGCTGACAATCACATCTCTGGCTTTACCCTTTGAGATATCATATTGAGGTGAATGTTCAAACTTCCTGCTTCCAGTAGGGCAGTGGGGGAAAAGAATGCTCAGTAAAGATTTAATGCTGGGGAAAACAGGATGTACCTGGGGGGAAAATTGACAGTTCAGAAGGGGAGCCTTTTGATGCAGACAGGCTGGTCACATGGCTTTAAGCTGGTCACATGGCTGAAACAGGAAGTAATATTGCTCCAATTGGAAGAATTGGAGACCACAGTTACCCTTTAATAGGTACAGTTTGTTTTATGGGCTTTAGAAATCCCAGTAACTGAATATTTTTATATATTGATGTTTTTATCATTCAAATGTATATTAAATTGTTAATATGCTAATTATGTATATACAAACTTTTTCTGTACATAAGTGCATTGTTAAAATGCTAATTTCGTATGTACCACCTCTGTGTATAAGGGCGTTGTTAATATTGCTAATTATTTGTATACCACCTCTTTGTGTATATAAGGGTGTTTCACTGTCACCTGCAAAGCGGTGCCTCACCCTCTACCCTCCCCTCTTCCATCTTCTACTATGCAGCGGGATGCTGTGCTCAAGTGCCATTATGTGTGTGCTTTTACCCATTTACAAATAAAGGTGAAGTTTTAAAACCCTCCAGCTTGAAGCCCATTGTTTCCAGTGTATATGTTTTCAAGCACTTCAGCACCATGCTGAAAGCCCGCTGATGTGGAGCTCCACTAATGAAGGGGGTTGGTGAACGCTCCCCTTTAGGTTAAGTCTTGGAACATCGATTCAAACATTAGATAAATATCAAAAATTCAATCATTAAAAGTTCCGAAGTTTAGTGTTAAAGCTCAGGTTCAAGTTCAGTTATAGTCCATCTCTATTCATCAACTACCTGCTTGTAAAAATTCTACGCTTGCCCCTGGATTTGATGCATTTACCAATGGGCGCCAGGCACATACAGTGCAAGTGTAAATGTATGATTGTGGCCATACATTTACTTCTGCAATTGTACATTATTGATAACCTACGATAGATAGTATACCAATCAGATTAATTCTGAAAGAATCTGATTGTATCCAATCAGAATTAGTTACAATCAGATTCTTTTAGAAAATATCTGATTGGTATGCTTTCTGAAAGAATCTGATTGTAACCTATTCTGACTGGAAAAGAATCTGATTGGTTAGTATATAAATCAGATTCTTTCTGAAAAATCCTGATTGTAACTAATTAGAATTGGTTACCATCAGATTCTTTAAGAAATCCCAGAGCCATTTACAATAGGTAACTATCATTTTTACAAACTTTTTGAAAATTCGAGCTTTTGAAATTTTTTAGAATTTTCCAAATTTCTAGAATCTTAAAAGATTTCGAACATGGCCCAAAAAAAAATTCTGTGAAAACTGCGATCCACGTTCTGGCACATTTAAACACAATACATCAAAAAAGCCTATGAAGAGTCACACCAAGTGCAATGCTTTTTAGGTTCAAAATTAAAATCATTGCACAATGATGATGTTATTCTATTGTCATAGGAATATTACAAAAAATTGCACCCTGACACATTTAAACACAATAAACCATTACAGCCTAAAGAGTCACAAAAAGTGCAATGCTTTTTAGTTTCAAAATTAAAATTGTCGCACAATGATGATGTAATTCTGATGTCATTGTGATATCACAAAAATGGCACCCTTACACATTTCAAAATTTTTTGAAATGATTTTTTAAATGATGTAGAATAAGAAGTTGCACAAAGTGCAATAAATTTTAGGGAAAAAACTAAATTTCGTGAAATATTATGATGTTTTTGCTGATGCCATGACATAATTTAAAACATAAACATTAATACAGTTGAACATGATTAAATGGCATAATTAAATGTTGTACCAAGTGCAATGCTTTTTAGGTTCAAAACTAAAATTGTAGCACAATGATGAGGTCATTATGTTGTCATAGTGGCATCACAAAAAATTGCATCCTGACACATTTAAATATAATAAATCAAAAAAGCATAAGAAGAGTCACACAAAGTGAAATGCTTTTTAGATTCAAAATTGAAATTGTCACACAATAATGATGTCATTCTGATGTCATAGTAACCTCACCAAAAATTGCACCCTGACACATTTAAACAAAAGTAGAAAATAAACCCTAAAGAGTCAAACAAGTGCAATGATTTTTAGCATCAAATTGGCATAAAATTAGGATGCTCATTAGTTAAAATAAAAATTGCCGCATGTTTATGATGTCATTATGTCATAGCAACATCACAAAAATTGCATCCTGACACATTTAAACACAATAAATCAAAAAAGCATAACAAGAGTCACACCAAGTACAATTCTTTTCAGATTCAAAATTAAAATCGTTGCACAATGATGTCATTCTGATGTCAAAGTGACAACACCAAAAATAGCACCCTGACACATTTAAACACAATAAACCATTACAGCCTAAAGAGGCACACCAACTGCAAAGCCTTTTAGGTTCAAAATTATAATTGTCGCACAATGATGATGTCATTCTGATGTCATAGTGACATCATAAAAATTTGCACCCTGACACATTTAAACTCAAAAAAACAATAAAGCCACAAGAGTCACACAAGTGCAATGCTTTTCAGCGTCAAAATTCAAATCAGAATAAAATGAAGATACTCAGAGCTAAAATAAATATTGACACATAATTATGATGTCATGCTGATGTCATAGTGACATGACAAAAAACATGACACATTTTTAAACACACTAAACCATTACGGCCTAAAGAATTACACCAAGTTTCAAAGCTTTTTAGATTAAATAAAATTGTCGCACAATGATGATGTCATTCTGATGTCATAGTGACATCACCAAAAATAGCATCCTCACACATTTAAACACAATAAATCTAAAAAAGCATAAGAAGAGTCACACCAAGTACAATGCATTTAGATTAAAAATTAAAATCGTTGAACAATAATTATGTCATTCTGATGTCATAGTGACATAAAACATTGCATGTCACTATTTCCTATGTTATTTTAACATAGGAAATTGCATATGACATAATACATTTATTTTCTATTGATTTTTATTTTCTGAACCAATCTGGTAGGTGGAAAGTATGGGGGCTTTGCGTCCATAGAGACCTTATTTTGTAGAATGAGTCAAGAGTATCTTAAAGAATGTGACCTAGTTTTTCATTTATAAATATATAATTAATGCTATCTATGACCCTTGCAATATATAATTCTGTTCGTCTCCATTGGGCTCCCACATGTATTTTAGCTGCTAACATAACGAATTGTATAAATTTGTTGTCATGCCTGCTTAATTCTTGAATTTCTCTGCCCAGTAGTGCCACTTGCGGGGGTTTTCTATTTGACAGTGTAAATTTTTGTTATTAATAATAAAATATTGTCCCAGTATATTTGAATAGTCGGACGTGTCCACCAGATATGGTGGAAATGTCCTTGAGTCTGGCATCCCCTGAAACATATAGGGCTATGGGTAGGGTACATTTTGTGTAGTACTGTAGGAGTGCGGTATGTTGTGTAAAGTACTTTAATGGCGGTTTCCCTTAGGGCTATGTTAGTGCTACCTTTATGTAGTGTTTCAAAGGTTTTGTTCCAGGTATAAATTCTCAAAATCAGTTAAACTGTCTTCAGTTCTATTTATTTTGTAGGTGGTTAAGAAGTTTTTAATTTGTAATATTTGAAAACATCCCCTAGGGGGGATTTTAGTATGTTTTTGAATGTAGGATATGGTTAGATTATCTCCTAATCTGTTCGTAAAAATATATTGTCTATCTCCACCAGAGAAATCCCAGGTTTTGGTAACCTGGGGTAAAATCAGGGTTATGGTTAATTGTTGCCATCAAGGGTGGTTTTTGTATAAATTTGTATTTTGTTTTGATTCTGTTCCATATATCAAGAGTGGCATTAGTACATTGGCTGATTGTATGTGTGTCTGTTGCCAGGTGGTATCAATGCTATTGAGTCAATTTGTGCAGGATAAATCATATCTGATTCCAGGGACACCCATCTAGGTATTTGGGTTTTGCGGTGCCATGTTATCAGCTGCTATGTAATATTTATATAGGTGTGGGACTCTAAGTCCTCCCTGTGTTTTAAGTTTAAATAGCAGCAATTGAGATATTCTGGGTCGTTTTCCTTCCCATATGAATCGCATTATTCGTTTCTGCATAGGTTCCAACCATGACTTCGATATCTGTATAGGCAGACATCTTAAGAGGTATAACAATCTAGGTAATACATTCATTTATAAGTATTAATGCACCCTATCCATAAGATATTCATCTTTTCCCATTTGTCCAGGTCTGATTTTACTGTGGCATAGATAGGAGGCATATTTTTTTGATACAGAGTTTCTAAGGAGGGTGTAAAATGGAAAAAGGAAGGCTTCAGATACTTAGGGATTCACCATCCCTAAGTATCTGAAGCCTTCCTTTTTCCATTTTAGGTCAAAAATAAGTGAGATGAATTTTTCCTGATAAGGGGTCATATGGATTCCTATCAGTGTTTATTCACAGCACTGTTAACGGTCCGATCTTTTGGAGTTGATTAATTAAATTTGACATAGTGGTGAGGGGGGTAATGGTTACGGCTATATCGTCTGCAAATAAGCTTGGTTTATATTGGTTGTTTGCTACAGTTACTCCTCTGATGTCTACATTATCTCTTAAAGTACGTTGTTAATATTGCTAATTATGTACGGTATATGTATGTATTTTATTTCTTATATTGCGGTAGATATTCCGCAGCACTTTACAATTATTTACTCAATTCACATCAGGCCCTGCCCCAAAGAGCTTACAATGTAATCACTTTATGCACACATACAACCTACCAGTATGTCTTTATGATTGTGGGGGAAACCGGAGTGCCCGGAAGAAACCCACGCAAGCACGGGAAGAACATACAAACTCCTTGCAGATACTGTATGTTCAAGGGTGGAATCAGGACCTCAGTGCTGCAAGGCATCAGTGCTAACCACTGAGCCACAATGCTGCCCTATATACCACCTCTTTCTGTATACAAGGGCGTTGTTAATATTGCTAATTATGTATATACCACATCTTTTTGTATATAAGGGCATTTCACTGTCACTAAACTTGTAAAGCTTTAGATTAGACTGTAAGATCTTCGGGGCAGGGATTTCATTCCTAATATGTCATGGATTGTTGCACTTATATTAATTTATACATTATATAATAAATAATATATATATATATATATATACTTTCTTAACCGATTTATGCAATTGTATTTAATTAAATTTTATCTATCTGTATAATTGGCTTCACTTTCCCCTTGTTTGTATACTCTGTATTTTCTAAATGTACAGCACTGCGTACCCAAGTGGCACTTTATAAATAAAATTATAGGACCAGGAGGTTCTGGGTCCATCCTTTGCTACAGGAGAGGGAGCAGAAGGGACAGTTTTGGACCTTGTATGATGACCTGCTTCAGCATCCTGACATGTTCATCTCATACACCAGGATGTCCATCCAGAGGTAAGATTTTTTTTTTATTTTGTTTCAACACTCATCATCTGCTGGTTTTTGGATACATGTGAATTAAACAAAATGTTACAAATAGTTTTTCTGCTGGATATTTTGTGATGAGTGATGAGCTTCAAAGGGAAGATACAACCTTCAGGATGAGTGTTTCACCTACTGAAAGACTTATGATTACACTTAGGTAAAAAATTTATTTTGGAAATTGTTATTGAGATGGGTAGTGTGTTTGCACTGGAGTGTGTAATGTGTTTGTTTCCACTGGAGTGTGTAGTGTGTTTGTTTGCACTGGAGTGTGTAATGTGTTTGTTTGCACTGTAGTGTGTAATGTGTTTGTTTGCACTGGAGTGTGTAATGTGTTTGTTTGCACTGGAGTGTGTAATGTGTTTGTTTGCACTGGAGTGTGTAGTGTGTTTGTTTGCACTGGAGTGTGTAATGTGTTTGTTTGCACTGGAATGTGGTAATGTTTTTTGTTTGCAGCACTGGAGTGTGTAATGTGTTTGTTTGCACTGGAGTGTGTAATGTGTTTGTTTGCACTGGAGTGTGATCTGTGTGTGCTGTTTTTTAAAAAAAAAATAAATGTGACTTTCCAGGGTACATAAATGCCACAGATTCTTGTACAAGTCATTCTAAATTGAGAAAGCCAGTCGGATGACTAGCAAAACATCTTCAAGAACTAAACTTCAAGTCCAGTTGATCTAATTGAATACAACAGATATACCATGACCTGGATGAATGAGAACATTCACAAGCATATTTTTCCATTGTTCTGCTGGCTGTTGTATATGCCGATTACCACTTTACTTACATTGACGTTGGAGGATATTGAAGCTGTAGTGACTCTGCCATCCTCCAGCACAGCAGATTTGGTGCCAAGCTTTATCGGGGTCAGTTGAACCTCCCCCATCCCAAACTACGGCCTGGTACAAACTCCCCATCATACCCATTTGCCTTTGTGGCTGATGAGGCATTTGGACTCTCCGAACATCTCCTGAGGCCTTTTTCTTTAAAGTCTCTGAATGATGTGAGGAGAGTCTTTAATTATCGTCTTAGCGGGGCCAGAAGAGTGGTGGAGTGCACGTTTGGCATACTGACAAACAAATGGAAGATTCCATCTGCATGAAGAAAAAGAATGCTGTGGCTGTTGTGAAAGCAGTATGCATACTGCACAATGTTGTCTGGGACAAGGAAGGTTTGATTTTACCCCTGCAAACAGAAGTCCTGTTACAACATCTAATGTGCCACGAGGAGGAGTATCTGAATGGCACAATATTTCTTGACCCCTGCTGGTTCTGTCCCTTAGCAAAGTCAGCAGATTCAATTATTTTGTTTATTTTTTGTGCCTATATAATAAAATATTTGTGTGAAAATTTTTAGTTGTTTTACATTTTATTTTCAAACATCGATTGTATACCAACTTATATAAAGAGCAATCTCAAAACACTCCTCATTTCCTATGTCTATATGTAAATACTGTGCGTGAAAGATATATTTATACAATCCAAGTTGCCAACAAAATGGTCAATTTAAAAAAGTGTTTACAAAAAATGAGAAAATTCCTTACAAATCATTGAAACTTGAAAAATTATACTTTGCTAATGCCCCATTTATGTTCCACAAATGAACTGTTGAAAACTACTGTATATCCTTGAGTATAAACCGAGGTACCTATTTTTAATAGAAAAAAATAGTTAAAGTAAGTGACTCAAGTATATACCCATAGTACAAATTATAAACACTACTGCCTTCTGATTCTGTATTATTTGGAGACTTAGTTGCCCTTTAAATGGATGGCACAATTCTCATACAGTATGTAAATTCTGCTGTCCATTTCAAAGACAACTAAAGCCTCTACAGATATTTCTAAAGTACAACTACCATCATGCTTTGGTAGTTTACAAACATCTGCACTATACCCCCCACCCCCATCGGCTGCCGAATTTCTCAAAAAAATGGCTCACTGTAGTATAATCAATGTTGGGTTTTCAGGATGATTTCTCAGCATGAAAACCTCTGATTATGCTTATATATCTTCTGCAATTCAAACACAATGGTTGAATTTGGATATTTGTTTTCCTGTTCTTCTCACATCTGCTACGATGCTTTTTGTGTGTGTGGATTTTCATTTTTATGTTGAAAGTTTGCATCCCTCATCTTGTCTTACATTTATTTTTGTGTAAAGAAGATTGGAAAAAATAAAGACATGCAACTAATTCCCTGAATACATATATATTGGACATTCTGAGACCTAGACAAGCTGCATGAAAAGCCAGGGCAACATTCATTTAAATAGGGCACAAATTTTGGTGAGGAAAAAAACATGTATCCATATTAAAACAGGATGCAATATAAGATGATTTGAGGATGTGTTTTGAATAAGTTTATGTTGGGAAGGAGGGAAAACAAGTTACTATTCCCACCATGCATATATATCACATATTAAGGAGTGAATGATAAATTATTTCTGCATACATGTATATAAAATTTGGAAGATTGACTACAGAACGAGATAAAAAAAAATATATGGCCACCACAGTGGCTCAGTTATTACAACTGATGAATTGCAGCAAGGTAGTCCTGAGTTCTAACCCACCATTGGAGTTTGTGTGTTATCTGCATGCTGCCATAGGATTCCTCTGGGCACTCTGGTTTTACCAAAATCATAAAGACATACTCATAGTTTGTATGTGTCAAATAAAGGAGATTCGATAGTAAGCTCTTCAGGGCAGGGTCTGATGTGATTGTATACATGTAATTGTAAATAATAAGAAGAATATTAAGAACATAGACATATATCTAACATAACATCAGAAGTATGACTGCTATCTAGAGATGTTAAGTATCATTCATTTAGACCATCAAACTACATGTATGTTTTAGCACTATAAAATAAAAAAACAAAACATGGCTTACCTTTGATTTGGGAATAAGATAGTGACTTTTGACTCCTAAACACAGAGCAAGTTGATATATTCATCCATATGATGATTCCCATTTAGTATTATGTATATTGCTTTTTGTATGTTCAAACATTTGTGTCTTACACTGCTAGTCAACGTCTATGTTGTTAGGACATAAATGTCAAAAATGCCACATCAATTTGATCTTCCAAACTGGAAGAAAAGGCCATGGTATCAATTCAGTAACATAAATGGAAATAAAGGCCATGGTATCACTTCGGTACCATAAAAATGGAAAACAAATATATGGTATCTCTCCGGTACAGTAACTTAAAACAAAATACAAATATATCTGTTGTATTCAATTAGATCAACTGGACTTGAAGTTTAGTTCTTGAAGACTTTCGCTAGACTTTCCGACTGGCTTTCTCAATTCAGAATGACTTGTACAAGAATCTTTGGCAATTATGTACCCTGGAAAATCCCATATTAGCATATCACAGCCAAGTGTTTAGGGCGTGATTGGATAGTGGCTAAGAGGTGTTATAAGAACGCCCAGAGTAAGGTGTCAAAACAGCATTGTACATTGCAGACAGTTGGTGTCGAACCCCCCCACCTCTATTTAGGCTTGGTTTCTTTATTTTCACATAAATGGCCTCCTTGACACCTCTCTTGAACCAGTCACGTCCCTTTGCTGCATATACATGCCAGATTACATTGGCTGCATTGACATTTATGGGGGAAATGGTTCCATTGGCTGCAGCACTGGTGGCACTTTTTGGACTTACGATTGAGTTGGTGGACTTCAGTACATCCACCAACTCAATTGTAGTTTCCAATCCCTTGTCCTCTGGCACCTTCTTCCTGATTGGAATTAAACTCATGGCAAAGTGATATTCCTAGCCACTTTCTACACTTTCAGCACTCTGTACCTGCTGCTTGGACTGCAGTGAACTTATTACTGACTGCATTGATGACTCATCCTGTGTTAGCTTCTTGCATCCTTTAGTTTGCATGCAGCAGGTATGTAGCGCAGAAGAATGGGAATGAGCTGATGACGCAACAGACATCATTGCTGAAGTGGCTGGTGGGGAATGACCTGGTTCATGGTGGCTGGCTATTCTACCCTCTTCCACACTTGGGAATATGGGTGTGGCTGGTGTAGCACTACAACTTCCTCCTCTTCTTCAATGTTATCCTTAGTACTAAAAAACAACAAGGAGAGTCTAAATTGAGAAAAATATGCTATTATTGGGCTTGCCACGTGTGTAATTTGAGAAAAAAGACTTACGCAGATAAAGCCATGGCTGGACGAAGGAAATCCAGGATGCCGGAATATCGATATTTGCAGCAGCACCACTACGGCTCTCTTCCTGCTCTGCATGCAGCTTACACTTATCCTTTACGGGCCAGCAGCATGTTTTAATTTCTTGCACTGTATTTAAAATTGATGTTTTTGCACTTTACAAGTTGATTCAAAGGTCTCCATCGAGCTCCTGCCCAATCTCCAACCAGACAGTTCAGATAGTGATTAACTCCTCAGTGGACAGGGATTTCTTAAGGCCAGCCATTACAACTATCATCCCCACACCCTAAAACAAAACCACCACACCACAACCAAAACCACCACACCCCAATCCCACCACACAAAAACCCACACTGCTCACACAATACACTGCTTCAAAATCCCCAAAAATGAACCAAATACCCACACAAAACACACGCTTTATTCTCTCCACAAACAACACCTGCCTCTCTCGTTTCACTACACCCTCAAAGAAACAAGATGTGACTGACACAGGATTTGCTTAAAAATCGCAAATGCCTGCGTTGTGTTCTCTGGTATCTGCTTCTGTCCGCTTTTTTAGCGCATCCATAGACTTTGCATTGACATGCGATTTTACAAAAAGCGGAGAAAAAATGGTGATCGCATCCACATTTAACAGTTCGCAACACATATAGTGTGGCCTACTTCCCACGCTTTACGTTATATTTTCCCTGACATTGCGATTTGCACATCGCAAGCACAACGCAAAATGCGCGAAAAATGCGCTAGTGTGGCCTAGCCCTAACTGTTAAAGCTCTTGTTCAAGTTCTGTTCTAGTCCATCTCTAGTCATGAACTTCCTACTGTGCTTGTAAAAATCCTGTGCTTGCCCCTGGCTTTGATACATTCCCAATGGGCACCATTCATGTACTGCGCCAGAAGTGTACTATAATGGAGGGGCTACAGCACCGGCTGGCGTGTCATTTTGGCATCCAAACCCCTGTCTTGGCCCTCCCTCAGACAGTGGTCTGACCTTAAGAGGCAAATTCTAATTCCCATAGAATACCATAGTTTACTACCGCATGGTATTCTACGAACGAACGTTTATTAATTAACGAATGTTCAGCGTAAATGTCCGACCGCAGACGTACATTAAGTCTGTGATAGTAAATTATCTATAATGCGTATAGATAATGCTAAATTGTGGTACCATGCATTTTTAAATAGGGCCTCTAGACCTCTAAAAGGCCTAACATTTATTTTGTCCAAAGGACTTATAGCGGGTTTTTCCTTAAAAGGAATTTTGGGTCCCAAATTGTGTGAATACAGGGGTGGTTAACATCAAGTACTAGTCCACTACACTGAAATTCACAAACAGAAAGCTCAAAAAGCAGGGGGAAAAAACTCTCTCCAACTACACTGTCAGGTCTCCACTAAACTCTTATAACACCAAATGTCACCTGTCTAGCTGCCTTTCATACCCAGGGGGTTGGCACATAAAAATAGCTGCCATTGGTGATACATTCCGATTAAAAGGGTTAAAAAGGAGGGTGAAAAGGTTGGACTTGATAGACATATGTCTTTATTCAACCTCAATTACTATGTTACTATGTCACTAATTTGGGACATGAAAATCTTAGAAAATTTGTGAATCTTAGAAAATTCAAAAAATTTGGTTCGGAAAATCTGGAAGGCGGAATTCTGGATAATCCGTGACCCTAGATCTAGTCCATCTCTAGTTAGTATATTAATCAGATTACAATATTTCTGAATGAATCTGATTGGTATGCTTTCTGGAAGAATCTGATTGTAATCAATCAGAATTGAATACAACCAGATTCTTTCAGAAATAATCTGAATGGTATACTAACCAATCAGATTCTTTCTGAAAGAATCTGATTGTAACCAATTCGATTTTCTCTAAATTACATCTAGTGATATCCCTCTTATGTTCACCTATGCGGGAACTCACTTGTCACTTTGTTTTCCCCACATAGGCTAGGCCACACGGACATTTGAGTAAATACTGTAGATCACTCCCATGGTTATAAAGCTCGCAAAGTGTTTTAGCTTGATCATGTTCCCTTGTGAGGGATGTGCCACACTATCCCCTTTAATAATAGCGGTACATACCTGGCAATTCAGACAGGGACATGTCCCTGTTTTTTTTGTAGATGTAATTTAGAGAAAAACAAAAGGGTAACTTCAGTATCAAGGCATTTTAAACAACAGGGACATAACGCCCAGGTAAGACAACTATGAAAATAAGTTGCTACAGAGATAAATTTTCTGGATACTTCACCATAACACCATGAATCCCAAAAGATTAAATGAAAAAAAAAAATTTTAGCTGTTTTCTGGGATATAAATTTTAATAACATGTAAACATAAGAATCTATATATACTTAAAAGGTTTATTTGGTCAACAGGTGACTCGGAAGAGCTGTACATCTGAAAAGGAATAAAAAGAATTACAGTGACAAGATACATTTGGTATAGAGTAATAAAAGTCAAATAATAAGCTGTAGATTACTATTGAGAAAAGAAATTCCAACATTTAAAATTGTCCTCTTACCAAGGTGTTATTTTAACTTTATTTATATAGCACTAGTTTTAAGCAAGCACTAGCACTTTGCATTAAAGGGAAGAAAGGGATAATGTTTTAAGTCAGAACAAGCACTTTTAAAATAAAAGGAAGGATAAGATAGTATTTATATAGATTATAAAGTAATAACCCTTAGCATTAAATATCAATTAAGTAGACAGTCTAAAGTCTTTTCAGACTTCTTGATTATATTCCAACAATATGTGAATAGAGCTAAAACTTTTTGGCTTACTTAATTGAGATAGTGGTCGGGGGGTGCCCATGCCCCGAACCCTTCACTGATGCTTCGTTCGGAAACACCACTGTCCTAATCATAAGTTTAAACACATATATTCACCTATCCATCCAGGTGCAGCCTGCCCCGGACCCTTCACTTCATCTGTAACGGTAAGTAACAGGCACTACTGCAGTGGTAAAAGTGATCAAAAATCCTTTATTAAGCCAAAGATGAGGAATACATGCTGCACAGGCAGCCTTACACGTTTCGAACACAACAGTTCTTAATCATAGGCACCTATGAAAAGGAAAAGGTTTCAGTCACTGTATAAGGTTTTATCACCAGCTTTTATGATTAAAGTGGAAAATGTATTAATAAATTGACGCACTGATGTGGAAGTTTCAAGAACAATGTATAAGTAATGTTTTGAAGCGAAAGTATTTTTAAAGATATCCAATTTTGCACAAGCACGTATTTGCACACACCCCCTAGGGGAGGAGTGAAGTGTATTTAAGGAAGCACATGGTATGTTGATTTATGCAACATACCTGAAACGTTGTGCACTACAAGTCACAATAAAGAAATGCTTCACAATTGAGTGGGTATCCCCTGCTAATTTGTTCCTGATGTATGGAGTCCACTGCTAGTGGTTAAGCAGATTTGGAAGGCAGCACCGTTGGTGATTAACAATGAAGGTGTGCAGGGAGAAGAATAAGTTTGTATAAAGAATTCCATCCCCTACAACCAGTTCTGTAGGGTTGGTAGACTAAAATGTAGACATGGACTAGAACTCGAACTTGAGTTTGAGTCGAACTTATCGAGTTCGAACAGACTCGGGCTTCTCGAACTATCCTGGGCCCGGATTACACAGACTTTCGAACTTTCGATAATTATTAAATTTAAAAAATCGATCGAATGTTCGAATCGTTTATGGGATAATTAGCGAATGTTCAAATGGTTTATGGGATAATTATCAAATGTTTGAATCATTTATGGGATAATTATCGAAAATCAAATGCGAGAGCTCGAAAGTACCTCGCGTGAGAATAAAATCGATTTTTTGAAAGTCCTGGATATTCAAACGTGTTCCCCAGACCATTTTGCAGGTCCCACAGCCATTTACATTAAGTAACCATTGATATTTTAATTGTATTTCATTAGAACTTTTCAAACTATTTGATTTCCATTGACTTTAATGGGTCCGTTTTCGAACTTTCGAACTTTCCATATAGTTCGAAAGTTCGAAAATGGGCCTAACTTTCTGGGAAAATTTGCATGTACAGAACAAGGAAGCGGTCGAAGATTTCACTGTGTCTGCAGTGGATTGCACAGATCGTTCCCAGATCCTGAGCTATTGATTGAAGAACGGGAGGTGAGGCATAGCTCCTTAACCTCCCGGGCTTCAATCAATACATAAAAGAATAGTTCACTTTGGGAGTAAGCTATTCCTTTAAAAAAATTACATTATCCAATATAATGCCATACAAAAGGGAGAGGACAATTAGGTCATATGTAGTTTCCTCTAAGGGTCACTCTGAAAAAGGCAGTGACAAAGAGGCTACAGAGCACACATGCAAGATTGCAAACCCAAGATTTACATTTTATTAATTGGCTTGCCCATGTGGATTGCTCTATGTGGGTGAGATTACACAGAAAGTTCAATCTAGGATCTCGTAGCAAGTGTCCTCCTTTTACCTGTCCCTAAACAGGTGATATGGGGAATACAGCAGAGGATATGAATGCATGGTTTTGAAGGTAAAGCTGCAGACAGACTTATAAAAAGAGAAAAACCTGGTGGATCAAATACATATATGGCTTACATTCAGGGAGATTCACCCAGAGCTGCAAATCACCAGAGGGCCTCTGGGTAAATCTCAACCTGTGTATAGTATGTATGTGTTTTCGTGACTTTAACCCTTCTTGGGGGCTGCTCTGTGTGAAAAATGCTTGTATCCAAATATTACAATTTGTATATTTTTTTGTGACTATATTTATTCCCCGTTTGTGTATCTATGTTTGTTATTTTAGTTTGATTAATCTGTGTACTCGGGAACTGATATCAGGGACTAGATTAAACCATAACCCTAGTATATGTATTTATATTTATAATAGGTCTTTGATGTAATATCAATTGCAAGCATATAAGGGTAAAAACCTGACTACTATAGTCTTGAAACTTTGAACATTATGTGAGCATCACTATTATTACTGATAAAGCTTTTGAAAGATTTTTGGAGTGCGACTGTAACATGTAAAAATGGCATACAACCTTTTTATGGGTCATCTTATAAAAGGCAAGGTTGAATATAATTGTGACTCATGTCAGAATAGAGTATAATTATTGTCACTGTTTTTATGAAAAGAATTTAAAAGGTCAATATACTTGTCCCAAAAGGATTATTAGGAACCATTTTACTGATATCATTAAGCATTTACATCTTAGAAAATAATGAATCAAACCGATTTAATAAGCTAGTCATCCAACTGACTTTCTCAATTTAGAATGACATGTACAAGAATTTGTTGGATTCTGGATATCATAATAATTGCAAATAATATTGGGGAGAAAACCAGAACAACTTCACCTTAAGGTATCTACAACTTTCGTCAGTGCTAAACCACCATCATTGAACCTGACTACACAGGAAAGAAGAGCATTACCATCCCCAAAGAAAGACTCCAGTGTCCCCATACTGCCTGTGGATAAGGGAAGATGCATGGTGGTACTAACCCCTCGGACTACCATGCTGAGGAGATCACTCTCCTGGCTGATAACAACATGTTTAAGGGCTCTAACAAGGTATCTTTACAGCCATTACAAGAAAAAGGTCATATACCTATATACAGCTTTAAAAGGACAAAGCCATTGGTCGAACAATTTATCATTTTCTCTATCCTGGTGAGGTCAATCCATGTGTCTATATAGACTCCATAAGATACCCAAGGAAGGGGCAGCACTAAGACAAATAGTCAGCAGCATCAACTCTTTAACATATAAGGTGGTGAATTACCTAGCCAACATCCTAGGGTCTTTGGCAGTTCTAGGCATCACATCCAGAACTGCCACGATTTCACTAACAAGATTTAAGATTTAGTACTCAGAGTAGAAGAAACTATGGTGCCTTATGATGTGACATTCCTCTTATACCCACAACAGAGGTTGTTGAGTTGGTGAGAAAACAGCTGTTCCAAGAAAACACTCTTGCCAGCAGAACAGAATTTAACCCAGAACTGGTGTGTTCCCTACTGGACTAATGCCTGAATCTACCTATTTCAAATGCAGTATAAGGATAAGATCTACAAGCAAAACATGGATATGAAAATGGATCTCCAGTTTCACCAATTGTGGCAAAACTTTCTATGTATGAAATGCAACAAAGGCTCTTAATACTGTCAAGAGCATTGCACCCAGCCAGATGTGTGCATAATGATAGTTATACAATATAGAATGAGAAAGTCTGACAGCACGGTCCCTCACATTCACAAAATATTCCCATAAAGGATCCACTCAGTGATGTTGAATGATGGCCCGGGTGCATCAACGCCCCAGGCCCTTCGCTAAGGCCGTAACTCAGATTTGTGCATAACACCTGGGTTAAAATTCACCAGAAAGAATGACAAGCCTTCCCAGAACTAGAGATGTACAATGGGATATAATAGAACCCAGTTTCAAATTGATTCAGAGGGTTCCCAAAGTTTCGACAGAACTTTGGGAACTCCTGGAATTTACGAAACCCGAATTTTCCGAGTTTTCGATTTTTATCATTATCGATTTTAAATGATTATCGAAAATGATAATATTGGTAACCCCCGAAAGTAGCGTTCGATTTCAGTAACCCTCGAATGTACAAGCCGATTTCGGTAACCCTTGAATTTGTAATATTGGTAACCCTCGAAAGTAGCGTTCGATTTCGGTAACCTTCGAAAATAGAATGCGGAAGCTCGAAAACAGCCCGAGCGAGAGGAAAGATAGTTTTTAAATGAGTTTTGGTTATATTTAGGGGTTCCCCAGACCATTCCCCATGTCCCTGTGTTATTTACAGTAACCTACTATTACTATTTCATCCTTAAAATCGATAGAAACTTTCAAATTTTTTTCTCATATAGACTTCTATGGGTTTGTTTCGAATTTACAGTTAAATTCGAAACTTCGAAAACGGGACAAAACTCATCAGTTTAGAACATCTCTACCCAGAACACATCAATGCGTTTGACCAAAAATAAAATCAGATTTATACAGGAAGATATACAAAACAAGACACTGGCCTTCTTAAACTGCTTATAAGAACTCGGGGTGAATAGTAAACTGGAAGTATAGGTTTACAGAAAACCAACCCACACAGACCATTTACTGGTGTTTGACTCCCACCACCCTTTATCATCAGAACCCTATTAAGCCGTCCAGAGAACATACCCACTAGCACAGAAGATAAGGCTAAGAAAATTAAACACCTCAGATGAGCTCTTAAACCTTGTGGATATCCAGACTGGCCTTTGTCAAAACTGAAAGAAGTAAAGAAAAGAAAAAGAATACCACCAGTGAAGAGGGGGAAGCAAAACAGGAGAAAGGACATTGTCATCCTATATGTATTGGGAATGTCAGAGGTGCACCCAAAAAGACTCAATAACGAAACACAAGAAAAGCAACATCATATATGCACTACAGTTTAGTGAAGAGCACTTTGATTTGTATGTGGGGGAGATGAAACAGCAGCTGCACAAACCCATGACCCAGCACAAAAGAGCCAATTCCTCAGGTCAGGACTCAGCCATGTACCTTTCACTTTAAGAAAAATAACATACGTTTGAAGGTTATAATGTCAAAATATATAATAATATTGGCCAAAGAACAGGATTGGTTTAAAAGGGTTGTCAAGTAGGACATTTATGTTGCAATAAACAAACCAAGCCTGAAAAATGTAGGGGCTGACACCAATTGTCTGCCATGTACAATGCTGATATGACGCCTTACCCTGGGCACCTTGCTGTTATATGCTATTTGGGACACATTCCGGGTTATTTATTGACAACTTGTACAAGTCATTCTTAATTAAGAAAGCTAGATGGATGACTAGCGAAATGTCTTCAAGAACTAAACTTCAATTCCATCTGATCTAACTGAAAACCACAGATGAATAAAAAGCTTCACAAGCATACACTACTGGATGAATAAAAACCTTCACAAACATCCACTACTGGATGAATAAAAACCTTCACAAACATCCACTACTGGATGAATAAAAACCTTCACAAGCATCCACTACTGGATGAATAAAAACCTTCACAAGCATACACTACCAGTAAAGGAGATTTTAAAGGACAACTCCACCCATCTTTTAGAAAGAATGGCCCAATAAAATATGTTGAAATATCCTATCTTTTCCTCTGGAATCATAAGTCTATGCCTGTTATGCTCCTAGATTCTGCATGGAAACAAATAGGTGGTGTGTGTTAAGAGCTATACTTGTTTACACCCCCTTCTGCAATTTATTGAGCTGGATATGACAGGGGTGTCTCTACTTCTGAATGCCGCCTTTAGGCGGTAGTGCAGCGGCGCATTGCGCAGCGCATGAATACTGTAAGGGGTGGGAAAAAAAACCTGCCTTTCTAACATAGCAGGAATGCACGCCAAGAGCAATATCATATTGCTTAATGGAAGGAGCGGCAATGGGTTATGAGCTTGAGCATGCTTAGAGGAGACAGCTAGGGGATTAGAATTCAGACATTGGCTGTGGTGTCAACTGTCAAATCTATGATCAACTGTTGCTAACTGGAAGAACCAGGAAGCAAAAACAACAGGGGCAACAGGATATTGTGCAAGATTTAGGTTAGACTTATATATTTCAGCTTTTTAAATTATTGCAGTCTTAGGTTTTTGGGTCGATTTAACTTTTAATTTAGTATACTCCAAGTAAGTAATATAACTATTCACTTTTTAAATTTCAGGGTGAACAAGAGGAATGGGCAATTTTTGATGGAGCATAAAGGCTCATACACATGTGCGATTGCGGGTCCCAACCCGCGATGCACGATGTGTACGAAGGAACGTTTTTCGGCTAATAATCAGTCCGTGTGTAGGAGCTTTATCGCCCAAAATGGTCGTTCGTTTGGGGAACGTTGAATGACCAACTTTGCGGATCTCCGAACGAACAATTGTTTTGGCCAATAAAGCGCCTACACACGGGCCAATTATCAGCCAAAATGTTTGTTCAAGCACATTGTGCGGCTCGGGTCGAGACCCGCGATCGCATGTGTTTACGAGCCTCTACACAAATCCAACAGATAGAAATCAGATACTGCGTTTCAGCAGCAACCAACCTCCATATATAAAGAAATTGATACAATAAAGCCAATTCTGTCAAGTGGAAAGGTTGGTCAATGAGTCAGATCTAAAGGGGGAACTGCTGGTTGAAATGAAAAATACATTTCTAGCCCAAGGGTATCCAGAAAAGGTAATCGCACAAGCTAAAAATAAATTAAAGAATGAAGGGAGCCAGTGGTAATAAAAGTGACAATAAGAATAGAATAGCCTTTGTGTCCCAATTCAACCATAACAGTAAACAAATAGCCAACTGCATCAATAAATATTAGTATATCTTACGAGAAACATACCCAGGAATCAAGAATTTAATGAACCATCCCTTATGTTATATAAAAAAGAAAAACCAAAGCCACCAATTGTGGCATCCACACAAGAGACTCATGTTAAACCTATAAAAAGTAAAAAGTTAAACGTTCCCGAAAGGGGATGGTGCCCTGCCACAATTGTATCCAAAGTAGATCAGTCATTAAAGGGCATGTCCACCCCCAAAACTATAAACCCCCCCCCCCCACTACTGGCCCCATTGTGTAGTGTAGTTTAATACTTACCTCACATCCCAGCTCCATATGGTTCTCCTGTAGTCCCCCCCAAAGTCCCAAAAACTGCCCACCAGGAGGATAGCAGAGTCCATATAGGACTCTGCCTCCTACCTGGCCTCCGGGAGAGAAGTTTGGCATGCCTACTGCAGCCCTTCTCCCCCTCCCTCTCCCTCCCTCTCCCTCCTGATTAGGATTCCCTCCCCCTAGTGTTAATCGCTTTACATATGTCATTCCCTCTGTCCCCCCAGCCCCAACCGCTCTATTTATTTTATTTTAAAGTGCCCCAAACTTTACTTACCTCCCCTTTTTCCTCCGCCGCAATGAACTCCCGGCTGCCGCATCCGTGATTGGCTGCCGCTCAGCCAATGACAGACGCGACTGACGGTCCCGCCCCCCCTGCTTGCATTTTCTCGCAAGCAGAGGGCCTGGCAGCACGGCGGAGGAAAGAGGGGAGGTAAGTAAAGTTTGGGGCATTTTCTAATAAAATAAATAGAGAGGTTGGGGCTGGGGGGACAGGGGGAATAACATATAAAAAATATTTTCAAGGGTGGACATACCCTTTAAAGGAGCAGTTTTCATAAATCCCTTAATAAGGAAGAACTTAGACGATTATTCACATGTGATTCCAAATATGTAATACATGCTCTGATTTACCCATGTGGTTTGGTGTATGTGGGGGAAACTGCACAGAATGTGAAATCAATGATTTCACAACATAAATTGTCCATTAACACTAAACAGACCATGCTACCAGTTTTTAGACTGTTGAGGATGACTCCCATAATAGAGCTCAGAAAATCCAAAACTTGGTGGATAAAGCAGATCATGATGGTGAAAAACAAATGCTTCTTACTTGAGAAAGGAACCTAGCATTCAGAAACGTTGTACTAATGGAAGTAATATTGACAATACAAGCTTTTATTTGCATTTAATATGGGAGTGGCAGAGCTACTTTTTTTGTCTATTTGTTGTGGGATACTTTACCTTAATGAGAGATACTCACCACAAGGACCTTATTGTACCATAGTACTAAAGATACTATGATAAGATAAGATGTTTCTGGTGCGAGTACACAGGAGTGTAGCCTCCCAATTATAAACAGCCAGTTCAGTACTGCACACAGGTTGATTTTTTTATTTTCCTCTTAATACATTTGCTTTTGTTTCAAAATACAATGTTTCGGGGAAACTGCTTTCCCTTCATCAGGTACACAAATAGCAAATACACTTTCTCCTCGCTCTGCCCCCTTCCTTTAAAGGGTTGGTGGCAGGAACTGACACCACACACTGCTTTTATATATTTAATTTATACATGTTTCCACATCACCTTTAATACACTCATCAATCAGTACAATTACCTTTATAAGCATTTCCCATGGTGAATTTAAACTACCAAAATGGATAACATATATGTATGGACACCCCCTTATCACTTATTACAAAAATAGAAACAATTTGTAATCCTTATTAAGCCCCCTGGCACCAAAGTAGTAAGAAAGCCTGCTATATTGATCCAATGTGCAATTATGAGAAATTCAAAAGTTAATCGTAATTGTAAAAAAGGTTAGAAGTTAGGACCTTCCAGACTGGGGTTACCTTGAAGTGATTGGAAGGCTTTTCATTCATGTGATCACAGTAAATTATACTAAAACCCCTTTGTTTATAATATATGCCAGTGCACAGATAATATGATATTGTATGGGGCCTAGGAATGTGCATTGATTATTGTGTATGTATGTATGTATATATATATGTATATATATGTATACACATACAAGGATATGCAGCTCAAACCTTTATTCTAAATTACTTTCAGGTGCAGTGCAAAGGAGGACTGTCAATTTATATATTACACAAAAGACTCCAGCACTCAACTACACATATAAGCATAAATTAATTAGATATAATGATGAAACATATATGCAAGCAATGAAGGGAAATTACCTGCCCTAAAGTTAAGATGGAAACCTTTAGTTACATAGTTTGTACAAACTTGCGTCAGCTGATGCGTCACTCCAAGGCAGTATCCCAGCATCAGTCCTAACCTAATGAGTAAAGTACAATCCTGGGGGGAACAAGACCATACCTGCTTCTCTCTTTATTTAGTATGACCTATACCAGGGAATCATGGGAGCTTACAGAGCTTCTAAACCTTCTTTTTATCTGGACTGCCTTAAAGGGGCGGGGAATAAACTTACTCAGGGAGCAAAACATACAATAGAGCTTAGCCGTATTGCCCTTTATTGTATACAAATACAAGGATATGCAGCTCAAAGCTTTATTCTAAATTACTTTCAGGTGTGGTAGAATGAAGGTTTGAGCTGCATATCCTTGTATTTGTATTTGTGGGGTGATACAAAGTGAGCAGACAGGACCGATGCAGATGAGAGACGTTTGACTGGGTCACGGGATTAAAAGATTTGAGAGCAGTAGAAGGCGGTGTGGGTAAAAGAATCTGAGAGCTATCCTGAAGACTAGGAATCTGCGTACGGATGGACTCTATTTTATTTACAAAGTAGTCAGCAAAGTCTTGGGGAGGGTGTGGAGAGAGAAGAGAATCAGTGGGCGAGGGACAAAGAAAGGAGTTTAAGATGGAGAAAATACGGTATTGGTTTGATTTTTTATTATATATAAGTGTCCTATAGTAATTTTGTTTTGCTATCGAAAGTGCGGTGTTAAGGCATTCTAGCACAAACTTGTAATGGAGAAAGTCAGCCTGCGTACAAGACTTTCTCCACATCCACTCAGAAGCATGTATGCACCTACATATACTGTAAATCGAATTGTGGAATTGAGCCATGGATTTGAGACACGGCAGTTGCGGGATTGTAAAGGGGCAAGGGAATCAATCAATCAAATCTGTAACTGGCTCTCTGGTTTTGCATTTAGGTAATGGAATGCAGTTAAAGCCTTTTAGAATGTATCGGATACCATGGGAATTACTCAAGAGCCTTATTTTCATATACAGTACTATTCAAAAAATGTGAAAGTGCATTTACTAAAATTTTTAACATGATGCTTGAATAAGCAAACTTGTTTTTATCATTTCTGTGCACAAAAAGTCTTAAAATAGCACAGCAGCAAGATATATACTATGACTAGAATAATAAGTTATATTATGGAAGCATCAATATCAATGCTAATGCTTCCACAGAATGCATGCAAGTTTGTGTGCAACTCTGAGAAAATATCTGAATTTCATTCATTCTTGTTCTTCAGGTTACATACAGTTCCCTTTACAGAAATGTAATGCTATAGAAAGGATTTAGCCCATTAATCTATAAGATTATCCAGATGGTTTATTGAAGGGTCATATGCAATTTAGTGTATACATTACACTTATTTTCATTAATGCTTAATATGCAAAAATGAACTTTTAGGGCCAGGTAATTATAAGTAGAGATGGCCGTGAATTGCGGATCTTTTGGATTTTCCCAGGATTCCACTCGAGGATTTTCAAACGTTCGAAGATTTCCGGACATTCAGTAATCCTCGAACGGCCAAGTATTCTCGAATCACGAAAGTCACGGGTCCTTAGAAGGATGATTGTTGCACTTACAAGGGCCCTTTGGGGATTAAGGGGTCCCGCAGCTCGAACCAGGACCCCCTTCCCCAGCACTTATAAGTGCCCTTGTTGCCCTTGCAAGAGCCCTTGTGTTGGGGCTTAAGGGGTCATGCAGATTGAACCGTGACCCCCCCTCCCAGGCACTTAGAAGTGCCCTTGTGGCACTGACAAGTGTCTTTGTTGGGGGTCCTGCAGCTCGAAACCTTAGCTCTTAGAAGAGTCCTTGGGGCATGTCTCCTTTCTTCCCAGCTGGCTACACTAACTCCACTGATGTTGCTGACAACGGGCGATGTCACTGCGGTCGCCAGTGACACCACCATCACTGGTGACTAGAGATGTCAGAACCTCGCAAAATCCGGTCCGCTCGAAGATCCGCAAATTTTCGGAAAAATTCTAAAAATCCGCGAGCGGACCCATTAAAACCCATTAAAATGAAAAAATCCCATTGTGTAGTGTAGTTTAATACTTACCCACATCCCACTCCATATGGTTCTCCTGTAGTCCCCCCAAAGTCCCAAAAACTGCCCCCCAGGAGGATGCAGAGTCCATATAGACTGCCTCCTACTGGCCTCCGGGAGAGAAGTTTGGCATGCCTACTGCAGCCCTTCTCCCCCTCCCTCCCTCCCTCCTCCCTCCTGATTAGGATTCCCTCCCCTAGTGTTAATCCCTTTACTATGTCATTCCCTCTGTCCCCC
Organism: Hymenochirus boettgeri; assembly: GCA_019447015.1. NCBI lineage: Eukaryota > Metazoa > Chordata > Amphibia > Anura > Pipidae > Hymenochirus > Hymenochirus boettgeri. The sequence goes on along the minus strand of CM033471.1, from coordinate 121,181,943 downwards.
CAGCCCCAACCCTCTATTTTTTTATTTTAAAGTGCCCCAAACTTACTTACCTCCCCTTTTTCCTCCGCCGCAATGAACTCCCGGCTGCCGCATCCGTGATTGGCTGCCGCTCACCAATGACAGACGCGACTGACGGTCCCGCCCCCCTGCTTGCATTTTCTCGCAAGCAGAGGGCCTGGCAGCACGGCGGAGGAAAGAGGGGAGGTAAGTAAAGTTTGGGGCATTTTCTAATAAATAAATAGAGAGGTTGGGGCTGGGGGCCAGGGGAATAACATATAAAAAATATTTTCAAGGGTGGACATACCCTTTAAAGGAGCAGTTTTCATAAATCCCTAATAAGAAGAACTTAGACGATTATTCACATGTGATTCCAAATATGTAATACATGCTCTGATTTACCCATGTGGTTTGGGTGTATGTGGGAAACTGCACAGAATGTGAAATCAATGATTTCACAACATAAATTGTCCATTAACACTAAACAGACCATGCTACCAGTTTTTAGACTGTTGAGGATGACTCCCATAATAGAGCTCAGAAAATCCAAAACTTGGTGGATAAAGCAGTTAAAATCGCTATATACCCATGGATTAAATCGGGTTTATGAGTTATACCTACAGGGGTAATAACATGCAGTGTGTATTTGATATATTTTATTGGATATGCTGTATTTTAATGAAAATTGTATTACATTTATATTTTCCCTGAACTAGATAAAAGTCAGACTAATTGGTGACTCCCTTCATGAATATGTAATCACCAACGTGTATATATGTATACAATGAGGCATTTATTGGTTGTTATACAGCATGTGTATATATTCTTTAGATGCATAACACATGGAGTTAAAACAGAGTATAATTAATGCTTGCTAGGAATAGGATATGATGTAACGTTGGATGTGATGTAATTTACCGTTTTAGCCTTTATATACTGAGATCATGATGGTGAAAAACAAATGCTTCTTACTTAGAAAGGAACCTAGCATTCAGAAACGTTGTACTAATGGGATAATATTGACAATACAAGCTTTTATTTGCATTTAATATGGGAGTGGCAGAGCTACTTTTTTGTCTATTTGTTGTGGGATACTTACCTTAATGAGAGATACTCACCACAAGGACCTTATTGTACCATAGTACTAAAGATACTATGATAAGATAAGATGTTTCGGTGCGAGTACACAGGAGTGTAGCCTCCCAATTATAAACAGCCAGTTCAGTACTGCACACAGGTTGATTTTTTTTATTTCCTCTTAATACATTTGCTTTTGTTTCAAAATACAATGTTTCGGGGAAACTGCTTTCCCTTCATCAGTACACAAATAGCAAATACACTTTCTCCTCTCTGCCCCCTTCCTTTAAAGGGTTGGTGGCAGGAACTGACACCACACACTGCTTTTATTATTTAATTTATACATGTTTCCACATCACCTAATACACTCATCAATCAGTACAATTACCTTTATAAGCATTTCCCATGGTGAATTTAAACTACCAAAATGGATAACATATATGTATGGACACCCCCTTATCACTTATTACAAAAATAAAAGCACATTGTAATCCTTATTAAGCCCCCCTGGCACCAAAGTAGTAAGAAAGCCTCTATATTGATCCATGTGCAAAATGAGAAATTCAAAAGTTAATCAAATTGTAAAAAAGGTTGAAGTTAGACCTTCCAGACTGGGGTTACCTTGAAGTGATTGGAAGGCTTTTCATTCGTGATCACAGTAAATTATACTAAAACCCCTTTGTTTATAATATATGCCAGTGCACATATATATGATTTGTATGGGCCTGGAATGTGCATGATTATTGTGTTGTATGTATGTATATATATATATTGTATATATATGTATACACATACAAGGATATGCAGCTCAAACCTTTATTCTAAATTACTTTCGTGCGGTGCAAAGGAGACTGTCAATTTTATATTTTACACAAAAGACTCCAGCACTCAACTACACATATAAGCATAAATTAATTAGATATATGATGAAACATATATGCAAGCAATGAAGGGAAATTACCTCCCTAAAGTTAAGATGGAAACCTTTAGTTACATAGTTTGTACAACTTGCGTCAGCTGATGCGTCACTCCAAGGCAGTATCCCAGCATCAGTCCTAACCTAATGAGTAAAGTACATCCTGGGGGGAACAAGACCATACCTGCTTCTCCTTTATTTAGTATGACCATACCAGGGAATCATGGGAGCTTACGAGCTTCTAAACCTTCTTTTTATCTGGACTGCCTTAAAGGGGCGGGGAATAAACTTACTCAGGGAGCAAAACATACAATAGAGCTTAGCCTATTGCCCTTTATTGTATACAAATACAAGGATATGCAGCTCAAAGCTTTATTCTAAATTACTTTCAGGTGTGGTAGAATGAAGGTTTGAGCTGCATATCCTTGTATTTGTATTTGTGGGTGATACAAAGTGAGCAGACGGACCATCGGATGAGAGACGTTTGACTGGGTCACGGGATTAAAAGATTTGAGAGCAGTAGAGAGGCGGTGTGGGTAAAAGAATCGGAGAGCATCCTGAAGACTAGGAATCTGCGACGGATGGACTCTATTTTATTTACAAAGTAGTCAGCAAAGTCTTGGGGAGGGTTGTGGAGAGAGAAGAGAATCAGTGGGCGAGGGACAAAGAAAGGAGTTTAAGATGGAGAAAATCGCGGTATTGGTTTGATTTTTTATTATATATAAGTGTCCTATAGTAATTTTGTTTTGCTTATCGAAAGTGCGGTGTTAAGGCACTGTAGCACAACTTGTAATGAGAAAGTCAGCCTCGTACAAGACTTTCTCCACATCCACTCAGAGCATGTATGCCCCTACATATACTGTAAATCGATTGTGGAATTGAGCCATGGATTTGAAACACGGCAGTTGCGGGATTGTAAAGGGGCAAGGGAATCAATCAATCAAATCTGTAACTGGCTCTCTGGTTTTGCATTTAGGTAATGGAATGCAGTTAAAGCCTTTTAGAATGTATCGGATACCATGGAATTACTCAAGACCTTATTTTCATTACAGTACTATTCAAAAAATGTGAAAGTGCATTTACTAAAATTTTTAACATGATGCTTGAATAAGCAAACTTGTTTTTATCATTTCTGTGCACAAAAAGTCTTAAATCAACGCAGCAAGATATATACTATGACTAGAATAATAAGTTATATTATGGAAGCATCAATATCAATCTATGCTTCCACGAATGCATGCAAGTTTGTGTGCAACTCTGAGAAAATATCTGAATTTCATTCTTCTTGTTCTTCAGGTTACATACAGTTCCCTTTACAGAAATGTAATGCAATAGAAAGGATTTAGCCCATTAATCTATAAGATTATCCAGATGTTTAGAAGGGTCATATGCAATTAGTGTACATTACACTTATTTTCATTAATGCTTAATATGCAAAAATTAACTTTTAGGGCCAGGTAATTATAAGTAGAGATGGCCGTGAAGTGCGATCTTTTGGATTTTCCAGGATTCCACTCGAGGATTTTCAAACGTTCGAAGATTTCCGGACATTCAATCCTCGAACAGCCAAGTATTCTCGAATCACGAAAGTCCCGGGTCCTTATAAGGATGATTGTTGCACTTACAAGGGCCCTTTGGGATTAAGGGGTCCCGCAGCTCGAACCAGGACCCCCTCCCCAGCACTTATAAGTGCCCTTGTTGCCCTTGCAAGAGCCCTTGTGTTGGGCCTAAGGGGTCATGCAGATTGAACCGTGACCCCCCCTCCCAGGCACTTGAAGTGCCCTTGGGCACTGACAAGTGTCTTTGTTGGGGGTCCTGCAGCTCGAAACCTTAGCTCTTAGAAGAGTCCTTGGGGCATGTCTCCTTTTCTCCCAGCTGGCTACACTACTCCACTGATGTTGCTGACAACGGGCGTATGTCCTGCGGTCGCCAGTGACACCACCATCACTGGTGACTAGAGATGTCGAACCTCGAAAATCCGGTCCGCTCGAAGATCCGCAAATTTTCGGAAAATTCTAAAAATCCGCGAGCGGACCATTAAAACCCATTAAATGAAATCCTCGGAAAATACGAGAAATCCTTGTAATTTTGAAAATTTTCGAAAATACGTATTTTCCCGCATTCTCGAAAATACGTAAAATCCACTCAATTTCGTAAATTTTAGAAAATACGGTTTTTCATGCATTTTTGAAAATACGTGAAATCCTCGTAATTTCGAAAATTTAAAAGTACGGGTTTTCATGTATTTTCGAAAATACTTAAATATAATATATATAATATATATCTACAACTGTTGTGATTAAAAATTCTATGCCTTTGTGTCATTGTCTGACTGGAAATCTATTTTTATTACACTGAGATGATTCTCACAACAGAAGAATAAAAACATCTGTGATTACTTTTAAATTAGTTTTTTTTTCTTTTTTATTTACAGTAGGGTACGTATCCTGTCAATCAGCAGTTTTGATATGGCTCCTTAAAGGGACATTACATCTGATCATCTTATCATAAAAACCCAATAAGTATAAGTGGGTAATGATATACTGGACCCATTTAGATTTTAAAGTAACCAATTACAAATCTGCTACGAATATTTATCACTGAACATTTTCTTATTGTTGTGTAGTGTGTAGTATTTTACAATAACTGATCGTCCAGCCTATGGGGAACAGAGTGTAGCAAAACACTTCAAAATTGCTGGACACAGCTTGTCGGTACTAAAATGGATGGCGATTGATCATGTCCCCCCGAGGTCACAAGGGGTCACATGACCCGCTTAGGGACAAGAAATTCGCCAGTTGGAGGTCCAATGGATAAAAGTTTGAACACAATGTTACCTCGTGGTTAAATGAAAGTTTGTCCTTGTCCTGTTTTTTGTAAGTAGGTGCAAGTTCCGGTAGGAGCACATACTGTGTAGGACACTGAGATGGATGCAGACTGTTTCCCCAGTCTGGGTGAGGACATGACACAGCACACATCGCAGACCGACTACTGTGCAGGTGGAAAGTATCCATTATACCATATTATTGAAGTTGAGATCCTTGAGTTGGGTTTCATAAAGAGGTCTGGATGAGGCACACAGTCTGTCTTGGGGACCAGCATGGTTATCGTAAGAGTGATTAGTCGATTGGTTTACAAGTTTTTTTTTCTGCATTCGTGCTAATGTATGGTTACTCAGATACAGCAGAAGCAGTTATTTACATTTTCTAGGTCAATATTTCTTCAGACATGTTAGGATGTTTTTAATGTTGGTGGAATAAAGATGGTGTGTTACTGTGGGGTTAAGGTGTCCGGGGGGGGGGGGGGGTCGTCCGGGCCTTTAAAGATGGTGCGAGCAATAGGAACAGGTGATCCTGATGATGATTCCTTGGTATGATTATTTATGTTGCAAAGACCTATGAGTGCCCTCACTGTGGTATATATTTATTTATTTATATCTTCATAGGAGATTGCATTGAGTTTTTAGGAGCTACCAATGTGGTGGGGGTTTATGATAATACATATAGGAAAGTGTATATGTTTGTGTACTATCTTACTATTACCATTTAAATGACCATCAGTAAAGTATAAAGAATAGCACTGCTATCTTAGGTACAACACAAAATATACAAAATACATAAACTTACTTACAGAGCTGAGATCCTATTTCAAAATGGAATGCTCAAAATAGGAGGTTACACACACCCTTGTCTGCTCGTGTGAAAGGAAGTGTAATCCAAAAAAAGTTTCTGTCTGCTACACAGGATGTGATGTGTATATAAGGACATATACACCAAGGCTCCTTATATACCACCTCCAGCTTGCAGGTGATGTCAGTTGAGTGAAAAAGACAAGACATTCCTGCTCTCTTATGGCTAGGAGGAGAGGAAGTGAAAGTAGATTGTGGTGTGTGCTTTTGAGTGATATTGACTGCAACACAAGACCCTGTGTATAAGACCCTGTTACCACCTGTTGGAGGACAGATTATTGGATAGACAAGTTACCTTATTGGATCAAACTCTGAGACAACAGATAAGTGTACACCAACTTACAGGACACACAATATACAGGTCTGGTCAATATTCAAAGTGGTGCACCTAGACAGGGACACCCCTGATACTGCGCATGTTATGTGGGGAACCTGTTTATGTGCACTGTCTGCTTTGTGCCAGACCACCAGAGTCCCCACTGTGTGCCATGCCCATAATCCTTCCATAAAGCAGTGATCTGGTACAAATTCGTGGCAGCAGTGCTGGTACCATTTATTCTCCATGTTTTCTTTGTATGTTTGTTCTCTTTATTAAGCTATGGAGGCTGGTACTGAAAGTATTGATTTAAATCCTCCTGTCCTTGTACCTGCAGATGAAATTCCCTAATTAGACTCAGTAGCTCTACCAGGCTCAATTCCCAAACCTATTTTATACCTGATCCTTTGATAGGGTAACTCTTGGCTAGAACATTTTGAAATGGCAGCCACTATTAATTGTTGGTATGAAGGCGCTCGCTTGCAAGTCCTTAGCCTTTTGCTTAGTGGTAAAACCAAGCAGGTAACCAAGGATTTACTGTAATACTGAAATAAAAAGCAGTTATCAGTTATTAAAAATTGCTCTGAAGCTATTTTTTTTTCAATTAAATCTGTATAAAAGAGTATATAAAGGATAAATCCATTTCTTTAAACCTGGGAATGAGAAATGTTTGTTTATACATTAGAATATTAGGGAAATGCTATTATAATAACATGATGCTGTGAGGTACCTTCTGTTATAATATATGAGTACCATCACCACTTGATGTGGTGAATACTAATTAGTATTAACCTAGCATGTTAAGTTTCAACCACACAGCTTGGCAGGAATGCCTGGGTCTACCTCAGACCTGCAGGATTATCCTATTTGGAGTAACAGTTTAAAATATACCTGTGTAAAGATCTATATTGCACTATACCCACACAAAACATACACACACATAATTTCCATTGTGCACCAACTGACTTCGGTCTCTCACCCCCAGTGGTTTGAATAGGGACTATGATTTATATCTTTTTCTATGAATCTGTTTATGTAAACCCAGGTGTGTTGTCTTACTCCTGAGCTTCCACTAGATGGAGGCTCTGGTATTGACGGGGTTTTGGATTTGGATTATATGGGGGAGGTGTAGGGGGAGGAGTTGGAGGTAGGTCATTTCCTGTTATACCCTTTAAATCATGATGTACCTTATGTGTAATGTACCAGTCAATGTTTCCACCTGAGGAAGGGGACTGTGTTTCCCCGAAACGTTGTGGTGAGGTTGATGCATACGTTGATATGAAATAAAAGTTGAAGAGCATCTGAGTGCAGTGTTTTGGACAAATATTTTGTGGGACAATCCAGCCGGATCCCCTAACACTAGCACCAATACTACGCTGGTGGTGGAGTGCTGTTAATATTCTATGATATATAGATTGCTGGAAACAAGCACCCCCGTGAGCTATTATAATGGAGGATTTATCTTTTTATTACTCTGAGCAGGATGTATCCCGGATTATGGGAGCAGTGCAAGGCTCGAGTGAATTCCTGAATACACCCATATCCGTATCAGGACGTCGCAAATTGGAAACCTTGTGCAAGAGGAGAACAGATTTGGATTTGCATAATCTGACTCTTGCAGCATACTGTCGGCAAGGCCGCATTCCCAGGGGATTAAGGGTGAATTTGAGGCCAACCCTCTTCATGGAGAATGAGGCTTTCAAAGAAAAATTCACCAAAACCTGAACAAATGCTCACTGGATGTAATGCTCCTGAATATGGAGTTTATCACCCTGGAATTGAGCAATTTGGATGATCAAATCTAACCTGGAAGTTGCAATGAAAGATGCCATGCCGATAGAGGAGATGGATAAACTTAAGCAGGAGTTGGAGCACCGCATAGCACTACAGGAAACGTGGGAAAGACTTCAAACGTACGAAGTTTACCCGAGACCAGAACCAGATCGATATGAGAGAGGGCCATTTACAATTGGTCGGCAGTTGGAACGCAGCCGCGAAGGTGATAGGCCGGGAGTGGAACGCACACGTGACCGCACTCACGCTTACGTCAGTGGCGCTCTGACCCGGAAATACGCGGAAATGGTTCCACGAGCGGGAGACCTTTTTTGGAGGAAGGAACAGAGTCAGCAGGCGAGGCGGCCGCAAATTTAACAAATACCGGAGGGAGCCAACTACCCAAGCGCACACTGAGACAGCGCAAGCCGAGGACATAGTCATCAATTTGTCCAAGGTACCATTGAATCGGGATCAGATATCAGTTCTAAATAAGGGGTTGGGTTTTGCCCTACAGTGGGGATGGATCCATTCCAGATGGAAATTGATCTTTATGCTCTGTTTAGAAGGATACGGCTAAAGACTCATTTTCTGCACAACAGCATATGGGTTCCAACTATGAAGGTGGGACTAAGGATTTCCACACGTGATTTGTGTATAAATAAAAAAGTACATTTGTACCACCATCTACATATTCGGGTGTGAGACTTTTATTCAGAAGGTCAAGCAAGATACTTATGATGAAATGGCGAAATGTACTGAACATTCTATATATCGGTCTAATTGACAGTAAAAAAAAGAAGCATTGCAATCTCTGAAAGATAATCCGGATATCACTATCAAGCCCTCGGATAAGGGGGGCTCGATAGTGATCATGGATACTGGGTCTATGTCCAGGAGATTCATGGTCAATTATCTGACACAAGTGTGTATATGGCAGTGGAAAATGATCCCGTCAGGGACATCAAGAAACGTATTGAACATTTATTAAACAATGCATATGATAAAAAGATAATTGCGGATGAATTAAGGACATATTTGTTGGTACCCCATCCTATTACGCCTTTATTCTATACCCTGCCCAAGGTACACAAGAATCCTGTTCAGCCGCCTGGTAGGCCAATCGTGGCAGGAATCGGCTCGATTTTCTGCCCGATGGCCACCATGCTGGACAGGATTCTTGCTCCCATGGTGCAGGGTGTTAGATCTTATATTAAAGATACTGGGGATTTTTCTAAATAAGTTACGACAAATATGTATGTCTGTGATGATCTATCATATTGGTGACTTTAGACGTATCGTCCTTATATACTTCGATACCACACCAGGATGGTGTGTTTGCTTTTTGTAGGATGATACGGGCGAGTGACCAGTATGATGAAGAACAATTAACGTTTTTTGTTAAATGTTTGGAGATTGTATTACATGAAAGTTATTTCTCATTTGGAGGTAAATTTTATAGGCAATTACGTGGGACTGCCATGGGATCCAATGCCGCCCCGTCATATGCCAATGCATTTATGGCATGGCAGGAGGAAGAATTCATCTACGTCTTGTCGGCCTTCACCAGGTGCTTGACCTGGTGGAGGTTTATAGACGACATCTTCCTAATATGGCGGGGCGACATTGGATCTCTCATGGAGTTCCACAGGCAAATTAATGAATTACATCCTAATATCAAATACACGCTTAATTACGATGTGGACTCGATCTGTTTTTTGGATGTTAAGGTTATCAAGTGTGGGGATAGATAGCCACAGAACTGTTTACTAAGAAAACAGACAGGAATCAGCTGTAACATTCAATAGTTTTCACCCAAAACACACTAGGCGATCCATACCGAGGAGTCAATTTGCTCGAGTGGATCGCATTGTGAGTGAGGGTACAAGGAAGAGGGAACAATTGGGAGAGATGTATGAGAAATTTAGGTGCAGAGGTTATCCCAAAAAGTGCTAGATGATGCCTTTGATAAAATGGATAATAAGCTCAAGAGAAGTGAAGAACCCCGACTACCTTTTGTTTTAACTATGGAATTGGGACAAGTAAAATAATAGGGGTGGTACGCAAACACTGCATATTCTTGGCAAGGCGTATCCAGAAATCCCTGAATTTACCAGTAATCCTCTGATCTCATATCGTAGGGGCGTACTATCGGGCGCAACCTGGTCAGTCGGTATGGGTGACAGTGGCAGAGTCACACAGCCCCGACTAGGTTGCTCCGAAAGGGTAGGTTCCATGTTTAAGATGCAAACAATGTAAATTTGTACAGAAGGGGTCTACATTTGTTCATCCCACCACAAGGAAGAGTTCCAACTAAGGGATATCACACGTGCGATAGTCAGTATGTGGTGTACTTTTTGTGGTGCCCGTGTGGTCTCCTAAGTTGGGGAGACCACCCAACCAATAAAGTCTAGGATCTCCCAACACAGATCCAGTATAAGGCTTGGGGATATTAAATTGCCAGTGGTCCAAGCATTGCCTGGACAAGGGGCTGATGCTGACAGCCTTAAGTATATGGTACTGGAGACAGTCCCAAGGCCGTGAGGGGGGGAGACCGGAAGCTAAACTCCGCCAGAGAGAGTGTGGTGGATTCATCGACTTCGTTCTCTTGATGTTGCTGACAACGGGCGATGTCACTGCGGTCGCCAGTGACACCACCATCACTGGTGACTAGAGATGTCCGAACCTCGCAAAATCCGGTCCGCTCGAAGATCCGCAAATTTTCGGAAAATTCTAAAAATCCGCGAGCGGACCCATTAAAACCCATTAAAATGAAAAAATCCTCGAAAATACGAGAAATCCTTGTAATTTTGAAAATTTTCGAAAATACGTATTTTCCCGCATTCTCGAAAATACGTAAAATCCACTCAATTTCGTAAATTTTAGAAAATACGGTTTTTCATGCATTTTTGAAAATACGTGAAATCCTCGTAATTTCGAAAATTTTAAAAAGTACGGGTTTTCATGTATTTTCGAAAATACTTAAAATATAATATATATAATATATATCTACAAACTGTTGTGATTAAAAATTCTATGCCCTTGTGTCATTGTCTGACTGGAAATCTATTTTTATTACACTGAGATGATTCTCACAACAGAAGAATAAAAACATCTGTGATTACTTTTAAATTAGTTTTTTTTTCTTTTTTATTTACAGTAGGGTACGTACTCCTGTCAATCAGCAGTTTTTGATATGGCTCCTTAAAGGGACATTATCATCTGATCATCTTATCATAAAAACCCAATAAGTAATAAGTGGGTAATGATATACTGGAACCCATTTAGATTTTAAAGTAACCAATTACAAATCTGCTACGAATATTTATCACTGAAACATTTTCTTATTGTTGTGTAGTGTGTAGTATTTTACACTAACTGATCGTCCAGCCTATGGGGAACAGAGTGTAGCAAAACACTTCAAAATTGCTGGACACAGCTTGTCGGTACTAAAATGGATGGCGATTGATCATGTCCCCCCCGAGGTCACAAGGGGTCACATGACCCCTTAGGGACAAGAAATTACGCCAGTTGGAGGTCCAATGGATAAAAAGGTTGGACACAATGTTACCTCGTGGTTAAATGAAAGTTTGTCCTTGTCCTGTTTTTTGTAAGTAGGTGCAAGTTCCGGTAGGAGCACATACCGTGTAGGACACTGAGATGGATGCAGACTGTTTCCCCAGTCTGGGTGAGGACATGACACAGCACACATCGCAGACCGGACTACTGTGCAGGTGGAAAGTATCCATTATACCATATTATTGAAGTTGAGATCCTTGAGTTGGGTTTCGTAAAGAGGTCTGGATAAGGCACACAGTCTGTCTCGGGGGACCAGCATGGGTATCGTAAGAGTGATTAGTCGATTGGTTTACAAGTTGTTTTTTCTGCATTCGTGCTAATGTATGGTTACTCAGATACAGCAGATAGCAGTTATTTACATTTTCTAGGTCAATATTTCTGTCAGACATGTTAGGATGTTTTTTAATGTTGGTGGAATAAAGATGGTGTGTTAGTGTGGGGTTAAGGTGTCCGGGGGGGGGGGGGGGGGGCGTCCGGGCCTTTAAAGATGGTGCGAGCAATAGGAACAGGTGATCCTGATGATGGATTCCTTGGTATGATTATTTATGTTGCAAAGACCTATGAGTGCCCTCACTGTGGTATATATTTATTTATTTATATCTTCATAGGAGATTGCATTGAGTTTTTAGGAGCTACCAATGTGGTGGGGGTTTATGATAATACATATAGGAAAGTTGTATATGTATGTGTGTACTATCTTACTATTACCATTTAAATGACCATCAGTAAAGTATAAAGAATAGCACTGACTTATATTAGGTACAACACAAAATATACAAAATACATAAACTTACTTACAGAGCTGAGATCCCTATTTCAAAATGGAATGCTCAAAATAGGAGGTTAAACCACACCCTTGTCTGCTCCATGTGAAAGAAAGTGTAATCCAAAAAAAGTTTCTGTCTGCTACACAGGATGTGATGTGTATTATAATGGACATATACACCAAGGCTCCTTATATACCACCTCCAGCTTGCAGGTGATGTCAGTGAGTGATAAAAGACAAGACATTCCTGCTCTCTATGGCTAGGAGGAGAGGAAGTGAAAGTAGATTGTGGTGTGTGCTTTTGAGTGATATTGACTGCAACACAAGACCCTGTGTATAAGACCCTGTTACCACCTGTTGGGAGGACAGATTATTGGATAGACAAGTTACCTTATTGGATACAAACTCTGAGACAACAGATAAGTGTACACCAACTTACAAGGACACACAATATACAGGTCTGGTCAATATTCAAAGTGGTGCACCATAGACAGGGACACCTCTGATAACTGCATATGTTATGTGGGGAACCTGTTTATGTGCACTGTCTGCTTTGTGCCAGACCACCAGAGTACCCACTGTGTGCCATGCCCATAATCCTTCCATAAAGCAGTGATCTGGTACAAATTCGTGGCAGCGGTGCTGGTAATACCATTTATTCTCCATGTTTTCTTTGTATGTTTGTTCTCTGTATTAAGCTATGGAGGCTGGTACTGAAAGTATTGATTTAAATCCTCCTGTACTTGTACCTGCAGATGAAATTCCCTAATTAGACTCAGTAGCTCTACCAGGCTCAATTCCCAAACCTATTTTTATACCTGATCCATTTGATAGGGTAACTCATTGGCTAGAACATTTTGAAATGGCAGCCACTATTAATTGTTGGTATGAAGGCGCTCGCTTGCAAGTCCTTAGCCTTTTGCTTAGTGGTAAAACCAAGCAGGTATACCAAGGATTTACTGTAATACTGAAATAAAAAGCAGTTATCAGTTATTAAAAATTGCTCTGAAGCTATTTTTTTTTTAATTAAATCTGTATAAAAGAGTATAGAAAGGATAAATCCATTTCTTTAAACCTGGGAATGAGAAATGTTTGTTTATACATTAGAATATTAGGAAATGCTATTATAATAACATGATGCTGTGAGTACCTTCTGTTATATATATGAGTACCATCACCACTTGATGTGTGAATACTAATTAGTATTAACCTAGCATGTTAAGTTTCAACCACACAGCTTGGCAGGAATGCCTGGGTCTACTCTCAGACCTGCAGGATTATCCTATTTGGAGTAACAGTTTAAAATATACCTGTGTAAAGATTCTATATGCACTATATCCACACAAAACACACACACACATAATTTCCATTGTGCACCAACTGACTTCGGTCTCAACCCCAGTGGTTTGAATAGGGACTATGATTTATATCTTTTCTATGAATCTGTTTATGTAAACCCAGGTGTGTTGTCTTACTCCTGAGCTTCCACTAATGGAGGCTCTGGTATTGTACGGGTTTTGGATTTGGATTATATGGGGGAGGTGTAGGGGAGGAGTTGGAGTAGGTCATTTCCTGTTATAACCCTTTAAATCATGATGTACCTTATGTGTAATGTACCAGTCAATGTTTCCACCTGAGGAGGGGACTGTGTTTCCCCAAACGTTGTGGTGAGGTTGATGCATACGTTGATATGAAATAAAAGATTGAAGCAAGCATCTGAGTGCAGTGTTTTGGACAAATATTTTTTGGGACAATCCAGCCGGATCCCCTAACACTAGCACCAATACTACGCTGTGTGTGGAGTGCTGTAATATTCTATGATATATAGATTGCTGGAAACAAGCACCCCCGTGAGCTATTATAATGGAGGATTTATCTTTTTATTACTCTGAGCAGGATGTATCCCGGATTATGGGAAGCAGTGCAAGGCTCGAGTGAATTCCTGAATACACCCATATCCGATCAGGACGTCGCAAATTGGAAACCTTGTGCAAGAGGAAGACAGATTTGGATTTGCATAATCTGACTCTTGCAGCATACTGTCGGCAGGGCGCATTCCAGGGGATTAAGGGTGAATTGAGGCCAACCCTCTTCATGGAGAATGAGGCTTTCAAAGAAAAATTCACCAAAATCCTGACAAATGCTCACTGGATGTAATGCTCCTGAATATGGAGTTTATCACCCTGGAATTGAGCAATTTGGATGATCAAATTACTAACCTGGAATTGCAATGAAAGATGCCTGCCGATAGAGGAGATGGATAAACTTAAGCAGGGGTTGGAGCAACGCAAGCCAACTACAGGAAACGTGGGGAAGACTTCAAACGTACGAAGTTTACCCGAGACCAGATCGACTATGGAGAGGGGCCATTTACAATTGGTCGGCAGTGGAACGCAGCCGCGAATGGATAGGCCGGGAGTGGAACGCACACGTGACCGACGTCACGCTTACGTCAGTGGCGCTCTGACCCGGAATAACGCGGAAATGGTTCCACGAGCGGGAGACCTTTTTTGGAGGAAGGAACAGAGTCGCAGCAGCGAGGCGGCCGCAAATTTAACAAATACCGGAGGGAGCCAACTACCCAAGCGCACACTGAGACAGCGCAAGCCGAGGACATAGTCATCAATTTGTCCAAGGTACCATTGAATCGGGATCAGATATCAGTTCTAAATAAGGGGTTGGGGTTTTGCCCTACAGTGGGGATGGATCCATTCCAGATGGAAATTGATCTTTATGCTCTGTTTAGAAGGATACGGCTAAAGACTCATTTTCTGCACAAACAGCATATGGGTTCCAACTATGAAGGTGGGACTAAGGGATTATCCACACGTGATTTGTGTATAAATAAAAAAGTACATTTGTACCACCATCTACATTCGGGTGTAGAGACTTTTATTCAGAAGGTCAAGCAAGATACTTTGATGAAATGGCGAAATGTACTGAACATTCTATAATCGGTTCTAATTTGACAGTAAAAGAAAAAGAAGCATTGCAATCTCTGAAAGATAATCCGGATATCACTATCAAGCCTCGGATAAGGGGGGCTCGATAGTGATCATGGATACTGGGTACTATGTCCAGGAGATTCATGGTCAATTATCTGACACAAGTGTGTATATGGCAGTGGAAAATGATCCCGTCAGGGACATCAAGAAACGTATTGAACATTTTAAACAATGCATATGATAAAAAGATAATTGCGGATGAATTAAGGACATATTTGTTGGTACCCCATCCTATTACGCCTTTATTCTATACCCTGCCCAGGTACACAAGAATCCTGTTCAGCCGCCTGGTAGGCCAATCGTGGCAGAATCGGCTCGATTTTCTGCCCGATGGCCACCATGCTGGACAGGATTCTTGCTCCCATGGTGCAGGGTGTTAGATCTTATATTAAGATACTGGGGATTTTTCTAAATAAGTTACGACAAAATATGTATGTCTGATGATGAATCTATCATATTGGTGACTTTAGACGTATCGTCCTTATATACTTCGATACCACACCAGGATGGTGTGTTGGCTTTTTGTAGGATGATACGGGCGAGTGACCAGTATGATGAAGAACAATTAACGTTTTTTGTTAAATGTTTGGAGATTGTATTACATGAAAGTTATTTCTCATTTGGGTAAATTTTATAGGCAATTACGTGGGACTGCCATGGGATCCAATGCCGCCCCGTCATATGCCAATGCATTTATGGCATGGCAGGAGAGATTTCATCTACGTCTTGTCGGCCTTCACCAGGTGCTTGACCTGGTGGAGGTTTATAGAGAGACATCTTCCTAATATGGGCGGGGCGACATTGGATCTCTCATGGATTTCCACGGCAAATTAATGAATTACATCCTAATATCAAATACACGCTTAATTACGATGTGGACTCGATCTGTTTTTTGGATGTTAAGGTTATCAAGTGTGGGGATAGATTAGCCACAGAACTGTTTACTAAGAAAACAGACAGAATCAGCTGTTAACATTCAATAGTTTTCACCCAAAACACACTAGGCGATCCATACCGAGGAGTCAATTTGCTCGAGTGATCGCATTGTGAGTGAGGGTACAAGGAAGAGGGAACAATTGGGAGAGATTATGAGAAATTTAGGTGCAGAGGTTATCCAAAAAAGTGCTAGATGATGCCCTGATAAAATGGATAATAGCTCAAGAGAAGGTGGAAGGAACCCCGACTACCTTTGTGTTAAACTATGGAATTGGGACAAGTAAATAATAGGGGTGGTACGCAAACACTGGCATATTCTTGGCAAGGCGTATCCAGAAATCCCTGAATTTACCAGTAATCCTCTGATCTCATATCATGTAGGGACGTACATCGGGGCAACCTGGTCAAGTCGGTTATGGGTGACAGTGGCAGAGTCACACAGCCCCGACTAGGTTGCTCCGAAAGGGTATGTTCCCATGTTTAAGATGCAAACAATGTAAATTTGTACAGAAGGGGTCTACATTTGTTCATCCCACCACAAAGGAAGAGTTCCAACTAAGGGGATATCACACGTGCGATAGTCAGTATGTGGTGTACGTTTTGTGGTGCCCGTGTGGTCTCCTATATGTTGGGGAGACCACCCAACCAATAAAGTCTAGGATCTCCCAACACAATCCTTATAAGGCTTGGGGATATTAAATTGCCAGTGTCCACACATGCCTGGACAAGGGGCATGATGCTGACAGCCTTAAGTATAGTACTGGAGACAGTCCCAAGGCCAGTGAGGGGGGGAGACCGAAACTGAAACTCCGCCAGAGAGAGTGTGGTGGATTCATCGACTTCGGTCTCTCACCCCCAGTGGTTTGAATAGGGACTATGATTTATATCTTTTCTATGAATCTGTTTATGTAAACCCAGGTGTGTTGTCTTACTCCTGAGCTTCCACTAGATGGAGGCTCTGGTATTGTACGGGGTTTTGGATTTGGATTATATGGGGGGAGGTGTAGGGGGAGGAGTTGGAGGTAGTTCATTTCCTGTTTACCCTTTAAATCATGATGTACCTTATGTGTAATGTACCATCAATGTTTCCACCTGAGGAAGGGGACTGTTTCCTCCCGAAACGTTGTGGTGAGGTTGATGCTACGTTGATATGAAATAAAAGATTGAAGCAAGCATCTGAGTGCAGTGTTTTGGACAAATATATATATTCAAATACACAGGTTTGATTAGCACATCCACTGCCTCATATAGCATAAAGTTTAATATTGGTAGGCACAACACTCTTTTTCAAAAGCTTTATTCTGATAAAAGTCACAATATCACAATGACAAGGTTTTGCGACGTTTTGGGGTTGTCCATCCACTTCATCAAGCAATACAATATACATGTACATCCTTATAAACCTGAAATCACAGTCACATGACATCTCTAAACCAATATGGTGTGGGTAATAAATCATGTGATATAATTGGATTCCTTAAGTTTATCCTTTATGATAACTATTTTCAGTTTAATCAACAGTACTTTCTTCAATTAAAGGGGATGGCTATGGGATCAAATGTGGCCCCCTCCTATGCCAACACATGTATGTGTGGCTTTGAGAAGAGCTTCATCTTTGGAGACCATGGCCTGGCCTAGTGGCACTTCATAGACAATGTGTTCCTCATATGGGAGGGGCAACATTCGATCCCTCACCCGGTTTATTGACAAATTAAACATATGTAATCCTAATATTAAATTTACATATACTATTGATGAGCAAAAAATCTTGTTTTTAGATGATCTGATTTATAAGGATAATGGTGGATTGATGACAGATATATTTAGAAAGAAGACAGACTGTAATTCTCTATTATCATACAAGAGCTTTCATCCCACTCATATTAAATCTTCGGTCACTCATAGTCAATTTACAAGAGTTAGAAGAATTGTTTAGGATAACACACTATGTATGAAAAGGTTGGACGAGATGCAGAGTAGACTTGAAAATCGGGGCTATCCCAAATTTCTCTTGGAAACATGAAGTCTTATCTGAAAATTAAATTTAAGAAATCTAGGAATAATAATAGACTTAACTTTCTGAGCCAGTATACTAGAGCTAGTCAGTCCCTTTCAAAAATTATACATAAACACTGGCACATTCTACGCCAAGCCTGTCCACAGATAATTGAATTCCAAACTACTCCCCTCTTCTCGTGTTTGTGAAGGTTCTCATTCATCCAGGTTATGGTATATGACCATTTTCAGGTTTTTCGGAACCGCAGAACTATTTTCTAAAAATTTCAATTTCAGAAATTTGAAATTGCTAGAAGTTTTGAAAATTTTAGACAATACTAACAAAACAGGAAGCGCATGAGGTTTTTTTGTACTGGTCGGTGTTTTTTTAAAGAATGTGGGCATTGATAAGTGTTCCCCAGACATTTTTCCCCCCTATTGACTTTAATGGTTCCTTTCGCATAAGGCCAAAAACGCATCCAATCATTTTGGCCCGATCGACCGATAAACTATCGGTCGATCGGACCACAATATTGCATCGTTTGTACCAGCCTTAAGGAATAATGAACATTCTTAAAGGGACATTGACATTTTAAAAAGCTGTTAGGTAGATCTATAATTGACAGGGGGTAGGATAGTTTATTGTGAATAACAAAACTCAAACAATGTAGTGTTAAACTTAACCTCCAGTGCTCCCCTTGCAGCTTCTGAACAGCTGATGTCGCACTTTCCTGATCTACCGCCTCTCTTCCGCACATGTGCGCTTATAGTTAAAATAGGAGGAATTTTGGGACAGCACATGGATCTGCAGTGCAACGAGTGGAGCAACGGAAGGTACAGCAAGTTTAACCCTGCAGTGGCTGCGTACTATTATTCACAGGGAGGGGGAAATAAGCTATTCTCCCTCCCTGTGAATTATAGAATTACCTGGCAGCTATTTAAAAATGTCAGTTTAGTGAATTAAGTTTCCCTTAATGGGAGTGGAAATGATACAGTGCCAAGGTGAGTGTTCTATTTAAACCCTCAGTGGAGGGCATCTATACCCTAATGGATGGCTTGCAATTTAACTGGTTACTTATTTTCATTAAATTGGCAGTTTTATTCATAAATGTCTAGATAATTAGAAGCCCCTATGATTACAACCTGTCCCAGCAAAGTATGAATAGCAATGTTTTGCAACCTATTTTTATATGGGCTACTTCTTTGAAGAAAAAAAAAGAGGGAAAAAAATTAAAGGTACAAAAAAAGTTGTTTTAAAATGTAGCCTAACTAATCTATAAAATCCCAAATGTCTTTGCAGCTTTAAATAAGTTGCACTCAAGATGATGCAGAAGATTATTAAACCTCTCACTAGTTAAAGGGTTAAGGTGATATCATCCACAATCCAATTTTCTTTGTTGGAAAATATTTTCAACAACTAGTCACATTTGAGAGGGATCAGCAGGAGATCAAAGGCTATCAACCGACTCCCTACCAGTTTGTGTCATTTACAGTACCATTCACCATCTAAGTTCTTTAAGCCTTCAAAAACCATATTTGTGATTTAGGCAGGAAATTCACAAGTTATTTTCTCAGGGTGCTGAAGTACTTGCATTCAGATATTTAGTCTGCAGTATATCAGGATAGTTTAATCTTCTATATTGTTAAAAAAAATGTTATATATTCGGAATGTGTATTCTCAGAACAATTTTAAAATGTAAATCTTTTTCAATCATATTTCAACTATAACTATTTGTACAGTATGTTTATACATTTGCTTACTATTCATCACACAAATTAGTAGAACTTGAGACTTGATCAATATACAGGGTTTTATACTGCGGTAGGTGGTATAATAATGGTAAAAATGATTGAATTTGGAGTGCAAAAAATGGAATCAGATCTAAAGTTCCATGCTGAAACTACAAAATTTTGATTTCAAATCCAGGTTTCAGGAGTTGAAATTTTTGTACTTCTGCTTCGAAATTCCTTCTATAGTTTTCACCGGTGGGATTCCAAAAGACAATCCTGACACTGAGAAGTTTCTGTATGAACATCAAGATGAAGAGTTTACAACAGTCTTCCAGAATATTTTGTAATAGCATTTGCTTTGTTTTGGATAGTTTTAATAAAGGATTGGGTGCCTTTTAAAATCAAGCAGAGTAGACAGGAATAATCCTGTAAATAATGTTTAGTGAAAACATCCAACAATAGCTCCAAACAAGACTTATCTAATGTGTTTAAATGTGTTTAAATTATATAATGTGTTTAAATCTGTTTTTACTGATGATACAAAAATGTGCAGAACTAAAAGCTTTGTGCAAAGTTGTCTCATCCTTGCATATACATTTAAATAAACTGGAAATCTGCTTGAAAATGAAAAATGTATGCATTTTGGCAAAAACAACACAAATGTTAGTTAGACCTTGATATGGTGGAGCAATGTTGTTATCAGTTCAGTCAATTGTGATAGAAAGTATTATGTGTATTGTGGATAACAGGCCTTGTAATTCCAAGCAATGCCAGGTGATGTCTGCCAATAATAATGCTTTAAGCAAGGGCTCATAAGCCAAGTGCCAGTAGGTTTGGACCTAGTTAAAAAAAGTAATGTTGGCATGGTGCCTGGGCTTAAAATAATTTGGCCAACTTATTAAACTTATTGCAGCATGGTGGCTCAGTGGTTAGCACTGATGCCTTTTATTGCTGAATTCCTGAGTTTGTATGTTCTCTCCGTAAAGGAGTCAAGGATGGAAAGTTTAATTCTGGCACTTGCTAGATCCTTTGTAAAGCTTTCACTTTACAGATGAACAAGAAAACTCAGTTTTGTTTGTTAAAAACTTCCTTCCAGTATTTGACACCTAGAAACCTTCTTGTGCTTAGGGCTGAGTGGCAAATATACAATACTACATATAACCAGCCGATGGTATATAAATATTACAAATTGTGTTATCTAGAATTATGTAAAATTGCTTGGATGTTTCGTTTCACTGGAGGTTTCATGAAATTTGGTGACCAATCACAGATGTTGTCAGTCAATGTCAATGCAAGGTAGATTTCACAAACATGTTTTATTTTAAAACCTAATAGCCATAAAAAAGTGTAAAAATAACATTGGTAGATGAGAAATGGAATGGGGAACATTTCAAGTCCTGTAATTAATAAATGGGTACTGTAAATAATCTGCCTGATAATACTGTGATGGCAAGTTCTCTAAAAATATTAACAAGAGGCTTGGATGTTTCCTTGGAGAGAATAGGAGGTGTAAAAGTTTGCCAGTGCTAATTATTTGCAGCAACCATTAAGATGTTAGCTCTTTACTAGGTCACTGCAGTTAGATAGCATCTGATTGGTAAGTAACTGTAGCAATAGGTGTACAGTAAAGAGCATGCCGTATAGATGGCTGGGTTTTCAATAGAAGGGTTGAACTTGGTGGGCTTTCGTCTTTTTTTCAACCCAAAATATTGGATGAAGATGAATGGAAGTAATGGATCAGAATGGTATGGGAGGAAAAAAAGAAAAATAATTGTTTATGGATGTCAAATAAGTAATGGGTGACTTTATGCTGTTTTAATTTAAATCCATGTTGCTAATTATAATAAATTGGATGTAAGGTGTTAACTGTAGCCAGCTAAGCAAGGACTCTTCTGTATGTTAATACCTCTCTGTTCTACAAGGTTATAAAGATAGTGAATGTAATATTATGGTTTATTTAGCAGAAAGTGTAAGTACTAAATTAAAAAAAAACATTCTATTATTACTGGCAGAGCTGATCATTACCATAATATGACACAAGGATCCAGCTTTAACCAGAGCTTTTAACGATATTAATTAACTTTCCATAACACACATTTTACACATGAAAAAGATTTTAGCTCTTCTATACAAGTATTGCTTTAAATGCCACTGCCTTGATAATGAAATAAAACTATAATGTGCAACCTAGTGTAGCTACAGTAATGTAAGCTTGAACTTAAAAACTATTTGTTGTTTCAGTTAGGATATTACATATGTATAAATAAAAACAAATGAATATGCATGTTATCGGTAGTGATGGTCAAATTTAGACTATCCGAACTCTATTTGAAGTAGTTTGGGTTCAAACTAGTTCTGGGTTTTCCGAACTCGCAGATTTATTTTTGATAATTATTGAAACATTTGGTAATTATGAAATTCTCAAATTGGTAACCATCGAATGTAACGTCAAATTCAGTAATTCTCGAATGTATCCTTTGATTTCTGTAACCCTCAAATGTAGCCTTCAATTTATGTAACCCTCGAATGTAGCCTTTGATTATTTTTGTTCGGTAACCCTAGAATGTAGCAGTCGATTTTGGTAACCCTCAAATGTATCGCTCGGTAACTTTTGAATGTAGCGGACGATTTTGGTAACCCTCGATTGTAGTCGTTGATTTTTGTAACGCTCTAATGTAGTGGTCGATTTTGGTAACCTTTGAATGTTTTGTTCTGTAACCCTCTAAAGTATTGTTTGGTAACCCACGAATATAGCGGTTGATTTCGGTAACCCTAGAATGTATTGTTCTGTAACCCTCTAATGTATTGTTCTGTAATCCTCTAATGTATTGTTCGGTAACCCTCGAATGTAGTGGTTGATTTCGGTAACCCTCAAATGTATTGTTTTGGAACCCTCAAAAGTATTGTTCGGTAACCCTCGAAGGTAGCATGTGGAAACCCGAAAATTGCCCGATCATGGGGGAAAGAAGTGTTTAAACGTGTTTTGGTGATATATACATGTTCTCCAGACCATTTGCCAGGTGCCGCAGCCATTTACAGTAAGTTACCATTGTTATTTTATCTGTAATTTATCCAAACTTTTCAAACTATTTCCTCCCATTGACTTTAATGGGTTGGTTTCCGAACTTTAACACATTAACTTCATATTTTACAACGTTTTTATATTCTCCCTGGGTTTGATTTAAAACAGTATGAAGAAAACTAGGACACCATTAGAGATTTATGCAATATTGCAAAATTGTATAAATCACATTTTCAAAATGTCTGTACATGTTCTCTTTGACATTTACCAGCTTCCTATGCAATTTACAATTTTGTTAGTGCTATTAAACTAAAAATAATGTGTTTTTTGTGAAAATTCCCTGCCAAGAGGCAGCAAAAGTGTAGAAAGCGTTAGCAAGGTTATTGTGAATTGTGGTAACTAAAAAAGAAAGAGTGGCTAATTAAATGACTGGCCAGGCAGGTAGCTGTAATGGATATTTAGTTAGAGAGATGGTAAAAGTGGGGGTAGAAAGTCAGAAAGAGAGTAGGGTGAAGGAATGGAATAAAATAAGGAGAGAGAAAATGTGCAATGAGAGGGTTAAGGGGGGAACTAATGTAAAAGGTGGTGAAACTGGAGTAGCTGCTGGTGTGATGGTTCTTTAATTTTTGCTATTTTTCTCTTTTATTTTGATAAACCCTCTGCCAAGAACCATGCAACTAGGCTGGTATTCCAGATGCCACACTCTTTGCTTTTGCTCTGTATTATTATTTAGTATTTAATATTAGTCACAAAAATATTTTTTAGAAAAGCTTTGTGAAAAGGTTTTTTTTTTTTTATTGAAAGAGCAATGTGACCTTAGATTTTTACATGATTCTCTGTCTCTTCTTGTAACAGAAAATGTTTTTTGAAAACGAGCCAGTCCCAGCCAGTGGCTAAACTAATGCAGAAAAATAGAAAAGAAAAACAACAAAAAGATGACAGGGATTTTTAGAAAATATTTCATTATTTACAAAGCGCTAGTATATTTTGCACTATTGTGTATCAGGAAAGAGACATATAAATAAAAATACAGTATTGTTACCTATTAGCTGGTAAGGGCTTCTAATTCTCAGAAATACATTTAGTTTTGTAAGAAACTGAAATGCAATACAATGCAATAAATTTCATAAAGCTTTCAGAATCCCACATGATTCTGATTTGACAGAAGTATTTTGGTGTGATGGAGTGCGTGATCATTCAATGCATTCTTTACAGCAAAGGTTTTCCCTCATAAATTAGCAGCTAGAAAACAACTAAAATTGCTTTTCCTTGACTTGTAAATCAGATTCTCTAAGAGGAGCCCCTAACCAGAAAAAAATGACACTTAAAATATGGTGATAATTACTTCTGAGCCGTTTGCATATTTTATCCACACATTCAAAGTGTTATGGAGCCTTTAGTTTTTTATTCACATTTGAACTTAGGGGAAATATAAAACAAAAACATGCTTGGGAGATTGGTTTTCTGAATCTTTTTTGATTATTGCTACCTGAGTCCGTATCACCTAATTACTGTACAGCACTAGTAACTTACTGCTGCATTTTATATAGATACTGTATGTTCAAGGCCAGAAACAACGGAAAACCCAGTTGTGGGAGACCTCCACTAATGGCGAAAAAAGGACTCATGGAACTGTATGGGCATCTTGCCAGAACCATTTCTAAATTTAGGAGATCCTTAGGCAGATATGGAGTAATCTTTTAACAGTAAATCACAGAAAAAAAACATTATTTCAATCATATGTAGTTCACATAAATTACAGTAGCAAATAAAATTTGGCAAAATAAAAAAATTTTTTTTTTTATTTAATTATAATAATAATTTTCTAGACCAAGCTACATAACTCGGAAAAAGCCAGACACCAGCTGAATTACAAATAATTTGTCCACAAAGAATCACAGGAATGTCAAAATCCATTCTGGTTCCTTTATATTTTACCTTTCATTCTCCTTAACTAATCAATGTAATTATCATTCTGTTAATAGTCCTATTTAGGGAATCCCTATCTTATTCTGATTAGATCATATAGAGCCTCTCAATCAAGTAGTCAGGTTGTTAAATGTTTTTACGATGACATAATTGATGTTTACATCAAGTTTTCATTTGGCAAACTACATTCGGAATAAAAGAGGATAAGAAAAAACCCAGAGAATATTATCTACTCTCTATTATATGTAGTCACTCCAGGGAGAATGCACTATATTTAGCTATGTTTCTTATATTAAAGGAAACATATATTGCACTATAATGCACTATAAATTGAATATGTAATGCACTATATTTAGTCATGTTTCTTATATTTAAGGAAGCCACCTTTTTTATGTATAAATGGGTGGGTCAAAAGCAATGTTTCTCTTAATGTATTGTTTGTTAAATTGTTTCCTTCTCTGTGCTTGTGAATGTTCTCATTCATCCAGGTCATCATATATCTGTTGTATTCATATATTGAGTATTGACTTAAACAATTTATTTTATGAATTATTTGAGAAAATACTAAAAGGCCTATGTATTAAAAGTTGTCTCTACCAATCAGATGCCCAGGTCACGGTATATCTGTTGTATTCAGTTAGATCAACTGGACTTAAAGTTAGCATTTAAAAACTAAACTTCAAGTTCAGTTGATCTAACTGAATACAACAGATATGTTCCCCCTCTGTTAGTAAAGCAGGCAAACATAAAAAAGAGGAAACGTGACCAGTTTGCCTGCAAAAACAATTTTAAATAACAATGAGATTTAAATTCCTCACTTTGGCCAAAATATGTACGCTATGCCACATCAAGCATCTCATATTTAATTCAAGTCCTATTAGTAATCTTAGTTTGTAATGCATGTGAAATCAAATTGACCAGCCAACAATGTAAGTGCGTAATAATAATAACAATAATGCTCTAGTTGGATGGTGAAAAGTCTTTATACCCCAGCTATGTGCAGTGCCTACATGGCAAATATTATTTTTATTTATCCCCCCAACCCACCCAGTAAGGTTAAAAAATGATTCCTGCACTTTCCCAGTTCCTGTCTAAAGCTAGCGATACAGTGGATCAACATTCAAATTGATAGTAATAGTGAGAAGAGCAGTGGTTTTGTTTGCCAACATTACTATTATGTACTACTTCCTGATGTAGTTCTATAATGATTGCAACAGAGCTTTCTGCAAATCCACTGTTTTTAAAGTGGAATATTAGGTATGAAATATCCCTTTGAATCAACACAACACAGAAAAAACAAAAACGCCACACAAACAGCTTTTAGTCAGTTCTGCAAATTGTGACTATTTGTGCATTAATTCCAATAAGTGGATTACCACCTTTTCAAGGATTTTAACTTATTATACGGTAACATTTTGCTGCTTTTTTTTTTTTAAAATATTTAACACCTGCTATATAACTGCTTATTTTTGTGGCAGCATTGCACAATCACTCAAAAACAAAACCCTATTCAAAATTGCAGCAAACCATGTTTTTGTTGGGTATTTGATCTTATACAATAGCGATAAGAATACTCTGTGAATGATCCCCAATGTATCTAAATACCAAATCATTTTAAATTATGTTTTTCATGTATATATTCATTTCTACCCTAAAAAAGTGTATTTAAAAAAAAAAAAAAAAAACTCCCTGTATCAGGCCTATGTATTAAAAGTTCTTATCATTAAATATGGTGCTATTTTTCCCCCAAACCAATCAGATGTTATTTACCATTTGAAAGCTAAAGGTGCATACACATATGTGATCATGGGGGCTGACCCTTGACGCACGATGTGTATGCATGGCCGTTTGGACATGGACACTTTGTTGACCAAAACAGCTGTTCAATTGGGTCTTGCTGCCCGATCTGTCAGGCGGATGATCAACAAGCCCCAACTGAACAGCTATTTTTGCCAACAAAGTGCACATTTATCATCCGAAATGGCCATGCATACACATTGTGCTGCGTGGGTCGGCCCTTGTGATCGCATGTGTGTATGAGGCTTAACATCTGATTGGTTGGGGCAAAATAAGCACAATTTTTAACAATAAGATTTTTTATTACATATGACTGTATAAACACCAGCATCTCTCAGTAAACAGAGAAATATTGTTAGAATACAGTAATAAATGAATAGCAACACATAACTGCACAATATGCTTCTTACCAGACACAATCAAACACAGTAAAATCTCATTTTAGGTAAAGACTTTCTAAGTTGTATATATAAATACTGAGTTACAGAGATATCAGCAGAACCTGCATTCAACATTTTTAATACTGTGCGATTCTGATGGGTGATTTTGTAAAGTATGCTTTTGGCAGAATAACACAAAGCATACATCTTAGGCATGTTTTAAAATGAATGCTGTACCACTTTCTTGGTCCCAAAGAAATATTTATTTTGTTTGTTCCATTTTTAAATAAATGTTTTGATTCAATTTATATTTGAATACCTAATGTTCAGTCTAATATTTTCTCCCATTACTTCAGGTAGTAATTAGCTTATTTAGCACACCTGTGGTAGTGGAACTAAAGGAAGAAGAAGGGATTAGATGCTCCATCCTACCATTAATAAATAATTTGAATGACTTGATTTAACAGGGAAGTATTACATTAAGTTGCATTTCCTGCAACTCATTTCAATAATACATACCTTTCCTATACAGCTCCATTCTTTATGGTGAAAACATAGCACATACAAGAATCCTTTATTTGTGCTGGTTATTTCATGTTCAGTCTTTGTACTTATAATATATATGTTCACAATAATTAAACTAAACTCTCCAATAATATTATTTAAAATGCATCAACCATGTATTTGTTTGTTTTTTGTTTTTTTTTCTCTTTTGTAGTGAATCCCATTTTCTAAACAAACCTGATTTCAATTTGAAAATGTTTCCAAAATCCACTGATTTAACAGATTTTTCTACATTTTCAAAACTCTGAACTTTTCATCGAAAAATCGGAAATTAGAAAATGTAACATTTGAAAATTCCATTCAAAACTTCGAAACATTAAAAATTCTATTTTAAAAAAATAGAACATTTTTATTGAAAAATATACATTTTTAATTGAATATTTGAAAACGCCACTGAAAATTCAAACAATTGTGATTCAATTGGATTTTCGCAACTTTAACCGCTATCTGAACATAACGCCTCAGTTACGTTATGTTTTGCTTTTGCAGGATTTGTGTAGAGGTTTCAGAACAGAACAAACGGTGCTCTTATCAACACTGTATTGTCTGTAAGGAAAATTAAGATGTGTATGTTCAATGTCTGACAAAAAAAAATGTTATACCTGGCAAGTGTTGCTTAATTACATACTGCAACAGATTATATATTGTACAGTGGTCTTTTTAATTCCTTGAACTGTTCTTTGTACAGAATAAAGGAAACCCTAGAGTAGCAAGTTACAAACCAAATGATAATGAAGGAAATGCTTTGATAATGTTTTAGTATGTCTGTAAAATTATCAGTAGCAAGGAAAGCCATTATGGAGGAAGCTGGTAATTTACAGTCCATTAGTAATAAACATTGAAAGAGCATTCTCCCCTTTCAAAATGCCCTTTATGCCCATGGTATCAGTAAAGTTTTGGTATTTCAACACTTTTTCAACCACACTTTTTTTCAACCACAAAATTTAGGATCCACATAGAAATAAAAGCATGTATTTGTCTTCTAATAATATAAATCTTCATTACCACATCATTTCGATTCTACAGATCTGATTTCTATAATGTAAAAATGAGAGTTTTAAAAAAATGGAATACATAAAATATACAAGGTAAATTACATTATAATAAAAACGAATAATATAACACATTGTGCACGCTTATAGATGTTTTACATTATGAATTACTACATATTGCAACAAATTCAGTTTTTAAATCCAGGACTCATAATTTTAGTTATTTTATATAAATCAAGGAGAATGGAACATAAAAATGTAGCTGTGACACATTACTCCCTTGTTCTAAATTGCATTCATGGGAAAATGCCTTGCAGCCAAAGCATCTCACTTTTAAAGTAATTATATTACTAAATCACTAGCAGTCATTGGGAAAGGCCAGAAGCCGGCATGCTAATAAGTTGAACTAAGCTTTGCTTCATTAGTTTTGTGGACATTGATGAAATAACCCCTAGTCTACTGTTTTCTGTACTGTAACCTTAGCCCTGATTTTCAAGCTGGAAGGGGAAAAAAATTGTTTTTCCTGAGACAGCATATTTTATTTTGCGATTCATCTGAATAGAGTTTGACTTGAACATGTCTTTAAGGATAATGAACACGTAGAAAAACACATAGAAAGCCAGTTCACAAGCACTTCATTATTCTGCCTCTGCAACAATGTGACTACTGCTATTTTCTAGAAAATCATCCTGCTAACTTTTCAGAATTTCCCCTAACCTTGTTTTATGACAAACAGTTTACCACATTCTGATGAATGTTACATATCATCTCTGCACACTCCTCATCATGTAAACACATATGTGCTTTAGCTATACTGAGGTTTGTAGGGGAGAAAATCGATATGGTGTCTCCCTCTGTGATGGATCACCAGTACTTAGAGGTTAATTGTAAGTCTGTAGATTAAATTTAGATGCATTTTGGTTTGGAGTGTTCCAAAAATACTTTATGCAACTACAAAGAATGCTTTAGTTCCCAGTTAATTTACATGGACAACAAACCTAATGTCTGGACCAAATGTAATAAGAAAAAGAAAAAACATAAACAGAATTCTGTAAATGAAATCTACTCCAAACCAATAAAAAAATTAACTGGTGGGCTGCTGTTATAGATGTTCCCAGTTTCAAGGCAAAAGTGTTTTTTATGCCAAAACTTTAGGTTAAATATTCTAACAAAAAAAAAATCGTAAATTCTGTATGATTTTGACACTTGCTGTTATAACACCCCCCCTTTCCACAAATATTTCTGACAGCTAAATAACTTCACTGTTATACCTAAAAGTAATTTAAAAAGTAATTAGCTTCTATGTAGTGCAAAACTTAACTTAAAGGAGAAAGAACACTCCCAAAAAAGGAAGTATTTACCTCAGAAAATTCCTTAGCATGGAAAACTCCACTCAGTTGCATTTCCTTTACCTCTATAAGGTCACTTTTAGTTTTGCTTGTTCCTCAAAGGTAAAGCTGCCATTGCTCTCTGCCAGGAGTCTGTCTGCATAGTCAATCCCACTCCATACCCTTATTATTTTAGTTGATTGTCCCTTTTGCATATGGGATTCCAAAATGGCACTGCATATTCCAAATGAGGCCTTATATGTGTGTTGAAAAGAGGGAAGATAATTAATTTTGCTACCTTGAATCTATTCCACTCTTTATACAAGACAATGTCTTTCTAGCTTTAGCCATTGCTGCCTGGCACTGCTTGCTACAACAAGTCTTATCTACTAGAACCCCAAATCTTTTTTCAATAGATATTCACTTAGCACAGAGCCATGTATGGTGTAGGCAGCACAAGTATTCTTAAAACCCAAATGCATAACCTTACATTTGGTAGATTAACTGGGTAGATTAACTGTGCTGGTGTCCCATAACAAAAACAATGTGACAGAATA
This sequence comes from Hymenochirus boettgeri, assembly GCA_019447015.1. NCBI lineage: Eukaryota > Metazoa > Chordata > Amphibia > Anura > Pipidae > Hymenochirus > Hymenochirus boettgeri. The sequence goes on along the minus strand of CM033471.1, from coordinate 121,151,595 downwards.
GATAAAGTATCCCGCTTTCAATCTCATTGTAAAGAAACATTTCCTAAACTTTCCTTATGAGTTTTAACTACACACAATATTATATAGTTATGTCTAAAAACATATTGTTAACTATTTTATGTTAGACATGTTTTAAGATTAAAAGATTAAAGGGACTTTTAAGGAGACCTTTAGTATATTTTATTTTTTATTTATAAATAAATGTGCTATATTTTTATTCAGGGATTTGTATAAAAAACGTTGCCCAAAACAGAAGTCAGTGCATGTGAATGTTTTCAGCGTAAGCAAAAAATGCCTTTCCTTACTGACAAAATCCATAGTTGCGTCACTAATATCATATAGCATTTTACAGTTTTACTAATAATTTAAGTATTGCTACAACGTGGAAGCAAAAAATGGTTGAGAAGATTAAACTGCAAATTTCCTATTTACACTACAAGCTTTCAATTAAATTACTGTATTTTATAGATTTACTGATTTAACTTTTATAATCCCCTCCAAATAAAACCTTGTGAAGAACATAGCGGAATGCTGATCTGGCATAGGACAGCTAATGAGAACAAATGGACCAAAGCGTTTCCTTTATGGTAGCTAATTATTTCAATAGAAAAACAAAATACTTGATTGTGTATACATGACCTGGGTAAATATATGGACTTTAAGCTGCTCTTCAAGTGCATTTTCAGCTTATTGGAAATAATTAGTCTGTTTTATCACAACGTACAGCACTTCAATAAATGTTTTCTACAACAAGGAGAGAGTAAAAAAAAATCACTTCAGGTGGAAGTACAGAAACCTGCATTGCTATAGGGGAATAAAATGTGTTTTATAAGGGATAAGAGAGTGGCAAATGATTTAACAAAAAAACACATGAATAGGTGTTCTTTTTGAAATATTAATAATTAATATTAAGTTTGGGTGGTATTCTACCTAATATGCTCTGTTGCTTTTAAGATCATTTGTGTGGTCTGTGTTATTTTTGGTAAAAAAAAGTTATAGAAACAAGTACATGTTGTGTTTGTAATAGGCTATATTATCTATTATATATATAATAATATATAAGTTTTTATATTTGTTATTTTCAGTCAGACGTGAAATACGTCTTTATGTTAATGCCTAAAACAGCAATGTGTGTATGAACTTAGGTAGTGGGGATTTTTCCTCCTTTGCTGTTGAATTCTTTATATACAATATACAGTATAGTATACAATGGTGGTCTGTGATGTTGCATTAGAAAATACATTACTTTTTTTCAGATAAAAGACACAAATAAAACAAGTGCATCAGTCCAATTAAAAATCCTTTATTTTAACATTCTTTGTAAAATAAAATAAAAAAACACCAAGAAACCAGGATCAAGGTTCACTGATAATGCACATTAGTATTTTATATGAATTGCAATATCTCATTAAAACAAACAAGAAAAATGCACATTCCTGGGCCCCACATATCATAATATCTATTCTAGTGCAAACAGTAAAAACATGGGGGATTTAAGTAAAATTTTTAAAAGTGAAAAGCCTTCCAACCACGTTTTGTGTATATATTGTAGCAGAGTTTCTCTGCAGGAAGATTGACCAAGCTTCCATGTGGTAGTAGCACCCCCAACATGTCCCTTTAATTGGAGGTCTTATGCCTTGAATATTAAGCATTGGATGAAAGGCCTCTTCCCTCCTTGTTAAAAGCCAGTAGGCGGGGGGAAGTGATAGCCTGTAATACTAATCCGATGCAAGGTCAGGGAGACAACCTTCCCAAGAAAATGCAACCAAGCAGGGAGAGTCAGCCCAGAAAAATGACCCAAGGTAAACTGTTAGGACCTTCCATACTGGGGTTACCTTGACGTGGTTGGAAGGCTTTTCACTTTTATGCATAAAATTGTAATTAAAAACCCCCATGTTTTTACTGTTTGCACTAGCATAGATATTATGATATATGGGGCCCAGAATTGTGCATTGATCATCTCTTTTCTTGTTTGTTCTAATGTTTTGGTCAGATCAGTAGCACTTCCACTATTTGTTATAAAGTAATTTTGCCACAGGAGTGCTCCCACAGACCCCCTTTTGTGCAATATCTCATTAAGACCGAGATGTGAACAGGACAGTGAGAGGTTTATTTAAAGCTAGCAGAGTACTTGGCATTGCCCGGCTTTTCTAAAAACCTGACCCGAACCTTCACCTGAAATTCAACAGGCTGGCACCCGCAGCTTTCTAACCAAACCTGTCCAAATAAAACTCGATGCGGTTCAGCTGAACCGCAAGTCTCGTAAGCCTCGGGTGCCTTACAAGATTCTAGGCCAGATCTCATCCCCAATTAACAAACCTTACAACATTTGGAAACATACCCCCAAACATTTTAAAATGCAAAAGAAGGACACATTGGGAGAAGACATGTGGCAGACCACGCCCACTTTGTTTAGGTTACAACCAATTATACAGATCATTATTCCCATTTTACAATGTTATCTTCAAGTGTATGATGTGGTTAAGGGATTAGTTCACCCAGAAAGTGAACTATTCTGATTCTTCATTAATTGAAGAACAGGAGGTAAAGGAGCTATGTCTTTCCTCCCATACTTCAATTAATGTTACAGGAGCCATGTATTAAGATATAAACCTATCTTTGTTCCACCACTGGCTCCTGTAAAATTAACAGACTAATAAACTGAAGGGCTAACAACACTGGCTAATGAACTGGAGGGTTGATTAACACTGGCTAATTAACTGGAGGGCTGACAACACTGGCTAATAAACTGGAGGGCTAACAACACTGGATAATCAACTGGAGGGCTGACTAACACTGGTTAATCAACTGGAGGACTGACTAACACTGCCCAACAAACTGGAGGATTGACTAACACTGGCTAATAAACTGGAGGGCTAACAATACTGGCTAATGAACTAGGGGGCTGACAACACTGGCTAATGAACTGGAGGGTTGATTAACACTGGCTAATGAACTGGAGGGCTGACAACATTGGCTAATGAACTGGAGGGCTAACAACACTGGATAATCAACTGGAGGGCTGACTAACACTGGCTAATCAACGGAGGACTGACTAACACTGCCCAACAAATTGGAGGATTGACTAAAAGTGGCTAATAAACTGGAGGACTGACAACACTGGCTAATGAACTTAGCACACACTTGCTCTTAAAGGGAATCTACAGTGTAAATCAAAGTTCAGTCCATTGCAAAGCTGTACCTTTAAATCACATGCTATGTTGCTCTTATTTTTTTAAACCATTGACAAAGCTTACTTTTCCTTCTTTACTTGCTAGCTTTTCCTGCTCCACTGAAATCTTTTTAATCTCCTACTCAGACTTGCTGGAGATGAATCTCATTCAGTCAGTAAGTCAGGACTGCCCTGCTAGTTGTATATTACACTTAAAGTAAAACATGGACTGAAGAGAACTGGATTAGCAGAGTTCTGCTTCTATGTATATAATGCAGTTAATTTTAAAGGGCTAACACTGTGGCAAATTATTTGTTGGGGCATTGAGCTGCAGTCATCTATAAATGTGTGAATACTGTATATATGTGGTTAATCTTTTGAAATGTTCCTGTGAGTTTCTTCTACACTTCAAATAAGGTGTTTTTGAATGTGTCATTTTGTTTTGCAATCATTAATTTTATGTGAGTGAAGCATCTGAAATGTTTTTTTCTGGAGGACATTGTTAGTCAATAATTGATTTTGGTCAGTTACAGTACTGTTAACTGTAGGGGTTACTGTTGTATAACATAGTCACTATTAAGGAGATATTGCAAAATGTCCATATTTTGGGACAAATTATTTTTGGGTATTTACCCTCAAAAATAAATTAATATGAGAAAATGTTATACTCCATTGTTAAAGGGAAAGTTGATATGATGTGCTTTAACATTAAAGGGCAAGTTGATATGATACACTTTAACTTCAACTTCCCCTTTAACGTATATCACATAAGCTTCCCTTTAATGCGTATCACATCAACTTCCTCTTTAATGGGTATCATATCAACTTCCCCTTTAATACCTGTCATATCAACTTCCCCTTTAACAATTATTACATCCACTTCCCTTTTAACGCGTATCACATCAACTTCCCTTTTAAAGACTAACACATCGACTTCCCTTTTAAAGTGTATCACATCAACTTCCCTTTTAAAGAGTATCTCATAGACTTCCACTTAAAGGCGTATCACTTCAACTTCCCCTTTAAACTTTAAAGAATATCACATTAATTTCCCAATTAACTTGACAATGGGGTACAACATCTCACATTAATTTATTTTTTAGGGTACACAAAAATTTGGACATTTTGCAATATCCCCTTTAATAGTGTAACATTAATTGTGCAACATTAATAAATGTTGCACAATGCTTAACCCTTTCAGTGCCAGCAGAATTTAAAAAAAAAAATTTCATTCAGTGCCAGCAGAAATTTCAGGATTTTGCCCTCAATTGGTTTAGACTAATTTTACAGTAGTAAACCCCCAGTAAATCAATAATATTATATATTTTTTTGGGTAAAACATGTAAAGAAAAAATCAGAAATAAAATCAAATGTGACTTTCAACTAAAAACTGTAGAGGAAAGTTCAAAATATCTCAAATGTGAAAGTCTAACCCCTCCTAAATAAAATGGTATGTCACATTCATGTGTGTACTCAGAGACATGGCTACCAACTAACCCAAAGGGGGACCAATGTCAAATGACATTAACAGTAAACTAAAAACTGTATTTGGTTAAAAATAGGTATTTGATTATCAGTGCTTCAGGAGTTTATGAGTTGGAGTTTTCTAGTGAGAAATTGTAGGTATGCAACTGAGCCTGTGTAATTGTTCAGTAAGTTAAAGATAGTTGGTGGTAGGCTGCACAATCCTCCTCACGTGTAAAACAAATAATTAAATAGATATGTGGTCAGTTGTAGGGTACCATAAATATCAGTCTAAAATACAATACAATAACCATATAAAAAGTGTAAAATTATAAAAGGAGACTTACGTTGTCCAGAAGCTTTATTTCTTAAAAAGCAGCATTTCAGTGAGAAGAAAAAAAAATGAAATAAAATAAAAATACGAGTAAAACATCCCATAGAACTTTCAAGCCTTGTGGAGTGAAAACGGGGTCTCTTGAAAAAGCTGCAGATAAGAAGTGAAATGCGTTGAGTTAACAGACAGACTATATAATACATTTACAGGTAGGTTCAATAAAAGTTCTTATCGTTTAAAATGGTGCTAATTTTGCCCCAACCAATCAAATCTTATTTAACATTTGAAAGCTAACATCTGATTGGTTGGGCCAAAATTAGCACCATTTTAAACAATAAGAACTTTTATTGAATAACCCTGTATATTCCCTGTTTTTAACTACTCCACAAGGCTTGGAAGTTGTATTGGGATATTTATTGATGTTTTAGCTGTTGAATTTTAAAAATGCAGAGACCCCTTGCTTGCACCCACACAGTTTACTACCGCATTGTATTCTAAGACCGAACATTCATTAATGAAGAACGGCATAAGTGTGCATTATCGTTAATGTGCAGTATCAATACTGCGTGTTTACAAATAGGGCCTAAAGTTAACCAATGCGCAGTGGCCCAATAACGGCAACGTTCCAGATTTTTTACACTAAACACCCCCTAACTTAGAAATACCCCCCAAATATATATATATTCTCAGAATCTACACACCTTTGGCTACGCAACTGTGCCATTTCTTCATTCATGCGCGCAATGGTCTGGACACAGATTTCGCAGTTTAAGCAGATTTTTTTTTAAAAATTAAGGAAAAACAAGTTTCAAAGTTAAAAATCATGCCAAAACCCTAGGTAATGCAAAAAAAAGTTACCAAATATCAATTTCCCAAATGTCCTGAATCAAATGGTAAACCACATGCATGCTAATACACACGGACGTGGAAGCAACTAGCCAGGAAGTGAGACAATGCACAATTGCTCAAAAACAGCAAAAATATTTTTCAAATATAATTGGTTAATGTGCAATCATGTGATTGCAAGCATTGAAGTATTAACCAATCACAATTGGATTTGGTCCTTCAGCTAACCTATATAAAGAGGTGCAAACCCCGCGGAGCTCAGAAGTCATCACAATGATGGCAGAAGAATGAAGGCAACGTTGATTTTGCCAGCACTAGCGGTGTCATCTCCTGGTGTCGGCGACATCAGCGGAGTTGGTGTTGCGGGCTAAGAAGAAAGAAGACTTTAGATCAAGATGTCGGCATCCCTGGCGACGTTGATGTGGCCAGCGCTGGAGGTGTCACTGGCGGCCGCAGTGACATTGCCTGGTGTCGGCAACATCAGCAGAGATGGTGTCACTGGGAAGAAAGAAGACACAATATTGAGTAGGTGGAAGTGGACAATGAGGTCAATAATCGTTCATGGGTGCCACAAGTGATAGAGGATGATAGTGTCTCTGAGGGAGAGCCCTCAGAGCACAAGCCTGAACCCAGAAGCAGGACTGGGGGCAGGAACAGAGGCAGTACACCTAGTGCTGCACGAGGAGGTACAGCACCAATGCCATCTGGTGTCAGTGCCCCACGACAGCAGGTGACCTCTACTCCAGGGCATGCCAGTGGCTCAGCTGTGTGGGAGTCCTTATCAGTGGCCCCAGGAGGCCACCAGTATGTTAAGCCATGATGATGCCACCATTGTGGATACAACCACACTAGTATTCCTCCTTGAGCACACTAAGAGGCGGCTCTGTTATGTTGCCTCTGTTCTGCCTTCCCAGGTTCTGGCAGGCCTACAGCACCTGATGATGGGGATGAGCAGAGCTCATGTCCTCATGTGCCTGTGAGGAGGAGCAACAGCGCTGGAGGCAGCCTTGCAGCTAACTTCAGACTGTTCTTCCAGCAATATTTGCCTGGCACATCTACTGGCAAGTCTACCAGACAACACGTCAGTCGTCAGGTCACCAACTACTTTGGATCAGGATGTCCACTGATAATGTGGACCTCCTGTCATTATTCAAGATGAATGAGGCGTGAATCACATCTCAGTACAGCACCCCTATTGCTGATGCCCGTGACTGAAGGCCTCCTGCCCCTGGCCACCCGTACTGCTCCTTCTGCCTCATTTTTCAACTAGTGGTTTAGCTGATGCCAGCTAAGCTGGTGTCACCTACTCTGACCATCTCATACAGCCACAACAGCTACTCTGTGACTAATATTTTCATCTCTGGGTTAATACTGTCTGGCCCAAAACAAAACTCCACATTTGCTCTTCTTTCTCTCTCCATGAGACACCTTTGTAGTGTCACCTACTCTGACCATCTCATAATCTCATACAGCCACAACAGCTACTCTTTGGTTAATATTTTCAGCTCTGAGTCAATCCTGCCTGGACCAGAACAAAACTCCACATTACAAAAGGTTTTGAGCCTTCTCTAACTCAATGGTGCTGTTCCTATAAAGCCTAACCCCCTCCACACTTTCCCTTCCAGGGAAGAGAAGCCAATGGGGTGTGGGCTATGTCCAGTGGGGCCAAGCCTGCCTGGATCCTCAACAATGGTGGCAAACTGCAGTGGGTCTACTGTAACTCAATTGAGCTGTTCCTATAAAGCAAATCCCCGACCCAGCATTCTCTTGTATGTTGCATACTCTGAGGGAGAGTAGCCAAGGGGGTGTGGGGGTATGTCCAATGGGGTCAAGCCTGCTTGGCTCCACAATATTGGAGGCAAACTGCAGTGGGTCTACTGTAACTCAATGGTCCTGTATGTATATATAAAAAAGCAGTATTTTTCCATCGTAATGACCTTAACCCATAAAAAAGTACCATTTGCAACCATATCTAGGAATGATATGGGCACTCACGTGAGTGAGTGCAACCATTTGTTGCACAAGTACATAGTGTACCTTAGCTGATTACCATTTATTCCCAGTTAGCTACCCAAATGTATTTCTGTAATGACCTTAACCTATCTATTCATCATTTTGTCTGTGTAGAAATAAATGCTTCCGAAATACTAACTTCCTGTTTGCAGGACCCCTAGTAGAGACCGTTATGGTTTTGCCCTTGTCCCAGTTCCTGGGTTGATTGAGTTGCTCAGTAGAGATCAAGTTTGACTCATCCAACAGCCAATCAGTAGAAATAACTCTTAGGAACATTCCGTTACAACCGTTACAGAATCTGAAATATTAACTCACTAATGTCAACAGAAGGGAATAGCAAGGGTTATAAATTCAATTAACAGATTTTTTTTTAAATGGAAGTAACTATATAGAATAACTAGGTATGTATAATTTAAACTAAGAATTTAAAAAATAATTGTATTTCCCACTGAACTTTCCCTTTAACAACAAAAGTACAAAAGTGCAGTCACATACATGGAAACAACTTGCCTGTCTGAGTTCCAGCAGCAGAACCACCTGATTAGAGCGGTGCAAAAGGTGGTATTTTATAGAACTTTTATATAAAAATCAAGGTTCGAAAAAATTGCAAAAAATGTTATACTTGCCTTGGGCACTTCTTTGGATGTCCCTTACATAGCTGGGCCTCTGCCTTTTCAGATTTGACCAATGCTTCTGCAGTGGAGAAGGGGTCAGGTCTTCAGCAAACTGCCAACATGGTTTTTGCTGTAAATGGCGCATTATGCACCATTTTGCTCCTTTTAAATTGGGGATGCAAGACAGCATTCCATCATAACCCCTTTTGGTGAGGTACTCCATCAGAAATCAATGCCATTCCATGCATGGAATGATACCTCCTCTCAAATTCTGTGGAATTGGCAAACACCCCTTTTTAAGGCTCATTTATAGAGCCTAGGTTCTAGGCAGACAGTCAATGGGAAAGGGGGGTGATAATCGAGTACCGATTCCAGATTCAGGTACAGAATCGAAAAACATTGAATCCACAAAGGGAATTATTGAATATATGAGGGGTACTTTCAATGATATGGTTGAGGGTGAATTCTTTTTTTTTTTTTTAAGTTCTGGAAACGTGTTCCCCAGACCATTTCCCAGGTCCCAGAGCCATGTAAAGTAAGTTACAATTGTTATTTTAACTGTATTTCATCCAAACTTTTTGAACTATTTGTCCCCATTGACATTAATGGGTTCATTTTTGCACTTTCGAACTTTTACTTAAGTTCAAAAATACGAAAATGGCGTGTGAAGGTTCTCATTCATCAGGTCTGGTATATATGTTGTTGGGTGGGGGGGGTGTGGGGCGGGGGGGTGTGGGGGTCGGCGGTGGGGGGGGGATTCAATTAGATCAACTGGACTTGAAATGTAGTCTTGAAGACGTTTCGCTAGTCATCCGATGGCTTTCTCAATTCAGAATGACTTGTACAGAATCTGTGGGTAAATATTGCCACAGATTCTTGTACAAGTCATTCTGAATTGAGAAAGCCAGTCGGATGACTAGCGAAACGTCTTCAAGAACTACATTTCAAGTCCAGTTGATCTAATTGAATACAACAGATAAAAATACGAAAACAAACTGAATTTTATGAAGTTAGGCCATTTCTATAAAAACACCTGCTAAGAGTGACATCAGCTCAAAGATAGTGAAGATACATGCAGGGTTATTCAATAAAAGTTCTTATAGTTTAAAATGGTGCTAATTTTGCCCCAACCAATCAGATGTTAGCTTTCAAATGTTAAATAAGATCTGATTAGTTGGGGCAAAATTAGCACCATTTTAAACGATTATGGAGGTTATTCAATAAAAGTTCTTATCGTTTAAAATGGTGCTAATTTTGCCCTAACCAATCAGATGTTAGCTTTCAAATGTTACATAAGTTCTATTGGCTGGGGCAAAATTAGCACCATTTTAAACGATAAGAACTTTTATTGAATCTCCCTGAAGAAGTTTTATTGAATCTCCCTGATTTTTAAAAAAAATTTTTTTTAAAAGTTGTTCTGTGTGGGCTAACAAATTTGCTCCTCCCCCTTATATGGATTTTAAATCCACAAGTTTCAATTTGCTAAATCCTGTTTAAACTAGATATTTATAAAATATATTTATAGTTTATACATTTTTCTACTAGATAAACAGAAAAAAGGTCTAAGGTATTTGTTTTCTGTGTCCTAGGTTAAAATATACCCTCCAATATTTACCTTTAAAATGTGCTGAGATGAAGGTAGCCCTGTAATTAGTTTATTTCTTCTCTTTGACCCATATTCATAAAGGCGTGGTATTGCCTTTAATAATCAGTTTAACAATCTTTAATTTCTGATCTTTTTTTTAATCGTTATCGTAAATTAATGGTAATGACCGTAAATTACCGATATGGATTGTAAATCTACGTTAACATGATCATAGATATACTGTCCCCATAAAATACCATTGCGGTAGTTTACTACAGAAATTCTCCAACCGAAGATTTGTTAATTAACAAATATTTGGGTTAAATGTACGACCACAGCCGTACATTAGCAAGCGTTTATGAATATAGCCCTTATAGTGGTATTTCAGGATAGTAAAGATTTAGGCAGACAATGCAAAGCACATTGTATAGTTTTTAGGGGGATGTTGATGTGTATGTTAAAAGATAAATTGTCAGATTGATGTCACATATGATGCCACATGTTCAATATTGTGCAGAAACTTATCCTCCAAAATTCTGTGTTCAAAAGGTACATTTATAACAACAACATAGTGCAGAGCTGCAGGGGTAGGGTAATGCAGTGAACCAGATCTTACCAGCAGCTCTGTTCAATGCATTTCTCATCAGACAGCTACCAAAAATGCATCTTTCAGGGCAGCAAAAAATATGTTATGAGAACACTATAGGGAGATTCAATGAAAGTTCTTATCATTAAAAGTGGAGCTTATTTTGCCCCAACCAATAAGATTTTATTTTTACATTGGGACAAAATTAGCACCATATTTAACTATAAGGACTTTTATTGAATCTTCCTGCAAGTCTGGTAAGGAATGCTGGAAAGTGTAATTTAACCATCAACCAAGATCCCTTTAACCATGTATTGTTGTGACATTTTCATTGCTGCTTCAAATCATGTCGTTTTTATATCACTTAAAATACTTAAGTGCTTAAAATACTTAAGTCACTTAAAATGTTTAAATACTTAAAATGCTCCATAAGGGATGCTGGGAGGTGTAGTTCTAAAATCAACCAGGGTAATTTTACCTATGCATTGTTGTGGTGTCTGCACAAATTGAGGCAAAATCTAAAATACTGTGAAAAGATTGTTTTTGTTAAAGATCAAAAAGAAAGAATTTCCATTGTAGAAAAGCATATTCAAAATCCAAATTGTACAGTTTTATTTATTTCGGTTCAACGAGTGTTCAGTACTGTGAGACCTATAAAGGTAAATTGTATGATGCTCAAACCATTTCCATTTTGTAATAAGTGTATTGTTCTACCTGCAGAGATTATTTTGTTCACTGACAGACTGTTTTCTTGTGATGAATTATCCACAAAGCTGTTACTCGGATATTTTTAGCAAACAGTTAACGTATATCTACAATAGAAGGCTTGTTTTAATTATTTTTCTTTGAAATGCAGAGCACTCTATTAATTCTATTTTCTCATTTCTGGATTTTGTTTTGTATCACATAAAAGCTGGTAAAAACATCTGCCTTTTGTGTCTCCAATGAATACTTTGTTGTTTGGATGAAAAGCTTAAAAAAAAAATCACTCAAACATTCATTTTCTCAATTAAGTGAAAATTGAAATGTTTATTGGACAGGCATTAAAACAAAGAGGAGAGGGGAAAATAGTTAAAAAGGATTGTTTTATTAATTCAATTATGGCACCTTATTTGAATAGTTAGTCAAGGTCTAATGTAAGACAAAATAAGGATAATAAGGATAATAAGGATAATAAGGATTTAATATTTTAAAAAGAAAAATGTCAAGAAACATTCTGAATGAGGTGTAAGATGTGGACTAATTTAAGTGATTAGTCATTAAAGAAATTCTTTTAAAAACTCTTTTTATAAGCACTTATTTATTTTGTATGAAGGGAGACTGTGGTCTCCAAACAAATTAAGACAGGGATCATCAACCAGTAGCCTGAGCATTCCCTGGTTACCATTGTTGTAAAGTGTTAACTTTTAGTCAGTCTTACTGGATCACATCTTTAGGTGCAACTTGTGAAAAATTACACTGCTGAAGGTTTTATCTCTTCTCTGTGAATGGACCTTCTTTTGCAGCCTTATTATGATGCCTGAAGTCCCCGAGTATACCTTCAGCTCTTATACCCCAATCTACAGCCACTGCCTTCACCTATAGACAAGCCCCCAGTCATCAGGAGGTCGCCCCTCACTGTACACGGTTACCCCCAGGTCTTAGAGTGCAAGGTATAGACGCTGAGGCTGGGTATACTCTGGAAAACTGGAAAACACTAATGAAGCAAAACAGGAACTGGAAGACAAGAAAAGGACAAATGCAAGTATAACAATGAACAATGAGAAGAACAATGATTATATGACAAGACAAGAACAGGACTTGGCTACTAGGACTAGATATGGCTTCTAGAACTAATAGCAGGACCACTAGCTTGGCTATACCAAAACTATAACAGGCAAGAGAGAAATAACTGAAACAGGCTTAAGTAGAGCAGAGGAACCAATGGGGAATGTAGGACAAGAGTCTGATGCAGGGATTGGCCAGTTTAAACTAAATTGGATCTCCTCCATCCAATCAGAGGACTACAGGACCGGAGGAGATAAGGAGAGCAGAGGAGTAAGCAATTGCATACGAAGACCGAAGATGCGGAGTCAGCTGTGATGGAGATAACTGAAGATCTCAAGCCAATGGTCCCGACGCGGGAGTGCGAGACAGGTGAGTGCCGCGGCTTTCTGTTTTCTGTTTATAATTTTTTTTAACTTTGAAACCTGGTGGTTGTGGGGGTGGGCTGGGGTTCCCTATACTACAGCAAAAAATTGATTTTGTGGGTGAAAATAACCCTTTAATGCTTGCTCCTACTTGCTCCTACATTACCGTATATACTCGAGTATAAACCGACCCGAGTATAAACCGAGGTACCCAATTTCAGCTAAAAATCCTAATAAAAGTTATTGACCCGAGTATAAACCGAGGGTAGAAACTTGGCATTCAAGATGTTTGGAAACTACAACTCCCAGCTAATAAAGCATGCTGGGAGTTGTAGTTCCCAAACATCTTGAATGCCCCCTCCCCCTCAGTTCAGTTGTACCTGGGCTCTTCTCCTGTGGACTCTTCCCTGTGGACTCTGTGGACTCTTCTCACTGTGACTTTCTCCCTGTGGACTCTTTCCTGTGGACGACTCTTCTCCGTGGGCTCTTCTCCTGTGGGCTCTTCCTCCATCCAAGGGCTTCTGGCAGGTACGGTATCGGCATTCCGGCAGCCACGCGCCCATTCCTGTACTGGCGCGTGGCTGACGTCACTGCCCGGCGCCGGGCTTGGCGTCGGGCAGTGACGTCAGGCCGGCGCGCCAGTGCAGAAAAAGATCACGCGGCTGCCGGAATGCCCAGGTAAGCGGTTGACTCGAGTATAAACCGAGTCCGAGTTTCAGGTGATTTTTCAGCCTGAAAAACTCGGTTTATACTCGAGTATATACAGTATTTTAGATAATTTTGTGGAAAAGTTTTTGGTTTAGTGGATCAAATGGGTTAACTACTGTATATAATTTAAAACAATGTACGGTATAAGTGTGAAGTTTTTCTAGTCATCTGACTGGCATTCTTAATTCAGAATTTTACAGAATCTGTTGGCAATGAATATTCTGGAATGTGCCTCAATCAGCATAAAACAGCAATGTGTCAGGGACCTCTTGAAAGCAAGGCGTTGATTGCATGAGTTCTTATTAAAATTTTCGAGGGTAAGGCATCAAAACAGCATTGTCAGTTGAACTCCTCCACCTTTATTCAGGCTGGGTTTCTATAATTTCAACATAAATGGCCTCCTTAATGTGACTAAAGGGGAGACACAAGACAAGAAAAAAAAAAAACATGCCATATGTAGCGACATCATATATGCAGAGCATTGAAGATTGCTCAAATTTGTATGTAGGGAAGACTAAACAGTTGCTATATCAATATATGGCCCAGCACAGAAGAGCCAGTTCCTTGGTTAAGGACTCAGCAGTGCATCTGCTTCTGAATGAAAAAGGATATACAGTATGTTTGAAAACTGTAATGCCAACATCTTAGTGAAAGGTTAAAAATGGTGTATAAAATCTATTTATGTCAAAGTAAAGGAACCAAGACTGAAGAGTTGGGGTTTTGATATTGTCTGCCATGTACAATATTGTTTTATTAACACCTCTTAGCTACAATACAATCAACACCTTGCAGGGGCATAGCTAGAAATCCCTGGCCCCATAAAATTTGGCCCCCTAAAACCACTTTTTTTTAATTTACCAACTTACATTGCAAAATACGGTATCTCCCCTTGCTACCTGTGTCAGACTGGGACCCATTAGAAAACTCACACTCTCTTAGACATACAAGCACTCTATTACTCTATCTCACACAGACTCTTTCAGATATACAGGCATGTCCACACTCTCTCTCCCACAGACACACACTTAAACTCTCTCGGGCATACAGGTATTGCCACACACTCTTTCACAAACAGTCACTCACACATACTCCCACAGTATCTTCAACGTCTGCCATGTTCAAGAAGCTGTACATTTGGAGTAGTGGTTGCTCTATTCTTAGGTCCCGGGTGAAGATTTTTGTGACTGAGTTTGACCAGCTGACACATGCTTAGAAGTACGCAGTACACTTACGTTGACTGCAGAGCCCAAAGGACCATGAGAACATCTCCTATGGTCAGCTGATGAGTTCTATTTGAATATGTATACAGTGTTTCTATAGTGCTATTTTTCTTGGCTCTTAATGTATCTTTCTTATAATTGTGGATTACACACTACAGATGACGTTTGGGGGCAGGTGTTGGGGCAATGAAGGGGGAGGGCACTTATATAGGGAAATGCTTTTTACAGATAAGATGCGCATGCTCTCCTGGATCCTGAACATTTTATTGAAGAACAGGAGGTAAGATAGCTCCTTTACCTCCTGTTCTTCAATAAAACTGAATCACAAAAAATGATTTTACCAGTGGAGATACCCTTTGAAACGTAAAGGCCATGTCCACCCTAAAAATCATTTTTTAATAAATGGTAGATACCCCCTGTCCACCCCCAACCACCATGTTATTTCTGTAAAGAAGAAATTGCAGCCCTTCGCTCCCGCAGCGCACTGATCCGGCTCCCTGCTTGATGGAACTTGCAAGCAAGTCACAAATGTAGCTGCTGCCAATGGAGATTGCAGCTGGAATGAAGGGCTGTAAGTACATTTCTGTTTTTTTTTTAAAGAAATAATTTGGCGGGTAGGGGTGGGCGGGGGTATCTACTATATGTTAAAAGGATTTTATGCTAGGTGGAAAGACAAGCATGGATGGATCCGGTTGGTGGGAAGGGGGAAAGGGCTCCCCTGCGCATGTCACCGTCCTTACTGAGATTAAAGAAGCAGCAGGGACAGGATGACTCACAGATACCTCCTACTCTTCACTTTTTGGAACTTTGGACAGACACTAAAAGAGAACCATAAGGAGCAGAAATTTAATTTTTTAAACTTCACAGTGGGGCCAGTAGTTGAAGTCTCCAGGGAGGAGTTTGATTGGGAAAGATGAAGATCCTAAATAGAACTCAGCCTGTCCTGCCACTTACAGTGTACATACAAATCACAAAACAAAAATTTAGCAGGGAGTGGGAAAAAAGTGCTAAGTGTAAATAGATATGTGTGCCATCTGGATAAATTAATAGGGTGCCATATAGGGCCTAAGCTTCAGGCGGCAAAGGCAAAAAAATTATCTGTTCCCCTTT
This sequence comes from Hymenochirus boettgeri, assembly GCA_019447015.1. Classification (NCBI taxonomy): domain Eukaryota; kingdom Metazoa; phylum Chordata; class Amphibia; order Anura; family Pipidae; genus Hymenochirus; species Hymenochirus boettgeri. The sequence continues at coordinate 121,135,814 of CM033471.1, read as the reverse complement.
AAAAGGGAACCAGGATGTGTGAGGAGTAAAACCACAGTGACCTAGTGAACTGAACATATTGCAAAGGGTAAGCCTTCCAAGCCACCCCTCGGCCCATGATCTCAACCAAGTGTAGTGTGCAAACTGCAGACTTTTGGATTATAATGGAAGTGTCAGTCTTTCTCTGTAACTGTAGTTCAGTGAAAATAGTACAGTGAAGTACAACTGTTGTGCAGAGCTCAAATCTATCTTCCCTTTCATAGATTAAGTGGCTTGTTCCATAAGGCCCCCACTACACACCCTTCCCATTAACTCACACCAGACACCAGAGATGATTCAATATTGTTAGAGAGCATTAATTATTGGAAAATCTAAGGTCCTAACCAGACTATCCTGTCATGTTTCAATCTTAATAGATTTCATCAGTGCAGGACACATATAAATGATTTTCTATGGGGTAGGACTTGGGAGCACAATATACTAGTTAGCTTTATAGCTTAAGGTAAGAGCTTAAAGAGGAAAAAACTGTCATTCGCTGTCATTCTCAGCAAAATGACCAGAGACATGCAAAGTTTTTCCTTTATGTCCTCAAGACACATGACTTCCTGTGTAACAAAAAACAGCTGGACTCTCCCCTTACAGGAAGTCTTCTTTTTCGTTGGCTAAGACTGCCACATGTTTTACAAACCGCACATAATTGGGTGCAATGCAGGAACTTAATTACACTTCCTTTTAGTTTAACACATGTAGAGATTTTAGCAGTGACAGAGGCTAAAACTTCAATTTTGACTATGTCATATTAAAATAGGGGTACCAGCATTTATAAACTTAATACAATTTATCATGTGCCTAATATAAGTGAGTACTATACTTTATATGCATATATTTATAGTTATTTAGAATAGTGAGAAATGCCACACATACATATACACATTTCCTATATGTAATATTATATATCCCCATCACGTTGGTAGCTCCTAAAAACTCAATGCAATCTCTGTAAAAATATAAATATTCTTATATATAGGAGGGATATATGTAACTATGCAAAAAGTTTTTGTGTTGCATTCATTAAGTAAGTCCATCAGAATCAAATTGATTTAAAATTGGCACAATAATCTTATTTAATTTTACTCCTACTTGATTGACCACAGTACACATTTTATAGAGAAACCAATGAATAGAAACACTCTTTTGTAAATTGTTTAATGTAAATTAGCATAATTGTTAATTACTGTAGTTAATGAAGTCCCTTTTTTTCTTGCACAAAGAGCAAAATTCATCAAATATTGCTTGGAAAAGCTGTTGAGATTGTGTTGTTTTGAGAGCGGTTAAATACTGTAAAATGAGACCTTACCCTCTGCTGACAAATTCACCTATGACAAAGATAATTTGCAGTGTAATAAGCAGTATCCTGGAGAGGTATAGATATATTTATGAAGTCTAGTCAGATGTACTAGGAATGTTCTCTCTGAGCCAGGGGTTCTCAACCTAGTCAATTATAAGGGAAATTTTCTACTCTGTGCAGTTCTTCCAACCCACTTTGCTCTGTCCTGGTCTACAAACACCACCCACCCTATGTTCCACCCACTGACATTGCTCAAAATAATGTGATTGGCTATGGTAATGCACCATAACTAGATGGATGGAATTACACAAAAAAATACCAACCTTCTAGCTTCACAACTGCTAAATACGGTTCAGGAAGCTTAACATCAATCATGTTTACTTCCCACATTCTATCAGGCCATCATAATTGTGTTGCTCAAGCCAGGAAAAGACCTAATTGACCCAGGGTCCCAGTGAGTGAGTCCCAGGTACAGTATGGGCTCTGTGATAGAATAGAAAGCACTTCAATAAAAAAAACACATTTGCATGGTCACCATGCTCATGAGGGTCCAGTCAATGTGAAAGTGCTTGTGCGAAGGGGGTGTCTCTATGTAGGGGGATTGCAGAGGTGCACTTGTGAATTTATCCTGGTTGGTGACTTGAGATTGTATCCTGGTTGGTGAACTGGAGGGCTGACCTAACAGTGGCTGGTGAACTAGAGAGCTGACCATACAGTGGTTGGTGAACTGGATGGCTGATCTGACAGTATCTGTTGAACTGATTGGCTGCTGAACTGGAGGCTATAAAAGCCACTGTTAGGACATCCCTCCAGTTCACCAGCCAGTGTTCAGTCAGCCCTCCAATTCACTAGTGAGTGTCAAGTAAGCCATTCAGTTCACCGGCCAGTGTTAGTTAGCCCATCACACCCACCCCCAAGCCATACCCACCTTTAAAAACTTTTCAGAGATCATCTTATTAGTAGTAGTCAGCATGGATGTATGAGAAATAGATCATGCCAGACAAATTTAATTGGTTCTATGAAGAAGCGAGTAAGAAGTTAGATTCAGGCATAGCAGTGGATGTGGTATATTTGGATTTTGAAAAAGCTTTTGATACTGTGCCACATAGGCGACTAATGTTTAAACTTAGGACTGTTGGCCTTGAAGAAAACATTTGTTCATGGATAGAGAACTGGTTATTGGATCGCAAACAGAGAGTGGTGGTAAATGGAGCTACATCTATGTGGGCTAAAGTTCTAAGCGGAGTGCCTCAGGGTTCTGTACTGGGGCCGCTTCTGTTTAATCTGTTTATAAATAACTTAGAAGGGGGCATTGAGAGCAAGGTCTCAGTGTTTGCTGATGACACTAAACTGTGCAGAGCTTTGGAAACTTCAAATGATGTGCAAGTGCTGCAAGCAGACCTAGATAGATTATCAAAATGGGCAGCAGAATGGCAGATGAGATTCAATGTTGATAAATGTAAGGTGATGCATTTGGGATTTAATAATCTCTGTGCCACCTACACCATAAATAACTCTGTGTTAAGTGCATCTGTAATGGAAAAAGATTTGGGGGTTCTGGTAGATAACAGACTTAGCTATAGCAAACAATGCCAGGTAGCAACAGCTAGAGCTAGCAAGATATTGTATTGTATAAAGAGAGGAATAGATTCAAGAGAGAAAAATATTATTCTCCCTCTTTACAAGGCACTGGTAAAGCCTCATTTGGAATATGCGGTGCAGTTTTGGAATCCCATATACAAAAGGGACATCTTGGAAATTGAGGCAGTTCAGAGAAGGGCAACTAAAATAATAAGGGGAATGGAGGGGCTTGAATATGCAGGCAGATTAGACAAGTTAGGGCTGTTTACATTGGAGAAGCGACGTTTGCGTGGGGACATGATAACCTTATACAAATATATTAATGGGCCATACAATGAACTCTTTGGTGCATTGTTTACTAATAGGTCATATCAGAGGACTCGTGGACATTCTTTAAGGTTGGAAGAAAAGAAGTTTCATCTTCAGGTTAGGAAAGGTTTCTTTACAGTGAGAAAGGTGAAACTGTGGAACTGTCTTCCAGCAGATGTGGTAATGGCAAGTTCATTGAATACCTTTAAAAAAGGCCTGGATAAGTTTCTAATACTAAAAAATATTGAGAATTATATTATATGTATTAATGAATATAGATCTGGTTGATCCAGGGATACTTTCCGATGCCGTTTGGAGTCAGGAAGGATTTTTTTCCCCCTTTTTTAGCTGGGTTTTTTTGCCTTCCTCTGGATCAACTGTTAGGTAGGGTTAAAAAAAAAGAGGGTGAATAGGTTGGACTTGATGGACGTATGTCTTTATTCAACCTTAATTACTATGTTACTATGTTACTATGTAAAAGGTCTAGAATCTCCCCTGGAATGACGTGTATATACTGCAATAAGAAAAATAAACTTAGGGAAGGAAAGCTTCCTAAACAAAGACCACCCCAAACACAACCACATAAAGGTCCAAAAAGTAAAACAATGTTTAATGTTCATTCATGTATAAAAAGTATGGTTACCACAAAGAACAAACAGTAACATATATATCACCTATATAAAGAGATGCAATCCTCTGTGGAGCTCAGAAGACGGCAGAAAACAGAAAAAAGAAGATGCTGGCAACATCGGCTCCACTCAAGCCAGCGGTGCCAACGAGCTAACTCCTTTCACAGTAGCCCCTCCCAGCCCCCTGCTCTGTACGTCAGGTTTGAGCTATCTTCGCTGCAATACTGTACTTAGGACATTGCGCTAAGTACATTATCGCCGCAAAGGAAGTTCAAACTACCGCCACACATTGCTGCGGTAATGCTTTTCACGCAATGTGCTTCGTCTTTATAAATATAAATATGGCAAAAACTTTATTTTAGCCGTGGCGATGTGCGGCGGTAACTTTTAGGTGGTATTAACAGACGTTTATAAATACGGCCCTATGTGTACACATCTCCACAAGCCCTACAGGTAAATCTCCAAAAACAACCTCGGGATAATGCCAGCACAAAACGGGACTTAAATGTGAGAAGCCAAGTCACACAGGTAAGATAGCATACTTATCACTCCCATGGACATTATCCCGAACCATCTGGACTCACTGCATGCTAATCAGTCCACACGGATGCTGCATCTCCCAACTCCAAGCGACTCCAACAAACAAACCGCAGGTAAACCGACACGTGTTTCACCTGGCTCACCTGAGCCACGGCTTCATCAGGGTTACCGAGCTGTTCATCTATCTGTTAGCTAGTACACGTGTATATACTGTCACACTATAACTGTTAAATAATGATTGCAAATCTCCCAAAAATCCTGGGTAAGAGACTGCAAAAAGCCATGCTTTATCTCATTACCACAACAAGACAGGCTTCCTTACTGGCAAGTCAATCAATCTTACACACACTCTTATACAATCACGATTAGACCACAAACCAAAATGGTATTCCTTGACATGCAAAAAAATTTTTTTTAGTTTAAATGGGACTTTCTTTGGGCATGTCTATATCAAAACTGATTTGGAGAAAACTTAACATTGCTGTGCATACTATATAAACCTCCTACAGCAAACATTATGCTCAATGTCCCATATCACCTTTATTTTTGCCTTGGCAAAAGAGGCACTGACAATTAAAATCAGATCAGAACCATCTGTTAAGGCACTCACTCTAAATAATATTACAAAGACTTTAGGCCTTAATTCAGAGAACATATTCCTTTACCTTGAAAGCTCTTGTGCACAGCTGAACTCCTTTTTTTACCTCCTAGATGCATTTTCACTCCTAGATGCATTTTCACCTTACCCTAGCCTCTGTGTGAACTGGGGGAAATCAGTTCTATACTCAATGGATGCTGTCTCCCTTGACATCTCCAGTCTATCCTTCCCATATAACTGTCTGATCCCTTCAAATAACTAGTCATTTTTATCACCACCTCCCCCTCCTATTTCTAAAAACTGAATATACAACTCCTAGTGGATATAACACAATCTACTACCTCGCAATCTACTACAGCGCATAAAACTTAAAAACAAAATACACCTACTTCCCAGGGTTATACACACTGCAGCATGCTTTGGCATGAATCCCAAAATATTTTTTTTTCAAAAGTTAAACGACATGCTGGTCTCCTTTCTATGGGACCATAAAAGGGCCAGAACATAACTATCTACATTTAAATGCCCCAAAACATATGGAGGGCTAGCAGGGCCATTTTTAGACATGGCCCACCTAGGCAAAGAGCTAGAGCATATATGTTAAACCAGGGTGCCCAGTGTTCTTCCTAGCATCACCATTTTTGTCTAACTGTGTAATGCGTTTTTAATAAAATGATTAGAATATAATTATAATTATAATGTGGTTGGGCACCCCTGCTTTGACTTATGCTCACACAGGTTAAAATAGTTACCCTGACAATTTTTTAGTGTGTGTGGGGGGGAATTATGACACAATCGTTTTTATTATAGTTAAAAGTATATATATAAGCAGAATAATGTATTTTGTTGTGCCTAAATCCATTTTAGATTTTAAAATTGCCTATGTTCCTGCCCTCCAAACCACAACACAGACCCCTTCTAGCACTGCACATATTTAGTCGACATGCTACAATCTAGGTGCATTTGGATACTGTCGTTTCTACAGGGGTCAACAAAATGTTTTTTTCTTTTGACTTCGACGGCATTTAAAATGTAGAACTAATTTAGCTGAAAAACACTTAAAGGCAATTTTAAGCAATATTCCTTCATATTAGATACACTACTAAAGCCCAAAAAGTAAACAACAAATCAGGTTCATTATTATGATGGAAAAATAGCCATAGCTAAAAATACAGTATGTTATATATATTTTTAAACTAACCCATTCCTGCTTTCTGATCACATCTTATAACCTTTTTTGCCCAATGTCCTCCTTTTTCTCCCCTCTCTGACCTTCCTTTTTGTGTGTATGTCCGTGATACTGGAGCCATGTAACTTCCAGTACAGACTTCTTCTCTCTACTCTAGCTTCCCTACCCTTATGTGAAGAGAAGTAGAGCTGTGATACCTTTTATAAATAAAAACATTAAGCAAGCTTTCGGGAGTCCTAAGCCCCCTTCATCAGGCTGGATGTTACAAAAGAAACTGAGAAATCACAAACTTATATACACATAGGGACAGTAAACATCAAACAAATTTGTTTCAGCCTGATGAAGACGGCTTAGGACTCCCAAAAGCTTGCTTAATCTTTTTATTTAGTTAGCCAATAAAAGATCACAGCTCTACTTCTCTTACTTATGGCTAACATGGGACAAACCTCAACTACCCTTATGTCAAATTCTGACCATGATTAGCTTGTTAATTCCTATAACTCTGTCCTTACTAATGCTATAAATTTTCCTGCCCCTTTGAAATCCTGCAACATCCATTTCTCAAATCTTTGGCTTAATCCCACAACCCATTTAATACATAGGTGCACATATGTTGCTGAGCAAATGTAGAGAAATTCTTGTATGCAGGCTGACTTTCTCCATTACAAGTTTATGCCTCAACACCGGGCTCTCAATAGCAAAATAAAACTACTACAGGATATTTCTAAATAATAACAAATCCAACCCATATCACCTATTCTCCATCTTCTTCATCCCATGCCCACTGATTCTCTTCTCTCTCCATATTCTATCCAAGACTTTGCTAACAACTTCAGACAAAGTCTGAAAATGTATCTGTATGCAGATTCCTAGTCTTTTTGATTGCTCTCAGATTACTTTACCAATACCCCCTCTATTACTCTTAAATATTTTAATCCTGTGAACCAATCAGAAGTCTCTCACCTGCTTTGGCTCTGTCCACTCACTACATGTCCTCTTGATGCCATGGCCTCTATCCTACTGAAGCACTATAATCAGATTGTTAAAAGAACAATATAAATTGAGGGTCACACTCCAAAATAATCTGTTTATTTGTGACTACACACCAATAGAGACAACATTTCAAGAATAGAGTGCCCCTTTCTTTAGGTGAAGGGGGCACTCTATCCTCCAAAATGTTGTGTGTTTTGGTGTGTGAACACAAATAAACACATTATTTCCCTTTTATTTAAATTGATATCTGAATTGATGTTCCTGTGAGGGTGGAAATCGGAGTTGTCCGCATGCACTGTTCGATAAAAGACTGCACAAATCTGTATATATTTTGAATCAGATTGTTAACCATATACTAACCCCCATATTCAAAACCTCATTGGTACTTTCTCTTCCTTATTTAGGCACGGTATGTTAAACCTATAATCATAAAACCTCTCTTTTACTGATAGCCTCTAAACTACTTGAATGTCTTGTCTTTTCCCTTATAACTAAATAATCTTCATGCTCACAATCTACTGGACACCTTGCAGTCAGGATACAATGTATCACTCCCTCCTAATGCAAATTCTTCACTTTTTGGGTATCCGGAATAAAGCAGCATCCTGCCTTTTCTTGTTACTTATGATGATAAAATCTCTTCTCCAGTTTCTCTAAGTGTAGAGGTGCCATAGGGCTCTGTTCTTGGGCCTTTGTTGTTCTCCCTCCAAGGGAGATGTCATTAGCACATTTGGTTTTAATTATCATGTGTTAATAATACACACATCTACTTTTTGAACCCCATGCCTGGCATCCAATCACGCAGCTTCTATTGCCATCTCCTTCTGGATGGTGGCCCTAACCAAACATCTTTCTATTTCTTGACAATGCCCATATTTACCCAATTCAGCCAGTATGTTGCTTAAGGGTAATTATTGATCCCTCCCTTTGTTTATAACCACAATAATAGTGTTGCTTAAAGGGCATGTCCACCCCTTTTTACAAATGTTTCTGAAGTGTAGGGCTCCCTCTCCCACCCCCAACCGCCATAGTTATTTGCAGAAAAACTTAACCAATTTATACTTACACTGCCTCTTTCCCCCAGCGATCTGGCACGGCCCTCTGCTTGCATGAAACTGCAAGCAGGGGGCCAGACCGGCAGCCACGTCCATGATTGGCTGAATCTCAACCAAACATGGACGCAGCTTCTGGCTATACAGAATGCCGGGGGAAACAGGCAGTGTAAGTATAGATCAGCTAAGTTTTTCTGCAAATAACTATGGCGGTTGGGGACACTACAGAAAAGGGAGTTAGAGCTAGGAGGAGGGAGAGGAAAACGGGAGGGAGAGGGATGGGGGGGGCCTTCAGTGCGCATGGCATAATTCTCCCGGAGGAGAGAATAATTTCAAAAATTATTGAAAATAGCTTTGAACATTCGATAATAATTGAAAATTTGTTCTATTTTCGGATTTTTGGATCTTCGAGATTTTCCCGAGGTCCAGGAATCCAAAAACGGAATGAAACTGGTGAGTTTCAGCCATCTCTACAGTTCACCCACTCACACGGCTTGTTCCCAATTTCCCCAACATTTCTCTCATGGTTTAGGAATCGTATTTCCCTCTCTCTTCAAGAAAACAGTATATGATTGTTTTAAATTGACAAATTGACACTGCCTAAAGGGCAGGGACCTCTTTCTTCTTGTTACATAGTTTAAGTATAATAATTAATGCACATATTTATAATATATAAGACGGAGATTGGTGGGAGTGGGAGTGCAGAGGTTAACACTGTGATTCCTCACCAGCTTTGTTCCTGTCACGACCATGATGGTATCCCTGGGCAGGCAGTATAGGAGAAATGTGATTGGTGGATCAGTGCTACTGGGGAAAGGTGAAAGGACAGAGGAGTGCTATTGGTTAAATAGGCTGTCATGGCATGATGGGAAAGTGGAATTGCTATAACAGGTAGGAGCACACCAAATTTAGTTACCTCAGCTTTCCCGAACCGCAGCTAAGTCTTCAAAGGTGGCTCCACACCCACCCAAAAAATTATATAAAAAAAAAAAGAAAGAAAGAAAAGGAAAGAAAAATATGTTATTGTCGCAGATGGAGGGGAATGGAAAGATTTAGTTAAATTTGTCTCACAGCCAGGTGTTAAATTGGCGGGGCCACAGAAATATGGTATAGGCAGCCTGAATTACAGTTTTGCTTCAGGTATGGCCAGTTGTTTACATGGAAGGTATTTTTGGGTTGTGAAATTTTTTTAATAAATTAGCGTGTTTATTTATTTATTTAAAGGGTCCACTCCTTAACAAAAATTATTGTGCCTACTGGACACCCGTGACCTAGACTTCACATGGCCTAAACAATTCTAATCGGAATCTAAATATACTTAGCAGCCCTCATTCCCACAATTTCCTTCTGCTTTCTTCCGTGCCTTTTCCGTGCATGGAAGCAAACAGAAGGGCCCAGACTGGCAGCCGCTACAGTGATTGGTGCCAAAACATTACAGCATACTGCTTGTGAAGGTTTTCATTAATCCAGGTCATGGTATATCTGCTGTATTCAATTAGATCAACTGGACTTGAAGTTTAGTTCTTGAAGACGTTTTGCAAGTCATCCGACGGCTTTCTCAATTCAGATTGACTTGTACAAGAATCTGTGACAATTATGTACCCTGGAAAATCCCAATTAGCATATCACAGCCAGGTGTTAAGGGCGTGATTGCATAGTGGCTAAGAGGTGTTATAGGAACGCCCAGGGTAAGATGTCAAAACAGCATTGAACATTTACAAAAGTAACTATTGTACATATTAAAATAGTTATCTACTATAGATGTTATATAGGTTTAAAGGAATAGTTCACTGGAAAAGTGAACTATTTCTTTAATGCATTGATTAAAGAACAGGAGGTTAAGGAGCTATGACTTACCTACAGTTCTTCAATCAATTTTAAAAAAGCCAGAAATGCTAATGCGCACTATAGTTAAACTGAACCAGGAAGTGATATCTTTCGTTCCTGGCTTCTTTGAAATTCATTAAACAATGGAAGGTAAGGCACAGCTCCTTAAAATCCCATTCTTCAATCAATGCATTTTTCAGGGAACTATTCCTTGAAGACATTTAATCCTGAGTAGTGTATGATAATACCTTACCTTTAGGTCAGTTTCTTTTGTTGCTGTGTGGATATTTAAAGTAAAAAAAAGTTAGGTTTTCAAAGGTAAGCATACACACACACACACAGAATAAACCAAAAACAAAAAAGGGGGGGATGCTACACAAATACAAACCTTTATGTATTACAAGAAATAATGTATCCCTTACCATTATAAGAAAATAATATAACACTGTAAAGGGGTGCATTATCCCTTATATACTGTATTTTATTGCCTCACTAGTACTGCTTTTTGTGTTATAATATTGTACATCTCTGTATCCCCAAGTAGAATTATGTAAATAAATACATTCATGCATACATATAATATACAAATTACCAACAGTTTGAGTTAGACCTTTACCTACCAAAATTGGATAGGCTTGCATTTCAATTTTACAAAATCTATTAAAAAGGCTCCACCTAAGTATTCCAATCAAACAAAGGTTATATGTGATTTACGTGGATTATATAAAGTAAATTAAATACTCAGATATGCAAACCCTGAAGCCATTTCATGATTAAGTAATTCCAGTAACACTTAGACTACACAAATTGAATATATATTTAAAGAAATATAGGAAGACTATACAGCATGTTTACAAAACTGCTGTATTTACGGATTAGAAAACCATAATATTGAATATTACTAAAATGTACTGTAAAGCCCAATCTTGCCAATCAGCATGAAAAAAGCAGGCAATAAACCAATTATTACATACACCAAACATTTCAATTCCTCACATTCTTTTAATTCCATTTTATGTTTAGAATAAAATGGCTTCAAGCAATGCACAATAGTAAGCAGCAGGTTTTATCTGAATCCACTGGCACTCTATATAATCTGTCTAAATAAATCTTTTCATTGGAAAATACACTAGGAGAATATAATGCACTTTTTCATCAAAAAAAATAATATTTTTGTTCATTCACTTATAGCAAGTTCTAAGTCAAGTCAAGAGGCTCAAGACAAAATTACATTTTTGATGTGAATCAAACAAACAATAGCAGTGTGTTTGTGTGCGTTAATATGGATATTAGGCAGTTTTGAGGAGGGTACCATATGTCCAGTTTGACAAAAAAAAACACAATTGGAAACATTTTTCATCTTGGATGTCACTATGACTAACATGGCAAAGTAGTTATGGTGAAAAAGGCCAAGCAACCATGAGTTTAAACATAAAGGCTTATTGTTCCAACAATAATTAAATTAAATCTAGAAGAAATATGAAAATGAACCAAGATTTCAATACCCTTTCAATTCCAATAAAAACCATGGAAAATTAAAAGTAATTTGAACAGTGTATTCATGTATTATAGGGTAGACCATAGTAAAGCAGTACTAAAGTTAAAAAATAAAATGAGAAATCAATATGGACTCTCAGCCAATCACTGACGTGGCTGCCAGCCCGGCCCCTATTGCTACTTCCAGGGACAGCTACTTCCAGAGCAGTAGATAGAGGTTGAGGAAATGAAAGTGGGTAAGTTGATTTCCATCATTTTTTATGAAACCCTAGCGTTTAGGGTTGGGGGGGTCCCCTACACTACAGCACAATTTTAATTTGAGGGTGCAGATACCCTTTAAATATAACATATATCTTATTGGTTTTATATATTTGCATCAAAATAATGTAAGTACACAACATTCCATAAATGGATAGGCATAAGAATAAAAAAGCATTTTGAAACTTAACAAAAAAATATAATAGTATTTTATATCTTTGAAGAGAAACAGACATATTTTTAAATAGCTTGGTATTTATCTATCCCACATAAACAGAGAAACCATGATAAACCATCTATAACTACACCTGAAACCATCTACTTCATCTTAGAGACAGCCAAAAGTCGGAAGTTTTGTTCCATTTTTTGAATTTATGGAACTGGGGAAAAACCTGAAGATCCAAATATTCCAAAAACGGAACTTACTTTCAAGGGTACGGAACAAATTTTCGACGGTTGACGAATGTACAAGGTTATTTTCATGGGTTACAAAAAAATAAATTTGTACATTCAGTAACCCTCAAAAATATGTTCTGAAATCCCAAAATCCAAACAATCCACAAGGTTTCAGAAGGAATATTTGGATTTCAGAACGAGGGGTTCCGTGTTGGATCCAGATCCCATCTCTACCTCATCTATTCTATCTAGTATTTAATCATCTGGTAGATATTTGTCCTATAGGTTCCTTTCTAGACTATTCTAGGGTACTTTGGAATTGATCTTGGATCTATATACCAATATTCTTTATTTATTGTATTGTTATTTATTTTTTCCATCCAGATTGAGTGTCTTTTGAATGGTGTGTCTTTTAAATATCTTTAAAATGGTGTCTCTATGTTTTCTTATAGGTTAAGGTTTGTGGTTGTGTCATTCATGAAGATTGTATTATATCCTGTTGTTGGAAGTATGAAAGTTATATAAGTTATATTACTTATATAACAACAACAACAATAATAAAAAGAAAAAAACAAAAAATCTATATAAATTTAAGCTTGTGAAGGGTTTCATTCATTGAGTTCATGGTTTATCTCTTGTATTCAGTTAGATCAACTGGACTTAAAGTTTAGTTCTTCAAGATGTTTCGCTAGTCATCTGACTGGCTTTCTCAATTCAGAATGACATGTTCAAGAATCTGTTGGTAATTAATTACCCTGGAAAGTCCCAATTAGCATATAACAGCCAGGTGTTAGGGACCTTCTGAATGCAAGGTGTTATCGAAACTGCCCAGGGTAAGCTGTCAAAATAGCATTGTACATGGCAGATAGTTGGTGCCACCATCTTGGCAAAGGGACATGACTGGTTCAAGAGAGGTGTCAAGGAGGCCATTTATGTGATAATGACGAAACCAAGCCTGAACACAGGTGTTTGTGTGTGTGGGGGGGGTGTTTCGACACCAACTTTCTGCCATCCTGGGAAGGGATGTGTGAGTAAAGGACAGTTTTGTTGTTTGCACAGAAAATACAGGCCTGCGACTCCTGACATGATCTATAAGAGTCTCCTTCAGGATGGGTCTTTACCCTGATAATGATGAATTCATTGTTAGTGCCCAAATTTGGAAAAAGGAAATTCACAAAAATGGACCAAAAAAATGGACTGCGTGTTTTTGGTCCATTTTCTTCCATCCTAGTGTGAACGAAGCCTAATGGTGGCCATAGACGCTACAATCCGATCGTACAATCTGCGGGTCATACGATTGGATTGCCAGTCGGACAAATTTTTTTTGAAGATCATTGAAAAATCTTTCAACGATCGTCCATACACGATCCGACGATCGTACAATATTGCGATATCCAATAACCCCTTCCGACCGGGGTTTAAGCATCTATGGCCACAATAATACTATGTTTACAGCATACCATTTGGTTACCTTAAAGTGGGCGTTACCTCAAAATGTGTGTGTGGCTTTGGAAAAGTGGGCGTGGTCACAAAATTGATACACACTTAAATGTGCACTCTGCTATTTCCTCTATTTTGAATTTCAGTATCCAGGAACCCTACAACAATGAAGTCAGTGAAGTCTGAAGTATGCATCTGTTTTATGGATTAAAGCTGATTAGTAAGCAGCCCTAAGGACTAGAGGATTAAAGCATTTTCACCTAAACAGAAACTAGTAAACCCACAAAGATGTTTCATGTTTGACAATTCATCTGTAGTGCTTTATTGCTTAACAAAGGATAGAGAAGATGCACTCAGTGATCTGAGTGTCAAGATTTTTTTTTTATTATTATTGTAGATTTATATAGCACCAACATCTTCTGTAGCGCTTTACAATTACATGTATACATTCACATCGGGCCCTGCCCCGAAGAGCTTACAATCTAAGATGCTCCTGAGAAAGGAGATTCATACCTCTGAAACAGTGTGCCACCTTATCAATAAACTAGTGACAGTAATAGTAAAGATTCATACACACATGCGATCACGGGTGCTGACCCGCGATGCACGATGTGTACAAACGGACGTTTCGGGTGTTAAACGGGCCATGTATGGGCACTTTATAAGCTGACATGGCCTTTCGTTCGGGGATCGTTGCCTGATCTGCCGGGTGGATCTTCGAAATAGAGGGTGTTTCGGCCGATAAAGTGCCCATACACGGCCCAATTATCATCACAAACAGCTGTTCGTACACATCGTGCATCGCGGATCAAGCCATACACACAATCCTTGGCACTAGTTACAATGTTAAGGTGCTCATCCACTGAAATATAGACAATAATACACAGAAGAGCCACAGAGTAGATAATAGGGCACATTCACCAATCAAATAACTATAAAAACTCCTTTATAACATATAAAAAGGACAACCAAAAAAGGCACCAAAAGCACAAGTTAGAAACACATTCACCACCATATAATAACCTTTGTACAATATGATATATCGGCAAATCAAATAATATAAATAAAAATAATCTAATGCAAGGCATTATATATCATAGCGTATTAAAGGAATAGTCCGATCAAAAAGTGAACTTTTCCATTTTTGCATTAATTGAAGAACAAGAGTTAAAGAATGCACGGTATCCTATAGTTTAAGCAAGAAAGGACCCGTCAAAGGTGTCTGTAGTGGATTGCGCTCGCGGGTAAATTTTCAATCTCCGTTCCCGGCATTAATTGAAGAATGGAAGGTAAGACATAGCTACTTTACCTCCCGTTCTTCATTTAATGCAAAAACAGATAGGCTCAGGTTTTGAGTGAACCTATCCTTTAAGTCTGCACACAGTTAGATAAACAGGTATAGGTAATAACCCTAGTAGAAAATGCTGCAATGTAAACAACCTGAGCGGCAGAGAGCAGGACAAATAACTTATGACAAATAGATCACTCCCAGAGAATTGTTACGATCAGTGGAGAGAGACAGATTAAAGTCCTGTTTTACACAGTGAAACATGTACTGTGCTTAACTTACTAATAAATAGCTTTTTTGCAGACACTTGTTGTGTTGCCTTGAAGTCCACCTTGCAGTTCTGTACTTTTTCTTCATTCTTTAAATCTTTCTGGTACACAGGGTAGAGTACACAGGTATACAGGTGGCAGCCTACACATGTGAGTGTATGAATATGCTCTAAATTTTGTATTCAATACACCATATTTGAAAAGGAAATACAACCCCTAAATAGAGCCCCAAGAGTATAAGGTTAAAGGATAAGTAAACCATAAAACAAACTTTAGGTTATTTGCAATCTGTTGTTTTAAAACTAAAGTAAACTAAAGTAAAACATTTTTTTATCTCTCACCCCCCCCTCCGAGCCTACCCTTTCTGCTAGAAACTTGCTGGTTACCTCCTCCTGGAACATGTCACCTGCAGCTCCCCAAATGTAATTTCCGGAAGCTTGTTGCATGCAAGTGTGATGTAATTGCGCCAAGACCAAACACAGAGCGATTGCGTCACCAAGTGCACGGTCACGAGAAATAACTTGTTGTATGTTTGTGAATGTTCTCTGTAATTGTCAGGAGACTTTAGTTCTTTTTTAATTCTAGATATTTTTCACTGGGTTCAATGTGTGAACCCTATACTTTGTACCAGATTTTTGGACAAGATGGCAGCCAATGTGGTTTAATTTTACATTTAAAATATAGTAGAATCCTTAAAAATGATTGATTTTTTGTTTAAGATGGTTTTATTCTATTTTCATATATGGTAGATTGAATCTTTTGAATGTATCACACATGTCCAAGATGGACGTTTAGGTTAGGCGATACCAGCAAATAGTTTTGAAAGGCTTTTGCTTGATGCATTATTTCCACTTTTGATGTCCTTGTGTTAGATGAAACACTTCCGGTGTGATATGCATTCTGATTCTCCCCACTGATTACCAAATAAGGAATGGAGACTTCTGGGTTATCATCATGTTAGCGAGAGAGAGAGAGAGAAGGGAAAGAGAGAAAGTGGGGAGAGAGGTCTTAAAATGCAGGGTTGAATGATTATTTAAAGAATCAGGGGTTTACTAGTAAATAAAATAAGATAGGGAGAGTATAAGGCATAAAAGCTCCCCTTTAGAATAGGAAAATAAGGAATAGAAACTTCTGGGTAATTTCCATTTTTCCATGGTACTCTTAGAAAAGATATATATATATATATATATATATATATATATTATTTATATATATAAAAGGTTTATACAACATTCCGCAAGCTGAATGCAAAAGCGGAGTGCCAGCTACAATGTAGTGCAGACCTCTGGTTTTTCCTTACACTCTCCCTATGTCATTTACTGTAATTTTTTAGTGAGGTCTGTCTATAGGTGATTCACATGACAAAACCAGAGGCCTGCGCTAAACTGATGATGGCTCAATAAAGCCAAAACCAGTCTGTGGCTGGCTCTCTGATTTTGCATTTAGCATGTGGAATGCTGGCTGTTAAAACCTTTTAATAGGTATAATTTCACTTCAAACGGCAATCGGAAAGTATCCCTGAATCAACCAGAACTGCAGTATAATACCAGTAATTCTCAATATTTTTTAGTTTTAGAAACTTATCTAGTCCACTTTTAAAGCTATTCAATGAACTTGCCATTACCACCTCTCTTGAATCTATTCCCCTTTTTATACAAGACAATAACAAAAAAATGTCTAAGATACTAACTTGTTTGTTGTAGAAAGATGCACTAGTTTATTCACCCATATTAACAAGAACAAGAAAAAACAGGCAACATTTCGGATGGCACTCCACTCTTTCTCAAGCCCAAACTCTAATAGGGCAATTTACCCACTGGCGCTCTGCAGGTATTTGGAGTTAAAGTCGCACAAAAAGTTTTGCTTCCGCTTAGCACGACTTTAACTCCTTATTAGTGCTGAATGCACACATAAAAGACATGCGCATCTGGCACTAGCAATTCAATATCGCCTTTGTTATAGATCATGGTTTTAATGCCAGCTAATAGCCTGCGTTAAAATCCTGCAGTGGGTAAATCCCTATTGAATCGCGTTTGCAAGATTTACCCAGAGTCAAAGGTTCTGGGTAAATTGCCCTGCAAGTTACCAGATCCACCTTTTTATACCCATGTGTTACAACCAGGTGGATTTTAATTAACTATGTGCAGCCAATTAACTTAATTGGCAATGGAAGTTCCAAACAGTGACTATTGTGTTACACATTGTTAATGTAATCCTCGTGTTCAAGGGCATAAAATAGCAAAACACTGTTTAATTAAACCAATAAAAAGTGTCTCTATGCATAGTATTAAAAAAGAAGCAAATATAATTGTCTGGCTACTGTATAACCAAGTGCCAAGTGTCATAGCACCTAATACTCAACTCCATTTAAAACATGTTTCTCAAAGGGCAAATTGTATTGAACATAATATCAAATATAGTGCATCATATTAAAGTGAATCTGTGCATTTATAACAACGTGTTTACGTAAATATACCAAATATATAAAAAAAATAATAAAAAGTGTATAAAACTTGTTGCCTTTCTGTAATTATGAAAATATCTTATTTCTATATTGTCATGTATTTCCCATATATTTAAATCTTTATATAAACATTAAAAACACTGTATCTGTAATTGACATCTCATATCATATAAAATGTCATATAAAATAATCCACATATACTGATACACATATACTCTATGATAAATCATCATCTGGTAACTATATCTCTTCTTGTGTTCTAGCTTTTGCTTACACAAACATCCCTGGTGTATAATCTCTCTTCATACCTCTTGGATATATTGTATCAAGCTTATGTATCCGTTTCATCTCAAGATTCTGCAATTTCTTTAGTCTATTTCCCCCTCTCCTAAAGGGCAAAATCTTATCTATTACTTGAAATTTTAGTTGGCTTATTTTGTGTCCTGCTGTGTGGAAATGATGTGGTACAGGAAGGTGTGTCAACTATCTCAGTATTGATGATTTATGTTGCGTAATGTGTTCCTTCTCCTACATAAAACAATCCGCAAGGAAATTTTAAAATGTATAGCACATAAGTTGAATCACATGTAAACTGTTGTTGTATCAAACATTTTTTGCCACAATGCGGATGTAAAACACAATCTTCTTTAATCACATTATTACAATGTACACATCCAAGACTTGGATAAGTCCCTTTCTTATGTGTTCCACCCATTCTTTCTATCTCTCTTAAAGGTGACCCAATATCAGATTTTACTAATCTATACTTAAGGTTATAAGATCTTTTGTAAGCATTCCTAGGGGGCTCTTGTAGGGAGAGTCACCCTGACGTAAGTATTTAATGGCAGCTATTAGTGGCGTCTTAAGAGCCCTCCACACCATAAAATATCATCTATAAAATTTATGGATTGTACAATGTTCTTTATACAAAATATTAGTGTATACGTGGTCCTCCTCAAACTCTTAATGCAGAAACAAAGAAATCCCCATCCAATTGCAATTAGCTTAATATAGAGCATAGCTAGAAAAAAGGAGGAGTAATTAAAACTTAACCTTTATTAAATATACATTAAAATCATATGAATACACCATAAAAACCCATAAAAGCAGTCAGCAGGACAAAAGGAGGAAAATAAAAAGAGGGAGAGACAAATAGTGCTAATTATCCCTCAAATAAGTAGAAGCAATCTCTCCACCAAAATAATTCAGCCCTACAAGCTAATAAAAGAGGCCCTAGGCAATCAGTACCCTCCTAGTCCAAAATAGCAGAAGGCTATTCTTATGCCCTGATGCTAAGAGAAGCACACTCATGGGGGAATCTCTGTCTTGATTGTGTGCCTTTCTTTTAATACATTCAGCAGCACAGCTTTCTATTAGCATCAGGGCACAAGAGGGATAATTAGCACTATTTGTCTCTTCCCCCTTTAATAAAGGGGATTAGTTTCCAGTCTGACATATATTCCCTCATCATTTAGTTGGTGTACAATCTCTTCACAATACTGCTCCCTTGTCATCACAACCAAGGCCCCACCCTTATAGGTTGGTTTCAAAATCATTTTTTTTTTACTATTTTGTAAATCAGCAAGACTTGCCCTTTCTTTCTTAGAAAAGTGGTGTTTACATTGTATATTCATTTTCAACTTTTGTAGTTCTTTATTTACCATTTTAAAATATGCCTCCACCACATTATCGGTGTGTGTCCTAAGCCAGCATGTACAATACTTCCTGCTTGTATTTGGGAGGACTTATGAAAAATGGTTTTGAAGTAAATTTATAAAAAAAATCTCTGCATTTTAACATCTAGCTTGAATGTATTGCAATAAGTAGTTGGTATATATGAGATACCCTTATTCAAAACATCATAATATTCATTACTGAATATAGTATCAGAAATATTGTATACCAGTTCTGTCAATGTCTCTTTGCTCTCCTGTGAGGTAGAACCCTCCGCTGATCTGGTGTCCTCTGGTAATGAACTTGGAAGTTGTAAATTCGTTCCCGCTAATAAGGCAAATGTGTATTATATTATATGAGATTTTATATGAAATGAGATTATGGATGCACATTGTTTTTAGTGTTTATATAAAGATTTGAATGTTTTTTGTTTATTTAGTATATTAAGTAAACATGTTGTTATAAATGGCACAGAGACACTAATATGATGCACTTTATTTAATATTATGTTCAATACAATTTAACTTTGAGAAACATGTTATAAACAGAGTTGAGTTTTAGGTACTATGTGGGTTATTATTATCTGGTTATAGCCAGATAATTAATTTGGCTTGAAAAGGCCAAATTCCTGTTCTTTCTATTTCTTCTTCTTCCGTTTTATTCTTCCGCTTTTTTGGACCGTATCTCCTTCCACAGTTTTTGAGCTAGAGGCATGAAATTCGGTCCAGACGTGCGGGACATATAGGAGAAGTGTGCAAATTTCAGCACATTTTTTCCCATAGACTATAATAGTAACAATCCTCAAATATTGATATTTCAAAACAGTTTGTTTCATGGTCATAAATACAAACGGTGATACCCCCAACCCCCCACACAGACTCAGGTACAAACTCCTTCTGACATATCTTTCCATTCCCATGGAAGCCATACTTATAGGGTAACTATAGTCAAAAAACTAATTTTGTTCAATCATCAATAAAAGTTAGTTATATGGTCATACATGCAAAAACATATACCCCCCACCTCACATGGGTACACACACCTACTTGCATACCCTTTATTCCTTTGGCAGCCATACTTAAAGGGTAAATAAAGTTAAAAAAAACTAATTTAGATTTTTTCCTCAATAAAATATAGTTTTATGGTTGTAAACACAAAAAAAGACAAACCCCCTCAACCAGAATCAGGTACACAACATACTGATCTACTTATCCATTACTGTGGAAGCCATACTTAAAGGATAACTAAAGTCAAAAAAACTATTTTAGATTTATCCTCAATAAAAGATAGTTTTATGGTTGTAAACACAAAAAAGACATACCCCTCAACCAGACCCAGGTACACACACCTACTGATCTACTTATCCATTACTGTGGCAGCCATACTTAAAGGGTAACTAAAGTAAAAAAAAAAACTAATTTTGATATATTCTCAATAAAAGATAGTTTTATGGTTGTAAACACAAAAAAGACATACCCCCCTCAACCAGACCCAGGTACACACACCTACTGATCTACTTATCCATTACTGTGGCAGCCATACTTAAAGGGTTACTAAAGTCACAAAAAAGACATAACCCCAACCAGACCCAGGCACACCTACTCATTTTGACAAATCATCAAAAAAGTTTGTTTTTTTTAACCCCCAACCTGACACAGATACACACACCTACTGATCTATGTATCCATTACTATGGCAGCCATGCTTAAATGGTAAATAAAGTCAAAAAACTAATTTTTCATTAATCAAAAGTTTGTTTTTTTAACTTCCAACCTGATCCAGGTACACACAACTACTGACCCACCCTTCCATTTCCATGGCAGCCATATTAAAAGGGTAAACTAGAGTAAAAAAAACATATTTTGACCAATCATCAAAAAAGTAAGTATTTTATCCCCCAACCTGATATGAGTACACACACCAACTGGCCTACCTTTAATGCATGTGACATATTTAAAGGATAATAACAACAATGTCCTCATCATTGGCATTATTGAGTTTTAAAATCTGCAGCACAAACACACAAAGTCCCTTCTAAAATGCAGTCCTTCAAGCCAAATTCAAAGTTTATACTTAAACTTTCCCTTTCTAGTTATATTTGTTATTTTTTAATACTATGCACAGAGACACTTTTTATTGGTATAAATAATCACTGTTTTACTATTTTATGCACTTTAGATATGAATATAAGGATTACATTAACAGTGTGTAACAATGTGTAGTCACTGTTTGGAACTACTATTGCCAATTAAGTTAATTGGCTTCACAGTGTAATACGTGGGTATAAATGGTGGATCTGGTTTCTTAGAGTTTGGTCTTGAGAAAGGGTGGAGTGCCATCAGAAATGTTGCATGTTTTCTTGTTCTTGTTAACAAAGGTGAATAAACTTGTACATCTTTCTACAACAAACAAGTTAGTATCACAGACATTTTTTTGTTATTTCTATTTTTTGGATGAGGGCAGTGCAGCCATAACTGAGATGCTTATCAGAGAGTCATTTGTAAATAACCCACTTTTTTCATATTTATGCAAGACAATATCTTGCTAGGTCTAGGAGTTGCTGTCTGGCATTGTTTAATATAACTAAGGGGCATATTTATAAAAGTTCGTTAACTTTTCATGTGAGTTTTTCCTACCATTTCCGCAAAAATAGCGTTTTCCGCGATTTATAAATGGTCGGTAAACGGAACGCGAAAAGTTAACGAATCATTAACTTTTCACGGTTATGTGAACAGTTACCGCCGCTTCTATTTATAAAATTTATAAAATAAAGATTTCGGAATATCTGGAAAAATCTGATTGGTTAAGCATGTAAACAAAGCATTAAAAAATTGACCAATCAGAAATGGATTAGGGATTTTCTGCAAACCTATATAAAGAGGTGCACTCCGCTGCAGAACTCAGATGCCATCGCAGTAGATGGCTGAAGAAAGAAGCGTCTGGCAACATCGGCTCTGCTGAGGCCGACGGTGCCAGCGGGCTCACTGGTGAGCCTGCCTGGCATCGGCGACCTCAGTGGGGTTGGTGTTGCCAGCCCGAACACGTTGCGACGGATCAAGATGCCGGCAACATCGGCCTTGTTGAAGAATACCTCTCGGGGGGTCGGCGGCCTCAGTGCAGCTGGTGTCGCCGGGACTGGAAGAAAGAAGACGCCGCCCAAGGGCTCTTTTAAGAGACACTCACTGGGGGTGCCAGTTCAAGCTGCGGGACCCCCACCAAAGGCACTTGTCAGTGCGGCAAGGGCACTTGTAAGTGCCGCAAAGTTCCTGATAGGGCCGGGGAGGGGGGTCCCAGTTTGAGCTGCGGGACCCCTTAAGCCCCAAAGGCCCTTCTAAGGGTCCCCGCTGGAGGGTGCCTCCACCCCTCCCAGTGGGCCCTTCCCCTCCCCACCAGCGGCAGGACAGGGGGCTTGGAGGGGCTGCTGGGGAGGGGGTTCACGGCGGGTGGTCGCGGCCACCTGCTGTGGCCCCTTCCCAGCAGCCCCTCCTAGCCTCCTGCTCCATATGTTTGCTGCGAGCGGGGATGGGGTTGGGAGGGGCTGCTAGGAAGCGGCGGGGGCGGGTGGTCGCCGCTGCTGTTGGGGGTCGAGGGCGGGTGGTTGTATGCCCCGCCCCTGTAGTGGAGCCGGCGGGAAGGGATTAAAGTCCCTTCACGGCGATATTGTACTTAGCGCAATGCGCTAAGTGCAGTATCGCCGCGAATGGACTTAAAATTACTGCCGGAAATATGGCGATACCGCTATTGCGATGTGCGGCGGTAATTTTTGGGCGATATTTTCGCCCCTTTATAAATATGCCCTAAGTCTGTTCTCTACCAGAACCCGCAAATCTTTTTCCAGTCGAGATTCACTTCAGGGTTATTTATGGTGTATGTGGCACCAGAATTGTTAAACCCCTTTTGCATCACCTTACATTTATCAACATTGACTCTCATCTACCATTCTGCTGCCAATTTTGATAATCTTTCTAGGTCTGCTTGTATCAATTGCACAATTGCACAATAATCATTTGACATTTTCAAAGCTCTGCATAGTTTAATGTCATCATCAAACACAGAGACCTTGTTTTCAATGCCCACTTCTAAGTCCCCTTCTATTTATAATGCCCCCTTCTATTTATAAACAGATTAAAGAGAAGTGGCAGTACAGAACCCTGACGCACTTCACATAGAACTTAAGCCTACATGGATGAAGCTCCATTGACCACCACTCTCTGTTTGCGATCCAATAACCAATTCTCTATCCATGTACCAATGTTTTTTCTAGGCCAACAGCCCTTAGTATATACATAAGTTGCCTCTTCCTAAGAGTTCCCATGGAAACATGCAAATAACCCAGAAAAAGTAACCCAAGAGACCAAATTGTGGCTTTTTTCCCCCCCCTCACAAGTCTACAACTACCCCAGCAACCCACTAGACTTCGACAACTCCGAAGGCACTCAGAGAGCTATCTCTAAGGAAGTACACCTCCCCCAAAAGATAAATATAACCTTAGGGGAATCATAATTGTTTAAAGGGTATATATACAAGAACCTATCAACACACTCAAAATACTATTTAAAACTAAATTTTATTCAATATTTAAAAAGATTAACACATCAACATATAAAAATCCAATAAATATGTGCATAACTGGGCGTCCCCAGTTCTGTAATAGTAAGCTAACATAGGCAAAAAGGAGCAAAAAGCAAGGAAGCAAAAAAGCGATAAGTAAGGCAGTTAATGGGTTAACAGATGCATGCATAGGTATTGCACTTTTAGAAAACGGGCGCCTCCGCGCAACCCCCCCATCTCAGGGGTCGGGGTAACCCAAACCTATGCAGCAAAACAGCAACCAGTGAGAATTAAGCAGGGGTTACACGTGTAGCAGTACAACAAAGCAGCAGGTGATACACAACAGTCAGCATAAATGAAAGTTATACTCAAGTGAGGGTCTGGACGTTGAAACTCCTCTGAATATTGGATTCAACACACTGGATGCTCCTCTATGTGTCTGCAAAACGCTCACTGCATACCTCGAATATTGGACCAAACAACACTGGTTACTCATTCCCCCAATCTGTGCTGCTTCAGCTCCTAATGGGTACGGCCTGCGCGCCCACCTATGCCAATTTATACCTAGGCATGTGGGAACAGGAAGTGATTATGGGCACAGACATGGAATGGGCGTCCCCCTATATTACGCTATGGGCCAGGTACATAGACGATGTAATTATCTTATGGGATGGCCCTGAAGGTCCATTACATGAATTTGTCAAAGCCATTAATGATAATAATTGGAATCTCAAATTCACATATCAATGGAGTCGAACAGAACTCCCGTTTTTGGACCTACTTATTCATAAAGTAGGTAATAAATTAAAGAAAAACACTTACCGTAAACCCACAGCAGGTAATTGTCTTTTGAGAGCTCAAAGTATGCACCCTTCCTCACTATTAAGAGGGATTCCGATTGGCCAGTACCTTCGAATTAGGAGGAACTGCACGGATATTAATAATTTTGAAAGGGCTGCAAAAGATTTACAAAAAAAATTCCTACTTCAGGGGTACCCACAACAATGGCTCAAAAAAGCATATAAACGAGCCAGATATAGTAAAAGGTTGGATCTCTTGTTCAGCAGCAAGAGAGCAACTGCAGAACAGAGCCTCATTAGACCCATTACACAATACAATAATGACTGGCATTGGATTAAAGCCACTCTGGATAAGTATTGGTATATTCTGAGTAATGATAAGATCCTGAAGGAAAAAGTCAGTAAACAAGCTTCAATAATAGCAAGAAAAGCCCCAACTATTGGGCAAAAATTAGTACATAGCTTTCACACGACCAATGATACAACGTGGTTGGATAAAATTAGTGTCGGATCACAAAAGTGTGGACACTGCAAAGCATGTAAGTTTATGTGTAAAAAAACAATTAGACCGCTAGCCACTCGATTATTAGAACATGTAAGAAATATTATTCATAAAAACCCTGAGAGCTCAGTAGCAAGACACTTTGAAAATATGCACCAGGCAAATCCTGACGAGCTTAAAGCTTGGGGCATAGAAAAAGTACCTAGACCCAAAAGAGTAGGGGATTGGGATAACCTGGT
The DNA here is from genome assembly GCA_019447015.1 of Hymenochirus boettgeri. Classification (NCBI taxonomy): domain Eukaryota; kingdom Metazoa; phylum Chordata; class Amphibia; order Anura; family Pipidae; genus Hymenochirus; species Hymenochirus boettgeri. Next base: position 121,110,391 of record CM033471.1, on the reverse strand, counting down.
TCCTTGGTACCCATTGGCCTTAATGAAGAATTAATGTATAAATGTTTTTTGTAAAATCATTTGGTCTAAACAGTGTACCTGGCTATATGTATTATAGCATTGATTCTGATTAACATTAGTTAAGCCATCTTTATAATATACTGCAAAACTAAGATTGTTATGTACTCCGTTTGGAGATCACTTTATGTTAATTTATTTTCTTTATCACATTGTTAAGTATAAATTATATAAGTCTATCCAGTCTATGATTTGAGAAAGCTAGTTTCCCTCTATGAAGATTTAACCTATCAAAGGGTTAACTGGAGAAACATCTGGAGGAGGAGTTTGAAGTTAGCTTTAAATGGCACTGGAATCTAGCTAAGTGTAGGACCCGGATGAAGGAGAAGAGCCTCCGAAACGTACGTCGGTCCACATGGTGTTTAGGAGCTGAAGCAGCACAGATTGGGGGAATGAGTAACCAGTGTTGTTTGGTCCAATATTCGAGGTATGCAGTGAGCGTTTTGCAGACACATAGAGGAGCATCCAGTGTGTTGAATCCAATATTCAGAGGAGTTTCAACGTCCAGACCCTCACTTGAGTATACTTTCATTTATGCTGACTGTTGGTATCACCTGCTGCTTTGTTTTACTGCTACGTGTACCCCTGCTTAATCTCACTGGTTGCTGTTTTGCTGCATAGTTGGGTTACCCCGACCCCTGAGATGGGGGGGTTGCGCGGAGGCGCCCGTTTCAAAAGTGCAATACCTATGCATGCATCTGTTAACCCATTAACTGCCTTACTTATCGCTTTTTGCCTCCTTGCTTTTTGCTCCTTTTTGCCTTTTTGCTTACTATTACAGAACTGGGGAGCCCAGTTATGCACATATTTATTGGATTTTTATATATTTGATGTGTTAATCTTTTGAAATATTGAATAAAATTTAGTTTTAAATAGTATTTTGAGTGTTTGGAAGGTTCTTGTATATATACCCTTTAAACAATTATGATTCCCCTAAGGTTATATTTATCTTTTGGGGAGGTGTACTTCCTTAGAATAGCTCTCTGAGTGCCTGCGAGTTGTCCAAGTCTAGTGGTTGCCGGTAATTTGTAAGAATTGCCATTTGTCTCTTTGGTATATTTAATTACACCCCACCACAGTTAATATATGCATGACCAATAAGGTTTGACTATATAGATACAAAATCATATTTAATGAAATAACCCAGAAGTCCCTGTTCCTTATTTGTATACACTGATGACCAACATAGGTAAGAATTCGCTGGGAGTGATCTATTTGTTTTGCTGTCTGCCGCTCAGGTTATTTATATTGCAGAAGCATCCCAAAAAGTAAATCTCTCTGTTTTTGCTTTAATTTTGTAACAGCAGCCAGGAAATAAACCTTGAAACTTACCAGCAAGCATGACTCACTGATGATGATGGCTCCTCTGACAGGTCCTCACTGTTTCCAGCTTTAACTTAACTACAGAGTGCATGTTCCTTTACCTCCCATTCTTCAGTTAATGAAAAAATAGAACAGTCCACTTTTTGACAGTATCATTACTTTAATACTCTATGATATATATACAATAACCAAGTGGGAGCGGCACTCCTATTCCACTCGAGTCAGCTGCCCAGGTGCTTCCATAAAAGTAATACATGCAGTATAACTAGGCAAAGGAGCACTCCAGGGTCTCTTCAAAAGTACAATATTTATTTGCACGTCTTATCGACGCGTTTCGGCCCAGCAAAGGCCGTTCTCAAGATGAGAACGGCCTTTGCTGGGCCGAAACGCGTCGATAAGACGTGCAAATAAATATTGCACTTTTGAAGAGACCCTGGAGTGCTATATATATATATTATATATATATATATATATTATATTATATTATATATAATCTCATACTGAAGAGTCTGAGCACACGCGGATTTTTAGAAAGTTCAAATAGAATTTATTCACTCGTGGCAAACCACATGTGGTGAATAAATTCTTTTGAACTTTCTAAAATCCCGCGTGTGCTCCGACTCTTCAGTATGATTTGTATTCCCTTTCGGATGCACCGGGGTGACTGAATATTGGTGGTGTGCAGAGGATCTACATTGCACATATATATATATATTATATAATATATATATTATATATATATATATATAATATTAACCTATGTCCTGCATTTAATTATTTGATTATGTATATTTTATTTACCAGTATATCATTTTGTAATATGGCTATCATTTGATGATTGGTGAGTGTGCCCTATTATCCACTCTGCGGCTCTTCTCTAGGTTGTACTGTGCCTCCTTATTTTCACCATGTGCAGCTCAATACAGTTAAATTTTTCTACTTTAAGAACAAAATCCATCTGAATTGGCATTAATAGGAAAAACACAACTATATCTCATGGTAGACTAAATAAAAGAAGTTAAAAAAAGTAAAACTTTCATTGTTGCAACTACTTACAGTAAGTAATAGCACATAAATAACAGGAAGGAATCACAAAGTTTCATCAAGCTGAGAGAAAGATAGAAGAAACAAGGAACTAGGGATTTCTATAAAAAAAATCCACAGCAAACCATATGCTTAAAAGGAACAACCGTATTCATATTATCTAAAAATAAATTACATATATGGCTAAAAATTGATAGTCTTCAGAGGGGAGAACTGTCATGCTTTAAAACCCTGGTTACTCTTATGAAAGACTTACAAAAAAGTCCTGAACAAGAAATATCGTATCTTGGGGCCATATTTAAAAACCTGCGGTATTGCAAGTTTGCAATACCACAGGTTTTCTTTATTGTACGACCACGGGTCTAAATGTTCAGCCACAATCGTACATTTACAGCAAATCGTACACTTACGGCAAGCGGTCGTAAATGTATGTCCGCTCAAATGTATAATACTATACGGTCATAGATTTAGGACTGGGATCATATATTTACGGCCGCTATCGTAGATTTACGATAATCATCCACCATACCGATTGTTATATGTGCGATATTGCTAAAATCAATACAGTGTCTATAAATATGGCCATTGGTCTATTAAATGAGTAAAAACCTTTGGTTTGTCATTAAATTTCTACCTTTTTTTAAATGATGTTTATTAAATTGAATACACAGAAATGGCATTAATCTGTTTAAGTAAAAACCATATGCTAAAACTGTCCAGAAATATGTTTGGTAAGTTCAGCAGAATGCCACATGTATGTGCTTCTCAGAACAAGCATGTCCACTTCACCCACCAAGAGATGGACGCAGAACCGAACTCAAACCCGAGTTCGAGCCAAACTTTATGAGTTCTGACGAACTCAAACTATTTGAACTAGTTTTTCTGGACTATCTGGATTATTTACGAAAATCCTTGAACATCCAAGAATTCTTGGCCATTCGCCAATTTCGGAAGCAGCTGTTCGAGCTACCATAAGCAGCGCACAGAAACTGGAAGTAGCGCACATGTGCCCTACGTCCGTTTTTTTTGCTGGTCCCCATGCATGGACGTGTTTCCCAGGCCATCTCCCAGGTCCCAGAGGCCTGTAAGGTAAGTTTATACTGCAATATTTCGGAAAGTTCATTCGAACTTTCCGAACTATTTACCCCCCATTGACTTTAATGGGTCCATTTTCAAAGTGCGAAATATATACTTCCCTTTCTCACCCCTCTAAACCTTGAGTTCAAAGCTGAAACTCTGCATGGAAATTACAAAATTTTGATTAGAAAAATTGGTTTTGATGGTCAAATGACTAGTAGTTCATCCCCAAAACCATGTTCAGAAGGAAATTACAGTAAATTCCTAGTAACCAATGTTTGCACAATTATCCAGGTTTACAATTTGTCATAAAAGAAAGTGTTATTGAGTCTCCAATTCCATTAAAAAAATTATATAAAAGTAAAATGCATACTAAGTTCATGTAGCCTGTATAACAATATGTACAATACTGCAGACTCTAAAAATGTAACAAACTGTTAATCAACACCTTTTTAATAGCTATGCATTTAAAAATTACATCTTAAAAACCTAATCACCTTGTCAATGTCATAAAATATTCTGATGTTAGTAATAGTTAAAGGGCATGTCCAACAGAAAAATAGCTACAGTAAGTTGTTTCAACCTCCTTATCCCCCAAAAGATAATATGTGTTTTAATCTTACCTTAATCCGAGTGAGATATACTCACTTTTACCTTAGTCAGTCCCTCGTCGAAAGTCCCGCCGCTTCCTGCCTTTTTCCGTGTTAGTACTAATAACTTAAAAAGTTAGGCCAAGACGCCTAACATTGGCTGCGATGGTGATTTCACGGCCAATGCCTGACAGTCAATAGCCGGAAGAGCCTGGTACATGTGTACTCTGCTCGTAACCATCTTGAAAAGCTGAAGGCTGGACTTCCGGCGAGGGATCTGCTGAGTTAAAAGTAAGTATATCTCAGCATGGGAGTGTCGGATTATGGTATGATTAAAACGCATCTTAGGTTTTGTGGGGTAAGGAGGCAATAACCACTTAGTTATTTTTTGGCTGGACATGCCCTTTAATCTATTTGGAAGCAACAGAAAAAGTCATATTTAATACAAATAATTTCAAAGTATTTCTGTTTATCTTCCAAACAAAGTAATAAAGTAACAGGAGAAACATGTTAAATGATCTGTGCCATCTCTAATTCTGTGGACTGAAATGTCTGAATTGGCAAAGTGTTTATCAACATTTAAATTATTCAGGCAAAAAAGTTATGCTTCTGTAAAATTTGGACCAAAAGAAGGGAAGAGATAAGCTGGCAATTGGGACTTAGCAGTTCAGCTGTTAAGGGTAAAAACAGGGATAAGGATCCTCACCCTGGGTAGCCTTATAGGGAAGTTGGGCCAAGGGGCATTGCACTTTAATTTTTGGCCTTATCCCAAGTATGCAAGAGCATGTGAATACCAACCCCCTGTAAATTTGGTGGCCAGCCCCTGACACACACCCCTCCCAGCAGCACCAGGCTCGTCAGATTTTAAACAACTGATCTCTCGTATGCTTTAAAGGAGAACTAAACCCAAATTATTACACTCCATAATCTGAACAAATACCCTATAAAGACACCAATAAACTGTGAATCCCACTACAGTAAATAGCATAAATGTTACCACTTGAAGAACTGGATGAAATAACTGTGTGTATGTACAGTGACTGGCCACACCCCTGATCTAAGTCACATGCTCCCTTGCCTATTCTACCCTGTAAAAGGATTGGCTAGAGGCTACTAGTGGGTGTGACCAACTGTAACAAGTTCCTGCAGTCTTAAAACTGAGCATGTGTAAAAAACATGGTGGTCAGTGACAACACTGTGGTCTGGAAAATAAGACACAAACCTTAGAAAGTTAAATTTCTCAACAACTATATTAAAATGAAAGGTGAGACACTGATTTCTGCTTTTATATCAAGGAGATCTGTCTTCTAATTCAATGTTGTTCTGAGGCCTTAGTTGTCCTTTAAAGGTACACGCAAACAGCTGTTCAAAAGACCGGTACCGAACCAACTGCAGTTTAAAAAAGCTAATCGTTTGCACCACTGCATAAGCATGATCAGCAGACCACAGCCCCTCTTAATCCCTAATCCCAACCCCCCTCCGCTATTGCTGGCCCGGTAGTTATGCCGCTATGAGTGTGCCCTGTTTATTTGCATTTACTAGTATATAAAACTCTATTTTCACTGCAAAATTAAAGTGTCTGCTACAGGAGCACTTCTAGGGTTTTGGCAAACTTTATAATCATAATGGAGTTGGAATACGGGCATCAATACCTGTTTTCAAAGTTGAAATTCGATCAGAAAAATCACTTTCTGGAAGGCGTTTTCCAGGAAGTGATATTTTTTCTCCACTAAGTTTACCAGAAGTGATCACCTAATATTGATCTGTGCCATTACATTTTTTCTAATTCTTTAAATAGCAAATTTCAATTTGTGAATGGATCTCTTTGATCCATTCATAAATACTATAGTAAGCTGTCACTGTGACAGCTTACTACAGCAAGTACTGAACTGCTATCTGAATGGAGATGGCAGTTCAGTACCTTACACAGTAGCGGGTACTGAACTGTGATCAAAGAGCTGGTCACAGTGCAGTACCTACTCTCGACCACGACAATGCTCCTGCTTTATTTTAGAGCAGATCTCTTTGAGCCATTCACAAATACGATAGTAAACTGTCACACTGACAGCTTACTATAGCAGGTACTGAACTGCTATCTGAATGGAGATGGCAGTACCTTACTCTGGACCACCAGGGAACTCCAATATGTAAATGGATCTCAGACGAAACCAATAGGGGAACGAGGGGGCAAGGGGGCACTTGAATGGTGCCCCCGGATCTCTCCCAGTACATGCACACTTTTATTTATTTATTTTTATAAAAGGGGCTTTTTTTTTCTGCTGCCTTTCCCATTACCCCAGAGGCACTGTCTGACACAAATGTCTCACACTGTTCCATTATAGAAGGGGCCCTGGTCTGCTATAAATTATTTAATTACAATTCTTCCATAACACGTTTTGGCTAAAGATCCTTTTAACAAGTAAAAGAAAGCAATGCATAGAACAATTATAGAAAGAAAGCATAACAAATTTATTCTTGAGTATAATCCAAGGTTTTTACTTTTTTAAAATAAACCATTCAGATTGCAGTGCAGTACAAGCTATATAGTAAGCTGTCAGTAAATGATAGCTTACTATAGCATTTGTGAATGTAGCTCAGGAGTTCCATTCACAAATAGTATTTTTGCTACTCTGCTAAAATAGGGTCAGAAATCAATATTAGGACATTTGTTCTAATCACCTCGTTATTGATCTTTGCCAATGAATGAAAAATCACTTCCTGGAAAATTCATTCTAGGAAGTAATTTTTCTGATCAGATTTGGACTTGGAAAACATAATTTATGCCTGTATTCCAAATTTGTTATCATTCCCTAAGATGATCTGATATTATCTTTGGGAATGATAAAAAAAATAATAAAGTAAAATGAACATACAAAAAAATCTTAAAGTGATACACACACCTTTTTCCCAATACAATAAAGCTATACCATATGTGGTCATGGGGGCAGTAGAGGTGCTAATTTCTACTCTCGGCTTATAATCGAGTCAATCAGTTTTACTTGTTTTTTAGGTAAAAATATGTACCTTAGCTTATGCTCGGATTGACTTATACTATGGTATATATATATATATATATATATGGTATATTCATATAAATGTTATGTTTCCTCAAAGAAATTAGTTCATTTAAGAAAAACGTTTTTAAAAGTCTCACAGGAATGCTTGCAAGACCCTAAAGAAGCATCACAATGGACAAATAAAACATGAATCATTAATGCTGTTGTAGGTGTGTGCAAAGCGGCAAGGTAGAACAGATTCAATTAAACAAATGTATTCTGAGCCTGAAGATCAGAAGAATTTGTGGAGAGATGCACCAGGTGAAGAACCTTGGAGTGGGGAGCTGGAGGTCAAGTAAGTTGAGTAAGCCCTGCCATATATTCTTTACATGCAAAAAAGAGGTCCCTTAATAAGTTTATAACAATATGGTGTGTTACTGAACTTCTTAAAAATCCAGGGATTGGTCACTATAATCTATAAATCAGTGCAAGGCATCATTGTTAGATCTATACATTTTATCACTGATGTGGATCATTCTGCTTATGTGAGGACCTCTGCACATCCTACTTGTTTTGGAGACATTGATTTAAAAAAAGGGACTGGGTATGCCCGGTCAATTACCAATTTTTATTCTTTAACTTATAATGAATATTTTAAAAATGTCCCATAAAGGTGCTGCGGCAAGATTGATATACAATCAAACATTGTATACTTCTCAAAAAATACCTTCAAATATTTTATAATGTTTTGTAAGTGTTTACATAAATGTTTAATCATACTTACAAATAAACTAAAATGGTTAATTTGTAAGGCTTTTCTTCAGGCTTTCTTGACCTGAATATATAATTAGATTTAAATCATATTCTAATTTTGAAACTGATGTAGCATAAAAATGGCAAATAAGCACAAAGTCAAGCTTACTAGATCACTTATGAAGATAACAAAACATGACAGAATGAACTGCTTTATTATGTGTTTGCATAAATAAGATGAAGATGGCACTCTTAATGCGTTAGCATGTGAATTCTGTCTTTAATCAAGCAAGACTGATTTCATTTGAATTAATACAGCTACAGCTTAAAGGATCAGGAAAGTGTATCATCATTCTTTCCTTCCTAATAAACTAAATGCTAGGTTAAAAAATACTTTTTTTTTCACTTATGGTGGTCATAGATGCAGCAATACATTCAACTGATTATCGCTACAGGTATAGTTCCTGCCGGCGAAACTGGGCTGAACGTATTGGCCAATTTGATTATGGGGGTGCGATATATTTGGCCAATAGATACTACCGCCCGCACACAGCCGATAATCAGGGGCACTACTAGAGGTTTTGCTGCCTGAGCCAAACTTTTGAATGCCGCCTTTGACGCTCTCCAGTGCGCGAAGCATGCCGCTGCCGCATTAAAGTGGGTGTGGTTTTGTTGGTGGGTGTGTTTTTTCCCCCACACAAAAAACTCAAACTGTCACTGTGTAGCTGTGGTCCTGGCCACTGGCTGGTCTTGTTTCCAGGAATTCAGGAATTCGGAAACATTTGGTTCTGAGAAATAAATTAATCATCATTCAGGTGCATATAATATATTACAATATATAGGAAAACTTCATGACCACATACCCCTAACCCCTCCATATACAGAGACCCATCACCAATATCTACCAGCACCTCCCATGACAACATTACACGGTACACCACTAACCCCTCCCTATACATAGACCCATAACCAATATCTCCCAGCAGCTGCTATGACCACATACCACTAATAATCTATCCCTAAGTCCCTATACATTCAAAGGCCCATGATAAGACCCCAGGGAGGGCACAGGCCACTGAGGCTAGCCAGCCCCACCATTACTTCATTTCCCCCATCAGTTTATGGGTCATTTATTTAATGTACAAACATTTAAGCATTTTGGCTACCACGTAGCCATCCTCAAGACGTGCTAGCCGAAACAAGTAGATGTTTGTACAACCTCAATATTGAATTACCCAGAGCCAAGTGGGTAAAAAAATGCCAAAAAAATGCTTGTAGATTCCCCCAGTCAAAGTTTTAGGTTGCAGTCACTGCACACACCCCAGTTATAGGTTTTGGCTCCATACTCCCAATTATAGGTTTAGGCTGTGACTACCCCCCCCCCCCCAGGCTTAGGTTTCTGTGACAACTGTCTGCCTGCTGCCCCCCAACCTCAACCCCCCCAAAGAAATCAGTAACTTAACTTGGATAGTTACTTACAGCTGCAGCTAAAGTACAAAAGTAGCGACACTGTGACTGACAAGTGACACTGACAGGTGGCACCACTCCACAGACAGGCTCACAGCCTGACTTCAGTCCTCCTCCTCCTTGGCTGATGGCTCAGCTCCTAGGCTGTCCTGTTCTCCACTCAGCCAGTGTGTGTGCTAGCTGCTCCCTCCACAGTTTTGCTGTGCGTAAGGAAGGTAGGTTGCAAAACTCCACCTTACCTAACCCGAGTCACCTCCTCAACACGTGAGCACGGCCGCCTATCTCAGCCACCGTAGCCTTGCACAGCAGCAGCCCGGGAGCCACAACTCCCGCGAGAAGCGATGTGAACTTACTTGGATTGAAGGTGCGTCCACTCTGTCCCACAAAGTAAGAAGGGCTTCTTGCACCAGTCGCGCATGCGCTTAATACATTTCTAGAGGCTGCTTAAATGTACAATTTTTTAGTGCTTTAATGTGCTGCCATGACTCAGGGCACCGCCTGAATCACATGACTCAGTGAGCCTCATTATACATGCGATCGTATGCCGTATTAACCAATCAGATTTTCCGAAATCTGATTGGTTACTATAAACCATGTAAACCAAGCATTGAAAAATTGATCAGAAAAATAATCAGAAATGGATTAGGGTTTTCTGCACCGGATGGAAGAAAGAAGACATCGCCCAAAGGCTCTTTAAAGAGCTGACGGGGGTCCTGGCTCGAGCTGCGGGACCCCTTAAGCCCCAAAGGCCCTTCTCAGGGCTGCAAGGGCACTTGTAAGTGCCGCAAGGGCCCTGATAGGGCATTGCACTAAGTTCAGTATCGCCGAAAGAGAGCTCACATCACCGCCGCACAATACTTTTCCCGGTGCTGTCGCTCGCCATTATAAATAAAATGCTGTATTTTCGCTGTGGCAATGTGCAACGGTAATTATAGGGCATTATTTTTGGCCCTTAATAGATATGCCCCTTAGTTGTGTCCCTTCATCAGGTGCAAAACATGTTGTGCTGCATCTACCAATAAACTTTGTGTTTTTTTGTGTCTCTCTCCGTCACTTCTTTGTATGATGCACATTCAGGCTGTGCTTGATTCTGCCATGTCCCTTACCTCTAAAGTACTGCTTATAAGGATTTTAATGTGATAGGATTAAAAAATCATATTTAAATACATGCTTTCTTGTTGATTAATAAGCCCAATAGATCAGATGCTTAACTAATGAATACTAATCAAGATAGCACATTTATCGTATGGTAAAAATATCACAGCAAGGAAGCAATATCATTTTATTTGACTGATATATATATATATATATACTGTGCGCTGCGTTAACAAAGACATTTAATTTCAGGAAAGCAAATTTTCCCAGGTTAAAAGCAGCTCTTCAGAATGTCAACTGGGATAATGTATTATCAGGTAAAGGTACTGAACAGAAGTGGACTGTGTTCAAGGGGATTTTAAGCCAGTTCACATCTAAATTTATACCCTTGGGAAATAAATGTAAAAAAAATAAATCCGCGCCCATGTGGCTGAATTCTGATGTAAAGAGGCAAATGGTAAGGAAGAAAAAGGCATTTAAAACCTTTAAGGCCGAGGGAACGGAAAAGGCCTTTAGGGATTATAAAAACTGTAACAAGGAGTGTAAGAAAGCAATCAAACTAGCTAAAATTAATAATGAAGTTAGGATAGCTGAAGAAAGCATCACTAAGCCTAAACATTTTTTTAAGTATATTAATAGTAAGAAGATGAGGACTGAGAATGTGGCACCATTAATTAATGGGGATAAGTTAGTTACGGAGGATGGCGATAAAGCAAATGTCTTGAATAATTTTTTTTCCTCTGTATACACTATAGAAGATCCAAGTACAGATATCATAGAGTATAGTAGCAATAAAGGTATACAAGATTCAAGTTCACTTTGGTTAACCGAGGATATGGTACAGAAAGCACTAAATAAGGTTAATATTAGTAAATCTCCTGGACCGGATAAAATACATCCTCGGGTACTTAAGGAGCTAAGTTCAGTTTTATCTAGGCCATTGTTTCTTATTTTTGCTGATTCCCTCATGTCTCTGGTGGTGTGCCTCTGGATTGGAAAAAGGCTGATGTTATTCCAATATTCAAAAAGGGTAGTCGTTCACAGCCGGGTAATTACAGGCCTGTAAGTTTAACTTCAGTGGTGGGGAAGATCCTGGAAAGTTTAATAAGGGAACATGTTCTAGAGTATGTTTCAAGGACTGACATTATAAGTAGTAACCAGCATGGATTTAGGAGGAATAGATCTTGTCAAACTAACTTGCTTGGCTTTTATGAGGAAGTAAGTAGAAATTTAGACTCTGGTATAGCAGTAGATGTAGTTTACTTGGATTTTGCAAAGGCTTTTGATACAGTCCCCCATAGGCGACTAATGAATAAGCTAAGGTCTGTTGGTCTGGGGAGTCACATTTGTACATGGATAGAAAATTGGTTAAAGAATAGGATGCAGAGAGTAGTTGTTAATGGGGCTTCATCATTATGGACTAAAGTGCTAAGTGGGGTGCCACAGGGTTCTGTGTTGGGGCCGCTTCTATTTAATCTATTTATTAATGATTTGGAAGTGGGTATTGTCAGCAAGGTTTCTGTGTTTGCTGACGACACAAAACTTTGTCGACCATTAAAAACTTCAGAGGATGTGCAATCGTTGCAAGGGGATCTAGATAGATTATCACATTGGGCTGCTAAGTGGCAGATGAAATTCAATGTTGATAAATGTAAGGTGATGCATTTTGGACTTAAAAATACTTGTGCTACTTATACTATAAATGGCTGTGTGTTAAGTGAATCCCTGTTGGAAAGGGATCTTGGAGTTTTGGTGTATAACAAACTTAAAGGTAGCAAGCAGTGCCAGGCGGCAACAGCCAGAGCCAGCATGGTATTGTCTTGTATAAAGCGAGGTATGGATTCAAGGGAGGAAAATGTAATTCTCCCTCTTTACAAAGCATTGGTATGGCCTCATTTGGAATATGCAGTGCAATTTTGGAATCCTGTGTACAAAAAGGACATCTTTGAAATGGAAAGGGTTCAGAGAAGGGCAACTAAATTAATAAGGGGATTGGGGGAGCTTGAATATGAAGAGAGACTGGAAAAGTTACAATTATGTACGCTGGATAAAAGGCGCTTGCGTGGGGATATGATTACTGTGTATAAATACATTAACGGGCCATACAATAAACTATCTGGGGCATTGTTCACCAATAGAACATGTCAAAGGACACGAGGACATCCCTTAAGACTTGAAGAAAAAAGGTTTAGGCTTCAAGCTCGGAAAGGGTTTTTCACTGTGAGAACGGTAAGGCTATGGAACTGTCTTCCAGTGGACGTTGTAATGGCAGGTTCATTGGTCAGTTTCAAAAAAAAGCTGGATAAGATTCTGCAAACAAGGAATGTTGCAAGTTACTGGTATTGATACATAAAGTAGAGTTGATCCAGGGAAATTTCCGATTGCCACTTGGAGTCAGGAAGGAATTTTTTCCCCCTTCATAAATTTGGTGGGGGTTTTTTGCCTTCCTCTGGATCAACAGTTAGGCAGGAAATGAGGATATTGCTAGATGGGTTGGACTGGATGGACGTATGTCTTTATTCAACCTCAAATACTATATTATTATAAATAATAAATTCTGCTGTTTCTCAGTTTCTCAGTTCCACACACATAGCAATTCTTTTTATTGTTTTACCAGATCTATTTACCATATGTGTCCACTGTAGGTGTACAACAACAAATTTTGATTCCCCCCTCCCCCCGATTGTGTAAATTCAACTTAAACGTTCTAATATGTATCTTTTATTATTAAAAAAAAATTTTTAAAAGAAATTATTAACCCTTTTACTGTTATTTACATTCTCTGTATGAAAGCAAAAGATTCTATGGAATATATGTAAATAACACAAAAGATAAATGAAAAGGAAATGAAATTACTACTGGAATGTTATTATTAAAGAGTGAGATGGGGGGCCTTAAAGTTGACCTTATCAAATCTATTAAAGAGATTGAGGATTTGATATGAGTGCATTTATAAAATAAGTTATTCACCTTCAAAGGTTAAAGCTGTTAGGAAAAAATGAAAAGTAAAATGCCTTATTCTGTAGGTCACAAGACTTTTCCTACTAATGTACCATGTCTGTAATAGCATAAATATAAAAATCAAGATGTGATATTAATTTAAAAAGGAAGAAATCTAACTTAATTTAAAATAAAAAAGTTAAATTAAGTTTAACTACAAAAGCAATAATTTTCTTATTTTTAACAAAAGCTAAAATTAAGCAGAATTATTTAAAATATGGGGTTAACTTTAAAGGGTAACTTCCATCACACCTTCAAAATAAAACCTAAATCACATCTCTAGATAAAATTTGTGAGAAGTTATTGCTGGAAAGGTTCAGCAACTGGTTAAACTCTTCCTGTTTTTAGCCATGTGACCAGCTTGTAGTCATGTGACTAGCCTGTCTGCATTGAAGGCTCCCCTTCTCAACTGTCAATTTTTTCCTCAGGTACTTCCTAATTTCCCCAGCAATAAGTCTCAACTGAGCATGCTTCTCCCCCGGGGGAAAAGGGCCGGCAGTGGTCAGGTGATGTCACTCAACCTACTGGAAGCAGGAAGTTTGAACATTCACTCCAATGTAATTTCTCACAGGCTCTATCTAACCAGAGATGTGATTGTTGGCTCAGTGTAAAAGTTATACAGGCTTTCATTTAACCCTCACTTGTTTTGAGAACACAGTTGACGTTTAAGGACTAAAAATTAAAACAAAATTGCAATCATGCCATATTTGGCCACACTGCAACCTATGCTAATGCACTAACAATGGCACTTGTGTACATAAAAGTTCAGTATTTATTGCTAAAGTTTATCACTATATCATATTCCTATGATTTGTAAATATCATGCCTTAAATCAAGGCACAAGGAAGACCATAAATATCAACCAAAATTTAAAAAAAAGAGCAAACATGATGAAATCAGCAGTGCAGTATATTGTGACAAAATATTTGTAGAAACTTTGCCAGCCCATTAAAGCTATTCAATGCATCAGTGGAAAAAACCCTGTTTTTATGTGAGGAATGTATTTTTTTTACTAAGAAGTATTTGCTATCTAAATTAATTTGACACTTGGATGTTAACGAGGTAGGTAAGTAAACTTAAATAGTTGGGCTCTATCTATCAATCTATCTATCTATCTATCTACTTGCATACCTGTGCCCCCACCCCCTTGTAAATTTTTAATTGTTTTGCCACAATCACAAAAGGAAGCCACATTTATAACAGGAAGCCACACCCACACTCAGAAGCCATGTCCACCCCACGTTGGCACTGTCTAATAAGGATTTGAAACGTCTTTTTACAATGTTTGACTCAGGTGCCAAAAACCCTTAAAGTGCCCCTGATTCAATGAAATTGCCATTACCACATCTGCTGCAAGACGGTTCCATAGTTTCACACTTCCCACTCTAAAGAAACGTTTCATAACCTAATCTATTCCCCTCTATATATAAGACAATATTTTGCTAGCTCTAGCTGTTTGGTGTCTCCCACTGGTTGCTACAGCTAAGGGCCCTATTAGCGACACCGTGGCTTTAATAACATCTTTTAGAAAGAATGGCCTCTTTAAAATATGTTGATGTATCATAGTTTGTCCTATGTCCTATGAATTACATTACTGTATGCCTGCTATGCTTCTGGATGCCTCATGGAAACTGAGCAATTTAGAAACCTGTACTGAGCCTGTACTGAGCCTTGGCATGCTCAGAAGAGGCAGACAGGGGATTAACATTCAGTCATTGGTTGTGATGTCAACTGTCAAATTTATAATTGACAGTTACTAACTGGAAGAACCAGGAAGCAGAAACAGGGGAAACAGGACATTGTGCAGGATTTCAGGTTAGACTTATATATTTCACATTTCAAACTATTATCGTTTAGGGTTTTGGGGGGTGATTTACCTGTATGTAAGTTTTCATTTTGGGGCTGGACTTGCCCTTTAACGATTGTTAAACCGATCGTTAATTTCCAATCGTTTTTGCGATATTTAATTTATGATCATTATCATTAACAATAACGATCGTAAATCTACAATAACGCAATTGTAGATTTACGATCCCCATAGAAGACCACTGCGGTAGTTTACTATCGCATGGTATTCTATAACCGAATGTTCGTTAATTAACGAACATTCTGAGTAAATCTGCGACCACGGTCATACATTATTGATAACAATTGCTAAATTGCTAAATTGCGATGACGCACTTTTACAAATAGGGCCCTAAGTTTGTTATCTACTAGAACCCCCATATTCTTTTCCTAAAAAAAAGTTTAATGGTCCCACATTCTCTGTACTCGTCTTTTTAATTTGTGCTAAAATGGTCATAGAGGATGCCGAAAATCTTTTTTACTCTGTATACACTATAGAAAAACCTAGTGCTAATAGCAGAGACTGTAATAGCAAGGATGGTATAATGAAAAATAATTCACTGACAGAGGCTATGGTAAATAAACAATTAATTAATATCAATAAAGCCACAGGACCTCAATAAATACTTCATGGCTCTTAAACGAAACTTTTTTTTCTTTTTTTGGTCGATCATTTTATGGACACAGAAATTTTGGAATTTTAATTGTTTGCCTGTAAACACTTAATTTACCGTTATTTTATATGTAAGAATTGTAGCTTTGTTTCCATAATATGATATTTTACAGCAGCAAAATTTATTTTGACACACTAATCTTCTATTGAAACATTCTGAAATCTTGAACCTTCCCAGCTGCATATCTAGACTAGATGACAGTTTTATCAAATGTAAGTAAGCATTTGATTAATTCTTTCAGTACTAATCTGTGAAGCTCTTTATCTCTTATGTTTGAGAAATCCTCAGGGACCGGACATGAAAAATCTTCTGTGGAAATTCTGCTTGTGATAAAACTGAAGCTTTATTTTTAAGACAGTTATTTCACATGATTTTTATCAGACACCTTACCTGCCATCTTTTTAGAATGCCTTTTAAAATTAATAATGCTGAATATGGGGTTGCACTGTTACATTTCCTGCAGTTTTAAAATTTGTAATCTTATAAACCATATACGGAACAAAATACAGCCATACAGAAATATATGATAACATAATTCTTATTAAAGGGCAACTGTTGTCTCCAAACATGTTAGGGTTTAATAAAAGCAGGCAATCGTAAGATATCCTATTTTGCACAAGAGGATTTGTCTGTGTTTATCCCAGTGATGACTTGTATACTCCATCCTGGGGGCATATTTATTAACCCACGGTATAGGAAACTTCTGATACAGTACCTCAGGTTAGGGTAAATATACCCTTGTGATTGTACATTTATGACTGCTCAGCTGTACAATACAGTGTGGTAGTAGACTCGCAATCCTATTCAATCCTAATCGCAGTCATAATTGTAAGATGCCAGTCAAAATTGTACAATCGTGGTCGTAAAAATATGGACCCTGGTGTGAAAATTAGCAATGTGTCTCCCCAGACAACTACAACTTTTTGTTTCCTCCCTTCTGCGACTGGTTATACTTCCCTTTATAGTGAGGCTGTTGGTGCCTTTCCTATAAGAGAGGAAATGTATTGTGGTACCTATGAAAAGGTGATTGCCCCCCTTCTCTTCACCAGGCGTCTATATCTGGAGTATTGTTCAGTCTGTAGGACTCTTATGATATATACTCACTTTGCACTTCAGTCAGTGTCAAGAATCTTTAACGGCCTGCCACCATTATAAATTATTACCCCTCTCTATGGATATAAAAGGCTTCTGGTAGTCTGTCTTAAAGGGCAGTTCCAGCTGATTTGAAAGATGATGTTATAATTATTTAGAATGACCCCTATCATTCTCTCTTGGAGTTTGTGGAATTCCTCAATACCTCCTCGCACTTCCTAAAGTTTGGTGGCCACATGATACAAAATAAAGCTGTATAGTTTAGAGATTTTAACATTATTAATGGTCAATTTTAGGAGGTAATATCCAAAGATAAAATAGAGCTAAAAAAAGGGATATAGAGAAATTATTGATATCCCAAAATAAGGCACAAAATTAATTTAAGATTATTTTAGATTATAATAAGGATATTGGGAAAGAATTAGAAAGAAGTTTGATTTTAAAAAAAAAGGACTGGTACAGTATATATTAAGCAAAGATAAATATCTAAAAGATGCAATAGGTACCATACCTTTATGGTAAAAAAAGACTGGTGTGCCCAGATTGTCGTTCCTGTTTACCTTGGTATAGTTATTTGCCTATAGCACTGGAGCACACAGCATTTCCTATGGATGTATGAATATCTATATAGGTATGCATGACTACTCTATGACTTTTACCTTTTTGGAAAATTAGCACCATTTTTAACTATAAGAACTTTTATTGAATAACCCTGTAAGTATTTAGCATATGTAATATGTGACTGGTACTTTTATTTTTTTTTTTTATTTCAACACACTAACTAGTAACTGAGAGATGGAGTACCACAGGGATGTAGAGACACCTAGAGCACAGTGAGCTATCCAGACAGGAATTAGAATTGAAGATCAGGACTAATGAGTATACCTGGAGGCTTGTCTATTGAAAGCAGTTCATCTGAGCATGCACCCTGCTCTCAGAAAATTGCCTACAGGAATTGTGCTAAATAACTAGCTTTGTGTGTAGTTCAAGGCAGTATGAGTATAGTGATCTTAAGGTTTTGGAGGTTTCCCTAGCAGAATATCAAATGTAATTTTGGATGTAGCAGAATTTAGAATTTTTGATCATATTTCGATCAAGTTCCACCTCTCTACATGAAGCTCTGATAAGAAAGTTAGGGGGTGGGAGAATGACAGATGACATTCCAGGGGCTTCTCATCCTCCTCACCGGCGGTGAGCACAGACGAAGATTACAGTGCATGTGCAGGAAACTGAAAGTCCCTCCCCTCCCATCAGTAGACCTCCTATCAGTAAGTAACATTCTTTGACTCGACTGTTTTTACATCTTTCCCTACTGTGAGCTGCACAACCCTCCTCCTTCCTACTCTGTGTCTACTCAATCCTTCACTGCCTGTCTCTGTGTATCACTGCTATTCAGCAGCTCCATTCTCGCAAAGAGAGAGGGAGGGAGTTTGGGGAAGACAACAGTAGTAGTAGCAGCAGAGAGGTAGGGTAATCCACAGCCCCTCCCACCCCATGGTCCGGCCCACACACTCTCTCTCATGCACACACACACACCCAGAGGCAGAATCAGCCAGATAGTTTAAAACTACTGGGACTACTACATAAAGACATAGATCATAGAAACAAAAGTATCTAGTATTATGTTTTAATCTATGGGTTTGATCACACTTTATAAAAGACTTCTATACCGTAAAGGGAGTTATAGTTCCATTACAAATATTTAGCATATATTAAGTGTTTATTTAGTTTTATTCTGATAAATATCAGGTGCTATGGTAGATCCCTTTAAGAGGACTTGAATCAATCACTTTTGGCTTTATGAATGTAATTTTTAACTTAGTATTATGTGTTTCAAAACAATAGGGAGCACCAGTTAACTAGGTTGTTAACTTATAACCAATATGTATTTTTTACACTTTGTGTGTTTCTGATAATCACCATGTTAGTATTTTGTTAACTTTTTACACTAGTGTGTCTCCCAAACATGATGTCACTGATGAGTTTTTCCCCTCCATTAGAGGTTTATTACTTTTCTTTCCCTGTGTTGTACTTTATTATGACATATATGCGTGTTTTATTAAAGTATTTTTTTTAATGTTTTTTAAACGTTGTGTGCCAAATACAAAGTCAGTTATTCATTCATAAATACAAAATCAATACCCTTTAACACTACACAAACACAGGTGCACACATACTTGCTGATACATTCCACCACCTACCCCACTGTGCTGTTTCTATGGCAACCATACCAGGTTTCATAGACTCTAAAGTGGGAGATCAGAAGGCAGATAGGCATAAAAGTGCCCCAGCTGCTGTAAAGGCCTGCTGTACACACTTACTGCTACACCTTTCCACCTATTACACAACATTTCCATGGCAACCATACCTAAATCCTTAAACAGTAAATCTTACTGTCATAAATACAAAACCAATACCCTTTAACACTACACAAACACAGGTACACACGCACCTATTTATGCATCGCACCACCTACCCCAAGGTGCTATTTCCATGGCAACCATGACTATATTGGGGCCATAGAATCTATATTGGGAAATCCGAAGGCTGATATGAGATGACATAAATGCGTCCCGGCACACCCTATAGATTTCCTATTTTTTTAGTCATTAATACGGTACAATATGGGCATTGATAGCAAGGTCTCTGTCTTTGCTGATGAAACTAAACTATGCAGAGCTTTGGAAACTTCAAATGATGCGCAATTGCTGCAAGCTGACATAGCTAGGTTATTAAAATGGGCAGATGAGATTCAATATTGATAAATGTAAGGTGATGCATTTGGGATAATCCCTGTGCCACCTACACCATAAATAGCTCTGTGCTAAGTGCATCTGTAATGGAAAAAGATTTGGGGGTTCTGGTAGATAACAGACTTAGCTGTAGCAAACAATACCAGACAGCAACAGCTACAGCTAGTTTGTCTTGTATAAAGAGGGGAATAGATTTAAGAGAAAAAAAACATTATTTTCCATTTTTTCAAGGCACTGGTAAGGCCTCATTTGGAATATGCGGTGCAGTTTTGGAATCCCATATACAAAAGGGACATTTTGGAAATGGAAGTGGTTCAGAGAAGGGCAACTATTGAGGCAGATTAGACAAGTTTCTGCTTGCATGGGGATATGATCACTTTATACAAATATATTAATGGTCCATACAGTAAACTCTCTAGTGCACTGTTTACTAATCGGTCATATCAGAGGACTAAAGAAGATAAAAGAAGTTTTATCTTCAGGTTAGTAAAAATGTTTCTTTACAGTGAGAACGGTAAAACTGTCTTCATGCAGATGTGGTAATATCAAGTTTATTGAATATCTTTAAAAGTGGCCTAGATAAGTTTCTAAAACTAAAACATATATTGAGAATTACTGGTATTAATACATATTCTGCAGTTCTAGTTGATCCAGGGATACTTTCTGATTGCCATTTGGAGTCAGGAAAGAATCTCTCCCCCCTTTTTTTATTTTCAGCTAGGTTTTTTTGCCTTCCTCTGGATCAACTGTTGGGTAAGGGAAAAAAGGAGGGTGAAAATGTTGGACTTGATGGACCTATGTTTTTATTCAACCTCAGTTACTATGTTATTATGTTACCATAAAGAATGAATTAACGGGGAGGAAATAGGCCAACTGAACACAGTTGTAGTTTACTGTAAACACTCTTTTTTTTTAAATTATGTGTCAACAAAGGCAGTGATTGGTTTCTTAGTGCTTAGTTATGAATGTCACAGAGCCAAATACCATCAAAGATGTGATGGAACACAGTACACTATCTTGATTAACCAGAGCTCAACAAAAAATTCCAGTTCTATATTACGCTGTATTCTATATAAACCAGGCTGTAGGGCTGTTCAACAATTTATTCATATATACATTCAATAACATAAGCTTTTAAAAAAAGAAAAGGTTTAAAACAAGGATTGCTGTTTATCTGTTGTTGTGTATATTTTTGAGTATAAGTCGATTCGAGTATAAGCCGAGGTACTTATTTTTACATGAAAAACAAGTAAAACAGACTGATTCTATTATAAGCCGATGGTAGATATTATGAACTCTACTGCCCCATAATCACATACGGTATAGCTTTATTGAAGGGGGGAGGGGTGTGTATCTCTTTATTTTTGTATGTGCATTTCACTTTATTTTTTTTTTAATCATTCCCAAAGATAATCATCAGATAAACTTACGGAATTATAACAAACTTGGAATACGGGCAAAAATCCGATCAGAAAAATCACTTCCTGGTATGAATTTTCCAGGAAATGATTTTTCATTCATTGACCAAGATCAATAAATAGGTGATTAGAACTGATCACCTAATATCGATCTCTGCCCCCATAGCAAAGAAAATATTCTGTTTGTGAATGGAACTCATGAGCTTCATTCACAAATACTATAGTAGGCTGTCATTTACTCAGAACTTACTATAGCTTGTACTGCACTGCAATCTGGTTGCCCCATGATTCCTACTCCACACCTCAATAAAGATATCAAAGAGCTGGTGGATGTTAGAGACCTTGCACTCCTCCATTTTCACCTTGAGGATTGCCTACAGATGCTCAATAGAGATTAGATCTGGAAACATGCTTGGCCAGTCCAGCACTTTACCCTCAGTTTCTTTAGCTAGGCAGTGATCATCTTGGAGGTGTGTTTGGGGTCATTGTCATGTTACTGCCCTGCATCCCAGTTTCCAAAAGGGAGGTGACCATACTCTGTTTCAGTATGCAGTATATGTTGACATTCATAGTTCCCTCAGTGAACTGTAGTTCCCCATTGTCAGCAGTACTCATGCAACCCCAAACCATCACACTCCCACCATCATGCTTGCCTGTAGGCAAGGCACACTTGTCTGTGTATTCACTTGGTTGCCACCACATATGGTTGAAACTATCTGAACCAAATAAGATTATTTTGGTTTTATCAGACCACAGGACATCTATGCCCTTAGTTGGTTTTTCTTCAGAAAGCTATTTGTGGATTTCTTGTGCATCATCTTTAGACCACAGCCATGCTAATCAATTTGATGAGGTGTGTGGCGTATGGTCTGTTGCAAAAGACAGCCTCTGGATATGCTGAACACATGCATTCAACTTCTTTGGTTACAATGGAAAGGTTCTGAGTGGAACCTCTCCTGTTAAACTGCTGTATGGTCTTGGAGACCATGCTGCAGCTCAGTTTTAGCCTAGTCTATCTTTACGTAAAACAATTCTTTTTTTTCAGATCCTTATTACATTAAGGGGCCATGTTTAACTTCAAGTGTATGAGAGAGTGGGAGAGCGATAACACCAAATTTAACACCAAATTTAACACAACTTCTCCCCATTCACACATTTTAACACTTAAGTGTCCCATGACACCAAGGAGGGAAAATAACTAATTGGGCACAATGTGGACATTTCATGAAGGGGTGAAACTTTTGTTACCAGCAGTTTATACATTAATGGCTGTGTGTTATTTTAAAGGGACATTCACAGTTATATAAGCCATACACTACTTTACATTGTAGCAAAGTGTCATAACGTTACCCTTTTAAATAGTAATAGATAACTTTAAAGGAGACCAACAGGCTACAATTTTTTTATTCTGATTTACAGTATAGGCCCTAAACTGCTAACTGCTGCTTAAAAATAGTACCGCAACACAAAAAGATCGGGACAGCACCAGGCTCCAAACATCCTCACTCCGATCAGGCCACGGCTCCACCCCTGTCTTGGAACTCACAAGATGTCCCCACTCCTCTGAATGATAGTCCGGAAATGCTGGGATCCACCGGAGCTCATGCCAAACTCCAGAACACTCATAGACAGCAATAAAGGAGATGCCGCACCTTCTGAACTTAAAATCATAGGTCTTTATTCAGGACATCTAAAAGAGCAGCACTCAGGCTATAACTGCCTGACGCGTTTTGGGCATGTGCCCTTCCCTAGTGGGGGGGTATAGTGGTCAGCCACAGAAGCAGACATCTTTAAAGTGTTGTATTTTAAGTATATTTATATTAATTTTATTTTGAACTGTAGCACTACACTTAATGGTAAACAAAATTGCAAGTGTTTCCACAAAGAGACTGAAGGTTAAGTGTGTGAAACAGCTGAGGATTTCAGGACGCAACAGCCACGCCGAGAAATAAAACTAATTGAATCTGGCCTCTATTAAATAACACTAATCAAATTGTAGAAATCCATTTCGGGTGTTACTTTTCCTTTAGCAAGAGAATAACATGAAATGACTCATTATTTCTGTGAGTGGCATCATTCCAGTGTTTTCCATACAGCTCAGTTGGTTCAGTTCTGCCCAATATCCTGTGAAGTGTTTTCAGTTTATACACTTTAATACTAAATTTTATGGTTTGCTAGAATGATGTTTGCTCATCTCAAGTCCCCGAAATGTTATTGGATTTTAAAAGATTATTTTACCAGGAGCATTTATTTGATTCCCATCCAGTTTCTAAAAAAAAAAAAAAAAGATACTAGCTATAAATAAGAGAAAAAATACATATATTTCAAATATTTCAATGATTTCATTTCCATTGTTTATCTTTACAATCAGAGATAAAAGTCTGGAAACTCAATTCACAGTTAAGAACCACTGACACATTAACTGCAGCCACCATATTGAAATTACTCAAGAGGACAGATTTGACTACTTAAAATAAGATTTATACAATGTACGCAAGTTTCTGAGTTTCATAATTGTGACAGGAGTTTGGCTAAAAGATTAATTAGAATCACTGGATAGATGGATGCATGGGACTCCTTCACCTCCAATCTGCATCTATGTTTCAAGTACCAAAATTAGCCCATGTCGCCCATTTTTAATCCCACTAGCAATAAAATATGTACGTACATGATAGATTAGATTCATTGACACAGTTCATAACAGAATTAGAACTATTGTCCTATTCACTTATGGCCTCCAGTGGTCTTACACGGATATGGAATTTATTACAGAAAAGATATTCCCTTGGCACCACTATATAGGGCCAGGAATAAATAGAGAAAATGACGAACACATTTATTTAAGCTATGTTAAACCTCTGGTACATTGATGTTAAAATGCAAAGGATTAAATCTACTGAATATACAGCAGTGAGAAACAGTATTTATTTCTACATTTTACTGAACTGATTTTGAGTTTTAATTGTTTTTCTTAAGTAAAAACATATCTTTAAATCTCTCAGTAAAGGACAACACACAGTGCAATTGTCCAACATACTCTTTATAATAACAGAACAATGTTACACATTTACCAACGTTATTGCTTTTACTGTTTACCTTTTAAGCATAGTTCTTTACTTTGGCAGAAACCGAGAATGTGAAAATTTAAGTTAAGCTTCTCACGCTTGGTATTTAAGCAGAATGAATAGACAGTATGTTTATAATTATATTATACAAATATCATTTTAGACTCACTTGCTCCTATGCTATTTTCTTTTCCATCGTAACGACACTGATTACCCAAGTGTAAAGGTTCAATTTTCTTTTCAAAGTATCTTTCTTTTTCTGTCAAACGCCTCTCAGATAAAAAAAACATCTTGATTTATCCATTCCTTGGTGGTCTAAGCATCAGTGGAAGGTTTACATTTGCATTCTTTTGCATATATTCAAGAACACTAAATTATCACCTTCCTGGTGTTTACTCAAACTTGTCACACATAATTTTTATCTGTACAGTTCTTGCACTTGACACTTGCGTTGTGTTATAGTTTCAGGGAACATTGTAACATTGATTAGAACATGCCAGAATAATGTAAATTAATATAAAGTTACTAAAGTTTATTTTTAGTAAACCAGCAAAGTTAACATTTATAGCTGAGAAACAACATGCATTTATTTAATTGACCTGGTGGACTTCAGCCTAGGTGAGCCTTCAATCCTGAATGAGCTCAGCAAATGCAAATACAGGGGACCCGCATGTCAATAAAGAAAACATACAGCACAGGTAGGTTTTACCAAGCTCAGCAGCTTTACCACATAAAGGTCCACGCTGCTGCACATGTTCTGCAACACTGTTAAGTTTATAGCTGTGCCACTGTGATACTTCCTTTTTATAGGACATCTGTGTATACTGTGCATAGCTGTGCCACTGTGATACTTCCTTTTTATAGGACATCTGTCTATACTGTGCATTTCCTTTAAAAATATAAAAATTTAGGAAGAGCCATGGAAGGAGGAAACGAGGCAGAATAGAAAAAAGGGGAAAGCAAAATATATTTACCCTTCAAAGGAGTCTCAGCTAAACATTATTTTATCTGGTTAACCAGAGGTATCAAAGAGGACTTCTAAATTTGACTGGCATTTCTGGCAGCAGACTGTTTTGCTGACAGCAGCTTGATCAGAGCATATTTTAATTGCAGCTGGTGCACAAAAGCTTTTGCCTAGTTTGGTTTTAGTGGTACATTGTGGGGAATCCCATTAGTGACAATTTCTCAATGGAAGCACACTCAGAAATAACCTTCAAAATTCAATATTTATTGAGGTGCTGAAACACACACAACGTGACCACTGACCAACAACAAATGTGAAAATGTGGGCAAAGTCAATGTCATTAATCTCCAGACCTTTTCTATCCACCCCCCACCCCCAATTTCTTTTTCCTTGCCAGGCCACTACAAGCCAACCTTCCTACTGTTTGCTTAACTTAATGTGATTTCTTGCAAATCTGGGATGCCTTTTAACTTTAGTTTTGGAACTTGGAAATCCCTGAATCTTCTGTTAGGGTCCTTTGGAGGGAACTTTGGAGTACTGTATGTCTTGGTCACAAGTTTTACCCAAGGTTTGTCAACTTAAGGGAAAGGTTTCATGTCCTAAAGTTTTGTCAGAAACATGCAGGGGAGAATGGTTGTGGACTTAGCCCTTCCTCAAAAAAGGACCTAGCTGTCCGAAACATGTTGTGTGAGACCCTAATAAATGCACTGAAGGTAACTGATTGTTTTAATTTGTCTGTAAGAGGCGATGGGACTAGAAGATGGTGGGGCAACAAGCCCTCCAATAGTAACACAGAGAACTTATTTGGATAAATAAGAAGGGCCACAGGTTTTTTTGTTAATTTGTACATCACTTAAATTACTGCACACTACAGTATGATTGTAAGTATTTGTAATGGTTCAAAAAACAATATAATAAGAATAAGCATCAATGGCAGATAAAAAGACTTAGAACATCCATCATTTAAGCTAAAAGGGCTCCTGGAGGAATACCTTTTGTGAAGCACTTTCAAGAGATGATATGTTAGCCCACAATTTAAACAAATTTGATAGTGACGGATGTCTTAAGATATCCTTTTTATAGTTGATCCAGTTTGCTATTTGAAACCAGCTACAGTACAAAACTAAGAAAGGATGTTATTTGTATACGGATGAGGGACATATAACAAAATGTTTGAAAGTAGTTATCTATCTGTGAAGAATAGTTTACTCTGCGTATACATGCCTACCCATATGGGTTAAGAAATCCTAACATTTTTTTAAAATTTCTGTTTAAAAAACTCAAAAGAAACTTATGAGATTAACTGAAAGGGGACTAAAAACAATGGCATTTAATTTAAACATAAACCTCATTTTCTTTTCTTACCAATAATTATAATTAAATTCCTGAGTCAAATGGTAATTCACATACAATGCAAAAGAACAATAGCAGCAACAGAAAAAAAATAAGCTAACTGTATTACAAACAACTTTTTAAAAAAGATGATCAGAAGTTGAAAATTTAAATTTAAATAAGAATTGAACAGTATACCAGACACATGGTTGCTCAAAATTAAAAACAAATCAATTCCCTTCATTTTTGAACAGTTTAAAACTAAACCCCCATCAATCTCAGAACTGCCATCCTTGGAATTGTGTTTGCAAAATTCCTTATGCAGGACAAACCCATCATATCAGAAAACTGATACTTGCCCACTAGAAGCCAATCATATTACAGCTCAGAGATCCTGACTTCCTCTCTGACATACAGTAGAACAGGGATTTTAGTGCAGTGTTTTCAAACACTGATAATGATACAAAATATTAACATTATAGTACAAAATAAAAGTAAGTCAGGGTATTGAAACTGCAACTTCATGTACTCGTGCTAAAAGCAGAGCATTAAACCACTATTACACCAGAGTTAATTAGAAAAGTTATCTTTTCCTAGGAATAGAATGGGGAGAGGCAGGACAAAAAGCTATTTAGTATAGTTCCTGTTGAGAAGATTCTTCTGCCACTTGTGCTGGCTGGAAAATAAACTACAGGGGCTTCCATATTGGTGTGGAGACACCTGTATAGAAAATGGCCAATAGGTGCACATGTTCACAAGACTACATGGGCTATAAAGGAAACTGATGAAGGATTAAGGTGAGCAGAGAATATGCCCTCTGATCCCTATTGCTGGCCCCCAATTCTATATTAAAAGGTGCAATGTTAAGTATGTACACCTCTAGATTTAGTGAATAGTCTTTTTTTTCTTTATCTATTGGCAAATGTCACCTACCATCCAAATGTCTATATGCTCTAAGCATTGTTTATATGCAGGTGTAAGTGCTAAATTCAAGTTCACTTGATTCTTGTACTATGTAATAAATAGCAGTCAGAGAAAATGTATTTATTGATCCCGTAGGAGGAAAAGTGTCTGCAAGTATCTCAATAACTATTGATAGCATGCCTCGAAAGACAAAAAACACTATCCTCAGAGAAAATAAGTAGACATAAAATGCAATCTGATGAATAATGAAACATAGCTAGCAGTGTTCTACTTTGCTCTTCGGCCATATGTCGACTAGGAAGAACAGAATGCAAATTTTGATCATCTTTATTGACAGGATGCCATTAACTTTTTATACCCTATTACTAGTCAAAAAGAGCATTCCTATTAAAATAAATCAAATCCAGCTGCAAGGCTTCCATCAGTTTTAATGGGTTGAATACACTTTGATTTCTCCTAGGATCCTAGACTTCATATTAACCAGATGTGTTACGTTAGTGCCATATTATTGAAAAATATTAGAATTAGCAGGAAATTCTTTTAAAAAGATTTATTAAAAAAAACTTCAAAGCACTCACCTTCTTATTTGAATCATACATGTAGATGTATATGCATTAATATTTAAATTTCACTGTTAAACCAACTGAAATAAGTCTTCATACAGTATTTGTATTATTTTAACTGTGTTCTTTGGAGTTTTGAATATTTGAGGTGGCCAAATGCAAACCTGATAACCATAAAATCAGATTGGTTAGAAAATGTCCTAATTTGAATACATTTACCCAATGGTAAACAAAATCTAGAAAGGTATGGGATATATTATTTTAGTAAGCACAGCACATGAAACATTTAAAACAGTTTTTCTTCCTTTCTCTATTCTATTACACTCTTCTCATTAGAATGGGTACATGGGCAGTCTACCATTCAGTGGTAAAAAATAGAAGCAATAAGCAGGGATAACCCTGTAACTGTGATGTGTCACCATTAATTGGCATGTGCATTATTAGGAAGAACACAAAAGCCTCTACTAGAACGTGTTCAGGACTAGAAGAAAGGGCAGCCTTCAGTATGCATTATCATATATTTCCATTTAATTGCACAAGGCCACACAAACACAATGTATATGAGTTAACATAAAGGTGTGCAAGGAGATGTAAAACCATCACTCTTACCTTATTATACGCATCATGAAGCGTGAAAGATATGCAGGGAGATGTAATTTAACATGCTATAGGGTAAAAAAGAGTTTAACCAACGCTTCCCCATGTAACATTTTCTTTCCCGGGTGCCTGCGCCACTTTGAATTAATGACAAAGGCACCCAGTGTAAAAGCCCTGCGTTCGTTTTTACCAAAATGAACAGCTTTTAAACTGAGGCATTAGCTCTGCGCTCCTTAACTCCTGGGAGAACCTGGAAAGAAGAGGAGTATGGCATCTCCCTACAGGTGCTCTCCATGCAGCACTTTTATGCACGTATTCATTTCACGCTTAATAGTAGTGCAAAACTTGAACTGACATTTATATAGAACATTTTAGAAACAGCACAGGCACTGCAAAGCCAGTGAAAACCTCACACTATTGTCCTTAGGGTAGTGTGGGTTTTTGGGCAATTGCACCCAATATTACATTGCCCCTAGTATGTCATTAGGTTGATCCTCTTTAGTTATTCTATTTTATTATTTGAAAAGTGGTTACGGTTGTTCCTAAAACTGTTTCTTATGTATTTCAAATTCTTACTATATGCATTGGCATGGATAGAAAATAGTTTCGATTCACAATCCATATCAAGAGTAGACAATAGAGAACTCTGTGTGATTTACAGTAACAAGAAGAGCTGTTCTGTTCTCTCTGTCTCTTTTCATAACCCGGTGAAAGTAACAGCCAATATTGTCTCTATTTTGCATTCTCTTGCTAACTGAGGGGTTTTATTCTCACTATGACAGCATGAACTGTGCTATAACACATTAAAGTTAGAAGTAGTGATAAAACCTGATAAAGTGCCCACGTAGCATTTACATATAGTTTATCATTGTATCACCTGAAATGATTCAAGATATGTGTATATTGCACATTA
The DNA here is from genome assembly GCA_019447015.1 of Hymenochirus boettgeri. Taxonomy (NCBI): domain Eukaryota; kingdom Metazoa; phylum Chordata; class Amphibia; order Anura; family Pipidae; genus Hymenochirus; species Hymenochirus boettgeri. Next base: position 121,080,849 of record CM033471.1, on the reverse strand, counting down.
TTTGCCATGCCTGCAGTGCCATATGATTTGTTCCAAAGCATAGCTTAAAGCAGGCTCTCCTATTTGTCCATATAGTCTATAGAATGTTGTAAATGATGAGACTTATGAGTATTGTTGTATTCTATGACAATCTGATTTTACTTTATGCTATAAATGATTACAGCAACATATTACATTAGATATTTCTATTTATATTGCCTTATACTATCACACATTTTTCCAAACACTTAGAAAAATTAACTGATTTAAAGGATTATATAATTCATGCTATATTTTTTGGAGAAACTGGCTCTCTATCCACTTTAATCTGTTATTCAGAAAAACAAATATAATCTGCAGTTCCCTCAATCCCAGTCTCAGGTACTAACACATATCCACCCTAAGTAAAGGCATCTCCTTTTTGACAGGAACTGCCAGCATCTTATAGAAAAACTTGATTAAAAAGATATATACACTCCTCCAACCCCCCACAAACCACCCCTCTCCCCAACAGTTCCATCCAACTCAAGGTCATCCCTTGGTTTGAAATAGATCACCCATACCAGTCCTCCAAAGTTCCAGTGTTATGCTTTGTCCATACTTTGGGACTGGTCCAATGGGATGATGCACCCTGCATGAAGCATGTCCCTTGGCTAGTCTGTGTGAAGGAGTAGGGCCATACACAGTTTAATCAGATCGTTAAAGTGTATGTATACTAAAAAAAATTACTTTGCGTCATCTTAATCTATAAATAAATACATTTAAGTAGCACTTACTCTGAGGTGTGTGTGTTGCTGCATGCCTTCAATACAATACTTTTTTTGTTCAGTCCCTGACCACTGACCTGACTATTTTCCCACATACCAACTGTCAAAGCTGCATACAATACACAGCACACCAACTGTCAACCCATTCCAGATACAGTAAAACTGCTTACAGAAATGCTAAAACGTAATATGTTTCAGATTGGATATCTAATGAAATAGGGGGCAGATCAACAAAAAAACGATACAGTGATAGTTGGGATGAATGGGCAGTTTAAAAAAAACATATTACATATGTACATATTATTTAAAGGGGAACTGTGGTCTCCAAACAAGTTGAGTGTAAATGAAAGGGCAGTTTCCTTCCTTTAAAACGAGCCATCAACCACCTCTTTACGTGCTCCACAGCCCAAGATATAAAGAAATGACTGATCAGAAAGTTAATGGGTGGGAGGCTGACATGTGACATTCCTGAGGCTTCTCCTGCACAGTGCTGCCAGCGAGCACAGCCTCAGACTCCCTCAGTGTGTGAGGGAGACAGGAAGTCCCTCCTCCTCTCTGCTGTGTGAAGGACCTGCAGCTGCAGAGAAGGTAAGGGAATCTACATCCCTTCTCTGTCACTATGTGAAAACAGCCTTTTTTTCACTCAGCCTGAAAAGACTGTTTCCACAGAGTTTTTTTGGGGGGTAGGGGGTTGTAAGAGTGGCCCACAGCACCTGTGAGTGGGTGGGGCCTAGACACCCATGAGTGGGCGGGGCCATGGCACCTGTGAATGGGGCTGTAAAGGAATGGGCCAAGGGGGGCCTATAACTGGAATGACCATGGGGTCCATGAGTGGGAGGGACCAGGGGGGCTGCAAAGGGGAGGAGACACAGGGCAGATTGACTAACAGGTTTCAGAGCAGGTAGCAGGAAGTGCAGGGGACCTGGTAATGCTGCTGCCATATCACACACAAAAATGTAAATATCTTCAAAACTATGTAAAATAAACAATGAAAATAAATTGCAAAAATTCTCAGGAGAGCAATTCCTAGCAATTTACCTAAAGTCATTTTTGGACCACAGTTCCCCTTTAACCCTTTCCCTGCCAAGATCGTATATTCACGATCTGTGCAGTGAATGCTCAAACTGCCACAGATGTGAATATACGATCTGGCTTCCCCCCTCAAAAATTTTTCCCCCTCTGCTAGGGCCGATCGGGGGGCAGCATTCAACTGCCCCCCTAGCCCCCTCGACCCCCCCTCAGTTTGGTGCAAATTCGAGGGGGGGATCAGGAGATATCCCTACCTTTCCTGAGTCAGCCGTCCCACGAGAGGAAGTGGGGAGGAGCTCTTCAAAGACTGAAAGGGAGACCCGGTGACTCACAGAACTTCCTCCTTCACCGGGGTCTTCCCATAGAGTGGTGCAGACTGACACCTAGTGGTCTAGTGGAGGTACTGCATTTAGATTATGCTGCACTCCCTGGTATAGCAAAAGCTGTCAAGCTGCCAGCTTTTCTATACATTTTGTGAATGGAACTCAAAGTTCCATTCACAAATAGGATTTTCTAAGTCTTTGCTACTTAGCGAAGACTTAGAAAAAAAATGGGGACAGAGATCAAAATTTGGTGACACTTCTGATCACCAAATATGATCTTTGGAATGAATGAAAAATCACTTCCTGGAAAATGATTTCCGAGTGAGTGATTTTTCCGATCGGATTTCGAATGGGAAAACGGGCATTTAGCCCGTATTCCAAGTTCGGTATCATTCCCTAAGATGATTTGATGATCATCTTTGGGAATGATCCCAAAAAAAAGGGGAAATGCACACAAAAAAAATCTTAAAGTGATACACACACTTTTTTTTTTTTTTACCCTAAAACTATAAATAAGCAAAAAACTTTGTCTTCTCCAAGCTTCCCAATGTCCCAGGTGATATCGGTAAAGTAAACGCAGATCATTATTTGTTGATTTCAAGGGAAACTAAGCCTATTTTAAGGAAATTTTGCAGAGGTACCAAAAAAAAGACCCGTATTGATTTATTAGGATCAGTAAAGTGTGCAAAAACTGTGTGACTCTCCGTACTAACTGGTTTTTCCACTAAAAGGGGGAGTGGAGATAGGGGTGGGGGGTGGGTGGGTTGTGGGTTTTTTTAATTTTTTCTTGTAATTGCAATTGCGCATGGATCCCATTTGAGCTAGTGGTGGCCCCGTCTCTGTTTGCACCCACCCTTATTGCATACCGTTTGATTCAGGACATGTGGGAGATTGCCGTTTAGTGGGTTTTTTACTTGCCGAGTGGGTTTAGTGAGGATTTCAACCATGAGTCCTCTTTTATTATTTTTCACAAAATCTCCTAAAAGCACGGAGTTCTTGGATAACAGAGCCTGGAATTCTTCATGTATATACGAAAGCATGATACCATCACGTAGCTGAAGGTGTGTAGCTTCCAAAAATTATAGTTTGTGGGGGGAATTTCCAAGTTGATTAGGCTGTTCAATTCAGAACACTTTGATTTTTTTTCTGTAATTGGACTTGTGCATGCGTCCAATTTGAGCTAGTGGTGGCCCGTCTCGTTGCACCCACCCTTATGGCATACCGTTGATCGTATGATCGTGGGGAGATTGACATTAGTGGGTTTTTTTGCTTGTCAAAAGGGTTTAGGTAGGATTTCAACCCTTGAATCATCTTATTTATTTTTCACAAAACCTGTAAAAACACGGACTTCTTGGATCAGTGGGTCTGGAATTCTTCTGTATGTATGAAAGCATGGCATTGTAACATAGCTGAAGGTGTGTAGATTCCAAAAAATATATGTTGTGGGGGGAGAATTCCATGTTTCGGGACTGTTTCCTTAGAAAAAGTGTAGGCTGTTCAAATTACAGAGCACTTTGATTCTTTCTTGTAATTACATTTGTGCATGGGTCCCATTTGAGCTAGTTGGTGGCCACGTCTCGTGTGGCATCACAGCATATGGCATAACGTTTGATTCAGAACATGTGGGAGATTGATATTTAGTGGGGGATTTTATTTGTGGGGGGCATTTCCAAGCTTTGGGGCTGTTGAAATACAGAGCACTTTGATTTTTCTTTGTAATTACACTTGTGCATGTGTCCCATTTGAGCTAGTTGGTGGCCATGTCCCTGTGTACATCCACGCATATGGCATACCGTTTGATTCAGGGCATTTGGAAGATTGATAATTGACAAGTTTTTTTTTACATGACATGGAAATTTGCCATGATTTTTAACTTTGAATTGTATTTTTATACATTTTTCCTGAAAATCTGGTTAAAAAAGCGAAATTTTACATGAAATGCGCTCATACCATTGGTGGTATGCATAAAAGAATCACACCATTGTGTAGCTGAAGATGTGTAGATTCCAAAAATATATATAGTTTGGGGGGTATTCTAATATAGAGGGGTGTTTAGTCTGACAAATCTGAAAAGTTGTGTGTAATTGGGCCATTGTTCATTGGCTCACTTTGTGGCTAGTTGATTCCACGTTTGCGTGTGTAACCATACATAGGGCATACCGTTTGATTCGGACATTTGGAAGATTGATATTTGGTAACTTTTTTTACATACATTGTAATTTTGGGGTGATTTCTACCTTGAGAGTGTTTTTTTTCCAAAATTTTTAGAAAATCTGCTAAAAAACTGTGAACTTCTACGAAGAAACTGCGCCCACACCATTGATGGTACGAATGAACAAACTACAGAATTTGTAGATAAAGGTGTGTGGATTTGAGAAATTATTGGTGTGTTGGGTGGGTTGTTTTGTGGGGAAAAATTGCAGACTGTTCAATTCAGATTTGGCTGAATATTTTGCTGTTTTCTGAGCCATCGTGCATTGTCTCACTTTGGGCTTTTCGCTTCCACGTCCGCGTGTGTAAACACACATAGGCATACCGTTTGATTCAGGACATTTGGGAGATTGATATTAGTAGCTTTTTTTTACATTCCATGAGGTTTTGGCATGATTTCTACCTTTTGAAGTTGGTTTTTGTTCATTTTTCAGTACAAATTGGAACTTCATGAAGAACTGCGCCCACACCATGATGGTATGAATGAACAAACTACAGGTGTTACATAGCTGAAGGTGTGTAGATTTCAGGAATATATAGTTTGTGGGGGTTATTTCTAAGTTACGGGGGGTGTTTGTGGAAAAAACTGCCAGACTGTCAAAATTCGGAATTGGCTAAATATTTTCGCTGTTCTGAGCCATCGTGCATTGTCTCACTTTGTGGCTTTTCGCTTCCACGTCCGCGTGGTGTAACCACACATATGGCATACCGTTTGATTCAGGACATTTGGGAGATATGATATTTAGTAACTTTTTTTACATTCCATGAGGTTTTGGCATGAATTCTCTTTGAAGTTGGTTTTTGTTCATTTTTCAGACAAATGCAAACTTCTACGAAGAATTGCGCCCACGCCATTGATGGTATGAATGAACAAACTACATGTGTTACATAGCTGAAGGTGTGTGTAGATTTCAGGAATATATAGTTTGTGGGGGTTATTTCTAAGTTACGGGGGTGTGTTTGTGGAAAAAACTGCAGACTGTCAAAATTCGGAATTGGCTAAATATTTTCGCTGTTTCTGAGCCATCGTGCATTGTCTCACTTTGTGCTTTTCGCTTCCACGTCCGCGTGTGTAACCACACTATGGCATACGTTTGATAGGAACATTTGGGAGATTGATATTTAGTAACTTTTTTTTACATTCCATGAGGGTTGGCATGAATTTACCTTTTGAAGTTGTTTGTGTCATTTTCAGACAAATGCAAACTTCTATGAAGAATTGCGTCCCAACGCCATTGATGGTATGAATGAACAAACTACCGTGTTACATAGCTGAAGGTGTGTGATTCAGGAATATTAGTTTGTGGGGTTATTCTAAGTTACCGGGGTGTTTTGTTGAAAAAAACTGCAGACTGTCCAAATTCGGAGTAGTTGGACTAAATATTTTGCCGTTTCTGAGCATCGTGCATTGTCTCACTTTGTGGCTTTTCGCTTCCACGTCCAGCTGTGTAACCACAATATGGCATACCGTTTGATTAGGATTTGGGAGATTGATATTGGTAACTTTTTTACATTCCATGGTGTTTTGGCATGATTTCTACCTTTTTGAATGTGTTTGATGTTCATTTTTTTTGAAAATCTGTAAAAGTGCAAACTTCTACGAAGAATGCGCCCCCACATTGATGGTATCAATGAATGGAACTACAGCGTTACATAGCTGATGGTGTGTAGATTTCAGGATTATAGTTTGTGGGGGGTTTCTGAGTTGGGGGGGGATTTTTGGAAAAACTGCAGAATGTTCAAATACAAAACTGGCTAATTTTTTTTGCTGCTACTGACATTTGGCACTGGTCCACGCTCTGGGTTAGTTTGGTAGCCAAGTCTCTGGGTTACAACCATGAATGTGGCATACCGTTTATTGGGAGGGTTAGGCTTTGATATTTGAGATGCGTTTGAACTTCTCCCACAGTTTTAGCTGAAATTCGCATTTGATTTTGTCTTGATTTTACAGTTGAGGAAAAAAAAGGAAAATGTGAGAAAAAACTTACAATTGGACGAAGAGCTGCGTCCGGGTATCTGCATTTTGATCAAAACTTACCCACCTCAAAAATCTGCGGGTGTGTAGTTTCTAAAAATATCTCACTTGTGGGGATATTTAGTTAATTTGGTTGATATTCTATGTTAACTGTCAGTAGTGGTATTACATTTTATTGGTGTATATTCTTGATGGTGCAGTTTTTAGTTGGGGGAGTCTCCTGTACAGGAAAAGTGGGGTACCTACATATATCTGGTATCGTTGTATCGGAGTATCAGAGCTTTTAGAAACAGTAAGATTTTTGTGTGTTAACTTAAGAGTAACTATAAATAAAAATGGGAAAAATCCATGAAAAAATTGCAAATTTTTCATTTTTTTTACATATTTTACCATAATTCCTAGTAAAATTTCCAGAAAAGTACAAAATACTGTTACCATGTTAAAGTACACTTTGTGCTGAAAAAACAATGTATAATATTCCTGATTTACTGCAAGGTTTCCTACTGTGTAAATTAGTCTAAAGCGATGGAGGGCAATCATGAAAATTCTTCTGGCAGTTAACGCAAAAAAAAATGAAAAAATTCCTGGCAGTGTTGAACAGTGAAAGGGGTTAAGGACCAGTGTCAGTGGTGTGAAGCAATATAATTGCCCCTTATCACACAAAGATTTGGAATGCATCTGCACAGATTGTATTTACCTTTATAATAATTGCGTTTCAGTCACATCTAAATGCAGGAACAGCACAACAGCTTAATTCTTATGTAATCTAACTAGAATTTTTCCACGGGGAACACAAATGGATTCCCTTCATTCAGCTGTCTAAATTCTAGGTGAATACAATTAGCAGCATTATATTTAAATACAGCAGTATTTAGAGACCACATCATGGTGCTTAGCACATAGCTTAGAGAAGACAATAACTTAAATATCTGTGAATATTCTGTCTAAAATCCTAAAACTTTTGGAAAGTTGAACACACAAATTTGTTGACTTTTCTACATTTCTACTTATTCAACAACAATGATTAGCATCATAAACATGTTGCTTTTACTGCCATTGCAATTTGGATAAAGTCAGGTATTACCTCTCCCTAAAGTTCAGGATGTCTTGTGGATATTAATAGCAGATCCATAACTCTGAGATTACATACAATCTCCCTGAAATGTGTTGTTTTTTTAAGGAAACACAATGATTCCAGAGCCTTTTAGTGAACAACTGACAGAAACAGTTAATGGTGACATGACTTGTATGCATGTGTGTCCGACTGTATGCGTGTGAGTGTATGCATGCATTATGCATTAATACAGGGGCAAGGCAGCATGGGTGGGGCTATAAGTGATGGATGCCCTCCCTGAGCGTGGGATATCTGTATTGTAGCTTCTTTAAAAAGGACACATCCAGTCTCTAAAAAAAATAAGTTTAAACTCTTAGCCCAACTTCTATAAACTTTGCATAACTGCCATTGTATTCCTGTGTAGTTCTGCTTTTTCACTAACTAGGAGGACGTCACCACAAGCACACCCCCCCTCCCTTGTTTCGAGCTTGTTGTGAGCAAAACTGTGCATGCTCATTGCAGATGAGGAGCCCTCCCTTCTAGGAAGAGTGGATCCCTGCCTTGACCTCACGCTGAGAACTTTCAGCCAATGAGGAGCCTACCATTTTAGACCAATCAGGTGGCTTACATCAGGAACCAATCAGAATGCTCCTCTTTCGGGACTTACAGAAGAAGTAATCTGTTCAGAACGGAACTGGAATTTTTGTTGGTGGCTGCACTTTTTTTTTCCTTATTATTTTAACAGTAGCCGAAAAAGAAAAGGAGACACAGCATACACATACGTTATTGCACAAGTATCAAGTTGCAGGTTGAGGGAGGGAGACTGCTCCACTAGAGCCAGCAAAATTACATCCTGGTTGAAGCCACATTTGGCATGTAATCAGGTGTATCACTCGTAACGTGAATGTAAATCGTAGGAATCGACGGCCAAGGTCAATGCGGAAGGAGAAAGTTTGATTGATACCAGGAGCAGAGCAGACAAAAGTTCAGATCTGGAGGCATACCTCAAAGGTGGAAAGTTTTATTTAAGATTAATTGCTGGTATTGTAGTTAGAAATCGTTAGAGAACACATGTTGAAAATTAGATTTTTTGGGCTGGAAATGCCCTTTAACTATCACTACCTACAGCATTAGTGTTTTATAATCTATGTGCCCTTTTAATATTACACTACAAGATGCCTGCTTTTATACTTCTTACAGATTAATACTCTGTACCTCTTACATGAAAGTTTGTGCTGCCAACTCTTCCCCCACTGAGCTGTCAGTGCACGTACAATATTGTTTGAAAGTTCCAATTTCAATTTAAATACAGTATAATAACTTACATGCTGAGCAAGTGTGATTAATTATATATTATATATTTCTAGTTAAACACGTGGGATTTAAATATTTCTTTTAATTAAAAGACTATTTTGTTTAAAACTGTAAGTCATGCTTCTTTACGAACACTTTATACTTAATTCTAGTTAATTCTAGTCCAAGGTCTTTAACTACTGTAAATACGCCTTTAGCAAAGCACACCTAAGGTATATACAGACATGACTATTTTCAATATCTTTTAGAGTGTGGCTGGTTTTAAAGGGCATGTCCACCCCCAAAACTAAAATTTAACCCCTTACTGGCCACATCAAGTAGTTTAAAACAATCCTTACCTTACATTCCTGCTCAAAATAGTTCCCTGCTGTGCCCCTCCAAAGTCCAGGAAACTGCTGTGTAGGAGCAGTGTGTGACTCATGCTGTGCCTGAGACTTCCTCAACCTCATCAAGGTTGAGGCATGCTCAGTGCAGCCCTCCCTGCCTCTCAGCCAATCACGGACGCGGCTGCCGGTCCCACCCCCTGCTTTCAATTCCATGCAAGCAGAGGGCCTGAACACTGCAGCAGGGGAGGGAGGGCAGGTAAGTAAGAATCGGGGGACTTTCTAACAATTATATTAATGCGGTTGGGGCTGGGGGAGCATGCCCTACCACATATCAAAAGTTAAATTTTGGGGTGGACATGCCCTTTAACTCTGTTAAAGGATAAGTGCACTATAAAAACAAGTTATGTTCATTTGGAAGCTGCAGCTTTAAAAATACCGTTGCCATATTTTTTTTTTTTTACCTATGCCCTTCCAGAGCCTAGCTTTGTGCCTTGGAAGTTGCTGACATCTTGTTACTGGTTTGCTGAATGTTAAACTCCGCCCCTCTGAGATTTCCTCTGCTTTCTCCTGCTTGAGCCTCAAACAGTAATGCTTGTGAGTACACTACCGGCTGTTCGTCGTTATGGGCCCATTGTTTCTGGTTTCTGAACATTGGCTCTAGGAAAATGCTGCATGCAATGTTTTCTTAGCAGCAAAACATCTGAAACAGGTAGTAAAATGCGTCCAGAAGGACGAACAGCCTTTCGTGTGCAAGTAGCCTAAGTAATCAGGCACTACATATGATTTATAAGGAGAATGCGTAGAGGGAACCAGTTCCTAACCAAATTGTGCTGGAAAATTACTGGATGAAGTCTATAATGTCTTAAAAGTGATGAATACTTTGACACTTTAATTACACAAAAATATAAATACACATATATAAAAAGACTTTAGCTTTGTAGCTCATAAACACAACACAAACTAAAAGCTATTATCTGTCTCTAAAAGTTATGACATTTCTCTAATGTTACAGTATATATAACAATAATATATATTACCAATATAGCGATGTCTGTTACAGTACATTCTCATACTATGCTTCAACTATCATACAAAACATATTATTGAATGTGCACAGTTGTCACATTCCACTGTCTTTCTATTCATATAAGAGCCCCACTGATGCACAAAAGAGGTACAATTAAATGCAGAATGTTTTATGTCGAAGCTTGTGTTGTGTTCTTACTTTGCTTTCTACTTCTTTTCAATGAGAGACCTATTTTGAAGTCATCATTTTATAAAGACAACATTTCTCTGAACTATAGATAAGTCATTAGTTTGACTTCTAAAGCCTGAAATATTCTTCCTTTTGAATGTACTGAAAAGGTGCCAAATAGACTAGACAATTCATTATCTGACTATTAACAAATACTGTGTTGTAACATTTATTTGGTTTTTTTTCTCATTGATATTGCTGGTATTTAATTGTATAGGATGCTCAGGTAATCCCCGTTGAGGAAAGCTCATTTATTTATGCTTTTACTAATTCAGCTGGGTTAATAGGTCTTGATACAAACTAGGACATGTTTTTTTGTTTCCCAATAACATAATGAAATATAATTAGTTTTATACTTTTCATGCAGTTTAATATTTTGGATATTGAGTTTATTTAGTTTGTACTGTGTGATATACTTGCATAACAAAATGTTCAAACAATCAAGTAAAAAAAAATTATATAGCTGTGTCAATAAACACAGCTATACAGAGTATAATCCCTTTCCATAGGAAATACTTTATGTATCTTTAACTACCTGCCTCCACAGTCCAGTAGCTCACTTAAGAATGTTTAACCTCCTAGTGTCACTACAGCCCTACCATTCAAGGATGCTGAAAAAGCTTAACTTGTACCTGTACCAAATGTATCTTTAACTATCAAAATGTGTAGAGCAGGATAACCACTTCTTGAATGCATTTGTTTTGAACAATTTGAATGCATTTTTGAAAGCATTTGTTTTTTGTGATGTGTGTTTTTATGAGTTTTGTTGTGCGTTTTTATGTAGTGTGTTTTAGAGAGTGTTTTTGACTTTTAAGCCCGTTCTGATCATGATTGCGATCAGATCATGCTTTTTAAATCGCACACTAGTGTGGCCCAATTGATATGTCCAAACTAGTGCGCTGCTGAGTGCTACATTTGCGATCCATTAATCGGAGCACATATGATCCACATTTTTGCGCAATCACATGCGCTCCGATTGTGAACCATCGGGCAATCACAATTGCAAACGCTCGGCAAAGCTGTCTCTCGCACCGGTCTCTCGCACCATAAATGCTATAAAACTATGTTTGTATGCTTTTTTTTCCTCTTCCCGGTTATCTTTTAGGGCTAGGTCACACTAGTGCAATTATCACATGTTTGCACATCCGATTTTGAATAGATTGGAAATCGCGGTAACGCAGACATTTCTGAGATTACCGATGCTCTGCGATTTGCACATCCATTTCTGTTTTTGTAACACAGGTGATCACCATTTTTTTGCTTGCGTTACCAGAATCAAAAATGCGCACTATTGCGTGCACGCTTCCGGTGCGTTGCAGTGTGGCCTCAGCCTTATTAAGTGTGTTATTGCAATAAACTCCAGCAAGCAGGGCATTAATAAATGCAATACATAAAAAGACAGAAGTGTTAATGGTATTGTAGCATTCCTATAATGCTGCAAAACGCAATATAACGTGATAAAATACACAATGTAACGCGCTGTAAAACTGACAAAGCATCTATTGTGTGCATTTTTTAAAGATTTTTCTCTCTAAAAATTGTAATAAGCGTTATTCAATTTTCTTCTCGGTTCTGTTGACATGAATTGGTGTCTGCAATGCTTACAAATAACGCAGCTGTGTGTTATTGCAGCACTATTCAATGCAACCCATTGATGGAACCAAGACACATTGAAAAGTATAGAAGAATGAATGCCTTTCCCATACTATATTGCATGCTGCAGTAAATGCACAGCTTCTAAAACAAGCAGAATGTGAACCAGCCCTAACCCAGAAATGCTGGGCAAAATAACCATCTTAAAATCACACTATATTGTATTAAATAGACTAAGAAAGGGTTTGCAGTGGCTGCATCTGTTTCCAGAAGGGAACCACACAGCTGCTATTCACCAAATCCCAAAGGGTTACGAGCACCTCTCCTACCACATGGACCATGTCATTCAGAGATCCCGACCACCATGTGATTAAAAGCCAATCTTTATAAGGTTACACATACAGCATAATCATTAAAAATCCACACCGTCTCGGCCTACTTAGTCATAGGAAAGGCAACCACACAGCTGCTGCAACCCTATTTAATATTCATTTTGCACAGCTTTTTTGCAAAAATCTAGCCCCAGCCTCAAGGATGGTGTTAAAGTTTCTCAAAATAAAGCTGATTCACCAAGAGCAAAAAAAACCCTGTTACTCCTCACCATCAGATTTCTAATCATTAGTGCCATATACAGAAATACCTCTTTAGATCTGCCTCTTACACAAAACCCTTGTCACAGTTATTAGTCTCATACAATCAGCTCCCTTAGGCCGAGGCCACACTGAAGTGATCGCACAATGTTGTGCAATTGGAGCAAGTACAACCTTAAGGTTTATTAACCTTAAACCAAGTCCTATCTAGCCAGCTCTCATCACAACGACCCTTGTAAACACAGAGTGTGAACACACTCTGCTCTGACATCACAGCAGGACCGTAGGAGTATCTCTTACCAACAGTCAGAGGTAGCGCAAGAACGGCCTGTTATGAGCCGCGGCATGATGTCATTGCTCCGGCATGCGCCGTGATGTCATCGCATAGCCATGGATTACCAGGAAGTTAGAGGATTTGGTGCACTTCCATTAGGTAAGATGGGTTAAAATATTCGGGGCACTTGCCAAAGATTTGGGCATGTGCCCCAAATGTTTTAACATAACAACATCACTGCATACCCACCTGTTGTCCAGTAAGACCCCAATAAACACTTGACTTAAATGTGAAGAATCAAGATCTGAAAAATCAAAAAGGTGGAAACACTTTAATTAAAACAAACTTTCATGGGGACTTCAATTCCCATCATTCCTGGTAGGCCACAGGATCCCTTCTGATAAAATAAATAAAAGCAAGTGTTACTGTTCCAGTGGATTTAGCTGTATCATCAGTAGATGGAGACAGTCCCAGGACCATTTTCTTGGCATTTAGAGTTGGGGAGCTGGTATCAGATTCCAAAACGGCACCAGGCAGCATATTCAGAAGTGAAGTAAAGATCACAGAAAATAAACTAGGCATTTTCCTTCGGAAATCAAAGACTGACCAAAAAGGTCAAAGGAAGTGGTATGGCTCCAACCTTTTCACATAAAACACCTATGCCCCATAAGGGCTATGAATGAGTTTCTGGCCAGAAGGATAGAGGTGGAGGGCAACATATCTGTCCAGATAATGAATTCATAGCAGTACTCCGAACATGCCTCAAAAAATTAGGTCTTCAGATCCAATTCTATAGCTCCCCACTCATTTCGAATCTGAGCAGCCACCCACAGATTTCTGGCAGGCTTCCCCGATAGACAACAAAAACAGAGGGGAAGATTGAGCTCTAACAGATTTAAATCTTACATTCGCACAGCACTCATAGATTTAATGTAAATAATTCTTCTCTTTTTCAGATGTCAAACAATTTAAAGTGCTGGTGGCTGGCCGCTCTTTCATATTTTGGGCCAAGAAAAGAGCCAGGGAGAGGACCTATGGAGAAAACCTATCCTTCCCACATAATCAGGTCAAAATATTTTGGATGGGTCTAAATGGGGCTTTGTGGTCTGACTTTTATCCTATCTTGACAAGATTGCTTAGGAAATACAGATCCCCTCAAATGTTAGTTATTCACCTAGGGGGAAACAACATCGCAAAAGTTAAATCTGTAGAGTTGATTAGGCTTATAAGAAAGGACATTTCATGGCTGCATTTTTGGTTGCCAAAGCTTATTATTGCGTGGTCAGAGATGCCTCCCAGTTAAAGCCGCTGGAGAAATGTTGCAAAAATGTTAATTTCTTTATATCGAAGTTCATGCAGTAAAGACACTTTTTTTCTTACCATCATGAAGACCTGGAGTTCGGGGGCAGTGGAATGTACCGCAGAGACAAAATTCATCAGACATAGGATTAGACATACTCTGTCTGGGTTTTTAAAACTTGATAGAACAAGGATTGTTGAGATGGAGGGTGGCATCCAACATTAGCAGCTAGGGCTCCAGTCGCTGCTGTGGAGGTGATTCGGGTTACGTAGACATGCTTTTGTGAGGTGTCTGCTGGTTGGGGAAAAGGTCATGGAAGAAAGCATGACCCTTCGGCTTAGCATAAATTCAAGTCATGTTTATTTTGAAAATAAATGGAAGGTTATGAGAATGTTGTGTTACGATTACAGGTTTGAAAATAAATAGCTGTGACCATTAGACCTACGAACTCCAGTCTAGGTTGAGTTAATTATGAGTTTAGCAGTACCAAGTACCAATCCCTTGAACTTTGATTTACACTGTACATATCCTCTAACAACTACTCTAACAACCCCTGCGGGCACAACCTTTCCTGTCCGACATGCACCCTCTTCTGTTTGCCGCATGTGCTTACACCCATGTAACGTGGCCAGCTCAAGCAAATGGGGCCAGTGTCCATGGATCGGTTAGTATATAAGATCTTTTTACATTATTTTTAAGTAAGGCTGTATGGCTGTATGTATGTACATTGCATTTCTTCACTACCTTTTTGCAGACTGGGGGTTAAAAGACTATTTGATTCAGGGACCCTCTTATTAAATGTAATTTGCAGGGCTACGTTAAATGCAATAAAACTGTGTTATTTCTTACGCAGCCTTGCTGCGTGTATCTATAATACACTTCTTCTAAAAGGTTTTACTGTCCGGCAACACCATGTTTTAACAGCTATATTTAATGCGTTTTCAAACATGGGTTTTACAATACCAATAAAAAAGTTGTACTTTTTTTTCTAAGGAATATTTGAAAATTATGTAAGCAGTAATACTTAAAAGGCAAATGTTTAAATCATGCTAAAATATGAAAAATAATTTTCGACCATTTCAGCAGTTTGTTGTCTATGAAATACCAAACATACAGTGTTTTTTGAGTTACAGTGTTATGCTGCCAGATAAGCTGTTCGAGGTCTACCATTCATCTGCTTGTATTCACACAACGTCCCAGCTGCCAACACTTTCCAGACATGGTTTGTATATATATATTCCTGTATCCAATGTACACATATACACTAAAGCAGAAGGTTAAGTATAAGCCACATACAAATAACAAACTTCTCAGATTATTTTCAATGCAAAGCCAACATTTGTTCAATTTAATCATGTAATCGCTATTAAAATATTGTTTATTGTCAAATATAATGTTTATTCTATTAGGATTAAGGGACAAAATGTTCCTTTTAGTAATCAGTTAGAATTCACAATTTCAAAAATGATAATTTCACCCACCCTGCAGATAGTTGGCTGCTTTAATGCAAAACCATTTGTTTTTTTATTCAGAACAATCAACTTTTCATTTGTAATAGTAAATCTGAATATAACTTGATGGAGAATACTGAGTCCTGGTAACAAATCTAACATCTAGTGCATTATAAAATGTCATTAAAGCATACTTCCCATCTGTCTCAATTGCATAGTGCCTCTTGTATTTCAGCTGTGTTTTTCTGTTGGCAATAAAATCCCCATCCATTCCCATCCTTGGCCTACTGATCTATAACAATAATTTATCTTAAAGTGGATTGTTCTGGTTAAGATGGCTGCTTTACTTTATCCTTCTACTTTGAAGTCCGTTCATTAAAGAAATGCAGATTGCAGTATGTGCATGTATTTTTTTACATGAAACTCAATACAAGCTTTCTATAGTGTGATTTAGCTTTTAGTTAAACATTCACATTTCCTATTAGAGACCAGGAAATGTAACTCATCTAGTTCATAACTTAGCAATTAAATTGGTTTCAGCTAGTAAAATGAATGTTCAGATGAAAAGACTGATTAAAAAGTGTCAGAAAATTCATATTCAGCCAGATGGTAGAGTGATTTTGTTTACATATTTAAACCCATAAGCTGCAGATGGTGTGAAATTGATCAAGTCGTATTAAGTAACCATTTACAAATTCTAAGTTTACACAGAAAACTGCTTGTATTATTGAGGCTGTTCTTGCTAAATTCATTTGGCATAGATATAAATATAATGTGGATTAGTATGTTTCATAACAACATCAAATAATTGTTTCTTTTTCCTTCTAAAATGAGATATGTTTATGTTTTTCAAGAACCCCTGGTATATTTCAACTTGTTCTTTGTATCTCTAAAACAGCATCTGCCCTAGAAATATTTTAGATGAATGAATGTACAAATGAAAGTCACATTCTAAATTACCTGGCCCTCAAGTTGAAAATAATTTTATTGCTTCCTGAAAGTTCAGCATGTTATCAGTTCTCTATCTGAAGTTCTAAGAAGAATCTTTAGAGGATGAAATATATGAATATAATTAAAACCAGTCTGATTAAAGTGTTTTATATTTTTATCAAACTGTATGTTTTCCGTGCTGATTAGAAATGGTAACTAAAATGTAAATGACTACATAAAAGTGTATCCTCAATAATTCTGAAATAGTTGGATTTTTTAATTAGAAATATATACTGATATAATTTACATAACAGAAACTAATTTAATCAAATTAGGAATTTCATTTTCTTTAGGGAAAATTAAGTAAGTAAGCAGAATTATTGGCAGTGTTAAAAAGCATGTGTTGAAATACTTGCTTTAGTCTGGCTAGTTTTTAGTTGATTCCTTAGAGGTATTAAGCAGTATCTGAAGTACACTGAATGCGTATCCTTCGTTCTTCTCACTACACTGTACACAAGAAATAAATGTAATAGTTCCACATAAAAGATTTTCTAGTCTAGTGTTTCTCCCAGGATTTGCTGGGCTAAGGCAGCTCTCCTCCCTGGACACCAGTCTCTCTTATTTACCTAACATCTGTCCAAACAAATACACATAACATTTAAAAGTCTGGTGTAAAAAAAAAGAGAGAGAAACATTTTCTGGAATTTAAGTTTAAGAAGGGCTCAGTATTCTAACAACATCAGTCTCAGATGTTAGTTTTAAAATCAGTAAAATACAATCCAACAAGCATTCCTTTCTGTAAAATGAAACATACATTATTTTCCAGCTGGATCATAGGCTTACTCTCAGGTCCATAAATTCTGATCCAATCCAAGACCAAACCCCCAATCATATACTCTCATGCAAACAGTATACCAATTCTGTAACAGAATGAATCAAACAAAAAATAGGTGGAGAGTGGGCTGTTATTAAAGGGAATGTCCATCCCCAAAACCATAATTTAATACAGTATGTTATTGGCCATTAATCTAACTTTAATACAAGCCAAACCACATTAAAATCCATTCAGTCAATTTTAAGAGACAGTGCATAAGTTTTTACTACCTTTGTTTTGCAGACCAGGAGCATCTCTGTGTAAATCCAAGCTCTTACTTTACCTCATGTCTGTGCTTTATGCGTTTTCCATGCAAACTTCATCCTCCTTCAGAGCACCCAAACAGGAACTCCATATTTGTGATGCCCCCCCTCCCACCATCCAGATCCATCCTTGTTTGTTCTTCCACCTAGTGTAAATCCTTAAAATATATGATAGATCCCCCTGCCCAGAACTAACCGTCAAGTTATTTCTTTAAAAAAATAATTAGAACTGTACTTACAGAGCTTCTTTCCCGTGGCGCTCTCCATTGACATCAGCCATGTCTGTGATTGGCTGCTTCTCAGCCAACCACAGATGCGGCTGCTAGTCTGGCCCCCTGCTGGCAAGTTCCGGCAAGCAAGGAGCCGAATCAGTGTGCTGCAGGTGCGAAGGGGCTGTAACTAAATAGCGTTCTATTAGCTTTGGGCAGGGGATATGTATCATATATTAAAATATGATTTTTAGGGTGGACATACCCTTTAAAACTTTATTTTTATTTAAAAAATCATATATGTACACTCACTATCTAAGAAAGCAATGTATACAAAGATAGGAAAGATTTGAAAAACAGTTAAAATGAAAAGTACCTGGGGCAGGCAGGTTGGATTGGTACTTTTACCTCCCAATATCATTTTCTATGAGCACAAAGAAAACTGTTTCTACCAGGTTTCCCGAATGGTTAAGCGCTATATTTAATGCAAGAAGGCTCAGGGCACTAACCTGGCAGATGAAAACTGTATGTGCTGTGGCTCATCAACGAAATAATATTGTGAGATAAAAATAATCAATTCATACCCATCTGCCCCAAGTAATTTTTACAGAATAGTTGTCCTTTAATATCTGTAAAAGTACACTCCAACATAAAATCCAACAAGTTACTTCTGTAAAATGAAACCTATTTTCCAATTGATCCTTAAACCGATTTTAGTGTCTTATATACAGAGAGCAGTAATTTCTCTTTTCTTGCCCCTTCAATTCAGATGCACCAATACCGTAACCATTAATACATGGGTATCCCACCCCTCGCGCATGTCGTGGGAGTCTCCCACAGTCTGGGGTGGTCTCCTGCGCTCCCACAAGACCACCCCAAACTCCTGCGTCGGAGAGGAGTCTCTAATCTCCTCCGTGACATGCGCCCTTTTGACCGCCATGCCCCCGGAACTCCCTTTACCCCTCTCCTTCCAACCCCTGTGACACAAACTCTGCCCCTTGTGGGGCTAGGATGGCTAAATATATTGCATGTCACAAGCAGGTACCGTAATTATGAGTTTAATTCTGGTATTGCGGTTTGTGGCTCATAGTACTTGAAGTAAATAAACAACTATAAATTTGTAATTGTAATGATGTTTTAAGCATTTTTAAGAATACTATAGATTGTTTTAAACCATATATATATAGCCTATTGTAATAAACTGTAGCAAGCCCTTATTTGTAAATGGGAATGAGCTTATTCATAACTATAAACCAGTCACCTAGAAATAAACCTATTTTGTTCATTGGCAGTTTTAAAGTTTACAAAAAAACACTGAACCCGGACTTCTAGTGGATTAATGAAGTTTGAAATAGTATATTTTATAAACTATATTATACAAAGTAGAGTCCTGCATTGGGTCAGGTACCTGCGGGTTATCCGATTTGCAGATCGGGTTTGAGTAACCCAGATTGAGTTTGAATTGGTTGCAGGTCTGGTTCAGAATTCCAGTCTTTAAAAAAACTAAAAACTTTTTTCCTGTCTATGAAGAGAGATCTGTCTATAATAACTGAAACTGAGAATACATTGTTATCAACCCAAGACAATGTGCAGTGTGTATAGCACCTTACACTAAATCACACTATGGCAGATAAAGGGCAAATATATCTAGATGCAAAAGCTCCCAGCCTCTTACTATGTTTTTGGCTGAGTAAATATTGACTTATCAGTAGCTCTAATGTACTTAGAATGTTATACCGGATGCCATTGTGTGTAGGAATATAGGCATCTATGTTGAACTCTAACTCCAGCAGTTAATGCTGGAGTGACTGGAAATGCCAACTCCAGGACAACTCCACCATCCACCATCATAAGAACATCATTTAGAAAGAACGGCCTCTTTAAAATATGTTGATATATCATAGTTTGTCCTATGAATTCATTACTGTATGCCTGCTATGCTTCTGGATGCTTCATGGAAACTGAGAAATTTAGAAACCTGTACTGAGCCTGTGCTGAGCCTGGGCATGCTCAGAAGAGGCAGACAGGGGATTAACATTCAGTTATTGGCTGTGATATCAACTGTCAGTTATGGATTTGACAGGAAAAACCAGGAAGCAGAAACAGGGGAAACAGGACATTGTGCAGGATTTCAGGTTAGACTTATATATTTCAGATTTCAAACTATTACCGTTTAGGGTTGTGGAGGGGGATTTACCTGTATGTAAGTTTTCATTTTGCGGCTGGACTTGCCCTTTAAACCTCTGACCTTGGTTTTACTAGCAGAGGTCAGAGCCATCAAAGTAACAAACTTCTATCTGCACCTGAACCTATGCATGAGA
This sequence comes from Hymenochirus boettgeri, assembly GCA_019447015.1. Lineage (NCBI taxonomy): Eukaryota > Metazoa > Chordata > Amphibia > Anura > Pipidae > Hymenochirus > Hymenochirus boettgeri. The sequence goes on along the minus strand of CM033471.1, from coordinate 121,060,811 downwards.
CCAGAGCAAGTGTCTGCATGGAAACAGATGACATTTGATTTCATTAGCCGTTGTAAATCCTTATGGCCATAATGATCTATGGGATTTGGATGATTCTAGTGATGATAAAAACTATCACTATAACTACAGCAGGTATGTGGACCTCCAGATGATTGACATTTAAAACTCCCAATCATTGTACAACAGCAGAGTGCAGACAGGGAATGTTGGAACTTGTAGTTTTCAAAATATAGCATAAATATCTACACCAATGTAAAGGTGTAGATTTTTCACTGCAGGTCCACTTGCTGCCCATTCATAATCGTCTGTTATGGTACCTGCTCATTTACTGTCTCCTACAGTATAATGCAAGTTTACACAGTGGGTAGAGATTAAAATGTATATTCTGCAGGACATATTTATAAATTCATAGATAGGTAACCAGTAGATCTCCAGATGTTTGAAAACTATAACTCCCAGTATTCCTTGGCTATAGAGTGAATGTTGGGCGTTGTAGTTTTTTAACCATCTGGATAACTACTTGTTACCTATCCCTGTCACAGATCAACAAGAAAATGGTTGCAGATAAAGATTTAAAATGAGCTGAGGCCCATGGGTTGGTAGAAGTTGGGGACAGTAGAGGCCGATGGGTAGGGAGTAGGGGACAGTAGAGGCCCATGGTTAGGTAGATGGGGGGATGTGTAATATAAAGTGTACATTGTACTCTATACCAGGGATCTCCTACCTGTGGGCCTACATTTATTTGTAAAATATAACTCCCAGAATTCCACTACAGCACTCACAATATATAATAAAATAAATATATTTCAGTGGTATGTTTTTAGGAACATTTTTGGTTATGAATAAAACGTTTATATTTAGACTTTTTTTTTAACTTCCCTGTAAACATTTTAAGAAGAAAGACTAAAAGCGGGTCGGGTCGGTTCACGAGTATAGAAAAACGGGTTGCAGGTCAGGGGACGGGTACAGATTTTTTGGGTCGGGTTGGGTGCGGGTCTGGAAAATTATACCTGCGCAGGACTCTAATACAAAGGTCTATTGGTTTAATCACACTATAAAATATTGTTTTCACAATTTATATTTCATTTATTAAATATAATTTAAACATTACATTATACGATTGTTTCTCCTTGTATGACTGTAAGCTCTATCCTCTTTCCATGTGTTGCAATGTTTAAGGTTCCAAACACATCTATTACATTTATGTACTAATTCATGTATTTTTTCTCATTATTCTCTTGTTTTCATTTAATGTAATAGAGAATGCATACCTGTCTAAAAAATGCATGTTGAGCACAGCTTAAAAAGGCCCAAGATAAACGGCCCTGGTATTAATGGATAAAGAAAATTAGTTTTAAGAAAATAATTATCCTCTCTAGAGGAAAGAAAGATGTTGATGTTAAAGCATTGAGAAATTTATGGTAAACTCATTAGGAAACCTATAACACAGAGCAGCCAATGACATTAAGGGAGAGAAATTTATCAAGACTGAAATATGCAAATTATTTATTTTATATATATATATGTTTTTTTTTTTTTTCCAGTTTGAGATTTCACTGAAAATTAGTGTTTGAACACAGGCATATGGTACATTCAAATGCAAGAGTTTATTTTCAGGATTTTTGTGAATAATTATTATCAGTACTTTATAACATTTGCTGTATGGCACATAATCAATTTTCCAAAGCCAATAAAGACTTGGTAAAGTAACCTTAGGATAAGTTGGTTTTAGCAATATTTTTTCTCACCTCAAGCTTTATGGCATCAAAAATCTTAAAAGGGCAACTTGAAATCTTCTTTTCTGTACTACAGTGTTGGGCTTAAATGCACACAAGAGTCAGTGTATAGTAAGATTGTTATTATTTTGTTTGCATTGAGGAGCACTAAGGAACAGCTATATACCTTGTTAGTAAGTGGTTGTTTTCCTACTTTGTTGGAGATTGTTGTTTGTGTTGGCTAGGAATAAGAACAATTAACTGTAGGTGTCTTATGAGGAATGATTATTTTGCATATCAGTATAATGCTTCCTGGTATATGTGTATCCCTTTGAGGGGACACTCTTGTCTTTTGTAAAAATACATTTTTAAGCTGAGACTCATCTTTCTTGTATATGACAGTTAAAGGAGAACTAGAAAAAGAAAGTTTAAATATAAACTTTGAATTTGGCTTTAAAGGCTGCACAAAGCTTTCTTAACCCTTTCTGTGCCACACACATAGATTCTATGTGTGTACATGTTGGAACTGTTGTTGCAACACAAGAGAGAATCTACATTCTACGAGTGTGAATGTTGCATTCTACGTTATGCATGTTGGAACGTTGTTGCAACACATATAGAATCTAAGTGTGTGTCATAATATTCCTTAAAAATAAAATTGTGAGTGCACCATTCAAGTGCCCCCTGTGTCCCCTAGATCCCCCATCAATTTCATCTAAAACTAATCCAGAGAATTTAACCCCCAAAGTGTCAGATCATACAGGAAAGCTGGTCTCAAGAAGCTCTACAGAGACCCTGCTGACGTCACAGGACTTTCTCCTTCACCAGATTTTCCCCTTGAGTCTTCCCCCTGCACAACCCTGGTGGTCCAGTGGAGGTACTAAACTGCGATCTCCAGACTAATCACAGTTCAGTACCAGCTATAGCAAGCTGTTGATGATGCACTGACGGCTCGCTATAGCGTTTGTGACACTCGCTATAGCGTTTGACGGCTCGCTATAGCGTTTGTGACGGCTCGCTATAGCGTTTGTGGGAACACAGATCAATTTTAATTGAACAGTCATTTATGCCCATATTCCAAGTTAATTCCCAAAGATGAAACACACACCCAATAAAATCTTAAAGTGATACACACTTTTTTTTTAATGAAAAAAGATCTTATCCAAACTATTTGGATAAGTTGCGCTAAGTACAGTATCGCCGCGAAGGGACTTAAAATCCCTTCCCGATGCCTCTGCTAAGGGGGCGGGGCATACGCCCACCCCGCCCTCGACCCCCCCGCGGCGGCAACCATCCGCCGCTTCCCAGCAACCCCTCCTAACCCCTTCCCCGCTCGCGGCAATCTCGGAACAGAAGGCTAGGAGGGGCTGCCGGGAACCCCCTCCCCAGCAGCCCCTCCAAGCCCCCTGCCCTGCCGCTGGCAGGGAGGGGAAGGGAAGGGCCGCTGGGAGGGGTGGAGGCACCCTCCAGCGGGGCCCTGAGAAGGGCCTTTTGGGGCTTAAGGGGTCCCGCAGCGCGAACCGTGACCCCCCTCCCAGGCCCTTGTAAGGGTCCTTGCGGCACTGACAAGTGCCTTTGGCGGGTCACCCCCAGTGTGCGGCTCTTAAAAGAGCCCTTGCGCGGCGTCTTCTTTCTTCCAGTCCTGGCGACACCAGCTCCGCTGAAGCCGCCGACCCCCAAGAGGTACCCCTGCGACTGCCAGGGGTACCTCTGGCAGGCGCCAGTGACCTCAATGAGGCCGATGTTGCCAGCCTCTTGATCCGATGCGACGTCTTCGGGCTGGCGGCACCAACCCACTCAGGTCGCCGATGCCAGGCAGACTCATGCGGCCACCAGTGAGCCGCTGGCACCGCCGGCCTCAGTGGAGCCGATGTTGCCAGCGCTTCTTCTCTATCTTCAGCTATCTATGCGATGGCATCTGAGTTCCGCAGCGGAGTGCACCTCTTTATATAGGTTTGCAGAAAACCCTAATCCATTTCTGATTGGTCAATTTTTTAATGCTTGGTTTGCATGCTTTACATTAACCAATCAGATTTTAGAAAGTTCTGAAAACTCCGCTGCAGAAACTCAGATGCCATCGCAGTAGATGGCTGAAGATAAGAAGAAAGAAGCAGTGGCAACATCGGCTCCGCTGAGGCGGCGGTGCCAGCGGGCTCACTGGCGGCCGCAGTGAGTCTGCCTGGCATCGGCGACCTGAGTGGGGTTGGTGTCGCCAGCCCGAAGACGTCGCCCAAGGGCCTTTTAAGAGGCACACTGGGGGACCCCCACCAAAGGCACTTGTCAGTGCCGCAAGGGCCCTTACAAGGGCCAGGGAGGGGGTCCCAGTTCGCGCTGCGGGACCCTAGCCCCAAAGGGCACTTGTAAGTGCCACAAGGGCTCTTATAAGTGCCGCAAAGCCCTGATAGATAGGCCGGGGAGGGGGGTCCCGGATCGGCTGCGGGACCCTAAGCCCCAAAGGGCACTTGTAAGTGCCACAAGGGCTTTATAAGTGCCGCAAAGGCCCTGATAGGGCCAGGGAGGGGGGTCCCGGATCGCGCTGCGGGACCCCTAAGCCCCAAAGGGCTCTTACAGAGCCGCAAGAGCACTTGTAAGTGCCGCAAAGGCCCTGATAGGGCCGGGGAGGGGGGGTCCCGGTTCGCGCTGCAGTACCCCTTAAGCCCCAAAAGGCCCTTCTCAGGGCCCGCTGGAGGGTGCCTCCACCCCTCCCAGCGGGCCCTTCCCTTCCCCTCCCTGCCAGCGGCGGGGCAGGGGGCTGCTGGGGAGGGGGTGCGCGGCCCCTTCCCGGCAGCCTCCTAGCCTTTTGTCCGAGCGGGGACGGGATTGGGAGGGGCTGCTGGGAAGCGGCGTCGGGTGGTCGCCGCTGCCGCGGGGGGTCGAGGGCGGGGTGGGCGTGCCTCCCGGGGCGGGTGCGACCACCCGCCGCAGGTTGCCTGCCCATCCCCACCGCAGGGAGGCTACTATCGGCTGCACCTTCAAAGTGGCGAAGCAAAACAGCCGATACTAGCAGTGCGAAACAGATACCACCGCTTTATAAATAGAAGCGGCGGTAACAGGTAAGTATCGGCTCGAAGGGTTAATGCCTCTTTAACTTTTCGCTGTCGTTTTTGGACATTAATAAATCGCGTTAAACGCGATTTATGCGGAAATGTCAGGGAAAACGGCCGCGAAAACTTAACGAAGCTTTATAAATATGCCCCCAAGTCTCTTTTAAAAATTCAGAAAAAGAGACAGAATAGAATTTTTAGGATCAGTAAGTGTGCAAAAACATGTGTGTACCCTTCAGTGAGAAAAATTGTCTCTCCCTTCTAGCAAATCAATTCTAAAATGTTTAGCAATGGATTTGTTTTCTTTTTTTGTTATATTTTTCCAAATTTTTTTTTTTGCTTTGGAGTATTTTCTATCAAAAACTATATGAGGCTCTGATATTTCATATAGGGACTTTTTTTTTCAATTCCTTTTTTTTTGCACCAATATATTACAGCATGGTTGTTCATACAATACAGTATAGCAGTTCAATATGTATAAATACAGATATATTGCCAAAGATTGTACATATGTCTGTTGGTTCATTTATATACCTTGTATCTGTTTGAAACATAACTTGGTAATAAACAAAAAAAAACTATGCTGTTATCTGGTTTGGTTGTACCTTTGTTTATGCCTCTGTCCATCTGATGGCCCAGGTCCTGCACTGGCCTCCCCCTCTCTTTATAGGCTGCTATCGCTTATGGTGTTATGGTGTCAGGGGAGTCCATCCAAGGTGTCCAAATTTTGGTAAATTTATTTTCACAGCCTCTGTGTTTGTAAATTATTTTATGTAGTGGGAGATCGTCATTGAATGTGGCCACCTTTGGGCAAAGCCAGATAAGGTGTTGAAAGTCTGCTTCTGGCTGGTGACATTTAGGGCAGTCAACGTTTCGGTTAGGGCTGAAGTGTCGTGTCTGTTTGGGTGTGTAATATGCTTTATGTAGAATTTTGTATTGTATTTGTTTATTATTGGTGGATGGGGAAGCTGTGGTGTGCGAGTTAACTACTCCTCCACGACCATTTTGACTGTATATGTGAGATTTTGTTGGTGAGTGTCGGAAGACGGTTTTGGAAATTTGTTCTCAGTGCATGGCATAGTTGAAGATATTTATAATGCATTGTGTTGGGGAGTTGGTGTGAGTTCTGTAGAACTGTGAAAGGTGTTAGGGATCCATTTTGAAGTAGGGCTCCTAGTGTAGTTATTCCATAGTTTTCCCATTGTGATATTCCTGGCAAACTCCGTAATTCTGGAATTGTTCATTGTTCCATAAAGGTGTATGGTCATAGTGGCCCGAAATATTTAGAGTATGTTTGTGAACCAATAGGGACTTTTCATTCATGTGATCACAGTAATGTATACTAAAACCCCTTTGTTTATAAAGTATGCCAGTGTGTAGATAATATGATATTGTATGGCGCCTAGGAATGTGCATTGATTATCTTTTCTATGTTTTATAGTGTATAGTAAAAAAAATAAGAGTACTGTGATACTTTTTCTAAGGACTAACAGTTTATTTAATTTACAAGCTTTCGAGGGCTATACCCTCTTTATCAGAGCAGTACTGATTCTAACAAAGGTTTAACAGAAAGTAAAAAGGTAATTCTAAAAGATAACAAGATAAGCAAAAAACAATGGGAGGAGAGAAGGGGGGGAAACTAGCTAAAAGCAAAGGTGCCAATGAAAATTTAGAGGTAAAAAATAAGGAGAAAAAACAGAATAGTGTAGTGGTCAAGATAATAGGAGGGGAGAGGAAGAGAGAAGAAATAGGGGAGGAGGGGGGAATAAAACTGATAAGGGGATACTATGATGTGGAAAGTCCATTAATTTATAATGTAAAAAGGAATCGCATGTCCTGGTTTAAACCATTGTTTTTAGAGTCAAATAATAAAATCATATTAGCTTCAAATGCTTTTATTTTCTGGGTGCTGCTAAAATGTCTCTCCCCCCCTCCTATTCGCATGACCACTCCACTGTTCTGTTATCTTTCTTCATTTTATTACCTGTACATTTTCCTTATCTTGCTTTTAAAATCGGACTGCCTCCAACCAACGCATGTTTCCTCTGACTTCTCTGTTTCATCAGGTAGCTCAGAGAGTTCATGCGAAACACATGTCTGTCTTTTGTCTGTCTCTGCAGCCCTCTGTGTATGGATATATTTAACGCCCACAGCAATGAATACCCAGGTAAAGAACGTGCCACTGGACTGAGACGCATATATGGCAATATGGCATACTGGTTTATTCAGGAGAGGTTAGGCTTTCACATTTGTGTTGGTTTAACTTTTTTCTACCGTTTTTGTGTAAAAATCACCTTTGTCTCTAATTTTTATTTTAGAAACATTAGAAAGAAACTACCAATTTCATGAACATCTGTGTCTGGGTATCTGCATTTTGATCAAAACTTACCGTACCTCAGTTATTACAAACTGGGGATATGTAGTTTCTACAAATATCTCACATGTGGAGGATTATACATCTCAATTTGGCATAGAATTCTAAAATACCATTGTTCCCCACGGTCTCAATAAGGAGTTTTGAATGAACTGTTTTGCAATTAAATATTGTTATACCTGTCTATAATACTTGTACTTTCTAGTATAAATTAATATTTTTACTTATGTCACTTATCTTGTTACCTTATATATATTATCTAGTATACTTATTTAACACTATAGTTATTATAGAATATGATATTCGAGTATACTACTACCTGGCGATTTTACATACCAGACTTAGATTTGATACATTCTGACTATGTGGTTGCTATTCTCACTCATTAGAACATTCCCATAATATTAAATTATGTAAAATGGGAGGTTTCACATATCTCTATGTAGTATATATGTGTGTTTTTTTAACATGATTTATTGGTTTTGTGTACTATTGTATACTAAGGTGGTTGAGATGTTTTTAAGGGGTGTTTCACATATTGGATAGAAGAAGGGTGGTTAAACTTTTGGTGTATATAACAATTGCAGTACACACCCTCCCCAGCCCTGAGGAAGTGGAAGGAGTTCCACGAAACGCGTCGGGCGGAGTTTGGTGGTGTGGACCTCATGGCACTTTGTGGACCCCACATGTTCTGCTTTTAACCTATTGGAATAAAGATTTGATTTTTAACTTTATACGTTGATCGGAAATTTTGGTTGCCGGCCTTCGCTTTGGGAAGCACTCCCTGTGTCTGCATAATTCTAAAAAGTGCTGTTTTAGGACCAAGGAGTCTCCTGGACAGCAAAAGTGGGGTACCTATATAAGGTATGTCAGGTATGATTGTACTCAGAAGAACCAGAGCTTTTAGAATAAAAATAAGATTTATGTGCATAAACTGAAAATTCCTTTGGCACTGAGTAACACACATCAAAATTTCTTCTGGAACTGAAATGGTTAATGTGAGTGTGCTGTGAGCTTTAAAATCTGTACCTGTGTCACAGCAGTCAAGAGAAATTAGAGCTGATTAGGGCTGACTCAGCTGAACAATCAAGACAGGTAATCAGCACTGTCAGATATCTGACACAGCATGTGATGCTACCAAGAGGAAGTTATTTAGTGTTGATTGGGGCTATGACCCACATTCAAGTTTATTTGCAAAAAATGTCAGTGAATTCAACTTAGCTAGGTTATAGCACACTTCTGCTATAAGTCCCACACTTATTTTGTGTCTATTGCTTAAAAACTGGCAGAGGAGATTCAATCTCTATAGAAATAAATATAGAAATGTAATAGTGTACTACCCTTTAAAAGCAGTCCACTTCTGTTCAGTATCCTTACCCAAGAACATATCCCCCAGTATATGAGCAGGAGTGATTTGTTTAATTGCACAACCAAGCCTGAATAGAGGTGGGGGGGTTCAACACCAACTGTCTGCCATGTACAATGCTGTTTTGACACAGCGTTCCTGTAACACCTCTTAGCCACTATCCAATCATGCCCTTAACACTTGGCTGTGATATGCTAATTGGGATTTTCCAGGGTACATAATTGCCAAAGATTCTTGTACAAGTCATTCTGAATTGAGAAAGCCAGTCGGATGACTAGCGAAACGTCTTCAAGAACTAAACTTCAAGTCCAGTTGATCTAATTGAATACAACAGATATACCATGACCTGGATGAATGAGAACCTTCACAAGCATATAATACATACAAAAAACAGAATTCTAGTGCACAAACACATCTAATTGCATATTGGCTACCTCCATAAGGTTGCTACTACAAACAGTCTGCTAAACCCTGGATAAATAAAAGCAATTAGTTCAATAAGTTGGCCAAATTATTTTAAGCATGTCAAGGTTACTTTCTTTAACTGGGTCATAACCTACTGGTATTTGCCTTTTTGGCTACATGAGCTGATAGTTTCTCCTGTGTGGCCTGGATGCTTGAAGCTGACTCTCTTGTTGTACTTTGCTCAAACGAGCTCATGACCAAACTCTGGGTGGAGTACAATTTCCCAGAAGGCTTGGTCAAACCTTCAATGTAACACACAATATATAGAAAATTGGACTGTTGTAAATCCATATTCAGGAAAAACATAATACATACAAAAAACAGAATTCTAGTGCACAAACAATTGTAATTGCATATTGGCTACCTCCATACGGTTGCTACTACAAACAGTCAAAAATTATTTTAAGCCCAGTCACCAAGTCAAGGTTGACTGTTTGTAGTAGCAACCTTATGGAGGTAGTCAATATGCAATTAAAATTGTTTGTGCACTAGAATTCTGTTTTTTGAATGTATTATATTTATGGTCTCTAGTTGCACTTTAATATGGATGTACAACGAAACAATGTTCTATATACTCTTGGCTGCTCTGAGATCCCATACATGTGGCAGGATGCACTTTACGTGGGTCTTGTTTTAAACACTTTCTTGTTCTAAATGCATTAGTTTCTCAACGCCCCATAAAAATAAAACTCCTTTAAAACAGAATGAGCTTTTTTTAAACCCTCCCAAGCAGGATTTGTATGAGGTTTAATACCTGTCTGTCTTTCTGTCTATCCATCTTGATTATATAATGGGTGTGGCTTAATTGGGGGAGAGGGAAGGGGCATGGCGTAGCATTTTTCATGTGTCCATTGGTGCCTCAGATCTTTTCAAACTCTAGAAATGCTCTTAGGCCAACAAGCTGTCATAATTACTATGATTTCAACCCAATTATCTTAATATATAAAAGCCCTGCGTATGCACATATGTCTCCTATCCTATTGTCTCGGGTATGGACGGTCCTACGGAAAGAGTTTGCCAATACATAGATGAGTTATTAAGACCTTTCCTTCCCACGATGAGTTCCTATGTTCTTGATACGAGTCATGTATTGCATAAACTAGGGGATATCACAGTAGATCAAGGTACCCTCTTAGTCACTTTAGACTTCGAGGGTTAATACTCATCCATTTTGCATGCCATAGGCATTAATGCCTGTAAATCTTTTTTAGAAATGAGGGGTCCGAGATATAATAAACACACAAACTTTGTGCTATCACTACTACAATTTGTTCTAAGTAATAATATATTTGTCTTTAACAACAGATTCTACCGCCAGCTCCAAGGGACTGCTATGGGGCGGCATGTTCCCCACATACGCCTGCCTCCATCTCACATGGTGGGAGCGTGTTGTGGTGAGTGAAGTGATAGTGGACCTGCCTGGGGAGGAGGAGGTCGTCCTATGGTTGTGCTGTTTTTAGTGTTAATTGCATTTATTGTGTAATTTTGATATAAGTGTATCTAGTGTGTGTCATAGACACATCCAATTTTAGTGAATCATAATAAACATTTTTGACTTTTCAGACAGTCTAGTGTCAGTGCGCTTTTTGTTGGGGTACTTAGAGGCCCTGTTTGGGTTCTCTCTTCTACTTTTTTTTATAGGTGGTAGTAGGTATATTTGCCCTGGTGCATCGCCATACTTGGCGTTACACTCTGTGTTGTACTGCTTTACTGTGCACCCTTAAAGCATTACATCTCCGTATGTCTGGTAAGGAATGCTGGGAAGTGTGGTTTATTTTACCCATGTTTTGTAGTGACATCTTTTATACCAGTAATAATGGGGGTGTAGTTCAACCTTTAACCAGGCTAATTTTTACCATGCATATTTCTTATGCATATCCTCCAATTGTCCCCTTTAGGAAGCATTGCACTGAGCTGTACAAAGATTAGGTTCACTTGATTATCCTCTCTCGACAGCTTTGCACTGTGCTGTTTCTATATTTGTAACTAGTAAAGGGGAATGTTGGAGGGTACCCATTAAAGGTTAATGTTTTAATTAAAATTAGGTTGAGGGATTGCACATTCAGTCATTTGTTAAAGGGGAACTGTGGTCCAAAAATGCCTTTTGGTAAATTAATAGCAATTGCTCTACTGAGAATTTTTGCAATCTATTTTCATTGTTTATTTTACATAGTTTTGAACATATATTTACATTTTTGTGTGTGATATGGTAGCAGCATCACCAGGTCCCCTGCACTTCCTGCTTCCTGCTCTGAAACCTTTCAGTCTGTCCTGTGTCTCCTCCCCTTTGCAGCCCCCATGGTCCCTCCAACTCATGGACCCTGTGGTCCCTCCAGTTGCAGGCCCCCCTTGGCCCATTCCCTTACAGCCCCATGTGGCCCTGCCCACTCGCGGGGTGCCATGACCCTACCCACTCATGGGTGCCATGGCCCCGCCCACTCGTGGGTGCCGTGGTCCCATCCACTCACAGGTGCCTAAGCCCCACCTGCTCACAGGTGCTGTGGGCCATTCTGACACCCCCACCAACTCTGCTTGAAAAGGCTGTTTTCACATAGTGAGATAGAAGGGCTGTAGATTCCCTTACCTTCTCTGCAGCTGCAGGTCCTTCACATAGCAGGGAGGGGGGGGGGACTTCCTGTCTCCCTCACATTCTGAGGGAGTCTGAGGCTGTGCTCACCGGCAGCACTGTGCAGGAGAAGCCTTAGGAATGTCACATGTCAGACTCCCACCCATTATCTTTCTGGTCAGTCATTTCATCTTTTGCTGTGGAGAATGTAGAGAGGTGGTTGATGGCTCATTTTAAAGGTAGGAAACTAGCCTTTCATTTAAACTCAACTTGTTTGGAGACCACAGTTCCCCTTTAAAATAAATAACGTTCTACAATATATTTATTCCCCTTTATAAAAACACCTGCAGTCTGTGCAGCAGACTTCGAGGTGTATTTAATTAGCCAATTAAAACTAAAATCTTACATTGCACCAATGTAGTCTGCAACATGCATTAGAAAAGTAACAAATGTTGGCAAGGCATTGAAAATGTTTCATGGCCCCTAATGAACTAAACACCAAGTCAAAACCAGAAGTACCAAGCATGTCTATTGCTGAAAAATGGAGGTCTCCAACTGTTCAGATGCATATATTGTCAAAAACTACTCGTGGATCTATGGGTCAGTAAATGAGCGTTATGTGTAGCAATAAAGGTGAATCTGCCACTGTAGTTCCTCTTTAACAATGCATTTATTTATTTATTTATTTATTTTGTTTCCGTAGCCTCTTAGATATTCCCTCCAGCATTCTGGTATATCTCTAACATACTGTGATCAAGAGGACTCTAAATGAGAGAAGTGCTCTGGGAATTTCACAAGAATAGAGAACGTGCACTGTAGCACCAACAAATGATTAATTTGCAGTAAGACTAAGAAAGAGGAAAAATAATCAGGAGATGGGAGAATAGTGTCTATAGGAGTAAATATTTCTGTAGACGGGTAAATTAGTAGTAGTGCACCTAACTGCTTTATGATTTTTATATATATAGTATAGTATTTGAGGTTGAATAAAGACATACGTCCATCCAGTCCAACCCATCTAGCAATATCCTCATTTCCTGCCTAACTGTTGATCCAGAGGAAGGCAAAAAAAACCCACCAAATTTATGAAGGGGGAAAAAATTCCTTCCTGACTCCAAGTGGCAATCGGAAATTTCCCTGGATCAACTCTACTTTATGTATCAATACCAGTAACTTGCAACATTCCTTGTTTGCAGAAACTCATCCAGCTTTTTTTTGAAACTGACCAATGAACCTGCCATTACAACGTCCACTGGAAGACAGTTCCATAGCTTTACCGTTCTCACAGTGAAAAACCCTTTCCGAGCTTGAAGCCTAAACCTTTTTTCTTCAAGTCTTAAGGGATGTCCTCGTGTCCTTTGACATGTTCTATTGGTGAACAATGCCCCAGATAGTTTATTGTATGGCCCGTTAATGTATTTATACACAGTAATCATATCCCCACGCAAGCGCCTTTTCTCCAGCGTACATAATTGTAACTTTTCCAGTCTCTCTTCATATTCAAGCTCCCCCAATCCCCTTATTAATTTAGTTGCCCTTCTCTGAACCCTTTCCATTTCAAAGATGTCCTTTTTGTACACAGGATTCCAAAATTGCACTGCATATTCCAAATGAGGCCTTACCAATGCTTTGTAAAGAGGGAGAATTACATTTTCCTCCTCCCTTGAATCCATACCTCGCTTTATACAAGACAATACCATGCTGGCTCTGGCTGTTGCCACCTGGCACTGCTTGCTACCTTTAAGTTTGTTATCCACCAAAACTCCAAGATCCCTTTCCAACAGGGATTCACTTAAAAATCCTTGTGCTGCTTATACTATAAATGGCTCTGTGTTAAGTCCAAAATGCATCACCTTACATTTATCAACATTGAATTTCATCTGCCACTTAGCAGCCCAATGTGATAATCTATCTAGATCCCCTTGCAACGATTGCACATCCTCTGAAGTTTTTAATGGTCGACAAAGTTTTGTGTCGTCAGCAAACACAGAAACCTTGCTGACAATACCCACTTCCAAATCATTAATAAATAGATTAAATAGAAGCGGCCCCAACACAGAACCCTGTGGCACCCCACTTAGCACTTTAGTCCATAATGATGAAGCCCCATTAACAACTACTCTCTGCATCCTATTCTTTAACCAATTTTCTATCCATGTACAAATGTGACTCCCCAGACCAACAGACCTTAGCTTATTCATTAGTCGCCTATGGGGACTGTATCAAAAGCCTTTGCAAAATCCAAGTAAACTACATCTACTGCTATACCAGAGTCTAAATTTCTACTTACTTCCTCATAAAAGCCAAGCAAGTTAGTTTGACAAGATCTATTCCTCCTAAATCCATGCTGGTTACTACTATAATGTCAGTCCTTGAAACATACTCTAGAACATGTTCCCTTATTAAACTTTCCAGGATCTTCCCCACCACTGAAGTTAAACTTACAGGCCTGTAATTACCCTGCTTGAACGACTACCCTTTTTGAATTTGGAATAACATCAGCCTTTTTCCAATCCAGAGGCACACCACCGGACATGAGGGAATCAGCAAAAATAAGAAACAATGGCCTAGATAAAACTGAACTTAGCTCCTTAAGTTTCCGAGGATGTATTTTATCCGGTCCAGGAGATTTATTAATATTAACCTTATTTAGTTCTTTCTGTATCATATCCTCGGTTAACCAAAGTGAACTTGAATCTTGTATACCTTTATTGCTACTATACTCTATGATATCTGTACTTGGATCTTCTATAGTGTAACAGAGGAAAAAAAATTATTCAAGACATTGCTTTATCGCCATCCTCCGTAACTAACTTATCCCCATTAATTAATGGTGCCACACTCTCAGTCCTCATCTTCTTACTATTAATATACTTAAAAAAATGTTTAGGCTTAGTGATGATGCTTTCTTCAGCTATCCTAACTTCATTATTCTTTAGCTAGTTTGATTGCTTTCTTACACTCCTTGTTACAGTTTTTAATACTCCCTAAAGGCCCTTTCCGTTCCCTCGACCTTAAAGGTTTTAAATGCCTTTTTCCTCCTTACCATTTGCCTCTTTCATCAATTCACCACATGGCGCGGATTTATTTTTTTTACATTTATTTCCCAAGGGTATAAATTTAGATGTGAACTGGCTTAGAATCCCCTTGAACACAGTCCACTTCTGTTCAGTACCTTTACCTGATAAACATTACCCAGTTGACATCTGAAGAGCTGCTTTAACCTGGGAAAATTTGCTTTCCTGAAATTAAATGTCTTTGTTAACCCAGCGCACTTTTCCTTTCGATAACAAAGTCCAAATGCCACTTTTTCATGGTCACTATTCCCTAAGCCTCCAGTACCTTTATATCTATAATGCGCTCCACAATGTTAGATATTACCAGATCCAACAGAGCTCCTTTTCTAGTAGGAACCTCAACCACCGTGTGAGAGAAAATTATCCTGCAGCAAATTCAGGAACTCATCGCCTTTTTCTGTGATGGCAGTTCCACCACACCAATCAATGTCAGGGTAATTGAAGTCCCCCTAATGAGCACACTCCCCAAACTTGCAGCCCTTGCCAACTGCATATAAGTTGACTCACCTCCTCTCTGCTAGCATTTGGCGGCTTATAGCGACACCACAATGACATTACCCCCTTTCCTGTTGCCTAATTCCACCCATATTGCTCCACTTTATCATCCATACACCACTATCTCTTCTTTTAAATTTGGCTTCAATTCTTTTTTAACATATACACATACTCTCCCCTTTCCTTTTTTTTCTGTCCTGCCTAAACAAGGCATATCCTTCTATATTACAGCCCAGTCGTGAGAACTGTTCAACCACGTTTCTGCTGATACCTATTACATCATACTTTTCATTCAATGCCATCATTTCCAATTCACCCATTTTGTCAGCCAGGCTTCTCGCATTTGCAAACATACATTTTAGATTATATCCTGTAATTTATTCGTACACTTTGATACACATTCCACCCTATCCCCTATGCTAGCCCCACCCCCTTTCCACCCACCACTGGCCTATCTACACCCTGCTTTCCTCCTGGACAATCTATCCCAGTGAGACTGCTAATACCCTCCCCCCCAAACCTAGTTTAAAATCTCCTCCAACCCTCTAGCCATCTTCCTCCCTAAAACAGCTGCACCACCATCAGTGAGGTGCAACCCAGTCTGCCCAGTTCTCAATATATATATATATCAAAAGTAAACTTGTAAGACTTTCTAAGAGATCTTTCACTCAAAGGGTTTTTTATTAACAATTTTGACCACATGAACCTTACCTCCAGCCTATATCAAAGTAGACAGTTTCTAAGTTTCTTAAGCATTTTTTTCTGTAAAGATATTTTAACTGTCTTACTTAATTAGCTGAAAAAGTTATATAATCAGTTTTAAGTTAAAAAGTAAAAATAAACCAAAAAATCATTTTTAGGTATTTCAAATGCTTGTTCGTGCTATCATAATAAAAAGAAAGACCTTTGCCATTATCCATCTTTAAAGTGTAAAGAAAAAGAAACAGTAACCATTCTAACAGAATTCATTTATAAATTGAATATACTGTATGCTTATTTGATCTCAACTTAAAAGAAGCTTCAGATGATCAGCTCTAGTTGGAAGGATTTGAGTAAATTAAATACTTGCATAAAATAAAACATGTAAAGAATGTTTGGAAGTTTCTATTTAGAAGAAAGTGTTTTCAAAGACCAATTGTATTCGATAGATCTGTGTGTGTGAGATACTGAACATTCACCAAATCAAAGCTAATTTTACAACATTCTGTAACCAAAGACAACCACAAGACAATTCCTGCCTAAAATCATACTGTACTGCAATTACCGAAAAAATAATTAAAGGTCAACTAGACCCATTTTTACAGATTAAATAGGTGTAATTGACAGCCACTTGTAATGCCTACAAGCTTTCAAACCTAATTGCTCGACTTCAATCACAATTGTACCTGTCCTACAATTATTGTACTTATGTTTTTCATGTTTCATAATCATAACCAGCGTCACTGTTATGTGAAAGAGACATCCTATTACATAAAAAAGTGCCCTGAAATGCTTTATCAGGAAATTACCATTTTGCTGCAACAGTATTAATGAATTATTAACTTGTTGTACCATTATCATGTAAATCCTAGTGTCCTGTACCAGAAGAGAAAATTTCCAGTTTGCTATACCAGTATCATATAATCCAAAGTAACTGTAGTTTTAGTAGTATCAGGAAATTACCTGTTTGCTCTACTAGTAGCAGGAAATAACCATTTTGCTATAACAGTACAATAAAATCACCAGTTTGCTGTACAAGTATCATGAATTTCCCACTTTGCTATATTAGTAGTATACTTTGCTATACCATTATCAGGGAATTAGCTGTAAAAAAAATAGTAGCTCCCAGTTTGCTGTACCAGCATTTGGGAATTCCCCTTTTGCTTTAACAGTATAAGAAAAATCTCAGTTTGCTGTACCAGTATCAAAAATTCCCACTCTGCTGTACCAGTATTAGGGTATTCCCATTTTGCAGTATTAGTATCAAAAAATTCCATATTTGCTTTACTTTTATCAGGAAATTCCCAAATTGCTTTACCAGTATTATAAAATTCCCAGTTTGCTAAACCAGTATCATGAAATTCATAGTTATGGTACCAGTATCAGAAAATTCCTAGTTTTCCGTACCAGTATCATCAAATTCATAGTTATTGTACGAGTATCAGGAAATTACCAGTCTGCTGTACAGGTATAAGGAAATTTCCAGTTTGCTGTACAATTAGCAGCACATTACCAGTTTCCTGTACCAGTATAACACATTTCCTAGTTAGCTATACCAGCATCCGGAAATTTCCATTTTGCTTTAATAATACCAGGCAATTCCTACTTTGCTTTACCACTATTAGGAAATTCACAGTTTGTTGAACAAGTACCACAAAATTATCAGTTTGCAGTTTGTTGTACCAATATTATGAAATCCATAGTTTGCTGTACCAGTATAAGGAAAATCTGATTTGTAAAAGGTAAAATGGGGGGGGGGTTACAAATATGATTAGTTGTCACTGTAAAACTCTATCAGCCCAATTTAAAGATGGAATGGTATTTAAAAAAACAGCAGATGTTAATTTAATATAAAATAGAATGGTGTATCTTATAGCTAATATTTAGTAAGCATAGTATAAAAATTATTTATTTGTCATATCTTTGGAGGTTAATTACAATTTTACCTACTGTGCATATACAATTGACTGTTGGAGACAGTTGTGCTCAACATGTGACATTAAGCTGGCCAATTGTTTAATAAACCCTGTAAAATGTATTACATTTCTTTGCTTGATCATGCTTTGATATAATTACATTTGCTTTGTTCATAATCTTTTCTTTATCACCACCTGAGACAAATTGTATTGTATCATCCTAGTATACAGTATAGTACCTGAAACTCCTAGAAACAATTATGAGGCACTTTTTCCAACATATTAAAAAGAGTAGATGTGATCAAGGCTGTTAATGGTCACAAAAGATTTAAACCCATACTACCCAATGTAATATTTGTTTAATATGGGTTTAAGGCGTACCTTATACTGATACAGCAAACTGTTACTTTCCTAATATGTGTACAGCAAACTATGAATTTCTGGATAATGGTAAAGAAAACTAGGGATTTCATGATAATGGTACAGCAAAGTGGGAATGCCCTAATACTGGTATGGGAAACTGTGAATTTCCTGATACTGATACAGCAAATTAGGAATTTTCTGATGCTGATAATGCAAATTGTGAATTCCCCAATACTGGGAATTCCCTAATACGTTCACAGCAAATTGTGAATTTCCTGCTATTGGTACAGCAAACTGGTAATTTCCTGAAACTGATATAGAAACTGAAAATTCAACAATACTGCTAAAGCAAACTAGGAATTTAATGATGCTAGTATAGTAAACAGGTAATTTCCTCATACTGATAAAGCAAACTGGAAAACACATGATAATGCTACAGCAATCTGTGAATTTCCTGATACTGGTAAAGCCAACTAGGAATTTTTTGATACTGCAAACTGTGAATTACACAATGGTAATGGTTAGGGATGGACGGTTCGCGGATCCGAACCCGGATCCGCCGCGGATTTATCCCGTTCGCGAACGGCGGATTTTTCCGGATTTTCCGCCTTCCGAACTTCCGAACCGCGGATTTCTCGTATTTTCGAAAATTTTAGAAGTTACGAGATTTCTCGTATTTTTGAAAATTTTCGAAAATACGTATTTTTGAAAATTTTCGAAATTACGAGGATTACTCGTATTTTCGAAATACGTATTTTAGAAAATTTTCAAAATTAAGAGGATTACTCGTATTTTCGAAATACGTATTTTCGAAAATTTTCGAAATTACGAGGATTCACGTATTTTCGAGGATATTTTTCATTTTGATGGGTCCGCTCGCGGATTTTCGAATTTTCGAATTTTTCTGAAAATTTGCGGATCCTCGAGTGGACCGGATTTTGCGAAGTTCAGACATCTCTTGTAATGGTACAGCAAACCAAGAATTTCCTGATACAGGTATAGCAAACAGGACATTTTCTAATATTGGTACAGCAAGCTGAATTTCCTGATAATGGTACAGCAAACTATTAATTTGCTGATACTGATATAGCAAATTAGGAATTACATGATAATGCTAAAGCAAACAGGTAATTCCCTGATACTGGTAAAGCAAACTATGAATTTCATGATACTGGTAACACATACTGTGAATTTCATAATACTAGTACAGCAAACTGGTAATATCCTGCTAATTACCCGTAAATTTTTTGATACCTGTACAGCAAACTGGTAATTCTATGATACTAGCAAGCAAATTAGGATTTTCCTGATACTGTTACACCAAATTAGGAATGTTCTAAAACTGGAATAGCAAATTAGGAATTCATTGATACTAGTATAACATTAATCAGACTAATTATTCACTTGAAAGCAATTAGACTCTTTACTGCATTTCTAGGCACATATACATTTCTGGCTAAATCTACCTTTAAGCTCTTACTATTTATTGTGGTTAACGTAAAGATGTTTAATGCATAATTAGACTATTCCATTTATGTACACTTTGGTATGAAAAGACACATACTTAAATAAATTTGGATTGACGAATACATGTTAAACATTTTGGACGCAGCTCTAGATAAGTCAGAACAGGTCAATACCAGTGGGGGGAGAGCTCCACTACTCATGCCAGAGTCCTCTCCGAGAACCAGGAAGTGGCAGGTATGGATTACACACAGACAGGCTCCTACTCTTCATTTTTCTGTGCTTTCATCAGGCCCTGCAGGAGAACCATAACGAGCAGAAGATAAATATAAGGATCATTTAAAACTAAACAGTGGGGCAAATTTTAGTTGGGGGATGGACTGTCTGCTTTAGCAAGATTTTTCTGCTTTAAATTATTTTAAATATTTTTTTATAGTACTTTAGGTACTTTTTTTATAGTAATTATTTTAAGTACTTAAAATAAATGCAATTCCATTGTAATCAATAAGAAAAAAATTGTTTTATTTTTAACAAAGGATGATTTATTTTGCAAGACATGGATGCCATCAAAGGAAATTAAAGTATACACAAGCTTTGCTTAAATTGGGAAGATTCTAACTTTAAAAGGCATATTTTGGTTCCCTTGTATGACTTTTTTGTATTTTGTTATTGTACGGTGCTGTGTCCCCAATACGTAATTAATGCAATTGACCAGAGGAACTGGTACATTCTTTAGTTTATGAGGTTAATTTGCTTGGTTTCTAACAGAGATGAACAAAACTAGCAGGTTTCATTGCAACAGTGGTTCTGTGGAACCTATTGAAGTTCTGAAAATTGAATTGAATTTTTACAGTTTTTAATCTGAACTTTTAAACACAATTTTTTTTCCTACTTATCGCATCCCTGCATACCATGTAATTACTTTACTGTGGCTGTGTCTCACTGTCAATTTTACCTTGCTCTTTAGGTTCCATTTAATTTTCACCCTTCTATACTACTGTCCTCATCTGTCCTTCTCCTGTGCTCTGTTCAGTCCCTTGCTAACTAATCCACTTTTATACATGTCCGTTTTTGTTCTAATTTTTTTTACCTTCTCACCCTTACTGAAACCTGGCTCTCCAAACATTATTCTACTATTGAGGCTTTACAGTCTTGTATCCTATCCCTTATCCTTTCCCACCTGGACTATTGTAACTTTACCTTACTAGCCTTCCTGTTTACCATCTTTCTCCACCTCAGTCAATAACATAAATCTCACCAGTTTTGTTCAGTTCTCACTATGGTACTTCTACCCTTCCCTATATAGCTGTATGTTACCCACCTAATTAGATTGTACACTCTATGGAGCAGGGACCTCTTTTCTCATACGTCTAATACATTAGGGGTAGACCCCCCAATAAGAACCCCTCTCTCACTTGTGCCACTACCAGTATTAATCACAATCCTCCTATGATGCAGACCACCATTGTTAATGTGCCTTAAACATACTTTACAAAAACACATATAGATTTATATACATAAAGTGTAAAAACAATCATGTAATGAACCCCCCTTTTCCCTCAGTCTATGAATAAGACTTGTGCAACTGGGATGGGTGTAATATAATTAGCCAGTATGGCCAGTCTCCCAAAAGCCAGATGGCCCTTTAACCCACATGAAAATAGATCTTACTCGGACTTATGTGAAGTAGCAGACTTAAGCACTTAGAGTATACATGACAGTATCCTACCACATTCCTTTGTACCGCAGTCCCCACTGTGGTTCATCTGTCTCTTCACCCACCTATGCTGCTCTCACAACCTGTGGTGTTTCTGGCTCAACATAGACCAATCCTCTAGCTCCATACCGTGCTATGCTCATGCTCTTCCTTCTTCATCTTTTCTCATGTTGTATGGTTTTAACACTTGTATACTTTTTAAAATACACAATTATTCATGTATTAATTATAAAATGTTGTCCCCTTTTTGTATGACTTTTTGCATTATAATATTCTATGAAACATTATTACCATGACCTGCATAAAAGCATTTGACATCTGCATCATAATTCTAAATGATCATTGGTGTTTCTCAATGGTGGTGAGTGGTGACACCCCAATGTATAAGAAACCCAAAAACCTTTAAAAAATACAAAAAAACAAATACAAGCATTTAGAATATAAACAATAACCCCTATAGCGTAGGTTACTTTAAATGCGTAAGTTAAGGGTTAGGGTGAGTATGCAAAAAAGTGACAACTTTTGAAATATTGAAGGAAACATTCAAACTATTAAAGTGATGCAGAAAAAAGTAATTATAAGATTATTTATTTTTTTAAAGTTTAAGGGATATTCTATTCTATCTATTAATATTCACAGCAATATTTATCATGTGGGACTCTGTTGATATAGATTACAAATATCTATACAGTTCGATCAATTACACACAAATCCTGATCTTGAATTAAATATCTTAAATGTAATATTAAGATTAAATCTGACATATTGTTTATTTATTTATATATATATATATATATAGTATTAATAGCATATAGCATTCTAGTCAGCAACATTTTTTAAATAGATGTTTTGGTGTCCTATGAATAAATATATATATCTATATATATAATATCTTCAGGTTCAAATGCACTCATCCAATATACCATGTTACTATATTCAGGTGCCTCCAGGTCACACAGCTCCCATTCGCTATGTGTAATATTATGGTTCAAATTCGAATATAATTCCCGGGACACTGTGTCTTGTGAAAACCAATCACTCTTTATTCAAACGTTTCGACGTCTCGCAGGACGTCTTCATCCTGCGTCCTGCGTCTGAGGACGGCCGACACCAAGACCGAAACGCGTTGATATAATAAATTACCACGATATTTGTAACAAGTCCCACGAGTGCTCCTTCTCCAGAAACATAATATATAATATATATATAATATATATATATATATATATATATATGTATTATTCATAGGACACCAAAACATCTATTTAAAAAATGTTGCTGACTAGAATGCTATATGCTATTAATACTGTAGGTTGAAATGATTTTTCTCTGACGGTCATTGAGAATACAAACATTGTTTTTTTGTAAAAAAAAAAACAAAAAAAAAAACCTTGCTGTAAAAGTAAAAGTCACCACAACTCTCCTACATAGAAATTCAAAATATACAGAGTAGCATAAAAAAAAATAATGATAGAATCAGTGAATGAATCATTCATACAGTAACTGAAGGTTGATTGCAACTTGTGCCTATTTACAATAAATTATTCAACTTGGTATCAATTGCTGTGAATTCAACTGGACAATTTCTGCATTGATGGATATGTTCATTTTGGTATCATACAACACAGAAAAAGCATAGCGAATCATGTTTATATTTCTGCTTATTGTGCATTTTTTTCATTTTATGCATTTTCTCTACTCCATTTTTATCTGTCCATATTGTAATTAAGATTTATTCTTAATTACAAGCAATAAGCATACAACATACCATGGACAGACCACTAAAAATATTTTTTATGAAGATGTAAAGTGTAGATCCTTGTAGAAGAAAGCAGTAAGGTATTGGAAAGAATTAGCAAGGAATAAAGTTGGAGCTGGGTACAGGATACAAGGAAACAAGACGAACAGAAGAACTATGCATTTAACAAAAGCAAAAAATGGCAATACGCTACACACTCATAAACAGCAGATGTAAATAGCCATAGACTAGACTGACAGTAAACAAGAACTGGAGACAAGGCAATTAGCTAGTTGATTTTTGAACAGCTGAGCATATTATGTTTCTCCTGTCTGAAAACTCCAGGATATCACAGGAGCTGAAACCCACAGGTGAACAGCCCCAGTAGACATAAGGCAATCAGATCATACAGAAAGCTGCAGGTCCAAGGCTGATATTCAGGAATGGTACAACAGATGTCCTATGATAAGTGTGAAATTGTGCTACTCTATGGTATCATTTACCCAGAAGTTCTAGAAAAAAAATCATATAAAGCAAAACCAAATTGTGGAAAAATTGACTAATTATCCAACATGCTTTGATGCTTTTTGCAAAGCAGGATGCTCATTCGCATCTTTTATCCCCATATAATAAAGTAAATTTATTCATAAACATTTGTTTAAAATCTATAAAGGTTTAAAGGACAATAATAGCATCCACACCCTCCACACCCTCCATTGAAATAAAACCCTCAATTAAATAAAAACAAAACCACTAGATCCTCACACCTTGGTTTAGCTTTTATCTCCAGAGGTACCTGTTATAATTTCAATTACGGCATATTGTTCCCCGTGTCCGCCTCTCTGACAGGCTGTCCTATTGGTCAACGAAGAAAGTGGGAACAGCGCACCAGCAATTGCAATTACAACACGTTAGTGCTGGAGCTAGAATCTAAACCTAAGGATGAGGACCTAGCAGTTTAGGTCCTCACCCTGGGTACTCAAAGGGCTAAAGAAGAGGATTGGGCTGAGATGAGTATAGGGTCCTTTAATACCAAGCCACAAGCACAGTCACTTTTTAGTATAGCATGTAATCCCTGTGAATCTTGACTTCCATATGGGCTAAATGGAAAATAACATTTGCAAAAGCAATTGTAATTTAATCAATTTAAATGAGTACGTAAATTATTTCCAACTTAAATGATTTTTTGCATAAAATCAACAAGCTCGATGTTAAGCAGTCTTTTTCTTTTTACAGAGTTTTCAGAAAGTGTTTGAAAATGTTATATAAAAATAATTGATGCTAGAATTGTTACACTATAAATTATTAATAGCCGTTCCTAGAAAATGACACAAATTCAAGCTAGTTAATGGATGCAATCAATATTTTTGTTTCCCTCTCCTATGGACACCTTAAGATGAGAAATGTTCTCCTTTTTAGGCTTGGGGATAGCTTTAAAAAAAGGATTTGGGGCAAGGCTTATGATGCAGCTCATATGTCCTGTCCTAGCAGCAGCATACAAGATGCTGAGACTTGCTGGTGCTGACAGTGTAAGAAAGCAGCACCCATATATTGCTTCTAGTCTGGATAGATTGCAGCTAGGAGCATGATTTGAAGTGTTTTTAAAAGGTATGAGTGTGCTCTTTCTAATTTAATAAAACTAACAAAACCACATTACTGGTGTTTGTAAACATTTCAGCTATTGACTAAAACCTAAAGGACAATGTATTGTATGGTAATATTATTTTAATGATTTAAATTTAGGTGATCCCTCATGCAATGAGAAATTAATTGTTAGACGACAGTTTTCTTTAAGACTGCAGATGTTTACATTCCATTTACTCTTGTACACAAAGGAAGACTATCTATAAAAATACTTTCAAAACAATCTGAAATTTATATAGAGAAAAATCATTTTCAGTCCATTTTTAGCAGCAAAATAGATTACGCTCTGAGGTGGTGAACCTTACAAGAAAAGTTAAGATTTATAATTCAATTTAAGTCAAGAAAAAAAGAACTTCTCTGTAATTCTATTTCTATATTTCTATTCCGGTTTACCGAATTCCATATTGGAGAACCCACTATTGCTATTAGTTGACCAGTTTTTACTAGTAGAGATTGTTAGGCAAGCAGAATTTGATTGGAGTACCTAAGATTTAAATGAGATAGGGAGACTTGTCTACAGCTTCCCTTTAAAAAAGTAAAACTTTGCCATTCCCATTACAACATAAACGCCCAGCATTAGATCTCATCCCAGAAGAGGTTGCATCTTTCAGGCAGGTCTTTAAGTTTCCAAGGGTGGAAATATACTAAGGATCTAGAACTTTCATTACAGCATCCTAACTGCAAGGTAAAAATATCATACATTTGTTGTAGCTTGCAATAATAGTCATGGAAAACTTTATTGCAACTGTGTTGAAAGAGTACAAATTATAATATGTTACATAAAGTAGTTGTTTTTATTATACCTTGATATAAGTAGAATGCATTTCAGTAATTTTTGCTAAAAACAGTGACTGCAACAGCTATTTATTTGTTTCATGGCTGTGTAAAAGCAACAATTTTCACCTTAAAAATAATAATAGCCTATTTCTCTTTCATAGTTATGTTTGGCTTCCAAACATTGTCACTATATGATCATCTTCAGTCATCCCTTGTAAACCCCAACAAAGAAGCAGCTGTCATCCAGCAGACTGTCATGCATGACCTCACTTGTAGTGATGTCAGTCTAACCTGACAATCTTTTGAAGCAATATTTGTATCAGCTGATGTTAATAAAAAAATCCTTTATAAAAAACTGCATGGCATCTCTAAACAAACCACTGTACACACAAAATTTCCTATTTTATAATTTTTTTTGTTGATACTAATAAAAGAAAGATAAAATAAAAGCAAACAATAAAAAAAAGGAAGCAGGTGGGGTAAAGGGGTTTGAATTGCTTCCTGAATCAAACAAGATCAACAAGCTTTAAATGTATTAATACCAGTCATTTTTAATATTTTTGTAGTTACCAGTGCAAGCTAATTAATGAAATTGCCATTACACAATCAGCTGGTAGACAGTTTTACCATTTTCATTTTACAGAAACATGTCTAAAAATAAAACTTTTTTCTAATCTTAAAGGATGTCCTTGTAGCTTCTGAAAGTATCATTATTGAACAATGCACTAAAAAGTATATTGTATGAAACTATTAATATATTTGTATAAAGTTCATCAGTGTAAAAATCCCAACATGTCTGCATAGTCAGGCCCCAAAAAATATTAATTTAGTAGCCCTCTCTGAACTGTTTCCATTTACAGATGTTTCCTCCTGTTATATACAGAATTGCACTAGTGCTTTGTAGGATGGCCGGTTCGCGGAACCGAACCCGGATCTGCCGCGATTTATCCCGTTCGCGAACGGCGGATTTTTCCGCCTTCCGAACTTCCTATTCACGGATTTTAGTATTTTCGAAATTTTCGAAATTACGAGTTTTATGTATTTTTGAAAATTTTCAAAATACGAAAAACACGTAATTTCGAAATTTTCGAAAATACAGGATTTCTCTATTTCCTAAATACGTATTTTCGAAAATTTTCGAAACGAGGATTATCGTATTTTCGAAATACATATTTTGAAAATACTATTTCTGTATTTCGAAAATTTTCGAAAATACGCGAACCCCGTAATTTAGAAAATTTTCGAAAATGAAAAATCTCGTAATTTTGAGGGTATTTTTATTTTGATGGGTCAGTTCGCGGGATTTTCTAATTTTCTAATTTTTTAGAAAATTCGCGGATCCTCGAGCGGACCGGATTTTGCGAAGTTCGGACATCTCTAGTGCTTGTAAGAAGGAAGAGTAATATTTCTCTCCCTAACATCTAGAACCTTCTTGATAAAGAAAATCAGGGAGATTACCCAAATGAGTATTAACCTTTTTCTGACTTCTGGTATTGAAATGTGAGCGTGACTTTATCTCCAAAAGTATGAGCTGTGGCTCTCTGTAAAAATGGCTTGCTCACTCTAACCATTGGTGATTGGCATTGTTAGCTACAGCTAAGTCTGATATCTAATACCCCCAAATTGTTTTCCAACAGAGATTCATTTAGCTTAGATCCTTTATAGTATAGGCAGCAAAAGCCTAGTTAAATCACAAATGCATACCTTACATTTATCAGCATATGCCACTTTATATAAGTATAAATACCTAAATACAAAAACCCTATTTGTCATAGAAAGTGACTAACCAGGGAGGAAAACATTAATGTGACAAGTTACTGTTCACCACTTTACGTGCCCCAGCATGACTATCTGTTTTTCTCGTTAACATTAAAAGAGATAGTTCACAGGCGCAGTAAAGCGAGGGGAGCTGTCAGGATTTTCTACCTCCCAAAGTAAGATCTATTGCCAAAGCCATAACATCCTTTTAAATAAATAAATAGGAATTTCTATTGTCCATATAATCGCTCAATGTTATATACCATGAGTTTATTCCATATTTTTATAGGTTTTCGATATTTCAGTGCCATTCATCTTCTTGGTTGTCTTGATGGTCCTTATGTTGTATAAACTTAATCTGTTAATTTACACAGTTAAAATCATAACACAAAAAAATCATATACAAAGTAATTACCTGATAGCATACAGGACATACTGTATATACAGATGCACACAACATATATGCACAATGTGTCAGTGTGAACACAAAAATATATAGTATGCCTCATATGATTAGCTGAGGATCAAGTCAGCAATTTACTGTACTTTTTAGTTAGAATTTACAGTTATAAAATGTAAAAAGTTTGCTTTTATGGGGGGGGGTGAAAATAATCCAGTGTTCAGAATTATTCTCTCAATCTGCACTAATTCTGCCTCATATCAAATAAATTGAAAGATTGAAAAAAATCCTGTTGCAGATTTGCAGGACACATACAGATTTCATTCTAATGAAAATACATTTGGGTCTTCATGCTTTCTCATTGTTACAGTGGTTTTGGCCGTAATACAGAAATAGCAGTAAGAAAGTTACATCTTTATTCATTTGGGAATATCTTTAATTAGAATAATCTGAAACATTGTCAAGGATTTCATGAGCATGCACAAATTCCAAAATAAAAATCTAGGGTTCACACTGAAACCCTATATTATGTTTTATTCAGACATAGACAGGTAAGAACTGGTATATGTGTTGCAGAGATCCCTTAATCAGATGTTCATCTGTAAAAGCAAAAGCACAGAAATTAAATATTTTTCAAAATGTTCAAAACTCTGAACTTTTCATCGTAAATTAGAAAACTTGAAAATAAAATTTGAAACTTTCTACTCTCTGTTGAAATATCAAAAATATCTGTAGAAAATGCTATCAATAATTCCGATATAATTGTTGCGGCAATATCGCCATGAGCATGCGTACATGGTATGTATCACACCGTGAACAAGCAAGTTGTGGCATGATGATGTCAGTGCGCGCACAATTGTGGCAACGTCACCACAACCGCGCATGCGCATGACGTCAGGCATAACCTCTGCGAACATGACAGTATTTGCTTTAGCAAAGAGATTTGGTCAATCTCGTGGGGGCTGAGCTGAAAACAGAGACAGAAGGAAGAAGACAGAACCTTTCAATGAGTTAAAGGTAGGGTATAGGAAAGTGCTAGAAAAAAAACCCCCAACACTTTACATTTAAAGCCTAAGCTATTTCTTCATAGAGTGCAAGAACTGCTGTCTGCAATGTGGATGGAAGATGGCAAGCAGTAAATAAAAGTAGATAAGTAGTTTAGACAGTCAAGTCACATATTAGAGAAGGACACATTTTGCTTATATGAAGCGAATCATGTCCAGCTAAGGCCCAGCACCTTCTTGTTTGCATTTGCCTATATACTATGTGACTGGAATGTAGATACCTTTAGCCTGTGTGCTGATGTACTGCTTTTACTATTGAGACTAATTGAGATGACTGTTTTTACATTTTATGATGCTTTATAAGACTATCCCTGTGTAAATAAAGTACTTTATTATACTCTCTCTAAATGTTGATTTGTGTTGTTTCTTTGCTTTGTATAGGGACAATGGACAACATGCTTAGGTTGTTTCTCTCCCAGATTTACCGATCCCAGTTGCATTTATTGGCATTCTCTAAAATAGTAATGTACAAAGTAGAAGGGGCACAGTGCACCTAAAATGAAATGGTAAGCATTGGGTACACAAAAAGACAAATGCAACACTTAAAGGATAAGTGCACTGTAAAATCAAGTTATGTTCATTTGGAAGCTGCAGCTTTAAAAATACCGTTGGCATATTTTTTTTTTACCTATTCCCCTCCAGAGCTAGCTTTGTGCCTTGAAAGTTGCTGACATCTGTGTACTGGTTTGCTGAATGTTAAGATCCGCCCCTCTGAGATTTCCTCTGCTTTCTCCTGCTTAAGCCTCAAACAGTAATGCCTGTGAGTTCTGTGCACCTCCTGCTTGAGCCTCAAACAGAATGCCTATGAGTTCCGTGCACACGCACGTGCACGGACTCACAGGCATTACTGTTTGAGGCTCAACCAGGAGAAAGCAGAGGAAATCTCAGAGGGGCGGAGCTTAATATTCAACAAACCGTAACAAGATGTCAGCATCTATATGCATAGTTTGAAAATGGTACCCCTAATGGACTATCTGTTAGGGTCAAACTTCTATGGCTCCCTCCTCGCTTTCTGCAGTATGAACTCTGGATAATGTGAGCTCTAGATTAGAGGTCATAGCATCCAGTTGTAATTCCAAATCCTTAGGGTCATTGCAGATATGTGCTACCAACATGAATTGGGATTGGGAAGGCCTTTGAATACATGAGGTGGGTGGAAGCTGTGCCCAGATAGGAGGGGTGTTTGACAAATAAGGAGGTACTGATGTTACTTTCAGTAATATTGATTCGTACATCCAGAAAATGTGCAGAGGTGCTAGATATTCTGGGTAAAGATAATCTTATTATCAAGGCTATTCAAGAATACAATGAAGTCACTGGCTCTATCTAGTGGACCATCCATATTATAAAGACATCATCAATGTATCGAAAAAAATTGTTTGCAATGTACAGAAACAATCATTGGTATAGACAAGGTGTTTTTCGAGGAAGCCTTTGTACAAATTGGCGTAGGAGGGGCTACAGGGCTACCCATCGCCATACCCACGTTTGCAGGAAAAGGTCCTGTTCAAATTTGAAATAGTTATTATTCAGTATAAAATCAAGGCAGTCAATCAAAAATTCCCTAGGAGGGAACCAGAAATCACATAGGGATAAAAGTGTCGAACAGCTTCAAGTCCTTTAGAATGTTCGATATTGTTATACAGAGAGGTGATATCAGCTGTAATCAGTTACCAATCATTATTCCATGGGCCAACTGTATGAAGTTTGTCAGCTTAAAGTTTGTGTCTTTAAGAAAAGAGGGAAGTTTGTTAACTATGGGTTTCAAGAAGTAATCGCAGAAAGATGATAATGGTTGGGCGATGGAGCATATTGAGGATACAATACGATGGAATAGAGGAAGGACAGGGTCCTTATGTATTTTAGGAAGACCATATAAAACTGATTTTCTGGGTTTTCTCATTATAGAGGAACTAAAGGTGTTTGGTCATACCCTACGATTTGAACTCAGTAGTGTCCATGTCCAGCAAATTTTTGAGCTTTAAGTGTAGCAAAGGTGGGTCTTTGTCAAGTTTAGAGTAAGATCCAATGAATAAATTAAATACATAGGTGATTAAGATGAGTGCATGGGTCTTTCCTACGTTATGCATGGACCACCAATCATGGCCTGCCATTGCACTCAGCAATAACAACATGAACTACTACAAGTATGTGCAGGATACTCCTACTGCTTGCTTTTACATTGAAACTATGTTCTGGACCTCTCTAAGTTTTGGACTTTTAGAATTACTCAATATTATTTGGGTGAGGCAGTGAAACCCAGAGTATCAAAGGATATTTTGGTACGAATTTTTATTTCTGAATAGGTGTAAGAGCTACCAGCCCTGTGTCTGTGGCCTGAAAGTGTTTAGACCTTGCTCTGCATTAATGACATGGTTCTAAAAACAGGCACAAGCTTTATAAAGAGCTTTAATTGATCAGTTGTTTTATGCAGAAAAATACATTTATACATTTCTGTAGGAAAAATCCTATAGTTTAGAAACAAACAGGATAGAAAATGTATTTTAAAGGAGAATTTAATGGGCAGTGATAGCAGTCTATTTATTTTTTGTAGGAATTTTGTTGTTAAAAAAAATCAAATGGGGAATACATCACTATACATTTTAATGTGGTGTTTTGACAAAATTCATTGTTAAAAAAAAGTAAAAGTGTAGTTAAGCTGCAATTACAAGGAGACAGTGCATAAATGGTGATTTGTACGTTTAATTACAGAAATCACTTAAGCTGTTGTTATATACTGTGCACGTGGGATGGCAGGATGAAAAATTAACCAACACCACTGCTCCTCTTTTTTTCTTTATCTTTACTTTTGTCACAAAAAAAAAAATGCAAATGATTGACAACAATACAAGGTAAATCTAGGATGGTATAAATGCACATACAACCCAAAACAGCCAATATATGCAGCTCTAAGAATCAAGAAAGTTAAACAGGACCAAGACCAAACCTCAAAAACATTATTTCTTTCAACCTTGTACTGGAGACTTAAAGGTAAAGGGAAGGTAAGAATGAACTTTTGTGGGAGGTGTGGGCATGCCTTAATTATTATCATGTAGGCTAACCACAAAGGAAGCTGCCTAGAAGAGGAGGTGAATATACTTTATTGTGAATGACTAGTGAAATGTCTTTTAAGAACTAAACTTCAAGTCCAGTTGATCTAATAGGAAGGAAAGGCAAAATTTTTTTGTTTCACACAAGCTTTGCCATGCGATGCAATAACAGCTACCATCCTTTCTGTGATAAAACCCACACTAACTGTGTCAATGTGGTAAGTGTTAGCATGGGTAAAGACATCTTTTATGGTGTATGCAGCTTAATCGGAAATACCAGGTCTTAAACACATGCACAGGATAAACCTAATTTTGGAAAGCACCAATTTTCTGCATATGGAAACCAGAAAGGTAAGTAGTTATAGAGGCTGATATAGCATCACCCCTATTGGTTCAAAAGCAAAATTGCAGAAAAAAAATGTTATTTTTATGCTTTAGACAATGATAAAGAATTGTGCACTTGATGTAATTCAGGAGCAGTGATCTATACAAGAACTGCACTTTTAGGTTGACCAGGGGAAATAGTAGAAAAAGAACATGGCACTGACAAAACAACTATATAACTGTAGCAATGGTAGGGTAGATTATTCCATATTCAAACACATTATATATTTAACACATTATATTGGCTATAGTAGATCTGCCAGAATGGCATAATTCGTAACAAAAAGGTTGGGGAGAACAAACCCCAACATATAAAGGCAGCTCCACAGGCTCTATAATTATCACTTAGTAAAACCATTTTCTCAACTCTGAATTCAAGTGTAGAAATAATTTCTAGAACATTTTAGAAAAAGTATCCAAAACTCCTTCTGTACATACTAGGTACCTTGTGTTTGTTTCCCAGTCCCCTTATGCTAAGCTGCAAAGGGGGGGGGGGGAATTCTGGCTTCAGAAACACCACCATCCCATGGGTTTCAGCCCCCACCCCCAGGTTAAGACAAATTCTCTCATATACATAGAAAACACCCACCCCCATTTTTATGCAGTTATTATGCACATACTCTACAGGTTTTTTGCAGAAGCACACAGCAGCTTGTCCGCTACCATGGTCTATCTAGCCAGGTCCTGGTTATGCAGTGTGCAATGTAAATATTGTCCTAGGGTGAAGGGAGGTGTTCATTCTTAAGGATTAATTGGCACGCTACTGTGTAGAAGCACGCTGATTATAAGGTTATTATCTACAGTTGGGCCAAATAGAAAGTAACACAAGGGGGGATTATAACCCTATTATAGCAGAATGTGATTAAAGAAGTTTTGCATCACAGTCCCAAATACAGAAGTTTACCTTAGAACTACTGCAGAGCTTTGCAAATGATCAATATTAGGAGAGGCTGCAAATCCGTTTAAAACATCTTCAAAGAAATAGATTGCTTTAAAACACACTTTATGGAGCTCTATAATTTGTTTCTACTACTGTTTTAATAATATTGCTGTTGTTAAGCTATAAAAGGGGCATATGAATGTGTATAATTAAGGCTATAAATGTCAGACTAAATCTTTTTTATCTGCCATCCGACCAGTTGTCAATTATTTAAATGTCAAGGCAAAAAAAAATCACCTAAGCACAAAAATTTTTTGACAGGTTAAAATTCCCAGTGGGAAACATAAAAGATCGATTGCAACCCTTCAAACTAGAGAATAAAATAAAAATAGCTAAGGGAAACCAATTCCATACATATTATCACATGCAGCTAGTTTATGGTAGTAAATTTATTACAAATAGTTAGAATACTAAAACCTGTCAGTGACAAAGGGATTGTTATAGATAGATTGGACACAGTAAAAACTCTGGGGACTCAGTAATGTCCACACATTTATGGGAAAGTAAGTTTTCTTTAACAATTTCCATTGTATTTTTCATTTATATCAACATATAAACATTTAATATAGTTTAAAGATTTGTCATTAACAGTAAAGTGAAAGTTCTCTTAAATATACTGTACTTTCCTAAAAAACAAAAAAAAACCAAAAAAACTGTTCTTTATTGTGTTTTGAAGATTATTTAAAACTATAATACAATGGATTTTGTATTACTCCTAACAAGTATATGAACATTTAACTGTGCTAAACAATAAATCTTACTGATTGTCATAATATGCCACCATTTCAATGATTAAGATCTTGCGAAAATTGCCAAGTCAACCATTAATTTTGTAATTGTAAAGTCAGTTGAGAAAATAGCAGCACCTAATCACATAGATAATCCACAACAAGCTCAAAGAAAAGTGCAGTTAAATTCCTAATTGTCTCGGCTTGAGAGCTGCAGTAACAAAATAATTGTTCTAAATTAGTTTCATGAACTGAATTTTTTAATTTCTGATCTGTCCACCATGTGCAATTCAATGCATTAGCCAGGCTTGTGAAGAGCATGCCACTGATGAACTCTAAAGTAGTGAAAACCACTGACAAATTTCTCACCATCTGTCAGTTTAATAGATGATTAAATATTTAGTATAGGCCCAGAGATCATTTTGCATGCATAGATGTACCTGTGAAATTTGGTAGTGGAGATATAATGGTCTTCTGCTGTTTTTGTGTTATTCATCTAGCCCATAATTCCAGTAAAAGGAAATATAATTGTTTTTATGACATTCTACATACTGAACTATTTCAGCAAACTACACAAGGTGAGCTGTAATAACGAATGATTAACTAGGTCTCAAGTCTCATATTCATGTCTTCAGTTTAGAAATTAAATGTTGAGCAAGTATATATAGGCTAAGCCATGGTTTTGGCCAGTTAGGCACAGTGGCAAATACACTATATTGCCAAAGTATTTAGATGCTGCTCTTTAAAAACATAAACTGTGATTGTGAATTGTTTGGAAATAACCTAGGGTAAAAGTTCATTAGGGATTTCCATTTTGGTGGTGGAGCCATCTGTATGACATTTTTTTATTATTCTTTTCCTAGCAAAAGATAAGCTGGTCGAATGTACAGAATGGACTCTTGCTGTGATGGCCTATGCTGTGATGGCTCACCGGTAAAGCACGTTTTAGAAATACACAGTCTGAACAATGGTGCCCAACAGGCAGCCCGATGGTGGTCACCCTGTTGATGACAGATTTTTTCCCCTTTGTTCCTGGTGTTGAGGGAGGGAGCGGGGCTGTCTCCGCTGCTGCAGGGAAAAACTGTGACCGCCCCTTTGAATCTTCTAATGGTGATCCTCACAAGACCTCCCCTCGGTTCCCAGCCTGCCGGCCCGGACCTGCCACACACCCCTGCACCCTGCCTCAGGTAGAACAGAAAAACCTAGGAGAGGGGGGTGGCATGCTCCCCTTCCTGTCCTCGACCTGTGAAGCCCCAGCAGTGTGTGTGTCTGTCTGTGTGTTTTAGTTGCTGTATGAGTGCCGTATGTCTGTGAGTGTCTGTGTGTTTTCCTGACAGTCTGTGTGTTTTGCCTGTATGTCGAGTACCCAATTGTTCGTGGTGCTCCAAAATTAGTACACACCTATGTTTAAATTGTCAAGCATGCAATGCCATCATACCAGTAAAACCTTTTCCCATCCTCTAAATGGAATTAAATTACCTTAAAAGATTATGCAACATGCGAACCACTGGGGTAATATATTCATTAAAATGCCCATGTGGAAAGTGTATGTGGGGAAAAACAAAAGAGAGATTAGTATAAGTATTGGTAACCATAAAAGAGCTATGTCTCTAGCTTGATGGCACTACTGATAAAAAGAGATATGAAACGTCTATTAGTAGACATTTACTAGAAAGGAGTAATAGAGCATCACAATTAAGATGGCTTATTCTAAAGGTGGTTAAAGGAACAAAGAGGGGGTAACTTTGACAAACGTCTAGTAAAAGGAAAATACCTTTGAATAGAGAAATTAGAAACCCTCCCAAGAGATCTCAATGAAGAGATCACTTGGTTTTCCTTCTTATAATTGATTTCAATATATATGAGATTTGGGTCTAATATGTATTAAGATAAGACTTTTTTTTATCTAATAGTCATTTACAGAATTTATTGCTATTGAGTTCACTTTTTTATATGGCACTCTGGCACTTTCCTTATGCTAATTTGTACTTAGCACACTCATTCAGGGGTGTCACTGTTCACTAGACAAGAGGTATTAAAACTCTGGAATATGCTGCTTGCACATTACCGAGAAGGGGGGCTTGAGCCCTCGAAAGTTGTGTTGATGTTTGGTTTGAATAAAATTCACTGTTCGTTTTGGAGTGGGACTCCAGGTCTTTATTTCCAGTGATTATTTTTAGTCCCTAGGAAGTGGGAAGTTGCTGGAGGTCTGTACTCATGTGGGTAGTGTGCACTTGGACTTATTTTCTGAGATATTTTGAAGTGTACTTCCACCCAATTGCACCTACCTGTGCCTAATCATGTTTTTTTACGACATAGCCAAAACCATGAATGAGAAGGCTACTACCATGGCATTCTCTGAAGCAGAAAAGAAAAATTTTGGGAAAAACAGATGGAAAACTATCCCCCAGCCCCTGAAAGGGATTGTAAAGGCAGGCTAGAAGCTGAGAAGGGAAAAGAAAAAAAAAAAAAAAAAAAAAAAAAAAAAAGTGAGCAAAAAAAAAAAAAAAAAAAAAAAAAAAAAAAAGAAAAAAGAGAAAAAAAAAAAAAAAAAGAAAGAAAAGGAAAATAGAAAAAAAAAAAAAGGCAAAAATAAAAAAAAAAAAAGAAAAAAAAAAGCAGAGCAAAAAAAAAAGAAAAAAGAAAAAAAAAAAAAA
This sequence comes from Hymenochirus boettgeri, assembly GCA_019447015.1. Lineage (NCBI taxonomy): Eukaryota > Metazoa > Chordata > Amphibia > Anura > Pipidae > Hymenochirus > Hymenochirus boettgeri. The sequence goes on along the minus strand of CM033471.1, from coordinate 121,024,410 downwards.
AGAAAAAAAAAATGGAAAAAAAGCAAACAAAAAGAAAAATAAAACATGAAAAAAAAAGAAGAAAAAAAAAAAAAAAAAAAAAAGCATAAGAATAAAAAAAACAAAAAAAAAAAAAAAAAAAAAAAAAAAAAAAAAGCAAAAAAAAAAAGAAAATTAAAAAAAAAGTAAAAAAAATAGAAATAAAAAAAAAAAAGCAAAGAAAGTAAAAAAAAAAAAAGCCAAACCCAAAAAAAAAAAAATAGAAAGAAAAAAAAAAAAAAAAAAAAAAAAAAAGTAAAAAAAAAAAAAAAAAAGCATAAAAAAAAAAAAAAAAAAAAAAAACAAAAAAAAGGAAAAAAAAGAAAAATAGAAAAGAGAAAGAGAAAGCAAAAAAAGAAAAAAAAAAGCAAAAAAAAAAAGCAAAGCAAAAAAAAAATAAGCAAAAAAAAAAAAAAAAAAAGAAAAAAAAAAACAAGCAAAAAATAGCAAAGAAGAAGAAAAGAAAAAAAAGAAAACAAACAAAAAAAAAAAAAAAAAACAAAAAGCATAAAAAGGCAAAAAGAAAAAAAAAAAAACAAAAAAAAAAAAAAAAAAAGCAAAAGAAGAAAAAAAAAAAAAGCAAAAAAAAAGCAAAAAAAGAAAAATAAAAAAAGCAAAGAAGGCAAAAAAAAAAAAAAAAAAAAAAAAAGCAAACAAAAGAAGAAATAAAAGCACGGCAGAAAAAAAAAACAGAAAAAGGCAACCGCCAAGGCAAAAAAAAAAAAAAATAAAAAAAAAAAAAAAAAACAAAATCAAAAAAAACCCCCCCCCCCCAACCACAAAAAAAATAAAAAAATCAAAAGCAAAAAAAATCAAATAAAAAATAAAAAAAAAAAAAAAAAAACAAAAATCAAAAAATAAAAAAAAAAACAAAAAAAATAAAATCAAAAAAAAATCAAAAAAAAAAAAAAATCAAAAAAAATAAAAAAAAATAAAAAAAAATAATAAAAGAAAAATCAAAAAAGAAAAAAATTAAAACAAAAAAAAAAAAAAAAACAAAAAAAAAAAAGAAAAAAAAATCAAAAATCAAAAAAAAAAAAAAAAATAAAAAAAAAAAAAAAAAAAATCAACCTCCAATTACATACACTCCTGAGAGAATATGCTTTAGCAGAATGTATCCAAGAGGACTAAGGGTTTATCTGTACACCATCAGATGACAATGAATATAAAGAAAAAATGGTACATGTACTAATAAATGTAGCATCAGCCTAATTTACCTCACTATTATTGAACAAGCTTGTTTCCAAAAAGTAAGACAAGAATATCCATCTACAGAACTTGAATTAAAAACCTGGTAACAATAGAAACCTCACAGGAATATTACCAACAATTGAACATCATGGGGGTTAGTCAATAAAAGTTCTTAATCGTTTAAAAATGGTGCTAATTTTGCCACAACCAACAGATGGTAGCGTTCAAATGGTACATAAGTTCGGATTGGTTGGGCAAAATTAGCACCATTTTAAACGATTTTTAAGAGTTTTTATGAATCCCTGCATTACTGCAGAGATAAAGGTAGACCCGATCAAGAGAAACTGGTTCAGATGCACTAGAAATATCAAAATTAAAAAGGTGTTTCAATAGAAACCTCGACCTCACACAAGGTTGCAAAAAAATCCGACTTTGTCCACTAATATATCCAGTGCCTCCCCTTAGAGACTTTTAGATAATGTAGGTTGCAAAACGTTTTTAAATCCCTTCCGTGGCAGACAGCACCACAGCAATTTAATCTAACTAGATAAGGAATATGCTACACTACATAATTTAAAAAACACTAAAGTATTATAATTTAAAAAGCTGGGACAAAGGGGGAGCAGTGATTATGGATCAAAGACTACTGTAAAGAAGCCAAAAGGACAACTGGGAACTGCTGAACACTATATTAAACTACAAGAGGGACCCACTTTGTAAAGTAGATACTGTGAGTTGTGGAAGCTTTTTTATCGGTAATCATCAACAAGAATGTTAAAGAGAATTTCTAATGTGAGAATCCCTATATACTGTTAGTTTTATATTTCCTTCCAAAATTCATAAAAGTGTGAACATCCCCACATGGTCATCCAATAGTCTCAGGAATGATTCCCCCTTCAAACCACCAAGATTTATATTAATTCCTTTTGTTCTTAAACCTAGTGGGAACACCTGACAAAGACTACCTCTAAGACACTAAAGGCATTCCTCAAAAACATTTAACAAAAAACATACAATGCTTTTCTGAAAACAATGTACAAATGAAAAAAGAGAAAATACCTCACACACAATGCAATAGTGTTCCCACACTTCTCAGTTAGCATCCATCCAAAAATGCAGGGTAAGTAAATAAAATATCAGAAAGAGAGTAAGGAACTACGCGGACGTAGGATATGCTTGCAAAAAAGGTGGTTTTATTTCTCCCACGACATGTTTCAAGCTCAACGTCACTATCTAGTGTATCAAGAGTCATTACTGATGTGTTGGGTACTATGGATATAGAACACTGTACACCTCTTATCCTTCATGAAGAAGGATTAACAGTGATTGAGGGTTTACTCCTTGATTTTTGTTATGACCCAGGATTGTCTGTTTATATGGACCTGTACTCATATGTCTCAAAGCAACCTTTTAGAGTTAAAAATACATGGTACCTACAGCACAGGAACCAGTATGGGGGCCCAAATTATTTTGCACCAGCCTATGCCAATTTGTTGTGAACGATTTTGAAAAAAAACAATGTAGTTCACTAATGGAATGTATGTTAAAACTTAATATACAGCACTATGTAAGATAATAGATGATATTTCTTTATTTGAAAAAGACTTAGCGTCAATGAGACAGAAAGCATAACACCCTATTAGCACCCAAAGGCCATCATCATAAAGTGTGAGTAAGGGCCTCCAATTCGCACATGTCTAGAAATAAGAAGGATTGTTACAGGAAGACAACCGGGTAGGTTTAGTTTAGAATGGAGGGCAATTAAAGAGAATTTTATTGATCATGGAATATTCTGCAAAATTACTATCTAAAGACCTAGAAAGCGTATTAGGTTATAGAATCGTAATGCATTACTTAACAAACAGAAATATAACCGCCAAACATGTTGATTCCACTTTACAATAACTTGAGGAAAGCAGATGGGTAGCTATTTTATAAATCCAACCACTAGTCTCTGATAAAAGAGAAAGAATGTTGGTAATGAGATAATACAGTGGAGTTTGACTCAAAAATCGAGTACCCAAGTGTTTTTTAGGGGGTCTAAAATTGGTTACATACCATGTTTAAATTGTCAAGCATGCATTCATACTATGGTAAAACCTTTTCCCACCTCAAAAGGAATGAAATTATGTTAAAAGAAACATTTGTGAACATATAAGAGATACTCTAGCTTTGATTGGCATACTGATAAAAAGAGATACGAAACGTATATTAGTATACAGTTTCTAGAAAGAACCACAATTGAGATGGCTTATTCTAGAGGCTGGTTAATGAGGAAAAAAATAGGAGGTGGAACTTTGACACACATCTACTCAGAGAACAATGCTTTGGATAGAAATTAGAAAACACTCTCCCAAGATGTCTCAAGAATAAATTAATTGGTCTTCCTTTATAACGGATTTCAATATGTATGAGGTTTGGGCGTCTTACATGTATTTATATATTATTATAAATTATCATTACTGTTTTAAAGCAATGCGTCAGTCAATCATTCAGTTCTTCTCCTGATTAGCAAACTTTGTTTTTAATTATATGAACTCCTCTAGGGATCACTTGGAATTATTACTGTGGATGATGGACACTTTATGGACTATGTATGGGACCTTTACTCCATAAGAAAAGACAAAGGGTAAGACTTTTTTTATCTAATATTCATTCAAAGACTGTATTGCAATTGAGTTCAATTTTTCTATGGCAATTGCACTTTCCTTATGCTAATTTGTACTATTGCTATGTATTGGCACAGACAAACCCATTCAGAGGTGTCACTGTCATTAGACAGAGGTATTAATACTGGGAATATTGTTGCTTGCAAGCTTACCTGAAAGAAGGGGGCTGAAACCCCCAAACATTGTATTAATGTTGGTTTTTGAATAAAATTCATCATTTCATTCCAGGCGTTCCTATTTCCAGTTGATTATCCTTCTTATTCCCTTGGAAGTGGGAAGTGCTTGCTGGAGGTCTGCACCATGTGGATAGTGTACACTGGATTGTGATGTTTTCTGAATTGCTGTTTTTGCCTGTCACATTTGTGTTGGCATGTCTCTGTGAGTGCTAGTTCTAGTATATTATTAAAAGGTGGGAGAGGCACTCTGACAATCTGTGCACGCTTTGGTCACAATAAAAAGCAGTTTTATCCACTACGAGTGAGTATCCCACCTTTTCTATACTGGATTATCCCTATACTGTTTGTGGTTAGAAGTTTGGAAGAGGTCAAGCACCTTAGCAGGTACAACTAAAGGAGTGCGAAGGGAAAATACTTTGATATAACTGTAGTGAGTGTCTGTCGTGTCTGAGTGGTTCGTAGGTGTGAGTGTTTGTCTGCTATGTGAGTGCATGCCAGTGTGTGCAGGAGTAGTATAACACTCAAAGGTGGTCAGGGCTGCACATGAAGCCCCTTGGACCAAGTTCTAGAAGGTCCAGATCAACCCCAGACTAAACTTTGTTTTCATTATGTTCCTTGCAAAAGATAATGTTTCAAAATTGTACTAGTTCCCACATAGTATATCTGTTTGGGATAGGGTAAAAGCTAGCTTTTAGCAAGGACAGAGTATGTGGAAGTTGTAGGACTCAATTCCCCTGACTTATTTTCATTTTAGCTGAAATGTAATATTCTGTTTCTTACGCCATGCTAGCTCTAAAATACACTGCAAAACATTACTTTTTGTTTAGATGAAAGCAAATAATTAGTCAGTTTTAGGACAGGAGCAGGAAGGTGTTTGAAAAAAACAAACAACAGAAATCCCTGTTCAGTCAGGGAGAGGGAGGATCTCTGTGCTATATGTGATTGGCTGCCAGCTTCTAGGAAGCAAAGCTGCAACTTTATGTTTTGTATGTTGAGCACTACAGGAGCCATAACTAAGTTACCCAAACGATGGTGTATTATGATAGTGACCCCTAATACCCACATCCATCACCGAGCAGCCACAGCAAAGGAGGAGGTGAGACACAGCTGTTGTATTGTAAATCTGTATTTTGGTTGCCTCAGGATATAGAGATATAAAACAAAGATAAAATATATAAATATTAAAAGACTATCATTTCAAATGTCCTTACTAGTTTAAAACACTTAATCACCATTATTACATATATAATGTACCCATTACTTTAGAATGAAGAAAGTGAAGGTCCCACTCACTTAGTGGCTGTTTAAACCTTTATAAAGCTTGTATTGTATGTTTGGAATGTTGCTCTGTTTATTGGACAATGATTGTCTGGAGACTTAGTTCCCCTTGAAACAAAGTTCAATTGGAGTTCCCCTTTACATATTATTGTATATGAAGAGACTTGGAGCATCCTGTGTACAGTACGGGGTGGTATGATAAATATGATATTTAATATATAATCCAATAGAGATAATATATATATATATATATATATATATATATAGATAGTATTGTCCTTGTCTTTGTGCGACAGGTTAGATCAGCATCCAACAAAGATTTTCAAAATAATTCATTAAATTGTATGATTAATTCAGGACATATCTCAACTTTGAGACTTAAGGCTATTTTCTACTTTTCCTGGATTCAATTTAAGCGACACAATTTTAATTTTGGATTTAAAAACTCAGTATCAAAAGTACATTGAAACTACAAGGTTTGAAGATAAACTGACACTAAAAATTAGCTAAACGCTTCTGTGAAGCAAAGGTAACCATGAATCAAAAGTTTTGAAATAAATCACAGTCTAATGGTGCCTATTTATGAGAATTCATCTTGATCATGCTTAATAAATATATCAGATATAAAAGAGGGGGGGAGGGGGGATGGTGTGTTACGTGCAGTGGGAACTTTTGATTGGAAAAATAAAAAGTTTCTACTGTAAGCACCTGAATAGCTTAAACACATACTTTTCTTTAACATTTTCATAAAATATATCTGGCCTACAAATTACACAATGTTTATTTAAATTATACTGTTTCTAAATGAAGGCAATAATGTTTACTAAGTGTAGAGACAAAAAAAGTTGTTGAAATTGTTGTGTTTACTATGTATAAAGATGCTTTCATTATTAACAATCATGTATATTTAAATGAAACACTCTAAATAGCTTTTTTAATTGTAATTATTTTGGGGGGTGGGGAAGTTAAATAACAATTTTGTGGTGGGTGAGTATGCAATCCTGGTTCATGCTTAAAGTTAAGGAACATGTCAAATGGTAGTTCAGGTAATCAATTATATCTTTTTAAAACATATTCTTGGAGCAGGAAAGATTGAAAAATGCTGCCCCTTAACTGCGGACTTCTATTTTAAATTGATCCAAATGTTATTAAATGAGATCACATGAGACGCACCTTGAAATGTGTTTAGTGGAATTGCAAAATGGAAACTATATACTTTTTTTGACAGTTCGCTGTCCATCCGTTATTGGTGGTTAGTTAAAAACTTTCCACCTATTTCACTATAGTCTAGTATTTAATGAACAGTAAACCAGAATTTGCTTGGACAATAAGCCAATTTTAGTAGATCTTTATTTACCTAACAACACAAGATAACCATTATTTGAGCTTTTTATTAACATCATATAAGCATGATCTGATTTGTATTTAATTCAGTGCAGTGTTCCCTTAAGATCTGCACTCGTTTGGCACATACACTCAGCAGGACATGGGCACACATGGTTAAGAAGAGCACAAGCGATAATCTGGGTAAGTATAGTTAAAGGTTAAATTAGGAATGCAGTGCTGGAAATATCGACATATATTATTGGCAAATTGATTGGTGTGATATTAAAACAAAGCACCAATTACTACCTACTTACCATTTTGTTTCAAATTAAACAACTGCAATTTTTCTGCCCAACTCCTATTAAACAAAGATATGAAAAGAATTCAGTTATAGAGGTGCTTTAAACGAGTCCCAGTATGTGATTTTGATTCCTAGTATGTAATTTCAGTTTTGTTGAAATGTGAAAAATGTTAGTTGAAAAGTAATAGGGTAATATAGTTGCCATTGGTATTAGGAAGGTCAGTAACAAAATCCTTATATGTTCTTACCTGTGCATTTTAATAACAAAATATTCTATTACTTTGTCATACCAATTTTAATAACAATGTCAAGAAAATGAAAAACATCCTACTTTTTAATTGACAAAACACTATTAATCAATTCAACATACAAGGTTCAGTGTTGGTCCCATTCATTTGTAATCAATGAAGCAATGGGGGGGGTATCCATATCCAGAGAAATCATCTTTCATGAATAAATAGAGAATCACTTTAACATTTTATAGCTCATTTACCAAGGGAAGCATAAACTTAATACTAAAGCAGCAAATAATTATATGTTCATAGCAAAACTTCAAAGTTTATTGTGTTTTCATAGGGTAGGACACCAGCCACATTTAAGTATATTGAAGGTAAACAGAAAAATACACATGCTATTATTCTAAAGAATGTGTTAATATAAAATTAGCATGGAAAAAGTGGAGCAATTAAAAAGTCAAAATGAATACAAATTGACTTAAGGGCTAACTTGGGCTAGTAATATGACAGCAACACTGACGTCTATGATGAAGTGACTGTCAGTCACGAAACTGATTTTAACCAAAGAAAATAAAGAATTTGGATTTTAATCCTTGGGTGCTGCCTACTCCTACCCATACTCTGATTGTGATGAACCCTGCTTGCCGTAAGCAGCTCTTGGGCCCAGTGTTGAGCGCTTGTGAGTGTCAACTATGGCCGGTCTGTGCTCCCGTGTAGTAAGTGTTTTTGGAATTTTATTTTGAACAGCAACACTGACATTTGAGGAAAATATTTTTTCTTTCAACAACATAATGATTGCCATAGTGGCCCAGCCAAGGACAATGGAGTGTTGTCATATGACAGCATACACTAGATTATGGCCAGGGTCCTATTTTTCCATCGACTTCTTGGTATTACAGTAGGTGATGCAAGAATTGGTTTGTTCTCGAGAGCTGGTAAAAAAAATGATTGCAGAGTTCTTCTGACTGGGCTTTTTCATAATTTTGTAAGGATATTTTCAATTTTTTTAAAAAAAAAATGAGCTGTCAGTCCTTTAGTTCCCTTTAAGGGTAATCCCATTTTTATTAGTGAAGACACGAGTAACACACAACATTTTTCACTTTCACCTTGTACATGGAGTGCGTTATTCGTGATGATTTGAGCCCTTCCCTGGAAGTAGGGATACCAGACCGTCTGCACCCGGGGGGTAGGGCAGTATGCATATGGACGTTATTGTGCTTGAATTATTTGGGGGATGCGTCTTCTTTTTATGTGATTTCTCATTTGCTTTTCATTCCACTTAGAAGTACAATGCAATGAGCACGGGCAAAACTGCTTAAAATCCGAGTCGCCTGCAGTTTTGCGAAATCAGTCGAACAAAATTAAAATTCGAGAAACATCGAATTCGAGAATTTTTTAAATATATAAGAAAATTGATTGTTTCAAGGAATTTTCTAAATCTTCTAAACAAATGATTACAGTAACTAGTGTCAATGGCTCTGGGACCTGGGAAATGGTTCTGTCTAAGGAAAAGAAAATCGATTCTTTCTGAAAGATTCCTCCAAAAATATATGAATTGGTTGTAATGGATCGGACGCATCTTTTCTAATCAGAGGGGCCTGAGTACCCAGAGATGCTGGGCAATTCATGGAGTTAAAGTCGCGCTAACCAGTTTCTTACCGGGTGGCGTGACTTTAAACTCAAATTAGCGCATGATGTGCAGGTTTTACGCAAAAGACACCGACGTTCGTTATTCAATATTGCATTTGCCGCTACTTTTAGCATCCAGGATTTTACGCAGCTTTTTAAAATGCAAGGATTTGGCATTTAAAGACTGGGTACACACAGCTAAGATTTTCGGCTCTCTTCTGACAACCAATTAGTGCGGTGTATCAGCGGTCAGGCGAAAATATTCGTACCGTTTATGTGTGGGCAACCTGCGATCAAGCTCGGTTGCCCGTTGGTCTGGATCAGGTCATTGGTTAAATTACGGAGATCGTGAGTTCCTATGAGATTGCACAATCAGTTGCGCAACTGTGTGTCCCAGCTGAGCGCTCACCACTAGCGAGCATTGCTAGTGGCGAGTGCTCGGTCAGGACAAATAATTACCCGTGTGTACCCGCCTAAGGAATCTGATTGTAACCAATTCTGATTGCTTACAATCATATCTTCAAGAAAAGCATACCAGTAAGATTCTTTCTGAAATATCTAATATATCCAATCAGAATGGTTACAATCGATTCGTTCAGAAGAATCGGCAATTGTCTGTTCCCTAGACCATTCCAGGGTCTAAGAGCATTACAGTAAGTTACGTGTAACCACCCTCCTTTTAACCCCCAAAATTTCAAAAATTCCTTGAAAATTCTAAGTTGTTCTTGTATCTTCCCAAAAAAATCACGAATTTTCGATATTTTGGTGAATTTTTCCAGAAATAGTTCGGATCAACGACCCAGCCATGCTCTACAATGACAGACTTACTTAAGGTGGAAAACCACAACAAAAATGGCCCTGCTAGAAATTGCGCCGCCCGGGTCCACACCAGTCAAACCACAAAAGGGAAGATAGTAGCTTCCCAATAGAAACAATACTAAAAAGTTTAGCAGGATTAAAGCCACTAAAAGTTAATATTTATTATTAAATATATATATATATATATATTTAAATATATAGGAATGTTCTCATAACAATCAAGATAACAATAATTTGATAAATAAGTGTCCACACAAAAAGTGAAACAGTAATTATAATATATAACAATAAAGAGTATATTACAGTCCTGATTCTCTAAGGTGTAAGAAATATACCTGTGTAACCAGTCTGTGAATACCAGCACGAGTTAGGAGCAACAGACCCTCTTACCCCAGACTGGGACCTGTGTCCGCACAGGTAAAAAGGAAACTCCTCATAGGAGCCAGCAATGTAGTTCTCCTGCACTACATTGCTGGCTTCTATGAGGAGTTTACTCACTTTTTCTAGCCCTGATTTTTTTTCTCTCTCTTTTTCACACTCCCTGGGATTTATTCTCTTGCAGCACATAAACTTGACTCGTTGAGAGTCTCTTACTACAACCTGGTGGATGGAAACTCTGTGGATGTAAATAGGTGGGTTTATCCATAGGTTTCCTGTATAGGTTGCTATGACCTTTATCTCCTTCAACTGTTACTTTAAGGTCCAGGAAGTATACCCTACTTTTACTGTACTCCAGGGTGAATTTTATGGTTTCATGTATCCTGTTAACAGTGGCTGATGAACAGGAGGGCTGACATATGTATGCCACATTTTGTCAAATATAAGTGCCCACAAATTGGAATAGTGTCCACACAAATTGGTAATAAGTACCAACACAGATTGATAAATATAATTGCAACACCAGATTGGTTAAAAGCCAACCACAAATTGCGTACAACTGGCCCACACCAACTGGATAAATATAAATACACACACAGATTGATAAAATAAATGCCCACACAGATTGGTAAATACTCAGCTGCTAAATTTCCCACAAAAGACGGGAGAAAATAGAAGTGCCCCCACCAATTGCTAAAATTAACAAACAGATTGGTAAGTGCCAACACTGATAATAAAGGGCCCATACAGACTGTAAAGTGCCACATAGATTGGTAAAGTGCAACACACAGACTGTTAAATATAAGTGACCAAAAAAGACTGGTAGAGTGCCCACACAGACTGGTAAAGTGCCCACACCAGACTTGTAAAGCCAAAAAAAAAAAAAAAACACAGGGTCTGCGGAGAAAAAGTGTAGAGGACAGCCATTGAAACAAGGAGGATGAGAGCAGAGCAGTGAAGCCAGCAGGAGTGCCCACAGAGTTAGTACAGTGCCCACAAGGACTGGAAAATTAAGGTGGCCACACAGATCGAGTTGTTAAGTGCCCACACAGACTGTAAAATTAAGTGGCCACACAGATTGATTAAGTTGCCCCACACTGATTAGTAAAGTGCCCACACAGACTGGTAAGTGCCTATTACAAGATTGCTTAAGTGCCCACATGGAATGGTACAATAAAGTGCAAAATACAGATTGTAAATGCACAGACTGGTAAAATTGCATAGGTAAATATAGTGACTCATTATCCATAGCTTAAAATGCCCCCAGACTGGTACAGTGCCCAAACAGATGATAAAGTGCCCACACTGATTAGTAAAGTGCCCAGATAGACTAATAAAGGGCCCCGCCTCACGGATTGATTAAAGAGCACACACAGGACTGGTTAATATAAATGCCCACCACAGTTTGGAAAAGTGGTTTCTGTGAATAAGAAGTTGGATGATGTTATAGCAGTGATATGGTTTTTTTACTAGATATGGCATTTGAGTCTGTGTCCCATAGGCGACGTAGGTTTATATTACTGGTCTGTGGCCTTGAGCAACACATTTTACTTGGATTGAAAGTTGGTTGTTGACATGTACAGTGAGCAGTTGTCAATGGAGATTCACCTATGTTGACTCTTACTGGGGCCAATTCGATTTTAAAGGGTTATCTCCACTTGAAAAAAATTAAGTTTGCAAATTAGTTTGTATTGAGGAAAGGGAGGTAAAGGAGCTGTGTGTCAATAAAATGACCAGGAGCCAGGAGAGAAGGTAATCTACGTACCAAATCCCTCCTCCTGCCACATGTCTGGAAGGTCCCAACGGACCTCTGTTCTTCTATGCGCATAGAAGACAAGGAGCCCTGGTGGACCTGTCAGATACTTCCTAAATCAGTTAAAAAACTGATTATACTGACATTTATTCCTAGCAATAAGCTAAGCTTCTAAAGACATATATCTTCTGATGTGCAGTTGTGGCTCCACTGCGCTCAGTGCTGGTTTTAGAAACAAAGACCATAGGTCACATGTTTAAATCACCAGAACTTACTTTTTTTGTTCCATTATGTTCCCTGCAAAGATAACGATTCTACATGACTCAATTCCCCCTAGTAGCTATTGTGGGATGATGGTAGAAATTAGAAAGTTAAATCTTAGATTAGAAAGTTACTTTTTACGCAAGGACCACAGTACATGAGCTACCGTTCTGCATTCCATAGCCTTACTTTTATTTATTGTTTTAAAATTATTATTCTGTTCATCCAATTTTTGCTAAGAAACTGCAAAAGATAACTTAATTTTGTCTGAAAGAACAGGAATTTACCATTTGGGATGGGAGAGGAGCAGTTGTTATTGTAAACAAAAAGGCACTACAAATTTCTGTGTTTCTGTGTCCTAGGAGGGAATGACCCGCTGAGATTACGGTAACTGAGTGTCTGATAGCTTTCGGAAGAATGTGCAGCTCGTGAAGTGTACGGCTTGCACTGATTGTACTGAATATGGGAGATGACCTGCAGGGTCATCTTATAAATCCTAGAAGCCATAGCAAAGGAAGAGGTGAGACCACAGAATTTTGTAAATGTGTGGAATTAGTTCCCCTTAATAATGTGCTTAAAAAAGGGGATTGGTTAGAATGGGGGAACGTAATTGGACACAAATAACCAGCTTTTAGTTCTTAAGCGTGAACAGTGATTTTAAATTTATATAAATTATGCATTCACTGTGCTGTTGTGGTGTGTGAGAAGGGACAGTTTGTTGGTCCATGCACGTGATCCTTGCCACAGTATCGAACATGGAGCATTTTTGATGTTCCGGGGAACCTATGTTGTGTCAGTTTGTGATTGGGTTGCCCGTTTCGGAAGCTGGGGAGAGTATGTGGATGGAGACCTAAGGGGGCCAGTTGCAGAATTGCAGGGGATTGGCAGAACTGGGGGAGGGTCAGAGGAACTGGTGGGGCCAGTATAGAGTAGGTGGAGTGGGACAGGGAAGTTGAGGAGGGCGGTAGTTTGTTAGAGTTACTAGGGGAAAGTGGGGGAGGAAGGGTAGGGGGGCTTCTTCCCAGATTTCCACCCACAGATTGCCGCCTTAGGTAATGAAGTGGAGGAGGACACTCGGAATTGCGAGACTCCATTATAAGGAAGGTAGATAGGGTAATCTGACACCAAGACCCTACATGCCGAACTGTGTGTGCCTGCTCTCGGTGCTAGGTTGGCTTGGTTGTGGATATTGTAGACAGATTATTGGGTGGGGGCAAGGGTGACCCGGCCAGTCTGGGTTCACATGGTCCAATGACAAAAGGTAGGGATGTGGTAGGTCCTTAAACCTGATTCCGAGAGCTAGGGGCCAAGATAAAAGCAAGGACCTCAGGTAGTGTTTCAGAAAGACTACTGCAAGCCACGTGCTAAGCCCGGAGACAGTGGGAGCCTAGGAGCATTAAATGCGTGAGTGGTTGTGTGTGTAAGGAAGAAGGGTTTGGGTTTATTGAGAACGGGCAGACTTTGAATATAGTGGTAATTATTAGATGGGAGATGGGTTGCTAACGCTCACTGCATGGTGGTGCAGCTGTTAGGGAGAAGAGATGGTAGTAGAGGTGTGGACTGCAAGATTTCGGATAAATCAGGTTGGGGGGGAGGGGTATTCGCGTCTCACTAGATTAGATCCCAGGAGGGAGAAAGCAGGGGTTTGTCAGATAGGCGCAGTGGTGGGTGGAAAGGGTGTGGGGCTAGCATAGGGGATAGTGGACATGTGTATTTAAAGTGAGCGATAAAAGTACAGGATATAATCTAAAAGTGTTGTTTGCACATGACGAGAAGGCCTGGCGACACAATGGTGGAATTGGAAGATGCTTATGGCATTGAATGTACCCATCGTATGATTAATAGGTATTGCGAAACGGGTGAACAGTTCTCATGCTGGCGTAATATGCCAGGTATTTGCCTTGTTTAGGCAGGACAGCCCGACAAAAACGCAGGGGAGAGAGGATTGGTTTATGTTAAAAAAGCATATGAAGCCAAGTAATGATGCAGAGACTGGTGATATGGATGATAGAATGGGAGGACTACTATGGGTTGGGAATTAGGCAACGGAAAGGGGGATGTTCATTGTTGTGCCTGCTATAGCGCCATGAATCGCAAGAAGAGAGGAGGTGTGAGTCAACTTCTTCAGTGAGTGCGAGTGAGGTGGCCATAGGTACCTGACAGAGTTGTGGTGGTGTGCATCTCCAATTAGGCGAGTGTTCATGAATTTGCTGCGAGATTAATTTCTCTCACAGGTGGTTGGTTGGTATCTACTGAGATAAAGGAGCTATGTGGATCTGGTAATATCGAAAATCTGTGGAGCGGCATATAGATATAAAGGTTAACGGTCGGCTAGGGAATAGTGACCATGAAATAGTGGCATTTTGGACTTTGTTATCGACAGGAGGAAAAGTGCGCGCCTTGGGTATCAACAAAGACTTTTAATTTTCAGGAAGCCAAAGTTTACCAGGTTAATAAGCGCTCTTAGAAGGTAATCGGGATAATGTGATTATCAAGGAAAGGTATGAGACAGAGTGGACTGTGTTCAAGGGGATTCTTTAAGCCAGTTCACAGTCCCTAAAAATTTTAACCCTTGGGAATATAAATGTAAAAAAAATAGAATCCGCGCCCATGTGGCTGATTCTGATAAAGAGGAAATGGTGAAAGGAGAAAAAAGGCATTTAAAACCGTTAAGGCGAGGGAACGGAAAGGGCCTTTAGGGGCATTATAAAAATGAACAGAGGAGTGTAAGAAACATCAAACTAGAAACATTAATAATGAAGTTAGGATAGTGAGAAGACATCACTAAGCCAACAATTACATTTTTTTAAGTATGAGAATAGTAAGAGATGAGGACTGAGGAAGTGGCACATAAATATAATTGGGGATAGTTAGTTATGGAGGATGCGATTAAAGCAAATTGATCTGAATGTAATTTTTTTCTCTGAATACACTATAGAAGATCAAGTACAGATATTAGCGTTATAGTCGCATAATGTTCTCAAGCTTCCCGTGCCTTGGTTCCCAAGGATATGGTCCCGCCCCGAAAACTTGTTACAAATATCGTGGTAATTTTATTATATCAACGCGTTTCGGTCTTGGTGTCGGCCGTCCTCAGGACGCAGGACGCAGGATGAAGACGTCCTGCGAGACGTCGAAACGTTGAATAAAGAGTGATTGGTTTTCACAAGACAACAGTGTGCCCGGGAATTATATTCGAAATTTGAACCATAATATTACACATAGCGAATGGGAGCTGTGTGACCTGGAGGCACCTGAATATAGTAACATGGTATATTGGATGAGTGCATTTGAACCTGAAGATATTATATATATAGATATATATATATTTATTCATAGGACACCAAAACATCTATTTAAAAAATGTTGCTGACTAGAATGCTATATGCTATTAATACTGTAGGTTGAAATGATTTTTCTCTGACGGTCATTGAGAATACAAACATTGTTTTTTTGTAAAAAAAAAAACAAAAAAAAAAACATTGCTGTAAAAAGTAAAAAGTCACCACAACTCTCCTACATAGAAATTCAAAATATACAGAGTAGCATAAAAAAAATAAATGATAGAATCAGTGAATGAATCATTCATACAGTAACTGAAGGTTGATTTGCAACTTGTGCCTATTTACAAGATAAATTATTCAACTTGGTATCAATTGCTGTGAATTCAACTGGACAATTTCTGCATTGATGGATATGTTCATTTTGGTATCATACAACACAGAAAAATGCATAGCGAATCATGTTTATATTTCTGCTTATTGTGCATTTTTTTCATTTTATGCATTTTCTCTACTCCATTTTTATCTGTCCATAATTGTAATTAAGATTTATTCTTAATTACAAGCATATAAGCATACAACATACCATGGACAGACCACTAAAAATATTTTTTATGAAGATGTAAAAGTGTAGATCCTTGTAGAAGAAAGCAGTAAGGTATTGGAAAGAATTAGCAAGGAATAAAGTTGGAGCTGGGTACAGGATACAAGGAAACAAGACAGAACAGAAGAACTATGCATTTAACATAAGCAAAATAGAGCAATACGCTACAACACTCATAAAACAGCAGATGTAAAATAGCCATAGACTAGACTGACAGTAAACAAGAACTGGAGACAAGGCAATTAGCTAGTTGATTTTTGAACAGCTGAGCATATTATGTTTCTCCTGTCTGAGAACTCCAGGATATCTCCTGTCTGAGAACCCACAGGGATGAACAGCCCCAGTAGACATAAGGCAATCAGATCATACAGAAAGCTGCAGGTCCAAGGCTGATATTCAGGAATGGTACAACAGATGTCCTATGATAAGTTGTTAAATTGTGCTACTCTATGGTATCATTTACCCAGAAGTTCTTAGAAAAAAAATCATATAAAGCAAAACCAAATTGTGGAAAAATTGACTAATTATCCAACATGCTTTGATGCTTTTTGCAAAGCAGGATGCTCATTCGCATCTTTTATCCCCATATAATAAAGTAAATTTATATCATAAACATTTGTTAAAATCTATAAAGGTTTAAAGGACAATAATAGCATCCACACCCTCCACACCCTCCATTGAAATACAAACCCTCCAATTAAATAAAAACCAAAACCACTAGATCCTCACACCTTGGTTTAGCTTTTATCTCCAGAGGTAACCTGTTATAATTTCAATTACGGCATATTGTTCCCCGTGTCCGCCTCTCTGACAGGCTCTCCTATTGGTCAACTTGAAGAAAGTGAGGAACAGCGCACCAGCAATTGCAATTACAACACGTTAGTGCTGGAGCTAGAATCTAAACCTAAGGATGAGGACCTAGCAGTTTAGGTCCTCACCCTGGGTACTCAAAGGGCTAAAGAAGAGGATTGGGCTGAGATGAGTATAGGCGTCCTTTAATACCAAGCCACAAGCACAGTCACTTTTTAGTATAGCATGTAATCCCTGTGAATCTTGACTTCCATATGGGCTAAATGGAAAATAACATTTGCAAAAGCAATTGTAATTTAATCCAATTTAAATGAGTACGTAAATTATTTCCAACTTAAATGATTTTTTGCATAAAATCAACAAGCTCGATGTTAAGCAGTCTTTTTCTTTTTACAGAGTTTTCAGAAAGTGTTTGAAAATGTTATATAAAAATAATTGATGCTAGAATTGTTACACTATAAATTTATTAATAGCCAGTTCCTAGAAAATGCACACAACTTCAAGCTAGTTAATGGCATGCAATCAATATTTTTGTTTCCCTCTGCCTATGGACACCTTAAGATGAGAAATGTTCTCCTTTTTAGGCTTGGGGATAGCTTTAAAAATAAGGATTTGGGGCAAGGCTTATGATGCAGCTCATTATGTCCTGTCCTAGCAGCAGCATACAAGATGCTGAGACTTGCTGGTGCTGACAGTGTAAGAAAGCAGCACCACTATATTGCTTCTAGTCTGGATAGATTGCAGCTAGGAGCATGATTTTGAAGTGTTTTTAAAAGGTATGAGTGTGCTCTTTCTAATTTAATAAAACTAACAAAACACACATTACTGGTGTTTGTAAACATTTCAGCTATTGACTAAAAACCTAAAGGACAATGTATTGTATGTGTAATATTATATTTAATGATTTAAATTTAGGTGATCCCTCATGCAATGAGAAATTAATTGTTAGACGACAGTTTTCCTTTAAGACTGCAGATGTTTACATTCCATTTACTCTTGTACACAAAGGAAGACTATTCTATTAAAAATACTTTCAAAACAATCTGAAATTTATTCATAGATTAAAATCATTTTCAGTCCATTTTTAGCAGCAAAATAAGATTACGCTCTGAGGTGGTGAACCTTACAAGAAAAGTTAAGATTTATAATTCAATTTAAGTCAAGAAAAAAAGAACTTCTCTGTAATTCTTATTCTTATATTTCTATTCCAGGTTTTTACCGAATTCCATATTGTAGAACCCACTATTGCTATTAGTTGACCAGTTTTTACTAGTAGAGATTGTTAGGCAAGCAGAATTTGATTGGAGTACCTAAGATTTAAATGAGATAGGGAGACTTGTCTACAGCTTCCCTTTAAAAAAGTAAAACTTTGCCATTCCCATTACAACATAAACGCCCAGCATTAGATCTCATCCCAGAAGAGGTTGCATCTTTCAGGCAGGTCTTTAAGATTTTCCAAGGGTGGAAATATACTAAGGATCTAGAACTTTCATTACAGCATCCTAACTGCAAGGTAAAAATATCATACATTTGTTGTAGCTTGCAATAATAGTCATGGAAAACTTTATTGCAAACTGTGTTGAAAGAGTACAAATTATAATATGTTACATAAAGATAGTTGTTTTTATTATACCTTGATATAAGTAGAATGCATTTCAGTAATTTTTGCTAAAACACAGTGACTGCAACAGCTATTTATTGTTTTCATGGCTGTGTAAAAGCAACAATTTTCACCTTAAAAATAATAATAGCCTATTTCTCTTTCATAGTTATGTTTGGCTTCCAAACATTGTCACTATATGATCATCTTCAGTCATCCCTTGTAAACCCCAACAAAGAAGCAGCTGTCATCCAGCAGACTGTCATGCATGACCTCACTTGTAGTGATGTCAGTCTAACCTGACAATCTTTTTGAAGCAATATTTTGTTATCAGCTGATGTTAATAAAAAAATCCTTTAATAAAAACTGCATGGCATCTCTAAACAAATCCACTGTACACACAAAATTTCCTATTTTATAATTTTTTTTGTTGATACTAATATAAATGAAAGCATAAAATAAAAGCAAACAATAAAAAAAAGGAAGCAGGTGGGGTAAAGGGGTTTGAATTGCTTCCTGAATCAAACAAGATCAACAAGCTTTAAATGTATTAATACCAGTCATTTTTAATATTTTTGTAGTTATCCAGTGCAAGCTAATTAATGAAATTGCCATTACCACATCAGCTGGTAGACAGTTTTACCATTTTCATTTTACAGAAACATGTCTAAAAATAAAACTTTTTTTCTAATCTTAAAGGATGTCCTTGTAGCTTCTGAAAGTATCTATTATTGAACAATGCACTAAAAAGTATATTGTATGAACTATTAATATATTTGTATAAAGTTCATCAGTGTAAAAATCCCTAACATGTCTGCATAGTCAGGCCCCAAAAAATATTAATTTAGTAGCCCTTCTCTGAACTGTTTCCATTTACAAGATGTTCCTCCTGTTATATACAGAATTGCACTAGTGCTTTGTAGGGATGGCCGGTTCGCGGAACCGAACCCGGATCTGCCGCGGATTTATCCCGTTCGCGAACGGCGGATTTTTCCGCCTTCCGAACTTCCTATTCACTGATTTTTAGTATTTTCGAAAATTTGCAAAATTACGAGTTTTCATGTATTTTTGAAAATTTTCAAAATAACGAGAAACCCCGTAATTTAGAAAATTTTTGAAAATACGAAAAATCTCGTAATTTTGAGGGTATTTTTCATTTTGATGGGTCAGTTCGCGGGATTTTCTAATTTTCTAATTTTTTAGAAAATTCGCGGATCCTCGAGCAGACCGGATTTTGCGAAGTTCGGACATCTCTAGTGCTTTGTAAGAAGGAAGAGTAATATTTCTCTCCCTAACATCTAGAACCTTCTTGATAAAAGAAAATCAGGGAGATTTACCCAAATGAGTATTAACCTTTTTCTGACTTCTGGTATTGAAACTGTGAGCGTGACTTTATCTCCAAAAGTATGAGCTGTGGCTCTCTGTAAAAATGGCTTGCTCACTCTAACCATTGGTGATTGGCATTGTTAGCTACAGCTAAGTCTGATATCTAATACCCCCAAATTGTTTTCCAACAGAGATTCATTTAGCTTAGATCCTTTAATAGTATAGGCAGCAAAAGCCTAGTTAAATCACAAATGCATCACCTTACATTTATCAGCATATGCCACTTTATATAAGTATAAATACCTAAATACAAAAACCCTATTTGTCATAGAAAGTGACTAACCCAGGGAGGAAAACATTAATGTGACAAGTTACTGTTCACCACTTTACTGTGCCTCCAGCATGACTATCTGTTTTCTCGTTAACATTAAAAGAGATAGTTGCACAGGCGCAGTAAAGCGAGGGGAGCTGTCAGGATTTTCTACCTCCCAAAGTAAGACTCTATCTATTGCCAAAAGCCATAACATCCTTTTAAATAAATAAATAGGAATTTCTATTGTCCATATAATCGCTCAAATGTATTATACCATGAGTTTATTCCATATTTTTTATAGGTATTTCGATATTTCAGTGCCATTCATCTTCTTGGTTGTCTTGATTGGTCCATTTATGTTGTATAAACTTAATCTGTTAATTTACACAGTTAAAAATCATACACAAAAAAAATCATATACAAAGTAATTACCTGATAGCATACAGGACATACTGTATATATACAGATGCACACAACATATATGCACAATGTGTCAGTGTGAAACACAAAAGATATAAGTATGCCTCATTATGATTAGCTGAGGATCAAGTCAGCAATTTACTGTACTTTTTAGTTAGAATTTACAGTTATAAAATGTAAAAAGTTTTGCTTTTTATGGGGGGGGGTGAAAAATAATCCAGTGTTCAGAATTATTCTCTCAATCTGCACTAATTCTGCCTCATATCAAATAAAATTGAAAAGATTGAAAAATAATCCTGTTGCAGATTTGCAGGACACATACAGATTTCATTCTAATGAAAATACATTTGGGTCTTCATGCTTTCTTCATTGTTACAGTGGTTTTGGCCGTAATACAGAAATAGCAGTAAGAACGTTACATCTTTATTCATTTGGGAATATCTTTAATTAGAATAATCTGAAACATTGTCAAGAGATTTCATGAGCATGCACAAATTCCAAAATAAAAATCTAGGGTTCACACTGAAACCCTATATTATGCTTTTATTCAGACATAGACAGGTAAGAACTGGTATAATGTGTTGCAGAGATCCCTTAATCAGATGTTCATCTGTAAAAGCAAAAAGCACAGAAATTAAATATTTTTCAAAATGTTCAAAACTCTGAACTTTTCATCGTAAATTAGAAAACTCGAAAATAAAATTTGAAACTTTCTACTCTCTGTTGAAATATCAAAAATATCTGTCGAAAATGCTATCAATAATTCCGATATAATTGTTGCGGCAATATCGCCATGAGCATGCGTACATGGTATGTCATCACACCGTGAACAAGCATGTTGTGGCATGATGACGTCAGTGCGCGCACAATTGTGGCAACGTCACCACAACCGCGCATGCGCATGACGTCAGGCATAACCTCTGCGAACATGACAGTATTTGCTTTAGCAAAGAGATTTGGTCAATCTCGTGGGGGCTGAGCTGAAAACAGAGACAGAAGGAAGAAGACAGAACCTTTCAATGAGTTAAAGGTAGGGTATAGGAAAGTGCTAGAAAAAAAACCCCAACACTTTACATTTAAAGCCTAAGCTATCTAGTAATAGTAAGTTGGATTTACACTCTATACCTTTCAAAATAGAAATTCTAAAGGGTTTTCTTTTTTTTTTCTTCATAGAGTGCAAGAACTGCTGTCTGCAATGTGGATGGAAGATGGCAAGCAGTAAATAAAAGTAGATAAGTAGTTTAGACAGTCAAGTCACATATTAGAGAAGGACACATTTTGCTTATATGAAGCGAATCATGTCCAGCTAAGGCCCAGCACCTTCTTGTTTGCATTTGCCTATATACTATGTGACTGGAATGTAGATACCTTTAGCCTGTGTGCTGATGTACTGCTTTTACTATTGAGACTAATTGAGATGACTGTTTTTACATTTTATGATGCTTTATAAGACTATCCCTGTGTTAAATAAAGTACTTTTTATTACCTCTCTCTAAATGTTGAATATTGTGTTGTTTCTTTGCTTTGTATAGGGACAATGTACAACATGCTTAGGTTGTTTCTCTCCCAGATTTACCGATCCCAGTTGCATTTACTTGGCATTCTCTAAAATAGTAATGTACAAAGTAGAATGGGGCACAGTGCACCTAAAATGAAATGGTAAGCATTGGGTACACAAAAAGACAAATGCAACACTTAAAGGATAAGTGCACTGTTTCATTTGGAAGCTGCAGCTTTAAAAATACCGTTGGCATATTTTTTTTTACCTATTCCCCTCCAGAGCCTAGCTTTGTGCCTTGAAAGTTGCTGACATCTTGTTACTGGTTTGCTGAATGTTAAGATCCGCCCCTCTGAGATTTCCTCTGCTTTCTCCTGCTTAAGCCTCAAACAGTAATGCCTGTGAGTTCCGTGCACTCTCCTGCTTGAGCCTCAAACAGAAATGCCTATGAGTTCCGTGCACTGTACTGTTTGAGGCTCAACCAGGAGAAAGCAGAGGAAATCTCAGAGGGGCGGAGCTTAATATTCAACAAACCAGTAACAAGATGTCAGCATCTATATGCATAGTTTGAATAAATGGTACCCCTAATGGACCTATCTGTTAGGGTCAAACTTCTATGGCTTCCCTCCTTGCTTTCTGCAGTATGAACTCTGGATAATTGTGAGCTCTAGATTTAGAGGTCATAGCATCCAGTTGTAATTCCAAATCCTTAGGGTCATTGCAGATATGTGCTACCAACATGAATTGGGATTTGGGAAGGCCTTTGAATACATGAGGTGGGTGGAAGCTGTGCCCAGATAGGAGGGTGTTTGACAAATAAGGAGGTACTGATGTTACTTTCAGTAATATTGATTCGTACATCCAGAAAATGTGCAGAGGTGCTAGATATTTCTGGTGTAAAGATAATCTTATTATCAAGGCTATTCAAGAATACAATGAAGTCACTGGCTCTATCTAGTGGACCATCTCATATTATAAAGACATCATCAATGTATCGAAAAAAATTGTTTGCAATGTACAGTAAACAGATCATTGGTATAGACAAGGTGTTTTTCGAGGAAGCCTTTGTACATATTGGCGTAGGAGGGTGCTACAGGGCTACCCATCGCCATACCCACAGTTTGCAGGAAAAGGTCCTGTTCAAATTTGAAATAGTTATTATTCAGTATAAAATCAAGGCAGTCAATCAAAAATTCCCTAGGAGGGGAACCAGAAATCACATAGGGATAAAAAGTGTCGAACAGCTTCAAGTCCTTTAGAATGTTCGATATTGTTATACAGAGAGGTGATATCAGCTGTAATCAGTTACCAATCATTATTCCATGGGCCAACTGTATGAAGTTTGTCAGCTTAAAGTTTGTGTCTTTAAGAAAAGAGGGAAGTTTGTTAACTATGGGTTTCAAGAAGTAATCGCAGAAAGATGATAATGGTTGGGCGATGGAGCATATTGAGGATACAATAGGATGGAATAGAGGAAGGACAGGGTCCTTATGTATTTTAGGAAGACCATATAAAACTGATTTTCTGGGTTGTTCATTATAGAGGAACTAATAGGTGTTTTGGTCAACCCACGATGCACCCAGTAGTGCCATGTCCAGCAAATTTTTGAGCTTTAAGTGTAGCAAAGGTGGGGTCTTTGTCAAGTTTAGAGTAAGATCCCAATGAATAAATTAAATACATAGGTGATTAAGACTGATGTGCATGGTGTCTTTCCTACGTTATGCATTGGACCACCAATCATGGCCTGCCATTGCACTCAGCAATAACTAACACATGAACTACTACAAGGTATGTGCAGGATTACCTCTACTGCTTGCTTTTACATTGAACTATTGTCTGGACCTCTCTAAGTTTTGGACTTTTAGAATTACTCAATATTATTTGGGTGAGGCAGTGAAACCCATGAGTATCAACAGGATATTTTGGTACGAATTTTTATTTCTGAATAGGTGTAAGATGCTACCAGCCCTGTGTCTGTGGCTGAAAGTGTTTAGACCTTGCTCTGCATTTAATGACATGGTTTCTAAAAACAGGCACAAGCTTTATAAAGAGCTTTAAATTGATCAGTTGTTTTATGCAGAAAAATACATTTATACATTTCTGTAGGAAAAATCCTATAGTTTAGAAACAAACAGGATAGAAAATGTATTTTAAAGGAGAATTTAATGGGCAGTGATAGCAGTCTAATTTATTTTTTGTAGGAATTTTGTTGTTAAAAAAAATCAAATGTGTTAATACATCACTATCACATTTTAATGTGTGTTTTGACAATATATTCATTGTTAAAAAAAAGTAAAAGTGTAGTTAAGCTGCAATTACAAGGAGACAGTGCATAAATGGTGATTTGTACGTTTAATTTACAGAAATCACTTAAGCTGTTGTTTAATATACTGTGGCACGTGGGATGGCAGGATGAGAAAATTAACCAACACCACTGCTCCTCTTTTTTTCTTTATCTTTACTTTTGTCACAAAAAAAAAATGCAAATGATTGACAACAATACAAGGTAAATCTAGGATGGTATAAAATGCACATACATACCCAAAAAACAGCCAATATATGCAGCTCTAAGAATCAAGAAAGTTAAACAGGACCAAGACCAAACCTCAAAAACATTATTTCTTTCAACCTTGTACTGGAGACTTAAAGGTAAAGGGAAGGTAAGAATGAACTTTTGTGGGAGGTGTGGGCATGCCTTTAATTATTATCATGTAGGCTAACCACAAAGGAAGCTGCCTAGAAGAGGAGGTGAATATACTTTATTGTGAATGACTAGTGAAATGTCTTTTAAGAACTAAACTTCAAGTCCAGTTGATCTAATAGGAAGGAAAGGCAAAATTTTTTTGTTTCACACAAGCTTTGCCATGCGATGCAATAACAGCTACCATCATTTCTGTGATAAAACCCACACTAACCTGTGTCAATGTGGTAAGTGTTTAGCATGGGTAAAGACATCTTTTATGGTGTATGCAGCTTAATCGGAAATACCAGGTCTTAAACACATGCACAGGATAAACCTAATTTTGGAAAGCACAATTTTCTGCATTATGGAAACCAGAAAGGTAAGTAGTTATAGAGGCTGATATAGCATCACCCCTATTGGTTCAAAAGCAAAATTGCAGCAAAAAAAATGTATATTTTTATGCTTTAGACAATTGATAAAGAATTGTGCACTTGATGTAATTCAGGAGCAGTGATCTATACAAGAACTGCATTTTAGGTTGACCAGGGGAAATAGTAGAAAAAGAACATGGCACTGACAAAACAACTATATAACTGTAGCAATGGTAGGGTAGATTATTCCATATTCAAACACATTATATATTTAAACACATTATATTGGCATATAGTAGTATCTGCCAGAATGGCATAATTCAGTAACAAAAAGGTTGGGGAGAACAAACCCCAACATATAAAGGCAGCTCCACAGGCTCTATAATTATCACTTAGTAAAACCATTTTCTCAACTCTGAATTCAAGTGTAGAAATAATTTCTAGAACATTTATAGAAAAAGTATCCAAAACTCCTTCTGTACATACTAGGTACCTTGTGTTTGTTTCCCAGTCCCCTTATGCTAAGCTGCAAAGTGGGGGGGGGGAATTCTGGCTTCAGAAACACCACCATCCCCATGGGTTTCAGCCCCCACCCCCAGGTTAAGACAAAATTCTCTCATATACATAGAAAACACCCACCCCCATTTTTATGCAGGTTATTATGCACATACTCTACAGGTTTTTTGCAGAAGCACACACGCAGCTTGTCCGCTACCAGTGGTCTATCTAGCCAGGTCCTGGTTATGCAGTGTGCAATGTAAATATTGTCCTAGGGTGAAGGGAGGTGTTCATTCTTAAGGATTATAATTGGCACGCTACTGTGTAGAAGCACGCTGATTATAAGGTTATTATCTACAGTTGGGCCAAATAGAAAGTAACACAAGGGGTGGATTATAACCCTATTATAGCAGAATGTGATTAAAGAAGTTTTGCATCACAGTCCCAAATACAGAAAGTTTACCTTAGAACTACTGCAGAGCTTTTGCAAATGATCAATATTAGGAGAGGCTGCAAATCCGTTTAAAACAATCTTCAAAAGAAATAGATTGCTTTAAAACACACTTTATGGAGCTCTTAAATTTGTTTCTACTACTGTTTTAATAATATTGCTGTTGTTAAGCTATAAAAGGGGCATATGAATGTGTATAATTAAGGGCTATAAATGTCAGACTAAATCTTTTTTTATCTGCCATCCTGAACCAGTTGTCAATTTATTTAAATGTCAAGGCAAAAAAAAATCACCTAAGCAAAAAAATTTTTTGACAGGTTAAAATTCCCAGTGGGAAACATAAAAGATCGATTGCACCCTTCAAACTAGAGAATAAAAATAAACATAGTCCTAAGGGAAACCAATTCCATACATATTATCACAATGCAGCTAGTTTATGGTAGTAAATTTTATTACAAATAGTTAGAATACTAAAACCTGTCAGTGACAAAGGGATTGTTAGATAGATAGATTGGACACAGTAAAAACTCTGGGGACTCAGTAATGTCCACAGCATTTATGGGAAAGTAAGTTTTCTTTAACAATTTCCATTGTATTTTTCATTTATATCAACATATAAACATTTTTAATATAGTTTAAAGATTTGTCATTAACAGTAAAGTGAAAGTTCTCTTTAAATATACTGTACTTTCCTAAAAAAACAAAAAAAAACCAAAAAACTGTTCTTTATTGTGTTTTGAAGATTATTTAAAACTATAATACAATGGATTTTGTATTACTCCTAACATGTATATGAACATTTTAACTGTGCTAAGACAATAAATCTTACTGATTGTCATAATATGCCACCATTTCAATGATTAAGATCTTGCGAAAATTGCCAAGTCAACCATTAATTTTGTAATTGTAAAGTCAGTTGAGAAATAGCAGCACCTAATCACATACGATAATCCACAACAAGCTCAAAGAAAAGTGCAGTTAAATTCCTAATTGTCTCTGGCTTTGAGAGCTGCAGTAACAAAATAATTGTTCTAAATTAGTTTCATGAACTGAATTTTTTAATTTCTGATCTGTCCACCATGTGCAATTCAATGCATTAGCCAGGCTTGTGAAGAGCATGCCACTGATGAACTCTAAAGTAGTGAAAACCACTGACAAATTATCTCACCATCTGTCAGTTTAATAGATGATTAAATATTTAGTATAGGCCCAGAGAATCATTTTGCATGCATAGATGTACCTGTGAAATTTGGTAGTGGAGATATAATGGTCTTCTGCTGTTTTTGTGTTATTCATCTAGCCCATAATTCCAGTAAAAGGAAATATAATTGTTTTTATGACATTCTACATACTGCAACTATTTCAGCAAAACTACACAAGGTGAGCTGTAATAACGAATGATTAACTAGGTCTCAGATTCTCATATTCATGTCTTCAGTTTAGAAATTAAATGTTGAGCAAGTATATATAGGCTAAGCCATGGTTTTGGCCAGTTAGGCACAGTGGCAATATACACTATATTGCCAAAAGTATTTAGATGCCTGCTTTTAAAAACATAAACTGTGAATTGTGAATTGTTGGAAATAAACCTTAGGGTAAAAGTCTCATTAGGGATTTCCATTTTGGTGTGGAGCCATCTGTATGACATTTTTTTATTATTCTTTTCCTAGCAAAAGATAAAGCTTGCGAATGTACAGAATGGACTCTTGCTGTGATGGCCTATGCTGTGATGGCTCACCTGGTAAAGCACGTTTTAGAAATACACAGTCTAGAACAATGGTGCCCAACAGGCAGCCCGATGGTGGTCACCCTTGTTGATGGACAGATTTTTTTCCCCTTTGTTCCTGGTGTTGAGGGAGGGAGCGGGGCTGTCTCCGCTGCTGCAGGGAAAAACTGTGACCGCCCCTTTGAATCTTCTAATGGTGATCCTCACAAGACCTCCCCCTCGGTTCCCAGCCTGCCCGGCCCGGACCTGCCACACACCCCTGCACCCTGCCTCAGGTAAGAACAGGAAAAACCCAGGAGAGGGGGGTGGCATGCTTCCCCTTCCTGTCCTCGACCCTGTGAAGCCCCAGCAGTGTGTGTGTCTGTCTGTGTGTTTTAGTTGCTGTATGAGTGCCTGTATGTCTGTGAGTGTCTGTGTGTTTTCCTGACAGTCTGTGTGTTTGCCTGTATGTCGAGTACCCAATTGTTCGTAGGTGCTCCCAAAATTAGTACACACCTATGTTTAAATTGTCAAGCATGCAATGCCATCATACCAGGTAAAACCTTTTCCCATCCTCTAAATGGAAATTAAATTACCTTAAAAGATTATGCAACATGCAGAACCACTGGGGTAATATATTCATTAAAATGCCCATGTGGAAAAGTGTATGTGGGGAAAAACAAAAGAGAGATTAGTATAAGTATTGGTAACCATAAAAGAGCTATGTCTCTAGCTTTGATGGCACTACTGATAAAAAGAGATATGAAACGTCTATTAGTAGACATTTACTAGAAAGGAGTAATAGAGCATCACAATTAATATGGCTTATTCTAAAGGTGGTTAGCCTACAACTGATGGCAGCCTGCAACTGATGTTGCAGGCACTCATAAGGGGTAACTTTGACAAACGTCTAGTAAAAGGAAAATACCTTTGAATAGAGAAATTAGAAACCCTCTCCAAGAGATCTCAATGAAGAGATCACTTGGTTTTCCTTCTTATAATTGATTTCAATATATATGAGATTTGGGTCTAATATGTATTAAGATAAGACTTTTTTAATCTAATAGTCATTTAAAGACTTTATTGCTATTGAGTTCACTTTTTTATATGGCACTCTGGCACTTTCCTTATGCTAATTTGTACTTAGACACACTCATTCAGGGGTGTCACTGTTCACTAGACAAGAGGGTATTAAAACTCTGGAATATGCTGCTTGCACATTACCTGAAGAAGGGGGCTTGAGCCCTCGAAATGTTGTGTTGATGTTTGGTTTTTGAATAAAATTCACTGTTCGTTTTGGAGTGGGACTCCAGGTCTTTATTTCCAGTGATTATTTTTAGTCCCTAGGAAGTGGGAAGTTGCTGGAGGTCTGTACTCATGTGGGTAGTGTGCACTTGGACTTATTTTCTGAGATATTTTGAAGTGTACTTCCACCCAATTGCACCTACCTGTGCCTAATCATGTTTTTTTACAGACATAGCCAAAACCATGAATGAGAAGGCTACTACCATGGCATTCTCTGAAGCAGAAAAGAAAATAATTTTGGGAATATTAACAGATGTGGAAACTATCCCCCTCAGCACCTCTGAAAGGGATTGTAAAGGCAGGCTAGAAGCTGAGAAGGGAAATCAACCTCCAATTACATATCACTGCCCTGAGAGAATATGCTTTAGCAGAATGTATCCCAAGAGGACTAAGGGTTTCTCTGTACCCCATTCAGATGACAATGAATATAAAGAAAAATGGTACATGTTACTTAATAAATGTAGCATCAGCCTAATTTACCTCACTATTTATTGAACACAGCTTGTCTTCCAAAAAGTAAGACAAGATATCCATACTACAGAACTTGAATTAAAAACACTGGTAACAATAGAAGACCTCACCGGAATATACCAACAATTGAACATCATGGGGGTTATTCAATAAAAGTTCTTATCGTTTAAAATGGTGCTAATTTTGCCACAACCAATCAGATGTTAGCTTTCAAATGTTACATAAGTTCTCATTGCTTGGGGCAAAATTAGCACCATTTTAAACGATAAGATTTTTTATTGAATCTCCCTGCATGACTGCAGAGATAAAGGTAGACCCTATCCAGAGAAAATGGTTCAGATGCACTAGAAATATCAAATTAAAAATGTGTTTCAATAGAAACCTCGACCTCACACCAAGGTTTGAAAAAAATCCTACTTTGTTCCTAATATATCCAGTGCCTCCCTAGAGACTTTTAATAATGTAGTGTTGCAAAACGTTAAATCCCTTCCGTGGCAGACAGCACCACAGCAATTTAATCTAACTAGTAAGGAATCTGCTACACTACATAATTTAAAAAACACTAAAGATATTATAATTTAAAAAGCTGACAAAGGGGGAGCAGTGATTATGGATCAAACAGACTACTGTAAAGAAGCCAAACGACAACTGGGTAACTCTGAACACTATATTAAACTACAAGAGGGACCCACGTGTAAAAGTAGATACTGTGGTTTTGGAAGCTTTTCTTATGGTAATCATCAACAAGAATGTAAGAGAATTTCTAATGTGATAATCCCTATATACCTGTTTTATATTTCCTTCCCAAAATTCATAAAAGTGTGACATCACCACCTGGTCATCCAATAGTCTCAGGAATTGATTCCCCCTTCAACCACCAGATGTCTATATTAATTCCTTTCTTCAACCTATTGTGAACACTGACAAAAGATACCTCTAAGACACTAAAGCATTCCTCAAACATTTACAAAACATACAATGCTTTTCTGAAAACAATGTACAATGAAAAAAAGAGAAAATACCTCACACACAATGGCAATAGTGTTCCACACTTCTCAGTTAGCATCCATCCAAAAATGCAGGTAAGTAAATAAAATATCAGAAATAGAGTAAGGAACTACGGCGGACGTAGGATATGCTGCAAAAAGGCTGGTTTTATTTCTCCCACGACATGTTTCAAGCTCACCGTCACTTTATCTAGTGTATCAAGAGTCATACTTGATTGTGTACTATGGATATAGAATCACTGTACACCTCTATCCTTCATGAAGAAGGATTAACAGTGATTGAGGGTTTTCTCCTTGATTTTTGTTATGACCATAGGATTGTCTGTTTTATTATGGACCTGTTAATCATATGTCTCAAAAGCAACCTTTTCAGATTTAAAAATACATGGTACCTACAGGCACAAGGAACCAGTATGGGGGCCAATTTTGCACCAGCCTATGCCAATTTGTTTGTGAACGATTTTGAAAAACAATGTATTTTCACTAATGGAATGTTAAAACTTAATATACAGCACTATGTAAGATATATAGATGATATTTTCTTTATTTAGGAAAAAGACTTATCTATCAATGAGACAGAAAGCAATAACACCCTATTAGCACAAAGCCATCATCATCAAGTGTGAGTAAGGGCCTCCCATTCGCACATTTCTTAAGAATAAGAAGGATTGTACAGGAAGACAACCTGGGTAGGTTTAGAATGGAGGAAATTAAAGAGAATTTTATTGCTCATGGATATTCTGAAAATACTTTATCTAAAGACCTAGAAAGCGTTTTAGTTATAGATCGTAATGCATTACTTAACAAACAGAAATCTAACCGCCAAACATTTGATTCCACTTACCATACTATGTCTGAAAGCATATGGGTAGCTATTTATAAATCCACCACTATTCTCTTATAAAAGAGATAAGAATGTTGGTAATGAGATAATACAAGTGGATTTATTGACTCCAAAATCGAGTACCCAATTGTTTTTTAGGGGGTCTAAAAATTGGTACATACCCATGTTTAAATTGTCAAGCATGCATTCATACTAGGTAAAACCTTTTCCCATCCTCTAAAAGGAAATGAAATTATGTTAAAAGAACATTTGTGAACATATAAGAGATATCTCTAGCTTTGATGGCACTACTGATAAAAAGAGATACGAAACGTCTATTAGTATACATTTTCTAGAAAGAACACAATTGAGATGGCTTATTCTAGAGGTGGTTAATGAGGAAAAAATAGGAGGTAACTTTGACAAACATCTACTTCAGAGAAAATGCTTTTGGATAGAAATTAGAAACACTCTCTCCAAGATGTCTCAATGAATAAATTAATTGGTCTTCCTTCTTATAACTGATTTCAATATGTATGAGGTTTGGGTCTTACATGTATTTAATATATTATATAAATTATCATTACTGTTTTAAAGCAATGCTTCATTCAATCATTCAGTTCTTCTCCTGATTAGCAACTTTGTTTTTAATTATATGAACTTCCTCTAGTGGATCACTTTGGAATTATTTACTTGTGGATTTTGGACACTTTATGGACTATGTATGGACACTTTACTCCATAAGAAAAGACAAAGGTAAGACTTTTTTTTATCTAATATTCATTCAAAGACTTTATTGCAATTGAGTTCACTTTTTCCTATGGCACTTTGCACTTTCCTTATGCTAATTTGTACTTATTGCTTATGTTAATTTTGCACAGACACACCCATTCAGAGGTGTCACTGTTCATTAGACAAGAAGGTATTAATATCCTGGAATATGTTGCTTGCAAGTTACCTGAAGAAGGGGGCTTGAACCCCCAAAACATTGTATTAATGTTTGGTTTTTTGAATAAAATTCATCATTCATTCCAGGTCGTTCCTATTTCCAGTGATTATCCTTATTCCCTTGGAAGTGGGAAGTTGCTGGAGGTCTGCACCCATGTGGATAGTGTACACTTGGATTGTGATGTTTTCTGATTTCTGTTTTCTGCCTGTCCATTTGTGTTTGCCTGTCTCTGTGAGTGTCTAGTATATTAAAAGGTGGGGAGACGCACTCTGACAATCTGTGCACAGCTTGTCACAATAAAAGCAGTTTATATCCACTAAGAGTGCGTCTCCCCACCTTTTCACATACTGGATTATCCCTATACTGTTTGTGGTTAGCAGTTTGGAGAGTTCAAGCACCTTAGCAGGTTTACAACTAAAGGAGTGCGAAGGGAAAATACTTTGGATATAACTGTGTGAGTGTCTGTCTGTCTGAGTGTTTCCTGTCTGTGTGAGTGTTTGTCTGTCTGTGTGAGTGCCTGCCAGTGTGTGCAGGAGTAGTATGAAGCCCTCAAAGGTGGTCAGGGGCTGCACATGAAGCCCTTGAGATCAAGTCTAGAAGGTCACAGGATCAAATCCCAGACTAACTTTGTTTTCATTATGTTCCTTGCAAAAGATAATGTTTCAACATCTACTAGTTTCCCGCATAGTATATCTGTTTGGGATAGGGGTAAAAGCTTAGCTTTTAGCAAGACAGAGTATGTGAAGTTGTAGGCTCAATTCCCCTGACTTATTTTTCATTTTAGCTGAAATGTTAATATTCTGTTTCTTACAGCCATGCTAGCTCTAAAATACACTGCAAACATTACTTTTCTTTTTTATATGAAAAGCAAATAATTATGTCAGTTTTAGGACAGGAGCATGGAATGTGTTTGAAAAAAACAAACAACAGAAATCCCTGTTCAGTCAGGGAGAGGGAGGATCTCTGTGCTATTATGTGATTGGCTGCCAGCTTCTAGGAAGCAAAGCTGCAACTTTCTTGTTTTGATCTGTTGAGCACTACAGAGCCTATGAACTAAGTTTACCCAACTATGGTGTATTATGATAGCTGACCCCTAATACCCACATCCATCACCGAGCAGCCACAGCAAAGGATGAGGTGAGACACAGCTTGTTGTATTGTAAAATCTGTATTTTGGTTGCACTCAGATATATAGAATAAAACAAAGATAAAATATATAAATATAAAAGACCTATTCATTTCAAATGTCCTTATCTAGTTTAAAACACTTAATCAACCATATATTAATATATAATGTACCCATTACTTTAGATGAAGAAAGTGAAGGTCCACTCACTTAGTGCTGTTTAAACCTTTTATACAGCTTGTTGTATGTTTGGGAATGTGCTCTGTTTATTGGGACAATGTTGTCTGGAGACTTTAGTTCCCCTTTAAACAAAGTCAATTGGAGTTCCCCTTTACATATTATTGTATATGAAAGAGACTTGGAAGCATCCTGTGTACAGTACTGTTTGTATGTATAATATATATATATATATATATATATATATATATATATATATATATATATTGTCCTTGTCTTTGTGGACAGTAGATCAGCAATCCACAAAGATTTTCAAACTAATTCATTAAATTGTATGATTAATTCAAGACATATCTCAACTTTGAGACTTAAGGCTTTATTTTCTACTTTTCCTGGATCAATTTAAGCACACCAATTTTAATTTTGGATTTAAAAACTCATTAATGCAAAGTACATTGAACTACACTGTTTGAAGATTAAACTGACACTAAAATTAGCTAAACGCTTCTTTGAAGCAAAGGTAAACATGAATCAAAATGTTTTGAAATAATCACAGTGCTAATGGTGCATATTTATGAGAATTCATCTTGATCATGCTTAAAAATATATCAGATATAAAAGAGGATGGTTGTGTTAAGTGCAGTGGGACTTTTGATGTGCAAAATAAAAGTTTCTACTGTAAGCACCTGAATAGCTTAACACATACTTTTCTTTAACATTTTACCTAAATATATCTGGCCTACAAAATACACCAATGTTTATTTAAATTATACTGTTTCTAAAATGAAAGGCAATAATGTTTACTAAGTGTAGAGACAAAAAAGTTTGTTGAAATTGTTGTGTTTACTCTGTATAAAGATGCTTTCATTATTAACAATTCATTTATATTTTTAAATGAAACATCTCTAAAATAGCTTTTTTTTTGTAATTATTTTGGGGGTGGGGAATGTAAATTTTGTGGTTGGGTGAGTATGCTATATCCTGGTCATTCTTAAAGTTAATGAAAAATGTCAAATGGTAGTTTAGGTAATCAATTATATCTTTATTAAAACATATTCTTTGGAGCAGGAAAGATTGAAAATGCTGCCCCATTAACTGGACTTCTATTTTAAATTGACCAACTGTTATTAAATGAGATCACATGATACTCACTTGAAATGGTTAGTGGAATTTGCAAAATGAACTATATACTTTTTGACAGTTCTGTCCATACCGTTATTTGGTTGGTTAGTTAAAACTTTCCACTATTTCACTATAGTCTAGTATTCTAATGACACAGTAAACCAGAATTTGCTTGGACAATAAGCAATTTTAGTAGATCTTTATTTACCTAACAACACAAGTTAACCATTATTTGAGATTTTCTATTACACATCATCATAGCATGCATCTGATTTGTATTTATCTTCATTGCAGTGTTCCCTCTAAGCTCTGCACTCGTTTGTGCACATACAACTCAGCAGGCCTGTGCACACAGGTTAAAGAAGAGCACAAGCAATAATCTGGGTACGTATAGTTAAATAGGAATGCAGTGCCGAAATCTCAGACGATATATATTTGCACATTGATTGGTGCTTGATATTAAAACAAGCACCAATTTACTACCTACTTACCATTTTGTTTCAAATTAAACAACTGCAATTTTTCTGCCAAATCCTATAAGACAAATATATGAAAAAGAAATTCAGTTATAGAGTAGCTTTAACTAGTCCCAGTATGTGATTTTTGCATTTCCTAGTATGTAATTTCAGTTTTGTTTGAAATGTGAAAAATGTCTATTGAAAAGTAATGAGGTAATATAGTTTGCATTTTTATAAGGGAATGTCATTAACAACATCCTTATATGTTACCTTTGCTTTTAATAACAAAATATTCTATTACTTTGTCATAACCAATTGTAATAACAATGTCAAGAAAATGAAAACATCCTACTTTTTAATTGACTAAAACACTATTAATCAATTCACATACAAGGTTCATTTTGTTTCCCATTCATTTTTAATCAATTAAGCATCCATATACAGAGGAAATCATCCTTCATGAATAAAAAGAGAATCACTTTAACAATTTTCTAGCTCATTTACCCAGGGATAGCTAACTTAATACTAAAGCAGCAAATAATTATATGTTCCATAGCAACTTCAAAGTTTATTGTGTTTTCATAGGGTAGACACCAGCCACATTACAGTATATTGAAGGTAACAGAAAAATACACATTCTATTATTCTAAAGAATTGTTTACTATAAAATAGCATGGAAAAGTGTGAGCAATTAAAAAGTCAAATTGAATACAAATTGAATTAAGGGTCTTAACCTGGGCTAGTAATATGACAGCAACTCTGACGTCTCTGATGAAGTGACTGTCAGTCACGAAACTGATTTTAACCAAAGAAATAAAGAATTTTGATTTTAATCCTTGTGTGCTGCCTACTCCTACCCATACTTCTGATTGTGATTGAACCTCTGCTTGCCGTAGCAGCTCTTGGTGAGTGTTGAGCGCTGTGAGTGTCACTATGGGGTGTGCTCCCGTGTAGTAAGTGTTTTTTGGATATTTTCTTTTGAACAGCAACACTGACATTTGAGGAAAATATTTCTTTCTTTAAACAACATAATGATTGTCATAGTGGCCCAGCCAAGGACAATGGGTGTTGTCTATATGACAGCATACACTATATTATGACAGGTCCTATTTTTCCATTCTGCTTCTTTGTATTTACAGTAGGTGATGCAAGAATTGTTTGTTCCTCGAGTGGTAAAAAAAATGATTGGCAGTTCTTGTCTGACTGGGCTTTTTCATAATTTTGTAAGGATATTTTCTAATAAAAAAAATAGAGCTGTCCAGTCCTTTAGTTCCCTTTAAGGGGTAATCCCATTTTTATTAGTGAAGACACAGTAACACACAACATTTTTCACCTTTCACCTTTTACATTGGAGTGCGTTATATCGTGCTGATTTGAGCCATTCCCTTGGAAGTAGGGATACCAGACGTCTGCACCCGGGTAGGCAGTATGCATATGGACTGTTCTTGTGCTTGAATTATTTGGGGGATGCGTCTTCTTTTTATTTGATTTCTCATTTTCTTTTCATTCCACTTAGGAAGTACAATGCAATAGACACGGGCAAAACTGCTAAAATCCGTTCCGCCTGCAGTTTTGCGGAAATCAGTCGAAAAATTTTAAAATTTGAGAAACATCGAAATTTCGAGAATTTTTAAATATATAAGAAAATTTGATTTTTCAAGGAATTTTCTAAAATCTTCTAAAAATGATACAGTAACTTATTGTAAATGGCTCTGGGACCTGGGAAATGGTCTAAGGAAAAGAAAATCAGATTCTTTCTGAAAGATTCCTCCAAAAATATCTGATTGGTTAGTATATGAATCAGAATCTTTTCTAATCAGAGGGGCTGATTTACCCAGAGATGCTGGGCAAATTCATGGAGTTAAAGTCGCGCTAACCAGTTCTCTACCGGTTGGCGTGACTTTAACTCAATATTAGCGCCTGATGTGCAGGTTACGCAAAAGACACCCGACGTTCGTGATTCAATATTGCATTTGCGCTACTTTTAGCATCAGATTTTAACGCCAGCTTTTAAATGCCAGGATTTGGCATTTAAAGACTGGGTACACACGCTAAGATTTTCGGCTGACCAACCAATAGTGCTGTGTATCAGTCGGTCAGGCGAAAATATCTTACCGTTTATGTGGGGCAACCGCGATCAAGCTCGGTTGCCTGTTGGTCTGGATCAGGTCCATTGGTTAAATTACGGACGATCGTGCAGTTCCCTATGAGATTGCACAATCAGTTGCGCAAACTGTTGTCCCAGCTGAGCGCTCACCACTAGCGAGCATTTGCTAGTGGCGAGTGCTCGGTCAGGACAAATAATCTACCCGTGTGTACCCAGCCTAAAGGAATCTGATTGTAACCAATTCTGATTGCTTACAATCATATTCTTCAAGAAAGCATACCAGTCAGATTCTTTCTGAAATAATCTAATTATATCCAATCAGAATTGGTTACAATCAGATTCTTTCAGAAGGAATCGGATTGTCTGTTCCCTAGACCATTTCCCAGGTCTCAGAGCAATTTACAGTAAGTTACAGTTTAATTTTTAAAAAAATTTCAAAAATTCCTTGAAAATTCTAATTTTCTTGTATTTTCAAAAAATCACGAATTTTCGATATTTCTGGAATTTTTCCAGAAATAGTTCGGATCCACGACCCAGCCATCTCTACAATGCAGACTTTACTTAATGTGGAAAACCACAATGTGGAAAACCACACAAATTGGTAAATTGCCCACACAAACTGATAAATATAAATACACACACAGATTGATAAATATAAATGCCCACACAGATTGGTAAAATACCCAGACTGCTAAATTTCCCACAAAGACGGGAAAATAGAAGTGCCCACACCAATTGCTAAAATGAACAAACAGATTGGTTAAGTGCCAACACTGATTAATAAAGTGCCCATACAGACTGGTAAAGTGCCCACATAGATTGGTAAAGTGCACACACAGACTGGTAAATATAAGTGACCAAAAAGACTGGTAGAGTGCCCACACAGACTGGTAAAGTGCCCACACAGACTTGTAAAGCCAAAAAAAAAAAACACAGGTGTCTGAGGAGAAAAGTGTAGTGACATGCCATGAAACAAGGAGGATGAGAGCAGAGCAGAGAAGCCAGGCAGAGTGCCCACAGAGTTTAGTAAAGTGCCCACAAGGACTGGTAAAATTAAGTGGCCACACAGATTTGTAAAGTGCCCACACAGACTGGTAAAATTAAGTGGCCACACAGATTGATTAAGTGCCCACACTGATTAGTAAAGTGCCCACACAGACTGGTAAAGTGCCTATACAGATTGTTTAAGTGCCCACATGGACTGGTAAATATAAGTGCATATACAGATTGGTAAAATGCCCAGACTGGTAAATTGCCTGGTAAATATAAGTGCTCATATCCATAGCTAAAATGCCCACACAGACTGGTACAGTGCCCAAACAGATTGATAAAGTGCCCACACTGATTAGTAAAGTGCCCATACAGACTAATAAAGTGCCCTCACTGATTGATAAAGAGCACACACAGACTGGTAAATATAAATGCCCACACAGTTTGGAAAAGTGCCCACACAGATTGGTAAAGTACCCACACAGACTGGTTAAGTGCCCAAACAAATTGGTAAATATTAGTGCCCACACAGATTGGTTAATTGTCCACACAGACTTGTAACATGTCAACACAGACTGGTAGTACCAAGACAAACACAGAGGTCTGAGGAGAGAAGTGAGAAGTGTGGTGTGTTATGCCAGGAGCCAAGGAGGATGAAAGCAGGACACAGATCGCCAGACAGGAGTCCAAATGCTTGCACCACTCATATTGCCTCATGGGAGTGGCATCCTTGCTTGAAATCATTCACAGCCTGGTAATTATAGACCAGTAAGTAAAACATCAGTGGTGGGGAAGATACTAGAAACTTTGTTACGGGATTATATTATGCACTGTGTTTCAGGGATTAAACTCATAGTATGGATTAATGAGAAATACATCTTGTCAATCAAACTTGCTTGGTTTCTATGAATAAGAATTTGGATGCTTGTATAGCAGTTGATATGGTTTACTTAGATATTGCATTTGATTCTGTGTCCCATAGGCGACGTATGTATATACTGAAGTCTGTTGGCCTTGAGCAACACATTTTTACTTGGATTGAAAGTTGGTTGTTGGACCATGTACAGTGAGCAGTTGTCAATGGAGATTCACCTATGTTGACTCTGTACTGGGGCCAATTCTATTTAAAGGGTATCTCCACTGAAAAAATTAAGTTTGCCCATTTAGTTTTATTGAGGAAAGGGAGGTAAAGGAGCTGTGTCTTCAATAAAATGACCAGGAGCCAGGAGAGAAGGTAATCTACTTACCCAATCCCTCCTCTGCCACATAGTCTGACAGGTCCCAACGGACTCTGTCTTCTATGCGCATAGAAGACAGAGCCCTTGTGGACCTGTCAGACTACTTCCTAAATCAGTAAAAACTGATTATACTGACATTTATTCCTAGCAAAAGCTAAAGATTCTAAATGTACCTATATCTTCTGCATGTGCAGATGTGGCTTACTGCGTGCTGGTTTTAGAAACACAGACCATTAGGTCACAGGTTTAAATCCCCAGGCTTACTTTTTTTGTTTCCATTATGTTCCTTGCAAAAGATAAAGATTCTACATGAACTCACATTCCCCCTAGTAGCTATTGTGGGATGATGGTAGAAAGTTACTTTTTAGCAAGACACAGTACATGAGGCTACAGGTCTGATTCCATAGCCTTACTTTTATTTATTTTTTTAAATATTATTATTCTGTTTCATCCATTTTTGCTAAGAAACTGCAAAGATAACTTTTCATTTTGTATGAAAAGCACAGGAATTTACCATTGTTATGGAGAGGAGCATTTGTTATATGTTTAAACAAAAAGGCACTAAATTCTGTGTTCTGTGTCATAGGGAGGGATGACCGCTGAGAGGTAACATGATTGTCTGATAGCTTTCAGGAAGCAATGTGCATCTTCCTGTGAAGTGTACTGCTTGCACTGCTTGTACTAAATTATGGGAGCTGACCTGCACGTTCATCTCATAAATCACTCAGAAGCCATAGCAAAGGAAGAGGTGAGACACAGAATTTTGTAAATGTGTGAATTAGTTCCCCTTTAATAATGTGCTGAAAAGATTGGTTAGAATTGGGGCACGTAACTGACAAGTAACCAGCTTTTTGTTTTAAGCGTGAACATTATTTTAAATTATAAATTATGCATCACTGTGCTGTTGTGGTGTGTTAGAAGGGACAGTTTTGTTGGTACCATGCAATGTGTATCCTGCCACATGTATACGAACATGGAGCAGATGTTCCGGGGAACCTATGTTTGTGTCAGGTGTGAGTGGGTTGCCCGTTTGGAAGCTGTGGAGAGTCTGTGGAGACTCTAAGGGGGCAGCTTGCAGCATTGCAGGGATTGGCAGAACTGGGGGGTCAGCAGGCACTGGGTGGGGCCAGTATAGAGGTAGGTGGAAGTGGGACAGGGAAGGTTGAGGAGGGAGGTAGTTTTGTTAGAGTTACTAGGGGAAGTGGGGGATGGAAGGGTAGGGGGGCTTCTTCCCAGATTGTCCATCCCAACAGATTTGCCGCCTTAGGTAATGAAGTGGAGGAGGACACCTGGGAATTAGCGAGACTCCATTATAAGGAAGGTAGATAGGGTAATCTGCCCCCAAGACCCTACATGCCGAACTGTGTGTTGCCTGCCTGGTGCTAGGGTTCGGCTTGTGGTGGATCTTGTAGACAGATTATTGGGTGGGGCCAGGTGTGACCCGGCAGTCTTGGTTCACATTGGTGCCAATGACAAAGTTAGAGGAGGAGGTGAGGTCCTTAAACATGATTTCCGAGAGCTAGGGGCCAAGATAAAAGCAAGGACCTCCAGGTTAGTGTTTTCAGAAATACTACTGCAGCCACGTGCTAAGCCAGGGAGACAGTGGGAGCCTAGGAGCATTAATGCGTGAGTGGTGTAAGGAAGAAGGGTTTGGGTTTATTGAGAACTGGGCAGACTTTGCTGTCGGCTACAGGCTCTTTAGTAGGAATGGGTTGCACCTCACTGATGGCGGTGCAGCTGTTTAAGGGGAGAAGATGGCTAGAGGGTTGGATGAGATTTTAAACTAGGTTGGGGGGGGGTATTTGCAGTCTCACTAGGATAGATAGCCCAGGAGGAAAGCAGGGTGTAGATAGGCCAGTGGTGGGCGGAAAGGGGGGTGGGGCTAGCATAGGGGATAGTGAGGCATGTGTATTAAAGTGTACGAATAAATTACAGGATCATAATCTAAAATGTATGTTTGCAAATGCGAGAAGCCTGGCTGACAAAATGGGTGAATTGGAGATTATGGCATTGAATGAAAAGTATGATGTAATAAGTATAGCAGAAACGTGGTTGAACAGTTCTCACGACTAGGCTGTAAATATAGAAGGATATGCCTTGTTTAGGTAGGACAGAGAAAAAAGGAATGGGGGAGGAGTATGTGTTTATGTTAAAAAAGAATTGAAGCCAAATTTAAGAGAAGAGATAACTGGTGATATGGATGATAAAGTGGAGGCAATATGGGTGGAATTAGGCAACACGGAAGGGGGTAATGTCATTGTTGGTGTCTGCTATAAGCCGCCAAATGCAAGCAGAGAGGAGGTGAGTCAACTTCATATGCAGTTGGCAAGGGCTGCAAGTTTGGGAGTGTGCTCATTATGGGGGACTGATTTTGCTGAGAGAGATAATTTTCTCTCACAGGTGGTTGAGGTTCCTACTAGAAAAGGAGCTCTGTTGGATCTGGTAATATCTAACATTGTGGAGCGCATTATAGATATAAAGGTAACTGTAGGCTTAGGGAATAGTGACCATGAAATAGTGGCGTTTGGACTTTGTTATCAAAAGGAAAAGTGCGCTGGGTCAACAAAGACTTTTAATTTCAGGAAGGCAAATTTTCCCAGGTTAAAAGCAGCTCTTCAGAATGTCAACTGGGATAATGTATTATCAGGAAAAGGTACTGAACAGAAGTGGACTGTGTTCAAGGGGATTTTAAGCCAGTTCACATCTAAATTTATACCCTTGGGAAATAAATATAAAAAAAATAAACCCGCGCCCATTTGGCTGATTTCTGATGTAAAGAGGCAAATGGAAAGGAAGGAAAAAGGCATTTAAAACCTTTAAGGCCGAGGGAACGGAAAGGGCCTTTAGGGATTATAAAAACTGTAACAAGTAGTGTAAGAAAGCAATCAAACTAGCTAAAGTTAATAATGAAGTTAGGATAGCTGAACAAAGCATCACTAAGCCTAACATTTTTTTAAAGTATATTAATAGTAAGAAGTGAGGACTGAGAATGTGGCACCATTAATTAATGGGGATAAGTTAGTTATGGAGGATGGCGATAAAGCAAATGTCTTGAATAATTTTTTTTCCTCTATATACACTATAGAAGATCCAAGTACAGATATCATAGAGTATAGTAGCAATAATGGTATAAAAGATTCAAGTGCACTTTGGTTAACCAAGGATATGGTACAGAAAGAACTAAATAAGGTTAATATTAATAAATCTCCTGGACCTGATAAAATACATCCTCGGGTACTTAGGGAGCTAAGTTCAGTTTTATCTAGGCCATTGTTTCTTATTTTTGCTGATTCCCTCATGTCCGGTGGTGTGCCTCTGGATTGGAAAAAGGCTGATGTTATTCCAATATTCAAAAAGGGTAGTCGTTCACAGCCGGGTAATTACAGGCCTGTAAGTTTAACTTCAGTGGTGGGGAAGATCCTGGAAAGTTTAATAAGGGAACCTGTTCTAGAGTATGTTTCAAGGACTGACATTATAAGTAGTAACCAGCATGGATTTAGGAGGAATAGATCTTGTCAAACTAACTTGCTTGGCTTTTATGAGGAAGTAAGTAGAAATTTAGACTCTGGAACAGTAGATGTAGTTTTACTTGGATTTTGCAAAGGCTTTTGATACAGTCCCCCATAGGCGCCTTGTATAAGCTGTTGGTCTGGGGAGTCACATTTGTATATGGATAGAAAATTGGTTAATGAATAGGATGCAGAGAGTAGTTGTAAATGGGGCTAAAATTGACTAAAGTGCTAAGTGGGGTGCCACAGGGTTCAGTGTTGGGGCCGCTTCTATTTAATCTATTTATTAATGATTTGGAAGTGGGTATTGTCAGCAAGGTTTTTGTGTTTGCTGACGACACAAAACTTTGTAAACCATTAAAAACTTCAGAGGATGTGCAATCGCAGGGGGATCTAGATAGATTGTCACATTGGGCTGCTAAGTGGCAGATGAAATTCAATGTTGATAAATGTAAGGTGATGCATTTTGGACTTAAAAATCCTTGTGCTGCTTATACTATAAATGGCTCTGTGTTAAGTGAATCCCTGTTGGAAAGGGATCTTGGAGTTTTGGTGGATAACAAACTTAAAGGTAGCAAGCAGTGCCAGGCAACAGAAAGAGACAGCATGGTATTTGTCTTGTATAAAGAGAGGAATGGATTCAAGGGAGGAAAATGTATTCGCCCGCTTTAAAAAGCAATTGGTAAGGCCTCATTGGAATATGCAGTGCAATTTTGGAATCCTGTGTACAAAAAGGACATCTTTGAAATGGAAAGGGTTCAGAGAAGGGCAACTAAATTAATAAGGGGATTGTGGAGCTTGAATATGAAGAGAGACTGGAAAAGTTACAATTATGTACGCTGGAGAAAAGCGATTGCGTGGGGATATGATTACTGTGTAAATAA
The DNA here is from genome assembly GCA_019447015.1 of Hymenochirus boettgeri. Taxonomy (NCBI): domain Eukaryota; kingdom Metazoa; phylum Chordata; class Amphibia; order Anura; family Pipidae; genus Hymenochirus; species Hymenochirus boettgeri. The sequence continues at coordinate 120,980,649 of CM033471.1, read as the reverse complement.
TATTACCAGGCCATACAATACTATCTGGGGCATTGTTCACCAATAGAACATGTCAAAGGACACAAGGACATCCCTTAAGACTTGAAGAAAAAAGGTTTAGGCTTCAAGGGGGAGATTCAATATAGCCCTTTTCCGGGTTAACGTGGGTTTTAGACGGAATTTAGAGCACATCGCCATTTCCAAATGTTTTTGGAAACAGCGCTGTACTAAAAAAAAAACTGCCGTTAAGGTTTGCTCTACCTCGTAGCGCGAGACTTAACGTTAAAGGTTTGGGAGCATTAAGGTCTCGCTCCTTACCTTAGCCCTATCCCGCGATGCAATAACTGACGTAATCTCGTAACGCGGCATGGGAAATTGGATCTCCCCGTAAGCTCGGAAAGGGTTTTTCACTGTGAGAACGGTAAAGCTATGGAACTGTCTTCCAGTGGACGATGTTATGGCAGGTTCATTGGTCAGTTCAAAAAAAAGCTGGATGAGTTTCTGCAAACAAGAATTGTTACAAGTTACTGGTATTGATTCATAAAGTAGAGTCGATCCAGGGAAATTTCCGATTGCCACTTGGAGTCAGGAAGGAATTTTTTCCCCCTTCATAAATTTGGTGGGGTTTTTTTTTTGCCTTCCTCTGGATCAACAGTTGAGCGAAATTAGGATATTGCTAGATGGGTTGAACTGGATGGATGTATGTCTTTATTCAACCTCAAATACTATACTATACTATATTTTAATATAAAATAGGTACTTTTTAAACAAAAAAGAATATGTTTTACAGAAGATTTTTTTGTTACTTTAAAATATTATTTACTGGCATGTGGAGTTCAATGGTCACTGTAACATTCATAATGATTGGCAGATAAATTAATACTGCAGAAAAAGTGAAACTGTAATAAGAAAAATGAATTATGCATCTCTCTGACATTCTGTAACTCATTCAAGGGCAAGACTCCTTTCACCGAGACATCTGACATATCGAACTAAATTTCATTTGAAATATAAAGATAGTTTTTTAAAGTAAATAAATGTCTACTTATTTTTAAGTCTTTTAAAAGTGATATTTGGGAATGACTGCTACATTTGCTAGTTTTGAAAAAGCACAAAAGAAATGAAACATTAATAAAAAGATAGTGTTTTAGAAACTGTATATACTCAAGTATAAACTGACCCGAATATAAACCAAGGTACTTTTATTTAACTGATATACTAGGAAAACTGCTTGACTTGGATATAAGCCAAGGGTTGACTTTCTCCCATACACAGTCCCATAGAGAGTAAAATACACAGCCCCATAGAAAGTCCCATACACAGCCCCATAGAAAGTCCCATACACAGCCCCATAGAAAGTCCAATACACAGCCCCATAGAAAGTCCCATACACAGCCCCATAGAAAGTCCCATAGAAAGTCCCATACACAGCCTCATAGAAAGTCCCATACACAGCCCCATAGAAAGTCCCATACACAGCCCCATAGAAAGTCCAATACACACCCCATAGCATATGGTTCTATACGGACGATCGAGGACATTCCCTATGATAATTGCACGAAGTCATTGCGCAGACTGTTGTCCCAAAGGCTGATCCCTGCTCAAAACACGTAGCGGGCAAATTGCATGAGTGGCAGATGAAATGACTCGGAGAAAGTCAGGGACAAATAAGTCTCCGATCTACCCTTGGTGTACCCAGCCTTAAAGGGAATCTGTTGTAAAAGCAACCGAGTGAGTCGATGATTGCTGGGTACAGGATCAGTAGGGTTGCTAATCAATAGAAGCATACCAGTCCAATGTCGGGGTGTTCGGTGATATAGCGTAACGGGTAATTATAGTCACACAGGAGGGGTGGCGAGAATTGGTTACAATCAATTCTTTGCGAGACAGGAATCGATTAGTGCCTGTTGCGCCTAGAACCTTTTCCGAAGAGAAAAACAGGTCGGGCAGGAGCTAATTTACGAGTAGGGAAAAATATACAGTTTACTTTTTAGATAAAAATTTCAAAGATTCTTGAAAAGAATTCTGAATGTTATCGGTTGATCATTGTGCAGATAGGATATATCGACGAATGTGTTGCGATATGTTCTGGAATTTGGGTTCCACAGAGATAGTTCGGGATCACACTGTACCAAAAAGGGGGGCCAGCTCTCTAACAATGTCAGACTGGTACTTAATGTGGAAAACGCATGGCAGACTAATGCCAAGGACCGTGAAGCTAGAAATGAGAGCCGTGGGGTACCCAGCACACAGTCAAACAAAGGGGGAAATAATAGTCGCTTCCCGAGAGTAGAACCCATAGCTGAAGTATTGACAAGCAGGAAGTTAAATCGCAGGCGAAAAGTTAAGTCTTTATGTATAAATATATAGTAGTGATAAATAATAAATAGTTAGTTTAGAGTATATCGGAATGTTCTCGAAATAACAATCAAGATAAAACAATATTAAAAAGAGAAGAGAAGGGGAAAAAAGGAAGATAACTATTGTCCCATAAACAACAGTGAAGAACATTAATTATGGAGTAAGTATATACAAAAAAAGTGTATATTTACGGTGATCCCTGAGTTCTCTAAAGTGTAAAGGAGAAATACGAAGCACTTTGGGAGGCCAGGTCAAAAAATTGTGAAATACCCGGAGCAGGCGAGTTAGGCGGCGAACAACCCATCTTAACCCTGTGCGTACCTGTGTCCGCACAGGGTAAGGGGAAAGGGAGCCTAGCACTCATAGGAAGAACCCGCAGCTGTGGGTGTCTCCCCGGTACACTGACAATAAAATGCATGGGCTAATCTATAGGAAGTTTTACGGAGTCTGCGTTTTTTCTCAGCCCTTGGATGTGTTGTTATTTACTCCTCTTTTTTCACACACTCCCTGGATTTATGTCTCTTCAAGCACATAAACTTGACTCGTTTGAAGTCTCGTCTGACAAAGATGCCTTGTGTGGATGGGAACACTCTTGATGGATATGTAAAAGGTGGTTGTTTGATCCATAGGTATTTCCTGTATAGGTTGCTATGACCCTTATCTCCTTCAAAACAAACTGGATTAGGGCTGTTAAGTCGCGGGGAGTAATGACGGCGAATAACTGTTGAAGGGGGGGGAAAGGGAAGGAGGGGCTGGTCACTGCCAGGTGAATTTTCATGGTTTCAATTATCCTGGATATAACAGTGGTGATGAACAGGGGCTGACTAGTTGCCCATTTTGTCAAATATAGATGCCAAACACCAAATTGGAATAGTGTCCACACAAAAGTTGGTAATGGAAATAGTCCAACACGAGATTGTATAAATATAAGTGTCAACAAAGCAGAAGATTGTAAATGCCGCGAAAAAAAAACCAAGCAGGTTGTAATAATTGCCACACTGACAAACTTGGATAATATAAATACGGGACACACAGATTGATGAGAAACATGTAAATGCCGCAAGACAGATTGGTAAAATACTCGTAAACTTTGCTAAATTTCGGGCCACAAAGAACGGGAAAATAGAAGTGCCCACAGAGGAGAAAAGGAGGAGAAGCCAAGTTTGCTAAAATTGACAAACAGGATTGTATAAGTGGCCAACACTGATTAATAAGTCCCATACAACTGGTAAAGTGCCCACATATATTGGTAAATGCACACACAGACTGATAATATAAGTGACAAAACAAAGAGACTGAGAGTGCCCACACAGACTGGTAAGTGCCCACACAGACTTGTAAAGCCAAAAAAAAAAAACACAGGTGTCTAGGAGAAAGTGTAGTGACATGCCATGAAACAAGGAGGAGGAGAGCAGAGCAGTGAAGCCAGGCAGTGCCCACAGAGTTTAAAATTGCCCACAAGGACTGGTAAAATTAAGTGGCCACACAGATTTGTGTAAAGTGCCCACACAGACTGTTAAAATTAAGTGGCCACACAGATTGATTAAGTGCCCACACTGATTAGTAAAGTGCCCACACAGACTGGTAAAGTGCCTATACAGATTGCTTAAGTGCCCACATGGCCTGGTAATATAAGTGCAATATACGATTGGTAAATGCCCAGACTGGTAAATTGCCTGGTAATATAAGTGCTCATATCCATAGCTAAATGCCCACACAACGTGGTACAGTGCCCAAACAGATTGATAAAGTGCCCACACTGATTGTAAAAGTGCCCATATAGACTAATAAAGTGCCCTCACTGATTGATAAAGAGCACACACAGACTGGTAAATATAAATGCCCACACGTTTTGGAAAAGTGGTTTTCTGTTAATAGAATTTGGATGCTTGTATACGCATTGATATGGTTTACTTAGATATTGCATTTGATTCTGTGTCCCTAGCCGACGTATGTATATACCTGAAGTCTGTTGGCCTTGAGCAACACTTTTTACTTGGATTGAAAGTTGGTTGTTGACCATGTACAGTGAGCAGTTGTCAATGGAGATTCACCTATGTTGACTCTGTACTGGGGCCAATTCTATTTAAAGGGTATCTCCACTGAAAAAATTAGTTTGCCCTTTAGTTTTATTGAGGAAGGAGGTAAAGGAGCTGTTTCTTCATAAAATGACCAGGAGCCAGGAGAGAAGGTAATCTACTTACCCATCCCTCCTCTCCACATAGTCTGACGTCCCAACGGACTCTGTCTTCTATGCGCATAGAAGACGGAGCCCTTGTGGCCCTGTCGACACTCTACTTCCAAATCAGTAAAACTGATTTATTATACTGACATTTCTTCCATCAGCAAAAGCTAAAGATTCTAAAATGTACATATCTTCTGCCATGTGCAGTGTGGCTCTGCTTAGTGCTGTTTTAGAACACAGACACATTAGGTCAGTTTATCCAGGTTACTTACTTTTTTTGTTTCCATTATGTTCCTTGCAAAAGATAAAGATTCTACTGACTCACATTCCCCCTAGTAGCTATTGTGGGATGATGGTTAGAAAGTTACTTTTTAGCAAGACACAGTACATGAGGCTACAGGTCTGATTCCATAGCCTTACTTTATTTATTTTTTTAAATATTATTCTGTTTCATCCATTTTTGCTAAGAACTGCAAAGATAACTTTTCATTTTGTATGAAAAGCACAGGAATTTACCATTGTTTGGAGAGGAGCATTTGTTATATGTTTAAACAAAAGGCACTAAATCTGTGTTCTGTGTCATAGGGAGGGATGACCGCTGAGAGGTAACATGATTGTCTGATAGCTTTCAGGAAGCAATGTGCAGCTTCCTGTGAAGTGTACTGCTTGCACTGCTTGACTAATTATGGGAGCTGACCTGCAGGTCATCTCATAAATCACTAAAGCCATAGCAAAGGAAGAGGTGAGACACAGAATTTTGTAAATGTGTGAATTAGTTCCCCTTTAATAATGTGCTGAAAAGATTGGTTAAATGGGGGGCACGTAACTGACAATAACCAGCTTTGTTTTAAGCGTGAACATTATTTAAAATTATAATTATGCATCACTGTGCTGTTGTGGTGTGTTAGAGGGACAGTTTTGTTGGTACCATGCAATGTGTATCCGGCCACATGTATACGAACTGAGCAGATGTTCGGGGGAACCTATGTTTGTGTCGTTGTGAGTGGGTTGCCCGTTTGGAAGCTGTGGAGTTCTGTGGAGACTCTAAGGGGCACTGTCAGCATTGCAGGGATTGGCAGAACTGGGGGGTCAGCAGGCACTGGGTGGGGCCAGTATAGAGGTAGGTGGAAGTGGGACAGGGAAGGTTGAGGAGGGAGGTAGTTTTTGTTAGAGTTACTAGGGGATAGTGGGGATGGAAGGGTAGGGGGCTTCTTCCCAGATTGTCCACCCAACAGATTTGCCGCCTTAGGTAATGAAGTGGAGGAGGACACCTCGGAATTAGCGAGACTCCATTATAAGGAAGGTAGATAGGGTATCTGCCCCCAACCCTACATGCCGAACTGTGTGTTGCCTGCCTGGTGCTAGGTTCGCTTGTGGTGGATCTTGTAGACAATTATTGGGTGGGGCCAGGTGTACCCCGCAGTCTTGGTTCACATTGGTGCCAATGACAAAGTTAGAGGATGGGTTAGGTCCTTAAACAGTGATTTCCGAGAGCTAGGGGCCAAGATAAAGCAAGGACCTCCAGGTTAGTGTTTTCAGAAATACTACTGCAGCCACTGCTAAGCCAGGGAACAGTGGGGAGCCTAGGCATTAATGCGTGAGTGGTGTAAGAGAAGGGTTTGGGTTATTGAGAACTGGGCATTTGCTGTCGGCTACAGGCTCTTTAGTAGGAATGGGTTGCACCTCCTGATGGCGGTGCACTGTTTAAGAGAAGATGGCTAGAGGGTTGGATGAGATTTTAAAACTAGGTTGGGGGGGGGGGTATTTGCAGTCTCACTAGGATAATATAGCCCAGGGAAGCAGGGTGTAGATAGGCCAGTGGTGGGTGGAAAGGGGGTGGGGCTAGCATAGGGATAGTGAGGCATTGTATTAAAGTGTACGAATAAATTACGGATCATAATCTAAAATGTATGTTTGCAATGCGAGAAGCCTGGCTGACAAAATGGGTGAATTGGAGATTATGGCATTGAATGAAAAGTATGATGTAATAGGTATAGCAGAAACGTGGTTGAACAGTTCTCATGACTAGGCTGTAAATATAGAAGGATATGCCTTGTTAGGAGGACAGAGAAAAAAGCAATGGGGGAGGAGTATGTGTTTATGTTAAAAAGAATTGAAGCCAAATTTAAGAGAAGAGATAACTGGTGATATGGATGATAAAGTGGGAGGCAATATGGGTGGAATTAGGCAACACGAGGGGGGTAATCATTGTTAGTGTCTGCTATAAGCCGCCAAATGCAAGCAGAGAGGGGTGAGTCAACTTCATATGCAGTTGGCAAGGGCTGCAAGTTTGGGAGTGTGCCATTATGGGGGACTGATTTGCTGAGGAGATAATTTTCTCTCACAGGTGGTTGAGGTTCTACTAAAAAAGGAGCTCTGTTGGATCTGGTAATATCTAACATTGTGGAGCGCATTATAGATATAAAGGTAACTGTAGGCTTAGGGAATAGTGACCATGAAATAGTGGCGTTTGGACTTTGTTATCAAAAGGAAAAGTGCGCTGGGTCAACAAGACTTTTAATTTCAGGAAGGCAAATTTTCCCAGGTTAAAAGCAGCTCTTCAGAATGTCAACTGGGATAAATGTATTATCAGGAAAGGTACTGAACAAGTGGACTGTGTTCAAGGGGATTTTAGCCAGTTCACATCTAAATTTTACCCTTGGGAAATAATATAAAAAAAAATAAACCCGCGCCCATTTGGCTGATTTCTGATGTAAAGAGGCAAATGGAAAGGAAGGAAAAAGGCATTTAAAACCTTTAAGGCCGAGGGAACGGAAAGGGCCTTTAGGGATTATAAAACTGTAACAAGTAGTGTAAGAAAGCAATCAAACTAGCTAAAGTTAATAATGAAGTTAGGATGCTGAACAAAGCATCACTAAGCCTAAAATTTTTTTAAGTATATTAATAGTAAGAAGATGAGGACTGAGAATGTGGCACCATTAATTAATGGGGATAAGTTAGTTATGGAGGATGGCGATAAAGCAAATGTCTTGAATAATTTTTTTTCCTCTATATACACTATAGAAGATCCAAGTACAGATATCATAGAGTATAGTAGCAATAATGGTATAAAAAGATTCAAGTGCACTTTGGTTAACCAAGGATATGGTACAGAAAGAACTAAATAAGGTTAATATTAATAAATCTCCTGGACCTGATAAAATACATCCTCGGGTACTTAGGGAGCTAAGTTCAGTTTTTATCTAGGCCATTGTTTCTTATTTTTGCTGATTCCCTCATGTCCGGTGGTGTGCCTCTGGATTGGAAAAGCTGATGTTATTCCAATATTCAAAAAGGGTAGTCGTTCACAGCCGGGTAATTACAGGCCTGTAAGTTTAACTTCAGTGGTGGGGAAGATCCTGGAAATTTTTATAAGGGAACCTGTTCTAGAGTATGTTTCAAGGACTGACATTATAAGTAGTAACCAGCATGGATTTAGGAGGAATAGATCTTGTCAAACTAACTTGCTGGCTTTTATGAGGAAGTAAGTAGAATTTTAGACTCTGGCATAGCAGTAGATGTATTTTACTTGGATTTTGCAAAGGCTTTTGATACAGTCCCCCATAGGCGACTAATGTAATAGCTAAGGCTGTTGGTCTGGGGAGTCACATTTGTATATGGATAAAATTGTTAATGAATAGGATGCAGAGAGGTTGTAAATGGGGCTAAAATTGACTAAAGTGCTAAGTGGGTGTGCCACAGGGTTCAGTGTTGGGCGCCTTTCTATTTAATCTATTTATTAATGATTTGGAAGTTGGTATTGTCAGCAAGGTTTTTGTGTTTGCTGACGACACAAAACTTTGTAAACCATTAAACACTTCAGAGGATGTGCAATCGCAGGAGGATCTAGATAGATTGTCACATTGGGCTGCTAAGTGGCAGATGAAATTCAATGTTGATAAATGTAGGTGATGCATTTGTACTTAAAAATCCTTGTGCTGCTTATACTATAAATGGCTCTGTGTTAAGTGAATCCCGGTTGAAAGGGATCTTGGAGTTTTGGTGGATAACAAACTTAAGGTAGCAAGCAGTGCCAGGCAACAGAAAGAGACAGCATGGTATTTGTCTTGTATAAAAGAGGAATGATTCAAGGGAGGAAAAAGTAATTCTCCCTCTTTACAAAGCATTGGTAAGCCTCATTTGGAATATCAGTGCAATTTTGGAATCCTGTGTACAAAAAGGACATCTTTGAAATGGAAAGGGTTCAGAGAAGGGCAACTAATTAATAAGGGGATTGTGGGAGCTTGAATATGAAGAGAGACTGGAAAAGTTACAATTATGTACGCTGGGAAAAGGCGATTGCGTGGGATATGATTACTGTGTATAATACATTACCAGGCCATAATAACTATCTGGGCATTGTTCCCCAATAAACATGTCAAGGACACGAGGACATCCCTTAAGACTTGAGAAAAAGTTTAGGCTTCAAGGGGGAGATTCAATATAGCCCTTTTCCGGGTTAACGTGGGTTTTAGACGGAATTTAGAGCACATCGCCATTCCAAATGTTTTTGGAAACAGCGCTGTCACAAAAAAACTGCCGTTAAGGTTTGCCTACCTCGTAGCGCGAGACTTAACGTTAAAGGTTTGGGAGCATTAAGGTCTCGCTCCTTACCTTACCCTATCCGCGATGCAATAACTGACGTAATCTCGTAACGCGCAGGTAGGGATATTGGATCTCCCCGTAAGCTCGGAAAGGGTTTTTCACTGTAGAAACGGTAAAGCTATGGACTGTCTTCCAGTGGACGTTGTTATGGCAGGTTCATTGGTCAGTTTAAAAAAAAAGCTGGATGAGTTTCTGCAAACAAGAATTGTTACAAGTTACTGGTATTGATTCTAAAGTAGAGTCGATCCAGGGAAATTCCGATTGCCACTTGGAGTCAGGAAGGAATTTTTTCCCCCTTCATAAATTTGGTGGGGCTTTTTTTGCCTTCCTCTGGATCAACAGTTAGCAGGAAATGAGGATATTGCTAGATGGGTTGAACTGGATGGACGTATGTCTTTATTCAACCTCAAATACTATACTATACTATATTTTAATATAAATAGGTACTTTTTAAACAAAAAGAATATGTTTTACAGAAATTTTTTTGTTCCTTTAAAATATTATTTACTGGCATGTGGAGTTCAATGGTCACTGTAACATTCATAATGATTGGCAGATAATTAATACTACACAGAAAAAGTGAAACTGTAATAAAAAATGAATTATGCATCTCTCTGACATTCTGTAACTCATTCAAGGGCAAGACTCCTTTCACCCGAAGACATCTGACATATGAACTAAATTTCATTTGAAATATAAAGATAGTTTTTTTAAAGTAATAAATGTCTACTTATTTTTAAGTCTTTAAAAGTGATATTTGGGATGACTGCTACATTTGCTAGTTTTGAAAAACCACAAAAGAATGAAACATTATAAAAAGATAGTGTTTTAGAAACATTCAGTTTTACTACTGTATTACTCAAGTATAAACTGACCCGAATATAAACCAAGGTACTTTTATTTAACTGATATACTAGGAAACTGCTTGACTTGGATATAAGCCAAGGGTTGACTTTCTCCCATACACAGTCCCATAGAGAGTAAAATACACAGCCCCATAGAAATCCCATACACACCCCATAGACAGTCCCATACACAGCCCGCCCCATAGAAAGTCCAATACACAGCCCCATAGAAAGTCCCATACACAGCCCCATAGAAAGTCCAATACACAGCCCCATAAAAGTCCCTACACAGCCCCATAGAAAGTCCCAACACAGCCCATAGAAAGTCCAATACACATCCCCCATAGAAATCCATCACACCCATACAAAGTACAATACACAGCCCCATAGAAAGTACAATACACAGTCTCATAGAAAGTCCCATACACAGCCCATTAAAAGTCTCATACACAGCCCCATAGAAATCCAATACACAGGCCCATAGAAAGTCTAATGCACAGTCCCATAGAAAGTCCCATACACAGCCCCATAGAGTCCCATACACACCCCATAGAAAGTCCCATACACAGCCCCATAGAAAGTCCCATACCCAGCCACATACAAAGTACAATACACAGCCCCATAGAAAGTACAATACACAGCCTCATAGAAGTCCCATACACCACCCCATAAAAAGTCTCATACACAGCCCCATAGAAAGTCCAATACACAGGCCCATAGAAAGTCTAATGCACAGTCCCATAGAAAGTCCCATACACTACACAGCCCCATAGAAAGTCCCATACACAGCCCATAGAAAGTCCCATACACAGCCCCATAGAAAGTCCCATACACAGCCCCATAGAAAGTCCCATTCACACAGCCCCATAAAAGTCCAAACACAGCCCCATAGAATCCAATACACAGCCCCATAGAAGTCCCATACACAGCCCCATAGAAAGTCCAATACACATCCCCATAGAAGTCCCATACACAGCCACATAGAAAGTACAATACAATCAAAAGTCATACACAGCCTCATAGAAAGTCCCTACACAGCCCCATTAAAAGTCTCATACGCCCCATAAAAAGTCCAATACACAGGAGACATAGAAAGTCCCATACACAGCCCCATAGAAAGTCTAATGCACATCCCATAGAAAGTCCCATACACACCCCATAGAAAGTCCCATACACAGCCCCATAGAGTCCCTACACAGCCCCATAGAAAGTCCCATTCACAGCCCCATAGAAAGTCCAATACACAGCCATAGAAAGTCCACTACCACAGCCCCATAGAAGTCCCATACACAGCCCAATAAAGCCCATACACAGCCCCATAGAAAGTCCATTACACAGCCCCATAGAAAGTCCCATACAAAGATGTGCACTGCATACTTTTCTGGGTAGCCTGATTGTTGAATCTTGTTAATTCTATGCTTTTTCCCATTTCCCTTGCAGTCTGGGCTGCTTAAGCAGGACAACAACTGCATAACCTACCGAAATCACGAGGATTCTGTCTGTTACAGGGTACAGCTTTTCCCAGGGCTATGTGAGTTTGTCCATTTGCTCCTTTAAGAATCCATTGAGTATAAACGGAGGGGAGAATTTCTGGATGATTTTAAATGTAAATTTCTAGGTTTATACTCAAGTATATACGGCAGGGGTGCCAAACCCATTTAACTTAAAGGGCATCATGTGCGGCCCCTGACCACATAGACAGGCAGGCACTTACACAGACAAACACAGACAGGCAGGCACTCACACAGTCAGGCAACACACAGAGAGGCAAACACAGACAGACAGGCACTCACACAGGCAAACACAGACAGACACTCACACAGACAGGCAACACAAACAGTCACTCACATACTGGCAAACACAGCCAGGCAAACACACAGACACTTACATGCATAGACATACAGGCACTCACACAGACAGGCAAACACAGACACTCACACAAACAAACAGGCTAACACAGACAGACAGGCAAACACACAGACACTCACAGACATACAGGCACTCATACAGACAGAAAAACACAGACAGACAGACACACACAGACAGGCAAACCCACATACACTCAAACAGACAGAAAGACACTCCCACACTGCAGGGGCTTGGCAGGGTCCAGGATAGGAAAGGAAAGCGCGCCACCCCCCCCCCCATTCTCATTTTTTCCTGGTCTTACCTAATGCAGGGTGCAGGGAAATGCGGCAGGTTCTGGCCAGGCAGGCTGGTATCTGACTGGCTAGTCTTCTGATGATCGCGAGTAGAAGATTCAAAGGGGTGGTAACAGCTTTCGCCTGCAGCAGCAGAGACAGCCCAGCCCCCCTTCCCCTCAACACCAGGAAGAGAGGGGGGGATCTGTCCATCAGCAAGGGGGCCGCTACTGACCACGATCGGGCTGCGTGCTTGTCATCACTGATATACAGCTTTTTTTTTGGTGCACCACACTATTATTTGTAATATTTAACATATTTCAGAGATGTTGCTTACCGTAAACTGATAGTATGACATACCGTATATACTCGAGTATAAGTCGAATTTTTAAGGCTTTAAAGTTAGCCTGAAAACCTAACCTCGACTTATATTCGGGTCAAGTCCTAATTTCGATCCAAATTCTGCAATTGTGGATAGGAACCAGTAGGTGGCGCTGTGTTAAGCTGCATAGAAAGTTACTGCTTCCTGTAGTCTGGCTACTGGACTCACACAGCACTGTCACTGCTCATCTGGATGCTGTAAATCTGATGGGTCTCCTTAGTTTGGGGCAAAAAACAGCTGCTAGTACAGTGCAAATGACAGCTTAAAACCAACTCTCAGGTGACATTTTAAACTATTGGGGTCAGAGAGTCCTTTACTATATGGGGGTCAGAGTGCCCTTTACTATATGGGGGTCAGGAGAATTGTAAAAGATGGTTAAGCTTAATTAAAAGTTTACTGAACCTTGCCACTCCACACTCCACAAAGCATGCTGGGAGTTGTAGTTTCCAAACATTTGGAGTGCCAAGGAATTGGAGGTTACTGGTACTGAATTTGGCTATTACTGTATGGGATTAATGTATGGGGATTCTGCTGTCCATTTAAAGGGCAACTAATTTCTATCCTCGGCTTATACTCAAGTCAATCAGTTTTTACAAATTTTTCAGGTAAAAATAGGTACCTCGGCTTATACTCGGATCAACTTATACTCAAGTATATACTGTAAGCGCTTACTTAAATATCCTCATCAAAATATTCTAGTCCATTATGTAATTACTTTAAAGCAAGCAGAAAGTTGTAAAAGTTTTTTTTAAACTGTAAGGCTATGTTCACAATAGCCAATGCATATAGCAGTGGAAAAAATACTCAGCATTTTTCATGTGTTTTTTCTCGGCATTGTGCGGTGCAGTTTTATGCAATAGTAATGCACAGCGTTAATTCATTAAACTGATGCATGCAGTGTTTATTTTTAATGCACCGCGTTGCAATGCCCAAGTGTGAATGCTAAAACGCATTTCTATGGAAATCTGTTACAGTGCGATTTTTGGGAATGTATTTGTTACAAAGACGAGCAGAAAAACCCGCTAGGGTAAATGAAGCCTTAGGGTTGCCTGCTTCTTTCATTTGCCACCTTGTGCAATTTTATACTATGTTTCTTGTTTATGTTTGTATCATGAGTAAAGACCATAAAAAAAATTGCTTTGTATACTAACGCTTGGTTAGTATACCAAGCGTTAAGTCAAAAGTGAAACATCTTGTGTCCTTGGTGTTGGAGGTTGAGCTGATTCTGCATTTTCCTCATTCTGCAAGGACTGTATTTTAGTTATGCTGAATAAAAATATAGGCTACATCTGTTCTGAGGTTAACATATAAAGCATAGTTCTTCTTTGAACACTTAACTGTATATGTATCCAGTTTAAAGTGAAATTAATCTTTTGGGCGGTGTATAATAGTGAAAAAATATTAGGAATTTGCATATTAAACAAGTAACACAATTAAAAAATGGAATCATTTATATACACTACAATGATGTCAATAGATAGTCTGAAATATATTGCTTTTGCTTTTTCTCAAAACCGCAATATTATATAATATATAGGGATTTAGAGCTTTCACTGTAAAATTTACAGTATAAGCATTATGATTCCCAGAAGGACATGGTAAATGTGTGTATTGCAAAAGTATTCAGCCCCCTTGAAATTTTCCACATTTTGTCCAATTGCATAATTATTCAGCCCCCTTTGGTCTGAGTGCAGTCAGTTGCCCATAGACATTGCCTGATGAGGGCTAATGACTAAATAGAGTGCACCTGTGTGTAATCTAATGTCAGTACAAATACAGCTGCTCTGTGACGGCCTCAGAGGTTGTCTAAGAGAAGGTTGTCAAACATGTAGAAGAAGGTGCTCTGGTCAGATGAGACCAAAATGGAACTTTTTGGGCAAAATGCAAAATGCTATGTGTAGCGCACATCATTTAGAACACACCATCCCCACTGTCAAATATGGTGGTGGCAGCATCATGCTCTGGGGTGCTTCTCTTCAGCAGGGACAAGGAAGCTGGTCAGAGTTGATGGGAGATGGATAGAGCCAAATACAGGGCAATATTGGAAGAAAACCTCTTGGAGTTAGCAAAAGACTTGAGACTGGGGCGGAGGTTCACCTTCCAGCAGGACAATGATCCTAAACATAAAGCCAGGGCAACAATGGAATGGTTTAAAACAAAACGTATCCATGTGTTAGAATGGCCCAATCAAAGTCCAGATCTAAATCCAATCGAGAATCTGTGGCAAGATCTGAAAACTGCTGTTCACAAACGCTGTCCATCTAATCTGACTGAGCTGGAGCTGTGTTGCAAAGACTAATGGGCAAGGATTTCAGTCTCTAGATGTGCAAAGCTGGTAGAGACATACCCTAAATAATTACGCACACACCACTTTGCAGTTATTGATTTGTTAAAAATGTTTGGAATCATGTATGATTTTCGTTCCCCTTCTCACGTGTACACCACTTTGTATTGGTCTTTGACGTGAAATTCCAATAAAATTGATTCATGTTTGTGGCAGTAATGTGACAAAATGTGGAAAACTTCAAGGGGGCCAAATACTTGCAAACCACTGTATAGTCAAATGTTTCAACACACATTATTGAATGGTTTGTCTTTATTATACATTGTAGACTAATGCTGAAAACATCAAAATGATGAAGGAACACATATGGAATTATGTAGCAAACAAAATGTGTTAAACAACCCAGAAGAAGTTTTAGATTTTAGATAACTTAAAAACAGTTTTTTCTTTGTTGGCTGCTTTGTTCACCAGCATTTTCTAAATCTGTTTCATGAGGAAGTCATCTGGAATGGCTGACAATTAACAGGTATGTTTTGTTAAGAGTTTATCTGTGGTGTTTCTTTTTTTAATGTGTTTGAGACCATCAGTTGTGTTGTGCAGGGGTAGGGCATGTACACTATTCTATACTTTTAATAGCTTCTTCATCTTATTTCACGAGTCACTCAACTAAGGAAAGTCCATCAGAACTTTTTACTTAATCTGTATATAAATGACTTAGAAGGGGGCATTGAGAGCAAGGTCACTGTGTTTGCTGATGACACTAAACTATCCAAAACTTTCAGTGAAACACACTCCAGCACACCTCAATGGCACGGCCTTTGGTTGGTAGGTGCAATCCTCCCAGTATATAAGGTGAAAGGGGTGTGCACACAGTTATACCTGAGGAAGGGGAATTTGTATCCCCCGAAACGTTGTATGTCTGTTTGCTGAAATAAAACACTGAGAACGAAGTAGTATGCTCCTCCAACTTTTTTGCATTTGAAACTAAACTATGCAGAGCTTTGGAAACTTCAGATGATGTGCAATTGCTGCAAGCTGACCTAGATAGATTATCAAAATGAGCAGCAGAATAGCAGATAAGATTCAATGTTGATGAATGTCAGGTGCCACCTACACCATAAATAACTCTGTGTTAAAGGGTGTCTCCACTGGAAATAAAAAAAATGGCATTTAGTATTATTGAAGAACGGGAGGTAAAGGAGCTGTGCCTTACCTCCCATTCTTGAACAAACCTGCAGGTTTTATTGAAGAATGTGAGGTAGGACACAGCTCCTTTACGTCCTGTTCTTCAAACTAAATGGCAATTTTTTCCAGTGGAGATGCCCTTTAAGTGAATCTCTAATGGAAAAAGATTTTGCGGTTCTGGTAGATTACAGACTACAGCTGTATCAAACAATACCAGAAAGCAACGGCTAGAGCTAGCAAGTTATTGTCTTGTATAAAGAGGGGGATAGATTCAAGAGAAAAAAATATTATTCACCCTCTTTACAAGGCACTGGTAAGGCCTCATTTGGAATATGCAAAAGGAACATCTTGGAAATGGAAATAGTTTAGAGAAGGGCATTTAAAATAATAAAGGGAATGGAGGGGCTTGACTATGCAGGCAGATTAGGCAAGTTGGGAGTTTTTAAATTAGAGAAGCGACATTTGCGTGGGGATATGATCACTTTATACAAATATATTAATGGGCCATACAGTAAACTCTCTGGTACATTTTTTACTAATCGGTAATATCAGAAGACATGTGGGCATCCTTTAAGATTAGAAAAAAAGAAGTTTCACCTTCAGATTACGAAAGGTTTCTTTACAGTGAGAATGGTGAAACTGCCATTTGGAGTCAGGAAGGAATCCCCCCCCTTTTTTTTTTAGTTGTTTTTTGCTTTGCCTTCCTCTGGATCAACTGTTAGGCAGGGTTAAAAAGGAGGGTGAAAAGGTTGGACTTGATTGACGTATGTCTTTATTCAACTTCAATTACAATATTACTATAAGGCACCACTTGGGTATGCAGCATTGTACATTATAAAATACAGAGTATACAAACGGGGATAAATTTGCATAAATAAAGTTTCAAAGGTAAGAAATACGGCTGCCTTCTGCTATTCTGTGCCTTTTCCTTGCAATAATAATAAAATGTAGCATTTGTAAGGCACTATGAAACCAGCAGTAAAACAAATAGGTTGTCCTGATATGTTCCATGTCACCTTTTGTCACCTGAATTCTGATGAAGTGAGCAAAGGGGGCTGGACTGGCAGCGGTGTCAAGTATTGGCTGAGACACGTTTTATCCAATTACTGTCTCACTAAAATGATAAAATATGAAAGAATACAGAAGAGTAATGGGTTTTCTGGGGGGAAATAGCATAGTATATTTTAATTAGTTTTTTTTTATCATCCTGTTTTGAACTGGTACAGTACATTCATTTTTACATAAAAGATGCACTTTCACTGCGATGCACAGAGAGCTGCTATCGGCCCCCTGTGCAATTGTTTCAATGATGCTACTTTCCGAATGCACTCTCCGTGCATTCCACAGTGCACGATTTAACACTGCGCCTCTTGATGCATCTGGCTGTATGGGTTTTTTTCCCCCCACAGTTTTTATGTTGCCAGTATACATATTATAAGACCATAAACTGTGTTTGCTTTATTAAAAACATTTTATGTAGACTGGGTATTTCTGTTTTACAATGTCTAGATAAAACACAAAAACACAATATATATTGATCTGGATAGAATATTAGATTTAGAACCAGATAAGGAAACAAGATACCAGACTAACTTATATTGTTGAACTGATTGTAAGCTTTCTTAAAAAAAATTAAATCTTGCAATTACCCAGTACTTTAGGCATTCTGCGTTGTGTTTAGAATTGCTTGTGAAGGTTCTCATTCATCCAGGTCATGGTATATCTGTTGTATTCAATTAGATCAACTGGACTTGAAATGTAGTTCTTGAAGACATTTCGCTAGTCATCCGACTGGCTTTCTCAATTCAGAATGACTTGTCATTGCACAGATTCTGTCTGTACAAGTACGGATTTTTCCAGATTTTCCGCCTTCCGAACTTCCGAAAATTTTTCGAAAATACGAGGATTTCACATATACGTATACGTATTCCTCGTATTTTCGAAAATTTTCGAAAATACTATTTACGAAAATTTTCGAAATTACGAGGAATTCTCGTATTTTCGAGGATTTTTTTCATTTTAATGGATTTTCGAATTTTTTTATTTTTTCGAAAATTCGCGGATCCTCGAGCGGACCGGATTTTGCGAAGTTCGGACATCTCTAATGATAACTTTCAAAAGATAGAAAAACTAACAGGGAGATTCAATAAATGTTCTTATCATTAAAAATGGTGCTAATTTTGCACCAACCAATCAGATGTTAGCTTTCAATGTTAAATAAGATCTGATTGGTTGGGGCAAAATTAGCACCATTTTTAACGATAAGCAGGGATTCAATAAAAGTTCTATTGTTTAAAATGGTGCTAATATTGCCCCAACCAATCAGATCTTATTTAACATTTGAAACCCAACATCTGATTGGTCAGGGCAAAATTAGCACCATTTTAAACAATAAGAGCTCCCTGATAGAGCATTAATATGGCGATGCTATTTTGGCCATTTAAGGGTGAATTAGTGCAAAACCCTTGGTACCTGATATGTAATATCGGGTTAGTGTATGTTTTTCACTAAATTTGCGCAGGCCGTGCCATTTCCAAAACTTTTTGAAAATAGCACACATAGCCTATTAAATATTGACTAGGTTTTGCTCTACCTTGCTTCAATTTTAAACATTTACGGGGAGATTCAATATCGGGTCTCCCATTACTTACCTTAGCCCGATCCCGCGATACAATAACTGACGTAAGCGAGATTACCTCAGTTATTGCATCGCAGGATCGGGCAAAGGTAAGGAGCGGGACTTTAACGCTCCACAACCCGTAGCGTTAAGTTTCACGCTACAAAGTAGCGCAAAACTTAACACTACGGGTTTTGGATCGTTAGCACAGCGCCATTTCCGAATGTTTTTGGAAATAGCGAACTACAGTTTTCCCCAGTGCTAGCCCCACTGTGTAATGTTCAATCCGTACCTTGTTCTTCAGCTCCTTTTGGTTCTCCTGCAGTGCCTGTTCAAAGTCCCAAAAAGTGAAGAGTTGGAGCTGTCTGTATGTCATCCGCTGCCTGCTACTTCCTTGCCCTTCTATGGGACTCTGGCATGCGCCGGGAAGCCCTCCCTCCCATTCTCCAGATCCCTTCAAACTGCCAAAATGTTGTACTTATAAAAGATCTTTCCTGTTGTATAGGGCACCCCCCTACCCTAACCACCAGGTTTATATGTTTAAAATGTAATACTTACCAAGCTTCCTACAGCACTCTCCATAGCCTGCAGCTGCGTCTGTGATTGGTTGACTCTTAGCCAATCAGAGACGCGGCTGCCGGTTCGGCCCCTATTGCTAATTCCAGACACAGGATTGTAGAGCCAGAGAGCCGGGGGAACAAAGGATTTTGTTGATTTCTTGGGCTTTTTGTAACTAATAAACCTGGCGGTTAGGGGTGGGCTGGGGTACCCTACACTACAGAAAATATTGATTTGGGGAATGGAGATACCCTTAATGGACGCCTAGCTATGCTGGCAGGCAACAAGCTCACTAAAGCATGTTTTGAGTTTCACAAAGTGTACAGAACTGAATTTAATAATGCTAATACTCATACTAGTATGACACACTGCCTTTACAGTTAGTTCCAATAACCACACAAATTGGATACAATTCCCAGCATGCACAGTGATCTCATGTAGGTGAACGAAAACCTTAACTCATATGTGTTGTAAATGCATGCATAAGAATGGCCAGATGTTTTAATAGGCAACTACAAACTTATTTACTTTTGTGTTTATATGACCTGTTCTTTGATAACAGCCACGTATGTTTACCATTAATGGAGGAAACAGTAATTTAGTGCACTTTAAATCACAGGGAAATTGGCTTTAGCAAGAATAATTTTTTATTTTGTGATTTGTTGGTCAGGAAGTGAACAATATACTCTTTGCAGCCAATTTGCTTGTGCGTGAAGGTAACGCTGTGCATTTTCTGAAGCATTCTAATGGGCAAATATACAGAGAATATGCAAAAAGACTTTTATTCTATGTAGGGCAGATCTGTACCTCCCAATCTAAGCAGGTTTAGAAGACCGATTCAAGCTCTCCTTGAATTGCATACACTGTATGAAAGCAATCATAACTCTGTTCTTCCAGCCTCTGCATAATAGAATAAAGCTATACTTGTTCTTTGTACAGTGTAAACAAAGTATAGTTGCCCTTTTTAAAAATGAATTCTTAATTTCACAGTGTTCTAATTCAGAAACTTAAGTATCTTTGTCAGTAGATTTTTTTTTTACATTAGTATTAATTGCATTCTGGATATTCCATTATAATTAGTTTTAAAATGTTTTATGTTTTATTCTTAGGTGGGTTAGCAAACACATCAAAAAGCCAATTCGTTCGACTGTTCTGAGCCTGGACTGGCACCCCAACAATGTGTTGCTGGCAGCTGGATCCTGTGACTTCAAAACAAGGTTGTACCTGAAATGTGGATATCTTAAAAGATAACTGTGGTCTCCATAATGGTGCCCTCTATTTCTCATACCTTTCAAACAAAGGTTTTGATGTCTCTAGCTTAAGTTATAGGCTTGAAAAGTTACACTGTGCTGTGTAAGAAGCCACCCCTTCCCCCCCAAAAAACAATCTTTTCTGAAGCTAGTTACAGACTTCTCAGGGAGAGAAATAAAGTGTTTCCAGACTTGTAGATATGACTTTCAAAATTATTTTGAAGTTTGAGGTCGGGGCTTATGATGCAGCTGATGATGCTCTGTCCCAGCAGTGGGCATGCTCAAGACTGAGACTTGGGGGCAGATTAGTGGTGCTGGTGTCACAGAGCACAATACTAGCAAGAAAAAACACTCTTTATACTGGTGTAACTAAGGAAGACTACAGCTTAGTTTTCATAATACTTACCTTTTTCAAAGATGCTTCTACACGTACTTACACAATCCCTCTTAGTGGCTCTCTCCTCTTCTCAGCAGCTTCCAGGTAATAGCCATCAGTCAAAGCTGCAATGCTGACATCACAACCTAAAGGTTGCCATACATATACACGATATTACTTACCCGACCAAGCGCTCACGCGATGTTCCAGTGATCCTGCAGCAACTGCCTCTCCCGATCTTATATGCGACCAACATGCGATTGCAAAATCCCATTCATTTTGCAATCGCATATAAGATGGGGAGAATCTGTTCCTGCAGGATTGCTCAAACTTCACGTGAGCGCTCGGTCGGGTAAGTAATATCTTTTATATGTATGGCCACTTAAGGCAGGTGGCTATTTCCTAAGCTGCTTTTCTGCTGCTTTATATGCAGCAGAGGAGGCATATACTATTCATTGAGGGATCGGGTTCTGTAAGTATGTCTAAAAGCATCTTTGGAAACTAGGTTTTGGGGGGTTCTTACACTTTACTGACATTTTAATATTGTAAAAGAGCCCATATTATTTTGATGGTCTATTGGCTTAAGTTTACTCCTATCCTTTCTATATACCAGGGTGTTCTCTGCATATATAAAAGAGGTAGATGAAAAGCCAGCAAGCACACCATGGGGATCCAAAATGCCTTTTGGTCAGCTGATGTCTGAGTTTGGAGGTGCAAGCAGTGGCGGCTGGGTCCACAGTGTTAGCTTCTCTGCAAGTGGCAGCAAACTGGCCTGGGTCAGTCATGATAGTACTGTGTCTGTGGCCGATGCCTCTAAAAATATGAGGTAATACTTGTGCATGGTTTGTGTCACTGTCTATTTTCTCATAGTAGTTTTAAAGCATAATTGGAATAGTTATTACAATAATGCTGGGGTGGGGATAACGTTTTAAGTCTACCTTTTTCTGTCCAGTTCTGCGTTGTACTTTCAAAAGCAAATCTATGTTTATACCAGTATACAAATAATAACAATATGATACTGCTCTAAAAAAAATTATACTGCTCTAAAAATATTCTGGACAGAAAACTCACACATGGAAAACTCTCATTTTTTGTTAATGGCAGTCATTTCTTGTTGCTAAATTTCCCGTTATATTTATAAAATGTTGTTAATATTTTGAAGGTACAGTACGCTGTGCCTTACTATGCGTATATCTCTCTTGTTTCAAGAAACAAAGTTTTGTCTTTTATTTACTATTTAGTAATAATAGGTTGGACTTGATGGACGTATGTCTTTATTCAACCTCAATTGCTATACTATATAGTTTGTAAATTCGTTGCAGTAAAATGCCTGTTATAACATACTATCCTTTTAGTGTTTCTCAGCTGAAAACAGAGTTTCTTCCCTTGTTGAGTGTCATCTTCGTGTCAGAGAACAGCTTTATAGCAGCAGTAAGTATCATTACCCTTAAATGTTCGGGTCAGGGGACTATGCCAATTGTAGTAATTGTTAAGATTCTGTTTTTAACCCATACTTCGCTCCACTCACAGCTGCTTCTTCACTGCACAGCTGTTCTCTTCTGATCGCGCGCCCTATCTTTTGTATTAGCGCGCATGCGCCTAAGATAGGGTGCGCGGTCGGGACAGAGCGGCTGTCAGTAAAGGAGCAGCTGCGAGTGGAGTGGAGTGAAGGTAAGTTCCCGGTCCCCTGAGCAAAATATTATTCACAGGGAGGTGAGAATAAGCGTTCTCTCCTCCCTGTGAATAATACAAACGGAGGGCAAAGACTGCAAATATTTGATTATATGGGTTTACAGTTCCTTTAAAGGAGAAAAAAAGCAAAACATTAAAGGGACGATCCTAGCCCAAAAAGTGTATTACTAGAAGTGATGATGAACTAAAACAAAAGTTATTGTATAACCAGTGC
Organism: Hymenochirus boettgeri; assembly: GCA_019447015.1. Lineage (NCBI taxonomy): Eukaryota > Metazoa > Chordata > Amphibia > Anura > Pipidae > Hymenochirus > Hymenochirus boettgeri. The sequence continues at coordinate 120,957,975 of CM033471.1, read as the reverse complement.
ATACAAATTCTATTTTGTTAGTTTGTGTACTGTTGTGTGAATACAGCTGTTTAAGACCGTATATCTTTACACCCACTAAATGCTCATACAGATGTGCTATTTGACATCAGCCAGACAACACATGGACAACAACCATGTGTGGTTTGCCATTGTTGGTGGTCCATCCCAGCATATCGGTGCTGTTTAAGTGGCCACATACATTTTGATTTTTGGACGTTTGATGTGTGCTTTTTCTTCCGACATTAAACCCTACAACTTGAAAATTAAGGAATCTATAAACCGTAAATTGGAAGTCAAAAAAGGATCTCTGAAGGCTCAAAACATGTATACCTCTTTTATAGACTTTTCTTTTCACAACCAAAAATAACTAACAAGTTCAACCCTTTCATGCAAAAATCAGTATCCCCAACAATGGACCTGCACATGGGCATAAATCTAACCATGTCACATAAACCCACATATGGATTGTTTCCTTTACTCTATACTCCTCTTAATAATGGAATGTAATAGAAACTCTATTATCAACTATAATTCCACTCTCAACTACTCGACTACTAACACCTGTCCTTTAAGGGTATAACTGTATGTCAATTCCTTTTGTTCAAATGCCTAAATTTTGTACTGAGGCAATAGTCCTTTAAGGTATGTCCGTGTGTCCTCTAACATTAAAGGAGAACTAGTCTCCACACAACATTGTCCGAATAGGCCGAGCACATTCACAAACAAACCACAAGCTGTGTCTCACCTCTCCCTTTGCTGTGGCTGTTGGGTGGTTTTTTAAATTAACCTGTGGGTAATAGTGGTCAGCTCTCATAATCCACCTTAACTGGGTAAACCCAAAGCTAAGTGTCTGCCTACAAGCACATGCTCTGTAATGCTCAACAGATCAAAACATGAAGTTGCAGCCTTTTATTTAGAAATGGAGAGCCAATCACATAAGAGCACAGAGATCCTCCCGCTCCCTGACACATAGCAGGAAGTTCAGTTTTTTGTTTTCAAACACATTCAATGCTCCTGTCCTAACAATGATATAATCCTTTCATAAAAAAAGAGAAGTCATCTTTGCAGTGTATTTCTTGGCTACTGTGGATGCAAGAAACAGAATATTAATATTTCAGTCAAAATAAAATGATAAAATTAAGTCTAGGGAATTGAACCTGCAACTTGTACATTTACTCTGTTTTGCTATGTAGGACACTAGTACATATAGAAACAAGAAAAAAGGAGGTAAGTCTGGCGATTGGAACTTCTGAACTCCGTATTTCTTTAACTGGTGCCTTACCAAGTGCGCCACCTCTAAATAAGTAGTTTAGCAACTTGCACTGACTCTTAAATAAACTGCAGTGTAACAAGCAGCTTTCAAATTCCTTATCAGGGACTTCCATATTGGTGTGTAGACATCTGTATAGAAAATACTCTGTGCATAGAGACAGTGAATACTGGGGTCAAGGGGTCAACATGGAAGCCATCTTATAGAACCTATTACTTACATGTACTAAATGTATAGGTGACTCGAGTAATTGGTGTATGGCACTGATTGCTACATTTAAGTTTATCCCAAAAACTTCAAGATCCATTTTCCAACAGAGTTTCACTTAATGGGTATCTCCACCCCCAAAAACAAAATTCCTTTATGGGTTGCCACAAACCTCTCGGAGGAGCAGGAGGAGGCAGAAAGGGATTACACTTTGAGAGGCTTTCTACTTTCATCAGGCTCTGCAGGACAACCATATGTATATAAAACTTTATTTCCCATCAACCCCTAAACGACCGGGGGAGTCGAGAAATACTAACAGGCCCTGTATATATAGGCACTCCCACTACTAATTAAATACACTTCAGACAAGGTTCAAAGTTACATCCAATGTACCTTTAATTTGTTCTGAAATACCTCTTACCATAAAACACATAAATACATGGACTGAAGGAACAACCCTTCACTCTAATACCATATGTATTGCAATATACTAGACATATATAGTCAAATGAGCTCCACACAATAGGTTTGCAAACAAAAATAGCTGGGCGGGGGGGCGCTAAGAATGATGGTAACTGCAGGCTCCTTGCTCACAGTGAGATATATAGTGGATATCTAGTGGATTCCACCTAATCCCTGTATCTACAGTATAGTAGTTAGAACATTGGTAGATAAAGATCGATACTTGTCCCAATCTAGGCAGGTTAGCGGTATGAGGAGTATCGGGACTTCTAATACTCCGGATACTCTGGTTACCCCCACAATCATAAAAACATATTGATAGGTTGTATGTGTCAAATGAATGTGCTTAGATTGTAAGCTTTTCGGGGCAGGGACTGTTGTGAATGTATACATGCAATTGTAAAGCGCTACGGAAGATGTTAGCACTATATAAATCCACAATAATAATAATACTTTACAAGCAGAAATATTCAAAAGGCATGGTTCAGTGGAAAATATTTTTAAATTCTTTGTTTTTATTACACATGCTTAGTCATTCTACATATTCTTTTCCGTTCTGAAAAACCAGTTCATTTCATCCCTTTTGATATGGTATTCTGTGGTCAGAGCTTCCATTTCAGGTTCTACAACAGTCCGTCTTCCCAGGATGCACACTTCCTTGGAATGTTTCTAAGAATAATTTCTACTGATTGGCTGTTGGATGGATCAAACATGCTCAGATCTTTACTGAGCAACTGAATCACCCCAGGGACTAGGTCAATGGCAAGGCCATAACAGATACTATATGGGGGTCCCTCAAACAGGAAGTCACTATTTTGATAGCATTTATTAATACACAGATAAAATGTAGAATGGGCAGATTAAGATAATTGGAATGAGAAAATACTGCTTGTTTTCTTAAAAGCATATGTATTTGCACTGTACTTCCCCTTTAAAGTATTAACATGAGTTGTTCCTTAAAGTGTATGTCAATTTGCATCAGATTATTGGTGGATTCTGTCAATCTGCTGTGAAATTTTTGTGTGAACAGTTTGACAGATCCGTGCAACAAAATAATCATCATGAATGGCATTCATAGAAATTGGCATTTAGCTAATGTAAATGCAGCCTCAACATCAGGGATCTTCCCCAAATAGAAAAAAACAAACTCTTATCCCTAAAACAACTTAACATAGTACAAGCTATAGTAAGCTATGTACTCCTTAGCTTACACAATTCAGGGGAAGGTATTTAAATCTGTTTTAAATAGCCATCTGTGGATTTATTTTATGCATATTATTTTTGAGTATAAATTAATTTTCACAGTGCCCATGTACGAAAGCAATATTGGTCCCAAAACTCTTTCCAGATTACCAGCTTTTTATTTGCCACAGTAATGGGTCAGAGCAATGAAATTTGGGATTTTAGTCTGCACCTTATTGAACTGAATTGAATTGCTTAAAGCTGTACCACTCTCATTTAACCTCCAATTGCATCTCATAAAGCTGCCCTCCCAACTATGTCACAGTGCAAATAGACAGATGTGAGCATGTCCACATTCTTTGTCAAAGGGGCCTAAGAATTTATTGTTTTTGTTTGTAATAGCAGCTTAATAGTAGCATATTCTCCTTTTTAGACTTTTTTACAAAACTTTCGGGGAGATTCAATATCGGGTCTCCCGTTACTTACCTTACAAAGGTAAGGAGCGGGACTTTAACGCTCCACAACCCGAAGCGTTAAGTTTCACACTACAAAGTAGCGCAAAACTTAACACTACGGGGTTTGGATCGTTAGCACATCGCTATTTCCAAAAACATTCGGGAATGGCGCTGTGCTCGAAAATCCATCCAAAACCCACGTTAACCCAAATTATTTTAGGGTTAACGTGGGTTTTAGACGGAAAAGGGGCATATTGAATCTCCCCCTTTGTGTGTTTTAAGTTTTTATTTAAAGGGTATGTAAATAGAAAGAAAAATATCTTAAAGGATAAGTGCACTGTAAAATCAAGTTAAGTTTAATAGTAAGATGCCACTTTAAAAAAATCTTTCCCCCCTTTTTATTTCCCCCTAGGTTCCTCCTGAGCCTACCTATGTGGCTGTAAAGTTCGTGACATCTTGGATGTGAAGGAAAAGGTGAGCTCCTCCCTCTGTAAGTTGCTTGCTTCCCCTCTTCCCTTAGCCTATCCGTGCGCGTGACGTTACGATGCACACGAAGCAGCATCAAGCGTATTCACAGGCGTGTGACGCCATTGCGCCGTACTTGCACTGTCACACGCGCACGTGTCCGTGATTGCGCTTGATGTCGCGGCACGGACGCGCAAAAGCGCTTGCACGGACATCACAAGCACGTATTTGGAGGCTAAGGGGAAGCAAGCAATTTATAGAGGGAGGAGCTCACCAGCCTTATCCTTCACATCCAAAATGTCACAAACAGGTAGGCTCAGGAGGGACCGTGGGGAAATAAAAAGGGGGAATGATTTTCCAAAGCGGCATTTTACTATTAAACTAAACTTGATTTTACAGTGCACATATCCTTTAATCCATAAATGGATACATGTAAGTAGCACTTAATCTGAGGTGTGTGCATTGCTGCTTGCCTTCAACCCATTAATCGTTTTGCTTAGACTCCGTATCCCCTTTCCCTGAGCATGCTCAGTAATTTCTGCATGGCAGCCATGGGAGAGGGATATTCCCACTGTGCAATTTACACATAGACTATCACCATTCCAACTAAAGCAAAACTGCACAAAGAAGAAAAGTTTGTTTAATAAGGCACTTGATTGACTGATGAAATGCAAGATGCTTCATATTGGATATGGAAAGAAATTGGGAACAGATGAATAAATAAATTGTACAGTGATAGTTGGGGAGAATTACAGTTTCCAGTAATTTGCAATTTCAAAAAACTTTTACCAGTTTAGATACCCTTTATCTCCTACATCAATGTTACTATATCAAATATAGTTTTCTTAACTATTCTTCTTTAATTCTCAGGGCCACGATTGCTGCCCAATGTTGTTTACCTATGATGATCACGGTTCCCTGACATTCGTTTCCAAATTGGATATTCCAAAACAGAGCACCCAGCGTAACATCTCTGCAATGGAGCGTTTCCGCAATATGGATAAGAGAGCCACTGCAGATGACCGCAATACAACACTGGAGACTCTGCATCAGAACAGCATCACGTAGGTGCAATAAAAGAATAAGTAAAAATTAAACAATTCAGGTTATTGGAAGAAGAGGATCCTTAAATTAAAAGGCTGTGTAAGGGTGTAAAATAAATAATACCAGTAGATTGTGTCACATTGTGGAACCAGCCACAGGTGCGCCTAGAAACCCCCAACCAGGCCAATGAATGGAGGGGCCCCTAGATCGCCACAAATATATGCAGCGGACAGGGGTACCAACCAAACAAATACCAACTAGTATGAGAAACCTGTGTAGGCAAAAAATGGACAAGGAATCCTACAAAGTATCTATAAAACATATATAACATTTATTATAAAAACACATAAATAGCTGGCCAGCTACGACAAATCTTCCCAAAATCTTACAAAAGAAACCCCTGTATAAATCCGTGTATAAATAGCAGCAGTTCCAAGTTGAGTAAAAGTATATATATAAAATAGATCATCCATCCAGGTCCCGATATTAGATAAAAAGTGTTGATCTCCATTGATTGGCCTGGTTGTGGGTTTCTAGGCACACCTGTGGCTGGTTCCACAGGTTTCTCATACTAGTTTGTAAAATAAATACTTTAAAAAAATTCTGACAAATTTTTGGTATTTGCACCTTCAAAAGTCAAGGAGCTTACTAAATAGAAATAATTTATCACTCCACAAAGGTACACAATCTTAACAGACAGTCAAGTAATTACAGGGATATTTTTATTCTTAGTTACTTGGTCTAACTCTTATTTTGGGCTAGGCCACATCAGTGCGATTTAACACACGAGCCTACTGCATTTTAAAAAGCACATGCTAGTGTGGCCCAATTGGAGTGGCCACACCAGGTGCGCTGGGGCCATTTGTGCTGTGATTTGTTGATCGGATCAACATGTGCTCTGATCCCCGAAAAAAATAATAATAAATCTAGCAAAAGTGTGCCCGTTGGTGCACAGTGGACAATATGTGGGTGTATGTTTATCTATATGTGGGTACAGATGATATAAAATCATTATACACACTACTAGAAAATTTAGGGATTTGTACAAAAAAAATATAAAGGCAAGATGTTAAAAATAAAAGAAATCCTATGAAATGTTGGTTCTATTAGTGTTACATCCCCTAAATTAATATTTTACACAATATACAGAGGCAGAAGGGAACCTATTGGGTGTACCCCAATAGGTATTAGAGGGGACATATATACACACATCTTTTGGATTGTAGTGGAAGTGTCCGTGCTTTAGAAATACATGTTAAATATACATAAAGTGCAGCCTAACATCTAGATAAGACAGACATTATCCATCTTATTTGTTGTATAACACTATCACGTTTTTCTTTTTTTGTTCATCAATTTGTTTTGATAAATCTATACAGGAAGATATTTAAATTCAGGGTTTTGAGAGATGGGCAAAACTGCTAAAATCTGTTCCGCCTGTGGACCTGGAAAATGGTCTGGGAAAAACGTACATGCAACCAGAAGTTGTACTTTCCTCACAATCAAACTGTTTTTCGAGATTACGCATTCTATTTTTAAGGGTCACCGGAATTTTAGAAAATTAGAATTTTAAAGGAATTTTAGAAAATTTTGTAAAAATTGTACAGTAACTTACTGTAAATGGCTCTGGGACCTGGGAAATGGTTTGGGGAACAGATAATCCGATTCTTTTAAATCATAATTGTTTTCAATCTGATTTTTTCAGAAAGTAACTGATTGGTATACTAACCAATCAGATTCTTTCTGAAAGAATCTAACTGTAACTAATTCTAATTGGAAGAGAATCCGATTGGTATACTAACAAATCAGAATCTTTCTGAAAAAACAACAAATTCTGTTTAGAAAATAATCTGATTGGTTAGTATACCAATCAGATTCTTTCTGAAAGTATCTGATTGTAACCAATTCTGATTGGATACAATTAGATACTTTCAGAAAGAATCTTATTGGTACGCTTTCTGGAAGAATCTGATTGTAACTAATCAGAATTGGTTACAATCAGATTCTTTTTTGAAATAATCTGATGGGTATACTAACCAGTCAGATTCTTTTCTAATCAGAATTGGTTACAATTAGATTCTTTCAGAAAGAATCTAATTGTCTTTTCCCCAGACCATTTTCTAGGTCCCAAAACTATTTACAGTAAGTTACTGTATAATTTTTACAAAAAGTTCAAAAATTCCTTGAAATTTTCTTAAAATTTTCGAACGCGTCTCGAAAAATCCGTGAATCACGAAATTCCGTTGCGGAACTGGGTTCAGATCAGCGATCTGGTCCTTCTCTATTCTTGATGTATTTATTGTAACATTGTATAGCGTGTTATAGTTCAGTAGAAACACCACAGTGAAATACAATTGTTGTGCAGAGCTTGAATCAATCTTCCCCCTTAAAATTCAAACCAATAATAGATTGATAGCAGATCCATTGGATCATTCTATAATTAAAGTTATCAATCTGTCTTTAAATACTCCCCCTCCCCATTAAGGCCGAGGCAACACTACAACGCACCAAATGGCGCACACAATCGCGAGCGGTATCACACAGGATTTTGTGCATGTTTCCTGTGCGTTTTGCGCATGTGAATGCATGGGTTACCAAAACTTGAACGGACGCACAATCGCATGCGCATTGTAAATCACTGGAATTTTCACTTTCCTGCGATTTCCATTTTAGGAGCGAAAACACGTGCGCAAACATGCAAAAAACGCGCTATTGTGGCCTAGTCCTAACTCACAGCTGTCACCCGGGATTCCATAAGAGAGGGATCACTATTGGTAAATGTGAGGTCCTATAAAGAACCCAGACTATCCTGTCATGTTTCAATCTTACTACATTTTATCAGTTCAGGACACAGGTTTATGGCTTCTATGGGGTCTACTGCTTAAATAATGTAATAAACCATTAACAAACTCACTTCATTGTCTCAGAGAAATGGGCATGGATATGTTTTCCTTTCAGTCCCCCTATCATATATAGCAGGGATAAGCAACCAGTAGATCTCCAGTTGTTTTAAAACTACAACTCCCGGCATTCCTCTCCAAGTACTCTGTAGTTAGGGAATTCTGGGAGTTGTAGTTTCCAAAACATCTGGAGATCTACTGGTTGCATATCCCTGATTTATAGATCTCTTTCTTTCCAGCAAACAGCAGCTATCCTTTGTTTCTATTGGGAGGGGTGGGGCGAGGTGAGAGACTGTCACATGTTTTACAAAGGAAGTGACATATTTACATCTTTAGTGGTTAATAAATTGTTAATCTGGATCGAGACTCGAGTGTGATCCGTACAAGTTACATTGGAAATATCAGCATCTATAAGAATCTGTAAAAATTGTGCGGAGATAAAAATATAGTCAATTCTTGTGTATACTTTATGGGGGTTGGAATAAAAAGTGAATTTTTTTCAGATGGGTGTTTTATTCTCCAGGCGTCCCACAGGTTGAACGTATGTAGCAGAGATTTAAGCATTTTTGATGAAGGGACAGGACTGGAGGATGAGGACAGCCTAGAGCAGTCAAGAAATTTGTTGAGTGTTAGATTGAAATCCCCTAGAAATAGGAGTCTTCCTAAGTCAAGGGTCAATAAATGATCTTCAATTGCTTTAAAAAACGTGCTTTGACCTTAAGTAGGTGAGTAGATATTAACTATTGTCACCCTTGTTTGTTGTATGCTTCCTGTTAAAATGAGGTATGAGCCCTCCGGGTCTCTAAAACATGATTCCTGGGTGAAGGGGACCAACTTGTGTATTAAGATAGCCACTCCTCCTCTTTTGGAGGTATTGGAGGCAAAGTATTGGCAGGAAAATTGTTTTCCCCAGTACCTAGGCTCCTTTCCCTTTAAGAAGTGGGTCCTGGAGAGCTAAGATATGGTGTTTTTCTTTTTCATAGTGTTTGATGGCCAGTGAGCATTTGGAGGGACTGTTGAGGCCTTTTACATTGTGAGTGAGTGAGTATAGATAAATGTGTGGTCGAGTCTGTCATGGTGGCTGGCTTAGAGACAATGCACACTTACCCGTCAGATATATGTCTGGGTCTGGTGGATCCCGGGGGAGCCGGTCGTGTTTTGACCCAAGGCCCAGTGGTCCCAACCATGAACATCCTTTTCTGAGTGACCTTTAAATTGGAGATCAAAAGATATACATTATAAAACAATCCATGGAGGGTGGGATCAGTACCTGAATTTGTACCTTTACATATTTTCAACCTACATTTACTACCAAAAAAAACCCCATAAAAAAACAAGTTAAATAAGGGGAGATGACATCAATATGTCTCTCAATTAACAATACTATACTAATGTGACAAACTGTAGTGTCGCCTAATGGGGGGATGGCGTACCTATGGGAGGTGGTCCGCCATTTGGGAACAAAAGGAGCCTTCGCCTCTTATTTAATACCATACTGTTGTTTGGGGTTTTTTTCTTTTTTCCTCCTCTTTTTTCCTTCTTCTCTTTTCTTCCTTTTCTTTTCCCTCCTCCCCTCTACCTTACTCCCTACCCTTCTTCCCCTTTCCCCCTCCTTTTTCTTAGCTCTTTTCCCCCGCCGTCCCCCTCTCCCCAAATGTTATTATCCTACCCTCTTCCTCCTCCATAATTAGTAACAAATTTGAGTAATAAGTTCTATCACTATTGGAAATAGCACCATAGGGGCTGTATCAAAACTATATACAACTGGTTCATCTTGGTTCAATTGAGAAGTAGATGCTACCCCTTATTTTATGGGTGTATTAAGAGTCTATAACACTGTTTTATTGTCCCTGTTATAGAGCTTGTTACATTATTTAAACCTTGTGGGGCTGAGTCGCTACCTAAAATAGTGACGGGACGGCCCACTCCAAATTTACCGTGTTTTGGAGACAACCATCCTATTCAATTCTAGAAATAAAACTGTTTTGATTAGCTTTATCGTTCGCTTAGGTTTAGCATCTCTTATAGCATCAGTCAGTGCAAGCGAAAGTACTTTCCCTTCCTTTTGTTTAAAAGTGATTAATATAACCCCCCATACCATAACAGATATAACCATATAAACGGGTAAACATATCAATTTATCATAATAGATTACAATTGCGGTTTATATTTCAGACAGCAATATCTTGTGCAAAAAAAGAAAAAAAAAAGAAAACCGGAAAAACAAAAAGAAGAAAACTTCCATTTCCCCTTCGTGAACTCTTGAGTAAGATTGGACATATTTACAGCTTAAACAATCTTATAACTTATATATTATTTAGGATATTTTAGAGGGTTGGGAGTTATCGGGCCTTTCAGGAGGTTGCCCTGGGTTGTCTAAGTGGTTACACATTGAGATCACACAGTCCAGTTAAGTAATAGATCAGAAGGTTTAAAGCTTGTAGGTGTCATCAGTTGGCTTATGGGCTTCCGTCCATATAATCATAATAAAAGTTAAAACTTGAGCTATGGATCACTTGATAGAGTGTGTCTTTGTTTTATGGCACAAGCGGTGGGACAAATATAGATACCCTGGAGCTATATAAAGTCCATTACATATAGATTTTTACCATTTGGTAATTAGGGTTCACCAGTCTTTCCAGATTTCGCAGGTTTGCCATAGGCAAATCTCCTTTGAGGGCCTTTTTAGATGTGGGCCTAGGTCAGGTCTCAGCGGCCGAGCCCCAGTTCTAATACAAATTGCATAGGTATTAACCCTCAAGCCAGAGCACATATAGATTTCCCCGTCCCTCATGGGTATAGGCTAGTAGGAAAAAGCAAATTATCTACTTTCAGGTGGGTGCCATTTTTTTTGAAAATACTTGCCCTTTGCGTTGTGAAGATGCCAAATTTAGGGACTGGCGGATATCGGGTACATTTTGAATTGGCCCGACCAGTCAGTTACAAGGGCCTGGACTTTGTTTATCATGGGTGGAGGTTCTCCCACATACATAGTTGGGTTCACAGCGGGTAGGCCTCTGCTCCAGTGAAAAGTGCGTGGGTAGTATCCCGCAACCCTGGTTCCACACAAAAGCCTACGTCCCCCATGGGCACGGGTTGATGGGAGATAGCAAACAGTTCACTCTCGAGTAAGCATCACCATTTTGGGGACATATGGCTGACTTTCCCTCTATGTTATGGAGGTGACAAAATTTGAAGGCAGTGGGTACCGGGTCGAGTTTTTAGTTGATCCGACTGTTTAGTCATAAGGGTCTGGATCTTGCATGTCATGGGCAAGAGTTCACCTTCACTTATAGCTAAGGTGAGCCAGTGTGGGGGGGCACAGTACCTCTAGCTGGAGAAGAAGGGGTTACCTCTGTCCAAACATCCCGGTGGCGGGATCCGTTTAGGCCTTGGGGCGTCCCGGTCGTGCAGGCCTAGTTTTGGAAAAGCATGTTACCCTCCTCCGGGCTGATTATAGAGAATATCTTCCCGTTGTGGTTTACCAAAAGGCGAAAAGGGAAGCCCCATCTATATTTAAGGCCTCGGTTTTTGAGGATGTCCAAGATGGGCTTCATTTCCCTTCGTCGGTTTAAGGTACGTAGGGATAGATCCTGAAAAATTTGGATGGTGTAGCCATCCTGTTTCAGGGCTGCATGCACCTATATACCGCCTTAGCGATAGTTTCTTTGGCGGTATATAGGTGAAACCTCCCCATGACATCTCTTGGGGGGTTGTCCGGGCCCGGTGGAGGCCTCAGAGCTCTATGCGCACGGTCCAAAAGTAGGTCCCGAGTCTGCAGCTGTGGGGCCATTTGGTGGAACAAATGTTCCAGATATGGGCCCAGGTCCACCACTTCCTCCGGTATGCCTCGGAGTCTCAGATTCTGCCTCCTGCTTCTGTTGTCAGCGTCTTCTTGGGCAGCCTGGAGCTCTGTAAGCTGTATCCGGAGCTCCGTTATATCCCCCTCAAGTTGGGTACAGTATTTGGCCATGTGACTTTGTGAGCTTTCTATTCGCGCTTCTCGGTCTCCTAAGGAGGAGATCCCGTCTCACCTCCGAGATCGAAGTTTTATGGGCTGATTTAATAGTTTTCTTTAAATCGCTATAGAGTCTGTCCAGATCCTTCCATGTTATGGGATTTGCGTTGGGTTCCTGCGATCTGGAGCCTCACTTTGCTGGGGCCTGGTGTACCCTCTGTCCGTGTGACAAAGCCCAACAAGTCACCTTTGGGCTCACCCTGCGATTTTTTTTAGGTGGCATAGCGTCCTTAGGGTTGGGTGGAGCTCTTAGAGGTAGCTATCGCAAGTTTTTCATGGTATTTTAGAATGATTTATAAATTCCCAAAGCCGGAGCTCCTCTAATGTGCGGCCGCCATGTTGAAAGGTCAGGCTCCGCCCTCCTCAGAAAATGTTTTGATTGGCTAACACTGTTGTCAATCTAATATTAAGCACACCATTGGATACAACACTAAAACGGAAGTGAGAAATATGTTCCTTTTGTAAGCTTCCATTGCCTCCCTGTAAAACGTCCTGGGGTGTGGCTTAACAGTCCATTTTGAAGATACCATTACAAAACAGGAGTGTGGTCTATGCAAGTACTTTTATTTATTTATAGATTTTGCCTTATTTACATTTCTATATACTTTATAATGTCATTACTACATATTTGTTAATATTGATATTTATTTAGTGCTTAAACAACACATATACACTGTCATAGTAACATAGTAATTAAGGTTGAATAAAGACATATGTCCATCAAGTCCAACCTATTTTTTTTTTTTTAACCCTACCTAACAGTTGATCCAGAGGAAGGCAAAAACCCCAGCTAAAAAGTGGGAAAAAATTCCTTCCTGACTCCAAACGGCAATCGGAAAGTATCCCTGGATCAACCAGATCTATATGCATTAATACCAGTAATTCTCAATATTTATTAGTTTTAGAAACTTATCCAGGCCTTTTTTAAAGCTATGTAATGAACTTGCCATTACCACATCTGCTGGAAGACAGTTTCACCGTTCTCACTGTAAAGAAACCCCTCCTAACCTGAAGATGAAACTTCTTTTCTTCCAACCTTAAAGGATGTCCACGAGTCCTCTGATATGACCTGTTAGTAAACAATGCACCAGAGAGTTCATTGTATGGGCCGTTAATATATTTGTATAAGGTTATCATGTCCCCACGCAAACGTCGCTTCTCCAATGTAAACAGCCCTAACTTGTCTAATCTGCCTGCATATTCAAGCCCCTCCATTCCCCTTATTAATTTAGTTGCCCTTCTCTGAACTGCCTCAATTTCCAAGATGTCCCTTTTGTATATGGGATTCCAAAACTGCACCGCATATTCCAAATGAGGCCTTACCAGTGCCTTGTAAAGAGGGAGAATAATATTTTTCTCTCTTGAATCTATTCTCCTTTTTATACAAGACAATATCTTGCTAGCTCTAGCCGTTGCTACCTGGCATTGTTTGCTATAGCTAAGTCTGTTATCTACCAGAACCCCCAAATCTTTTTCCATTACAGATGCACTGAACACAGAGTTATTTATGGTGTAGGTGGCACAGGGATTATTAAATCCCAAAGGCATCACCAAGTTTATTTTCTATAGAAAATCCCTGAGTGCACTGGATCTTTATGAATGTACTAGCATAGTACCCAGCATTGCCCGGTTTTTCTAAGTTTAGTGCAAATCTTGTAAACTTCGGGCTGCCCAACACAATGCAGGATTCTAGGGCAGATCTCATCCCCAATTAACTTACCTCACAACATTTGGGGGGTTATTGTTGTGCATTAAGGGGATATCACAAAATGTCCAAATTTGGGGGCAAAAAATGTTAGTATTTTCCCTAAAAAATAAATTAATGTTAGGTGTTGTACCCCGTTGCTAAAGGGGAAGTCGATATGAGTCGATGTCAACTTCCCCTTTAAGGCGTAGCCCGCCGACTTCCCCTTTAAGGCGTAGTTTCGAAATTACGAGGATTTCACATATACGTATAAGAGATAAGGTGACTCTCTCTCTTTCTCCTCCACTGGCTATCAATTTAAAGATATTATAAATGTAATAATGACAATAAAAAATACTTATATACTTTTTGTTTATACTGCAGAATCAATCAATACAGATAGCCAAATTGTGCTATTTTTAATGCATATTTTTAGAAAAGTGTATTCTTTTTCCCAGAAATCTGACCAAATAGTTATTGATGCATAGTTTGTACTAAACAAGTATGTGGCAGTTGATCTCATCACTGCTAACTGGGCTCTCAATCAAATAAACTCCCAAGTAGATCAAATATGGCAAAACAGTGTCCAGTTTTATTTGTTTTCCAACTCTTGCTAACTTTTCAAGCATTTTTCAAATGCATAACCAGCAACTTTTGTACAAACCAAAACATTTGTACAAATCTTTATGGACACCTTCAAGTCATAAAATGATGTTATTTACAAAAAGATTCTTTCAACTATAAGACTTTCGCAATCTAGCTCAACTTTTTTTTTTTTAAATTCAATAAAACTGTTTTGATACTTAAAACTTAGGGGCATATTTATAAAGAGCCATTAATACTGCCCAAAAATTACCGCAGCGGCGAAAATATAGCTTTTCACCATATTTATAAAGGCGAAGCACATCACCGTGAAAAGCGTTACCACAGTGATGTGCGGTGGTAGTTTGAAGATTCTTCACGGCGATACAGTACAGTACAGGGAGCTGAAACCCGACGTATGGAGCAGGGGGCTGGGAGGGGCTGCTGGGAAAGGATTGCGCCGCGGGTGGTCGCATCCGCCGGCACATCCGCGGCGAGGGCGTACGCCCACCATCCAGCCACACCAGCTCCACTAAGGCCACCAACCCCGAAAGGTACCCTTGCGGCCACCAGGGGTACCCCCAGCGCCAGTAGCCTCAACGAGGCCGACGACGCCGGCATCCTGATCTGATCTGACGTCTTCTTTTTCACAGCTTGCGATACCCGCACCACTGAAGTCGCCAATGCTAGGCGGGCTCACTGCAGCTGCCAATGAGCATGCTGGAACAGACCAATTAACGCCGCACATCAGTTACCGCCACTTTATAGATAGAAGCGAGCAGTAACTGATGCGACGTTAACGCCTCGTTAACTTTTCGCGGCCGGGTTTTGCCCTCTAATAAATAGCGTTAATAGCAATTTTGACAAAAACGGCAGGAAACTCAGCTGCGAAAAGTTAACGGCCATTTATAAATATGTCCCTTAGTATATGAGTGCTGTAATAAGGCATATTACACTTTTTGTTCTATTTTAGTTATTGTTGTTCATATTGCCAAATGCAAGTTCTAATCCAGTGATGCCCAAACCCGTGGCCCTTCCACGATTTATTGCGCGGATCAGGTTGTGGGGTCAGAAATAGTATTGTTGTATTCATGTGCACAACCTCTAAACTAATATTTATTTGAAGTGCCTTTTGATTTTATTACAACACAACTGAATCTAGCAATTTTTGTCCACTCTTTCTGTTGCATATGTCTATTTGCAGGCCATATCTCTGTGTTTAATGATGCAAGTAGGGTACCATTTTATTTAGGATGTGTGCAAGATTGATGTATTTGTATTGAAGGTTTGGTTAAGATTTCTTAGTCTGAAACTTTTTTTCAGAAAACCTGCTAAGATTGAACATTTCTACAAAGAACTGCGTCCGGATGTATGAATGCATGAATAGCAACACTATATAGCTGAGGGTGTATGGTTTTCAATAAAAAAAGTTTTTTAAATGTTGTTTCCAAGTTAAAAGACTATTTAGCTTGAAACCATGAATAGTTGCCCTTAAAACAAAGTCCCAAAGTTATACTTTAGGTTTGTTTGGGGCTATTTGCTGGCCACATCTCTGTGTACACCCACACATGCGGCATACCCTTTGATTTAGGACATGTGAGAGAATGATATTTATATCTGTGTACACCCAAACATGTGATACATCTTTGATTCAGGATATGTGGGAGAATGATATTTAGTTGTTTTTTTTTGTTTTACTTGCCAGGAAGTTTTAGGTAAGAATTCTAACTTTGAATCATCTTTTTCTTTCATTTTTTCACAAAATCTCCTAAGCATGGAGGAACCGCATCCAGAAACCTGCATGTATATACAAAAGAATTACACACGTCGGATTTGTTAGTTGGTGGTCTTTGCGTACACCCCATGACACACCATTTTATTCAGTATGTGTGGGAAAATAATATTTACAGTAGTTATACTTGTCAAGTGGGTTTAGGTAAGATTTCTACACCCATTAAAATGGCATACCATTTTATTCAAGAGAGGTTAGGCTTTCAGATTTGTATTGGTTTAAACTTTTTGCTACAGTTTTTGAGTAAATTCCCTTTTGATTTAGTTTCAGATTCATGTTGATCAAAACTTACCCCAAGTATAACAAGCTGGGGATATGTTGTTTCTAAAAATGACTTACTGACTTACGAGGATGTTTTAGTTAATTTGGCAGTTATTCTACGTTAACTGTCAGTGCTTATAAGTTTCAATCAGGTGTAAAATCTGCTATCAGGTACTATTTTAGTTTAGTGGGGCCACCTGGACATAAAAAGAGGGATATCTACATATGTCTGGTATTGTTGTACTCAGAAGAACGAGAGCTTTTAGAAACAATAAGAGTTTTGTGCGTTAACCTATGTTTTCCACAAAAATTTAATTTTTTTCATTTTACCCAAACATTCAGTAAAAATGAAGGATGAAAATGATGCTGATACCGTACTCCAGAAAAGTTAGAAAATTCTGTTGTCTTGTTAAAGTACACTTTGTGTTGAAAAAAACCCAATGTATAATATTGAAAGGGTTAATGATGAACTACTAAGTTCATGTAGATGTAGATTCCCTTACCTACTCTGTCAGGACTTCCCACAGCAGAGATGAGGAGGGACTTCCTGTCTCCCTCACACACTGAGGGAGTCTGAGGCTGTGTTCACCGGCAGCACTGTGCAGGAGAAGTCTTAGGAATGTCACATGTCAGCCTCCCACCCATTAACTTTCTGGTCAGTCATTTCTTTATATCTTGGGCTGTGGAGCACGTACAGAGGTGGTTGATGGCTCGTTTTAAAGGTAGGAAACTGGCCTTTAAACTCAACTTGTTTTGAAACCACAGTTCCGCTTTAAGCAACAGTTCCTTTATTACAGGTGCTTCCTTTAATATAAACCAAATTCCTGAAATGGTTCGGAAGTTCTTCAGCAATCACTATTTGTGTATATCTAACAAAGTGTCCAGCATTTATACTGTAGATGACTCAGTCTTTTTACCACTATAACTGGCATTCTGAATAATGCATATTACCATATTAGTGCCTATGCGCTATATGTATATCAAGCTACAGTATTCATGTATACAGTACCTACATACTTGGTGCCACAAAATGCAGGTCAATTTAATTCCAAATCAATGAGAGGTAAATTAAATATGTTTAAAAGCTGCATGTATGTATAATGTTATATATAATATACATAAGTTTATTTTATTTTAAAATGTTTAAACCATCAGTAATAATAAACTTCAATTTTTATAATATGATCTGTCTTAAGACTCCAGTTGCTTGTTTTTATGTGTTTTTTTTTTTTTAATCTGAAATATATAAGTCTAACCTGAAATCCTGCACAATGTGCTGTTTCCCCTGTTTCTGCTTCCTGGTCCTTCCAGTTAACTGTCAGTTATGGATTTGACAGTTGACATCACATACAATGACTGAATGTTAATCCCCTGTCTGCCTCTCTGAGCATGCCCAGGCTCGTACAGGCTCAGTACAGGTTTCTAAATTGCTCAGTTGCCATGAAGCATAGCAGACATACAGTAATGAATTCATAGGACAAACTATGATATATCAACATATTTTAAAGAGGACATTCTTTCTAAAAGATGTTCTTATGAGGGTGGAGTTGTTGAAGAACTGAAATTCCTTGCCGGGATTTATAAATTCAGTGTTGTTTTAATCCTGCATGATTCCTGTTTTTTAAAGGGGAAACTAAAGTCTCCACAAAACATTGTCAAAATAGAAAGAGCACATTTACAAACATACAAAAAGCTGTGTTCACCTCTCCCTATGCTGTGGCTGCTGGGTAATTTATGAAATGAACCTGTGGGTATTGGGGTCAACTCCCATAATCCACCTCAGCTGGATAAACACCCAGCTAAGTGTACGCATTACACTTCCCATACTCTGTAGTGCTTAACAGATCAAAACAAGGAAGTTGCAGCCTTGCTTCTTAGAAGCTGACAGACAATCATATAAGAGCACGGAGACCCTCCCTCCCAGACTAGGGATTTCATTGTTTCCTCATTTGATGCTCCTGTCCTTACAGGATTTACTGCATTGTGGTTTACGCTACTGAAATTTTGACAATCAAAACTACCATACATAAGTAATGGCCACTCCAAACCTGCTGCGAAGTGGGAGGTCGGGAGAGGAGGGATAACAGTGCAGCGAGAGCCGGGTACAGGTCCGACGGTCCCAGACCCCGTCTAGTCAGCATACAAAGAACAAAATATTTTGTTCTTTGTATTCAAAACTACCGATGATATTTCAATGAGGAACTGACAAAATTCTGACAGGCAAAACATAAATACATGAATTATCTATATGACTTCCTCTCTAGAAGAATGCCACATTACAGCTTTGGCAGTTTATAATTTTTTGCCATTGACACTAATATGTCTACAGAAACTCCACATTTCTACTATTGGATTAGATTTAATTTTTAAAAAAGTATGTTGATAAAATGGCTCCTAAAGCCATTTTCATGAAATTCATTAATGCAAAAAGGAAGCTTTAAAGCTCCTTTCTTTGTAATTGCTCATATAATCACCCCTTATAGAAACTAAGATTATTTCCCCTGTATTTAAATGCAAGTCATTTTCACATTATGACTTCCCTGTAGCAGTCAAGGGAAACAATCTGTGTGACATTTATTTGAAACATCCATATGGTCCTGTTCCTTTTTACCTCTTTCCTCATTTTACAATTTTTAATAGGTTGTCCTGAAAAATTATAATAAAAAAGAAGTCTGATAGCTTGGACTTACTTTAAAAAGTTTTTAGAAAAAAGTCCATGACCACATTTTTTTAGGCAACAGAAATTATTTAATTAAGAGTCGAAAGATTTCTGGTGACAATTAAGGTGAACATATACATGCGATTACGATCACGTGTACAGGCAGATTTAATTGGAATTGATGGTACATGCAAAAAATGTGTCATGAAGGGGAGAGGGATCTGCAATTGAAACTGCTGCTCTTAGCAAGCACTATCATTTACCATTACATTAAAAATACTATTAAAAGATAATCTTAACATCAATATTAAGAGAACTAACACAAATTCTTATCTGAAACCTACCCCCAAGAACACCAATACACTGTAAAATACCAGTAAATGGTAAAAAAGAAAAAGAGATAACTGTGTATGTGCACAGGCCACACCTCTTGACCTTAGTCACATGCTCCCTTCTCTAATCTGTGTAATATAATCACACATTTTTAATAAATGTAGAAGCAGGGTCAGTTCTAGGGTTTTTGCTGCCTGAGCCAAACTTTTGAATGCTGCCCTTGATTTGCGCGCGCTGCCGCGTTAAAGTGTGTGTGGCTTCGGTGGTGGGCGTAGTTTTATTGGTGGGCATGGCTAAAATTTTATGATTTTGAACTTCTTATCACAAAGGTATTTAAACAGTTCCTCAGACAGTCAATTAGCAATAATGTTAATTACTAGAAACATATATTATATCCCTTTCCCAAACAGTTTGTGTTGCCACTACCATATTGCTCCTTTCAGATTTTTGTTGCTCAAATCAAAATAACTTATTTCATAGCCTGTGAACCCAGCAAGGCACAGCACCCTAATTGTAACATTGTTTAGAGTGTTATAGTTCAGTAGAAACACCACAGTGAAATACAGTTGTTGTGCAGAGCTTGAATCAATCTTCTCCCTTAAATTTCCAACCAATAATAGATCATTAGGAGATCCATTGGATCATTCTAAAATTAAAGTTATCACTCTGTCTTTCAATACTCACCCTCCCCATTAACTCACAGCTGTCACCAGGGATTCTGTTAGAGAGGGATCACTATTGGTAAATGTGTTAGAGAGGGATCACTATTGGTAAATGTGTTAGAGAGGGATCACTATTGGTAAATGTGTTAGAAAGGGATCACTATTGGTAAATGTGTTAGAGAGGGATCACTCTTGGTAAATGTGTTACAGAGGGATCACTCTTGGTAAATGTGTTACAGAGGGATCACTATTGGTAAATGTGAGGTCCTATAAAGAACCCAGACTATCCTGTCATGTTTCAATCTTATTACATTTTATCAGTACAGGACACAGGTTCATGGATTCTATGAGGTATATTGCTTAAATAATGTAATAAACCATTAACTAACTCACTTTATTGTTTCAGAGAAATGGGAATGGAATTTTTTTCCTTATTATATAGAGCAGGGATAAACAACCAGTAGATCTCCAGATGTTTGAAAACTACAACTCCCAGCATTCCTCTACAAGCACTTTGTAGTTAGGGAATTCTGGGAGTTGTAGTTTTCAAACATCTGGAGATCTATTGGTTGCCTATCCCTGTTCTATAGATATCCCCTCCCTGCGCAGCACACAGCAGCTCTCCTTTTTGTCTATTGAGAGGGGAGGGGTGGAGTTAAGTGAGAGTGAGAAGAATGTTTTTACTAAGACTATCACTAAGGAAGTGACTTACACATCTTGCAACTTCCTACTAACACTGCTGTAAATCTAATATTAAGCACACCATTGGATACAACACTAACAGGGAAGTGAGAAATATGTTCCTTTGTAAGCTTCCATTGCTTCCCTGTAAAACTTCCTGGGGTGTGGCTAAACAGTCCCTTTGAAGATTCCAAACACGAGTGGGGACTACTAAGTACTTTTATATATTTATTTATAGATTGTGCCTTATTTACATTTCTATATACTTTAATGTCATTACTACATATTTGTTAATATTGATATAACTACTTATTACTTAAACAACATATAAAACACTGTCCCTGTGTATATTACTTTTAGCCACCCCCACCAACAAAGTACCTCCGAAAAACCCAATGTATTCCCCATAAAATTATGAATTTATTTATATGATATAAGGGATAATACAATGTTGCCAGTCAGCTATACAACCTTCAGGATTTCTTAATGTCCCTATTCCTGCTCACTAAGTTCCATCACGTTGTAGTAGGTACAGTAAGTCGGTATATAAACCCAGTCTCCGCAATCATCTCAGGCAACTGCAGGGTTAATGTCACAGGGCAGACTGGATACATTTTTGCAACAAACAAAATGCTGCTGCTCGCTCACTCACTGCTCAATTAACAATGTAACAATCTATAGAACAATGTAACAATCTATAGAACAGTCTATGGACACCAGTAGAAGAGAAACAGCAGACAGCACTGAGCAGTTCAAAAAGGGGATTCCAGGCACCAGTAATCCCCCCCCTAAACACGCCCCTGGCAGTGACTGCCCTCAGAAGACGCATCTTCAGAAGGCTTCATATTCAAATGTTCATTAAATGACATGGGGCCCTGTTTTAAGTCAAGTGATTAGCCTTTTAGTGAATTAATTTTAACATTTTGAAGCAAAAGTTCTTTTTTCCATTAGGTGGCAGCATAATATTGCCTGATACAGTCAGTCTTCTTGCTTGAAATGGACCAGTGAAATAAGTACTGTAACTAAAGGCAATTCATTTTGTTTACTACAAAGAAAAAAAACAGTATTTTTGAGATTTTTGTTGCAAAGAAACAACTTGGTTTCCTTTGATTTCATGTAGACCAATTTATTAATTTTAAGCAATTTTTTTATAGCCTAAATGCTTTAGAAAGAAAGAGAGAATACAAGCTACAGTATTTTCTAGATGTCTAAACTGTTTTTAGGTATAATGATCTAATCTCATTTCCATGTACTACAGTAATGTAATTAATGTATGCACTATGTGCAGCCATGATTTGAAGTTGTATAGTTACTTGTCTAGTTAATACAGATTTGATTAATCTCTGCTGCCTTTTCACCAGACCAACTGTCTGCCATGTACAATGCTGTTTTGACACCTTACCCTGGGCAGTTTCGATAACACCCTTAGCCTCAATGCATCCACACCTTGCATTCAGGAGGTCCCTAACACCTGGCTGTCATATGCTAATTGGGACTTTCCAGGGTACCTATATTGCCAACAGATTCTTGTACAAGTCATTCTGAATTGAGAAAGCCAGTCGGATGACTAGAAAAACATATTCAAGAACTAAACTAAGTCCAGTTGATCTAACGGACTATAACAGATAGGATTTTCTCATGGAGCTGTGAAACAAACAAATAAATAAACCAGGTCCCAAACAGGTGTTAAACAAAGCGTTGAAAACTCTACAATCTCTGTACGGTTGCCACTAGAACTTTTGAAAAGGTTGTATTTCGGCACAATTGTAAATTCTTTGCAAACCGTGAAATGTCAGTGCTGAACTGGTGCCAACACAGTTTGCTTGACTTGTGCTCTGATTACGACTCTAAGGTGCTGATGCAATAAGAATAAGAATGTATACAAACGGCAGGTTCACCCAACTTTTTTGGCACTGCCAATAGCAAAAAACTAACTTGGTAGTTTGGCTCCTGTCTTAAGTCCTGTCTTAAAGTCGCACACCCATCCAGGTTTGAGTCCTCCATTTGGCTGTCCAGGTTTAGCAAGTTAAAAAAATAAATAAAAAATCTGCACCTGTTTACCCTCACTGCTGTAGGATAGGTACAGACACTGACTGCTTAACAGTAACTAATATATAAAAATTTGTCTGTATATGAATATAACCGCATGTTTGAAATAAGATTTACCAATACCAGGTATTGCAGGATTGCAGGTTCTCTGCTCCTCGTCAAGTTCAGCTTCCCATTCCATATAAACAATAAAATAAAGAGTATACAGACCGCTTCGTACCCAGGACAAATGCGCGGGAAACCCATGCTTTATTCAACAGCTCATATAAAAAACGAATGCAGCTATATAAAAAAAATAACAGCTATATAAAAACGAATGCACGTGTATTAAGGAAGAGAAGTCTGACGCATTTCATGTCATAAACGCCCCTTCCTCAGAGACTGCCATGTGCATTTGTTTTTATATACAGTATATCACTATATGAGTAGAGATAGGATCCGGGTCCGACATGAAACCCTCGGTTCCGAAATCCGAATGATCCGTCGGAATCTGGAAGGATCGTCTGGATTCCGGGATTTCGCAGAGCATTTTCGAAAATTATCGAAAATAGCCTCAAACCTTCGATACTCCTCAAAAATGAATTCCGTTTTTGGATCTTTGGGATTTTCCAGAGATCCGGGAAAATAGTCTCAAACCTTCGATACTCCTCAAAAATGAATTCCGTTTTTGGATCTTTGGGATTTTCCAGAGATCCGGGAATCCGAAAACGGAACTAAACTAGTTAGTTTCAGCAATCTCTATATAAAAGTTATGTAAAGCCTGGATTTACATACCGCGCATCTGAGTCCTGAATACTGAGTGGTCTGTATCCTCCTTATATGATTGGTTACCATTTTATCAGTGCCAATTTCCCAAGCATTTACCAGTGTCAGTGTTCCAAGCATTTTACCAATGTGTGTGTGTCACCATTTTATCAATGCCAGTTTTTTAAGTAATTACCAGTGTGCCACCATTTTATCTATGCCAGTTTTTTAAGCATTTTACCAGTGTGTAAAATTTTGTCTGTTTGCCAGGCATTTTATCAGTGTTTTTGTGCCACTATGTTAATATTGCCAATTTAGAATTTGTCAGTGGACCAAGCATTTTACTTGTAGTCTTACAATATGTAAGCTCCCCCATTCCCATTATCAGCACCATCCTCCCCCATTCCCATGGTCGGCACCATGCTTCCCCATTCCCATGGTCGCCTCAATTCATCCACACCTTGCATTCAGAAGGTCCCTAACACCTGGGCTGTCATATGCTAATTGGGATACTTGTAAGTCATTCTGAATCGAGAAAGCCAGTCGGATGACTAGCGGAACATCTTCAAGAACTAAACTTCAAGTCCAATTGATCTAATTGAATACAACAGATATACCATGACCTGGATGAATTAGAACCTACACAAGCATAAAATCTTTTAGCGCTTAATTTCCTGGATTTATTTCCCCTATACTTAGTTCAGTCATATTCAACTAGGGAAAGAGAGGTATCCTTCAATCAGCTGATTTGTACATACCTGTGCAATGGGGAAAGGAATTACATAGAAAGAAAGAATAAATCATTTTTAGTTTTCATTTTCTATACTATAAATCATTAAAAATGGGGTGTTGTTAAAGCTAGCTCCTACCTGTTGTTTTTTTTCTCTCGTTAAACATGATTATTTGTAGCTATTTTGTCCTTTATAGCATTTCTTGAAATGCCTGTTCATGAGCAGAAAATATAAAAAAATGATTAAAATGATGCATCTGGACTACTTTGAAGGAGAAACATAATTACAGAAATAAGATGCTTCATTGTAATTGGGTACCAAGAAATGGATCTGTTTGTAGGATGATAAGCCATCTGTCATTTTGATAATGGTTTGCTTTCTGTTTCATGGTGAAATATACACAACAAAATCAGAAACCTTCAGATTGTCAGCATAATACTGGAGCCATTTTAAATAAACCACTGTCTAGAACACGGCCTTCTGGAAGGAAAACACTTCCTATAGTCTACTAATATTTGATTTGCAGCGTATAATATGCAGTGAAATACTGTGTCTGCCTATCAATATATGCAAATATTCAAATTTACCCACACTTTAATGGGCCTTTTAAATATTGCTCGGTCTGATGTGAAATCTTGTACAACTACAGAAATATTCTGTAGTTGTACACTTCTTGGATCTTGTCTTCACCAGAAACCTCTCTGTCTCATCTTTTGAAAGTAACCCCTACCCGCTTTCTGATCACTATCTTATTACTTTTCTTGCTCAACACTCTCCTGTTTCTCTTGACCCTCCTTCTTGTGTGTATGTCTGTAATACCTGAGCCATAGATCTGCCGGTGCTGGCTTCTTCTCTCTCCTCTAGTCTCTCTACCCTTATGTCTGTCTCTGACCTTGACTTGCTTCTTAACTCCTATAACTCTGCCCTGACTGATGCTATTGATTCCTTTGCAACCCCGCAATCACCACCTCTCGAATCCTCGCCCCTGGCTCAGTCCCACAACCCATTTTATACGTAGGTGCGCACGTGCTGCTGAGCGGACGTGGAGAAAGTCTCGTACCCAGGCTGACTTTCTCCATTACAAGTTTATGCTACAATGCCTCAACACAGCACTGTCGGGAGCAAAATAAAAACACTATAAGATGCTTATAGATAATAACAAATCAAACCCACGCCGCCTTTTTTTCCATCTTTAACTCCCTTTTCCGTCCCTCGCCCACTGATTCTCTTCTCTCTCCACACTCTCCCCAAGACTTCGTGGACTACTTCGTAAATAAAATAGAGTCCATCCGTATGCAGATTCCTAACCCTCAGCATAGCTCTCAGATTCTCTTACCCACACCGCCTTCTATTGCCCTTGAATCTTTTAGTCCCGTGACCAAGTCAGAGGTCTCGTCTCTGCTTCAGTCATGTCCACTCACTACATGTCCCCTCGATCCCATGCCCTCTTTCCTACTGAAGCATTGTAATCAGGCAGTCACCCCTATACTTACCCAAATATTCAATGCCTCCCTGTCATCTGGCATTTTCCCTTCCTCCTTTAAACATGCCCACGTGAAACCCATAATCAAAAAAGCCTCCCTTGACCCCTATTGTCTTGCTAACTACCGCCCGGTCTGTCTTCTACCGATAGCCTCTAAGCTACTGCAACGCCTCGTCTTCTCCCGTATCACTAATTATCTTAATTCTCATAACTTACTGGACCCCTTGCAATCAGGGTTTCGTCCTGCGCACTCCATGGAGACAGCCCTGTGCAAAGTTGTGAATGACCTTCAGACTGCCAAAGCCAATCGCTTCTCATCCTTCTTGACCTCTCCTCTGCTTTTGACACAGTTGATCATTCCCTCCTAATGCAAATTATTCACTCCTTGGGCATCTGGAGTGAAGTGGTATCCTGGCTATGATCCTACCTCTTGAACAGAACCTACTCTGTGTCATATGATAATGAAACATCCTCTCCGTTCCTCTTAATGTTGGGGTTCTTGGACCCCTGCTGTTCTCCCTTTATACTATTTCCCTCGGAGATGTCATTAGCTTATTTGGCTTTAACTACCATCTGTACGTGGATGATTTGCAAATATATTTTTCCACCCCCACGCTTTGTCCTGACACCCAATCACGCATCTCAGGCTGTCTCTGCGCTGTCTCCTCATGGATGGCGTACCGATGCCTCAAACTAAACCTGACTAAAACCAAACTAATCATTTTTCCACCTAAACCTGGTCCTTTCCCACCTTTTTCTATTTTTGTGGACAACACCCGCATTTACCCTATGCAGTTGGCATGTTGCTTAGGGGTTATTATAAAATCTGTTGCTTTTTTTCTTCGAAACATTTCAAAAATCCGTAGATTCCTTTCTCTTCTGACTACTGCTATGCTTATCCATGCTCTCATCTTATCACGCCTAGACTATTGCAACCTTTTGCTTTTAGGTCTTACTGCTTCCCATCTTTCTCTGCTACAGTCCAATGCCGTGCATTGTCTCGCTCTCTAACAATCGGGAAATTAAATCTCCTCTGTGCCGCACATCTACCTTCTAATCCTTCTATTAATATTTAAATACCTTCGCTCTGCTGCTCCTTCTTATATTTCCTCTCTAGTGTCCCCATATGTCCCTGCCTGTACCCTCCACTCATCACAGAACCATCTGTTATATAGACCCCTCACTCACGCTGCCTCCTCTCACCTTAAACCTTTTTCTCTTCTGGCCCCCGTCATCTGGAATTCTATTCCCCTCTCACTACGTCAAGAAACCTCAATAAACAAGTTTAAATGTAACCTCTCATCCTACCTCACTGAGCACAGCACAGCATAGGACTGTTGATACTGCACTACTTATTACTTTAGCACTTCCATCCTTTCCTATGTATCTGTATGTTACCCACCTAATTAGATTGGAAGCTCTACAGGATAGGGACCTCTTTCCTCATATTACATGTTTCAAGCACTTGTATATTTCATGATGCTCATACTTATTTATATATTTATGTATTTATTTACTGTCCCCCTTGTATGACTTTTTATATTCTATATTGCATAGCACTGCGTTCCCTAGTGGCGCTATATAAATAAACACATACATACATACATACATATATGTTTCCACCTTTGCACTTAACTTTGGTTGTTAAAATATTTTTGCAGTCAGATGACTGATCACCCTTTTTATTGGGGACATTTTAATTTACAGATATATATGCAAACATAAAAGATATTTCAGCAAGACACTTTTGTGATTACTACCTTGCATAGTGCCTTTTAATAAATAATAATAATAATTAAATAATTTCTGGTAATTTAGGGAAATTGTATTATCACCTCATAGTCTTAGGAGCACAGCCTCCCTGAAAAATTTGTAAACAACAGTCCCAGTATACAACAATATATGAATATATATATGGACAAGACTCTTAAATGGAGAAAAAGTAGGGATGGGTTTTCAAAAAAAATCTTGTTTAATTCTATGGGAAGTAGGAGAGATCACTTCTACCTGCTTTTTCATGATCCGATATCAGCTATGAAAGATTGCACTTGTGCAATAGATGAAACCCAGCAAGTTTGCACTTCTCTACATACCCTATATTTAAAAAAAAAAAAAAATCTTGGACATTTCATTATTGTTGGCGTTCATTAAAACTTTTCTATAAAAACAATTAATTTTTCCACCCTAAGTTTAAGGGTATTAAGTAATAATATGGCGATAATCCCAGATGTCAGAACAAAATCTATTTTGACAGCACTTTCCTTAGTCCTTTACTGCCTTAACAAATTTTGATGCAAGTCATCCTTATTGCATAAATACATGTTCATCTATTTCCTGTCACAAAGTGTCTCTCTAGATTTTAATAGATTTTTTTTTTTTAGAATGAAGTTGACATTATCTGCACTTTTCATTCATTAACCCATTACAAAACATACCGTACATTCAATGAAAATAGTTCGTAATACAAAATATTTATTAATTAAAATTAATTCACTATTTAATTACGTTGTACTATATTATAGTTTAATTCGTCTGGACATATTACATATGATTTAGTTATCAGAATCTGAACAAAGTGAAATCTACACATGAAACAGTCTGGGAGTCATGCCAGAATCACATTACAGTAATACAACTGTGATATTATAAAAGAATGAATCAAGTGCTCTGCATCTTGCTGAGACAGCACTCAACTTAACCTTGTTGAGAGCCTGAAAGGGAACTATGAAATCTTATCAATAAGGTTGATATGGCTCTCCAAGGAAAAATGAGGTCAAAAATTGCTGAAATCTATCATGAATAAAATTGCATTGCAAGATATCCTGCAAAAGGATACCTTGTAACAGACGTCGTTTCACTATAATAACAGATATAGTGTTTAAAGATTTTGATTGTTTGCCAAATATAAATAAAAAGACAAGTTAAGTGTTAAATACAATAAAGGAAATGTATAAAATGTTGAACTCTCCTGTAATTTGATGTTTTGTGTTTTTTTGTTTCTTTGCTTTATATTAATATTAATCTGTTATTTTACTTAATATATATCAGGTATATACAGCATTTAAAGGGTCAGTAAACCTAAAAATAACTTTTTAAATAAAAAATATCTAATTCTCTCATGGAGATAGTAGCATGTGCTCCGATCTCCCATATTACCTTAGGAGTCGCTAATCTGAATAATCAAATGCTCCTGCTGGCTGGTCTCTCTCCTTCCGGCCATGCCCCAACACGGACACTGCATCTATATTTATCAGAACTTTGATGTAAGACTCCAATAATCTTCCAGTATCCCTTCACAGATACACCAATCTTCATCACTTTCCCCTTTAGACAAGCTCCCATTTACTGGGAGGCTTGATGCACCTCGTCAGGCATCGTTGCCCCCAGAACTTGAAGAGCAAGGTATTTGTGCTGAGGATGGGGATACGTGAAAAAAATGGAGCAAGACTAAACAAAACAGGAGGCAAGGAAACTACGAAAGGCACCAGCAGGACCACCAGTGAACCTCTCAACAGAGCAACCAGGAGGGGTATGAAGGAGCAGGACAGAGCACCACTAGCTAGGCAACAAAGCTGAAATCTATAATGGACAAAAGAAAACAAATACAGGTCAGTATATAAAAGGGAAGGAGCCAATGAGAAGGAGTAAGAGACCAGAGGGTGAAAGTTGATTGGAAGAGAGCGCAATTCAAATCTTAATTGCTTTTATGCTTGTGAAGATTTTCATTCATCCAGGTCATGGTATATCTGTTGTATTCAATTAGATCAACTGGACTTGAAGTTTAGTTCTTGAAGACATTTCGCTAGTCATCCGACTGGCTTTTCTGAATTGAGAAAGCCAGTTGGATGACTAGCGAAACGTCTTCAAGAACTAAACTTCAAGTCCAGTTGACCTAATTGAATACAACAGATATTAATTGCTTTCACCTTTCCTAGGCAGCTGCAGGTGAAGTGAATAAGAAGAGCTGCCTGCGTCAAAGGAGCCCAAGTGAAATCGCCAGAAGAAGCCAAGAGAAGCCAAAACTCGCAAACAAGCAGAGAAACAGTGCGGGAGCGACATACTGTAAAGGTGAGGAACGGTTATTCCTTACATTTGATTAGTGAGATCTCAGCTGCTAAGGTAATATCTCCTAGAGAATTATAGTTTGTTTGTTTTGTTTTGGTCTGGGAAGTTGTCATTCTCCATTGAATGTTTTATTATGCATGTGATCAAGGTAACTAGTGGACTATATACATTGAATGTAATTTTCTTTTTTTTGTATAAAGAATAGAATGATAGTAAAATGATAAATCACACAGTTTAGGGACTGTTTGTTTAATTGATTTAAGGAAGTATATCTAAGGATGCCACCACTTCTTTTAACAAACAATATAGAATCAACATGCTGAAAGACAGGTAAGTATTTACATAAGCATGATGTAGGTTGTACTTATTTTACTGTATGTCAAAGTAAACATTTGTATCGGATTAAAATCAGGTGGGGTAAAGCAGGTAATCCTATGGAAAAGTGTATTTAAAGTGGGAACTGTGGTTTTCGCATTCATATCTTTAAAAGGACTCCAGGATCATGCTTCTAAATGCAGTATATCTAAAGTTACAGCAGTACTAGCACTGTGAGCTGTGGCATCACTAGAACAAATAGGTGTATGCTTCGCTGCCAGGGACCATTAAGGTTCGGGTCACTCCTCCCTACTACTCCGTTCCCAGCAGTATTGGTAACACAAAAGAGATAGAAAGGAAGGGGATGCCACGCAGGGTTTCTGCATACACAAAGTGTTTATTGATCCGACATGTTTCGACCCAAGAAACATCTCTTTTGCATCACTAGAACCACTGGTCTGCCCCCAAGTCTCAGGTTTAAGAATGCCCACAGCTAGGACAGAGCATCATCAGCTGCATCATCAGCTGCATCATCTGGCCCTAAAATACTTGATCATTTTTAAAGCTAGCCATAAGCCTGAAAAGAAAAAAAATGTTTTTTCCCGTAAGGTATCAATAGGTAGAGGAAAGGAAAGAGAAGGGTCTTGGGTCTGTAACTAACTTCAGAAAAGAGCAAATTTGACAGGCTGTTTAAATTTTTAAACAGCCTGTCACAGACTCAGACAGACAGGACAGACAAGTAAGTGTAAAATTATAAGCTAAAAACCTAAAATCCAGAGAAGCTAGAGACATCAACCCAGGCTTGTGGGAAATTATTTTTCTTAATGATGTATTTCTTACCCTGCTTCCTTAGCATTAAGTATTATTAGCACCTGCTTGTGCTTTTTTGGATAGGTTAGGTTATATGTAGACTCAGAGAGGCAGAAATCTTACAAGACCAACAGCAAAACAGTGAATCTATAACTTGACCCAATGTTCCCATTTCAACAGATTATGAGAAACTAGTTAGGTCAAGCAGAGCAAGAAACCCTCCATTACTTCTAATACTGTCCATAGAGTACTGCTCTGACCTTATGAAGAGGATATAGCTCTCGAAAGCTTGTCAACCAAATAAATTGTTTGTCCTTAGAAAAAGTATCACAGATACACTTATTTTTAAATATACTGTCCATATGCATTAATTGTATGAAAATTAAATATCTTATTGTTTCAGAAAGATATTAATCATAGTTTTCTCTGTCACATTATACGAACATTCATATAACCCAGGCTCCATGAGGGAAATGAAGAGCTACATATTTAATGTCATTGCTAGTTGTACTTTAGGGTTGAATAATAGCTGTGGTTGAATAATAGCTGTGTTCCAAAATATCGGTGGACTTTTCTATTACAACCTCCTTTGTTAAGATTTTAATTTGACCTTTCTAATCCTTACAACATCTAAAATGCATTCTTATTCTTGTACATGTCTGAGTGTATAGTAGTGTAATTGTTTAAAATGACATGGAACAAAGATTTACATTCAAACAAATTCACCTTTTTAAATCTTATCTGTTTAAACCTAACATTATGGTTACAATGCTTTTAACATAAAGAAAAAAATGAGTTTAGTAGCAATGACAGATCTTAAGCCCTTAAAACATGAATCCTGGTCATGTTTCAAAATGGTCCACGGAATCAACTGCCCAATATTTTGGTGACCATGCCTAGGAGGAGACTTTTATTTGAGGGGTAATATTTGAAGTATATGGGTTATTAAGAAACACCTTTTCAGTTTGCTGATGTTATATTGAAATTATGTGTAGGGCTTTCAGTAATAAAAGTGTCTCTCAGAACAAAGACAATTATCTAGTCAGGCTTGAACAGACAGGCTGTTCAGCAGTGGGCAAACAGCCTGTTTTGTTTTAATGGTAAGGGGAGAGTCTACGAGAGTTCGTGCAGCATGGGAAAACAAAGGCATCACTTCCTGAATTTTTTAAGTGATCCACCTGCACAAATCAAGTCAAGAGTCTGTACACATACTACACATACTAGACTGTTAGTTGAAGTTGCTGTTTATCAAACACGTGTATGGGCCTTTAAAGGGCATGTCCACCCCCAAAACTATAATTCCCCCCACTACTGGCCCCACCATGTAGTGCAATAAAATCCTTACCTTACATCCCAGCTCCAAATGGTTCTCCTGGAATCCCCCCCCCAAAGTCCCATATAGTCCCCTAGTGTTAAACCCCTTTGCCCAATATTAGCTATCCTTTCCCCAGCCCCAACTGCTATAAAAGATTTTACTGGAACTTCCCCGAACTTTACTTACCTTACCTCTCTCCCCCGGCGTTCTATGCAGCCGGAAGCCACGCCTGTGATTGGCTGCCTCTCAGCCAATCACAGATGTGGCTGCCGGCCCAGCCCCCTGCTTGCAGTTCCATTCAAGCAGAGGGCCGGTTTAGTACGCCGCGGGAAAGAGGCAAGGTAAGTAAAGATCGGGGGAGTTCCAGTAAAATCTTTTATGGCAGTTGGGGCTGGGGGAGGGAAAGCTACTATTGGGAATATTTTCCAAAATGGGGTGGACATGACCTTTAAAGGTAAACTGATTATCATTTAAGATCTATGTAAAAAAAAACATAACAACCAAAGTGTCTGAGTATTACTTTGGCAGGCAAACCAAATACTTCTGTCTTTAAATATTGATCAAATATCTTTACTGCAACAAGGATTCCTCATACATAAATATTATGTGAGTCTCTTTACATTTTTTTTTTATTGTTTAGCTGTAGCACAGAATATTTTAACTTTTTAAATTTAGTAATCCTTAACAATAATATATTCGTCTAATAAAACATCTTTATTTGTATTTGTCTAAAAGGTTATTACCTGTTTAATGCCCCAGAAACAGATTTTAGTTTGTACTGATTAGTACAATTTCAGATGAGCAAATCTAAATATGATTTTTAAAATTTTTAGCCTCAAAAATTATAGTGACTTATAAATAAAGTCAAGAAACATAATTTAAGTATGTGTTTTTTGGTAGTTTAGCACTTCAGTCAGCTTCTGCGTCTGCTACAGCTGAACAACAGATCTATCACAGTTTACTAGACCAAAAAATTGGGAACTACACTAATTAGATCCCTATGGTTTGTCTATTTGCAAGTTTAAAGCAAGACACTCTTTCCATCTTGTCCTTTTATACCAAATATATTGAGGATCATAGCTAAAATCCTCCAAGCGTGCTTAGACAAACAATGGTAAATTACTTAATGCCCAAGATAAAACATTAAAGATTGTTAAGTAATAATTATAAGAGGTTTTTTTTAATCTGAAATTCTAGTGATGTTTCTCATCCTTTTTAACTATGCGGAAACTTTTCATGTCTCGGGGATCCTCTACCTAATTTTAAAAAAATGCACTCACACTCAACTAGTGAACTCGAACCCAAACTTTATGAGTTTGGGCAAACTCAAACTACTCGAACTAGTTCGGTTTTCCAAACTCGCGGCTGTATTTTTGCTAATATGTAATGTTCATTTTCATCAACCCTAGAATGTATCGTTCGCTAACCCTCAAATATAATGTTTGTTTTCGCTAACCTTTGAATATAGACTTCGACTTTCGGTAACCCTCAAATGATTCCTTCGACTTTTGGGAACCCGGCGATTGCACGATCATGTGAAAAGTGTTTAAACAGGTTTTGCTGACAGTGACATGTTCCCCAGACCATTTTGCAGGTGCCACAGCCATTTACAGTAAATTACTGTACCATTGTTACAGTAAGTTCAGTAAGTTCTGGTTAAGAAACACTGTTTTAATGTATAACATTTTTTTAATTTTCTGACAATCTAAAAATCTAGACAAATCCCAGAATCTTGTTTTATTGCAAGATATAGAATCAGATACAGTGAGTTTATTATTTTTTTAATATGTTTCTGTTGTTGATATTGAGAAAGTGCATTTCCAAATTGACCATGTGATTGCACAGGGGAAAGTACAGGAATGATATCTACTTATTTAACACAAATAGAATATCCAACTTTCTTTTATTTTTTAGATACAATTGGAGAGGGGTTGATCCTTGGGTATAGTTTACTTTTGTTATGTTTTTGTGAAAAGAATAAGGATATGCAATAACAAATGTACAGCAGTTAGGCAAAGTCTAAAAAACTGAATAATCCCAAAATTCTTTAGCCTTTAGTTCATTTTAAATTAAAAAAATGGTAATGTTAATTTCCCTTTTCTTCCCAAGCTTCAAATAGTCAACAAATCCTGCTGGTTTGATGTTTATTGGCACAGTAATTGCTGATACTGCAGATGTATAAATAATGTGTGGTATAGAAGTAGTCTTTTGTGTGTACATCTGAATATCTATCAGTGCCTGATATTTTTCTAGCTGTGCAGCAAGTCACCACTGTCAACAAGTGATCTTGGTGTTCTTGCTATCACTTATAAGATGAAATCAAAGAGATTCTGGTCTTTATATTTCTGCCTCCTGTTAAATGATAAGATCACGGTTTGAATTTTGTTTAACAGAACTCTGTTTCTTATGATTGTTCCATTTTTACTTCCTCCCTCTTTCAGCATAGAGCTCAGTAACATTCTGCAGGTCAAAAAATTAAATTGAGCTTTATCTTACAGCAGTCAAAAGACGTGTTCCTTAAGCTCTTTACTTGAGTGTGCTCATATCTCCTTTAAATTATTCCAGTCAATGCAAATTGACATGTTTAAGCACAGTTCATGGCTTGAGAATTTCACAGCAATTTCAGCTCATGAGGAACAGAATAAATGAGAGCACAACCAGCAAACAAGTCAATTTACTGTGAGCATGCCAATTCTCAACTCTAATCCCGGATTTGTACTGACATATTAGGCATTTCCATATAGATTATTTGCCAAAATGTAGCTATATTTAAGAGCCATTTATTCAATATTTTTCCTGCATAATCCCTCTCATCAAAGGAATATTACGGTATTTATGATATTAGAGACCTAGCTGGGTGTTTAGTTTTAAAGGAATAGTTAAAAAAACAAATGACAGGGTGATTACATTTGATTTGTTTTTAGAAAACTGCATGACAAACATAAGGACAAGTAAAGATATAGTAAAAACAGCAATTATAAGATTGTATTACAAATACTGAAAATAGACATTTATTAAATGATAGTAAAAATATAACACGTATCAAAAGAACTTTATTTGTTGCTGTTAAACCAGTCAGTTTGATATGTAATTCAGTGAATTTAGGTTTTTAATTAAGAATAAAGTTGAATTAAGTGATGTAACTCTTCCAATACCCTAGAAAGGTCCACTCTGAATATACGCCTGGTCTTGAATATCTTGTACACCTTTATATGTTTCCTTTCAAATTAGAAACAAAGCAAAAAATCTTTATAACACAGAACAGTCATCAGTAGGTGGAATAATATATTTAATTATGACTAATTTTTCTTGTAGAACATAATAGTGTTGATTGTTTAGGGGGATTTAATGACTACAACATACAGTAGAATTGAAAATGAAAGAAATGATTCAGAATATTTACATAAACCTATTTCTGTCTTTCTGAATTAGCTAAAAATAGCTGGATGAAAACAAGAGCCTTTGCATAAACAAAGAAAACTTTAATATAAAAAGACAACAACAAAAAAAAAACCATTCACCAAGAAAATAAGAAAATGTAATATGCAATAAGCTGCAGGTGTAGAATAAGTCCACAGCTGTAGAATTACTGAAGTGTTTGTGTAGTAGGTAGGTTATACTGTATTGGCCACAAAAAAGCTTGTTATACGGTGTCATAAATTGACCTCCCCTTCTTCCTGCTCAACCTATACCATTTTTCTTCCTTATCTGGAATTATATTTCCTTGTGATGTGTTTTGTCTTGTGAAAAGGAAAGACTCACAATCTTTCTACCTTTTGAGTTCTGTTGCTTGGATCCTAGACATGTATAATTATCTTCTTTCTTTTTATGACAGCCTTCTGCTTTTTAGTTAGTGCTAGATCTTAAAGAAGCCCCATGTTCTTTTTTAAATTTTCTTTTTTTGCAGTTCTCAAATAAAAATGGTAGGTACACAAATAAATTACCTTTGCAAAGTTTAGCCTTGTGGTTGCAAGAAAAATATGCTAAGGAATAAGAGCTTAAACGCTGAATCTAAATGGATTTGTCCTGCTTGATATGGGAACTGTATAGTTAGATACATCATTTTGGTTGCAATGTTCAGGTACACTAAATTAATGATAATGTGCTTGACTCCTGACTTTATTGTGCAACCAGATCACCTGAGTGAATAGGTTGCTTTAGTTATCAAAGGAGGCTACATAGATTAAATAGATTAAATACACAGCGTACAACACTAGCAGAGTTAATTATCAATATTAAAGGTTTGGAATTCTTCCAAACTAGTAAGAATTATATAAAAATTATATATATAAAAAGCCTTCCATCACACCTCCAAATTAAAACCTAAATCACATCTCTAGCTACATTTTGTGAGAAGTTATTGCTAGACCTACTGTTCAACCTACTGAAAGCAGGAAGTTTGAACATTCACCCCAATGTAATTTCTCACAGGCTCCAGCAAGAAATGTTATTGTCGGCTTATTTTAAAGGAAATACTGCAGGCTTTCATTCAACCCTAACTTGTTTTGAGACCACAGTTGCCCTTTAAAAAGGCTACTTTACTTAAAGGCTTATACATAGAGCATTATTTAAGTGTAACTTTTCTTTACTTCACTAGTATTACCTGTTTGATTTTGAAGATAACAGAATGGCTCACTGAAAATTGAGGTTAAACCAAATTAGGCTAACATTTAAGAGCAACTAGGCTAACATTTAAGAGGATTAACAATGATTATGACCTTTTGGGGACAAATGGTTAATTTGTGATTTTGCTGTACTTAAATTACCAATGCGTTCATACATTTGCCAAGCATTCTTATGTTTTAGAAAGTAACAAATTTTACATTGAAGGAAACACCTCTGAATTCAATATCATGTCGTTGCAATAGACATTGATTTAGCATCAGATTTTGTGAGCATACATAGGGTGTTTGTCTACTATGATTTGATAGATCTACTGTCATTTATGCTAATCCAAATCCAGGAGGAGCTGGCATAGTAGACCAACATATTTTAAAGGGCAATTGTGGTCTCTAAACAAGTTAGCGTTAAATGAAAGCCTGCAGTTTTTCCTTTAAAATTTACCCTAGATCACATTTATGGCTGCAGCCTGTGAGAAATTATATTGGGGTGAATGTTTCAATTTCCTGCTTCCAGTAGGTTGAGTGACATCATCTGACCTCTGCCCCACCCCTCCGCCCCGGGAGAGAAGCATGCTCAGTTAAGATTTAATGCTGGGGAAAACAGGAAGTACCTGAGGATAAAATTGACAGTGGAGATGCGGAGCCTATTAATGCAGACAGAGGCTGGTCACATGGCTACTAGCTGGTCACATGGCTGAAAACAGGAAGTGTTCAATCAGAAAGTAATATAGCTGAGCCTTTCTAGCAATAACTTCTCACAAATTTCATCTATCTTTATTTTGAAGGTACGACAAAAGGCTTTCCATAACAACTTGTTTGGAAGAATTAGAGACGACAGTTACCCTTTAAATAGTTGATTATGTGAATTTTACTCAAAATAACATTTAATTCTTAATTATTAAACACATGGAAAACATTTATAATTCAATAAACCCCAAAAATGGATGAATGCTTGTTTGGAATGGTTTGACTGGGTAATAGCATTTAATCCACATTTCAAATGAATTCTTCCATAATCTAGAATATTTATGTAGTGTATAGAATGTCATATTGACTGTATAAAGCATTTTCGTTTTATATAACCAGTTACAATATCTTCAAATTTAAATGGAATAGTCTTTTTAGACAACTTTAGCTCTAATACTTTCTAGTACTGTTTTGTACACTGTAATAAAACTTCATAATTTATTTATTTGCTTTGTTTTAGCAATAATCTCATATATTATGAGCTATTCTCTCATGTCCTAGTGCTGTTCGGTCTCATTAGTTCTCTCTGTGTCCTATTTTGACACCGGGGAATAAAAATGTTAGGCAGCTATATTATTCTCTTTCTCTGCAAAACACTTGGTTTAAACACCTCTTTACAGCTGCTGGGCAAAGCAGCTGAACAATAATGATGATCTTCCTGCAACCTTGTTTCAATCTAATAACTGTCTTTGCAATATTAGCATTTCTCTCTGTATGCTTCCTAATGTTAAAGGCAAGCAGAACAGCAAAAGCAAGCAGACAAAAAAAATAGAAAAAGGTTGCTGTACAGGCTTAAGTTTAATTGAGTGACAAACATGGTCAGACCTATATGTTTTCATTTACAACTGACTATATAGCTTCAATTACTTTATACCTTCTATAGGTTCTAATGTTATTACATTTAACATAAAGGTTTTTTTTAGATAAAGGAGCAGTAAATCAAAATATGACTCAATATAAAATAAATATATATATATTTGATTGTCATTCGAAAATTGCTCTAAAACAGAGATCTCAAACTTGAGGGCCGCCAGATGTTTGAAAACAACATACTGCAACCAGGGAATGCTGGGAGTAGTAGTTTTATAAACATCTGGAGCTCCACGTTTGACATCCCTGCTCTAAAACTGCACTGATATTCTAACTCCATTTCTTGATGAAAGTGTGTGTGACCTGAAATGCGTCAGGAGCGAGGACACTTTCATCATGTCTGCACAACCTGTACTGATCGTATTGCTTTTAAATAAAAAAATTTCCTTTTTATGGAAAGTCTATGACATAAGGAAGATTAGAGTGTGGTTTAGGCTGACCACCTCCTTTAAGGAGAATTAAGCTTAAATGGCATGTCCAGTCTAAATATAAACTTTTGCTATAATGTAGGTTACCCCTTTAAAACTGCACTTACATGCCTTCATTCCCCTGGCACTCTGATCCGGATCCCTGCTTGCCAGAACTGCAAGCAGAGGGCTGGACTGGCTGCAATGGATGGATCCGGATGGTGGTAGGTATGGGGGAAAGGGCTCCCCTGTGCTTGACACAGTCCTCTCAGAGGACAAGGAGGAGGCAGAAACCTTTTGGACAGGAAGACAGCTCCTACTCTTCACTTTCCTGGACTTTGGACAAGCAAGAAAATCTGAAACCGGAACGTATTTTTGATAATTTTCGAATGTATGGGTCTATTTTTGATAATTTTCGAAAATAGTCTTGAACGTTCGAAAATACGATCGTAGACCATTTTCGAGAATTTTTGTATTTTCAAGGATTTTCGAATGTTCAAGGCTATTTTGGAAAATTATCGAAAATAGGCCTGTACATTCGAAAATTATCAAAAATGTCTTCCGAAGTCCCGAAATCTGGAGGATCCTTTCATATTCAGACGGATTTTTCAGATTTTGGAACCAAGGAGTTCTGTGTCGGATCCAGGTTTGTGAGTAGAGATCCCATCTTTATTCATAGCCCATGTTGGCTTGAAAGAGCCACGCCCCCTGATCCTAGGATTCACTGTCTCTATGCACAGTTTTTAGCTTCTATTTCCAACTGTACCTGTAATCATTGTTGGGTTGCTGATGGAGCACCATACAAATACCATGTTTTTATGAACCCACAGCCCAAGAAGTCACAAGTTCAAATCCCCCTGGTTTACTTGTGAAACAATACAGCATAGTCTACTGCCCAAGTTTATTGCTTTTTTTTGTTCATTTGTTTGTTTCCATCATGTTTCTAGAAAAATATAACCTTTTTTTTTACAAATGTACAAACTTTATTCATAGAAGTTCTGTTTTTTATTTACCAAGCAGCATGAATTGTGCAGTGGTGGCGTGTTGCTAAAGTACTGGGCTTGAAAACAAACAGACCATTGGGACACAGGTTCAGTTCCCCAGGCTTCCTTTTTTTAAAATTTTTTAGCAAAAAAAAATTTCTAGCAAAAGATGAAGATTCTGGATTTACCGTTATCCCACCTAGCAGCCCTTGTGGGATAGAGAAAGCTTTCGTTTAGGAAAAACACAGTATACAATGTTGCAGATTCAATTCCTTATACTTACTTTTAGTTTTCCCTGAAATATTAATATTCTGTTTCTTACATCCATGCTAGTAAAGAAATAAACTGCAAAGATTACTTTTCTTTTGTTTGAATTATGAGAGCTGACCCACGGGTTATTTTCATAAATCACCCAGCATCCACAGCAAAGGGAGTGGTGAGACACAACTTTTTGTATCTTTGTGAATGTGCTCTTCCTATTGGGGCAATGTTGTCTGGAGTAAAACAGAAATAAATTAAAAGAAACTAAATAGTAATATCAGGTTTATTTTAGTGATATCAGGTTTTATTTTACAACAGCCAGATCCTACTTATTCTATATCAGCAAGTTAAGTTTGCTTATACTTTGCAGTCACAAAAATTAACAGATTCAAATAATTGTAATCAAATATCCTGACTATCACCTTCTAAAACACAGTTTAAGAGACAATACTGTGAATCAGAAGTAAATTGTCATTGACATGCTGACTATTATATTTATTTGTGGATCTGATGGGACTTGCAATATTGTTTGCAGATCAAACATCAAATTGCCTCCAATACCTTGAAACTAGTCATTACATGGCCCATGCAAAACATTATAATGACCCTTTCTACTATATAATGGGTCACATGATACATAAAAGATTAACTTTTTAATTAGGTTGAAGATTGTTTCTGTATTAAGAAATAAATAAATAAAACTCAAGAAATTGGTTCATAAGTGGTCACGTATGGTAATAGTTTCCTCCAGAGGTCTCTTATATCCTCATTTTTATAAAAAATTATTATAAGCATTTCACAAGAGGAGATCAGCATTCTCCTAGTGATAATGCTACATCACTTTTATGAAGGAATAATTGTACTATGCCTGATTTATGCCTATATTATCATTTTATTATTTAAAATATCATTGCATATATTAACACTGCTTTAAAGGGCATGTCCACCCCCAAAACCATAATTTAACCCACTACTGGCCCACTCTGTTGTGCATAAAAATCCTTACCTTACATCCCAGCTCCAAATGGTTCTCCTCTAATGTCCCTCCAAAGTCCAGAAAACTGGCCACCAGGAGCCTGGCAGGGATGGAACTTGTTTCCGCCTCTGAGGCTTCCTCTCAGAAGTTTTTGGCTTGC
This sequence comes from Hymenochirus boettgeri, assembly GCA_019447015.1. Taxonomy (NCBI): domain Eukaryota; kingdom Metazoa; phylum Chordata; class Amphibia; order Anura; family Pipidae; genus Hymenochirus; species Hymenochirus boettgeri. The sequence goes on along the minus strand of CM033471.1, from coordinate 120,916,780 downwards.
TCAGAGCTGCCCCCCTCCCTCTCACTCCTGTTTTCCTCTCCCTCCCCCTAGTGTAAAAACCCTTTACACATAGTAGCTCTCCTTCCCCCAGCCCCAACCGCTATAATACATTTTTCAGAAAGTCCCCCGAACTCTACTTGCCAGTCAGCCAATCAGGGGCGCGACTACCAGCCCGGCTCCCAGTTTCATGCAAGCAGAGGGCCCGGCAGTACGGCGGAGGAATGAGGAAAGGTAAGTAGAGTTTTGGGGACATTCTGAATAATGTATTATAGCGGTTGGGGCTGGGGGAAGGAGAGCTACTATGTGTAAATGGTTTTTACACTTTTTTACATGGGGTGGACATGCCCTATAATGTGTGTATATTTTTATATCACCAATTAGATACACAGGGTAGTTGATTTAACAATACAACAAAAACAAACAAGGGAAAAATTGCATAAGTATATGTAAAAAATGTGTGGGCTGCTAAAACATAACATCAGGGGAATACAGATCATTAAACCAATAGGCCCACTTATGAATTGGTAATGGATGTAGGAAAGTCAATTAGGTTTTTCATTTATCCCTGGTTGTCTTCCCTGTGTCTATTAAAAATAATTTGATTTTGGAGATTCTACTGTGCAACTTATGTTACTACAAGGCATATATTTGTATTTTTGACTAGTAACCTGCATGTCTATAATCTCTAAAATACAATGTGAAGAAAGCTCAGTGGACGAGGTCTGAAGATATACATGCTTTCTAACTTCTTCCATAAACGCAATGGAATGCCTCCAATTTAACATATGTTTAACTTCTGCAAAGCTGTTTTAACAATTGTATTTGCCATTAGCTCTAGGGATGTTTCTAGAGGCCAAGAATTTAATGAATAGTTCTATATCCAACAGAGGTCATAATGATTTATTTATATTTATTCCCGGATAACTTGTACCCTTATTTATTCAGAGTCTAAGGCAATAAAATAAACAAAACATATAAAACAGGTTCTATGCATCTCAAATATTTTTCATAATTGAGTATCTGATGAATAGTTAACTTCTATGGTAATGTGTGCTTCTAGAAGTCCCTAGACTATGCAGAAACATATTTGAACTGGAGTAAAATAACAACTGTGGATAAAGAAAATGTGATGTCAGTTATTACTTTCCAGGCCCAGAGAGCCTTAAAGCTCTTTATCTGCTTGGTATTTTGGTTTGTTGTTGATAAAAACAAAATAAAGAATCACCACGAATTTGCTGTGCCATTTTCAATTTGTTTTGATTGCTAAAACTAAACTATAGATGTCTAGAAATACCATACATCACCTCTGCATTTCTAGTAATAAAAATATAAATAAAGTTATAATATAATTACTGTACCTGTAATGCCGAATAACAAACAGAATTTTGTAATTCCATTAGCAGATGTTAAGAAGTCAATCTTTGGCAGAGACCACTGTTAGAGACCGCATGGCTAATCACAGACTGTCTATACGTATGCCCCTTAACACCAATACCACAGAAAGGGGAACCAACAGTTTGGAGAATTGTCAGTCGCCAAACATTTTAAATCAGCTCAACGCCTACTTAATAACATGCAGTGGATGGCAATTGATGTAGTTCAACACATGGATAGTATGGATCGTAATAAGCTGCTTCTTCAAAGAGAAGCCCGCTGGATTAAACGTTTAGATACGTTGTCCCCCCCGAGGGTTAAATGAACAACTATCCTTTGCCTGTTTTTTTATAAGTGTCTTATTAGCTTCTCTGATTATTAGTATCTCCAAGGGGGGACCTATTTTTATTAGAAGTAGGTATGGTTTATTCCTGGTGCCTCTACTTTGGTAGCCTCACTGCTTATGGTGTTTTATTTTATGGTTTTGTTGGTTACTATATAGTTATTATGAAGTTACTATATTGTTTCTTCTATATATGTCACTTTGTTACAGGTGTTCTTCAGCAATTGGTTTTAATACTGTATCTGTTCGTGTTATATGAAGTGTTCCATGGGTTTTAATCTTTTTGTGACGCTGATTGGGGGGAGGGAATGGGGCTGTGTGTTTTAATTGACTTACCTGCTTAAAAGAGGAGGAAGTGATGTATCCTGTAAGTCCTGACGACGGCTAGGTGTAGCCGAAATGCATTGACTTGTATTGAAGTTAAATAATAAAAGTTACGTTTTACTGAACAAATCCAGATGAGTGCACCGTTTCTATTTTGTGTGTGTGTGTGTATATATATATATATATATATATATATATATATATATTAGAAGTAATAAATTGGGGCACTCCTTGGTCTTGTACAAAAAAGTGGGTTTATTTACATCACATCAAATGGCATTTATATTTTATATTATATATATATAAAATTTTATTAAAGGTTAATAGTATAAAAAGATAGTAGATAGTAGCAGCATTAACATAGCAGCAACGTTTCAGCATAATCCTATCCCTATCGAGCATTTTCCATTCCTATATACCCTTCCTGTCACATGACAGGGATCACATGCTTCATCACATGATCAACAAGTAAATTTCCATAAGATTATCTAAAAAGTGTAAATGTTGGATAAAAATGTGGTAGGTTTCAAGGTAGGTTTTTGAAAAAAAAATTCACTTCAAGATTTAGAAAGTAAAGGAATGAATGTTCTAATGTGTCATTTACAATAAGATGACAGCTGGAACTTCTCTATGGAAAGATAAGCAGAACTATAATAATGGGTAAGATTTTATTTCCTATTGCTTTTGCAATACAATCTAATTTATAGACTGTGCATGTGAGTCCGATGACAGGTACAGTAATATGAGATTTCTGTTATAAAACTTTGATGTGACAATTTAGTTTCCTCGTACAAATTCATATTCAATAGATATCCATTCTTTCACATTATATCAAAAGACAGACATTTCTACAGATTTTTCCTTTTCACTTAAAATGTAAAATATGTACATTTATGTGTAAAAGTGGTAATAAAAAATGTGAAATATTTTACTTTCAATGTCATCATCCTAAACATAGATTAATTTTAAAGGACAACTCCACCCTCATAAGAACATCTTTTAGAAAGAACGGCCTGTTTAAAATATGTTGATATATCATACTTTGTCCTATGAATTCATTACTGTATGCCTGCTATGCTTCTGGATGCCTCATGGAAACTGAGCAATTTAGAAACCTGTACTGAGCAGGTACTGAGCCTGGACATGCTCAGAAGAGGCAGATAGGGGATTAACATTCAGTCATTGGCTGTGATGTCAACTGTCAAATCCATAACTGACAGTTGCTAACTGGAAGAACCTGGAAGCAGAAAAAGGACATTGTGCAGGATTTCAGTTTAGACTTATATATTTCACATTTCAAACTATTACCGTTTAGGGTTTTAGGGGGTGATTTACCTGTATGTAAGTTTTAATTTAAGGGCTGGACTTGCCCTTTAAAGGAAAATGAATGTAAATAAAATTGAACAAAGCTTGCTTTTGGTTTTAAAGGGACACTGCAGTAACCTAACCTAACACTGACTCCTCCTGCATTCAGTGACCCTGACAAACCTCCTATCCCTGACATAATTTAATGAAGGGTAGGGCAGACTGAGGGGTGAGCCAGAAAGGTTTTAGTTACTGCAAAATGTATTGTGCCTTTGATTTAAATCTGACAAAACAAGTAGTATAATTATTTTACTATTCTAACATTCTTATACATGTTAAAGGGTTACTTATGCTTGTGAAGTTTTTTTATACATCCAGGTCATGGAATATCTTTTGTATTCATTTAGATCAACCGGACTTAAAATACTAAACTTTAAGTCCAGTTGATCTAACTGAAAACAAAATATAAAGGGTCATTTAGGACATACACAAATGTATGCATTGCTTTGACTCTTTAATTTTGCATTTTCTATAAGGGTACAGTATCTAGAATCAGGGCCGCTCCTACCATAAAACAGCATGAAAAATATGCTCAGGGCACACGCCCCACAATGACAAAAGGCGTCAGCTTGTAAGAGAATTTTTTTCCCCCTTACCCCGCGCTGGCAAACACAGAAGCTCTGTGCTTTGCAGCTACAGAACCAGGTAGGAGCTTCAGTGGCCAGACTCTCCATCAATCAGGACATGCCTCAGGATGCCTGCATGCCTGATTGGTCTTGCAGCTGCTCCGGTACACCCCTCTGTGCATAAGTCACGTAATTTACGCACAAGGGGACATAAAGTCCTACACCATAGAGCCATGAATCTGTATCTTGCACTGATGAGATCTAACAATATCGAAACATGTCATGTCTGCAGGTCAGATGATTGGCTCTATATATTAAGCTTTATTGCATGTTATTAGCCAGCGGTTCTGGACACATGCATAAGCTACGGGACATAAAGGAGTATTTTGCATATCTCTGCCCCTTACTCTGGGGAACCTGGGAGTAAGAATTTACTTCTTGTTTCTTAGATTTTGTGGGCTATGCTATTCATTTAGCATGAGACTGCAAGATGCCTTCTGTTATAAGAAGGTGCTTCTCCATTTTTATGCTCAGTGGAGGGCTTTTTTCTCCTTTTGCCCCCCCTTTCTAGCTGCCTTTTCTCCTGTATGTACACATACAGCACCCTCTCTATCCCCCTGTACACACACCCACAGCACCCTCTCTATCCCCCTGTACACACACCCACAGCACCCTCTCTATCCCCCTGTACATACACCCACAGCACCCTTTCTATCCCCCCGTACATACACCCACAACACCCTCTCTATCCCCCTGTATATATACACACAGCACCCTCTCTATCCCCCTGTACATACAACCACAGCACCCTCTCTATCACCCTGTATATACACACACAGCACCCTCTCTATCCCCCTGTACATAAACCCATATCACCCTCTTTATCCCCCTGTACATACAGCCAGAGCACCCTCTCTATCCCCCTGTACATACAGCCACAGCACCCTTCTTATCCCCCTGTACATACACCCACAGCACCCTCGTCTATCCCCCTGTACATACACCCACAGCACCCTCTTTATCCCCATGTCAGTGGCTGTGTGTGTGTCTCAGTGGCTGTGTGTGTGTCTCAGTGGCTGTGTGTGTCTGGCTGTGTGTGTGTGTGTCTCAGTGGCTGTGTGTATGTTTTACATAGATGCAGGACCTTCCTTGTATGCATGCATGGCCCATAATTGTGTGCTGAGCCCATTTGCACGAAGGGCCCTCCTTCTATGCAGAGCTCATTTGCATGCACTGCCCTCCTTCTATTCAAATACAAAATTATCAAAAGTGTTGCCACACCCAGCAAAGAAGCCACACACAAATCCACACCCACTCTGTCTACAATCTATAGAGAGCACCAACCGATGTGAAATAATGGGCTTTGCAATTTTATTTACTAAATGGTGTAATGTATAAATTAGCTTTAATTGATACTACTAAAATAGATTTTAATCTGTATATAAGTACATAAATATTGTAAGGCAAGGCTATTTTAAACATAGCATCATTATTAGGGCATTAGATTGTAAATTACACCATGGTTAATGTTTATACACAGAGCCTTTTTTTTTTTAAGTTTAATTGGTGATCTTGACCATTTAATACTTGCAAACAGAGCAAAATTATCAGCATTTCTATCATGAAATTAAGGGAATCTGCTGGTCATTTTGTCTAAAATGGTCACAGATATGATTTTCTTTGTTTTGTGTTTCGCACACAAAATCATTTTGCTTAACTTATTTCTTTGATCTTTTTAATGCATAGTGAAACATTTTGTTTTTCCTTGTTCAAGTTCCAGCATTAACAAAAGAGGTAAAATCTTTTTAATGTAGAATCATATTAATATTGATTAAGTTGAAAACTTCAAATATTTAGATAAAGGGTAAACACAATATTAAACACATTTCCCCCTGACCCTTTTTATAAACTGGAAACAGACCTTAGGAGATGGATATGTGGGAAGTCATATAGGAAATGACCAACAAAATCTTGACCCATAAAGAGAATTGGTCTAAACTTTATAGACTTTACATATCAATGCATATACAATGGATAAGGATGAGATGGTATGGAGGTCAGTTATATTCATAATATGGAAAGTCAGTGATATCACTAATTTAAAACATGGACTAGGTTCAGTTACATCTGTCTACAAAGAAAGAAATTCAGCCATTAAAGCTATCTGTTACTAATTCATTGAGCCTTAAAAGCTTGGACATTAAGGTTTCATTCTATGTGGAAAGTTGCCTTTTTTCTTTTATCTTTTTCTTTAAGGTTTTTGTGCGACTTTGATGTGAATGCAATTATTTTTCTTATTTTATAATAATCTTGTTACTTATAGTTATGGAGATACATTTTCTGTGCACAGCATAGGCATAGTTGATTTTGATTTTTCAAATATGTTATTTACAACTCATTATTGCTTTGTACCTTTTAATGTAAGAAACATTTAATAAAAATAATAAAAAATATTTAGATTTTTTTTTAAAAAATGTAAAGTTTTTTTTTAAAAATGTTATCAGATGTGCTTCAGAATTCTAGCCTTTATTCACATCTTCTTGGCTTAGGTCTTCCCTCCTGGCAACTGTAGGAAGCTACAATATATGCTATTTTGACAAATCATGACTGATTACCTTAACAAGATTGTATGATTTAAAATCTAAAAAAAGAGGAAATATTTTATTGTTAATATGTATAAAATATAATAATTCACCAGTAAGCAAAACAATACTCTATATTAGAACTCCTATAAAATGTAAAAGGTATTGCAGTTCTGGCAGAATAAAATATGTCCTGAATTTCAAATAATAGTTAGATCAATGTCTAAGAACTAAGACAGTCCCATATGCTGTGATTATAACCTTCTTAGGAAAAGTCCAAATTAGCCATGGCAAACTTATGAGAAAGAAACCACAAGATGAACAACAGGGAAGTTGATGTAGAAGATGCAGTCCTGGAGATCACAACAGGTAGATATAGCAGCTTGCATACACAGGCCCCACTTTTACACTGGCTGCATAATCCTGAGTGTAGGATGGCTTTGACCATGTGCACCTTGAATTGAACAATGTTCAGGAATGTAGCCGTATGTTTCATTCTACCGGTATATGAGGGGACTGCTGTATGGCAGATATAGACTGTTTGAAAGTATTGTATACAATTCATGTATTTAGATTTTCTTTTTATGACCTCAGTTAAATCAACTTTATCCAAAGACTGATTTGGTTTGAAAATAGAGTGAATAGATATTTAGAAAGTTTGAATAAACAATTCCACCTTGAGTAAGAAATGAATGCTTGGCTCATTCATTTCTCTTCTGGCTTCTCTAATGTCTCTCCTCTCTGTCAGACCACTGGTTGCCCATCACACAAAGGACCCAGTTCAAGCTGCTTACCCTATCCTATAAAGCACTATCCAACACAGCCCCATCATATATCTCAGAGCTGATCCACCGATATCGTCCCAGGCGCAACCTCCGTTCCGCAAACGATCTCCTCCTCTCATCCACCCTTGTCACCTCTTCCCATGCCCGTATTCAGGACTTTGCTCGTGCTGCCCCTCTGCTCTGGAACTCCCTTCCTCAGTCTGTCCGTCACTCACCGTCAATTAATATCTTCAAACGTAACCTTAAAACCCACCTTTTCAAGCAAGCATATAATCTGGCCTAGACATTACCTCTCTTACTACCCAATATGATCCAACCCACCTTTCACACTCCACTGCCAATCTATTTACAGCCTACCGATTCCCACAACCTTATGTCTCCCCCATTTCCTCTAGACTGTAAGCTCTTTGGGCAGGGTCCTCTCTCCTATTGTATCACGGTATTGCTGTAAGAAACTCATCATTCTGTTTACTTATATTATGTATTACCTGTGTATGTAATATGTATGACTTTGAATAACATGTATTACCCTGTAAGTAATGTATGACTTGTTGGCAATATATAAATCCATTATAATAATAATAATAACAACTAACAAATAAATCATGCAATATTTAACACATCTCTCTAATTTGATAACTGTTTAAAGAGAGTAAATAAGAATTAGACAAGTGCAATAGGGTCTATGGAGTAAATGTAGCCAACCCAATTAGCAATGTTTCACTCCCCTGGTTGACAGTAAAACAGAGAAGTTTCCACAGCGGCTGGTATTACTGCACACTGCTGGTTGAATCACAATTTACGCTGTAATGCAGTTGGTGAGTGTGTGGAAGGAAGTTATTGCAATATAAAGGCATTAAATTATAGAAACCATCTAACCTGCTTTATATTTTAAACCTACTTCTTATAAATGCAATAAATTATAGAGTTGATCTAGCCTACTTTATATTTTAAACTTTCTTCTCATTTACAATAGACCAGTAATTTAGAGAAAATGGTATTTCATAAAGTAAATTTCAAAATAAATTCATCTCTGAGCATGAAAAGTGCACAGTATGTTAACATCTAATTTAGAAACATGACTGTTCCTAGCTAAAATATGGTACATAAATTTAAAGTGCCGTAATCCAGCCATTGCAGCCATGACAACTTCACACACATACATAAATGACAGAATGGGAGTTAATGTGCTAAAAATCATGACATAATTGAAGGTTTTATTTTGAAACTAACAGCACCAGCTCTAATGAGTGTTTCAGGTGCATATGCTTCTTGCTTTTTAATGCCCTCTCTTGACAGGCAGGATGTTAATGAAAACCCCAGTACACTTTCTTCCAGTAATATTAACTTCCATTCTACATTATGACTATGATACATGCATACTTGCTTCCAGTGCCATGCTCAGGGACTTCATTGATTGCCTGAGCCAACATATTCATTGAATATAGAATTTTGATGCTAAAAGGAACTGTGCATATATCTCAGCACATTACAAAGATGGAGTGAGTAGAAGTTAAAAGAGTTTGGGTTATATTAATTATATTGCTAGTCAGCCATGCATTTACAGGAACTTAGAAGCAATTAAAAGAAATCATAGAGAAAAGCAGAACATTCTGCATTTGTGCAATTTGAGATTTTTGTTTGTATCGGTACGATGAACTTAAGATGAATTAAAATATCACTGATTGCCCTTGGCTTGTGAAAAAAATAGCATAACTTTAATATACTAGTTAACTATTAGTTAAATACATCTCTCTTAGAGAAACCAATCAATTGTGTAGCTGCCTAAAAGTAATTTATAAAAATGTAAATAAATCTTACAGCAGCATTCCCCTAGCTGTTGCAACTATGAACTAAAGAAGTGGAGAGATCCACAGAACGCACCTAAATATATGTTGATTTATTTGTGCACATTGATGTTTTTGTTTATGGCTTAAAAAAAAGAATGATAATGAAAAAGTCTGATTTGATTGATATTTGTAATTTAATGGTACTGCTGCCTTTCTGATAAACTTACCTAGATACTGTAGTTATACCGTATTGCTGGACCACAAGAAATCTTTCTATCATTCTATCAAACGTTAGATATCATCTATGTATAAAACCACGTTTGAACAAACTGGGGGGGAAATCTACAGACAGTGCGCTTGAAACAAAAATAGATTGAAAACAGATTACACAAATTGTGAACTATATAGCAGGGAAGAGGGAATTTAAAGTTCATACTGAAACTCTCCAAATACTAGGGTTGTAAAACTGTACAGATAATATATACTAATGGTCCCTTCTGACAAGAAGAATGTTATCTGAACATAATATAATTGAATCACTTTTTTATGTTAATGTGTGTTTTTACTTAATATAGTCATCAATCCCATTGATACAGTGATTTTTCAATTGGTATTAGGTTACTGCTTTATGGCCCACTAAATTGTGAAATGTAAATAGAATAGTTTTGGATACTGTCGGTTTTAATAAAACAGTTGATATATTCCTGTGCTTAAGACCATTTTTGTAAATAAACATAAACACAACAGGATCATTTACCTGCAATCTACAATGTTTAGTTTTGCAGCAATTATAAAATTGAATACAAAAAATGTGTGTCAGTGGCATAGCTACCGATTAGTGGGACACAATGCGGAATTCGGAACTGAGCCCCGCCATATCCCAAGCTCCCCCTCTGCTATTCACTATTATGAAAATTATTTAGACCTGGCCTACACCCAGAAAGCTGAGTGGGCTGCTAGACAGAAAAAAATATTTTACAATCTACAGCACACTGGTTAGAAGTACTATGCCATCATGTAACAGTCTTTTCCCCATTTATTCTAGTATAGTATACTGTAGTATTTGAGGTTGAACAAATTAGTGACCTCGCTCTCTGGTTAGCCTATTTAAATCTCCCACCATTTTTCTCTCCTCGTTGTTTTATCAGATCAGCTCTCTGGTTGCTACCTTGTGTTCTTATTCCATTTTACAGAATGACTTCTTGTTTCTGAATATCGCTTTGATTACAGATCTCAAACATTCGCCACCTGCCCTGACCTGTTGCCTGCATACTCGAATTTGAGTTGCCTGCCTATACCTATACTTAGAACTAGTTTAATAATTATAAATCTTGCTGTCTGCCCTGACCTTTTGCCTGCTTTGACATTTACAAATCTGAGCTTCCTGTCCTGATCATCTGATAGTCTTCAACAGATCCAGTCCTGCCTGCTTTATAATTACTGTTGTTTTCCCTACAATGGCCTTCATCTACTCTCCGTGTTGGAGTATTTTTTTGTGGGACCAGGACCTGCCGACTGCTTTCCAGTGCAACCTCCCCATTATTAGGGGCTCTGAAGAAGTCTCTGCAGCCAGGGGAGGTTTATGAATCTCATGCTTCAAATTATAAAAAATGTACACATCACCTGATCATTTTTTCAGACAAAAATGAATAAATAAGGTCCAACTGTATTTCATTATGTATGTTATAAAATTTAAATATGTGGAAATGATTAAAACTTTCTATATAAATGGATCATAATACACCATCCAATTGGCCTGGGTGATTGGATGCAGTTGATTAGAGGTTGTAACACACACTATCATATTTGGATTATAACACATACAGGATACACTTAAAGGGCATATCCACCTAAAAAAACTTACCCACCCATCCTCCAATTCTTAACACTCCATTCCCAGCATTGTAAAATATATTAATGGTCAGATCTTAACTTGGGAATTATGCACAATCTTTCCAAACTCCCCATGTTCTGCTCACCTCACTGTAAAACATTTATGTGATCACTGACATCACAGTCAATGATTGTCTAGAATTCCCCTTGCTTAGCACCTCTGCTCAGGGCAGAGGAAGCAACGTATGCCTTCTAATTCTACAGTGCTGGGAATGGAGTGGTTGGAATTGTGGTGCATTTTTGTTTTTAAGGTGGACATTTCCCAAGTGTTCAAGTTCAAGGATGGATAATTATGAAAACACCAGTGTAGTACCCTTTATTCTTTGCAAAATGATTAACTGTTGGGCTGTTTTTTAACAGTATCTATACAGAACAATGGTTTGTTTAAGCTTCTGATAAAGTACTGATATAGTTACAGTAGTTTTCTTAAGTTGTTTTTTGTGGAAGTCAAACCAGTCTGTCAACATAAGTGTCCAACTCCTGTCTACCTGTCTAGGATCCCACAATTTAATGCAAAAAAAATGTAGTTTGCTGAAGTTAAGGCTTGAGCACACAGCCAGATCTTTCTGCCTGGTTGACTGTTTACCACTATTGACCAGTCGTCCGACCTGAAAAAGTAGCTGTGGCTGAGAATGCGCCGTGACCAATTGTGCAATCCATAGGAGTCCACACGATTGGCCATGATTTACTGATTTTTCCAAATCGGATGAAAGGACAGCCTTCATTGGTTACCTGTGACCGAAATATGAATGCAGACATTTTCAAAATACTGAAACATTGGTCAGTCAGACAGAAATATCTGCTTGTCTCTACCTAGCCAAACTGCACTGCTGGATCTCTGTCTGGTAAGGAGCACATCATTCAAAGCAAAGTTTAGTTCTATGAAGAAGCTATAAACTTAACTTAAAGTATATTGAATCTGGTGCACTTGGAAATGGCGCAGCACTCATAAAATGACTGTAAAACGCATGCTTGCTCGATATTACAATGGTAGTATGGAATTTATAGTAATTTGCCTAAATTCTTATAATATTAAATCTCCATGTTAGTCATGTAATCTGTGCGACTGCATACAGCCCTCAGGGATAGGAGGTTTAACAACTAGCCTTACCTCAAGTACAATGCATTCTTATCTGGCATATGAGACTGATTGCAGGAGTAGGTTTATCAATCACATACCAGAATTCCTTTATAAGCAATGTTGTTCAGCATTGCACACATACAGGGGCTAATGCAGGAGTAATCTGTGTGGACATCAGACCACGGTCTAGGGTTTCCAAATCTGTAGATACTGCTTCCTCTTTACAAGGCTTCCACCTAATAAGTATTGTGTTTGACATTTAATTTAAAAACACCCTGGCAGCTTCTGATTGAATGTCTGCACAAATGCATTTCTGCTAGAAAACAAATGCTTGACAGTAATTGTCTGTATGATAAAACTCATAAAGAATATAAAAAACTAAAATTACTATGTGACTTATAGACTGTTTGGTATACAGGATTAAATTGAAGAATTTTTCGCCCTAACTTTGTAAATCAAATTGAGGTGTGCATCTTCGAAATTTATTTAAGGCTGTGTATACATGAAAAAATGTTTTGTCCCGACCGAGCGTTTGCTACTAGTGAGCACTCGGCCAGGACAAATGACTGTCGGTCGCAAGCAATAGTGGCTGCGGATTACAGTTTGTGGAACTGAGCATTATGGTACCTTAGGGAACCGCCTGATCAGCCGTGATTTAACAACATGTCCGATTGGGCAAAGAGGTGATCAGACATGTTGGTAAATCACGGCCTCACAAATTGTTGGTCGCGCCAGAATACACTGCGGATTTTTCACCCTGACCGATGGATACATGGTAAATCTGTCCGTTTATACCGAGCCTTAAGGTTCGTACACATGTGTGATCATGGGTTCCAACCCACGATGCACAATGTATACGAACGGGCGTTTTGGACGATAATTGGCCTATGTATGGGCACTTTATCGGCCAAAAGGGCTGTTCGTTCGGAGATCGTTGCCCGATCCGCCAGGCGGATCTCCGAACGAGCGGCCATTTTGGCTGATAAACTGCCCATACACAGGGCGATTATTGCCCGAAATGCCCATTCATACACAATGTGCGCTGGGGGTTGGCACCCGTGATCGCACGTGTAGGAACCTTTAGAGATATCTTCTGTACTATTATGTTTTATCTGTTATCCCTTATCAAAAGAAATATAACTCCAGTGATTTGTGAATTTTTTTTTTGTCTGTTTACAGATACTTGGAGGATAATTTCTGTATTAATAAAGAACTTGTCAAAATATCAATGGTTTCTGATGATATGCTAGAAGTGAAAAAAAAGACCAATCCACAAACTTGTATTTGAAAAATGTTTGTTAATTAGTTTTGACCTTTGTCAATGGCAGAATATTACCCATGCACAACATTGCTTTCTGTAAACTTCCAAGTAAATGTTCAGTAACAACGTCTAAGGTTTAACCTTCCAGACTTACTATTATCCCATTCAAGGTCATATTTTGTGTTTTTCTCTTTTCCTGCTTTGCAGTTTCCATGCACATCTTAGCATAATTTAATAAAAAACATAAACAGGATTAGGATAATATGATTTAATACTTGAATGAAAGTCAATTAAAATAAAATGATTGTAACTGTAGCATAAATGTTGAATAACAAATATTTCTCTTTCATTTATCCCATTTGCACATCAAACAAAATAGGCAGCAATGCAGCAGTACTGTCAACTTGAACTTAAATAAGATTTTTATATAAGAACATTTCTAAATGTTGTACCATCTTCTCTGTGAATATTAGAAAGTGGTGCAACAAGTAAATACATGTAAAAACAAATAAATGAATTCTTACTTAAAACTCTAAAACTCTATATAAGTTATGCAGGAAAATTTTAAATCCAAAAATTAACCATCAGGGCACTAGCTAAAAAGCGCAAACATAGAAAGAAGTGCACCATCCAACTAAAACGTGAAATCCGCGCACACTCTTTAAGTTAATATACAAACAGGGAGATTCAATAAAAGTTCTTATCATTTAAAACGGTGCTAATTTTGCCCCAACCAATCAGAAATTGTGTAACATTTGAAAGCTAACATCTGATTGGTTGTGGCAAAATTAGCACCATTTTAAGCGATAAGAACTTTTATTGAATAACCCCGAATATGTTTAAAAAAACTCCTTTAATCAGAAAAAGTGGAGAACCTTCTGATATACAGTATAAAGTGTACAATCCCCCATTAAGTGTACAGCAATAGGTTTGGTAAACCTATTGATTTGGTAAACCTATTGATGTACACTTTATGGGGGATTGGTTGTTTTTTTTTTTTTAATTGTTATTGTGCACTTTATATTTCCAGAAGGTTCTCCACTTTTTCTGAATAAGGGAGATTTCTGATGCGCATTTGATTGCTAATCCGTTTCCGTTTTGGAAGTGTATACAATCACCATTTTATTCAGCAATTGCATGCGTTTCCATGATGGAAATGAGGTGATCGCATGCACAATCACATGAAAATCGCCCTAAAGAATTTTTTTTTAACATATATTAACTTAAAGAGTGTGCCCAAATGTTGTTACCAACTAAGAGTGTCTTATGCAGGAAAATGCACATGTATTGCAGTCTAATAAGATATTAGAAATCACAAACAGGGAGATTCAATAAAAGTTCTTATCATTTAAAATGGTGCTAATTTTGCCCCAACCAATCAGATCTTATTTAACATTTGAAAGCTAAGATCTGATTGGTTGGGGCAAAATTAGCACCATTTTAAACAATAAGAATTTTTATTGAATAACCCTGAAAGTTTCCTGTTTACTATAATGTGCAAAATCGTGTTTTGTGGCTTTCTGAATATTGTAGAGTTTCTAAGCAACCCCAGTTTGCTGTTGTTTAAGAATAAAAACATAGTGGGTCCTTTTAAATGCACAGCACAATTGCCAATCTAAATAAAGACATATCGCTCTGGGTAAATGCTCCTTCCGCGATTCAATATTGCGTTTGCCAATGTGGGTAAATCCCGGTAAGGGGTTTTTTTTTTGCTGGCGTTAAAATGCTGTGCTAAAACTAGTGCAAACGCAATATTAAGCGTCCGATGCGCGGGTGAATTTTGCGTAACAGGAATTTTTTGACATATTTATAAAGTGGTGATTTTCAACATAGGGGGGAAATATGCTGCAACATGTAGCATTAATAATACTGAAAATCTTACCATAATTAAGGATAGTGCATAAAGTGTAAAACTCACCCAGGCAATTTTTCTGTTTTATTAATATTTCTAGTTTCAGTCTAGCTAATTTTCAGCAGGGCATAATTTTAGCATGGATAATTTTTAGTCTAGTTATATTAATATGGAAACACATCAATAGTTAATTTTATTGCCCCTTCCATTTTCAACATCATGAATTTGGCTAAATTAGTTTGCTTATTTTTTGTGGAAAAAATTACTTTCCTTGGATTTTTAAATACTTTTCTGACTTGTCATCATGTTTTCTTCAAAATCAATCCCACTATCCCCCCACATGCAAAAGCAGCTCTTTTTAAACTCTAACTAAGAGATTTGATAATTGTTTTACACTACAATCCAGTAATACTCTGTCCTGCCTGTTTCAATCTTCATGTCTTACAAATTCCCAATTGGCTGTCATTGCTGTTTAATATCTCTTGCCGTGTGATTGCTGCAGTGTCTAGTGGTGTCTTTAGTATTGATCTTCTCCAGATGACCTTTGCCTGTTTATCTACATTTCGACACTTGCTGTCTGGACCGACCTTCTGTCTGTTTCTTCACCATGTTTTTGTCTCATCTCTGGTACTGCGTTTGGCTGACCATTCGTTTTGACCCTTGGCCTAGCTTTAAACTGTGCATCTCTTCTCCGTTCTGGTTTTGTTGAACTTTCTGTTTGTACCTATGTGCTTCTAGTAACTTCTGGTTCTCTTTGGCTCAGTCAAGAAATTTTAGAACTCAGAGGGGCAAAAGTGTTCCATCAGAAGATAAATGCCTGGTAACAAATGGGTGCTTGTATAGAATGAAAGAGGTTGACATTGGGGTGTTTGGACTGAAAAGAGATTCAGGATTAATAGGGCATTACAATTTTTTTTAATGAAATATTCAAGGTAAAACAGTTTTGACGTAGTGAACAGAAATGTTTTTATAAATAGCATCACACAGAAAAACTGTGAAAAGTACACAAAATACTAAATTGGTTTTACCACTTTATAAATGTGCTTCTTAATGTTTGACTGATAGTTATTGTTCATGGCAAAAGATGCAAAACTTGCAATGCTTGATGTATAGTGAAATATTACAGGGATTAGAGGTGCGGACTATGATATTTTAAGCTTAATAACGTACACAATGCTCATACACCGGAGCAGACCTCCAAAGAAAGAATCCTAAAAAGTAAGCACATATCCATTAGCATTTATATTAATTTATAATAAACATGACCTTTTAAATAATCCACACTGTCCCCTATAAACTTGTTCTTTTTCCATTTTTTAATTTCAATTATCTTATCTCAATTTACTATTGAAAGCCTCAAATTCTTTTCTTTAAATGTATCAAGATTTCCATTTTCTCCTCCAGTTCCTTCTTTACTTGTAGCAGTTGTTGCAATAATCCTGCTCATCAGGTGTGTCAAACTGTGAGTGTCCTCTCCAATTCATTTTTGAAGGACTCATGGCTATTATCTGTGTTGCCTGTGGATATTTTAATTCCCAGTCCTCTCAGCAGCATCTTATTTTTTTGAGTGTCAACACCTCCCAAATGAGCCTCAATTGTTGCAGAATTAGTTTGCGATATAGTTTTTTACTCAATATAAAATCACTATCTTTCTCCTGTTCAGTACCCCTAGAAGCTGTCCCACTAGCATCTGACATGTTTGATTTCCAATTTAATTAAATTAAAGAGAAAGCCACGGTGACAGGAAGAATAAAGGTTTAAATAATTACTCAAGTGTGCCACGCAGTAGAAATAAATAGTCAATTTACAAAGTAGTCAAGGGTAAAATAAACACATTATATACCATTTGCAAAATTATAGTGTGGCCGCACAGAAATACTGTGGTGCTAAAAGGGATAATTGTATTTAAATTAATATATGTGTTTAGGGTTACATTTTGAGATACTTTCTTTGGAGGTCTGCTCCGGTGTATTTCTGTGTGGCCACACTATAATTTTGCAAGTGGTGCATTTAGTACTCTAAAGATATAAAACATTAACAATGCATTGCACAACTCAAAATAACATCTAAAACAGTTGATTGATAATTCAATGTAATATCAATGCATTTAAATTAGTATTTAACAGAATCCTAGATTATGTTTTGCACACCCAAAAACATTTCACATTGCTGCAGTTCCAGTTAACTGAACAAACAGTAAAATCACTAGTTTATACAGTACATAATTACTCAGCTTAGCATCCATTAATGGCTGGTCACTTCATTTGGAGCATTGAAAGTAAGCACTAATATAAAAGTTACAAATTTACCAATGCTTCCCTTTTGAACACAGCATATATAATGCACTGTGTTTCAGGGGGTTACTTGACTGCCTGGTATGGCAGAGACTTATTGGTAAGTCGCAATAAATTAAGCACTTGTGAAGACATTTATTCTGTGAGAATCCATAAAATACTGTTAATATTTTTGAATAGTGGCACATAGAACAGAGGTAATTAAAGGCCAGCATTGCCATTAATGCTGCCATTTCTGCATTAATGCCATACAAACCTATCCTAACCCTAAACCAAAAACCACCCTAAACAAATATGGACCATATTTGTTAAATTTGTTTCAAACAGCTAAAATCTGTAAATGTGGCTGTTCACCTTTTTTTTATTTTTTTTTACCAACAGTGGACGATAGAAGGAAGAGTACCCCTAGCAATTACATCTTGGTTGTTTTTATAGTTTTTATACAACAGTTTCCCTAATGTTGTTGGATTTTTTTCTTTAGTCCAAACCAGTATCTCAATCTCGGAAATTATCATCGAAAAAACGAATATTAGAAATCCAAAATTTTAAAATTAGATTTTAAAAAAATCAAAAAATGTAATTAGGTTCAGATTTTCAGAACTTAAAGGACAACTCCACCCTCATAAGAACATCTTTTATAAAGAATGGCCTTTTAAAAATTTGTTGATATATCATAATTTGTCCTATGAATTCAATACTATATGCCTGCTATGCTTCTGGATGCCTCATGGAAACTGAGCAATTTAGAAACGTGTGCTGAGCCTGTACTGAGCCTGGGCGTGCTCAGAAGAGGCAGACAGGGGATTAACATTCAGTCATTGGCTGTGATGTCAACTGTCAAATCCATAACTGACAGTTGCTAACTGGAAGAACCAGGAAGCAGAAACAGGGGCAACAGGTCATTGTGCAGGATTTCAGGTTAGACTTATATATTTCAGGTTTCAAACTATTACCATTTAGGGTTTTGGGGGGTGATTTACCTGTATGTAAGTTTTCATTTTGGGGCTGGACTTGCCCTTTAAACAATAAATTCTGCCGTACAGCTGTTGGAACAAAACGTGGCAGTTTTGTTCATCTCTACAAATCGGTAATACTATATATATATATATAACATAAACAGAGTGTTAATATGGTAAAATGATTAGCATTTTACTGTAAAAGAATATCACTGTAGAAGGACTACCAATAAAACATTGTTTTTTGGTACATGGCAGATAAGCTGCATTTTCTACATGATAAAATTCTGCTTTAAAAACATTTTCACTAGAAAAAGGCTCTAAAAGAGAAGACATGAATCAAATATGTTATTAGTGTGTCAGATAGGAAACTCTAAGCTGACAGTAAATGCTCTGGTTTATGGGAAAGAAGTTGAGAACGTCAGATCCAAGTCCCAGTCATTATTAGTAATCTTACATTTTGCTGTCATGTTGCAATGACAGGATATTTTTTTAGCTTAAAAACTGATGACCAAATCAAGGCAAATGGTAAGAAACAAATTATCCCTGTAGTTACACTTTGTAAGTATATATTTGGGTCTGTGCAGCTGATGGAATTTGACAACTAATTTGTTATAAATGGGTATACATTATCATGGAAACTGAAATTAGTACTGTATATATGGGAACAAGTGTCAAGAATGATAATACAGCAATATTGCATATAGGAAAACAGTAATACATTATTTTTCTACTCAAATTAACCAATGCTAGGAAAACGACTAAAAAAAATAGAATTACAATATGCAAATTCCCATGATGGGTGTGTGTGTGTGTGCCCAGACAGCAAGCTCTTCGAGGCAGAACATGTCTAGTCTCAATGACGCTAGGACCAAGTCTGATGAAGGTCATACAAACAGTGAGTGCTAAGTCAGTTCCCATAAAAAACTGGTCTCAAAGCTTATTTTAAAACATACTTTTATATAGTAGCAAGCAAGAGGTGTGAAAGATAGTACCTTATTAAGGGATCACAATTCATCTAAAAAGTTGTAGAAATGTATATTTAAGGTTAGACAAGAATGACATGCAGTTATGTTCTATTAGGTTTGTGTATTTTTTCCTCAAAATAATGTTTAAAGGGCAAGTCAATCCCTCAAATATAAACTTATATACGGGTAAATCACCCCCCAAAACCCTAAACTGTAATAGTTTGAAATCTGAAATATGTAAGTCTAACCTAAAATGCTGCACTATCCTGTTGCCTCTGTTTCTGCTTCCTAGTTCTACCTGTTAGCAACTGTCAGTTATGGATTTGACAGTTGACAATGACAGCCAATAACTGAATGTTAATCCCCTAGCTGCCTCTTCTGAGCATGCCCATGCTTAGTACAGGTTCAGTACAGGTTTCTAAATTACTTAGTTTGATATATTAACATATTTTAAAGAGGCCATTCTTTCTTAAAGATGTTATTATGAGGATGAAGTTGTCCTTTAAAACTTAGAACAATGTTCCCTGCCCTGGCTGACTTTGTTATAACAGTGTTACCCAGTTGCACAGTTTACCAACATTAATATATGGTTTTAAATGTTCGGTAACTTCAGTACTCAAAGAGAAAATACTAAATTGTGCATTATCTGTTTGATTTTCACCCATTGATGATAAAGCTTTAATCTCATAAAAATAGAAAAGAAAGAAGAACTTATTTCATTGTCAGTGTTATCCTTTTCATACTGTATTCACTTTTTGCTTCTGGAGTAAGCTTTGCTCCCCTTCCCTGAAAACATATATTGAGATAAACACTGGGGCTTATTTAATTAAAACATAACATTTTGGTTAAGGACAAATGTATTGTCTAAGCTCTATGCCCAGTTGCCCACCTCAGTCTGGAATCTATCCAATGGCAAATGGCACTTTTTGCAGAATGTGTATTCCCAATGGTTAGGCTCTGGGCCAAAAGGGAGTGGAGAAAAAAATACCAAGTACCAATTAATCTGCAGAAACCAATCAAATGTAATCAAATAGACCAGTAAAAATGTATAATGTTATTGGTTGCTGCAAATTTACAGCACAGGCAAATTTTTGCATCTTTTATAAAAAAAAAAATAAGCCGGTCTGTCTATCCTTTTCAAGACTTTGTATCAAAAGGTTTGCATTATGCAGGAGAAATTCCCCTCATAAGTAGTGGCCTAAGGGATTTTAGATCCGTTGATTTTAGAACTACTGGATTTTTAGAACTACTGTGGTAATGTCACAAACTTACCTGCCGCTCTGATCCAGCGCTGCTCCTCTGACAGAAGCGCTCTTCCGGATGGGCGGCGTTGTAACGTCAGGAAGATTCAAAGGCCGGTGTCCCCCAGCACCCGGTGCCTGTTTGTAGCTTTCGCTACCCCGGCTGCTAGGCTACTTACCTAGCCTGATCCAGAGAGTCTACTTACCTTGCCTGATCCAGTGTGACACCTTACTTTGCCTGATCCTGTGAGACTACCTACCCTGCCTGTTCCAGTTTGACTACTTACCTTGCCTGATCCAGTGGGACTACTTACGTTGCCTGATCCAGTGGAACTACTTACCTTGCCTGTTCCAGTGTGTCTACTTACCTTGCCTGATCCTGTGTGCCTACTCATCTTGCCTGATTCAGAGTTCTACTTACCTTGCCTGTACCTGTATCACGCTACTCTACTGCTCCAGTTTCTTCTTTCCTTGCTATCCAGCATCCAAATCCCAGCAGCACCTCAGTATCCTGCCTCCATTAACTGTGTAAATAAATCTTTGGAAGTTCCTCAATGCTATCATGACTTTCCTGATGTTTTTTGTAAAAAACGGGCTGAGAAATTACCGCCTCACTGATCCTATGACTGCCCCATCGATCTCCTCCCTGGTACTATGCCTCCTCAAGGACGTACTTACCCTTTGTCCCGCTCAGAAACACAAGCCATGAAAGAGTACATTAAAGAACATTTGTCCCAGGGATTCATTCAACCTTCAACTTCCCCAGCTGGAGCTGGTTTCTTTTTCCTTGAAAAGAAGGACGGAGGTCTATGTCCCTGCATCAACTACCAGGGTTTAAACAAGATCACTATTAAGAATCGTTATCCTCTTCCCCTCATCTCTGAACTGTTTGATCAGATCAATGGTGCTAAAATATTCACTAAACTTGATCTTATTGGGGCATGCAACCTAATCCGCATATGCAAAGGTGACGAGTGGAAAACCTAACTAAAGGGGATGGTCACTATGAATATCTTGTAATGCTCTTCAGCCTTTGTAATGCGCCAGCTGTGTTCCAGGAATTTATGAACGCCATTTTCCGTGATTTTTTAGGTATCTCAGTAGTTGAATATCTGGATGACATTTTAATCTTCTCACAAGATTTACCTTCACATCGTCTTCATGTTAAACAAGTGTTACTACGACAAGTGCCTCTTTGAACTTTCTCAAGTACCCTTTCTTGGCTACATTGTGTCTGCCCAAGGCTTCCAGATGGACCCTGCTAAAGTTTCAGCCATTCAAGAGTGGTCTGTTCCATTGGGAACCAAAGCCATACAAAGATTTAATGGCTTTGCCAACTATTACAGACAGTTCATCAAAGGGTTCTCGTCTATAATTTCCCTGCAGCCCTAGAAGCCTTTTAACAACTTACGGAAGCTTTTGCCTGTGCACCAGTTTTAGTTCATCTGTTCAACCTCAAATACATTCAGAATCTTAAGAGGTTAATTACCCGCCAAGCACATTGGTCCTTATTTTTCTCCCGGTTCAACTTTGTTATCACCTACCAACCTGGCTCCAAAAATAAGAAAGCAGACACCCTTTCCAGATCATTTGTTGCTTCAGACTCTTCTAATCAAGATAAGGGTCCCATTATCCCAACTAATAAAGTCCTAGCCTCTCTTACTCCTCAGCTCTGTTCCAGAATTCAAGCTGCACAAAATTCTGCTCCTCCTGACACACCTCCGGGCAAAACCTTTATTCCAGTTTCTCTACAGAATATTATCCTTTGACATACTCATTGTTCCAAGCAAGCTGGTCACTCTGGTATTAGTAAAACTTTTGATCTTCTTGCCCATTCTCTCTGGTGGCCTAAAATGAGGAAAGACGTAAAAGATTTTATTCAAGTCTGTTCCAGCTGTGCCTAGTCTAAATCTTCTAGAACTCTACCTTGTGGTCTACTTCAACCTTTCCCTATTCCGTCCCGACCATGGACTAATTTATCTATGGACATTATCGTAGAGCTGCCGCTTTCCATAAAGAACACAGTCATTTGGGTAACAGTGGACCGCTTCAGCAAAAAGGGCCCACTTTGTTCCCCTTACCAAACTACCAACCTCTGTGGAGATTGCTCAATTATTTATTTCTCATATTTTCCTGCCTACATGGACTTCCTATTGAAATAGTGTCTGACAGAGGTACTCAATTTGTTATTAAATTTTGGAGAGCGCTATGTAAATCCATGGGAATTAAGTTACAGTTTTCTTCAGCTTACCACCCACAGTCCAATGGGGCTACTGAGAGAGAGGCTACTCAGAAATCTGCCCTAATACAAAAAGCTGCAGCTGATAGGAGACGTAAAGAACCTCCATCTTACTCTGTTGGAGATAAGGTATGGCTCTCCTCTGCTCATATAAACCTTTGTGTTCCTTCTTCCAAGTTGGGACCTAAATTCATTGGTCCTTTCCCCATTCTGGAATTGGTGGGTCCAGTTGCTGTTCGTCTCCAGCATCCTGCTAACATGCGGATTCCTCATGTGTTTCATATTTCTCTCAATAAACTGGTAAGCTCTAATCAATTTTCCATGCCCCTCCTACCTCCTGTCCCAATTTATGTTGATGGTCAACAAGAATTTAAGATTGAGAAGGTATTGGACTCTAGATTCTTTAGGAGATCTCTTCAGTATCTGGTCAACTCGAAAGGTTTCGGTCCTGAAGAAAGTGCCTGGATTAAACACTCGGTTTTCCAGACAAACTTGGTCCATTGGGTCCGGTGGCCCCCCATAGAGGGGGGTACTGCCATGAACTTACCTACTGCTCTGATCCAGCGCTGCTCCTGTGACAGCCGCGGTGGGTGGCATCATGGCTGAGCGGCATGAAGATTTAAATGCCGGAACTACCTGTTTGTAGCTTTCACTACCCCCACTGCTAGGCTACTTACCTGGCCTGATCCAGAGAGTCTACTTACCTTTCCTGTACCTTCCCTGTACCTGTATCAAGCTGCTCTTCTAGCCTGCTCCAGTTTCTTCATCCCTTGCTATCCAGCATCCAAATCCCAGCAGCATCTCAGTATCCTGCCTACAGTTCCCATCAGCCTCTTCTGCTGTCCAGTCCTTCAGCCTGTGGTCTCCTCCTGAAAGTGCACCAGTAAGTACCCGGTCATCCGGCTAATTCCGTTACAGGTAATAATAAATATACATACTGTGCAAAATGTATTTATTAACTATTAAAGTAGTTAAAAGATATTCAGGCTGCAATCAGGCAGCTTGTTAGTTAAACATCTAATCAAGTCCTAAAGGCCTGGGGTATCTACCATTTGTGGCTGAATAAATGCATGTGATAATGAACTTGCTGTAACTCCCATCCCTTACAACAAGCAATAGATTTGCTTAACTGAAAGCACCTGAGCCATTCATTTGCGGGAACTGGGAAATGTTATAAATGAAAATTAGGCATCTAATAAATCATTTAAACATTCTGGCACCTTGTAAAAAAATTTGAGTTTTATGTTTTTCTTTAATTTTTTTTAACAATCAACCATAAACTTGTTTATCGCAACTAAAAAATATGGACTTAATGTTTATCAGCTATTTTAATTATGATTTCCTTACAAGCGCATAAAATAATATAGCCAAATTGTAACAGTAAAACTAAAATAAAAATCAAATGTCAGCCTACGCTACTAACACTATTACTGCATCCATAAAATGCAAATTGGTTTAGAAGGAAAAACGACTTGTCAGATGTGAACTTTTCATGGTAACGGACCAGCTGTGTCCAATAACCTGGTAGAGAAAGTTAACATAAAAACACAACATAATGACTAAGAAATATTCTTGTAAATAGGTGACCTAACAATTAATAGCTACCTTTATTTCAGAATACTTTATTTGCATAGAAATTTACAGTGCAATTAAATTGTCATGTCTAGCAACACAATTCAACATGTAAATTGTATTAGAATACCATTGCAGTGTGCAGGCTTAATTGCGGCAATTTACAGTATATTATGTATAAGGAATTAGCATCCTTTAATCTGCTGCTGTGCAGAACAAGTCACTAAAATTAGACTACTACTGACGAATTACGATTACACAGAGTGTTTTTGTAAAGGCTTGAATACCAGTGGTTTCTCATGATTTTATTTCTAGGGATACCATATTAGCCAATTAAAAATACCAGAGATGGGCAGGGCATGGGAGAATGGCTAGTCCATTTGTAACTGCTATTCTGTTTATATATACGCTACAATAACAGTAGTGTACATGCTGATGGTACCATAGCAGTTAGCACTAGGATTGTATGTTCTTAAGAACAAGGCACAAACATATATAAAATGTATGTGACATTTTGCTTTGGCTCTTTACAAACTAAAAAAAAAAAAAAAAGTAGTAAATAAAATATATGTCTCATCAGTAACTTTCTATATTAAAAGAATAGTTTATGCTAAAATACATATACTGTCATTTAGCATAGAAGATGCTTACAATAAGGTATTTTTAGCCTTTTAAAGGCTACTTTTAGATGAACGGCCAATGGCATTCTATCAAAGTTTCCTGAGCGGTTCCATGACAATCACTGCTAGAGGAACGCTCTATCGGGGAGATTCAAAGCCGGGCGCCGCGTTACTTACCTTTGCCCGATCCCGCAATACAATAACTGACGTAAACGAGATTACGTCAGTTATTGCATCGCGGGATCAGGCTAAGGTAAGAGCGTGGGTTTAACGCCTCCTACCCAGTGCCACTAAGTGTCGAACTACTATGTAGCGCAAACCTTAACGGTAGGGGTTTTACATCTGTAGCACGGCGCTATTTCCAAAAACATTTGGAAATGGCGCTGTGCTCTAAATTCCGTCTAAAACCCACGTTAACCCGAATTTTTTTGGGGTTAATGTGGGTTTTAGACGGAGTGTCTCCTCCTCTCCTGTAATATTTACTGAAGAACGGGAGGTAAGAGATAGTGCATTTACCTCCTGTTCTTCAGTAAATCAGTTAGAAACAAACTTACATTTTTGATGGACATACCCTTTAACTTTTACGGGGGCCACCCATTGGCTGCTAGATGCTGTCAAGAAAAGTAAAAAGAGACGTGATGATCCATTTTCAGATTGAGGCTTAAGTAAGTATGTTTTTTTTGTAAATTTACTGGTTTAAGTCAGTTAATGAAACTGAAAGTAGTAATTCAGTACCCTAAATACACAAAGATTGTATCTAGGCCCTTTCAAGAACTGAAAACCTCCCCCTTTTTTTTATACCGCAGATGGTATTTTACTTTAGAGTTGCTGTCTTCTGTTTATAATTAATTATCACTTTCCTTCATTACATGTTCCATTGCCTTTGTCGTTCTTTGCTTCAATATTTTATTCTAAAGTATTTTCCATATAATTACCTTTAAAAACCTACAACTTACAGCTGTTTACTCTACTCCTACAAATTACTGACAAAAAAATCCATAGCTTTGCCTGTTATAGGAACTGCTCCTTTTTTCATTGGACGTTGAAAAGATCAAGCACAAATACAGTCACTCTAGCACAGCAGAAGTGGCTATTTGCCAAAAATAGGTAGGTGCAATTCTCCAGGGCCCCTACTCTTAGGGCCAATATATCCAGGGCAAATGAAAATGAGAGCATCATACTGCCTAAATTTAAATACAATTTATTGTGCAGATGTTTTAGGGAGCTATCTGCCCCTTTCCTCAAACACCTGAATAAGGGGGCAGATAGCTCCCTGAAACGTTGTTTATGTTTTCTGCATAATAAATTGTATTTCACTTTAAGAAGTGTGCTCCTCTTCTCTGCATTTGCCTTGGATGTTGAAGAAATCCCCTGTGCTAATACGGTAAATAGTATAAATAGTAATAGTCTGTTTCTCACGCACCTAATATTGTGTTTTGCAATCCGTTAGCTTAGCGTGTGAGAAACGCATGCCAGGCTACCACAGTGTGTGGGTAGTCACACTGTGTGTGCTGTGCAGGGCTATGTTTTCAGAGCGCATGTGATTAACATTTTTTTGTGAATCGCATGTGCTCTATTAATGGAATATAGGCAAATTTGCAGTGCAAATGCATGGTAACATGTGAAACTCTCCATATTGCTTTGCGCATTTCACTCGCGTTACCACCCATTGTAATGTGGCCGTAAACCTGAATGCTTCTTTTTTAAGGTACATGGTGCTTCTATTCATAAGTGAAAGTAGCCTAAACCTTGCAGCTCCTGCAAGCAATGTTGCCTCTAATTTAAGTTGTCAGATCCGTGGACGCCTATTAAAACCTCATGCAGCAAGACAGCAGTAATCCAGTTTATTGCAATAAGTTTGTAATCTATGCAGCCTTGCTAGCTACATTAATGAACATTATCCTTCAATCAGCAGGTGTATATTATCTGTGTGTATACAAAATTACATTTTGATGGCAACTAGGGTTGGCACCTTTTTCTTTAAGACCCAAACACATTTGAAATCTACATGCTGTAGTGTTATTGTGCCATTGCATTAAATACATGCTGTGAATATCAATGTAGACTGTATCATGCTTTTAATGAAAATGATAACCAGCCTTCTTATTCATGTAGATTTTATACACGGACAGGTCTTAAGGGCAAAGGTTACTGAGGTCACACTATGGGAGAGGGCAATGCGTGCGGAAAGTGCGTGCATTGGTGGGCATGTCTCGCACGTTACCGTCCATTTGGAATCTGCGCAACAGTCCCAAATGTTTTGTCATGCACTGCTCTGCAATTCTCACATGCTAACGGATTACAAGCCCAATCGTTACTTGTAAAATTATATTATCCATTTATCTGAGCTAATGATTATTTCCTTATTTAAAAGGATTCCAGGTTTAAATATTTGTCACAACTCAAGCAATACAGATAGTATAAAATGTTATTATCACAGCTGTTCAGATTTGGAGAAGATATTAGGAGTAAATAAAGCAGTAAAGCACATTATTTTAGCATCTCGTTCCTTTAAAATTAGTCCCCTATGAAACCTATATCATGCAGTGCTCATTAGTAATCATGTTAGAGCTATTCTGCACAAATACATTACTTCAAAATGAAAACAAACCCAAAGATAAATTAATGCTAGTTAATAACATGCTTTGCACCATGTTTCATATGTGCCTATTTTTGAAGGGATATAGTTGACAATCTAACCATTGTATCTGTTGTATTCAATTAGATCAACTGGACTTGAAGTTTAGTTCTTAAGTCCAGTTGATTTAATTGAATACAACATATATACCATGACCTGTATGAATTAGAACCTTCACAAGCAAATCTAACCATTGCTTAGAGAAACATCTGCACTGATGTTTAATCTGCTAAACAGAAAAGTCACATTCATTAATTAATCTTTATGCCAGCTACTCCCTTTTAAAATTATGAAGATCCTTATGTTGCACAGAAAATAAACAGTTCGTTCAGATGCAAACTGCAAGTCTGCATATAATTAAACCGCTTAATAGCCATAAAGTATACTGAATGGAAGTGTGGCCTGATTTAGCTAACTAGCCACTCTGATAATACATTTTTCTGACAATGTATTTGTATCTTCTAAGCTCAGTCAGGAAACAAAGGAATGTTTAGACGTAAAGCTTGACAAGGTTTTGGTAAAAAATTAACTAATGTGAAAAACATAAAAATAAATATTCAGACACTGAGTAGACAAACAGATACAGGCAGCATAACAATGCTGTTGTATCAGAAAGAATTACAAACCATTTAAGATTATTTTAAATCTCATGCTCTTCCATTAACTCCCTGACAATCGATTATTTTCCTAGTTCCTCTAATGCATCATTAAATTAGTAGATACTGGGTATAGGGAAAAAACAAGTTATGAAAGGCATAATGCATTATTCTACAGGAAAAATAAATATTTATTTAGTGCAAGGAATAAAATGATTTTCTTCAACACCACAAAATTCTAAGACTACGGTAAATCTACAGGAAAAACACTCCATCCCCACTGAACCCAAAAATCATTTATTGACTACAGTTTCTATTGTACTCATTCAGAATTTAGATTTTTACTATTGTTATAATTATTATTATTATTATTATTATTCATCTTTTGCATGTGAGTTGGCTTGTTTTCAATGTATTATGCAATTTGCGACTTATCAGATAAACAAGTTAGATAGTAAAGACCTACCTTCCCTTGGTTTTATAATATATGAATTGTTTTACTACACAAATGCTGCCAAAGTATAAATTAGTATTACAGCATAAATATAAAATAAGCTCTTAGTTAATTTGTTCTTTCATAACATATGCACAAACATTAACCACCATGCTGGGTTACTCCATTCATAGTGCTTAACATTTTGAAGTTAGTTGAAATGAAAAGCCAGGTTCCCATCTTTAAAATGAGCCATCAACCACCTCTCTACATGCTGCACAGACCAAAATATGAAGAAATCACTGATCAGAAAGTTAGGGGGTGGGAAGTTCTGAATCTGCAGCCACAATACTAGTTCCTTCTTCTGCGGTTGGCACGTGTTCAGTGCAGGAGAAAGCAGAAGAGACTAGGAAGAAATCGAGTTACAGTGATTGAAGGGGGGGGGGGACAGCACAGGTGAGGGGCCATAGGGGCCCACGAGGAGGCGTAGACATGGAAGTAAATTGTAAAAATACCTAGGAAACCTGTACCTGTAAATTTACCTAAAGTCATTTTTGGACCACAGTTACCCTTTAAACAGGAACAAAAGTTTGTTTGTTTTTTTAATTCTAATGTGATTTCCCCCCCTCTCAGAACACCTATACATTGTAAGATATTTCTCTAGTAATTTGCATTTGCATACATTTAGAAATTATGTTATGTAACTAAGAAGGCTTCCATGTTGTTGCCAGTACAACTCACAGCCCATGCATGTGTACATATTGTTCACACCCCCTGTGAACAGAGTATTTTCTATACAGATGTCTCCCCGATAGGATTTTGAAAGCTGCTTGTCATCATGTAGTTTATTTTCCATCCAATGTGATTGCATACAGCCTTCCTGGGACAATACAAAGCAGTCACCTGGTATTTTATTTGGTTTGTGCACCTTACCTTCTGCTTCCACTGCGATCCGCCTTTTGTTACACTCTATATACATATTTCTTTGTGCACAATCATTTAAAAAGCACATTGTATATAATGCGTACTAAAGTGGGTACTAAAGGGTACATCTAACATGAATACAGTTAAAGAAAAAATGTTAACTATTTTTAAGTTAGCATATACAGTAAATTATATACTAAAGGGAAAGAGTAACTTTTCATAGAATGGGAGCGGCACTTTCTTCTGCCTTTAACAGCAACCCGGGTGTGTCCAAAAAAATAGTTAAGTATTGAAGAGGTAGCACTCCTAGGATTTCTCTCATACAATTTTAATGTTATTAAACGTCAACGCGTTTCGGTCCCGTGCAGACCATTCTCAAGACAGTGTTCACAAACAATTTCTTAATAAATACCAATACAACACTCGTGACCCTCTCTCCCCCTGGTGACAGCATCACCCATCCAGCATCTTCCTCCATTATACTGAAGGGTATCCCCTAGGGTCATCTCACTGTCTGAATCAAGTTCATAAAAGTTCAGATGGGGACCACACTAGAGCCAGTAAGTAACATAATTGCACATTACTGAAGTGTCAAAAATACTTCTACATTGTATAGTTTGTGCAGCTGTAGCAACCCAGTTAGGTTTTAGGGATCCAATTCTTATTATCTGGGGAGTTAATGAGTATATCTGTTTGAACGTATACATTTTCTTGTATTCTTAAAGGGCAGATGCTCATTGCTAGCCAAGATATTCCAAAGTTGTTTTACACTTAATTATTTCACTGACTGGAGTAAAGGCTCTATTTTATGCCCTATTGATATGCTGTTTTGTCCTCTTCTGCTCATTTCGGATCATAACCTCCATATATCCCCTTTGTCTAAATTTATCAGCCATGGTTTGGGATTGTATATCTCTCTTTGTCAGAATTATTACGATAGGCCCTAAAGGAATTGCAAAAACAGCACTCCCCATTTAAGGGGCTTTGGATGATGCATAGAGGTGTTTCGATCAGTGTGCTTGGTATAAAGGGTTGTAATAAACTTTCCCCTCTACATCCTAATGCGCAGATCAAAAAAAGCAATGTTGTCTGAATTACATGTCATAGTAAACTGGATGAGGGTCCATAAATCATTAAGGTACCTCTGGAAGTCCAAACATTCTTCCCTTGAACCCGTCCATACAATGAACAGGTCATCTATAAATCGCCTATGTAGGATAAGATTCTCTGTTATGACCTATTAGTGAACAATGCACCAGAGAGTTTATTGTATGGCCCATTAATATATTTGTATAAGGTTATCATATCCCCACACAAATGTCGCTTCTCCAATGTAAACAGTCCTAACTTGTCTAATCTTCCTGCAAGCCCCCCCATTCCCCTTAATTTAGTTACCTTTCTCTGAACTGCTTTTTCCAAGATGTCCCTTTTGTATATGGGATTCCAAAACTGCACCGCATATTCCAAATGAGGCCTTACCAGTGCCTTGTAAAGAGGGAGAATAATATTTTTCTCTCTTGAATCTATTTCCCTCTTTATACAAGACAATATCTTGCTAGCTCTAGTCATTGCTACCTGGCATTGTTTGCTACAGCTAAGTCTGTTATCTATCAGAACCCCCAAATCTTTTTCCATCACAGGTTCACTTAACACAGAGTTATTTATGGTGTAGGTGGCACAGGGATTATTAAATCCACCTTACATTTATCAACATTGAATTTCATCTGCCATTCTGCTGCCCATTTTGATAATCTATCTAGGTCTACTTGCAGCTCTTGCACCTCATTTGAAGTTTCCAAAGCTCTGCAGTTTAGGCAATAGAGAGTGATACCAGCTCATGATATAATGCCCTGTTAGTTTCCATTACAGTCGATCTCTCGTCAATCCTCTACTCAATGCTAAAAGGTTCGGAACTTAAATAACTTAAAGGACAACTAAAGCCTAAGAACAACATTGAATTAGAAGGTAGATTTTCTTGTTATAAAAGCAGTAATTTGTGTCTCACCTCTCATTTTGATATGGTTGTTGAGAAATTTAACTTTCTAACATAGGGTTTGTGGTATATTTCCCAGCATTCCGGTATCACACAGTGTGGTCACTGACCATTATGTTCTTTTAAATTCTCTGTAATAAGATACTGCAGGAACTTGTTACAGTTGGTCACATACACTAGTAGCCTCTAGCCAATCCCTTTACAAGACAGAATAGGCAAGGGAGCATGTGACTGAGATCAGGGATGTGGTCAGTCACTGTACATAAACAGAGTTATTTCATCCAGTTCTTCGAGTGGTAATATTTACTTAAATGCCATTTACTGTAGTGCTATTTTACAGTTTATTGTTGTTTTTAGAGGGTAAATGTAAAATTTTTGATTTAGTTCTCCTTTAAATATCACCAAAAGTCATGAGGACTAATGTGCAGTAAATGCAAACAAAGATCAGAGTCTTTGTTAGTGAAAAAGGATATTAGGAATCATACAGTTCATACAGTATGGCTACCTAGTCTATACCCTGCATTTTCCAGAAGAAATCATTCAAGTGATCAGTTGCCAGTACTGAAGAGTTACATGCAAGAGAGCTGAAAAATATGTAATAGAACAGCAGTGTGTGGAATAATACGAACTTTAAAAGAATATGAAATACAAAAACAGCATGTAAGAGATAGCCAGGCTAATAGAACCAGGAAATAACCTGCAGTGTTTTTTTATGGAAAAATGGAAAGTCTTATTTCTTTGGACAGTGGAGCTCTTTCCTAACACAAAATCACTTTTTATTTTTAATGGATTTCTAGAAATGAATCAAACAAGAACTTTCAGGG
Source organism: Hymenochirus boettgeri (assembly GCA_019447015.1). Classification (NCBI taxonomy): domain Eukaryota; kingdom Metazoa; phylum Chordata; class Amphibia; order Anura; family Pipidae; genus Hymenochirus; species Hymenochirus boettgeri. The sequence continues at coordinate 120,884,266 of CM033471.1, read as the reverse complement.
TGATCTTAAAGACCTGTGAACTATTTTAATAAGATTTAATGTGAACTGCACAAAACTTACTGACATAGTCAATGTCAGAGAATGGGAGTCAGTGACTCACTGGGGGAGGAGCCAGATAGCAGTCAGTGAAGTTAGGTACACACGTTTGAATTTTTCCTCCTGACCAACCGTTTGAGACTTTTGACTGGTTGGCCAGGAGGAAAGACTGTCAGTCGCAGCAAAAGCAGCGCGTCAAACAGTTACCGCAACCGATCGTGCGGAACATAGAGGACCGCACGATTGGTCATGGATTTCCGACCTGTCCAATCGTGCTTTCGTCCATTTCCTTTCGGATGAAGGAACGGCCAGCGATCAGTCGGAGCCCCCATATAGTAAGTCGGCCCGACCGACCGAAACACTGAAATTCGGTCAGGCCGAATTATTGTATTGTGTGTACCTAGCTTTAATCGCTATTCCAGAGATTTACCCAGAGGAATTTAACCTATCTGTAACTTTAACAGCAGTTAAAGTAAGTAATATATCACTGTTTTTTTTTTTATTACTTGAACAAGGTAGTAGGAATTGTTTAAGTAAACTTAAAGCACTGGGTTACTAAAATAAATACTTGTGTTTAACCCTTTAACTGCCACAGATCGTATATTCACGATCTGTGCAGTGAATGCACAAACTGCCACAGATCGTGAATATACGATCTGTGGCTTCCCCCCTCCAAAAAATTTTTTCCCCCCTGCTAGGGCCGATCGGGGGGCAGCATTCAACTGCCCCCCTAGTCCCCTCGATCCCCCCTCGGTTTCGTCCAAATCCGAGGGGGGGATCGGGAGATATCCTACCTTGAAGCCTGCCCTGCCGGTCCCACGTGGAGTTGGAGGAGGAAGCTGAATGGGAGACCCCGGTGACATCACAGAACTTCCTCCTGCACCGGGGTCTTCCCATATGGAGGTACACTGCTGCCCCCGGTGGTCCAGTGGAGGTACTGCAGCATGATCTATGGAGATCATGCTGCAGTCCCTAAGGATAGTAAAAGCTGTCAAGCTAACAGCTTTACTATACATTTTGTGAATGGAACTCAAAGTTCCATTCACAAATAGGATTTTTTCTAAGTCTTTGCTACTTAGCGAAGGCTTAGAAAAAAAATGGGGACAGAGATCAAAATTTGGTGATCACTTCTGATCACCAATTTATTGATCTTTGCCAATGAATGAAAAATCACTTCCTGGAAAATGATTTCCGGGAAGTGATTTTTCCGATCGGATTTCGAATTGGAAAACGGGCATTTATGCCCGTATTCCAAGTTCGGTATCATTCCCTAAGATGATTTGATGATCATCTTTGGGAATGATCCCCAAAAAATAGGGGAAATGCACACAAAATAAAATCTTAAAGTGATACACACACCTTTTTTTTTTTTAACCTAAAAACTATAAATTAGCAAAAAAAATTGTCTTCTCCAAGCTTCCCAATGTGCCCCGTGATCGCTAAAGTAACGCGGATCATTATTGTCGATTTCAAGGGAAACTAAGCCTATTTTAGTGGGAATTTTGCAGAGGTACCAAAAAAAGACCAATTTAACTTTTAGGATCAAAAGGTGTGCAAAAACTTGTGGGACTCTCGTACTAACTGCTTTTCACTAAAATACCACTAAAAGGGGGAGTGGGGATAGGGGTGGGGGGTGGTTGTTGGGCGTTTTTTTTATTTTTTCTTGTAATTGCAAATTGCGCATGGATCCCATTTGAGCTAGTTGGTGGCCCCGTCTCTGTTTGCACCCACCCATATGGCATACCGTTTTGATTCAGACATGGTGGAGATTGCCGTTTAGTGGTTTTTTTTACTTGCCAATGGGTTTAGGTAGGATTTCAACCATTGAGTCCTCTTATTTTATTTTTCACAAAATCTCCTAAAAGCACGGACTTCTTTGGATCAGTGGGTCTGGAATTCTTCATGTATGTATAAAGCATGGCATGGTAACGTAGATGAAGGTGTGTAGATCCAAAAAATATATAGTTGGGGGGGAATTTCCATGTTTGGGACTGTTTCCTTAGAAAAAAGTGTAGGCGTTCAAATTACAAGCACTTTGATTCTTTCTTGTATTGCATTTGTGCATGTGTCCATTTGAGCTAGTTGGTGGCCACGTCTCTGTGTGCATCCACGCATATGGCATAACGTTTGATTCAGAACATGTGGGAGATTGATATTTAGTGGGGGGATTTATTTGTGGGGGCATTTCCAAGTTTTGGGGCTGTTTGAAATTGCAGAGCACTTTGATTTTTTCTTGTATTACACTTGTTGCATGCGTCCGATTGAGCTAGTTTGTGGCCACGTCTCCTGTGTACATCCACGCATATGGCATACTGTTTGATCAGAACATGTGGAGATTGATATTTATGGGTGGGTTTATTTGTGGGGGGCATTCCAAGTTTTGGGGCTGTTTGAAATTACAGACAACTTTGACTTTTTTTTTGTAATTACACTTGTGCATGTGTCCCATTTGAGCTAGTTGGTGGCCACGTCTCTGTGTGCACCCACACATAGGCATACCGTTTGATGCAGGATATGTGGGAGATTGACATTTAGTGGGTTTTTTGCTTGTCAAGTTGGTTTTAGGTAGGATTTCAATCCTTGAATCATCTTATTTATTTTTCACAAAACCTCTAAAAACACAGAGTTCTTTGGATCACTGGTCTGGAATTCTTCGTGATGTATGAAATGCTGGCATCGTAACGTAGCTGAAGTGTGGTAGATTCCAAAAATATATAGTTTTGGGGGGAATTTCCATGTTTCTGGACTGTTTTCCTTAGAAAAAGTGTAGGCTGTCAAATTACAGAACCTGATTTTTTCTTGTAATTGCATTTGCATGCGTCCCATTTGAGCTGGTTGGTGGCCACGTCTCTGTGTGCCCACACACATAGGGCATACCGTTGATTCGAACATGTGGGAGATTGATATTTAGTTGGGAGTTTTATTTGTGGGGGGCATTTCAATTTTGGGGCTGTTTGAAATTACGAGCACTTTGATTTTTTTCTTGTAATTACACTTGTGCATGTGTCCATTTGAGTGTTGGTGGCCATGTCCCTGTGTACATCCACGCATATGGCAATACCCTTTGATTCAGGGCACTTGGAAGATTGATAATTGCAAGTTTTTTTTACTGACATGGAAATTTGCCATGATTTTTAACTTTGATTGTATTTTTATAAATTTTTCCTGAAATCTGGTAAAAAGCGAAATTTACATGAAACTCGCCCACACCATTGGTGGTATGCATAAGGAATCACACCATTGTTAGCTGAAGGGTGGTAGATTCCAAGAATATCTAGTTTGGGGGGGTATTTCTAGTATAGAGGTGGTGTTTAGTCTGACAAATCTGAAAATTGCTGTAATTGGGCCATTGTTTTGCTCACTTGTGCTGTGATTCCACGTTTGCCGCGTGTAACCTACATAGGAATACCGTTTGATTCAGGACATTTGGGAGATTGATATTGGTTAACTTTTTTTTACATTACTTGGGATTTTGGCATGATTTCACCTTTGAGAGTGTTTTTTTCAATTTTGTTTAGAAAATCTGCTAAAACTGTGAAACTTCTACGAAGAACTGCGCCCACACCATTGATGGTACGAATGAACAAACTACAGAATTTCGTAATATAGGTTTGAGGATTCGGAATATAGGTTGTGGGGGTTGTTTTGTGGGGGAAAAATTGCAGACTGTCAAATTCAGATTTTGACGTGAATATTTTGCTGTTTCTGATCATTGTGCATTGTTCACTTTGTTGTCTTTTGGCTTCCACGTCCCGTGTTAACCACAATATGGCATACCGTTTGATTCAGGACATTTGGGAGATTGATATTTAGTAGCTTTTTTTTACATTCCATGGGGTTTTGGCATGATTTCTACCTTTGAAGTTGGTTTTTTTTCATTTTTTCGACAAATGCAATTTCTACGAAGAAACTGCGCCCACACCATTGATGGTATGAATGAACAAACGAAGCGTTACGTAGCTGAAGGTATGTAAATTCTGAAATATATGTTTTGGCGGGGATTTCCAAGTTAGGGGGTGTTCGTTTGAAAATTCTGGAAAATGCTGTTATTGGTCTCTGCGCTTGTTTTACATTTTGACTGTCGCTTCCACGTCCTTGTGTAACCACACATATGGCTACCGTTGATTCAGGACATTTAGGAGATGATATTTAAGTTTTTTTACATTACATGGGGTTTTGGTGTGATTTTGTACTTTGAAATGTATTTTTCTCTATTTTTCCGAAAATTGTTGTAGAAATGCGAAATCTACGAAGAACTGCACCCACAACATTGATGGTATGAATGAAACGAACTACAGTGCTACATAGCTGAAGGTGTGTAATTCAGGAATATAGAGTTGTGGGGGATATTTCTGAGTTACGGGGGTGTTTTGTGGAAAAAATTGTAGACTGTCCAAATTCGGAGTTGGCTAATATTTGCGCCGTTTCTGAGCTATCGTGCATGTCTCACTGTGGCTTTTCGCTTCCACGTCCGCGTTTGTAACCACACACTGGCATACCGTTTGTTCAGGACATTTGGGAGATTGATATTTAGTAACTTTTTTTTAGATTTCATGAGGTTTTGGCATGATTTTACCTTTTGAAGTTGTTTTTTGTTAATTTTTTCAGAAAAGTGCGAACTTCTACGAAGAACTGCGCCCACACCATTGATGGTATGAATGAACGAAACTACAGCGTTACATAGCGAAGTGTGTAGATTCAGAATGTATAGTTTGTGGGGGTGTTCTGAGTTACGGGGGTGTTTTGTGGAAAAAACTGCAGACTGTCCCAATTCGGAGTTGGCTAAATATTTCGCTGTTTCTGAGCCATGTGCATTGTCTCACTTTGTGGCTTTTCGCTTCCACGCCGCGTGTGTAACCACACATATGGCATACCGTTTGATTCAGGACATTTGGGAGATTGATATTTAGTACTTTTTTTAGATTTCATGAGGTTTTGGCATGATTTTTACCTTTTGAAGTTGTTTTTTGTTAATTTTTTCAGAAAGTGCGAACTTCTACGAAGAACTGTGCCCACACCATTGATGGTATGGAATAAACGAACTACAGCTGTACATAGTCTGAAGTGTGTAGATTTCAGGAATATATAGTTTGGGGGGTTATTTCTGAGTTACGGGGGTTTTTTGTGAAAAACTGGCAGACTGTCCCAATTCGGAGTTGGCTAAATATTTTCGCTTTTTCTGAGCATCGTCATTGTCTCACTTGTGGCTTTTGCTTCCACGTCCGCGTGTGTAACCACACATATGGCATACCGTTTGATTCAGGACATTTGGGAGATTGATATTTAGTAACTTTTTTTTACATTCCATGAGTTTTGGCATGATTTCCTACCTTTTGAAGTTGTTTTTTGTTCATTTTTTCAGACAAATGCGAACTTCTACGAAGAACTGGCCCACACCATTGATGGTTTGAATGAATAATCTACTGCTTTACATAGCTGAAGGTGTGTAGATTTCAGGAATATATAGTTTATGGGGGTTATTTCTAAGTTACGGGGGTGTTGTTGTGGATAAAACTGCAGACTGTTCAAATACAAAACTGGCTAATTTTTTTTGCTGGCTACTGCACATTTGGCACTGGTCACGCTCGGGGTTAGTTGGTAGCCATGTCTCTGGGTACACTACATTCCATGAGGTTTTGGCATGATTTCTCCTTTTTGAACGTTGTTTGATGTTCATTTTTTTTGAACATCTGGTAAAAGTGCAATTTTCTACGAAGAAACTGCGCCACACCATTGATGATATGAATGAACAACTACAGCGTTACATACTAAGGTGTAGATTTCAGGAATATATAGTTTGTGGGGGGTATTTCTGAGTTGGGGGGGTGTTTTGTGGAAAAACTGCAGACTGTTCAAATACAAAACTGGCTAATTTTTTTTTGCTGCACTGACTTTTGGCACTGGTCACGCTCTGGGTTAGTTGTTAGCCATGTCTCTGGGTACACCCTGAATGTGGCATACCGTTTTATTCGGGAGGGGAGGCTTTCATATTTGAGATGCGTTTTGAACTTTCCTCCACAGTTTTTAGCTGAAATTGGCATTTGATTTTGTCTCCGATTTTACAGTTGAGGAAAAAAAGGAAATGTGAGAAAGTAACTTACAATTTGACAAGGCTGCGTCCGGGTATCTGCATTTGATCGAAACTAACCTCAACTCGTAAAATCCTGCGGGTGTGTATTCTAAAAATCTCACTTGGGGATATTTTAGATAATTTGGTAGATATTCTATGTTAACTGTCAGTAGGTGGTTAGACATTTTAATTTGGTGTAATATTAGGAGGTGCAGTTTAGTTTGGGGGGTTCTCCTGTACAGGAAAAGTGGGGTACCTACATAATTTATTGTTGTATCGGAGTATCTGAGCTTTTAGAAACATAAGATTTTTGTGCGTAACCTTAAGATAACTATAAGTAAAGGGAAAAATCCATGAAAATTTGCAAATTTTCATTTTTTTTACATATTTTACCCATAATTCCAGTAAAATTTCCAGAAAAGTTGCAAATTTTGTACCAGTTAAAGTACACTTTGTGCTGAAAACAATGTATAGTATTCCTGATTTACTGCAAGGTTCCTACTGTAAAATTAGTCTAAAGCGATTAAGGACAAAATCCTGAAAATCTTCGGCAGTTAACGCAAAAAAAATTAATCTCCTGGCAGTGAAAGGGTTAAACTGCACTGTTACCTGTAGGTGGGGGCTGGTAAGAGACAAAAGAAGGCATTTTTTTTCTCTCTGATTGGATGGGGGGTAGCTAATTGGTTTAAATTGGCTAAGGGCTGTTGGAGCTTTGTTTTGAACCTCATATAAGTCATTTCATTTGAGCGATTTAGCTTGAGCAATTTTCTTTCAAAGGGATTTTCTGTTTTAAAGGGGTTTGTCTTTATTTAAGGGGTGTGCGTTAAGAAACAAAAGCATTTATTACGTGGTTTGCAGCTAGTAAATGTCACAACCTAGCACTATTTATTTCTAGGAGTGTGCCTGTGTAAGTAATTAATCACTGGTGTTTTTTTGTTTTTTTACTACTTACTACTTGAATAAGGTAGTAGGAATTGTTTAGTAAAACTTAAAGCACTGGGTTACTAAAATAAATACTTGTGTTTAAACTGCACTGTTACCTGTAGGGTGGGGGCTGGTAAGAGACAAAAGAAAGGCATTTTTTTTCTCTCTGATTGGATGGGGGTGAAGCTAATTGGTTTAAATTGGCTAAGGGCTGTTGGATCTTTGGTTTTGAACCTTTTATAAGTTTGAGCGATTTAGCTTGAGTGATTTTCTTTCAAAGGGATTTTCTGTTTTAAATGGGTTTGTCTGTATTTAAGGGGTGTGTGTTAAGAAACCAAAGCATTTAGAACATGAAAGGGTTTAAGAACAACACTGCTGTTTCTCTGGTGTGCATAGCTGATTCTCTTGTGTGTATTGCTGTTGCTGTGTATTGCTGTTTAGTATGGACAGTTTTATTAGGGCCACGAAATGTGCATCCTGCCGCATGTATAGGATCTTGGAGCAGCCGCCCCAAGGGACCTATGTATGTGTCAGATGTGAGTGGGTTGCCCATTTGGAATCTGAGGTACAGAATCTAAAGGGGAAACTTGCAGCATTGCATTGCAGGGGCCAGTAAACTGGAGGGTGGAAATGGGGCAGACAAGGTGGTAAAGGAAGCTAGATTTGTAAGGGTTACCAGGGAAAGTAGGGGACGGAAGATTAGTGGCGCTTCTTTCCAGCTGGTTGAACCCAACAGATTTGCCATTTTAGGCGAAGATGTGGAGGACTATGGCTCGGAAGCAGCATGTATGGAGCGGCCTTTCCTTGAGCACCCAGGGAATGGCCATCTCCAATACAAGGGAGGGAGAACTGGGGGCTAGGAAGGATAGGCAGGTGGTAGTGGTAGGGGACTCCATTATAAGAAGGGTAGATAGGGTAATCTGCTGCCAATACCCTGTATGCTGAACAGTGTGTTGTCTGCCTGGTGCTAGGGTTCGACATGTGGTGGATTGTGTAGACAAATTATTGAGAGGGGCTTGGAGTGACCCAGTGGTCTTGGTTCACATTGGTGCCAATGACAATGTTAGAGGTGGAGGTGAGGTCCTTAAAAATGATTTCCGGGAATTAGGAGCCAAATTAAAAGAAAGGACCTCAAGGGTAGTGATTTCAGAAATACTACCGCAGCCACGTGCTACGCTAGGGAGGCAACGGGAGCTCAGAAGTATAAATGCGTGGCTAAGAGGGTGGTGTAGGGAGACGGGGTTTGGGTTTTTAGAGAACTGGGCTGACTTTTATGTTGGCTACAGGCTCTTTAGTAGAGAGGGATTGGACCTCAATGTTGATGGTGCAGCTGTTTTGGGGAAGAAGATGGCTAGGGGGTTGGAGGAGATTTTAAACTAGGTATGGGGAGGAAGGGTACGTTGGTACAGGGGTAGATAGAGAAGTTAGGGATCAGGGGGCTAATAACACAACAGAGGATGGAGAAGGGGGAGGGGGGAGCATAGAGGATAAGGAGGCATGTATGACCATGTATGGAAGTAAATCAATTGATAATCTAAAATGTATGTTTACAAATGCAAGAAGTCTGGCTGATAATAATCGCTTTAAAGGAAAGGTATGATGTGATTGGTATAGCAGAATCATGGCTAAATGATTCACACGACTGGATAGTAAATATTGAAGGATACTCCTTATTTAGACATGACAGAGTATGTATGTATGTTAAACAGGAATTGAAGCCAAATTTAAAAGAGGGAATAGATGATTGTGTAAACAATATGGCAGAAACAATATGGGTGGAACTGTGTACAGGAAGCAAGAAGGTAGGTAAATAAATTGTTGGAGTATGTAATAAACCTCCAAATGCCGGGGAGGAGGTGGAAATGAATCTCCATATGCAGTTGGGGAAGGCTGCTGGTATGGGGCATGTTTTGGTTATGGGGGATTTTAACTACCCTGACATAGATTGGAGTAAGGAAACTGCCAGCACCTCAAAAGGTATAAAGTTCTTAAATTTCCTATATCAGCATTTTCTTTCACAGATGGTAGAAGTTCCTACTAGACAGAATGCGTTGTTGGATCAGGTGATATCTAATAACCCTGAGCTCATTTTGGAGATGAAGGTAATGGGAAGCTTAGGGAATACTGACCATAATATAGTGTCATTTAATATAGATTGCAAAAAACGTGCACTGGGTTAACAAAAATGTTTAACTTTAGGAAAGCTAATTTTATGCTGTTAAAGGAATCGCTCCTGCTCATAGACTAGGGGGAATTGTTTCTAGGTAAAGATACAGAGCAGATGTGGACCACTTTTAAAGGGATATTAAACTATTACATTTCTAAATCTGTACCTTTAGGGAACAAGCGTAAAAAAATTTGGTCCACTCCTGCTCAGGTAAAAAGGGAAATGGAAAAAAAGAAAAAGGCTTTTAAAATTTTGAAAACAGAGGGAACAGAACAGGCTTACAGGGAGTACAAAATCTGTAATGAAGAGTGCAAGAAAGCAATTAAACTAGCTATAATAGAAAATGAAATATGGATTGCCGAACAAAGCAAGTCCAACCCCAAAATGTTTTTTAAGTATATAAATGGTAAAAAGATGAGGACTGAGAACGTGGGACCATTAAATAATGAGGCTGAGATGGTTGTAGAGGATGCCAAAAAGACTAATCTGCTAAACCGTTTTTTTACATCGGTTTTTACTGTTGAGAATCCTTGTCCTTACAGCAGGGATTGTAATAATATGCAGGGTAGAAATGAAGAGTATTCGCATTGGCTAACAGAGGATATGGTACGGAAACGATTAGACAAAGTTAATATCAATAAAACCCCAGGACCAGATGGATTGCATCCTCGGATTTAAAAGAGCTTAGTTCAGTTCTATCTAGACCACTGTTTCTCATCTTTTCAGATTTTTGTCTGGGGATGTGCCGCTAGATTGGAAAAAAGCCAATGTAATACCAATATTCAAAAAAGGTAGTCGTTCACAGCCTGGTAACTATAGACCTGTAAGCCTTACATCAGTGGTAGGGAAGGCTCTGGAAACTTTGTTACGGATCATATCCTTGACTTTGTCTCCAGAGCTCATCTTATTAGTAGTTGTCAGCATGGATTTATGAGAAATAGATCATACCAGACAAATTTAATTGGTTTTTATGGAGAAGCTAGTAAGAAGTTAGATTCAGGCACAGCAGTGGATGTGGTATACTTGGATTTTGCGAAAGCTTTTGATACTGTGCCACATAGGCGACTAATGTATAAACTGAGGACTGTTGGCCTTGAAGAAAACATTTGTTCATGGATAGAGAACTGGTTATTGGGTCGCAAACAGAGAGTGGTGGTTAATGGAGCTACATCTAAGTTCTAAGCGGAGTGCCTCAGGGTTCTGTACTGGGGCCGCTTCTGTTTAATCTGTTTATTAATGACTTAGAAGGGGGCATTGAGAGCAAGGTCTCAGTGTTTGCTGATGACACTAAACTATGCAGAGCTTTGGAAACTTCAAATGATGTGCATGTGCTGCAAGCAGACATAGATAGATTATCAAAATGGGCAGCAGAATGGCAGATGAGATTCAATGTTGATAAATGTAAGGTGATGCATTTTGGATTTAATCATCCCTGTGCCACCTACACCATAAATAACTCTGTGTTAAGTGCATCTGTAATGGAAAAATATTTGGGGGTTCTGGTAGATAACAGACTTAGCTATAGCAAACAGTGCCAGGTAGCAACGGCTAGAGCTAGCAAGATATTGTCTTGTATAAAGAGGGTAATAGATTCAAGAGAGAAAAATATTATTCTCCCTCTTTACAAGGCACCGGTAAGGCCTTATTTCGAATATGCGGTGCAGTTTTGGAATCCCATATACAAAAGGGACATCTTGGAAATTGAAGCAGTTCAGAGAAGGGCAACAAAATTAATAAGGGGAATGGAGGGGCTTGTAATGTACCTGTACATCTTAAATAGTACTCCTCCAGCTTACCTTTGGATAGGAGAATTAGTCAATAAGTCTTCCCAGGCGAGTTCACAATGATAAAGTTGTCTTTACTGTTGTATTTACTACCTATACATAGTTTTCCATTTGCTGTTATTAGTTTTAATTTCTTTCATGTTTATTATATTGACACTGTGTGTTATTTAAAGGATAAGTGCACTGTAAAATCAAGTTATGTTCATTTGGAAGCTGCAGTTTAAAAATACCGTTGACATATTTTTTTTTACCTATGCCCCTTCAGAGCCTAGCTTTGTGCCTTGAAAGTTGCTGACATCTTGTTACTGGTTTGCTGAATGTTAAGCTCCGCCCCTCTGAGATTTCTCCTGCTTGAGCCTCAAACAGTCATGCCTGTGAGTTCCGTGCACTCTCCTGCTTGAGCCTTAAACAGTAATGCCTGTGAGTTCCGTGCACTCTCCTGCTTGAGCCTCCGTGCAAGCATTACTTGTTTGAGGCTCAAGCAGGAGAAAGCAGAGGAAATCTTAGGGCGGAGCTTAACATTTATTCAGCAAACCAGTAACAAGATGTCAGCAACTTTCAAGGCACAAAAGTAGGCTCTGGAGGAGCATAGGTAAAAAAAAAAATGGCAAAGGTATTTTTAAAACTGCAGCTTCCAAATGAACAGAACTTGATTTTATAGTGCACTTATCCTTTAATGTTTTTGCAAATCCATGCAGCACAGTGGCTCAGTGGTTAGCACTGATGCCTTGCCGCGCTGAAGTCCTGAGTTCAATTCCACCCTTGGACACATCTGCAAAGATGTTCTCCCCGTGCTTATGTGGGTTTCCTGGGCACTCCAGTTTCCCCCACAATCATAAAGACTTACTGATAGGTTGTATGTGTCAAATAAATGTGTTTAGATTGTAAGTTCTTCGGGGCAGGGCCTGATGTAAATGTATACATGTAATTGTAAAGTGCCATGGAATATGCTGGTGCTATATAAATCCTTAATAATATGCACAATTATAAAGAAGAAATTACAATGCAATTTCTATGCATTGCACATCTATTTATTTATTATTTACGTACACATGTATTTACACTCTATCAGGCTCATTTACCCAGGGACGCTATCGCTCTGGGTCAATGCTGCTTTTGCGATTCAATATCGCGATTGTAAATGTGGGTCAATCCCGGTAAGGGATTTACACACTGCGGGATTTTAAAATCCATCGCTAAAAACTAGCGCAAACAGGATATTGCATCGCGAGTATCGGATGCGAGGGTGATTTTTGTGTAATCCGCGCATCGAAGCTAATATGGAATTAAAGACACGCTAACCAATTTGCCACCGGTTAGCGCGACTTTAACTCCATATATATGTTTGCATAGTGAGTCTCGGTAAATCAGCCCCTATGTGTTTGGTTATTACATGATAAATGGAATTAATGTTTAGAATTCAGTTGTTAGTTCTTTCATCTTTATGACATGCAAAGATTCCTGGAATAGATTTCTGTTAAAAGCTTACTCATTGCAAATCCCATTCTTTGTGTCTATGATATGAACAGTTAATTAGGTCAATCAGCCTCTGACAGTGACACAAAATGATGTGCTGTGAAACTTGGAAATACTTCCTGTGATTCAGAACAGATCAATCAAAATCTGTCAGTGCTGCAAAATTATGTACTGTTCTACTGGTAGACTGAAGACATTACCAGGACTAAATCAAACAAACTGTCTAACAGTGTCACTCAGCAGTAGACAGTAATCGGCAGCAATATGACTGCTCCTTGGTTTAATCACAAACATTAAGTCTTTCTCAATGATCTACAAGTATGAATCTGGCAACTACAACCCTTGGAACAGAATTTACTAATTTAGAAGCCCTGGGTTTAGACATGCCTGCCATGAGTAATAATAAAGATAAGGAAAATGCTATTTTTCACAAAGTCAGTAGTATTGCATTATATTTATTTTTCTTTTACAGAAAAATACACTGCATTTTAGTTATTTGATCCATTCCTCTGCCCTGAAGAACTTCCAATCTATATACTCACCACACACTCAACCCATCAGTATTTATGATTGTGGGGGGAAACTGGAGTACCCAGAGGAAACCACATAGTCTAACAAATAATTCTATCTGCATTCATATATATTTAATATATATATATATATATATATATATATATATATATATATATATACACACACACACACACAAGAATAACTAAAAGACAGCTATATGTATGTGTGTTATTATCACTATTTAATCAAAATCACCATAAGAAATAACACTATACTAAGTATACTGCTACAGTACTCAGGGCTGCCATCAGAATTTTCAGGGCCCCATACTAGGTAAATTACTGGGCCCCAGCTGCCCACCCCACCATAGTAATTACCTCCCCACACATAATACCTGCCAGGCCGCCACCACAAGTTCTCCTGTTGAAAAAACCTTTGGCCAAAAGATTTGTAGCCCTGCTACCACGTCAAGGTAACTCTTTCAGCAATGGCCCTGATTCATGAACATGACACTGGATAAGGCCTACCCGTCCCTCACCCCCCCCCCCCACAAATGGCAAATGAAATGACACACATGGAGATGGATGTATTAAAAAAAATGCATATAGATGGGGTAATGATGCATGGATCGATGGATGGACAAAATACCACCCCAGGCCAAACCCCTCAATTGATTGCCCATTTGCCCCTTCCAAGTTTCACCATGTTGTGAACAACAAACACAGAGATTGGAACACAGTCACCAGTCCCCACAAGAGACCCCCCCTACCCCCTTTACAGCACCAAGGCCCAAGCACAAGCAGTCAGGCAAGCAAAGTTGGCAAAAGTAAAATCATCAATTTATATATCATAATCTACATACAATTTGTGGATGCCAGGCAGGGCAGTCACTGTGCAGGTGCGGTCTCACTGTCACAGGTCTGACTCTGTGATGATGACATGAGTCTGCTGTTGTCTGGACTGGACTGTCTGTGCTCTGCTGATCTGCTCTGTCACTTTGCCACGCTCACTCAGGGTTCCAGGCAGGCAGCTCCTCCTTCCCTCCACCTCCCCCTTGTCCTCCTGAATAAAAGGAGGAGGAGCCGAGGAGGTCTTCCAGTTCCAGTAAGTTGTGCACTGCGCCGGACGGCCTTATAGATTGACGTCACGGCGCGGGCGCGGGCGTGCGTAACGACGTAAGTGACGTCATTCATTCACCATACCGGTAGTTGTTGGGGCCCGAGTCCCGGCCGACTCTTGTAAGTTAGTTCCGCGTAACGCGTGTGTCACGTGTTCGCGGCAGCTGCAAAAAAAGTTTAACTTAGCGGGCACGCCAGGCCCCACATGTGGTCTCCCTCTCCGGGCCCCAGAAGCCTCTCGGGCCCGGTACAAAAGTATCAGCTGTACCCCCTGATGGCGGCCCTGACAGTACTTACTACTGAATTACAAAACAAAGGATATACAATTAATAAAGTATACTTACTTTACTTGATACCCCTATGTTTGAATGGAAAACACCTCTAGGATTTCTACAGGGTCTCCATGTAGACACTAAAAGGAAGTTGAATTAGGACACTAAAAGGAAGTGGAATTTTACTAACATCCAATGAGGTTCTGATCTTTCACTGTTAGCAAATCAAAAAATTATCTTGCACTGTACATGACAAGACAGGAAGTGTAAGGAATTTCCTGTATTACACCCAATTATGTGCTGTTTGTAAAACATGTGACAGTCTTAGCCAATTAGAAACCTCTTCAGACTCTCAAATTTACTCCCCCCTACCCTCTATATAGAAAGAAATGAGACAATCCAGTTTCTGTTTGCTAGACAGGAAGTGGACATGAAGAAGAGACTTACTGCTAACAGAGCATGCTGGGATTTGTAGTTTTCAAACATGTGCATATTCAAACCCTTGGGTAGGAATCATTAAGCATGGGCTTTTAATGTCTGTAAGTCAGTAAAGGGTCTTTATTCCAGTATATGTATGAAAAATAAAATGTGTGCAGCCAGGGAATGCTGGGAGTTGTCGTTTTTAAACATGTGAAAAGTTCAACACCTATGCTTTAAATCATTACACTTTTTTGCATCTTGATACATTCATTAGCCAATGGACATAAAGTAGAAACTTGCTGCCAACAGAGAATGCTGGGAGATGTAGTTTTTAAAGTAGGCTCTCTCTGGCCCTACAGCTTAACAGAGACAGACAGACACCGAATCACTTGCATGTCTGTGCACTTTGTGTTGGTATCACTAAGAACATGACATCGAGCGAGAGAGAATCCTCAGAATTAAGCCTCATGGTTTTGGAGCTATTTTTATTTAATGTATTTCCACCTGTGCCTCCTTTCTTATTTTAAGTAGTGTTAAAAGGGACACTATACTCATGCAGTAACTCATGCACCTCTCTGGGACCTCCCAGTCTACACTTTACATGTAAGAAAATGGGAGGAGAGTCAGTAAATCACTGTGGGAGGAGCCACAGAGAAGCCAATTAAACGATATTACAGAGATTTTCGGTATTACAGTATTCAATACCAGCTTTGCGTCTGTGGGTAAATTTTGACAGTTATTTAACCTCTGCACAATTTTAATGGCACCTCTTACCTGGCGTTATATAGTCACGCTTAAAATGCCTCAAATGCCAATAATAAAATGTTTGCACTGCAGCTGTAAGCAAGGAGTTAAAGTCGTGCTAACCACTATTGAATTGGTTAGCGTAACTTTAATTCTTTTTTTTTTTTTTTACTGCTGCAGCTCTGGGAAAATGAACCCAACAAAGGATTGAAGGAGGAGTCAATTATGAAAGGGAGTGGGTAAAAACAAGTACTGGAATGAAGGCATACAGCAGCATTCACACTTTCGAATAAGTGTTTAGTTCTAGATTAAGATGATGCCTCCTTCAATCTGACCTAACTATCTGTGAGGGCAAGCATGTAATCACTATAAGGCAGCGCTTAAAGGGGGAATTTCCAACTATGCAATGCACACTTACCTGTCACCATTACAGCAAAAGTGCACACAGCAGAAGTTTATCATAATAACGAATTTGAATGACAGCTCAAATGTAAGATTCCTAAGTAAGATTAAAAAAAAATTGAACACTTGAAAAGATTGACAGTTGAGAGGAAGTTATCATACAAGATACTCAATTCCAGCACTTGTCCCTTCAGACAATTTTTTGCGATGGTGCAACTCAGAGGGCTTCACCTCACTTCTCATCAACATCCATATGTATTTAGACAGCACACGTCTTCAGCAAAGTGTATGGTATCTTTATTTTGTCCCACATGGGTAAAGATTCAGGTCTAATTAGCTCTCGGTGGCTATACACATACAAACATGATACAATGTTTCGGGTCAGATGACCCTTTATTAAGTACAACCATAATATATTTTGTCTACAATTTATACATTTGCTATACAGCACCATCTGCTGGTCAATCTTAAAAACACATTTAAAAACATATATACACCTATTCAAGAGTAAGTCTGAGAGCTGATTAGGCCTAATGCCTGTTTTTACCCATGTGGGACAAAATAAATATACAGGTAGAGAAATTTGCTGGTCACATAACTACAAGCCACTAAAAGCAGTACATATTTAAATTATATTATCTTATATTGTTAATATAAATGACTAAATTGTAATTAACTGTAAACATACAAGTCATAATCCTTTCAACCACAAATAATTCAAACCCAGGAAACCTTGCTCTGTTTTAACTTGTTCAGTGGCTGAACTGGAGGGCTGACTTAATAATGACTTACAAGTTCATCATAATAAAATTGTAGAACAATCTGGTTTATTTTATGTTTATCTGTAGTTAATTTATCATCATCCTTGATCACCATAACATCCAAGAAATATATATATATTATTACTATCCACAGTACAGGTAAATACAGGTATATTATTCTCACAGGTGTTTAAAACTAAGGATAAATTCTTCTATGGATGCAAGGTATTTCCAGGTAAGTACATGTTTTTTTATCAAGTGAGTGACAGGTCTAAATATATATAAATGAACAGAATAAAAGTAATTTAAATAATGAATTTCCTAAAATTAAATGATGTAATTATGCAATGCTGATTTTTTTTTTTTGCATGTATAATCAGATGGAGGAACAGATTGGATATGCTCATTTTAATATGATATGTCAATTATACTGCCAAGAGATTGTTCACTGTAACTAAAACTTTTCAGTTTAATTGTTACTAAGAAACTGTGCAGACTCCTTATTCTGTTTTCCCAAAAGGAACTTTCTGTAATGGGGAAAATCAAGAAATATGAAGTGATAGGTTTGGTAGTGCTAAAATAAGAAGAGAAAATTGTCCAGGCGCTGGTAATTTTAGCCATATTGCCTATTGTACTGTAGCTTAATTGGTGGCCTGCAAAAACTTGGAGTTTCTTAACACACAAGTGAACAGCTGAGGGAAAATGATTCATGATATCCATTACGCTATTGAGCGGGGACAGCTACTGTAAGCTGTTCCTTATTATTGGACTAAGTGCTTAAATTGCTGTATATGTTAATGGGAAAATGTTACAGTGAAAGAAAGAAGTATATTAATCTGAAAATGTACATGAAACAGACTTGGAATATATGGTTTTGATTTATTCAAATAGGAAATAAAGGACAGAACAGAAATCCAATATAGTTTAAACTTATCCAAGTTCTGAAAATTCTTAAATAAATTAGCATTTGTGCAGACACTGCCAAAAAAAATCTATAGCAGCAAATATTTTGCAGATTTCTGAGGGGCAGAAAAAAATACTGCATCAAAACAAGTCATATTAACATTTGTTTTTAATGCCTCAACATAGCTTGAGCTTGTTTCCTAACATACTAGCTGGTATTAATAATACTATATTTATTTTTCAGTTTGTGTGCAGACATTTTAAATGCTGAATGATGTGAAAGGACAATTATACTCACCTCCCCCTCATTCCTTTCCTCCCACTCCTGCAAAGTACCTAGGTTGAGGACCTAACACGCTAAGTCCTCACCCACGGGTACTTTACAAAAGTCCTGCACTACTTACTTGTAATCTCCCTCGTTGCTCTGGTTCAGATCCTTCCCACTGGCACTTTGAGTGACAGGTCGCGAGGCAGCCAATGGGAAGATGTGCTCTGCAAGGAGGCGTGTCTTCCCATTGGCTGCCTCCCAGACCTAAAACACTTGTGTTTAAACAGCTTGTGTTAAGAACCTGGCCAGTGGGAAAATGCCCTTCTTCGATTAAAAGATTCTAGTGTTTAAGGTCCTCAACCTTAAGGTTTGTACACACGCTCAATATGCGCATGACCCGCGACCCCCGACGCTGATGGCTACACACTAACAATGGCCGTTACGGCCGAGAATCGGCTGTGTGTATGCGTTCGGTCAGGGGTTGTTCGTCGATTTGTCTGGAGGATCAGCGAACGACCCCAGACCGAATGCATACACACAGACGATTCTCGGGCGAAATGGCTGTGCGTTGTGTGTAGCCATCAGCGCCGGGGGTCACAGGTCGGGACGCACATCGTACATGTACTTTCATTTGAGTTGGTGGGTGGTGGAAAAGGACTTAAATTGTTCTGTAACTCTGATAAATGTGTTTATGCAAAACAGTCCTGTGTTATCTTTTGGACCTTAGTCAAGTTTCTTAGTCAAGACCTAAGGATAAGCAAATGTAATAATTTTTGGTATACTCATCTGGACTAGTAGAAAAGTACAACTTTATTAACAAGGTACAGTCTGCGATCTATGTGTTTCTCCCATATTGGATCAGGCCTTGTGAGTATAAGAAGTCCTCATCTCTTTATATATATATATATATATATATATATATATATATATATATATATATATTGTATTATCATTAAAGGAACAAAGTATAATGCGCCCGGGAAACAGTGCAACACTTACCTCACTGGCGCTCCTTCTCAGCTGTCAGACGTGCTGTCCCAGCTGATCGCCAATACAAAAGCTAGGCATGCGTTTGGAACAGCATGTCTGACAGCTTTGGATCCGCGAGTGGAGCGCCAGTAGGGTAAGTGTTGCACTGTACCCTGGGCATTACATTATTTACAGAAGGTAAGAATAAGCACTCTCACCTCTCTGTGGATAATAGAAACAAATTTCACATACTTAAAAAATACAGTTTAGTGTCCCTTTAATTAGTTATTAATTTGTTGTTATTAATTATTCATTTTATCCAAATTCAGATATTTGTACATGTAGCTTAATAAATAGTACCCCATATAGACTGACATAGAGCTAATTCTTCCAAGCAAAGAACTAATGCATGATACATACTTTAAATACCTATACCTAAATATTATGGTGTCATTATGGACATTTTTTTAACATAGCACATTACTGATGTTAACTATGACAACAGATGCAGCCACAGTATTATATAATTAGAAATGAAGTTCAATAAATAATTAGATTATAAAAATGAAAGTTCTCTCACGACCATGTGATTAGGGTACCAACACACCAACAGGGTTATTCAATAAAAGTTCTTATCGTTTAAAATGGTGCTAAATTTTCCCCAGCCAATCAGAACTTATTTAACATTTGAAAGCTAACATCTGATTGGTTGGGGCCAAATTAGCACCATTTTAAACGATAAGAACTTTTATTAAATAACCCTGCTAGAGTTGGTAGAATTACCACATATGTACTACCTAATGCCATATTTAATAAGACTTTATAAACTGCATTTGCCATACTGTGGTGTCATGATGTAGAATAAACTATCCCATGTCACTTGAGCCCCTATATAACCAGACATTTTCTGATAGTTAAAACTGATTATTGAATGCCTTTATTGATGAAATAAGACGTGTTTACAATAGTTTCCAGAAAAAAAATAGAGATTAAAAAATATATATATACTAGCAAAAGTGTGCCCGTTGGTGCACAGTGGGTTTTTTATGTGTTAATTTTATTTAGTTTTATCTGCTGGAGTGTTAGTTACATATATTGATTAAAATATATGTGTAAGCTACCCACCACTTACAAGGCCCTCCATATTAGGGTAGTCCTATCTAAGAATGACATTTTAAGTAATAATGCTGTTATTTTAAGCGCTTACTGCCCATTTGTAAAGGCGAACATCGGCCCGACAATTTAATGTAATGTAAATGCCTACTGTGAAAATTCGCTACGTCGACATATAAGGTTAACGTCGCACAATCTCACCTTCTTAATGAAAGGCAACGGCCTAAACCAGTTAGATGGATATTGTACTAGTGCCGTTGGAACAGATAGCGAAACTCACCCGTTGTCAAAGGCGTGAACTGCCGCAGTTATAAAGGCGAACGCACACTAGCCTTATAATGGAATATGCCTTGGAAAAGCGAACGTGTGCAAGTTGAAAAAGCGAACGCGCTATAGAAAGGCGAATGTGCAGTGCAAAAGAAATTGTATTCCAATTGAGAAATTCTAAGAAGATTGACTAAATAAGACATGGCTGACTTCTTGTAAATGTGAGGGTGCCTTTGAACTTGACATCATTTTCTAGTGGGCTTTTCTGGTTTCGAATGGTTTTCGCAATGCTCTTCTTAGATGCGTTAAGTTTTCGCTGCGATACTTTTCGCTCTTTATCGCGCCCGTTCGCCTTTTTCAGCTGCGAAGTGTGTTTTTTTTAGCTTTTTTATAAATAAGGCGAAACGAAGCCCCAAATGGCGCTATTTTCGCTGCGATGTGCTGCGCTAATTATTTGGCGAAAAAGACAATCCTTTATAAATATGCCCCATAGACACTTACCAGCCTTCAGGGGAAGTCTTGAGTAAAGCAGTGTCATTTGGCCACGCCCACCCCTCCCACTACATTGCATCAGTATTGAAGTTCTCTCCCACAATGCAATACAGCTAGATATCATCTACACTTACTGGGAAAGCTAACTTTCTTTTGATTGGCCATTAACTCGCACATGCTCAGTAAGTCTCTACCACAATGCAAAGCTAAAGGATGTTACTGAAAGCATGCATTGCGTCAGGATGTAATGTAGTGCTACAGCAGCTACAAGAAGCACACACTATTGGATAATAAGGACAATAAGGAAATGACAGCAAACTTCCATGCAGAATTTATACATTGAGAGGTGTGTCTATAGCTCCCATTTTGACCAGTCCATTCAATCGTGGGAGATTCTGTATGTTAGAACTTTTTATTTTTTATTTCATATGCCATTTACACACTTTCCACATTATTATCTTATTTTGTACATAGTACAAACTAATTCATGTTTATACCTTTTACATTACAATATACACTGTAACCATGTATAATATTATTTTAGCCTACCCCCCCACCTACATAGTACAGTCTAAAAACTCAATGCAATCTCCACAAAATGGAAAATAATTTTATTAAAGGAAGGATATATTCTCTAAACTCACAGTTGCCAGGAGTTCTATTTTCCTGCAGTGACTTTGCCTCTTTGTTTGATGGTATTATCTAAAATGTATTTTATTTCTAAACAAATTAAAAATGATTTGTTGGCCAGGAATAATAAATTAATTGGATTTTAATGTAAACAGCGGTAGATAAGACAAGTGAAGAGTTCTTTATGTTTCCAATGCATCTTTGAAAAGTAGAATTTAACAACAAAAACAGACTTTTGTTTGGATATCATGTGACTTTTAAGAATTTAACATAGTGTTTTTATTATTCCTGTTTGTCCTAGTTCTTTAGCAAATACACAGGCACATAAGCCTCCTCAGCTTTGGTTTTACACCAGCTGTGATTAATGAAGCAGAAAGTAAAGGCAATTGGACGTGAAAGTCAACTTAAGCTGCTTAACCCAACAACGAAATGGCTTTGTGATAAGTACATAATGTGCTAGCAGGCACAGCCTTCAGACATTGTAATTTTGACATGTATTTTTCTTTTCCTCTTATATATACATGAGTTTACTCCATCTTTTTCTTTTTCATTTCTTTTGAAGATTTCCATGCCAGTCTGCATTATCCTCCAGAAGTTTGTTGATATCAGCTATGTAAATGGCTTACTCTAAAGTCCACTTCCATTAGGAAATACAAAACACATACCGTATATACTCGAGTATAAACCGACCCGAGATAACCGATGCACCCAATTTCACACCTAAAAAACTAATAAAAGTGGTTGACTGAGTATAACCGAGGGTAGAAAATGTACTAACCCTACTGCCTTCTGATTCTGTTTTGAGGCTTTAGTTGCTTTAAATGGACAGCAGAATTCCCATACAGTAATAGACATTACTGTATGAGAATTCTGCTGTTCATTTAAAAGACAACTACATTCTTCTCCTTGGCATTCAATGTTGAAAACTACAACTCCCAGCATGCTTTATTAGCTGGGAGTTGTAGTTTCCAATCACCTGCACCCTCACCTCCCACCCATTTCAGTGTGTACCTGTGGCTCTCCTCTTTCTCCATCCAGTAACTTGGGCTCCGTTGGGACTTTGCCTGTTGTGCAGCCTGGTGCCAGCATTGAAATCATTCGGTAGGTACGGTAAGCATTCCGGCAGCCGCGCCTCATTCCCTGTACTGGCGCGCCGACTGACGTCACTAATTGGCGCCGGGCTTAGCGCCGGGCAGTGACATCAGCCAGTGCGTCAGTACAGGGAATGAGCGTGCAGCTGCCGGAGTGGTAAGTAAGTAGTGACTCGAGTATAAATCAACTTCAAGTTTTCAGGCTGATTTTACAGCCATTGTACTCTTGTAACCGCTGCTATGCCCTCATCTTACAAATTGTAATCTTCCAAAAATGCCCTACAGTATTCCAAACTTCCATACTACAACAAATCATTAATTTTTAAAACTTTGTCCATCAGGCTCTCCCTGAATTGACACTCTAAGTGCATCCTGACAAAAGCTAAGAAGCTGAAAGGGAAACATTTCCTTCCTTTTAGTAGTGATGTCATAGCAACCCTCTGCACTGTGCTTTTTCTTGGTGTCAAGCCTGTGCATTCCAGGCCTACTGCTAACAGAGAAGTAGTCCTGCTGATTGACTTTATCTACACCATCTAATGACCTGCACACTGAGGAGGTGGACAGCTTACAAATGAAGAACCCTATAACATGTAATCAGTCATAAATGTAGAGAAACCAAAGTACACTACTTGTTGCATCAATGTGCTGTAATGCGGATAGCAAAATTACCACAAAAAGATGTTAAAAAGGGATTAATATATATGTACCTACTACTCATATATTTATGTCTTTTCGTTCTTTTTCTCTCCTAATTTTAATAGATAAAAAAGGATTGCAAGAATATATTATCCCAAATACATAAATGCTGTGTTTAGATTATTAAGGAATACAGGAGAAGTAAAGGCAAAATACTAATTTTACAAAAAGATATGGCACAATTTAGCCCCTACATTTCTGATTTAATCATGTGTCATTTGCATGTAAATTGCTTGTAAGGCTGGGTGCACACCGCCGAGTTTTAGTCCTGACCGATAGCAAGTGCTCAGTCGGGACAATAGTGGCCGTGGCTGACAGTGTGTGCGACCAATCGCGACCGCATGATAGGCTGTGATTAACCGACAGTCCTGATCACCTGTTTTTCAATACGGACAAACAGACGATCGAAATTGGTCACGGCCGGCCTCCCCAAACCATCAAATATTTCCGGCCAAGTGAGAGTCTTGGTATGTGAATGGGACAATAATCAATTTCTTACCTTTAGCCCATGAAAATGCATAAGTATTTTAGAATTACCAAAACTTGCATAAGCATTAAACTCTCTCACACCGTAAGGTTCTCTTCTCTGTCATGTATATCTGTTGTATCATTAGATCAACTGGACTTGAAATGTAGTCTTCAAGAACTACATTTCAAGTCCGTTGATCTAATTGAATACAAATATCTCACACCTCTTAAAACACCGGGATTTTCCCCACATAGATTGGTATACTATTCTTTAAATGTCCTGTTCTATCCAATCATAAATAAAACAAAGTTTCATAGTAGTAGTCAAAGGGACGTTGCATTAGTACAACTAGAAGACTGTAATGTTTTTCATACACTCATAATGCTCATAATGAATGCTATATTAAGTCTTATAAATATGTAACAAACATTCTATTCACATAACTAATTTTGTAAACTAGGTCTTCTTTGCTTTTAGGCACTTAAATACTTTAAAATGCAAGCTGCTCTTGAAAAAGTTACATCATTTTTCTTACTGTGCTCCGAAAGTTCACAAGGTCCATAATATAAGTGGGGAATTTTTATAGGCCTGGTTATATACAGACACAAAGCTTAGTTATCTGTAGTATTTGGAATTGTCTATATGACAAATCAATAAAAGAATAATAAATAAAAGTTGATTTCATTAACTGCAACAAATTAGGAACCTGGTAATTAAATCTAAGGTGAAAAAAAGCACAAAGGATTCCTTTTAACTAGTTAATCTAATTAATAGCAAATAACAGTATATTTCACATTAATGTTAAGGTGGGTACACACTGCACAAATCTTTAAAAGACGACAGACAAGATGTGCAAGATCCGGTCTGTCATTTTTCAAAGATCAGGTACACACAGTCTCGAGCATTCTCCCTATACACAGCACATACACATAGGGAGAACGTTTAGGACGCATGTTTCCACGACCATGGCTGACTCCCATATACTTGTAAGTTAGGGAGATGCATCGGCAAAGGAAATTTTTTTGCTTTTCTGAATGACCGTGAGGCAGACGGGAACGTTCGTCGGACTCGCCATTATTAGGAAAATGCGCTACAATACAGTAACTAAAGCACGATACCTTCGGATCCGACAGGATCAACGCTTTATCATTACTGGTGTACCCAGCTTTACAGTTATGTCAAGACTAAAAGGCGCAAAGACTAGGTTTATACATTAAGAAACATTCATAGTTCTAGTGGCACTCACAGTTCTCCAGTTGGTAATGCGTGCAAATTACATGTCAACATTATTGTAGCCAGAGGCCTGTTACTTTCTAGAGAATTAGTTTAAATCCAAACATGATACAGTAAAATGCAATGCATTCTATTTTGAGTTAAAACAATAGTTGAGTTAAAATGTTGTGTACATGTACACAATGGGGGGATCTCTTCTATGATTGTGGGAGCTTTTTTGCAATTTATAATATAAGTAAAAGAACACAATGGGTCAAACAATGTTCACAACACAACCACCAATAGGTTTTTTTAACAAATGTCCCTCACAGCTGTTCACACAACCATTTTTTGAGTTTAATCCTCCATTAATTAAAAATCAATATAATTCGAAGAGGTAAGGAGCTCAAGATTAGAAACGATTATAGGAATCTTGATTAGGGATGTGCAGTAGGTTTGTCTCGAAACTTTGGGCAGAAGTACCAGATTTGGACCTAGAATTTCAATTGTCGAAAATGGCAAAACATTTTCACAGCTTTTTGTAATGGCCCCCAAGTAAGGAGGCAGCCCCCGGACCAGACCAAGGTAGGAGTTCACTAAGCTGCTTCTTGGATGTTTAAAGTAAACACAATGTGGTCCTAATATTGTGGTTGTTATCTATTAGTAAAGACACCCCTGCAGTTACTGCTTCAGCAGCCAAGCTCTGTGAGCTTGTGCATGTTCAGTGTGATTTTCTTAGCAAGGAGAGAGAAGAAATTTTCCTATAAGATACTTTGTAAGTCCATTTTTTAAACTAAGGGGAGGAAAAACTGAAAGCAACTAGTAGGCTTCTGTAAAGATGGAACTTTTGTTTTGTGGTTTCGAACAGGGAATATGAAGAAAGGCAGTTGTTTTGATTAGCATTTATATACTATAAGCCAGGAAAATCTGTTTTAAGTAAGAGATCTCTTTGAAAAATAAGAAAATATCATGATTGCTCTCCAATCTACAGTACGGTACATTTGTGTGACATTAAAACAAGTTGATTCATTAGAAAGAACAGTGTTCATAGTAAGGCTTTATGTAACATGTTATCTCTTTTGTATATAATTTTTTTCTTTTTTTATAAATCAATATTTTGAAAATACATATTTTTAAAAATCAAGGGACATTTATAAATTTGAATAAAACTAAACTGATATCCTAGTAGAGAAGACGAGAAGAAGAATTATCTATGTTTATGCATGCTAACACATGCAGGGGGAAAAAACAGGGAAAAAACAATGCATGTTCTATATAAACACAAATACAGACTCTTGCAGAGCTTCTAAAATGAATCAAGTGCTCCATCTAGTGTGGAAAAGCCTAAGATGTGGTTTTTCCCCCTGATTACTTTCTTGACTTATGCTTTGAAGGTTCTCATTCATCCAGGTCATGGTATATCTGTTGTATTCAATTAGATCAACTGGACTTGAAGTTTAGTTCTTGAAGACGTTTCGCTAGTCATCCGACTGGCTTCCTCGATTCAGAATGACTTGTACAAGAATCTGTGGCAATTATGTACCCTGGAAAATCCCAATTATCATATCACAGCCAGGTGATAAGGGTGTGATAGATAGTGGCTAAGAGGTTTTTAGGAACGGCCAGAGTAAGGTGTCAAAACACCAAATAATCAGAGGTTGTCTAGTGTGGCTAAGTGTTTCAATAGTATCTATCCCCGCGATGTGTCCGCTCACACACCTAATAATCCAACAGGAATCACAGTAACAGGGGAGACGCAGGCAAATCACCATTTGCAATTCAAAGTGAATTTATTGCTGCTTCAACACAACATGTTTCGAGTGTTCAAGCGCTCTTTATCACCGTATCCCTGTCTGCTTTAATCCGAGCAACACGCTGAGCAGCAATTGTACATCCGAAAGACCCAATACCGAAACACAAGAAAAGCAACATCATATACGCAGTGCAGTGCAGTGAAGAATGCTCTGATTTGTATGTGGGGGAGACCAACAAACAACTGCATCAACGTATGGCCCAGCACGAAGACCAATTCCTCGGTCAGGACTCACCGTGTACCTGCTTTAAGGAAAAGGATATACCTTTGAAGATTGTAATGTTAACATATTGGCAAAGGAACGTGACTGGTTCAAGAGAGGTGTTAAGGAGGCCATTTATGTGAAAATAAGAAACCAAGCCTAAATAGAGGTGGGGGTTCGACACCATCTGTCAGCCATGTACATGCTGTTTTGACACCTTACTCTGGGCGTTCCTATAACACCTCTTACCACTCTATCACACCCTTAACACTTGGCTGTGATATGCTAATTGGGATTTTCCAGGGTACATAATTGCCAGACATTCTGTACAATTCTGAAGAAACCAGTCGGATGACTAGCGAAACGTCTTCAAGAACTAAACTTCAAGTCCGTTGATCTAATTGAATGCAACAGATATTTTGACTGATCTACTTCATATACAGTATCTCAAAATGGTCATCTTGAGGTATGATGTTTAATTCCATAAAATCAAAGGAAGCACAGATATTTTTAAGGAGCTCAGACACATTGTTTGAAATCATTAATATTATATAATAGAATATTTAAAGCAATAGTTGAGGTTTTTTACCGTGTTAGCCAAAGAGAGAGAAGTAGAGCTGTGATACCTTTATTGGCTAACCAGATCAAAAAAAATTAAACAAGCTTTCGGGAGTCCTAACCCCCCTTCATGAGGCTGGATGTTCATATTTAAATACAAATAAGCAACTGTATTCCGATTTTAATTTAGGTTTTCATCATAATGGCAGCTCGAGTGGTTCCTACCAAGAAACTAAAATGAAAATATGCTTATAATGTGCTTTTTAATAATGTTGACCTGGTTAAGTTTGTAATTAATTGGTAAAATTGTGCCAATTCCTGTTATTATTTTGTTTATATTTCTACTTTATATTATCTTACCCCATTATTACCAAAGCAAACAATTCCTTAGTTTATTATAGAGGATCCTACTTTTCTTATGTGTAATAATCCTTTTCCATAAGAGTTGTCTTTGCCACATGTACTTTAAAATCAAAACGGGGTATTATCCTCTTGAGAATGTGTCTTTGTGAACCTTGTGTTGACTGGTACAAAAATCTTAACTTCCCCCTTTCCCCCCCTTACAAGTTTACTATCATGGTCAGTCTAAACAATTTTTTATCTGTGTGTACGTCTAAAGAGCCATATGAGGTGGGAGCAAAAGAGACAACAGTAAAATGATCCCTTGCTATATGATATATTATATATATATTACCGTGGGAGCAAAGCAATAGATCAAAAGGTGGGTGGGTAAACACGGGTGAAAAGGACAAAATAACTTGGAAGAGAGGCAGGGAGTCAAATATTTGGGTCAAGAAAAAAAGATATAGATGCTGTTAAAAGAGACAGAATGAATGGATGAGGATGTAAAATGTTTATATAGATATTATGTGTGTGGTGTGTGTGTGTGTTGCGTGCGTGCGTGGTGCGTGCGTGCGTGTGTGTAAATTTTTCTCTGCTTTCCTCCTTGAGTGGTGGCATTTTAAGTAAGTGAAAATCACTAAAAATATTAAGGGAATCTATAGTGGGAAATGTACATTTATTTTTCTTTCTATGTTTTCTATAATTCCCCCTAACCCCCAGAGTACCTTATTTCTTAAATTTCCTCCTCTGTTCCGAGATTACAGTTGTTTGATACACCCTTCTGCTTGAGCTGTCAATCAAGTCCCCTAACAACAGTCATTGTGTGTGTAGGCTTACACTAGTTTTACAGCAAGTCTCCCAATAACTTCTTTCTGCTCACTAAAATCTTGGCAAATACTGGGTTAAAAACGAAGTAAAGGGAAGGAGAAAGAAGCTTCACCAATTTATTGCCTGTCAAAGGGAGATCGGGCTACATTGATAAGTAGACTCGGGTCTCTCCCACTCACCCTCCCCACTCCTTTTTAGCAAGTATCTCCAGAACAACTCTCTCTCTACAGGCTTACATACGAGAATGTTTTTTTTTTTTACAAAGGTTAGAGTGACGTGTAGAAGGATTAATGCACATGAGCAGCTTGGTTCACAGGCAGACTAAATGAAAGGGGGTATGATCAGAGAAGCAGGGGGAGTGAGGAACTTTGCAGTAAATCAGACTGTGTGCAAACATGAAGGAAGGTGGGAATAAGGCAGAATACACTACCTTTTTTTTATGTCTGATTGGATGGAGCAATTATACATTTCACTATAGATGCTCTTTATGCTAAGGCCCTTATTTCCATATAGTAATACTGAAATGCCATCCAGATAAAGTGGCACAGACCCTTTTACATGCATTTCAAAGGGCACTAATTCATCTCCACATGATAATAGAAAAGATGCATTTTCTGGTGTTTTGTGGTGTTGCCATACTAAGGGGCATATTTATAAAGGAACGAAATAGCGCCAAAAATTTACCGCCGCACTCGCGGCCGCGATGTGTTGCGGTAATTTTAAGCCCTTTGCGGCGATACTGTATAGTATCGCCGCAAGGACCTAAAATCCCTTCCCGACGCATCTCCTAAGGGGCGGGGCATACGCCCCACCCCGCCCACAACCCCTTCGCCGCCGCTTCCCCCCCATTAAAAAAACAGAATGTGAAAAAATCAAATATATACAAAATCATCTTTTAGGCAAAAAGCATGACAGACCAAGATTACAATTTAAACCTTAGGATGTAATGCATCCAAAGTGAAAATCCAGTAGGATTCCCTTCTAAATAGCAAGTTATGCCTATCCCCACCTCTGTGAAGCGGGGGGTACTCGATCAATGACCATACCTTTAAGTCAGACACAAGATGCCTGCACTTAAGGAAGTGTGTAGCCACAGGTGTATCATCATATTTGTTTTTACCAGGGGGGATCTCTGTAGAGGTTTTCTGCAATGCCAGTTTATATAAATCACAAATATGATGATACACCTGTGGCTACACACTTCCTTAAGTGCAGGCATCTTGTGTCTGACTTAAAAGGTATGGTCATTGATCGAGTGATGGTGCTAGCTATTCACTTCCTGTATCTATTTAAGGTGCACAGTGTATTTCATTTGTAATTGATTGTCTGAAGAAGGTACAGCTCATGTATGTATTTCATTTGTAATTGATTGTCTGAAGAAGGTACAGCTCATGTACCGAAAGTTACACTTGTACTCTGTGTATGTAGCAATAAATAATACACAGACATTTAAGACTGATGTGCATGGTGTTTATTCTTCTGTTGATATATGACCTGCAACCAGGGTCTGCCATTGCACTCAGCATTACTTCTTACCTATATCTACATAGGTGTGTGCAGGATTACCTTTGTCGTTTGCTTACCTTTAGTCTTCCTACATCTGTGCTTAATTGTGGCATGATGATGTCAGTGCATGCACGCTCTCAGCAATGTCGCCGCTTTGTGCATGCACTGACTGCGCTCTGTGAACAGTAACACTCTTTCCCTGGCAAAGGGATTTGACCAATCTCATGGAGGCGGAGGGGAAAACAGGAGATAACAGAAGGAGGAAGCCAGAATCTTTTAAAGGGTATGTCCACCCTAAAAATCATCTTTTAATATGTGATAGACCCCACCCTGCCCACCCCCAGTGTTTTTTCTTTAAAAAAATGACTAGAACGTTACTTACAGCCCCTTCGCTCCAGCGGCCCATTGATCTGGCTCTCTGCTTGCCGGGACTTGCAAGAAGGGGTTGGATCGTCAGCCGCATCTGAGATTGATTGAGACGCAGTACAATAATGGCTGAGGATCCGGATGGTGGTGGTGGGGGAACTTCACAATAGAGTTCCTGTTTGTGTGCGCTGCAGGAGTATGAAGGCTGCACGGGATGTATAAGGCACAGACTTGACGTGATGTCAGGAGCTTGGATTAGTTTTGTATCTTAAAATTGGCTGAATGGATTTTAATACGGTTTGGATTGTTTTAAAGTTAGGACAATGGCCAGTAACATATTAAATTATGGTTTTGGGTTTGGACTTTCCCTTTAAAGACTAAAGGTATAAGGGTATAGGAGGGTCCTAGAACAAAATAAAAATACACTTTACATTTAAAGCCTACACTGTCTAGTAATACTAAGTTGTATTTATAGTATATGCTTTAAATTTTTGTTTTTAGACCTTATGAACATTTTGAAGTTTTGCTTATCAAACACTATTTAAAAGTGATGTAATTGAACAAAAAAATGTTGAAAAAGAATTGCCATTTTTTGAAAAAGAAGTAACAGTCTTAGCTGTTATAGTTGCCTGCTTTTGCAGAAACAACCACAAATACTTGTTTGATACTTGAAGGTTTTTTTTTTTGCATGCATAGCTTGTTTTGGTTCCCTCACAGCATCTTGACTTACATTAGCAATTTGGGCAAAAAACAAGAAAATGAGAACCATGTGCTGTATGGACAATACCCATTCAAACATCTCAGTGACACCTGCTGTTCATAGGCTATGTTGCATACAGTAACTGGAACATTACCAGTGAAGTACTGTATATGCATATTGATATATTTTAGCCTTTTCATGCCAAATTCATGTCTGCATTTGTTGCACCTGCCCTGGTCAGGGCCCATTCATCTCACCCAATTTCAACCCCATCTATGCCCTACCACACTTTATACTGTTTGCCTTACATTTGCTTGTGTATATGTATTACCCTACTATATATTCTGCTTTCTTTTAATAGTATTTACTACAGAGTAATGATTGATACAAACCTGTGTAAAGCAGAATCAACTGTGTAAAATCAGTTTTAGTTCTTTATTTACCAGGTTATTACATTCATAATTAGTCAGCAGTGCTCAAGACCATGTCAATCATTGCACTATAGCCTTAAGCTGTGGCCACACTATGCCAGACAATAAAGGGCACATGCATCTGTGTGCAATTCCCATGCATTACAATTCGTTTGCACTGTGATCCGCGCAGTAGTCTGCAATCGGAATGCACAAAACTGCAAAAAGGGGGTGATCTCATGTGCTCCGAAAACAGATTGCAGCGCATGCAATGTGGCCACATTGACATGTTGGAGCAAACAAGTGAAAGCCTGAAGTAGGAGGCTTCAGGCTCGTTCACACTAGAAACTGACAGAAGCGCACAGCATGCATTTCTGTCAGTTTGTATCCATTTTTTGCATACATTTGTATCCATTATTTCACAATGTGTTTTCCATAGATTTATATAGAAAATGCATGAAAAAACGGACAGAAATGCTGCATGCAGTGTGAACGGATTGTAACGCAGCAGGTGTGAACAATATTATGAAATCCTATGGGGTTTATACTGCACCTGCATTTGAAAAACAGATACAAACTGAGATAGTGTGAATGAGCCTTCCTGTGGGTAATCCAGTATCTGGCATGCACTGTGGAGCTCTCCCCTCCATCCAGATTCATCGGTGCTTCATTTCATTTTTTAAAAAAAACTTTGATGTGGATTAGTGGACCCCCCTCAAACCCTAAATGCTAGGATTTTAAGTTTAAAAAGTGCACAGAAATAGACTTTGGGACCTCGTTTCCTTGGCTCTCTCTCTAACTGGCAGCTGCTTTTGTGATTGGCTGACTCTCAGTGCTTCTGTGATGTGGCTGCTTCTGTGATGCAGTCCAGTCCCTGTTGCTACTCCTGGAAGTAGCAATAGAGGCAGAGGCCAAGGGAACAAGGTTGGGTAGTAGATTTCTGGGCACTTTTACAGCTTAAAACCCTAGTGTTTAGGGTTGGAGGGGGGGTCCCCTACGCTACAGAAAACTTTTGATTTTTGGGTGAGATGCCTTTTAAATATTCTTCCACACAACGTTGTACTGTTGGGTACATCAGCCTAACATTCTTAAAGGGTATCTCCAGCCCCCGCGACGGCCCGCCCCCCAAAAAAAAAAACCGCGCCCCCCCCAGGAAAAAAAAAAAAAAGAAAACGCAGACCAAAACCCGCAAACCTCCCCCCCCCCCCACCGAACCCCCACAAGAAAACCCCAAAAACCCCCCCATAAAGAAAAAAAAAAAAAAAAAAAAAAAAAAACCACCCCCCACCCCGCCCGAAAAAAAAACCCCGGCCCCACCGCCATACATTTTTTTT
This sequence comes from Hymenochirus boettgeri, assembly GCA_019447015.1. NCBI lineage: Eukaryota > Metazoa > Chordata > Amphibia > Anura > Pipidae > Hymenochirus > Hymenochirus boettgeri. The sequence goes on along the minus strand of CM033471.1, from coordinate 120,851,410 downwards.
TTGCTTTTTTCCCCTTTAATTGAACATACATTTGTATCCATTATTTCACAATGTGTTTTCCATAGATTTATTTAGAAAATGCATGAAAAAACGGACAGAAATGCTGCAGCAGGTGTGAACAATATTATGAAATCCTATGGGGTTTTACTGCACCTGCATTTGAAAAACAGATACAAACTGAGATAGTGTGAATGAGCCCTTCCTGTGGGTAATCCAGTATCTGGCATGCACTGTGGAGCTCTCCCCTCCATCCAGATTCATCGGTGCTTCATTTCATTTTTTAAAAAAAACTTTGATGTGGATTAGTGGACCCCCCTCAAACCCTAAATGCTAGGATTTTAAGTTTAAAAAGTGCACAGAAATAGACTTATGGGACCTCGTTTCCTTGGCTCTCTCTCTAACTGGCAGCTGCTTTTGTGATTGGCTGACTCTCAGTGCTTCTGTGATGTGGCTGCTTCTGTGATGCAGTCCAGTCCCTGTTGCTACTCCTGGAAGTAGCAATAGAGGCAGAGGCCAAGGGAACAAGGTTGGGTAAGTAGATTTCTGGGCACTTTTACAGCTTAAAACCCTAGTGTTTAGGGTTGGAGGGGGGGTCCCCTACGCTACAGAAAACTTTTGATTTTTGGGTGGAGATGCCTTTTAAATATTCTTCCACACAACGTTGTATTGTTGGGTACATCAGCCTAACATTCTTAAAGGGTATCTCCACCAATACATTTTTTTTGCTTTTTTCCCTTTAATTGAAGAACAGGGGGTAAAGGAGCTTTGTCTTAGCTCACGTTCTTTCGAATATTTAGATAGGAGCAGGCATGGAAGACACAGAACTTACCCGCGATCGAGCTCCAGCGATGCTTAATGTGACAGGTCCCAACACGCCTTTATAATATATGTGCATGGAGATATCCCTTAATGCATCATGACTCTTTTCTGTTCCAATGTAGTTAGAGTCACAGTTTATAGTTGTATACACTTTTTATTTTTTTATTTTATTTAAAGGGCATGTCCACCCCTAAAACTAAAATTTAACCCCTTACTGGCCACATCAAGTAGTTTAAAACAATCCTTACCTTACATTCCTGCTCAAAATAGTTCCCCTGCTGTGCCCCTCCAAAGTCCAGGAAACTGCTGTGTAGGAGCAGTGTGTGACTCATGCTGTGCCTGAGACTTCCTCAACCTCATCAAGGTTGAGGCATGCTCAGTGCAGCCCTCCCTGCCTCTCAGCCAATCACGGACGCGGCTGCCGGTCCCGCCCCCTGCTTTCAATTCCATGCAAGCAGAGGGCCTGAACACTGCAGCAGGGGAGAGAGGGCAGGTAAGTAAGAATCGGGGGACTTTCTAACAATTATATTAATGCGGTTGGGGCTGGGGGAGCATGCCCTACCACATATCAAAAGTTAAATTTTGGGGTGGACATGCCCTTTAAACGGAAACAAATAGAGTTACATCTGCATGGCCTAACTCTATACGAATATTACAAAGTCAAGCGAATACCTAGAGGGTTCAGAATTGCCAACCATTGGCCGCTCCAACAAAGCCTTCTTGTAAGGATCTTACCTGCCGCGCTCCCTCGCCGTTCCGGGACTGGTGACGGCGCCAGCGCCGATGGAGCGAGTGCCTATTCGTAGACCTCGCTACCAGACTGTCAGGTTGTCAGTCTGTAGCGCTCCGCTCGTTACTTGACATTGGATCCAGCCTTGTATCCACATTGTTCCAGTCATTGCATCCAGCATTGTATCCGCCATTGTTTCAACTCCATTGTTCCAGTCATTGAATCCACATTACATCCAGCCATTGTTTCAACTCCATTGTTCCAGTCATTGTATCCAGCATTACATCCAGCCTTTGTTTCAACTCCATTGTTCCAGTCATTGTATCCAGCATTACATCCAGCCATTGTTTCAACTCCATTGTTCCAGTCATTGTATCCAGCATTATATCCGCATTACATCCAACCATTGTTCAACTCCATTGTTCCAGTCATTGTTCCACATTACATCCGCCTTGTTCCAACTCCATTGTATCCTGCATTGTATCCAGCATTGTATCCAGCCTTTGTTTCCTGCCTCCTTTTGAATCCTGCCTCTACAGTCTGAACTCCTCCTAAAGGTACAGTGACCTCGTCCCTTCGGGACTCAATTCATTACACTTCTGTAGATGGTGTGCTATTCTAAACAATGTTCCCTAGACCTTATCTTGCTGTTTTTCGATGAAGTTTGCCAACAACTGGAACAGATATCTACAGAAATTACTGAAACTGAGAAATTGATCGATCAGCTGGATGATCAAGAAAAAGCCATACAACTAGATTCCTTACAGCAACAAATTGACAAGTTTGCTTGTGATCTTAAACAATATAAAAGAATAAATACCGCCGGGTCGCAAGACTACACCAGAGGTCTAGTAATAAAAGACAGACGGAGGCCGTAACGTCCATGCATCGACTATCGTGGCCTCAATAAAATCACTATCAAGAACTGCTATCTCTACCTCATCTCTGAACTCCTTTGACCAATTAAAAGGGGCTAAAGTATTCTCCAAGCTTGATCTCCGTGGATCCTATAATCTGGTTCGCTCTCCGGGAAGATGAATGGAAAACGGCCTCAATACCAGAACTGGACATTAGAATTCGTGGTGATGCCCTTTGTGTCTCTGTAATGCTCCCAGTTTTCACAGAATTTGTCAAGACATTTTTTCGAGATCTCAGTAGTAGTTTATTTGGATGACATCTTAATTCTCTCCAAAATCTTTCTTCTCATCTTTGCCATGTCGTCAAGTCTTGTCCCGACTACGAGCCAACCAACTGTACCTAAACTGGAGAAATGTCTCTTTGAATGCCCGCAAGTACCGTTTCTGGGCTATCTGGTGTTGGCTCAAGGCTTCAAGATGGATAAACAAAGTTGCTCGTGACAGCTATGGTCTCAAAAAGGCTTGTCGACTCGCTTCCCATGATTGGAGCAAGCTAGAGAGCAAAGGCAAGATCGCACAACACAAAAAAAACGAATTCACTTGGTTTTGCCAATTATTTAATAAGGTAGGCATTTATTATCAGGTTTTTCTTCCAAAAAAGCAACTTGAGCTCCTATAAAAAAATCCGAGTCACCGCTTATCCATGGAGAAGTGTAGCATACCCACAGATAAATTCGGGTACTCCGGCCAGTCTTAGAAGCCCTATCGAAAAGAAAAATACAAAATATATTTTCTTCTCCTGTACTTCTGAAAGTGGCGCTGCACGACGACCAGACCCTAGAGATCACCATTTCATCATCTTGAGGTTCTGATCTGCACTCATAATGAATCTTGGAGTCAAGTTGCCGTGGGGTCCTTGTCCCAAAGGCACATCGGAGTGGAATAAAACTCTTCGAGTCGTATATGTACGTAAATGCCATTGACGTAGTGCATTTACAGTTTATTGTTGTTTTTTAGAGGGTAACTGTTAAACCTTTTTGATTTCAGTTTGTTCTCCTTTAAAATATCACAAAGTCATAAGTACTAATGTGCATTAAATGCAAACAAGATCAGAGTCTTTGGTTAGGAAAAAGGATATTAGGAATCATCAGTTCATCACAGTAATGGCTACCTAGTCTATACCGCTGCATTTTCCAGTAGAAATCCATTCAAGTGAGCAGTTGCCAGTACTGAGATTTACATGCAAGAGAGCTGAAAATATGTAATAGAACCGCATTGTGTGGGAATAATCAACTTTAAAAAATAATATGAAATACAAAAACAGCATGTAAGCGATAGCCAGCAATAGAACCAGGAAACTAAATATTCTGCAAATAACCTGTCAGTGTTTTTATTATGGAAAAGAAAGTCTTATTTCTTTGGACGTGGAGCTCTTTCTACCACAACATACTTTTTAATTTTTAAATGTCTTATTCTAGAAAAAATGATCAACAAGAACTTTCAGGGTGATCTTAAAGCCTGTGAACATTTTAATAAGATTTAATGGTGAACTGCCAACACAACTTACTGACATAGTCAATGTCAGAGAATGGGAGTCAGTGACTCACTGGGGAGGAGCCAGATAGACAGTCGTGAAGTTAGGTACAACACCACGTTTGGGGGGGGAAAAAGGGGTGTTTCCTCCTGACCAACCGTTTGAGACTTTCGACTGTTGGCCAGGAGGAAAACTGTCCTTCGCAGTCAAAAGCACACGTCAACAGTTACCACCGCAACCGATCGTGCGGAACAATAGATGACCACGCATTGGTCCCATGGATTTCCGTCCGACCTTGTCCACTCGTGCTTTTCGTCCACATATCCTTTCGGATGAGGAACGGCCAGCGATCAGTCGGAGCCCCCCCCCATATCTAGTCCGGGAGGGCGGGAGCGGTACTCTCAACATGTCTTCCTGCTCTCTTCCCCGCGTCCCGTTTGCCGGGTTACTCTTCCCGCCCCTCCTCTTCCCGCCCGACCGCTAACACTGAAATTTCGGTCAGCCGATATTGTATTAGTGTGTACCTAGCTTTAATCGCCTATTCCATATGATTTACACCCAGATGAATTTAACCTATCTGTAACTTTAACAGGCAGTTAAAGTAAGTAATATATCACTTTTTTTTTTTTTTTACTCCTTGTAAACAAGGTAGTAGAATTGTTTAAGTCAACTAAAGCACTGGGTTTACCTTTTAAAAAAATAAATCTCCGTGGCGTGAAGTTTAAACTGCACTTTACGGTAGGGTGGGGCTGGTAAGAGACAAAAGAAAGGCATTTTTTTTCTCTCTGATTGGTATGGGGTGTAGTAGCTAATGGTGAAATTGGCTAGGCTGTTGGAGCTTTGGTTTGAACCTATATAAGTCAGTTCAATTGAGCAGCATTTGCTTGAGACAATTTTCTTTCAAAGGGATTTTCTGTTTTAAAGGGGTTGTCGTGTAGTTAAGGGGTGGTGCGTTAAGAACAAAACATTTATTAACGTGGTTTGCAGCAGTAAATGTACAAACCTAGCACTATAATTTCTAGGAGGTGCCTGTGTACTAACTTAATCATGGTGTTTTTTTTTTTTTACTACTTACTACTTGAATAAGGTAGTAGGAATGTGTTTAAGTAAATAGAAAGCACTGGGTTACTAAATAACAATACTTGTGTTTTAAACTGCACTGTTACCCTGTAGGTGGGGGCTGGTCAGAGACAAAAGAAGGCATTTTTTTTCTCTCTGATTGATGGGGTGAAGCTAATTGGTTTAAATTGGCTAAGGGCTGGTTGGATCTTTGGTTTTGAACCTTTATTAAGTCTTGAGCGATTAGCTTGACGTGATTTTCTGTCAAAGGGATTTCTGTTCTTAAATGGTTTGTCTGTATTTAAGGGGTGTTGTTAAGAAACCAAAAGCATTTGACATGAAAGGGTTAAACAACACTATCTCTGCTGTTTCTTCTGGGTGTGCATAGCTGCTCTCTCTTGTGTTGTTTGCTGTGCGGGTATTGCTGTTTAGTATGGACAGGTTTATTAGGCCACAAAGTCATCTGACCGCATGTATAGGATCTTGGAGGCAAGCCGCCCCAAGGGACCCTAGTTATGTGTTCAGATGTGAGTGGGTTTGCCCATTGGAATCTGAGGTAAGAATCTAAAGGGGAGAACTTGTCCAGCATTGCATTGCAGGGGGCCAGTAAACTGGAGGTGGAAATGGGCAGGAACAGGTTGGTAAGGAAGCTAGATTTGTAAAGGTTACCATGGAAAGTAGGGACGGAAGATTAGTGACGCTTCTTCCAGACTGGTTGAACCCACAACAGATTTGCCATTTTTAGGCGAAGATGTGGAGGATATGTGCGCGAAGCAGCATGTATGGAGCGGCCTTTCCTTGAGCACCCAGGATGGCCATCTCCAATACAAGGGAGGGTCAGAACGTGGGCGGCTGGAAGGGATAGGCAGGTGGGTATAGTGGTAGGGACTCCATTAAAGAAGGTAATAGGGTAATCTGCCTGCCAAACCCTGTATGCTGAACAGTGTGTGTTGCCTGGGGTGCTAGGGTTCGACATGTGGTGGACTTGTGTAGGACAAAGTTATGAGAGGGGCTTGGAGTGAACCCAGTGTCTTGGTTCACATTGGTGCCAATGGACAATGTCTAGAGTGGGGTGAGGTCCTTATAAAAAATGATTTCCGGGGAATTAGAGCCAAATTAAAAGAAAGGACCTCAGGTATGATTTCAGAAAACTAAAACCTAAAAACTGCAGCCACGTGCTACGCTAGGGACGCAACGGGAGCTCAGAAGTATAAATGCTGGCTAAGAGGGTGGGTGGAGACGGGGTTTGGGTTTTTAGAGAACTGGGCTGACTTTATGTTGGCTCAGGCTCTTTAGTAGAGAGGGATTGGACCTCAATGTTGATGGTGCAGCTACGTTCTTGGGGTAGAAGGATGGCATAGGGGGTGGTAGGAAGATTTTAAAACTAGGTATGGGGAGTAAGGGTACGTTGTACAGAGGGTAATAGAGAGTTAGGGATCAGGGGGCTATACACAAACAGAGGATGGAGAAGGGGGAGGGGGGAGCATAGAGGATAAGGAGGCATGTATGACCATGTATGGAAGTAAATCATTGATAACTAAAAGTATGTTACAAATGCAGAAGTCTGGCTGATAATAATCGCTTTAAAGGAAGGTATGATGTGATTGGTATAGCAGAATCATGGTAAATGATTCACACGACTGGAAGTAAATATTGAAGGATACTCCTATTTAGACATGACAGAGTAGTATGTTTTAGTTAAACAGGAATTGAAGCCAAATTTAAAAGAGGGAATATGATGATTGTGTTAAACAATATGGCAGAAACAATATGGGTGGGAAACTGTGTACAGGAAGCAAGAAGGTAGGTAATAAATTGTTGGAGTATGTAATAACTCCAAATCCGGGAGGAGGTGGAAATGAATCTCCATATGCAGTTGGGGAAGGCTGCTGGTATGGGGCATTTTTGGTTATGGGGGATTTAACTACCTGACATAGATTGGAGTATAAGGAAACTGCCAGCACCTCAAAAGGTATAAAGTTCTTAAATTTCCTATCTCAGCATTTTCTTTCACAGAGGGAGAAGTTCCTATAGACAGAATGCGTTGTTGGATCAGGTGATATCTAATAACCCTGAGCTCATTTTGGAGATGAAGGTAATGGGAAGCTTAGGGAATACTGACCATAATAGTGTCATTTAATATAGATTGCAAAAAACGTGCTGGGTAACAAAAATGTTTAACTTTAGAAGCTAATTTTATGCTGTTAAAGGAATCGCTCCCTGCCATAGACTAGGGGGAATTGTTTCTAGGTAAAGATCAGAGCAGATGTGGACCACTTTTAAAGGGATATTAAACTATTACATTTCTAAATCTGTACCTTTAGGGAACAAGCGTTAAAAAAATTTGGTCCACTCCTGCTCAGGTAAAAAGGGAAATGGAAAAAAAGAAAAAGGCTTTAAAATTTGAAAACAGAGGGAACAGAACAGGCTTACGGGAGTACAAATCTGTAATGAAGAGTGCAAGAAAGCAATTAAACTAGCTATAATAGAAAATGAAATTATGGATTGCCGAACAAAGCAAGTCCAACCCCCCCAAAATGTTTTTTAAGTATATAATGGTAAAAAGATGAGGACTGAGAACGTGGGACCATTAAATAATGAGGCTGAGATGGTTTGTAGAGGAGTGCCAAAAAGACTAATCGCTAAAACCGTTTTTTTACATCGGTTTTACTGTTGAGAATCCTTGTCCTTACAGCAGGGATTGTAATAATATGCAGGGTAGAAATGAAGAGTATTCCATTGGCTAACAGAGGATATGGTACGGAAACGATTAGACAAAGTTAAATCATAAAACCCCAGGACCAGATGGATTGCATCCTCGGATTTAAAAAGCTTAGTTCAGTTCTATCTAGACACTGTTTCTGCATCTTTTCAGATTTTGTCTGGGATGTGCCGCTAAATTGGAAAAAGCAATGTAATACCAATATTCAAAAAAAGGTAGTCGTTCAAGCCTGGTAACTAACTATAGACCTGTAGCCTACATCAGTGGAGGAGGCTCTGGAAACTTTGTTACGGATCATATCCTTGACTTTGTCTCCAGAGCTCATCTATTAGTAGTTGTCAGCATGGATTTATGAGAAATAGATCATACCAGACAAATTTAATTGTTTTTATGGAGAGCTAGTAAGAAGTTAGATTCAGGCACAGCAGTGGATGTGGTATACTTGGATTTTGCGAAAGCTTTTGATACTGTGCCACATAGGCGACTAATGTATAAACTGAGGACTGTTGGCCTTGAAGAAAACATTGTTCATGGATAGAGAACTGGTTATTGGGTCGCAAACAGAGAGTGGTGGTTAATGGAGCTACAATCTAAGTTCTAAGCGGAGTGCCTCAGGGTTCTGTACTGGGGCCGTTCTTTTAATCTGTTTATTAATGACTTAGAAGGGGGCTGAGAGCAAGGTCTCAGTGTTTGCTGATGACACTAAACTATGCAGAGCTTTGGAAACTTCAAATGATGTGCATGTGCTGCAAGAGCAGACATAGATAGATTATCAAAATGGGCAGCAGAATGGCAGATGAGATTCAATGTTGATAATGTAAGGTGATGCATTTGGATTTTAATCATCACGTGCCACCTACACCATAAATACTCTGTGTTAAGTGCATCTGTAATGGAAAAAATATTTGGGGGTTCTGGTAGATAACAGACTTAGCTATAGCAAACAGTGCCAGGTAGCAACGGCTAGAGTAGCAAGATATTGTCTTGTTAAAGAGGGTAATAGATTCAAGAGAGAAAAATATTATTCTCCCTCTTTACAAGGCACCGGTAAGGCCTTATTTGGAATATGCGTGCAGTTTTGGAATCCCATATACAAAAGGGACATCTTGGAAATTGAAGCAGTTCAGAGAAGGGCAAACAAAATTAATAAGGGGAATGGAGGGGCTTGTAATGTACTGTACATCTTAAATAGTACTCCTCCAGCTTACCTTTGGATAGGAGAATTAGTCAATAAGTCTTCCCAGCGAGTTCACAATGATAAGTTGTCTTTACTGTTGTATTTACTACCTATACATAGTTTTCCATTTGCTGTTATTAGTTTTAATTTCTTTCATGTTTATTATATGACACTGTGTGTTATTTAAGGATAAGTGCACTGTAAAATCAAGTTATGTTCATTTGGAAGCTGCAGTTTAAAAATACCGTTGACATATTTTTTTTTACCTATGCCCCTTCAGAGCCTAGCTTTGTGCCTTGAAAGTTGCTGACATCTTGTTACTGGTTGCTGAATGTAAGCTCCGCCCTCTGAGATTTCTCCTGCTTGAGCCTCAAACAGTCATGCCTGTGAGTTCCGTGCACTCTCCTGCTTGAGCCTTAAACAGTAATGCTGTGAGTTCGTGCACTCTCTGCTTGAGCCTCCGTTCAAGCATTACTTGTTTGAGGCTCAAGCAGGAGAAGCAGAGGAAATCTTAGGGCGGAGCTTAACATTATTCAGCAAACCAGTAACAGATGTCAGCAACTTTCAAGGCACAAAAGTAGGCTCTGGAGGGCATAGGTAAAAAAAAAAATGGCAAAGGTATTTTTAAAACTGCAGCTTCCAAATAACAGAACTTGATTTTATAGTACTTATCTTTAATGTTTTTGCAAATCCATGCAGCACAGTGGCTCAGTGGTTAGCACTGATGCCTTGCCGCGCTGAAGTCCTGAGTTCAATTCCACCCTTGGACACATCTGCAAAGATGTTCTCCCCGTGCTTAGTGGGTTTCCTGGGCACTCCAGTTTCCCCCACAATCATAAAGACTTACTGATAGGTTGTATGTGCAAATAAAGTGTTTAGATTGTAAGTTTCTCGGGGCAGGGCCTGATGTAAATGTATACATGTAATTGTAAAGTGCCATGGAAATTGCTGGTGCTATATAAATCCTTAATATATGCACAATTATAAAGAAGAAGGTACAATGTCCAATTTCTATGCATTGCACATCTATTTATTTATTATTACGTACACATGTATTTACACTCTATCAGGTCATTTACCCAGGACGCATCGTCTGGGCAATGCTGGTTTGCGATTCAATATCGCGATTGTAAATGTGGGTCAATCCCGGTAAGGGATTTCACACTGGGTTTTATTAAAGTCATCGCCTAAAAAACTAGCGCAAACAGGATATTGTGCATCGCGAGTATCGATGCGAGGGTGATTTGTTGTGTAATCCGCGCATCGAGCTAATATGGAATTAAAGACAACGCTAACCATTTGCCACCGGTTAGCCGACTTTACTCCATATATATGTTTGCATAGTGAGTCTCGGTAAATCAGCCCTCTATGTGTTTGGGTATTACATGATAAATGGAATTAAATGTTTAGAATTCATTTGTTAGTTCTTTCATCTTTATGACATGCAAGATTCCGGAATAGATTTTCTGTTAAAAGCTATCATTGCAAATCCCATTCTTTTGTGTACTATGATATAACAGTTATTAGTGTCCATCAGCTCTGACAGTGACCAATGATGTAGCTGTGAATCCTTGGAAATACTTCCATGTGATTCAGAACAGATCAATCAACAATCGTGTAGTGGGCTGCAAACAAAAAGTAGTACTTCTACATGGTAGACTGGACATTACCATTGACTAATCAACAAATCTGTCTAACAGTGTCACTCAGCAGTAGACAGTAATCGGCAGCAATATGACTGCTCCTTGGTTTAATCACAAACATTAAGTCTTTCTCAATGATCTACAAGTATGAATCTGGCAACTACAACCCTTGGAACAGAATTTACTAATTTAGAAGCCCTGGTTTAGACATGCCTGCCATGAGTAATAATAAAGATAAGGAAAATGCATTTTTCACAAAGTCAGTAGTATTGCATTATATTTTTTTCTTTTCAGAAAAATACACGTCATTTTAGTTATTTGATCCATTCCTCTGCCCTGAAGAACTTCCAATCTATATCTCACACCAACACTCAACCCATCAGTATTTATGATTGTGGGGGGAACTGGAGTACCCAGAGGAACCCACAGAGTCTAACAAATAATTCTATCTGCATTCATATATATTTATATATTATATATATATATATATATATATATTATATATTATATACAACACACACCCCAGCACAAGATAACTACAAAGACAGCATATGTATTGTGTGATTCTATCACTATTTAATCAAAATCACCATAAGAAATAAAACTATACTAAGTATACTGCTACGTACTCAGGGCTGCCATCGAATTTCAGGGCCCCATACTAGGTCAATACTGGGCCCAGCTGCCCACCCCACCATAGTAATTTACCCCCTCCCCACACATAATACCTGCCAGGCCGCCACCACAAGTCTCCTGTTGAAAAAACCTTTGGCCAAAAGATTGTAAGCCTGCTACCACGTCAAGGGTAGACTCTTTCAGCATGGCCCTGATTCATGAACATGACACTGGATAAGGCCTACCTGTCCCTCACCCCCCCCCCCCCACAAATGGCAAATGAAATGACACACATGGAGATGGATGTATTAAAAAAAATGCATATAGATGGGGTAATGATGCATGGATCGATGGATGGACAAAATACCACCCCAGGCCAAACCCCTCAATGATTGCCCATTTGCCCCTTCCAAGTTTCACCATGTGTGAACAACAAACACAGAGATTGGAACACAGTCACCAGTCCCACAAGAGACCCCCCCTACCCCTTTACAGCACCAAGGCCCAAGCACAAGCAGTCAGGCAAGCAAAGTTGGCAAAAGTAAAATCATCAATTTATATATCAATAATCTACATACAATTTGTGGATGCCAGGCAGGGCAGTCACTGTGCAGGTGCGGTCTCACTGTCACAGGTCTGACTCTGTGATGATGACATGAGTCTGCTGTTGTCTGGACTGGACTGTCTGTGCTCTGCTGATCTGCTCTGTCACTTTGCCCGCTCACTCAGGGTTTCAGGCAGGCAGCTCCTCCTTCCTCCACCTCCCCTTGTCCTCCTGAATAAAAGGAGGAGGAGCCGAGGAGGTCTTCAGTTCCAGTAAGTTGTGCACTGCGCGGACGGCCTATAGATTGACGTCACGGCGCGGGCGCGGGCGTGCGTAACGACGTAAGTGACGTCATTCATTCACCATACCGGTAGTTGTTGGGGCCCGAGTCCCGCGACTCTTGTAAGTTAGTTCCGCGTAACCGTGTGTCACGTTGCGTCATTCTCCCCAGGCCCCACATGTGTCTCCCTCTCCGGCCCCAGAAGCCTCTCGGGCCCGGTACAAAAGTATCAGCTGTACCCCTGATGGCGGCCCACAGTACTTACTACTGAATTACAAAACAAAGGTAATACAATTAATAAGTATACTTACTTTACTTGATACCCCTATGTTGAATGGAAAACACCTAGGATTTCTACAGGGTCTCCATGTAGCAACTAAAAGGAAGTGAATTAGGACACTAAAAGGAAGTGGAATTTTCTAACATCCAATGAGGTTTCTGATCTTTCACTGTTAGCAAATCAAAAACTTATCTTGCCACTGTACATGACAAGACAGGAAGTGTAAGGAATTTCCTGTATTACACCCAATTATGTGCTGTTTTAAAACATGTGACAGTCTTAGCCAATTAGAAAACCTCTTCAGACTCTCAAATTTACTCCCCCCACCCTCTATAAGAAGAATGAGACAATCCAGTTTCTGTTTGCTAGACAGGAAGTGGACATGAAGAAGAGACTTACTGCTAACAGAGCATGCTGGGATTTGTAGTTTTCAAACTGTGCATATTCAAACCCTTGGGTAGGAATCATTAAGCATGGGCTTTTAATGTCTGTAAGTCAGTAAAGGGTCTTTATTCCAGTTATGTATGAAAAATAAAATGTGTCAGCCAGGGAATGCTGGGAGTTGTCGTTTTTAAACATGTGAAAAGTTCAACACCTATGCTTTAAATCATTACACTTTTTTGCATCTTGATACATTCATTAGCCAATGGAATAAAGTAAAACTTGCTGCCAACAGGAATGCTGGGAGATGTAGTTTTTAAGTAGGCTCTCTCTGGCCCTACAGCTTAACAGAGACAGACAGACACCGAACACTTGCTGTCTGTGCACTTTGTGTTGGTATCACTAAGAACATGACATCGAGCGAGAGAGAAATCCTCAGAATTAAGCCTCATGGTTTTGGAGCTATTTTTTATTTAATGTATTTCCACCTGTGCCTCCTTTCTTATTTAAGTAGTGTTAAAAGGGACACTATACTCATGCAGTAACTCATGCACCTCTCTGGGACCTCCCAGTCTACACTTTACATGTAAGAAAATGGGAGGAGTCAGTAAATCACTGTGGGAGGAGCCACAGAGAAGCCAATTAAACGATATTACAGAGATTTTCGGTATTACAGTATCAATACCAGCTTTGCGTCTGTGGGTAAATTTTGACAGTTATTTAACCTTGCACAATTTTAATGGCACCTCTTACCTGGCGTTATATAGTCACGCTTAAAATGCCTCAAATGCCAATAATAAAATGTTTGCACTGCAGCTGTAAGCAAGGAGTTAAAGTCGTGCTAACCATATTGAATTGGTTAGCGTAACTTTAATTCTTTTTTTTTTTTTTTACTGCTGCAGCTCTGGGAAAATGAACCCAACAAAGGATTGAGGAGGAGTCAATTATGAAAGGGAGTGGGTAAAAACAGTACTGGAATGAAGGCATACAGCAGCATTCACACTTCGAATAAGTTTTAGTTCTAGATTAAGATGATGCCCTTCAATCTGACCTAACTATCTGTGGAGGGCAAAGCATGTAATCACTATAAGGCAGCGCTTAAAGGGGGAATTTCCAACTATGCAATACACACTTACCTGTCACCATTACAGCAAAAGTGCACACAGCAGAAGTTTTAATCATAATACGAATTTGAATGACAGCTCAAATGTAAGATTCCTAAGTAAGATTAAAAAAAATTGAACACTTGAAAAGATTGACAGTTGAGAGGAAGTATCATACAAGATACTCAATTCCAGCACTGTCCCTTCAGACAATTTTTTTGCGATGGTGCAACTCAGAGGGCTTCACCTCACTTCTCATCAACATCCATATGTATTTAGACAGCACACGTCTTCAGCAAAGTGTATGGTATCTTTATTTGTCCCACATGGGTAAAGATTCAGGTCTAATTAGCTCTCGGTGGCTATACACATACAAACATGATACAATGTTTCGGGTCAGATGACCCTTTATTAAGTACAACCATAATATTTTTGTCTACAATTTATTACATTTGCTATACAGCACCATCTGCTGGTCAATCTTAAAAACACATTTAAAAACATATATACACCTATTCAAGAGTAAGTCTGAGAGCTGATTAGGCCTAATGCCGTTTTTACCCATGTGGGACAAAATAAAATACAGGTAGAGAAATTGCTGGTCATAACTACAAGCCACTAAAAGCAGTACATATTTAAATTATATTATCTTATATTGTTATATAAATGACTAAATTGTAATTAACTGTAAACATACAAGTCATAATCCTTTCAACCACAAATAATTCAAACCCAGGAAACCTTGCTCTGTTTTAACTTGTTCAGTGGCTGAACTGGGAGGCTGACTTAATAATGACTTACAAGTTCATCATAATAAATTGTAGAACATTCTGGTTTATTTTATGTTTATCTGTAGTTAATTATCATCATCCTTGATCACCATACATCCAGAAATATATATATATTATTATATCCACAGTACAGGTAAATACAGGTATATTATTCTCACAGGTGTTTAAAACTAAGGATAAATTCTTCTATGGATGCAAGGTATTTCCAGGTAAGTACATGTTTTTTATCAAGTGAGTGACAGGTCTAAATATATAAATGAACAGAATAAAAGTAATTTAAATAATGAATTTCCTAAAATTAATGATGTAATTATGCAATGCTGATTTTTTTTTTTGCATGTATAATGCAATGGAGGAACAGATTGGATATGCTCATTTTAATATGATATGTCAATTATACTGCCAAGAGATTTCACTGTAACTAAAACTTTTTCAGTTTAATTGTTACTAAGAAACTGTGCAGACTCCTTATTCTGTTTTCCCAAAAGGAACTTTCTGAATGGGGAAAAATCAAGAAATTGAAGTGATAGGTTTGGTAGTGCTAAAATAAGAAGAGAAAATTGTCCAGGCGCTGGTAATTTTAGCCATATTGCCTATTGTACTGTAGCTTAATTGGTGGCCTGCAAAAACTTGGAGTTTCTTAACACAACAAGTGAACAGCTGAGGGAAAATGATTCATGATATCCATTACGCTATTGAGCGGGACAGCTGTTAAGCTGTTCCTTATTATTGGACTAAGTGCTTAAATTGCTGTATATGTTAATGGGAAATGTTACAGTGAAAGAAAGAAGTATATTAATCTGAAAATGTACATGAAACAGACTTGGAATATATGGTTTTGATTTATTCAAATAGGAAATAAAGGACAGAACAGAAATCCAATATAGTTTAAACTTATCCAAGTTCTGAAAATTCTTAAATAATTAGCATTTGTGCAGACACTGCCAAAAAAAATCTATAGCAGCAAATATTTTGCAGATTTCTGAGGGGCAGAAAAAAAAATACATGCATCAAAACAAGTCATATTAACATTTGTTTTTAGCCTCAACATAGCTTGAGCTGTTTCCTAACATACTAGTGGTATTAATAATACTATATTATTTTCAGTTTGTGTGCAGACATTTTAAATGCTGAATGATGTTTAAAGGACAATTATACTCACCTCCCCCTCATTCCTTTCCTCCCACTCCTGCAAAGTACCGGTTGAGGACTCTAACACGCTAAGTCCTCACCCACGGGTACTTTACAAAAGTCCTGCACTACTTACTTGTAATCTCCCTCGTCGCTCTGGTTCAGATCCTTCCCACTGGCACTTTGGAGTGACAGGTCGCGAGGCAGCCAATGGGAAGATGGCGCTCTGCAAGGAGGCGTGTCTTCCCATTGGCTGCCTCCCGACCTAAAACACTTGTGTTTAAACATCTTGTTTAAGAACCTGGCCAGTGGGAAAATGCCCTTCTTCGATTAAAGATTCTAGTGTTTAAGGTCCTCAACCTTAAGGTTTGTACACACGCTCAATATGCGCATGACCCGCGACCCCCGACGCTGATGGCTACACACTAACAATGGCCGTTACGGCCGAGAATCGGCTGTGTGATGGCGTTCGTCAGGGGTTGTTCGTCGATTTGTCTGGAGGATCAGCGAACGACCCAGACCGAATGCATACACACAGACGTTCTCGGGCGAAATGGCTGTGCGTTGTGTGTAGCCATCAGCGCCGGGGGGTCACAGGTCGGGACGCCATCGTACATGTACTTTCATTTGAGTTGGTGGGTGGTGGAAAAGGACTTAAATTGTTCTGTAACTCTGATAAATGTGTTTATGCAAAACAGTCCTGTGTTATCTTTGGACCTAGTCAAGTTTCTAGTCAAGACTAAGGATAAGCAAATGTAATAATTTTTGTGTATACTCATCTGGACTAGTAGAAAAGTACAACTTTATACAAGGTACAGTCTGCGATCTATGTGTTTCTCCCATATTGGATCAGGCCTTGTGAGTATAAGAAGTCCTCATCTCTTTATATATATATATATATATATATATATATATATATATATATATATATGTGATTATCATTAAAGGAACAATAGTATAATGCGCCCGGGAAACAGTGCAACACTACCTCACTGGCGCCTCTTCTCAGCTGTCAGACGTGCTGTCCCAGCTGATCACCAATACAAAAGCTAGGCATGCGTTTGGAAACAGCATGTCTGACAGCTTGGATCCGCGAGTGGAGCGCCAGTAGGGTAAGTGTTGCACTGTACCCTGGGCATTACATATTTACAGAAGGTAAAAATAAGCACTCTCACCTTCTGTGGATAATAGAAACAAATTTCAATACTTAAAAAAATACAGTTTGTGTCCCTTTAATTAGTTATTAATTTGTTGTTATTAATTTTCATTTTATCCAAATTCAGTATTTTGTAACATGTAGCTTAATAAATAGTACCCCATATAGACTGACTAGAGCTAATTCTTCCAAGCAAAGAACTAATGCATGATACATACTTTAAATACCTATACCTAAATATTATGGTGTCATTATGGACATTTTTTAACATAGACACATTACTGATGTTAAACTATGACAACAGATGCAGCCACAGTATTATATAATTAGAAATGAAGTTCAATAATAATTAGATTATAAAAATGAAAGTTCTCTCCGACCATGTGATTAGGTACCAACACACAACAGGGTTATTCAATAAAAGTTTCTTATCGTTTAAAATGGTGCTAAATTTTTCCCCAGCCAATCAGAACTTATTTAACATTTGAAAGCTAACATTCGATTGGTTGGGGCCAAATTAGCACATTTTAAACGATAAGAACTTTTATAATAAACCCTGCTAGAGTTGGTAGAATTACCACATATGTACTACCTAATGCCATATTTAATAAGACTTTATAAAACTGATTTGCCATACTGTGGTGTCATGATGTAGAATAAACTATCCATGTCACTTGAGCCCCTATATAACCAGACATTTTCTGATAGTTAAAACTGATTATTGAATGCCTTTATTGATGAAATAAGACGTGTTTTACAATAGTTTCCAGAAAAAAAATAGAGATTAAAAAAATATATATATACTAGCAAAAGTGTGCCCGTTGTGCACAGTGGGTTTTTTATGTGTTTTTTTTTAGTTTTTATCTGCTGAGTGTTAGTTACATATATGATTAAAATATATGTGTAAGCTACCCACCACTTACAAGGCCTCCATATTAGGGTAGTCCTATCTAAGAATGACATTTTAAGTAATAATGCTGTTATTTTTGTAGTGTAAAAAAAAAAGCCTGAAAACCAGGCTCCCAGGCCCCGCCGCGAGTGTTGGGAGGCTCCGCGGGGCTTCCCCGGCACTTGAGCCATTCCGGTAGTTCGTCTTCCAGGAGAGAGAGATAGACCAGGTGCTGTCAGTTGTATACATACAATACTGTACACCCATTAACTCCCTCCTCCAGCTAATCCCCAGGGCTCTCAAGCAGGAACAGGCAGCGTCTCAATACCTAGCACAGCAGGGATTGCCCACCATTTCATAGGCAATGCCTTCTCTCCCAGTTAACGGAACACTATTGGCTTTTACCTGGATTCGGACCAATGTGTGGAAGGGCTTTGTTAGATGCTGTAGTTTACACACATGCGGCAGTAGGAGGATCCGGTGCTTGTTTAATATGGGGTATTCCTATTGGCTGCTAGAATACAGTGGGCCACTATTACAGTAATGTGACAATTTATAATGATAGTACTAACCTGGAAGCTGATCATTGTGGAGCTAAACTAATTCATGTTATACCTTTTACATTACAATATACACTGTAACCATGTATAATATTATTTTAGCCTACCCCCACCTACATAGTACAGTCTAAAAACTCAATGCAATCTCCACAAAATGGAAAATAATTTTATATAAAGGAAGGATATATTCTCTAAACATCACAAAGTTGCCAGGAGTTCTATTTTCCTGCAGTGACTTTGCCTCTTTGTTTGATGGTATTATCTAAAATGTATTTTATTCTAAACAAATTAAAAATGATTTGTTGGCCAGGAATAATAAATTAATTGGATTTTAATGTAAACAGCGGTAGATAAGACAAGCGAAGAGTTCTTTATGTTCCAATGCATCTTTGAAAAGTAGAATTTAACAACAAAAACAGACTTTTGTTTGGATATCATGTGACTTTTAAGAATTTAACATAGTGTTTTTATTATTCCTGTTTGTCCTAGTTCTTTAGCAAATACACAGGCACATAAGCCTCCTCAGCTTTGGTTTTACACCAGCTGTGATTAATGTAAGCAGAAAGTAAAGGCAATTGTGACGTGAAAGTCAACTTAAGCTGCTTAACCCCAACAAGAAATGGCTTTGTAAGTACATAAAATGTGCATGCAGGCACAGCCTTCAGACATTGTAATTTTGACATGTATTTTTCTTTTCCTCTTATATATACATGAGTTACTTCCATCTTTTTCTTTTTCATTTCTTTTGAAGATTTCCATGCCAGTCTGCATTATCCTCCAGAATGTTTTGTTGATATCAGCTATGTAAAAATGGCTTACTCTAAAGTCCACTTCCATTAGGAAATACAAAACACATACCGTATATACTCGAGTATAAACCGACCCGAGTATAAACCGATGCACCCAATTTCACCTAAAAAAACTAATAAAAGTGGTTGACTTGAGTATAAACCGAGGGTAGAAAATGTACTAACCACTACTGCCTTCTGATTCTGTTTTGAGGCTTTAGTTGCCCTTTAAATGGACAGCAGAATTCCCATACAGTAATAGACATTACTGTATGAGAATTCTGCTGTTCATTTAAAAGACAACTACATTCTTCTTCCTTGGCATTCAAGATGTTTGAAAACTACAACTCCCAGCATGCTTTATTAGCTGGGAGTTGTAGTTTCCAATCACCTGCACCCTCACCCTCCCACCCAGTTCAGTGTGTACCTGTGGGCTCTCCTCTTTCTCCATCCAGTAACTTGGGGCTTCCTGTTGGGACTTGTGCCTGTTGTGCAGCCTGCGTGCCAGCATTGAAGATCATTCGGTAGGTACGGTAAGCATTCCGGCAGCCGCGCACTCATTCCCTGTACTGGCGCGCCGACTGACGTCACTAATTGGCGCCGGGCTTAGCGCCGGGCAGTGACATCAGCCAGTGCGTCAGTACAGGGAATGAGCGTGCAGCTGCCGGAGTGGTAAAGTAAGTAGTGACTCGAGTATAAATCAACTTCAAGTTTTCAGGCTGATTTTACAGCCATTGTACTTCTTGTAACCGCTGCTATGCCCTCATCTTACAAATTGTAATCTTCCAAAAATGCCCTACAGTATTCCAAACTTCCATACTACAACAAATCATTAATTTTTAATAACTTTGTCCGTCAGGCTCTCCCTGAATTGACACTCTAAGTGCATCCTGACAAAAGCTAAGAAGCTGAAAGGGAAACATTTCCTTCCTTTTAGTAGTGATGTCATCAGCACCCTCTGCACTGTGCTTTTTTCTGGTGTGCAAGCCTGTGCATTCCAGGCCTACTGCTAACAGAGAAGTAGTCCTGCTGATTGACTTTATACTACACCATCTAATGACCTGCACACTGAGGAGGGTGGAAGGCTTACAAATGAAGAACCCTATAACATGTAATCAGTCATAAATGTAGGAGAAACCAAAGTACACTAACTTGTTTGCATCAATGTGCTGTAATGCAGGATAGCAAAAATTACCACAAAAAGATGTTAAAAAGGGATTAATATATATGTACCTACATACTCATATATTATAGTCTTTTCTTTTTTTTCTCTCCTAATTTTAATAGATAAAAAAAGGATTGCAAGGAATATATTATCACAAATACATAAATGCTTGTGTTTAGATTATTTAAGGAATACAGGAGAAGTAAAGGCAAAATATAATATTTTACAAAAAGATATGGCAGCAATTTAGCCCCTTACATTTCTGATTTAATCATGTGCATTTGCATGTAAATTGCTTGTAAGGCTGGGTGCACACCAGCCGAGTTTTAGTCCTGACCGATAGTTCACTACTAGCAAGTGCTCAGTCGGGACAATAGTGGCCGTGGCTGACAGTGTGTGCGACCAATCGCGACCGCATGATAGGCTGTGATTAACCGACAGTCCTGATCACCTGTTTGTCAAATACGGACAAACAGACGATCGAAATTGGTCACGGCCGGCCTCCCCAAACCATCAAATATTTCCGGCCTAAGTGAGAGTCTTGGTATGTGACATTGGACCAATAATCAATTTCTTACCTTTAGCCAATGAAAATGCATAAGTATTTTTAGAATTACAAAACTTGCATAAGCATTAAACTCTCTCACACCTCGTGAAGGTTCTCATTCATCCAGGTCATGGTATATCTGTTGTATTCAATTAGATCAACTGGACTTGAAATGTAGTCTTCAAGAACTACATTTCAAGTCCAGTTGATCTAATTGAATACAACAGATATCTCTCACACCTCTTAAAACACGGGATTTTCCCATCATTAGATTGGTATACTATTTCTTTAAAATGTCTGTTCTATCCAAATCATAAATAAAACAAAGTTTTCATAGTAGTTCAAAGGGATAGTTTGCATTTAGTACAACTAGAAGACTGTAATGTTTTTTCATACACTCATAATGCTCATAATGAATGCTATATTAAGTCTTATAAATATGTAACAAACATTCTATTCAATACATAACTAATTTTGTAAACTAGGTCTATCTTTGCTTTTAGGCACTTAAAAATACTTTAAAATGCAAGCTGCTCTTGAAAAAGTTTACATCATTTTTCTAACTGTAGCTCCGATAAGTTCAACAAGGTCCATAATATAAGTGGGGAATTTTTATAGGCCTGGTTATATACAGACACAAAAGCTTAGTTATCTGTAGTATTTGGAAATGTCTATATGAACAAATCAATAAAAAGAATAAATAAATAAAAGTTGATTTCATTAAACTGCAACAAATTAGGAACCTGGTAAATTAAATCTAAGGTGAAAAAAAGACACAAAGGATTCCTTTTAACTAGTTAATCTAATTAATATGCAAATAACAGTATATTTCACATTAATGTTAAGGTGGGTACACACTGCACAAATCTTTAAAAGACGACAGACAAGATGTGCAAGATCCTGTCTGTCATTTTTCAAAGATCAGGGTACACACAGTCTCGAGCATTCTCCCTATACACAGCACATACACATAGGGAGAACGTTTAGGACTGCATGTTTCCCACGACCATGGCTGACTCCCATATACTTAAGTATAGGGAGATGCATGCGGCAAAGGGAAATTTTTTGCTTTTCTGAATGACCGTGAGGCAGACGGGAACGTTCGTCGGACTCGCCATTATTAGGAAAATGCGCTACATACAGTAACTAAAAAGCACGATACCTTCGGATCCGACAGGATCAACGCTTTATCATTACTGTGTGTACCCAGCTTTACAGTTATGTCAAAGACTAAAAGGCTGCAAAGACTAGGTTTATACATTAAGAAACATTCATAGTATCTAGTGGCACTCACAGTTCTCCAGTTGGTAATGCGTGCCAAATTACATGTCAACATTATTGTAGCCAGAGGGCCTGTTACTTTCTAGAGAATTAGTTTAAATCCAAACATGATACAGTAAAATGCAATGCATTCTATTTTGAGTTAAAACAATAGTTGAGTTAAAATGTTGTGTACATGTACACAATGGGGGGATCTCTTCATCTGATTGTGGGAGCTTTTTTGCAATTTATAATATAAAGTAAAAGAACACAATGGGTCAAACAATGTTCACAACACAACCACCAATGGGTTTTTTTAACAAATGTCCCTCACAGCTGTTCACACAACCATTTTATTGAGTTTAATCCTCCATTGAATATAAAAATCAATATAATTCGAAGAGGTAAGGAGCTCAAGATTAGAAACAGTATAGGAATCTTGATTAGGGATGTGCAGTAGGTTTGTCTCGAAACTTTGGGCAGAAGTACCAGATTTGGACCTAGAATTTCAATTGTCGAAAATGGCAAAACATTTTCACAGCTTTTTGTAATGGCCACCAAGTAAGGAGGCAGCCCCCGGACCAGACCAAGGTAGGAGTTCACTAAGCTGCTTCTTGGATGTTTAAAGGTAAACACAATGTGGTCCTAATAATTGTGGTTGTCATCTATTAGTAAAGACACCCCTGCAGTTACTGCTTCAGCCCAAGCTCTGTGAGCTTGTGCATGTTCAGTGTGATTTTCTTAGCAAGAGAGAGAGAGAAATTTTCCTATAAGATACTTTGTAAGTCCATTTTTTAAAACTAAGGGGGAGGAAAAACTGAAAGCAACTAGTAGGCTTTCTGTAAAGATGGAACTTTTGTTTTGTTGGTTTCGAACAGGGAATTATGAAGAAAGGCAAGTTGTTTTGATTAGCAGTTATATAGCTATAAGCCAGGAAAATCTGTTTTAAGTAAGAGATCTCATTTGAAAAATAAGAAAATATCATGATTGCTCTCCAATCTACAGTACGGTACATATTTGTGTGACATTAAAACAAGTTGGATTCATTAGAAAGAACAGTGTTCATAGTAAGGCTTTATGTAACATGTTATCTCTTTTGTATATAATTTTTTTCTTTTTTGTAATAAATACATATTTTGAAAATACATATTTTTTAAAAATCAAGGGACATTTATAAATTTGAATAAAACTAAACTGATATCCTAGTAGAGAAGACAGAGAAGAAGAATTATCTATGTTTATGCATGCTAACACATGCAGGGGGAAAAAAACAGGGGGAAAAACAATGCATGTGTCTATATAAACACAAATACAGACTCTTGCAGAGCTTCTAAAATGAATCAAGTGCTCCATCTAGTGTGGAAAAGCCTAAGATGTAGTTTTTCCCCCTGATTACTTTCTTGACTTATGCTTGTGAAGGTTCTCATTCATCCAGGTCATGGTATATCTGTTGTATTCAATTAGATCAACTGGACTTGAAGTTTAGTTCTTGAAGACGTTTCGCTAGTCATCCGACTGGCTTTCTCGATTCAGAATGACTTGTACAAGAATCTGTGGCAATTGTGTACCCTGGAAAATCCCAATTATCATATCACAGCCAGGTGTTAAGGGTGTGATTAGATAGTGGCTAAGAGGTGTTATAGGAACGGCCAGAGTAAGGTGTCAAAACACCAAATAATCAGAGGTTGTCTAGTGTGGCTAAGTGTTCAATAGTATCTATCCCCGCGATGTGTCCGCTCACACACCTAATAATCCAACAGGAATCACAGTAACAGCAGGGAGACGCAGGCAAATCACCATTTGCAATTCAAAGTGAATTTTATTGCTGCTTCAACACAACATGTTTCGAGTGTTCAAGCGCTCTTTATCACCGTATCCCTGTCTGCTTTAATCCGAGCAACACGCTGAGACAGCAATTGGTACATCCGAAAGACCCAATACCGAAACACAAGAAAAGCAACATCATATACGCAGTGCAGTGCAGTGAAGAATGCTCTGATTTGTATGTGGGGGAGACCAAACAACAACTGCATCAACGTATGGCCCAGCACAGAAGAGCCAATTCCTCGGGTCAGGACTCAGCCGTGTACCTGCATCTTAAGGATAAAGGACATACCTTTGAAGATTGTAATGTTAACATATTGGCAAAGGAACGTGACTGGTTCAAGAGAGGTGTTAAGGAGGCCATTTATGTGAAAATAAAGAAACCAAGCCTAAATAGAGGTGGGGGGTTCGACACCATCTGTCAGCCATGTACAATGCTGTTTTGACACCTTACTCTGGGCGTTGAGAAATTGAGAAAGCCAGTCGGATGACTAGCGAAACGTCTTCAAGAACTAAACTTCAAGTCCAGTTGATCTAATTGAATGCAACAGATATTTCTTGACTGATCTACTTCATATACAGTATCTCAAAACTGGTCATCTTGAGGTATGATGTTTAATTCCATAGAAATCAAAGGAAGCACAGATATTATTTTAAGGAGCTCAGACACATTGTTTGAAATCATTAATATTATATAATAGATATTTAAAGCAATAGTTGAGGTTTTTTACCGTGTTAGCCAAAGAGAAGAGAAGTAGAGCTGTGATACCTTTTATTGGCTAACCAGATCAAAAAAATTAAACAAGCTTTCGGGAGTCCTAAGCCCCCTTCATGAGGCTGGATGTTCATATTTAAAATACAAATAAGCAACTGTATTCCGATTTTTAATTTAGGTTTTCATCATAATGGCAGCTCGGAGTGGTTCCTACCAGAAACTAAAATGAAAATATGCTTATAATGTGCTTTTTAATAATGTTGACCTGGTTAAGTTTGTAATTAATTGGTAAAATTGTGCCAATTCCTGTTATGTATTTGTTTATATTTCTACTTTATATTATCTTACCCCATTATTACCAAAGCAAACAATTCCATTAGTTATTATAGAGGATCCTACTTTTCTTATGTGTAATAATCCTTTTCCATAAGAGTTGTCTATTGCCACATGTTACTTTAAAATCAAAATAGGGGTTGTATCCTCTTGAGAAATGTGTCTTTGTGAACCTTGTGTTGGACTGGTACAAAAATCTTAACTTCCCCCTTTCCCCCCCTACAAGTTTACTATCATGGTCAGTCTAACAATTTTTATCTGTGTGTACGTCTAAAGAGCCATATGAGGTGGGGAGCAAAAGAGACAACAGTAAAATGATCCCTTGCTATTATGATATATATATATATATATAACCGTGGGGAGCAGAAGCAATAGATCAAAAGGTGGGTGGGTAAACACGGGTGAAAAGGACAAAATAACTTGGCAAGGAGAGGCAGGGAGTCAAATATTTGAGGTGCAGCAAGAAAAAGAATATAGATGCTGTAAAAGAGGAAAAGATGAATGGATGAGATGTAAAATGTTTATATAGATATATATGTGTGTGTGTGTGTGTGTGCGTGCGTGCGTGTGTGCGTGCGTGCGTGTGTGTGTGTGTGTACATTTTTCTGCTTTTCCTCCTATGAGTGGTGGCATTTTAAGTAAGTGAAAATCACTATAAATATTAAAGGGAATCTATAGTGGGAAAATGTACATTTATTTTTCTTTCTATGTTTTCTATAATTCCCCCTAACCCCCAGAGTACCTTTATTTTCTTAAATTTCCTCCTCTGTTCCGAGATATACAAGTTGTTTGATACACCACTCTTGCTTGAGCTGTCAATCAAGTCCCCTAACAACATGTCATTGTAGTGTGTAGGCTTACACTAGTTTTACAGCAAGTCTCCCAATAACTTCTTTCTGCTCACTAAAATGCTTGGCAAATACTGGGTTAAAAACAGAAGTAAAGGGAAGGAGAAAGAAGCTTCACCAATTTATTGCCTGTCAAAGGGAGATCGGGCTACAGTGATAAGGTAGGACTCGGGTCTCTCCCAACTCACCCCACTCCTTATTTAGCAAGTATCTCCAGAACAACTTCCTCTCTACAGGCTTACATACGAGAATGTTTTTTTTTTATTTACAAAGGTTAGAGTGACGTGTAGAAGGATTAATGCACATGAGCAGCTTGGTTCACAGGCAGACTAAATGAAAGGGGGTATGATCAGAGAAGCAGGGGGAGTGAGGAACTTTGCAGTAAATCAGACTGTGTGCAAACATGAAGGAAGGTGGGAATAAGGCAGAATACACTAACCTTTTTTTTATGTCTGGATTGGAGCAATGTATACATTTCACTATAGATGCTCTTTAATGCTAAGGCCCTTATTTCCATATAGTAATACATGAAATGCCATCCAGAGTAAAGTGGCACAGACACTTTTACATGCATTTCAAAGGGCACTAATTCATCTCCACATGAAATATGAAAAAGATGCATTTTCTGGTGGTTTGTGGTGTTGCCATACTAAGGGGCATATTTATAAAGGAACGAAAATAGCGCCAAAAAATTTACCGCCGCACATCGCGGCCGCGATGTGTTGCGGTAATTTTAAGCCCCTTTGCGGCGATACTGTATAGTATCGCCGCGAAGGGACCTAAAATCCCTTCCCGACGCATCTCCTAAGGGGGCGGGGCATACGCCCACCCCGCCCACAACCCCTTCGCCGCCGCTTCCCAGCAGCCCCTCCTAACCCGTTCCCCACTCGCGGCAATCTCGGAGCGGGGGGGGCTGCTGGGAAGGGGCCGCAGCAGGTGGTCGGACCACCACCGCGCACCCCTCCCCAGCAACCCCTCCAAGCCCCCCGGCCACTCCCGGGGAGGGGAAGGGAGGGAGTCGCTGGGGAGGGGTGGAGGCCTCCTCCAGCGGGGCCCTGAGAAGGGCCTTTTGGGGCTAAGGGGGTCCGCAGCTCGAACCGGACCCCCCTCCCGGCCTTGTAAGGGCCTTGCGGCACTTATAGTGCCTTGCGGCTCTAACAAGAGCCTTGGGTTAAGGGCCAGGACCACTGCTGCGGCCCTCGGCAGCCCTCTGTCCGTTCCGGTTGCCCCGGGGAACTGGGAGCTGCTGGGAAGCGGTGGCGGGTGGTCTCCGCGGGGCGGGGTGGGCGTGTCTCGGGGGCGGGTGCGACCACCCGCCGCGAGTTGCCTGCCCATCCCCACCGCGGGAGGTGGCGAAGTAAAACAGCCGATACTAGCAGAGCGAAAACCAGTACGCCGCTTTATAATAGAAGCGGCGGTAACAGGAAAGTATCGCCGCGAAGGGTTAACGCTCGTTAACTTTCGCGGCCGTTTTCGGACATTAATGCGTTAATGTCAGCGAAAACGGCCGCGAAAAGTAACGAACCTTATAAAATATGCCCCTAAGTGTCCAGTACACTTCCATGTGGTACATACCATTTCAACTCATGGTGATGAAATCCGCATTATAAATTGGATATGCCACAAAAACTACTCTACTCTGCATTTGCTACAAAAACTGTATTTTTGACATGAAAAAAATCTAAAATTGATTCCTTCTGTGCAAATTAAATTAGTGGTTTAGTTCATTAAAAAAAATTATTCACAAACAGTGATTTTCGTGCATAAATAAATGAGTCCAAAGTACTGACCAGTTTGCAGGGCCCCTAATAGTGTCCATAATGGGTTGCCCTAGGTTGAATTAGTTGCTGAGCATGTTTGAACCATCCAACAGTCAACCAGTAGAAATTACTGTTAGGAACATTCCAAGGATGTGGTGCATACTTGGAAGAAAAAGGGATGAACACTACTGATTTTTCAAAATGCAAGCAAATATATAGAAACCTAGGTATGTTTTATATACACAACTAATTTAAATAATATTTTCTCCACTAAACTTCCCCTTTAAAAAATGTTCCTTTTAATATGCTTAAATTATTTCTCATTTGATTAAATATATTTTAAAGATGATGGACAGGCGGAAACTCATCTTTCTTACTTCCTAGCCAAGAAGCCAAAGATAAAAATGACTTGTCACAATCCACACAAACATGCACTCAATAAAACTTTTCACTGCAACAAGCAATAATTTCTTATAGGTCAGAAACTTCCTATCGTCCTTCTGTGTAATTCATAAATAAAGATTTGCCTTTTTGAAATCAATAGAAATACCTCCCCCTTTACTTCCAATATTATTCCCTTTTCTCCCTCCTGCACAAGGAGATACAAAGTAGCTGAGAATTTCTCTCACTTTTCCTGTGTGAATCTGTAAGTCAAGTCTCAACAAGCTTGGGGAGGGACAGTAATTGCAGGGTTTTTTGAACCAAGGTATTGTACACACAAGATATTTCGGCTGCAATCAAACGATTTTTCGTTCAAATTGTTGGTCTGATGGTTTTAAAAATAGGGTAGAAATAGAATAGTACCAAACCAACTATTCAAGTACCCATAAAGGCATAAAGCAAACATGTGCTCAGCCTATGAGCCCCACTTTTTGATTTCCACCAGAAATTTCTCTGAACTATGCTGCTTGGCTCCAGAGGCATACAGTACCTACCAGGGGAGCCTGGGAGCCAAGGGGGCCCCATCTTATTTTTCCTCCTACTAGAAAACCACTGTGGGTGAAGCACAGAAAGAGGCCCCATCATAGCTTTGCAGGAAGGGGCCAATGGTTCCTAGTTATGCCACTTGGCTCATTCAATTTTTCTTTCTGCTCCACACAATTAACTTGTCAGACTCTTCAATGAGTGCCCACCACACAGATGATCCAATTTAAGATTTTAATCTAATTCTATAAGAGACTCTTAAAGGGCAGGTACATCTTTTTTTCACTTACCTTATCTTTTTTAATTCTAGATAAATTGTAGATTCTGTAAGAAGGCTTCCATTTTGTTGCCAGTACAAGTCACAGCCCATATAGTCTCATAAAATCTTTTGTCCTCTAACCCCACCATTTACTGTCTCTATGCACATATTTTCTAGTCAGATGTCTCCAAACCAATATAAAAATCCATATTAAGCCATGTTACATTGTAGTTTTTTTTTCAGCCAGCGTAAATTACAGGCAGCCTACCAAGAACAATAAAAAATTAAAATTTTACTGCATTTTTTCTGCTTTCATTTTATTTTTCATCAGTGCTTTATAGGAAACAAAATGTAAATATTGTTTTGTTTGTTTTTTGAATGAAAAGCAAAAGCTTGCGTGTACACAGTTAAATCTGTGTGTCAGGGGCAGAAGATGATGTGAACATGATGCTGTAAGATGATGTGAACATAGGCGGATCTCTGTGCTGTTAGGATTGGCTTTATGCTATTAGGAGGCTAGGCTTCAGCTTGTTTTGATTTGCTGTGCACTAGAAAGCATGTGATGTACTGTGAGCACTTAAATTTTCACCAAAACAAAAAGGGGGATTATGAGAGCGGACCACTAGTACATACAGAAGACACAGCTTGTTGTATCATTGTGAATGTGCTCTGTCTATTTGGACAATGTTGTCTATTTCCTTTTTAAACTCTTTTTCCAGTCTTATTTCCTTATATTGGAAGGAGTCTAACACTGACTGGTGTTCTCATTCCAAGTGTGTCAGCAATGGGAAATTATAAAAATGTGGAGCCTTACTTAGCTGCTGTGAATAATTCATATGCATGTGCCAGTTGATATCTGTACAAAAAAGACAAACGGGATGGAAGAACGGAGGGTATTTTTTTGGATATTGTGGCAATGTATCTATTAAACAGGTGATGTTGGCACACATGCCCTTTAAATAAAGACCCTCCATACATCAAAGCTGGCTCTTAATTTCCAAGGACAGAAACAGTTCTGGAAATTAACTTCTCTCTTCTACCCCAAACGACCCAAGGGGTAGAAAGGAGGCTGGCAACCGGACTTCTGTTAAAACATCATACAGTAGGTTATTTATTAGAAGCTGTTTAAAAACACACAGTAGCAGCCGCTACAAATTGTTGCCAACAAGCAGATACATGGGAACTTCACAGGCTCTGCCCAATGCTACTGTGTGTTTTTAAACAGCTTCGAATAAATTACTTATGATGTTTTAACCGAAGTCCAGTTGCCTGACTCCTTTCTACCCCTTGGGTCATTTGTGGTATTGCATATTAAAGCCGCAGAGGAGACGGAATCAACGGAGGCCTCTGGGAGCATCGGCCTGATTTGCTGGAAACAACTCCCACCGACTCAGGTGCAGTAAGTCTGTTTGTTTGTTTATTCTGCAATTTTGTCTCTCTCTTCTACCCACCTGTCACTTCTTCCTACACCCACATTCAGGACATTGCACACACCAGTTGTCTTTAGTCTGAAATTTAATGCTCCATTTATCATTTGGTGTTAAATTATATATTCCATCATTATTATGTTTCATGCATGTTAGCATTAATTTATAGATAGAATATTCTGGGATTTCAGATATGGGATAGTAAAGCAATCGCAGTTTAATAATGCATAGTAATAAGTGAGAATGGAGACACACACAAAAGTAGGCCTGAATTGAACATTATCCAATTATATCTATATATTCATGGAAAAAGATGCAAGACCCTCATGCAAATAAAACAGTCATAAAGTTATTATGTTCACACAAGAAATGTGATTTTCTTTTAGTTGTATTTCTTTATCTTCCAGCATTCTTCACTTAAGCAGTTAGCTTTATTTCTCCCAATATGCTCATTTCATGAAATGACTTCTATTTTCTCATCAAATGCCTGTTCTGATTCAGTCAGTGCTTCCGAACATCTCTTACAACTCCTTCCACTACTGCAAGTGATTTCTTATTTTATAAGCTCTTCAAATATAGGAACAAATAGGTTTTAGCATGTGTCTTTGTGTGGTCTCCTGTGTGAGGAATAAAAATAATACTCTGGATATTCTTTCATGCTCTTGACAGTATTCCCATAATCATCACATTCTACACCCCAAAAGATTTTTACCTTAATCAACATCTATTTTATTATACGCTTCTGTTATGATATTGTTAAATACAATTTCAAATGGAATGAAAGGATCGAATATAAAATAA
Organism: Hymenochirus boettgeri; assembly: GCA_019447015.1. Lineage (NCBI taxonomy): Eukaryota > Metazoa > Chordata > Amphibia > Anura > Pipidae > Hymenochirus > Hymenochirus boettgeri. The sequence goes on along the minus strand of CM033471.1, from coordinate 120,820,488 downwards.
GAATAATAGATACAAAGCTTTGTCACACACAAAAAAAGAAAACCAATTAGTCTTGCTCACAAAAAGATGGAAGCTTAAAGGAAATAGAGAAAAATGACCACCAAGCTAGGGGGTCCCTTTTGAGCTGAGAATGGGAGAGAATGGGTTAAAAAACAATCTTCATAAATAAATAAAAAGGAGGGGTAAACATTACTGACAAATTGTGAGAAATATTGAAAAATACACAAGGCTGTAATATAAGCCATTTAACTTCAAAATTCCTAGCAACAAGGTTTTCATTGGGTTTCCCACAGTGCTCTGTTGAAATACAGTCATCTCTGTGAATTTAACCTTTATAAGTCCTTAAAAAAATAAACCTGTTTACTCTACTTTTTGCCTGGAAGATCACAAGAGGAATTTGAAGCAAGTATAGTTGAATAGCAAGAATATGCCTGAATATGACCAGAATTTGACCAGAATATGATCATGGGAATAAGCTACACACTTGCAAAAAAAATGCATAAAAAAAATAAATGATAATGCTTTTGCATAATTCAGACTAGAAAATACATATTTGTGTCTGTAGTAGTGATTATTCATTAGAATTCCAAATTATACCTTGTTACAAATATTCATGATTAAAAAGCGCTGTGTGACAATTAATTTTTAAAGAATTTTTTTTAAATTTAGAAATTCCCCAGTTAATTAGGACCTGGCCTGCTGTTTTTACCTTTAAAATTGCTAATGGGTACCTAAAAATTGATTTGATTGTGGGACTTGCACTTTATTTTGTTTGGTATAACTTAGGGAAAGGTCCCCTAACTCCAAATGAAGCTTTCATTTTAAGGTTTTTAAACAATTGCACTTGTTTGAACTGGAAAATCTTGATATTTTTTCCAGTGTTTAAAAAGGATGACATAAAATAAATAGAAAGTTTGTTTATTTAAGACTAGTTGTTTCACCTGCAACTTTATTTAATAACAACATTTAGATCTGTTTATGTAATTTTAGTTCAATTAGACTCTGACATAGTAAGGTAAACATGCTGTAAACTTAGCACCTTTTAAGTCATATTTCATTTTTTTTGGTGGGTGGAACTTATAATTGAAGAAATATTCTAGAACTAGGCAGCTGTCGGTCTCTGATATCAAGCTGAGGAAAATATATATTACTGGGAAGTACCATCTGTGCCTGTGGCTTGATGATTCCTGCCTGCTATTTTCATGAATAATAGCTATGACTAAAGCTACCCATTAGATCATTGTGATAAACAGCCATTGCTTTAGAGTTCTGCAAGTTTGGATGATGCTTTAAAATACCCACGTTACAGAAACCTTGACTACTAGTCTTACTATGTATTACTAAGGGCACTTTATCTGACAAATAATTCAGCTGCAATTATTTATATTTAAGACAATCTAAAGATATAATTAGCAAGTGTTGTATGAACTGTAAACATTTATACTTGCTTAATGCTGTTGCTTAAATTAAACACTTGAATTTCCACGGAATCAAGTTTTTAATTAGCTAAAACAACTTACTTTAAAATGCACCACTGAGCGCGATGCAGCAATCACAGAGGTATGTTTCTTTCTTTCAAATACAGCACTACACAGTCTGGCAATGTTCCCAGATTACCAAAAGCAACACCATCTGCCATTTCAGTCATGATAGATTCATCAAATGCTACAATTCTAGAATGGGGTTTATTGTACCACCAGCTGTTTTCATCCTATTTGCTCCAGTGAATACCTGGTCAGTTTGGAAAGCCAGCAAATCAATTCAAGATAATCAGGCAATATGATTACCATAACAAATCCCCACCAAAAATCCTAAAGGTATAAAATAAAAAATCCTAAAGTATATAGAAAATGGCCTCAGTTAATGCAGACACAACCATTTTCCTTTTATTGTAGACTCCTACAACTACCATACACACAAAACATGTCTGGCTCAAAATTAGTTACATGATCTCTCTACTATTGTTTCTTTCCTCTGTGGGGACAAAGATTATTCCATTTCTTACAGTACATTCTCTTCCATTCCGTTCAGCATTTCAGCATCATGCACCATTTGTCATAAAGAAGTTACGCATATAAATACAGGCTGGTAAATAAATATCGCTAGCTTTTAATTATGTTTATTGGGAGATTCATCACTGCCTTCAGGCTGTCAGGGTGGAATATATATATATATATATATATATATATATATATATATATATATATATCACAGTCAAATCTGTTAAATGTGACTTAGAGGCACATAAAAAGTTTTAACATGAGTGCAAACCATTGTGGTGTCCCACACTGACTACCACCTCATTCTGCAATCTTAATTTTCTGCACAGCAAGGGATATACTACCAATGGTTCCAGTAGTCTGCCACTGCATTTCCTAGTGACTGAATGACATCACTTGCCAAGCACTGGCCTATGCTACTGTAACTAAAGACTCTATCTTTATTTTAGGGAAGCAATGTATATGCTGTACCAAAACACATGGTTGCAATTATCTGTTGATAGCTGATGTTTATGTTTTAAACAAATATTGTCCTATTTGATGCTAATTGTTGAACTACAGGTTCCAGCATAGTCAAGTAATTTTGTTTAATACATATACGGTTGATGTTTAAATTAACATCAGAAGGACACGCTGTATATTTAGAGGGCATATCAAACACACACACACACACACCCCCACACACACACACACATAAAAATTTATACTTACCTACCCAAACCCTAAATTAGCACCATTTTAACAGTAAGAACTTTTATTGAATTTCCGTTTGTATCTTACAGTGCCAATGGCAGTGTGTTAATGTATAGACAATATTTACATATTTTGCACAGGAGGCCTCACAACACTGAACCGAACATTGCATGCATTTATATTTTCTCATCTTCATATGATCTGCTCTAAAAATAGTGATCACATGTCTGGAAAACAAAGCCCAGCACAAACAATTTTTTTAATGTTATTATGGTGTCTGTGTGATTTTTGAAATGGATGCGGTCCAAAAAGTCAGGGCATAATGAGTTTTAGAACACAGTTCTCTCAATGATATAGTTCATATGTACTCACATACTTTGAGATCTCCAAAAGATTTTTAAAAATAATTTAGGATAGAAAGGGAGTCTGGTTCCGAGTTAAACCCTGTTTGAACTGACACTTCTGAAGTTCCAATGGAACTCTCTGATTTTTGAATTGCAAAATGTTTCCCTGGATTTTCGGAAATAATAAAATATACAAGATGATTTTGAGAAATACTTGAACCCTCAATTCTGAATACGTGAACTCTCGATTCCGAATATAGGGAAAATAGCGAATATGCGTACGCTCGATTTGGAATATTTGAAAATTCTGAAAATGTTATACGGAAACTGGAAAATAGCTTGCTCATGAAGAAAGTTAGTTTTTTTAAAAATAAGTTTTGGTTATATGTACGCATTCCCTAGATCATTTCCCAGGCTCTTGACCCATTTACCCATTTACATTAATCTGAACTTTTGACACAAAACCTGACGGTTTGAACATCTCTGGGTTAGAACTGTAGAGTCACATTGAAAAATCCAACAATCTTGAATTGAATGCATTGTATCAATGTTGTTACAATCCTAATAGATTACCTTATAACCCTATTGTCTTTTGTTTATCACATTATTGTGGGTGGCCTGCAATAAATGTAATATGCAATTAATATGCAATAAAATTTTCGGAATTTACTCACAATCGTAAATGTGATATTAAATTTGCAGGGGGATATTTACCTGGAATGATTGCGGTTCTCCACCTTAGTCTATTAAGACACCAGAGATAGCAGAAAGAAAACATATTTGGAAATTTTTGTACTTTTTTTGTTTTTTGGAAACAGAACAAATAAAATAAAAATAGTAAAAAGTAAAAATCAGCTGACTATTTTGTATTGTTCCTGGTAAGCTGTCTGCAATTCATGCTATCTGGGAAAAACTGCAAAGTATCAAGCTGATTTCAAAGTCTTATCAGGGGCTCCCATTTTGGTGAGGAGACATCTGTATAATAATATGTGCATCCCCCCCCCCACCCACCACCCCCATGCACACCCCCAGCTTTAGGATAACAGCCGATTATAAGGTTATTATCAACAGTTGGGCCCAATAGGTTTAATCGCAAGGCGTAGATTAATGCTAGGGGTGGATTATATACACATACAGTGAGATGCGAAACGTTGGGAAACCTTAAATATATCATATACTGTAGGATACACACACAGTGATATTTGAGAAGTGAAATTAAGTTTCTTGGATTTACAGAAAGTGTGCAATAATTGTTTAAACAAAATTAGGCAGGTGCATAAATTTGGACACTGTTGTCATTTTATTGATTCCAAAACCTTTAGAACTAATTATTGGAACTCAAACTGGCTTGGTAAGCTCAGTGACCACTGAACTACATACACAGGTGAATCCATTATTATGAAAAAGAGTATTTAAGGGGGTCAATTGAAGGTTCCCTCCTCTTTTAATATTCTCTGAAGAGTAGCAACATGGGGGTCTCAAAACAACTCTCAAATGGCCTGAAGACAAAGATTGTTCACCATCATGGTTTAGGGGAAGGATACAGAAAGCTGTCTCAGAGATTTCCCCTGTCTGTTTCCACAGTTAGGAACATATTGAGGAAATGGAAGACCACAGGCTCAGTTCAGTGATGAATGAAGTGATAGTGCACACCAGACTTAAGTAAACTTGCGTGCTTTATTCACATTTATTCGCATTTATTCAGTTCAAGTTAAGGCTCGAAGTGGCAGACCAAGAAAAATCTTGGATAGACAGAAGTGACGAATGGTGAGAACAGTCAGAGACAACACACAGACCAGCACCAAAGACCTACAACATCATCTTGCTGCAGATGGAGTGAAGAGGAAGGATTTTCTCCGCCCACAGCACAAACAGAGCCACTTGAGGAATGCTTACGCACATTTGGACAAGACAGCTTAATTTTGGTATAAGGTGCTGTGGACTGATGAAACTAAAATGTTATTTGTGAGTTATTTGGGCATAACAAGGGGCGTTATGCATGGAAGAAAAAGAACACAGCATTCCAAGAAAAACACCTGCTACATACAGCAAAATGTGGTGGTTCCATCATGCTGTGGGGCTGTGTGGGCAGTGCAGGGACTGGGAATCTTGTCAAAGTTGGGGGACGCATGGATTCCACTCAGTATCAGCAGATTGTGAAGACCAATGTCCTGGAATCAGTGAAAAAAGCTGAAGCTGTGCCGGGGCTGGATCTTTCAACAAGACAATGACCCAAAACACTGTTAAAAATCCACTAAGATGTTCATGCAGAGGAATAAGTACAACATTCTGGAATGGCCATCTCAGTCCCCAGACCTGAATATAATTGAAAATCTGTGGTGTGAGTTAAAGAGAGCTGTCCATGCTCGGAAGCCATCAAACCTGAATGAACTAGAGATGTTTTGTAAGGAGGAATGGTCCAAAATACCTTCAAACCAGAATCCAGACTCTCATTGGAACCTACAGGAAGCATTTAGAGGCTGTCATTTCTGCAAAAGGAGAATCTACTTAATATTGATTTCATTTCTTTTTTGTGTTGCCCAAATTTATGCACCTGCCTAATTTTGTTTTAACAATTATTGCACACTTTCTGTAAATCCAATAAACTTCATTTCACTGTGTGTGTCTCCTATGATATATTTAACTGACATTTTTTATCGTAACAACCAATGATTTATACAGGAAAATCATGACGATTAACAAGTTTGCCCAAACTTTCGCACCCCACTGTACATACATATAAAGGCAAATGATACACAGTTTGATTAAGGTAAACATGGACAGTATACAGAGGGAAAAGTAGCTTTTACTTTTATAACAATTCTGCAAAAAAGCAAAAGAACAAACATTATGTTAATTTAAAGAAAGAATATGAAAATTAATCTGTAAGAACAGAGAGTCTTGGCATTATAAAGTGCATTGTCACTGTGTTCTGTATTGTTTTATTCTTTTTCTTACCAACAAACAGGAAAGGATGGCAAAATTTCTCATCATGCTTACACTTGGATATATTTACAATCAAAAGACTAATTCATATTCTAGCTAATGGAAATGAATCATCCATGTTTGGCAGATGTTATGTCATAATGCTTTACAACTGGATACTGGCAGCCATCCACACACTAGTATAAACAATTCCATGAATAAATAAAGAGACATAAATAAGATACACCTGCAGTTCTGTTGGCATATAACTGGCTATAATAAAATGCAGTATACCCATGAATTAACTGCAGAGTCTAGATGCAATTTATGTATATGGGATGTCCATTGGTTTAATGCACCAGAAAAGATTTACTGCCTAATATTTATAATTGTTTCATCCAAGATGAATGTTTATGCAAAATAAAGCATAAACACAAATACTACTGCAAGTTAACTTGATGACAACTCAAAAAAACTTGTATATATAAATATAAACATTGAAATAAACAGGAATAATGTTTTCTAAGGAGAGCTATTTTAACAAAAAAAACTAATTTTATAAAATGTACAGTATATAGTATAATATAACAGAAACGTACTCTAGCCATACATGATACACCATATATGATTGGTTCGACAATATAATTATTAAGCAACATGCCCATAAATTCATAAAAAATCTTTAATATTACATTACACATTGTATGTGCATGTTCCTTTAATTTAGATCTCCCTCAAAGGGGTGGGGGTTCAGCAAAAATACAAATGCTTTCAAGAAAATAAAAGATGTTTTTTCTCATTTCACTAACCTTATTCTGTCCATCCATCTATTTCTCTGGAAATAAAATCATCATACAATATTGTCCTAACAGAGTACATTCACAATAATACAAGTTTTGTCTCTCCTCTCCCTTTGCTGTGGCTGCTGGATGATTTATGAAATTAACCTGTGTGTTTGGTAAAAATAAAGTGTATTTCACATGCTCTCTGGTGCACAGCAGACCTATACAAGGAAGCTGAAGCCTTGCTCCCTAGAAGGTAACAGGTACAGATCATTTTAAAGCAGATCCTGCCTCTCAGACAGAGGATATAGATTTAACAGCAACATATATTTTCCTCGCACACATTTATTTGCTTTTTATACAAAAAACCAAATGTATTCTTTAAAGTTTATTTACCATCAAGCACTGAAGAAGAAAGAAAAAAAAATTCACAAGTGAGCTGTAACCTCATGAACTGTTTCTAAAAGTAGAGACTTACAGGTTAATTTATCCATGGGTACAGGGAAAATTTTCAGAGTTAAAATCACAGTAACAGATTCAACATGCTCACAATTTATTACCACGTTTGTGCTAATAGTTGCCATTAAACTCTTGCAGTGAGTAAATCAAGATTGCAAATGAAATATTAAATTTGTGTGGGACAACATTGTGGCTCTCCTCCCGAGAGAACAGGAGGAAAATCCTAGCAGAAACTTCTGCTAGGAACAGAATGAATACAAATAAACTGCAGTAAAATCAGCTGACTATTTTGTATTGTTCCTGATTGGGTGTCTGCAATTCATGCTGTCTGGAAAAAACTGCAAGATAAGATTCAAAGTGTTATCAGGGGCGTCAATTTTTGTGTGAAGACATCTGTATAAAAATATGTGCATATATATTGGATAGTGAATATTGGAGTCAGGGGACATGGTCATGCACATGCTCACAAGGCTCTTTGAAGACAAATTGGGTTGTAAATTGCACTGGCAACAACATGGATGCCTTCTTGGTTACAAAATCTACTTTTTATATTTACTTAGAGAAGCATTTTACAATGTATATGTGTTGTGGAAAGAAAAGCTTTACAATTTTAAAATTTATGATTTCTAGTATGCAGGACCCCTAATAGCATCCATAATGGTCATGTCTTTGATTTCAGTTGCTTCGTAGAGACATGTTTGTTGCACCCAACAGAAAATGAGATAAAAATGACTGTTAGGAGACAAGCATCTTTCAACTGCTGTAAAACATATAATGGCAGCTCACTACCCATCACAGCAAGGCATAGCAAAAGATTTTAACATATAAAATTATAACATATATTTATAAAAACAATTTAAATATAATGCAGGAACACAATTTATGTCTACATTCTAATAAAATGTATGTCTACAGTCTAATAAAAAAAACAAGTAAGGATGCATGCTCCATCCTCTCTCTAGTACTCTCGTTACAGTACACAGAGCAAGAGTATATCTGGTGTATTCCGTTAGATCAACTGGACTTAACACCTAGCTGTCATATGCTAATTGGGACTTTCTAGGGTACATAATTGCCACAGATTCTTGTACAAGTCATTCTGAATTGAGAAAGCCAGTCGGATGACTAGCGAAACGTCTTCAAGAACTACATTTCAAGTCCAGTTGATCTAATTGAATACAACAGATATACCATGACCTGGATGAATGAGAACCTTCACAAGCATAGAGCAATAGTGCAGATGATCCCAGAGCTTATTTTTCAAGGTGAGCTTATCAATATTGTTAAGTCACTTGCTCTCCTTCAATAAGCTCTAATTAAGAAACAAACTTCAGGGAGTCCTAGAGCTGTTAATATCAGGGAGACTCTGTGAACTTAAGGAAGGGGTGGGATGTCTGCCAGTGTTTTGGCGAAATAAAGTGCCACATTGTATATTTAATAAATTATATTACTTAACTCTGCCTGTTTGGATTAGCAGTTACCATTTTTTATGAGCACTTTACAGCACTGAGCTTTGGTAACAAACATGTGTGATGTGTCTCATCACACTCATTACAACCTGTAGTATTTGAGGCAGCAACGGGGAAAAAAATTTAAGCTCTATCGTTGGCTAATATTGTTTCAGGTTTGTTTTAAGTTCTTGAAATTTGCTTTAAATGCATGGAGCCATGTAATTCAAAGGCAATGCTGGAGGTTAAATTTGTATTATACCTTAGAATATGTTTAAACCACCATAAGAGCTAGGCCACACTGATGTACTTTTAAGCGTGATCCAGTTGATGTGACCAATGCGATGCGTGGGCGTCCCGTTAATCGGAGCTCATGCAATCGGCATTTTTTCGCAATCACATGCGGTATTTCCGAATCATCGTGCGATTGCGAGCCCATGGCAATGTGCGTAATCACGAGCGCTTCCATGCACGCGGTGCAGTGTGGCTGCTGCCTTATAGTTTGCATTATGATGGTGGTCATGACTTCTAGATATTGATTTCTAGATGATATTGATTAATTAAAGTTACTGCTATTTTGTCCATCTAGGATTTTTCACATGAGATTTGGTCCACCACCTTGTTGAATGTTTTTATACCACGCCAACAATTTAGATATACGGGGCAATGCAATACTTTCTTGGAACGCAGCTTACCTACACTTGTTCCTGCAATTTATTAACTACATTGTGACAGTTTAGGGGGAATTTCCATCCTTAAAATTAAAAACTGTTCACTTGTCAGTAACCTGCCCCCAACAGCTATATTCAGCACTTTATAAGAAATATTTTGGAAAAGGCAAAGGCCCCACAATGAGTGAAGGACACATGCCAACCCTATATTAAATCAGGAATTTACAGACACAAACTTCCTTACCTTTCCAGCTCCCATAAAACAGCAACTCTATTGTGCCTATTATAACATTCCAATTCTGTCTTTTCTTTTGCATGTGTTTAACGGTCAACTAAAATCATTTATACCGATTATTTTGCAAATCATGCACTCTGATTACACGGATCGCAGCGCAAGCAGAAAATAACACGTGAGAAATGCGCGTGTGCATTTTTCCCACGCGTCCTACTGTGGCTTCAGCCCAAGTCCTGGATATCTGCGGACTTTAAAAAAAGAAGCATTTACGGTAAGCCCCTCTATTCCATTCTTTTGAGACTGGTACACAATTTTGGTGTTAGGGTTGTGGCCATTTAGAATTCCCTTTTCTTGTATTTGTAAGCTCCTTATATTACGCTCAAAGTTTTATTTGTATCCACAAGATGGCAGCATTGCAGTGTGGGAAAAAATCAACTTACAATAAAAGTCCTAGATGAAGGAATGGCACTTACCTGCTTAAGGCTAGTTTCACAGGAGAATAAACTATAGGTGTGTATAACTCAAACCCCTGCACAGGAGCCCCTGAGATCGCCCCTCAGGAAAATGCCTAGGAGTTGCTAAAAGCAATTACAAGACAAACTGCAATAAATAAGAATGGCTACCTGTGAACTATATAATATAAAAAGTAATATAAATAGTAAAAGTAATAGTAATAAAATAATAAATATTAAAATATTATTCCAAATCACAATCAAGAAAAAGAAGCACAAATAATTTATTATTTAATCAATCGTACCTATAATCTATAGAAAAACATAGGCTGGCCAGCCTCAATAATCATAAGACATTATCAGGGAGATTCAATAAAAGTTCTTATCGTGTAAAATGGTGCTAATTTTGCCCCAACTAATCAGAACTTATTTAAGATTTGAAAGCTAAAATCTGATTGGTTGGGGCAAAATTAGCACCATTTTAAACGATAAAAACTTTTATTGAATAAGCCTGAATCTATGTATATAATCCATAAAGTATCAAGACTCTTAAAGAGGAACTGTGGTCCCCAAAAGGTGTCCTACCTTTAAAACAAGCCATCAATCTATGTGCTCCACAGCCTAAGATACACAGAAATGACTGACCAGAAAGTTAATGGGTGGGAGGCTGACAAGTGACATTCCTGAGGCTTCTCCTGCACAGTGCCGCCGGCGAACACAGCCTCAGACTCTCTCCGTGTGTGAGGGAGACAGAAAGTCCCTTCTCCTCTCTGCTGTGTGAAGGACCTGCAGCTGCAGAGAAGGTATGGGAATCTACAGCCCTTCTCTCTCACTATGTGAAAACAGCCTTTTCAGGCAGAGTTCTCACTCGCGGGGCTTAAGCACCAGTGAGTGGGCAGGCCACATGGGGCTGTAAGGGAATGGGCCAAGGGGGCCTGCAACTGGAGGGACCATGGGGTCCATGAGTGGGAGGGACCAGGGGGGCTGCAAAGGGGAGAAGACACAGGGCAGATTGACTGACAGGTTTCAGAGCAGGAAGCAGGAAGTGCAGGGGACCTGGTGATGCTGCTGCCATATCACACACAAAAATGTAAATATCTTCAAAACTATGTAAAATAAACAATGGAAATAAATTGCAAAAACTCCCAGGAGAGCAATTCCTATAAATTTACCTAAAGTCATTTTTGGACCACAAAAGGTCAAGTTTTTCACTAAAATGAAAACTTACATACAGGTAAATCACCCCCCAAAACCCTAAATGGTAATAGTTTGAAACCTGAAATATATAAGTCTAACCTGAAATCCTGCACAATGTCCTGTTTCCCCTGTTTCTGCTTCCTGGTTCTTTCAGTTAGCAACTGTCAGTTATGGATTTGACAGTTGACATTACAGCCAATGACTGAATGTTAATCCCGTCTGCCTCTTTTGAGCATGCCCAGGCTCAGTACAGGTTTCTAAATAGCTCCGTTTCCATGACACATGCAGAAGCATAGCAGGCATACAGTAATGAATTCATGGGACAAACTATGATATATCAACATATTTTAAAGAGGCCGTTCTTTCTAAAAGATGTTCTTATGAGGGTGGAGTTGCCCTTTAAAATAGACACCTTATGGGAAAGAATAAACAATTCTCAATAAATATATGTGATTTGTAGGAATCCCAACTAAGTTCAGTAAGTAAGAATAAGCAAGAATATGTGTAGGTAAGCACCATACATCACCAAATCAAAGCCCCATCCATCGACATCCGGTATGCTTATGGGCGTGTTAATTACCGGTAGATCTGCAGAAAAAGGATTTGGCTTTGATCACTTCATTTGATAAAGTTGAAACATTCAAATTATATGGATACATAAGGAAGGAATTCCGGATGTACGTCACTGCCTGATGCTCAGCGAAACGCGTAGTAGTGACGGCATATTCTAGAAGCAGAGCTGATACGTGGATATGCTTGAAAACTTTGGCCTCACCCTATAACAGTAACCGTATGTGCAAAGACTACCCCGAATAGGAATCCCAAGTGCTGCGGCCACGGACTGTTTCACTTATTTGGTCTGGGGGATTGAGTAGCATACCAGATGTCGATGGATGGGTCCTTGATATTGTGATGTATGGTGCATACCTACACATATTCTTGCTATAACTAATAAAAAGTTTTGGTGTATTTATATCTGCCGATATTTGGTCATAGTTCTTTATTCATTATACTTTTTATCTGGATCCAGCTTTGATGATTTTATAGGTGGACATCACACTTTTGCTGGCTTAGACATTTGGGACTTAACCTACTGGACTTAGTTGGGATTCCAACAGATCACATATTTTTATATATGCGTATATATTTATTGAGATTTATTCTTTCCCATAAGGTGTCTATTTTAAGTCTTGATACTTAATGGATATATAAATTTATTATGTCTGATTATTGAGGTTGGCCAGCCTATGTTTTTCTATAAATTATAGGTACGATTAAGTAATAAATTATTTGTGCTTCTTTTTCTTGATTCTGATAAGGAATAATATTTTAATATTTAATAGTTTCACAAGAGCAGCATGTTTTCATTTCGGTAGGGTTTTCTTGGCAGTTACCGTTTTTTGTTTTTTTTGAGTGGTCACAGTTGACAAAAATGCTACATGTAGCTTTTTTCTGTCACTAAACAATACGGATCTGCTCATAAATCCCTTCAATGACGTTTGTGTGAAAGTAGTCTTAATATTTAGGACTCCACCCCATAATGTTAAATATCTAGAATGTTTTTCAAGGTGGTGAAATGGCCAGATTATACAAATGTAGGCTTCATTCATACTAGAACACTGGCAACCAAATGCACGAGAGAAAAAAAACGCACTGTAATTTTACTGTTTGTATCTTTCATTTGTATCTATACAACTCGTTTTTTCACCCTGAATGCATGATATGCATTGTTGCTGCGTTTTTCCGAAAGCATGTGCTTCAAAAACAGTGTTTCCACCCAAAGTGTGAACGACCCCATAACGTATTAGGACTACAGTCAAAACTTATCAATCAGATTTGTAACATGTGGATGCCCTTGAAGAAACATTCTAACTGGTAGTTATAGGAAAAGTAAGCATCAACTGGCTAGACTTTGTAGTAAACAGACAGTGACACCAGTTTATTACAGTAATTTCTCATTCACAAATATTTTTTAGAATCACTGCTTTAAAGCATTTTAAAATGAGTCATTAATTCAATGAATTTATATAGTGGCCCCGAGTATCTAGTTTTATTTTTTATTACAAAGAAAATTAAGCAGCTGCACAAGAAAATCCTGCAGTTCCCTCTGTGTAGGAATTTGACTATGGGACATCCAGTGATGCACACTGACATAGGCAACAAGCTTGAAAAATAGAATTAATGGGTATGTCCACCCCATTTGAAAATCTATACTTACCTTTCCCATCCCTGAAAAACCAAAGAGACAGCAAAAATGCCTTAAAGAAATATATTCAGTTTCATTTATTAAAAAAGAGAGGGCTAGATAAGTTTCTAAAATAAGAATATTAAGAGTCACTAGTATTGGCACAAAAAGTTCTAGTTAGAGATTTTTTTTTTTATTGCTATTTATTTAGGAAGGGTAAAGAGATTTAAAACAAGAAATTCAACCCACAGCAGATGATGCCATGACAGTCATGTGACCGTCTGACCAGTAGATATGCAGAAGGATTCAAGATGTCAGAAGCTGCTGAGATGCACAAGCCAGTGATGGGCCTAATAAAAGGGGGGCACTTTCCTACATTTCTTAATCCAGGCCCCTGGTGCTATAAAATGAAGAGCTTTGTGCTATAAATTGAAATTTAATTTCCTGGGGCATAAAAATCCAGCAGAGCGTACCTTACCTTCCTCACAAAAGGTAAGGGCTGTTCCATTGCCCATGTAAACCAAATGTGTAAGATTTAGAGACGGTCATCTGCATCAACAAAATATCTGTCTATTTGCTTGACAGCAGTTGAAATTGTACTGGCTGTGGCAGTAACAACTCTAAATGGATATTTTTTTTTTTTAATTTTAAAATTAAAAACACATACAAAAAAGAAATTTGTATACTTGATGGGTTTTCATTCACACAATAGAAGAAAAAAAACACATGAAACATGCAGCTTTAGAATGTATTTTTATTCACTTTACTCATAACTCATGAGTTGAAACTAGTGGCATCTTTGTTACTATCCATAGGATTAATATTCATATGGAATTTGCCAAAAAAGTGCACTATTAGAAGGCTGAACACACAGCACAAACATACATTTGATCTTGCACAAAATAAACAAAAACCCAAACAAAACAAAATTATATACAATAAAATATTGCACATACAAGTATTCCATAACAATTACTGGCTAGGTATTGCTTTATTACCATGGATGCTGGCTTGTCAAACTAAATTTTAAGTTCTTCTAGAAAATGGAGGCCTTAATGACTAATAAACATTTATCCTGATTAAATTTCTAATGTTGAAATTAATAACATCTAAGGACTGATAAGAGCAAATATATTTTGTAATTAAATTGCCTTTTATTTAACAAGGACTGATAAGGGATTTTTCTGAAATCTAACAGGATTGCAATCACAACAGATATTTGTTAAGTACAAGTAATGGTTAAATTAAAAAAAATAAAAGGTTAGTCATACATTTCCTTAAAATTCAGTAGAACGGTCAATCAATACTCAAACCTAAATGCAAGAGTATTTAATACGAAAATGAACAGGAATTCAGAACAGAAGAGAATGAAACTGAATACAATCCATTAAAATTTTTCAAACTAATCAAGGTTTTATCGATTTTTGCACTTATTTCGATCAACCAAATGCAGAAAGAAATAGATTTCAAAAATCAATTAAAAGAAACCAATACACAGATCGAACAGAAAAATCAACCGTGCAAGGCAAACATTTCAATTACACAATAGCCTTTACAGAAGGGCTAAAGAATCCAAGAAGCCAGGCAACCGAATAACTTTTTAGGATTAAAAATATATTTGAAAACTAGTAACCCACAAGGTAAATTGGCTTTTACAAAGTTTTTAAAAAAAACACCACCTTGAAGATACATTCTACAACAAGTAATGTTTCCTGAAAAGCAGAGAACACTTTAGTTGGGAAAGTTGATTACTATTAGCAGAAGTTGGAGTGTAAAAATAAAAGGACTAATGTGCTTTAATTTAGCAAACAATGCTTTGTTCAACTTCCAACTTCCCTTAAAAGGTAACTGTGGTCTCTATACAAGTGTCCTCTATTTAAAATCTCTCATACCATTCAAATAACCCTAGGATGCAGTCTGTTGATTTTCTTGGTCTCAAGTTATAGTCTTTTAAAGTTAAACTCATACAGTCAGAATAAACAAGGTGTGTGTCAGTCACATGATGTGTGGTTTAAGAATCCCCACCCCCCAAAAAAACAAATCCTTTCTGAATCTGTTTAAAGACCTGCAACCATTATCTGTCTATTCCTCTACCTAGCTTTCTTTCTAGGCTTGTGGCTAGCTTTAAAATAATTAAGAAGTTTGGGGGCAGGATATATGATGCAGCAGATGATGCTCTGTTACAGAAGTAGGATACAACTGGGCATGCTCATTGCTTCTAGAAGTGGGGGTGGACCAATGGTTCTGTTCATGTGCTAGCTGGAAACACCACCATTTGTACTGCTGTGGATAGACTGCAGCTAAAAGCATGATCTTAAATAATGTAAAAATGTAGGAATCTGCTATTTTTAATAAAGGGCACTTGTATGGAGACCAGTTACCCTTAAAGGTCTACTTACAGAAATGTAGCTAGATTAGTTGTTTGTCAGGTATGCTGTGCAAATACTAAAATTGATTTTAATTTTTTTTTTTTTCCTTTTAAAGCCCATGGTATAATTCATTCTTGCAATAAAGGTGCATGTCTGAAAACAAACATTTAAGCAGGTGTAAAAATGGTCATGCTGGCAGAAATGTATAACAGAAGGATGGGGAATAAGACATTGGGGGGGGGGGAAGTGCTAAAATTTGCCAACTTTTTAGATTTTTGCGATTTAAAAAAACAAATTGGTGAATTCAGACACGCAAATCACAATTTAATTAATAGGCCACATGATTATTTGAAATTAAAGTGTATAGCGCATTTTGACCAAATGGCTACAGATTAGTAAATCTGTTGGCCAAAATTGGCCCGTGTGTACCAGTTCTAAAGGTGGCCATACATATGCGATCACATAGGTATCTGTAGGAACATTGTGAAGGAAACCGCACACATGGAACAGACCAATGGCAGTATGAGGATCAGTCGGCCATGCGCCATACACAGGCATTGGCACTCATTACTGTAAAGGGAGCCGATGGCGACAGTCAGAAGTATTCCATCTTACCCGACCGACCACTAATCACTAATGTGTAGAGGCCAAATCCGACTGACCGTAATGCCGACGAATGTCCATGGTCGGCATTATGGTTAGTCGGATTTGGCCCCTACACATTAGTGATTTTAGGTAAATCCCGTTGTGCACTGATGGGATTTACCTAATTTCACTAATGTGTATGGCAACCTTTAGTGTCCAGCATGTTTAAAGGACAGTTATTCAATGAAAATTATCAAACAAAGTAAATGTGCATGCATTGCTCTCCGGAGGACTTTTGCCATACTGTTTGGGATACACAAATTTGGTTGCATGAGAAGAGACAGCAGATGTAAAAATAACAGTTGGGACTTTAAAATTAACTATAACTGGATTTTAAACAATACTCTCCAGGGTTAAGAAAAACAAACCACACTGGTAGCCTGTTGTATTCAGTTGGATCAACCAGACTTAAAGTTTAGTTTTTGAAGAAGTTTTGCTAGTCCTCTGACTGGCTTTCTCTATTCAGAATGACTTTTACAAGAAGCTGTTGGCAATTAAGTACCCTGGAAAGTCCCAATTAGCATACAACACCCAGGTGTTAGGGACCTTCTGATGCAAGGTGTGATTGCCATGTGGCACCTTGCATCCGAAGGCCACTAACACCTGGCTGTCATATGCTAATTGGGACTTTCCAGGGTGCAAATTTTTGAGAAAGCCAGTCGGATTTCTAGCAAAACATCCGCAAGAACCAAACTTTAATACAGTTGATCTAACCGAATACAACAGATATAACATGACCTGAATGAATGAGAATCTCATTATGCAAGCACAAGATGAAGCAATGGATTCCACCCAACTAATCTTCACAACAAAATAAAAATATTTTAACAATGCAACAAGAATAACTTTTTTATTTGGCCAAAGTACTCAGAAAAGGCCCTTTATGCACTTTTACTTTTTACTTTGAGATGCTATCGCAACAATTTTTTCAATTAAATACGTTATATGCAAGAAATGAGGAAATTCTACAAATGGGCTTGCAAAAACCGCAATCTATATCACTATTTAGTGCCAGTTACACTAAAAGCTATATATTTTGTATAATCTCCAACCTTTATTATTTCCCAGAGCGTGACTTGATACTTTTTTTTTTTTTTTAAAGAATGCCAGCATAAAATAATTTGTTCTTTTAAACATTTCATCATAGCACTCCATCTCATCAGGATTCATTAGATTTAGTGATTTTCTGCAAACACCAATGATTTTTCCAAATATGCCAACTGCTTCATGCTGTTTAGTAGCAGATTTTTGCTTTTGAACATAGCTTTAGTTGCAACAGTTTATATGATTTCTCGTGCAGACTGTATGTGCAATATATAAGGAAACACTTTTATTGCCCTGAACAATCTGTGTAAGTAGTAACCATGTTTCCTCTCCTTTGAGTCACAGTTCTACAGTGCTTACTGGAGCCATGAAATCCATTTTCTGCCCTCATAGGATTCCTCTGAGTACTATCAAAACCACCAAATGTAAACATTTTTTCCATATCTTCAAACATATCATTAAACAGTCCTCCTCCAAATGAAAATTCCTCAAAGTGACGTCTGTGCCGGTTACGTGTCTCCTGGTGACTTCTAAAATGGTTTTCAAAGTGCCTCTTAGATCTGCTGTTTTGACTCTCACCAAAAAAGTCAAAGTCTTTAAACAAATCATCAAAATTAAAGTTAAAATGTTGGTGAAAATTTTGCTCACTGCCTCTCCCATTTGTGAATGCTTCATGGCCAAACTGGTCATACTCCTTTCTTTTTGTTTCATCTGATAGTGTCTCATATGCTGGGGAAAAAAATGAAAAACCTTAAATACTGTTAACCACGGTGAAGGACTTGTACAAAGATGGGGGGGCACAGATGCACTACTCCCATTAAAACAATCTTTTTTAAAAAAGTGTTTTATGCATTATGAATAAAAAAAATAGGCATACACATTTTACAAATATAACAGGACTTAAAAGCTGCTCTTACTACATCCCTCTAATAACTTACCTTCTGCAATTTCCCGAAATTTTGCTTCTGCATCGGGACTTTTATTCTTGTCAGGATGGTATTTCATTGCAAGTTTGTGAAAAGCTTTTTTAATCTGACGCTCTGAGGAATTTTTTGGAACTCCCAGTATGTCATAGTAAGTCTTTTTTGCAAGTATTATTTCTGATATCAACAAGATACAAACTGCAAATGTGATGACGGACTGTGTTGAGGCCATGGCGTTGGATTCTGCAGGTTAGGAATAAAAAAAAACACTTTATTAAACAAAATTTAAAAATGACTCATGTTTGTGGTAAACCGTAAAAATGTTTGGCATTTGTCAACTACTGTGAACACAGTTTATATAGCACCACAGGTTTTAAAACAATGCACTGTTGAAACTATTTCCTACTAATTGCACGTTTAGTACAATTCATAGTAACTATATAGTTGTATAGTACCACAGGTTTGTAGTTACTATGAACTGTACAAATTGTGCAGGAATTAGTTTCAAAAATGCATCCAATTATCTAACAGTATCCAAGACTAAACAGAATTAAAAGAGCTTTTATAAATTCTCAAGTGTCCTTCGTAAAAAAGGTCTAAATCAGCATACGAAAGGGATGAAAACCAGTGCCAGCATATAAACAACTGAGCTTGTTAGATCACATTGACATGAGGAACAAAGACTGCCGACATAAGTTTCCTGTGCTATAGCAATCAACCTTTGTGAGAATCTAACTCAAAATAGTTTTTTTGTACTTATCTTTTTAAAGTTATTTGCAAGATGTTGTTTTAAAAGTAAAGCTGGCTAAAACAATTTTTTATGTCCCCCCCCCCCCCCCTTCCTGGATAAAGTGACCTGCAGCACCACTCAGACGAGATGTCCTGCTTCCTCCACGTTCCTGGGCCTTCGAAAGTAATTTCCTGCTGTTCCACATGCAACGCCTGTGCACACACGATGCCACGCGTGGGTGACGTCATCGTGCAGTGACCATACAGTCGCGCCGATGTGTGTGATGTCGCCTGCGCACCAACGTCGCACACTCGGAACAGCAGGAAATTTTGTTCAGAGACCTAGGAAGGTGGAGAGAGCACGACATCTCGTTGGAGGGAAGCTGCAGATCACTTCTTCCAGGAGGGGGAAACCAGAAAGTTTCTAGCAGAAAAAGTAGGCTGGGGAATAAAAAACGCACGGAAATGGCGCTAGTGTGGCCTTGCCCCAAAAGACATTTTAATTAAGACCACAGTTTAAATGGTCCAAACACACAGAATCAAGTCGTTTTTTTGCAGCTCCTGGAAAAATAAGTTAAATCTATATTTAAAAATAAAAGAACGCAAAAAATATTCTGTTGGAATAGGAAAAAGTGACATGAAAAGTACCAGAGGCAAAACCATTATTTTGACATTAGGGACCAAGTCAATTAAAAGTTAAATGATAGCTGTCAGTTTTATGGTGCATAGCCTATCTGGCTCCAGGGATTGAAGAAATCCCAGATTAGAGAAGTTGCAATTTTAAACTTTTTTTTTTCTGGCCCTCAGCATAGGCAGTTTTATTTAGAAGTTTATAAGCAATCATTCAGCGTTTTAGCCCTTAGATTGTCAAGTATGTGCCAATACATTTCTAACAACCAAGAGTTAAAATAAAACACACTCTGGGGCTGAGAGATAGGGCTGATAATATAATTTCTGTGAGGAGCGCCAGCATGAAGAAAACTGCTTCTGCCAGGGTTTCAACACTATCTTTAATACAAGTAGACCCATTACACTAACCTGGCCGATAGAAATTGTACAAACTTGACTTTACTATATTAAAGATAGTGCTGAAGCCAGGAGAAAGATTTAAAAAAAAAAAAAAAAATTAAAACATTTTTACAGTGTAAGGGCTAGGCCACACTAGCGCGTTCGTGATTTTCGCCAACATGGAAATCGCGGGAACGCGAATGTTCCTGCAATTTCCGATGCGCATGCGATTGCGTGTCCGTTCGAACTTTTTTTGCGCAATCGGTTGCGTTTTCGTTTTAAAGATAGCGAGAGCGCAATCACGCGATAACGCACGCGAAAGCGTGTGCGCTTGGTGCGTTGTAGTGTGGCCTCACCCTCATTGTTCTTTTAATCATTTTCAGGTACATCGCAATATAGACACACTACATTGTTGCACCATGAAGCTTATTTATTATAAACTTTTGTATAATCTAAGACCGCAAACTTTCCAAAACACACCAGAACAAGTAACTTTCAAAAGATAACACCCCATAAGCATTAAAATACTTTGTGGAAGGAACAGTAGCTACAGACATTTTTAGGTAGATTCACAGCCAGCCCATTGCTACTGGCTGCACTAGTCTCTTAAAAAGGCACTTGCTCAGCCACAGCAAGCCATTCACTAGCGATAGCGCACCTGGATTTTCATAAATATTTAAAGGGCATGTCCAGTCTAAAAATAAGTTTAGCTAGAAACGTAGAGGACCCCCCCCCCCCCCAAACCCACACTCACATTATTAATATGTGCAAAATATTCCCCTGAAGGCACTTACCTGACCCGGTCCCCCGACGCCTAGGCATCGCCCCCTGCTAATGTTTCGAGCTAAAACAGGGTTTATGCACTTCCTGGTCAACCAGGTAGTGGAGCAGCTGTCAGCCGCAGAGGACAGGAGGAGCGATAAGGGGTCAGGTAAAAAACTTTAAGGGCTTCTTTGACAAATATTAATAATGCGGAAGTGGGGTTTGGGGGGAGGGGTGATCTACATTTCTAGCTTAACTTATTTTTTGACTGGGCATGTCCTTTAACGCAAGCAAATAGGGTGAATCTCCCCATTTGTTCTTTTTGCTAATATGCAAGCAACAAGTATTTCTTATTCATACCACGATTCGGCTAGGTGTCCAAAAAAATCTATTTCAACTATTTCTATAGTATGTTTCATGTTTCTTAACTGCAAAGTTACTTTCTAACCTGTTAAACTTGTTCAAACAGGAAAAATAAAAAAGCTTTAAAGGGCATCTATAGTGAAAAAAAAACATTGCCCCTTTGCAAAGTTAAATTCATGTACTCTGTGCTGCCTTAATCCTATCTCTGTCAGTGACTTTGTTTAACCATGGTGTCAGATCTCTGTGCAGCACTCCCCCCTTCCCCCTCCCCTCTGTTACCTCCTCCATGTTTTAACTCCGGCTAACCGACAAGCTTATCATGTGCAGAAGGAGTTAAAAGTTCAACATCCTGAAAAACACACCCACGCACAGTGGCCAATAGAAGCAAGCTGTCATGGAGACACGGAAGAAGGAGAACAGTACAGTTTACAATCTCTCTCTTTGTGACCCATCATCAATCAGTGAAAGCTATCAAGAAGGTCAAGTGCAGCCTTATATCTACCATCAAAGCTACCTCTCTCCCCCTGCTAATGCTCTTATCTCTATGTTTATTACAGAGCAGGGAGGGGGGGGGGATCACGTCACAGGGATTTGATTGACAGTCCAAATAGGAGTAGAGGAATGCAATCATGTATTTTTCTAACTGGTGTATCAGGACAGAGAGGGAATCTGAAAAAAGTGAAGACACTCTGGGGGTTGTGGTGAATTATAGAACACATGGAAAGAAATAAAAAAAGTTCATTTTCCCACTATAGATGCCCTTTAAATACTAATAAAAAACCTTCCCAAAACAGGGCTAACTGCAAATTCTTGCAATGTCCACCCCTAAAATTAAAATTGAACCCACTACTGACCCCACTTTATATATATAAAAAAGGCCTTATCTTACATCTCTGCGCTTTAAGGTTCTCCTGCAGTGCCTGTTCAAGGTCTCAGAAAGTGAAGAGTAGGAGCTGTCAGTGAGTCATATGGTCCCTTCGGCTTCCTTGTCAGAGGAACCTCTCAGAGGTTTCTGGCACATGCAGGGGAGCCCTTTCCTCTTCCTCCCTCCTAGCCCTTTATGGCTGCTTGGTGCCCTATTATTAAAAGCCATTTACTGTGTGTAGGACACCCCAGCCTACACCCCTTTTAGATTTCTATGAAAAAAGCCACACAAACATACTTGCAGACATTCGATCCCTCCGCTGTGTGCATAGCCGGCAGCCACGTCTGTAATTGGCTGCCAGCTAGCTAATCACAGAAGAGGCTGCCGGTCCCACCCTTCTCTAGGTCTGTAAAGTCTGGGGCATATTTTAGAAATCTAAATCAGCGGTTGGGGTGCCCTACACATAGAAAAAAAAAAAAAAAAAAAAAAAAAAACTACTTTAGGGGTGGACACACAAGATGGTGCAACTATTGGCAAAATAAGATAAATTGAGCTGTTCTGATGCAAACAGGCAGTTATTGACAATACTGGAGGCCCTACCCTCGTTAGTGTGCCCAAACCCTTACAGAATTCCAAGTAGCTGCAAAGCTAAAGCTGGGTACACACTGTTCGAAACTTACAAAGATGACTGACAATCTTACAGATTGTCTGTAATCATTGAAAGATGTGGCTACACATTCACAGGTGTTCTCCCTCTATAAAGTAGCTTTTGACCGCCATCAAACAATTGCAGACTACTCCCTATACTTTATTTCAGGGGGCCAAACAAGACCAGGGGGAAATTTCCATTCATAACAAGCATTTTCGATGCCAAACGTTCGGCAGCATCTAAAATGCTTGTTACAGGCATACACAAATTACCGATAAAAGACCAAACCCATGCTTACCAATGGGATTGGCCCTTTATTGCCAACGTGTACATTAGCATTAGGTTTAGACAGAAAATTTTAAAATAAACAAAACTAAATGCTTCTGGTAAGAATTAGCTAGAAGGATTAGTCTATTAGAAGCAGGTGGGTCAACAAAACATTCTTGACAAGAATGACAGGTGGCATACCCCACCAGACAATCTGTTCACACAGACACAACAGGTAAATATTAAAGTATCCCAATATCACCAAGGAGTTCTTTGACCATATAAAATAAAAACAAAGGCTTATTCAGTGTTTATACAAGCCATGAAATACAGAAGCAACTTCTATTGTTTTACTTTAATGTAGGAGATGCAATCTGTAATAACAGATAGACAATAATAATACACAAACCGTATGAATATATATCTTCATAACAAAGCTCAGTGCAATGCATTTCTTATTACTGTTCCTATTTGGGGGGGGGGGGGGGGGGGGGGGGGCCTCCCCTGAGGGGGGGGGTGGGGGGGTTAGGGGTCTCCACTTAGAGTGAGTGTTGGGGGTAGGTGAATCCAGTTCTGAGAAAGCAATAATAATTATATTACACAAGCTCTTTACATGTGTATCCATAAGCCTTGTGTATTTCAGTTATTGGTTGGTAGTTAACAATGAAGAAGCCGAGGAGTCTATCACACACATTACCCATAACCAGACTGACCGAAGCAGAACGATATGACGAGAAATAACCTGCTGACCTTCACACTTTGCCATTGAGACTAACGGGACAGTCACCACACCAACCGATAGTGTCAGGCTGGGAAAACACTTTGATAGCCCAGTCCATAGACCCCGTTACAACCGCTAACAGCGTCACCTACTTACCTCGTATCCGCCAAGACAGCAATCGCCCGGAGCTACAGCTTATTATTAGTGCTCAGACCGGCCCGCCCACTCCCCTTCCAACACCAGCGCCACCAGCTCAACAACACGACGCGACTTACTATTGGTCCTATAAGTCTCACGTGTCTTTTAGCGCACGTGGATCGCTACTGAGCCTTTCACTGGTTCAACGTCATTTCCGATTAGTCCAGGTTTCGGTTCACGGCAGGGACATTAGGTTGTAAACACGTTAAGAATTGTGGGATACTATCTCATATGCTACAAACTTCAAGGTTGTGAGAATAGCAAGGAAATTCAGTTTGCGATATGGACAGTGTTTCGTTCATATTAACATTCCTCTTCTGCCCCACCTTCTATATGTGCCTCTAATTCTACATGTTCCTCTGATTTTATATGTGCCTCTAATTCTATATGTGCCTTGGATTCTTGTTCCTCTAATTCTATGTGCCTCTGATTCTTGTGCCTCTTAATTCAATATGTGCCTCTGATTCTATATGTGCTTCTAATCCTATATACTTAAAGACAGCTGTAAATATGCACAGACCCTGGACCCATCTGCGTGCACACGTAACGTCATCTAACCTCCGCCCACCGGTGGGTCCAGGGATGGGGGTGCATGCGTGCCACGGGTTTGCAAGTTCTATGTGTGCCTCTAATTCTATGTGTGCTTCTAATTCTATATGTTCCTCTGATTCTATATGTACTAATTCACTATATACCTCTGGCTCTCAGGTATCCCACCTCTCGCTGGGCTCTCCCAGATTTTGGGGTAGTCTTCCACGAGAACCACTCCAGACTCCTGCATCCCACACTTACCTGGAGTAAGTAAATGCCTCCTTTTCATCTGACACACCCTAACACTGCCTCTTTTTTGACCACTTTGATGAAATTTTATATGTCCCATCGGCCTGCCCCCTTCCCCCCACTGCCTGGAAGCCATATTTGTCAGGGTGGGAGGTCTGTCTTCTATATATGCTTCTAGTTCTATATGTGCTTCTAATATTCTATTTTTTTTTAAATTCAAGCAGACCTAGATAGATAATCACAATGGTCAGCAGAATGGCAGATGAGACTCAATGTTGATAAATGTAAGGTGATTCATTTGGGTTTAACAATCCTTGTGCCACCTACACCATAAATAACTGTGCTAAGTGAATCTCTAATGGAAAAAGGTTTTGGGGTTCTGTTAGCTGTAGCAAACAATGCCAGGCAGCAACGACTAGAGCTATCAAGATATTGTCTTGTATAAAGAGGGGAATAGATTTAAGGGAGAAAAATATTATTCTCCCTCTTTACAAGGCACCGATAAGGCCTCATTTGGAATATGCGTTGCAGTTTTGGAATAGCATATACAAAAGGGACATCTTGGAAATAGAAGCAGTTCAGAGAAGGGCAACTAAAATATTAATAAAGGGAATGGAGGGGCTTGACTAGGCAGACAGATAAGACAAGTCTGCCTGCATCGTTTACATTGGAGATGCAACGTTTGCGTGGGGATATGATATTATACAAATAAATTAATGGGCCATACAGTAAACTCTCTGGTGCATTGTTCACTAATAGGTCATATCAGAGGACTCGTGGACATCCTCTAAGATTAGAGGAAAAGAAGTTTAATATTCAGGTTAGGAAAGATTTCTTTCCAGCAGATGTGGTAATGACAAGTTTATTGAATAGCTTTAAAAGTGGCCAAGATCATTTTCTAAAACTAAAAAATATTGAGAATTACTGTTATTAATACATACCGTATATAATCGAGTATAAACCAAGTTTTTCAGGCTGTAAAATCAGCCTGAAAACTCGAACTCCATTTATACTCGAGTCAGTACTTACTTTAGCAATCTGGCAGCCGCTCGCTCACTCCCTGTACTGGCGCGCTGGCTGACGTCACTGCCCGGCGCCAATTAGTGATATCAGCTGGCAAGCCAGTACAGGGAATGATCGTCTGGCTGCCGGATTGCTAAAGTAATGTACGGCCTGCAGGAAAAGGGAAATTTAATTAAGAACTAAAACTTAAAGAAGACTTGAACTGAAGTTAAGTTATAAACAGGAATTTATAAAGTGAAATTACACCAATTGCAGGTGGCCACTGTATCAGTACACAAGAAAATAACAATGCTGGCACACACATATACTGCACAACAGGCACAAGCCCCTTTTTATATGTCATAATTCCCGACAGGACAGGAAGCCCCCAAGTTACCGGAAGCACACAGAGGAGAGCCCACAGATGAATGCACACAGAAGAAAGCCCACAGATGGATGCACACAGAAGAAAGCCCACAGAAGTTACCAACTGAACTGGGTGGGAGGGTGAGGGTGTAGATGTTTGGAAACTACAACTCCAAGCTACTAAAGCATGCTGGGAGTTGTAGTTTCTAAACATCTGGAGTGCCAAGGAATGAGAATTTAGTTATCTTTTAAATGGACACCAGAATTCTCATACAGTAATAGCCATATCCAGTATGGCTATTACTGTATGGAAAATCTGCTGTCCATTTAAAGGGCAAATAAAGCCTCAAAACAGAATCAGAAGGAAGGAGGATGGTATCTATTGTTGCCTTCTGATTCTGTATTGTTTTGAGGCTTTAGTTGCCCTTTAAATGGACAGCAGAATTCCCATACAATAGTCCCATACAGTAATAGCCATACTGGATTTGGTTATTACTGTATGGGAATTCTGCTGTCCATTTAAAGGGCAACTAAAGCCTCAAAACAATACAGAATCAGAAGGCAATAGTGGTCACATTTTCTACCCTCAGTTTATACTCGAGTCAATCACTTGTATTGTTTTTTTCAGGAAAAATTGGGTACCTCAGTTTATACTTGGGTCAGTTTATACTCGAGTATATACAGTATACTGTAGTTCTGGTTGATCAAGGGATGCTTTCTGATTGCCGTTTGGAGTCAGGAAGGAATTTTTTACCCCCCTTTTAGATTGTTCTAAAAAAAAGTCTGGATCAACTGTTAGAAAAAGATTTTTAATGATAGGGGATGAAGCAGCCAGAAAGAAAAATCCACTCACTTCTCAAGTAAGGATGCAGGTCCAGCCAGTTCATAAAGGGCATGTCCACCCCAAAATAATTTTTTAACGCCGAGTTCTGCCTACCTTACTGATCCTAAATGCATGGTAGGAAAGAAAAAAAAAAAGATTTTAAGTGCAGGTTTTTAGTATAGTATAGCATTTGAGGTTGAATAAAGACATACATCCATTTCCTACCTAACTATTGATCCAGAGGAAGGCAAAAAAAACCCACCAAATTTATGAAGGGGAAAAAAATTCCTTCCTGACTCCTATTGGCAATCGGAAATTTCCCTGGATCCACTCTACTTTATGTATCAATACCAGTAACTTGCAACATTCCTTGTTTGCAGAAACTCATCCAGCTTTTTTTTTAAACTGACCAATGAACCTACCATAACAATGTCCACTGGAAGACCGTTCCACAGCCTTACCATTCTCACAGTAGAAAACCCTTTCCGAACTTGAAGCCTAAACCTTTTTTCTTCAAGTCTTAAGGGATGTCTACGTGTCCTCTGACAAGTTCTATCTACAGTTACCTGCTCCCCCCTTCTTCCTCCTTCTATCAATCATTCTCTTGACACTGCTCGTCACACACAGTCTAATCAGCTGTGAAAAATTACTTTTAGAACATATAACTGTTGTTTAAAGGGGAAATTCAGTGCAAATACATATGCTTTTGAGAATAAAGAGCAGTAATTTTCAATCCTAATGAGCTTAATCTGCCCATTCAGCATTTTGTCTGTGTTTAAAAAAAAAATGTAACCGAAATACTGACTTGCTGTTTGCAGGACCCCTAGTAGAGACCGTTATGGTTTTGCCCTTGACCCAGTGCCTGGGTTGATTCAGTTGTTCAGTAGAGATCTGAGCATCTTTGACCCAACCAACAGCCAATCAGTAGAAATTACTGTTAAGAAAATTCCAAGGATGTGGTGGATTCTGGGAAGAAGAAGGACCGTTGAAACCTGAAATGGCAGCTCACTAATGTCAACAGCAGAGATCAGCAAAGGGTATGAAATCAACTGATTTTTCAAAATGGGAGAGAATATGTAGAATAGCTAGGTATGCTTAATACAAACCAAGAACTTTTAAAATATTGATATTTTCCTCTGACCTTTCCCTGTAAATCACAATTCACATGTAAGAGGCAAGATGCAACCACCAACAATAAATTCCAGCTCCATTCTAGCAGATTACTGGATGCACTGTTTGTGGAGGAGTCCCAAAAATGGGGCATGCTGATTGGCTGCCAATATAAGCATGATGTGTACGAATGCCTGTTTTCGCCGATAATCGCCCTGTGTATGGGCACTTAATTGTCCCAAACTGCTGTACTTTCAGGGATCAGGCGGATCTCCTAACGAGTGCCCATACACTGACCGATCATCGGGCGAAATGGCCATTTGTACACATTGTGCGTCGCGGGTCAGCACACAAAATCGCATGTGTGTACGAACCTCTAGTCAGTGAAAAGGCAGAACTAAACAGGAATGGAATGACAGTTACACAGACATTACAGAAGTCAGTATAAGAGCTTTAAACTTATTTTTAAAGGACCGTGCTTTTCAAACTATGTTTTTTAGAGACTCGACTTGCCCTTTAAGTTTTCAGAATTCACTTTATTTTCTTAAACTCAAACACAAACATTAAGTGCCAAGTGACAGAAAAATGTATAAAAATACACCGTGCAGTGTTAATGCAAGATCCCCTTAAACAATCTGTCTCTAGGGACCAAAAGTTCCAGAAGGACACTATTGAACCCCACGAAGAGGAAGGAGGCCCAAAAACCAAAAGATTATGAGTTGGCCTTTTTAACACAATTCAACCAAAGAGACACATACATAAAAAAGAATAATCATACATACATACATACATACATAAAAAAGAACACTGGCACATACTAAAAAGAAATGAGATTTTAGGTTCCATACTACCAGAGAAGCCTCAAAAAGTATTTAGATGGTGTAACAATCTAAAAGACAAATTGGCCCAGAGCCATTTAAGTAACAATACAAAAATAAAAAGAAACTCCCTACGGGATCTAAAAGGGTTCTATGGATGTGGGAAGTGTAAGGAGTGCAAAGAAAGTGGCAAAGAGAAAATAAAATAATTCACAAGTAATACCACCAAAGAAGAGTTCAAAATCAGAGATTGTATTACCTGCATCAGTAAAAATGTGATATACCTATTAGAATGCGGGTATGAATTACAATATATGGGCTGTACTGGCAGAAAACTCTGAGAAAGAATTGGGAAACAGTTAAGAAACTTTCAGAATAAAATCAATCACACAGTACCCAGACACTGAAATTCCTGTGAGAAAGGGTATACATTTATTTGTGTGGAATACAAATAATGAAAGAGCCTGAAAGAAAAGGAGATAATGTAAAAAAAACATTTATAAAATGTAAACACTGTACCCTAAAGGAGTGAACAGAGAAATAGACTTTTTACTGAGTTTTAACTAAAATATAAAAATAAAACGTACTTCATGGTATTCAATAAGTCCAGTAATAACTATAGATGTGTGAACTGCTAAACATTTTCTAACAAATGTTTTTATAACCATGTTCTTTTTATAATTCTATGTTCCTATTATATTTTACATAGTACCATTTGCAATAATGTTATGTGGAATAATGTCATTTTAGATTTTATTTAGTGTCCCTTTAGGTATTTTATATAGTGTGCTTTTAAGGTTCTTTCTCTCTATATAGTGTGATTTTATTGTTTATTTAAGGTTTTTATAAAGGCCCCCCATATAGTCTTTTTATCTATTTTTAACATGTTCTAATATCCAATATGTCTGTACGGTCCTCTAATACAGTTCATATAGTTTTTGATTCCAATTTCTGATCTGGGCATCTAAATAAGGACCCAGTAGATATAAAGGTAGAGCTTTCAGTTTCCATAGGAACCAATAATACAGAGCCAATTAGCGTTTTTACATCACTAAATTTTCCCCTTGCATTACACTACTCATAATAGAATGTTAAGGATAAGCTCCCAGACACTTGGAGCAAAAAAACGCATGAAAATCGGTCCTATATAAGCAGAAAAATAACTTTGTTTCCAGGCGCGATTTTTCATGATGGAGCTGAAATGCATAGGTGGAACGCAAATGGGGGAATTTCAGAAAAGGCACAAAAGTGCCACGATTTAAAGGGCACTTGAGAAAGCTGCAGAAGCATAAAGCAGCAAAACGCATTGACTTTTGGCCCCTAGAGATTGTTTAAGAGGATCTTGCATTAACAATGCAAAGTGTATTTTTATGTGTTTTTATACATTTTTCTGGCACTTGGCACATTGTGTTTAAGTGTAATCCAAATAAAGCTGATTCTGAAAACTTAAGAACTGGCTGGACCTGCATACTTACTTGAGAACAGAGCCACACCTACCATGAGGCAGAATGAGACATTTTTCTCAGGCAGCACCCCTGCACTGAAGAAGAAAGGCGGCAGACAGGCAGTGGTGAAAAAAAAAATTTTTCCCTTGACGGTCAAGAAAAAATAATTTTCCCTAATGACCGATCTGATGTTGTTAAAATCATTTTATATGGTTTGGTTAGCTTTAGTTGTTAGACTAGTTAGGGCCCTGCTGAAAGAGTCTACCTTGACGTGGTGATAGGCTTACAAATCATTTGGCTAAAATCTTTTAAACTACAGAAAGTATGGCATTTATAATGTATTGTAACAGTTGAACCAACATGTATAGCACAGGCTGTAAAATAAGTTATTTTGATCAACAAAAACCTGAAAGGAGCAATATGGTTGTGGGAACACAAGCAGTTTGAGAAAGGGATGGAATATCTGTTTCTAATAATTTACATTATTGTTAATTGACTGTCTAAAGGTTCGTACACATGTGCAATCGCTGACCCGCGACGCACGATGTGTACGAACGAGCGCTTTGGCCGATAATCGTCCCATGTATGGGCACTTTATCGTCCATAATGGCCACTCATTCGGAGATCCGCCCGGCAGATCGGGCAATGATCTCTGAACGAATGGCCGTTTTGGACGATAAAGTGCCCATACACGGGCCAATTATCGTCCGAAACGCTTGTTCGTACACATCTTGCGTCGCGATCACACATGTGTTCGAACCTTAAGGAACTGTTTAAATACCTATGCTATAGGAAGTTCCACTTGAACACAGCGGTGGCATACTGAGTTAGGCTCAGGCAACAAAAACCCTAGAAGTGTCCCTGCTTGAGAAATAAGTGGATTTTATCTATTAAATATATGTTTTTATCAGATGTTTTATTAAGAACTTTTAAAACAACTTGATTTTTTAATATTTTTATTTCTAATATATGCGAGCGCAACCAATCTCTTTTGAAGTGAATCTGAATTTTTTGGGAGTGCTGCTCAGAACATCTTTCCCTGAATACCACTGGTGCTGGGAGTAGAATAAGTACAGTCAAAAAACAAATAAAGTTTAAATAGAAGCTGTATCTCTAACTAACCTTACCTGCTTTTTTTTTTTTTTTTTAGGTCTCTCCAGAGCCCACCTGTGCCTACCTGTGCAGGCCATCTTGGATACTGTGTGCTGTCAGGTAAGCTCCACCCCCTGAGATTTGCTGGACCTCGTTTCTGCCTGTGTCCATATATGCAGTGTGAGTTCCCTCCATGCGAGAGCGCCACCCGCGCGAGTGACATCATGACGCACGCAGCGTGACGTCATAGTCGTGCGCGCGTGACGTCATCACACCGCGCACAATGTTACAAGCACGCATGGCGCAATGACATCAACCGCACACAACTCCATGCACACACTGAACGTCACATCACGTGCGGCGTGCCGTCACTCGAGCGGGTGGTGCTCTCACATGGTGGGAACTCACACTGCATATTTGGACACAGGCAGAAACGAGGTCCAGCAAGTCTTGGGGGGGGGGAGATTACCTGACAGCACACAGTATCCAAGATGGCCAGCACTTTACAAGGGCACAGGTAGGCTCTGGAGGTTCAGGTTAGGAAAGGTTTCTTTACAGTGAGAACGTTGAAACTGTGGAACTGTCTTCCAGCAGATGTGGTAATGTCAACTTCATTGAATAGCTTTAAAAATGGCCAGGATAAGTTTCTAAAACTAAAAAATAATGACAATTACTGGTATTGATACATATACTGTAGAACTGGTTGATCCAGGGATACTTTCCGATTGCCGTTTGTCAGAAAAGAATCCCCCCCCCCTTATTTGTTGTTTTTTTTTGCCTTCCTCTGGATCAACTGGGTTAAAAAAGGAAGGTGAATAGGTTGGACTTGATGGACGTATATCTATTCAACCTCAAATAGAAAGCCTTCTTTCTATAAGGAGTCGTTCAGTGACTAGCCACTGATGCCTTGCTCTCTGGGCCCCTTACAAACATACCCCCTTTCCCCTCCTGATGGCAGCCCTGAATCTGTTCCTGCAAGGTTTTTAGTGTGTTTAATATTTTTATTTGGGTATACAATGTATAGGAGTTTGACATAACTAGCTATGAAAGCTATTGAGCATGTACTATAACCAGTGGTTAAGATGGGGAAGCAAAAATGGCAGCTTCCATGAGCCAACTTTAAGTATCTTTGCTATTATTGGGCTGCTGTGATACTGAACATGTGCATCTGTATGTTATATTCACTTCCTTTCTAGCTCAATTTGTGAAACACACCAGAACTACCTGTCTTAGCCAGCACTAAGTGGGTTATATTCCAGAACACCACCACAGTTTAAAGGGGCCATACCATAACAGATAGGTTCAACTATAACAAACTGCAAAAGGATTGTTCCTGCAAAGTATTGTTTTTAATTTCAATAATAAAGTTTGTCCATCCATAAAACTATCTTTTAGCTCTCCACTTCCCCTCTTACCCTGAAACTGTTCAACTTACAGACTCTAGATCAGCTTTAACTCAAAATATTACCCAGAGCACTTTAACTATTCTGAATGGACACACCCCTGGGTAGATACTGGGGTCTGTAAGTAGAACGGTTTTAATGTTTAATGTAAGGCCTCATTTGGAATATGCGGTGCAGTTTTGAAATCCCATATACAAAAGGGACATCTTGGAAATGGAAGCAGTTCAGAGAAGGGCAACTAAATTAATAAGGGGAATGGATGGGCTTGAATATGCAGGCAGATTAGACAAGTTAGGGCTGTTTACATTGGAGAAGCATTTGCGTGGGGATATGATCACTTTATACAAATATATTAATGGGCCATGCAATAAACTCTCTGATGCATTGTTCAATAATAGGTCATATCAGAGGACTTGTGGACTTCCTTTAAGATTAGAAGAAAAGATGTTTTATCTTCAGGTTAGGAAAGGTTTCTTTACAGTGAGAACGTTGAAACTGTGGAACTGTCTTCCAGCAGATGTGGTAATGGCAAGTTCATTGAATAGCTTTAAAAATGGCCAGGATAAGTTTCTAAAACTAAAAAATATTGACAATTACTGGTATTGATACATATACTGTAGATCTGGTTGATCCAGGGATACTTTCCGATTGCCATTTGTCAGAAAAGAATCCCCCCCCTTTATTTGTTGGTTTTTTTTGCCTTCCTCTGGATCAACTGGGTTAAAAAAGGAAGGTGAATAGGTTGGACTTGATGGACATATATCTATTCAAAGCCTTCTTTCTATAAGGAGTCGTTCAGTGACTAGCCACTGATGCCTTGCAGCACTGAAGTCCTGAGTTTGAATCTATACTTGGACACATCTGCAAATAGTTTGTATGTTCTCCCTGTGCTTGTGTGGGCTTACTCCAGGCACTCCAGTTTCCTTCACAATCATAAAGGCATACTGATAGGTTGTATGTGTCAAATAAATGTGTTTAGATTGTAAGCACTTCGGGGCAGGGCCTGTACATGTCTTCATGTAATTGTAAAGCGCTACAGAAGATGTTGGTGATAAATAAAGCCGTAACTATAATAATCTCTAAATTCATATGGCATGGTAAGAATTTCACTATGGCTAGATCTAAAACAAAGGGGGGGTACACTCCCGCTCTTACACCACTATTTTTATATAATGGTAATTTCATGTTTCCATTCCGCTCTCAGGAAAGCTATCTTGTGAAAAGGACTATTAAAAGGTTTTTACAGCATTCCTCACAAACCAGAGCACCAACGGTCTGTAGTTGTGTAGTTGGTGCTCTGGTTTTGCATTAGCTTGAGGAATGCTGTAAAAACCTTTTAATAGTCCTTTTCCACAAGATAGCTTTCCTGAGAGCTGGAATGGAAACATGGAAATAACCCAGAAGTTCCCATCTTCTACCATACACTTCTTAGTGCAATGCTGATCATTTTGGTGTCCTAAGAAAGTCTACCCCTTTTAACCCCAACCACCTTTTGGATTGGTTAATGAATAGTTTAGAAAAAAAACCAATTTGAATGGTACTGTGGTGGAGCACTAGGGGTTTGTAATGTCATTAAATAATTAATGCTATGTAAGGGAGAGTGGTGCCCAGTCTTTAATAAATAATACAGAATTGTTTCATCCAGGCACCACCTCTCCCAGTATTATATCTTTTGTAAATAATGTTTATGTACATTGTACCAAGAACACTGATTAGGTTCGTACACACGTGCGATCATGGGTGCCGACCCGCGATGCATGATGTGTGCGAATGTCCGTTTTGGCCTGTGTATGGGCATTTTATCGGCCGCTTGTTTGGAGATCTGCCCGGCGGATCGGCCAACGATCCCCAATTGAGAGCCCATAGTGCCCATACACAGGCCGGCCGAAACAGCCGTTCGTACAGATCGTGCGTCATGGGTTGGCACCCGCGAATGCACGTGTGTATGTAGGAATATGCAGTTAGTCCTTTTCCACAAGATGGCTCAATGGGTAAAACTCCTGGGACTGCCTGTTTTAAACTCATTAGTATGGTGACAGTGTGGCTATGGTTCAGTATTGAGTTAAAGGGCAACTGTGGTCTCCAAACAAGTAAGAGTTAAATGAAAGCCTGCAGTATTTTCTTTATAATGAGCCGACAATCACATCTCTGGCTGTACAATTCTGTAGCAATTCACGTTTCTCATTGTAACAATACCTACTAATCGGAATTGTACTTATGTTTCATCCCCATCTCTCCTAGACTGTAAGCTCTTTTGGGTAGAGATGGCCGAACTTCATAAAGTTCGGTCCATTTTAAACTTTCAAACTTCGGGAAAAGTTCGAAAGTTCAAATTCGGACCCATTAAAGTTAATGGGAGAGTGATAGTTTGAAAAGTTCTGATGATTTACAGCTAAAATAACAATGGTAACTTACTGTAAATGGCTCTGGCACCAAAGAACATGTCACTATGACAAAACTTGTGAAAACACTTCTTAAACATGAGTGGGCAACTGTCAGGATTTGTGCAAGATATATTTGAGGGTTACGGCCAATTCGAGGGTTACCGAATGATACTTTTGAGGGTTACCGAAAATAGAACCTTAAATTCGAGGGTTACCAAAATCGAACGATACTTTCGAGGGTTACCGAAAGCGAACAATATTTTCGAGGGATACTTTCGAAGGCTACATTCGAGGGTTAGCGAACGATACATTCTAGGGTTAGTGAAAACGATCCATACATTTGAGGGTTATCGAAAACAAAC
The DNA here is from genome assembly GCA_019447015.1 of Hymenochirus boettgeri. Taxonomy (NCBI): domain Eukaryota; kingdom Metazoa; phylum Chordata; class Amphibia; order Anura; family Pipidae; genus Hymenochirus; species Hymenochirus boettgeri. The sequence goes on along the minus strand of CM033471.1, from coordinate 120,784,969 downwards.
AATACTTTTGAGGGTTAGTGAGCGATACATTCTAGGGTTAGAATGCTGCTGGACCAGCACATAAATTATTTGCACTTTGTATTACTTGCACAACCCTTGTATGTAACAAGTTTCCCTTGTGTTAATGCAACTTTAAAGCGCCACAGAAGATGTTGGCGCTATATAAATCTATAATAATAATTATATGCTTAAAATATCATTGTTTACCCATTCTCAGGACATTCTTCTTATTTGTATTTGCCATAGGGAGCTAATATTTCAGAGCAGGTATAGAGTCAGAGCTAGGGTAAGAAGCAAATGTTAAAGGAAAAGCAAATGCTAAAAAAAATGTTTTGTTTTGTTTATAGCCTGCGACTGAATCAGTGTTTCATTACCTTTATAGTCTATTAAGGTATTTACATACATCCCATCAAACTCAGAAAAAACTGGTTGAAGTAACTGGTTGAATGTATGTACCTAGTCTAAATTCTCTCCTCCTTTTCACAAACCATTGCTGGCTTATTCTTACTGTAACAAGTGAGGCTGATTGTAAATATTATCCCATTGGGTTAGAAAATTATGAGGAACTACAGTAGTGTCAGGTGATTCTTATACTAAAAATATTTTCTGGAATTAACAGGAACTTAAAGTGATACATGATTTGAATCAGCTAAACATGGGCAATACAGAAAGTATGTAGCTTTTATTTTACCTTCTGGGGCAGTAAAAGGCTGATGTAAATTCACTGCATTGTGGGATCCCGGTCAGGTACGCTTTGCCTTTCTATATCAGCCCGTATGTCTCCATTCAATTGGTGTTAAGTTACATGCTGTAAGGTAGCACAAAACTTAACTTAGCCTATATAAAATAGGCCATTCTGCTCTATTTCCAAAAAGTTTTGGAAATGCCACGTCCAGCGTGAAATTAGTGACGGACCTACTCTAACCCAATTGTACATGGGTTTTGCACTAATTTGGCCCAATAATGGACTATATAGGATCACCCCCTCGGTGTGTTGAAGTCTTTATATCCATAGGCTTGAGTACATTGATACGCAGTATGGGTGGACACATGAAAGTGTGAAACTATATGAACTGTATATATTTTTACATTCATTGTATTTATTTTTTTCTTTAAGCAAATGTAACATTCTGTGTTACTGTGCTTATTGTGTTTTAATACAAAAGCTCCAATTTAATTTGGAAGTGGCATACGCAATTGTTGCCTCACTTTGTAACACTTAAGGTATATCTCAAGGGAAAAACTACAGTACGTACCTGGTAAACACATTTTTCCATCTCAATTACTAAAGTGGTTTAACCTGTTCTGTCTGCTAAAGATACTGTGCCAAGCTGCCTTATCCAGGTCTTTCTTTTTTTTGTTTCCCTTTATATAAAACAAAAAGTCATTCTATAAGAGGACATTTCTAATGAGTGAAAGACTGGTATAAGCTTGAGGGAATAAAAGTAACAGTCACACATGAATTGCAGGCATTCTTTCTATAAGGAGTCGTCCAGTGACTAGCCACTGATGCCTTGCTCTCTGGGCCCCTTACAAACATACCCCCTTTCCCCTCCTGATGGCAGCCCTGAATCTGTTCCTGCAAGGCTTTTAGTGTGTTTAAGATCGCGCGTATGAAGAAAACGTACGCATGATAAGCTGTTTAAAAGACCTGACCCGAACTTCCGGTTCAGTTCTGGAAGTTCGGGTCCGGGTTTTAAACAGCTGATCGCGCGTACGTTTTCTTCATACGCGTGGTCGGCTGTTTAAAAAGGCTGCACAATCCACAGAGGGGCTGAGACCTGCCCGGGCCCTTCAGGTACGCCCCTGGTTTATTGCACAATATATTGTGATTTACATATGTAGCGTACAGTACATGAACCATGTTGGAATCCCAACTCGGAGGACATCGTGGAAACAGCTGAAATCGTATTTACAGAAGGATATTTACACTTTAAATGCAATTTAGTATTACTAGACAGCTTAGGCTTTAAATAAATATACATTTATATTAAATTATTATATATTATTATATAAATATCTAAGAAGACTTGCAGCGTCCAGGCAGAAACAGTGTGAGGTGCACCCCCTAAATGCTGTGCCACAGCCAGGTAAGTATCAATTATAGGTAAAGTGTATTTTTTTTGTTCTAGAACTCTCCTATAACCTTCCTTTAGTCTTCAGAAGAATAAACACCATGCACATAAGTCTTAAATGTCTGGGTATTATTTATTGCTACATACACAGAGTACACAAAAGTGTAACATTTCAGTACATGAGCTGTACCTTCTTCAGACAATCAATTACAAATGAAATACATTGTGCACCTTATATAGATACAGGAAGTGAATAGCTAGCACCATCTAGTGGTGATGGCTAGGTACGTAATGAACAAACAAATAAACAAAAGGGAACATAAAACAGAATGTGAAAAAATTAAATATATACAAAATCATCTTTTAGGCAAAAAGCATGACAGACCAAGATTACAATTTAAACCTTTAGGATGTAATGCATCCAAAGTGAAAATCCAGTAGGATTCCCTTCTAAATAGCAAGTTATGCCTATCCCCACCTCTGTGAAGCGGGGGTACTCGATCAATGACCATACCTTTTAAGTCAGACACAAGATGCCTGCACTTAAGGAAGTGTGTAGCCACAGGTGTATCATCATATTTGTTTTTACCAGGGGGGATCTCTGTAGAGGTTTTCTGCAATGCCAGTTTTATATCACTGCGGTGGCATTGAAATCTCTTTTTAAAAGGGCCAATAGTCTTCCCAATATAAATAAGGGAGCAAGGGCATTTCAGCAGATAAATGCAGTCAGTATTGCAGTTAAGATACCCTCGGATGGTGAACGCCTTGCCTGTGTGTGGGTGATGGAATGTAGGTCCCACAATAAGGGAATTACAAATGTTACAATTGTAACAGCAAAAACAGCCTTTTTTATGTGAAAATACAAATTGGGACTTTTTGTATTTAGAAACAGGATCAGCCTGAACAAGTTGTGAATATAAAGATTTACCTTTTTTATAGATACATCGTGGTTTAGATTTAGTGAGAGTCCCTAAGTTAGGGTTTTCTTGTATGATAGGCCAAAACTTGTCTTGTTTTTGATGGCTCCTGATTTACAAGTGTAGGACTGTACGAATGGGACACATGATGTTTAAATTTTTGTGGGTCTGGTTTGTAAGGCTTCCACCCTAGCTTTTTTCAGAACGGCCTCTGGATAGTTACGGTTTTTTAATTTAAGGGCCACGGAATCCAACTGGGTTTCCAAGTCCTTGGGGTCACTGCATATTTGTGCTACCCGCATGAATTGGGATTTGGGGAGGCCCTTAAACACATGTGGGAGATGGAAGCTGAGTCCAGACAAAAGGGTATTATGGTCAGTGGGTTTAACATAGACCGAGGTACAAAGATTACCATCTGTGATCTTAACAAGTACATCCAAAAAATGTACAGAAGAATCTGAAATTTCTGGATTAAAAATTATCTTGCTGTCTAGGTTATTAAGATAAGCAATAAAATCGTGGGCTTTCGAACGGGAACCATCCCAAATAATAAACACATCGTCAATATAACGAAAAAATTGTTTACAGTGTATGTTAAATAAATCATTAGTATACACATGTTGTTTTTCTAAAAAGCCTATATACAAGTTAGCAAACGAGGGAGCTACTGGGCTTCCCATAGCCGTCCCGACAGTCTGTTGATAGTACTCCTGTTCAAATTTAAAATAGTTATTATTAAGAATAAAGTCCAGGCACTCAATCAAAAACAAATGTTGTACAGCTTCTAGCCCTTTTGAGTGTACGATATTGGTGTAGAGGAAAGTAATATCAGCCGTGATCAAGAGCCAATCTTTGTTCCATGGGCCCACCATAAAAAGTTTATCAAGAAAGTCTCCGGTATCTTTAAGGAAGGAGGGTAGTCCTGTGACTATAGGTTTAAGAAAACAGTCACAGAATACTGACAATGGTAGGGTGATGGAACCTATGGAAGACACAATAGGTCAAAAAGGAGGATGAAGAGGATCCTTATGTATTTTAGGTAGACCGTATAAAACTGGTTTCCTAGGTTGCTTATTAAAGAGAAAGTCATAGGTGTTTTTGTCAATCCAGTCAGCACCCAAAGCTACATCCAGTAAGTTTTTTAGTCTATTGAGTATAGCAAAGGTAGGATCCGTGTCCAATTTAATATATGCTCCTGATGTATTAAGGTGTTCTAACATACCATTGCTATAATAGTCGTAATTCAAAATGACTATCCCTCCACCTTTATCCGCTGGTTTAATAATCAGCGAATTGTCATTTTTTAAAGATGTAAGTGCAGCATGTTCCTCTTTAGAAAGAAAATGTCTATTTCTAGAGTTAAAGTCAGATGGAACGGTATTCCTCATGAGATTAATGAAATGATCGATCTCGCTATATATACCCGGGGGTATAAATCAGCTTTTTAACTTGAAAGGGTATACAGTAGCAGGTTGAACCAGGGCTTTATCTTTAAAGGATTCCTTAAGTTTTAAGGCTCTTTCAAGTCTAAAAAGTTCAGTTTCAAAGTTAAAGCGGTCAAAGCGGCAATCAAATTGAAAGGATAGTCCTTTATTAAGGAGAGAGGCTTCACTCACCGTTAAAGGATGAGATGACAAGTTGAACACTATTTGTTCATTGGTTTTAGAGCAGAGATCTGATTTTTTCTTTTTGCCACGTCTGATCCTCGACCTTCTTCTAAAAAAGGCTGCTCATTAACCCTTTGAGCTGCGTATCTTGTGTACATCCCTGCAGCTTGAGAAGAAGTGTTTCTGGTCGGATTATCCGAATCAGAGCTGGTGGAGCCAGTAGAATCTTCTGTCAGCGTGTCAGTGTTAGAATGCTTTCCCCTTGGCGGCGTTGCCATGGAGATCGAGCGGACGCGCCCCTGGAGTTCCCGGTAAGCCATCCGTATACTAGACCTTCGGTGTAGTCATTGCAGACCCGGCGGTATTTATTTCTTTTATATTGTTTAAGATCACAAGCAAACTTGTCAATTTGTTGCTGTAAGGAATCTAGTTGTATGGCTTTATCTTGATCATCCAACTGATCGATCAATTTCTCGGTTTCAGTAATTTCTGTAGATATCTGTTCCAGTTGTTGGCAAACTTCATCGAAAACCAGCAAGATAAGGTCTAGGGAACATTTGTTTAGAATAGCACACCATCTTTCACAGAAGTGTAATGAATTGAGTCCCGAAGGGACGAGGTTCACTGTACCTTTTAGGAGGAGTTCAGACTGTAGGGCAGGATTCAAAAGGAGCAGGAAACAAAGGCTGGATACAATGCTGGATACAATGCAGGATACAATGGAGTTGGAACAATGGCTGGATGTAATGCTGGATACAATGACTGGAACAATGGAGTTGAAACAATGGCTGGATGTAATGCTGGATACAATGACTGGAACAATGGAGTTGAAACAATGGCTGGATGTAATGCTGGATACAATGACTGGAACAATGGAGTTGAAACAATGGCTGGATACAATGCTGGATGCAATGACTGGAACAATGGTGGATACAAGGCTGGATCCAATGTCAAGTAACGAGCGCTACAGACTGACAACCTGACAGTCTGGTAGCGAGGTCTACGATCTATGAATAGGCACTCGCTCCATCGCGCTGGCGCCGTCACCAGTCCCGGACGGCGAGGGAGCGCGGCAGGTAAGATCCTTACAAGAAGGCTTTGTTGGAGCGGCCAATGGTTGCAATTCTGAACCCTCTAGGTATTCGCTTGACTTTGTAATATTCGTATAGAGTTAGGGGCCATGCAGATGTAACTCTATTTGTTTCCGTTTAAAGGGCATGTCCACCCCAAATTTAACTTTTGATATGTGGTAGGGCATGCTCCCCCAGCCCCAACCGCATTAATATAATTGTTAGAAAGTCCCCCGATTCTTACTTACCTGCCCTCTCTCCCCTGCTGCAGTGTTCAGGCCCTCTGCTTGCATGGAATTGAAAGCTGGGGGCGGGACCGGCAGCCGCGTCCGTGATTGGCTGAGGAAGTCTCAGGCACAGCATGAGTCACACACTGCTCCTACACAGCAGTTTCCTGGACTTTGGAGGGGCACAGCAGGGGAACTATTTTGAGCAGGAATGTAAGGTAAGGATTGTTTTAAACTACTTGATGTGGCCAGTAAGGGGTTCAATTTTAGTTTTGGGGGTGGACATGCCCTTTGAGTCTTTTTAATTCCAATATCGTATCTTTTGTTGTTTCAGCACCAAACGCTGTGTTGGAGTCATAAGAGAAAAGAATACGTTGTGCATCTTCTTCTGAGAAGGTAAGTGTAGAGGCTTGGGAACCAGCATGTTCTTCCAAGCCTGAGAAGATATCCATCTTGCATCAAAGGACAGTTATGTGGGGTGCTAGGAAAAGTCAACCAAAGTTGTAAGCAAACGACAAAGGTAATCCAGCACACACCTATGTAGATATAGGTAAGAAGTAATGCTGAGTGCAATGGGAGACCCTGGTTGCACCATGCACATCAGTCTTAAATGTCTGTGGATTACTTATTGCTACATACACAGAGTACACAAAAGTGTAACATTTCGGTACATGAGCTGTACCTTTTTCAGACAATCAATTACAAATGAAATACATTGTGCACCTTATATAGATACAGGAAGTGAATAGCTAGCACCATCTAGTGGTAATGGCTAAGTAAGTAATGAACAAAAAACAGAAAGAACATAAAACGAATGTGAAAAAATCAAAATTACAAAATCATCTTTTAGGCAAAAAGCATGACAGACCAAGATTACAATTTAAACCTTTAGGATGTAATGCATCCAAAGTGAAAATCCAGTAGGATTCCCTCTAAATAGCAAGTTATGCCTATCCCACCTCTGTGAAGCGGGGGTACTCGATCAATGACCATACCTTTTAAGTCAGACACAAGATCCTGCACTTAAGGAAGTGTGTAGCCACAGGTGTATCATCATATTTGTTTTTACCAGGGGGATCTCTGTAGAGGTTTTCTGCAATGCCAGTTTTATATCACATCAAATATGATGATACACCTGTGGCTACACACTTCCTTAAGTGCAGGCATCTTGTGTCTGACTTAAAAGGTATGGTCATTGATCGAGTGATGGTGCTAGCTATTCACTTCCTGTATCTATTTAAGGTGCACAGTGTATTTCATTTGTAATTGATTGTCTGAAGAAGGTACAGCTCATGTACCGAAAGTTACACTTGTACTCTGTGTATGTAGCAATAAATAATACACAGACATTTAAGACTGATGTGCATGGTGTTTATTCTTCTGTTGATATATGACCTGCAACCAGGGTCTGCCATTGCACTCAGCATTACTTCTTACCTATATCTACATAGGTGTGTGCAGGATTACCTTTGTCGTTTGCTTACCTTTAGTCTTCCTACATCTGTGCTTAATTGTGGCATGATGATGTCAGTGCATGCACGCTCTCAGCAATGTCGCCGCTTTGTGCATGCACTGACTGCGCTCTGTGAACAGTAACACTCTTTCCCTGGCAAAGGGATTTGACCAATCTCGTGGAGGCGGAGGGGAAAACAGGAGATAACAGAAGGAGGAAGCCAGAATCTTTTAAGGGTATGTCCACCCTAAAAATCATCTTTTAATATGTGATAGACCCCACCCTGCCCACCCCCAGTGTTTTTTCTTTAAAAAAATGACTAGAACGTTACTTACAGCCCCTTCGCTCCAGCGGCCCATTGATCTGGCTCTCTGCTTGCCGGGACTTGCAAGAAGGGGTTGGATCGTCAGCCGCATCTGAGATTGATTGAGACGCAGTACAATAATGGCTGAGGATCCGGATGGTGGTGGTGGGGGAACTTCACAATAGAGTTCCTGTGTGTGCGCTGCGGGAGTATGAAGGCTGCACGGGATGTATAAGGCACAGACTTGACGTGATGTCAGGAGCTTGGATTAGTTTTGTATCTTAAAATGGTGAATGGATTTTAATACGGTTGGATTGTTTTAAAGTTAGGACAATGGCCAGTACATATTAAATTATGGTTTTGGGTTTGGACTTTCCCTTTAAAGACTAAAGGTATAGGGTATAGGAGGGTCCTAGAACAAATAAAAATACACTTTACATTTAAAGCCTACACTGTCTAGTAATACTAAGTTGTATTTATAGTATGCTTTAAATTTTTGTTTTTAGACCTTATGAACATTTTGAAGTTTTGCTTATCAAACACTATTTAAAAGTGATGTAATTGAACAAAAAATGTTGAAAAAGAATTGCCATTTTTTGAAAAAGAAGTAACAGTCTTAGCTGTTTATAGTTGCCTGCTTTTGCAGAAACAACCACAAATACTTGTTTGATACTTGAAGGTTTTTTTTTTTGCATGCATAGCTTGTTTTGGTTCCCTCACAGCATCTTGACTTACATTAGCAATTTGGCAAAAAACGAAAATGAGAACCATGTGCTGTATGGACAATACCCTTCAAACATCTCAGTGACACCTGCTGTTCATAGGCTAGTTGCATACAGTAACTGGAACATTACCAGTGAAGTACTGTATATGCATATTGATATTTTAGCCTTTTCATGCCAAATTCATGTCTGCATTTGTTGCACCTGCCCGGTCAGGGCCCATTCATCTCACCCAATTTCAACCCCATCTATGCCCTACCACACTTTATACTGTTTGCCTTACATTTGCTTGTGTATATGTATTACCCTACTATATTCTGCTTTCTTTTATAGTATTTACTACAGAGTAATGATTGATACAACCTGTGTAAAGCAGAATCAACTGTGTAAAATCAGTTTTAGTTCTTTATTTACCAGGTTATTACGTTCTAATTGTCAGCAGTGCTCAAGACCATGTCATCATTGCACTATAGCCTTAAGCTGTGGCCACACTATGCCAGACAATAAAGGGCACATGCATCTGTGTGCAATTCCCATGCATTACAATTCGTTTGCACTGTGATCCGCGCAGTAGTCTGCAATCGGAATGCACAAAACTGCAAAAAGGGGGTGATCTCATGTGCTCCGAAAACAGATTGCAGCGCATGCAATGTGGCCACATTGACATGTTGGAGCAAACAAGTGAAAGCCTGAAGTAGGAGGCTTCAGGCTCGTTCACACTAGAAACTGACGAAGCGCACAGCATGCATTTCTGTCAGTTTGTATCCATTTTTTGCATACATTTGTATCCATTATTTCACAAGTGTTTTCCATAGATTATATAGAAAATGCATGAAAAAACGGACAGAATGCTGCATGCAGTGTGAACGGATTGTAACCAGCAGGTTGTGAACAATATTATGAAATCCTATGGGTTTTACTGCACCTGCATTGAAAAAACAGATACAAACTGAGATAGTGTGAATGAGCCCTTCCTGTGGGTAATCCAGTATCTGGCATGCACTGTGGAGCTCTCCCCTCCATCCAGATTCATCGGTGCTTCATTTCATTTTTTAAAAAAAACTTGATGTGGATTAGTGGACCCCCCTCAAACCCTAAATGCTAGGATTTTAAGTTTAAAAGTGCACAGAAATAGACTTATGGGACCTCGTTTCCTTGGCTCTCTCTCTAACTGGCAGCTGCTTTTGTGATTGGCTGACTCTCAGTGCTTCTGTGATGTGGCTGCTTCTGTGATGCAGTCCAGTCCCTGTTGCTACTCCTGGAAGTAGCAATAGAGGCAGAGGCCAAGGGAACAAGGTTGGGTAAGTAGATTTCTGGGCACTTTTACAGCTTAAAACCCTAGTGTTTAGGGTTGGAGGGGGGGTCCCCTACGCTACAGAAAACTTTTGATTTTTGGGTGGAGATGCCTTTTAAATATTCTTCCACACAACGTTGTACTGTTGGGTACATCAGCCTAACATTCTTAAAGGTATCTCCACCAATACTTTTTTTTGCTTTTTTCCCTTTAATTGAAGAACAGGGGGTAAAGGAGCTTTGTCTTAGCTCACGTTCTTTCGAATATTTAGATAGGAGCAGGCATGGAAGACACCAGAACTTACCGCGATCGAGCTCCAGCGATGCTTAATGTGACAGGTCCCACACGCCTTATAATATATGTGCATGGAGATATCCCTTAATGCATCATGACTCTTTTCTGTTCCAATGTAGTTAGAGTCACAGTTTATAGTTGTATACACTTTTTATTTTTTTATTTTTTTAAAGGGCATGTCCACCCCTAAAACTAAAATTTAACCCCTTACTGCCCATCAAGTAGTTTAAAACAATCCTTACCTTACATTCCTGCTCAAAATAGTTCCCCTGCTGTGCCCCTCCAAGTCCAGGAAACTGCTGTGTAGGAGCAGTGTGTACTCATGCTGTGCCTGAGACTTCCTCAACCTCATCAAGGTTGAGGCATGCTCAGTGCAGCCCTCCCTGCCCTCAGCCAATCACGGACGCGGCTGCCGGTCCCGCCCCCTGCTTTCAATTCCATGCAAGCAGAGGGCCTGAACACTGCAGCAGGGGAGAGAGGGCAGGTAAGTAAGAATCGGGGGACTTTCTAACAATTATATTAATGCGGTTGGGGCTGGGGGAGCATGCCCTACCACATATCAAAATTAAATTTTGGGGTGGACATGCCCTTTAATGTACATATTCAATGGCAATTCGCTGAAAGTCCAGAAAAGTGAAGAGTAGGAGGCTTCAGGCTCGTTCACACTAGAAACGACAGAAGCGCACAGCATGCATTTCTGTCAGTTTGTATCCATTTTTGCATACTTTGTATCCATTATTTCACAATGTGTTTTCCATAGATTATTTAGAAAATGCATGAAAAAAACGGACAGAAATGCTGCAGCAGGTGTGAACAATATTATGAAATCCTATGGGTTTTACTGCACCTGCATTTGAAAAACAGATACAAACTGAGATAGTGTGAATGAGCCCTTCCTGTGGGTAATCCAGTATCTGGCATGCACTGTGGAGCTCTCCCCTCCATCCAGATTCATACGGTGCTTCATTTCATTTTTTAAAAAAAACTTTGATGTGGATTAGTGGACCCCCCTCAAACCCTAAATGCTAGGATTTTAAGTTTAAAAAGTGCACAGAAATAGACTTATGGGACCTCGTTTCCTTGGCTCTCCTCTAAATGGCAGCTGCTTTTGTGATTGGCTGACTCTCAGTGCTTCTGTGATGTGGCTGCTTCTGTGATGCAGTCCAGTCCCTGTTGCTACTCCTGGAAGTAGCAATAGAGGCAGAGGCCAAGGGAACAAGGTTGGGTAAGTAGATTTCTGGGCACTTTTACAGCTTAAAACCCTAGTGTTTAGGGTTGGAGGGGGGGTCCCTACGCACAGAAAACTTTTGATTTTGGGTGGAGATGCCTTTTAAATATTCTTCCACACAACGTTGTATGTTGGGTACATCAGCCTAACATTCTTAAAGGGTATCTCACCAATACATTTTTTTTGCTTTTTTCCCTTTAATTGAAGAACAGGGGGTAAAGGAGCTTTGTCTTAGCTCACGTTCTTTCGAATATTTAGAAGGAGCAGGCATGGAAGACACAGAACTTACCGCGATCGAGCTCCAGCGATGCTTAATGTGACAGGTCCCAACACGCCTTTATAATATATGTGCATGGAGATATCCCTTAATGCATCATGACTCTTTCTGTTCCAATGTAGTTAGAGTCACAGTTTATAGTTGTATACACTTTATTTTTTTATTTTATTAAAGGGCATGTCCACCCCTAAAACTAAAATTTAACCCCTTACTGGCCACATCAAGTAGTTTAAAACAATCCTTACCTTACATTCCTGCTCAAAATATGTTCCCTGCTGTGCCCCTCCAAAGTCCAGGAAACTGCTGTGTAGGAGCAGTGTGTGACTCATGCTGTGCTGAGACTTCCTCAACATCCTCACAGGTTGAGGCATGCTCAGTGCAGCCCTCCCTGCCTCTCAGCCAATCACGGACGCGGCTGCCGGTCCCGCCCCCTGCTTTCAATTCCATGCAAGCAGAGGGCCTGAACACTGCAGCAGGGGAGAGAGGGCAGGTAAGTAAGAATCGGGGGACTTTCTAACAATTATATTTATGCGGTTGGGGCTGGGGGAGCATGCCCTACCACATATCAAAAGTTAAATTTTGGGGTGGACATGCCCTTTAATGTACATATTCATGGACAAATTCTAGCTGATTGCAGAATATTGGAACAGTAGTCCAATCAGTGATTGTGGTAGGATATGTCAAACTGTGGACGTTGTTAGAATAAATATCCTGCACTAGTCATGCCGGACCCTGATATCTGTCTTAGACCCACTAAAAGACCCTTCAGCGCTGGGAGAAAGGATTACACAACACGTTAGGTGCAGTAAAATCTCTTTTCTCAGTTTATTCATTTCATACATTGGACTATATCAAAGCAAAAAAGGGGGCTTTGCCAGAGAAAGGGGCATTACCAGACTTTGTGGCGACAGATAATACAGAAGAACATATATTGGAATGCGAAGATAGAGTCAGGTTGACACACAATGTAGGAGGCAAAAGACCTTGAGATAAAAAATTATCTACCCCATGAGACAAGGGGTACATTTCGAGAACAACAACATCTGAATATTATGAACACAAAATGGCTGCTATTAGGTTAAGTGATTATAGAGAATATATAAAAACCTAACAGACATTGTGTGTCCACATGTGTTTCTGTCTGTCAACCTTGCAGCTACCACCAACAACTTAAAATGGAAGTTCAATGCAAATGCATACCCTTTTAAAAGAAAAGACAATATTTTCCCATTCCAATGATCTTAATGTGCCCACCCAGCATTTTGTCTATGCATACTGTAAATATATGCTTCTGAAATACTGACTTCCTGTTTTCAGGGCCCCTAATAAAGACTGTTATGGTCTTGCCTTTGAGTCCCTGGGTTGATTCAGTTGGACGGTAGAGATCTGAGCATGTTTGGCCCATCCAACAGCCAATCAGTAGAAATGACTGTTAGGAACATTATAATGAAGTTTGCATCCTGGGAAGAAGAAGGACTGTTACACAACCTGAAATGACAGCTCACTACTGACCATAGCAAAGCATTGCAAAGGTGATGATATCAAAATGGAATAGAATGTATAGAATAATCAAGCATATGTAATAATAACAATGAATTTACAGAATAATTATATTTTCCACTTAACTTATAGGGTAACTGATCTCCATACAAGTGACTTTTATTAAAATGGCAGGATCATGCTTCTAGCTGCAATCTATCCAAATCAATATCAGTGGGGTTTCCAGATAACACTGTGAGCTGTGACATCACCAGCACTATTGCTGTGACCCCTTTGTCACAGGCACTCAGCATGCCAGTTGTATCCTACTGCTGTAACTGTCTTTAAATAGCTTCAGAAAATACCTTTTTTGGGGGGGGTGTGTCTTCTTACACAGCACAGCATGTGGCTGTCACAATGGCATAACTCCTGCCCGGACGGTAGTAGGGCCCGCCACAAGCCTAGCACTTCACTACCGATCAGCTGTTTTTAAACAGCCGATCGCTGGTATGAATGAAACATACACGTGATCAGCTGTTTAAAAGACTGGAACCAAACCAGAAGTTTGTGGGGGGTTAGGGGCCCGGCCTCTAATCTCGCAGGGTGGGGGGGAACCCTGCAGTTACGCCCCCCTAGTTTCGTTCCTGGCTCCTGCAGACTTTATTAAAGAATGTAAGTTTTCTAAGTAAGACATAGCTCCTTTACCTCCCATTTTTTAATAAAACATTCAGAGCAGTTCGATCCTGTTCTGATACATTGTTGCCAACCCTAGCACAGCAGCCAAGGGAGAAAAGTTCACAATTTGATACATTGTTGCAGTCACTTGGTTACATCCCCAGCAGCCAACACTGAAGATCTGCTTAAAGGTTAACTGTGGTCCAAAAATTACTTTAGGTAAATTGACAAGAATTGCTTCCCTGAGTATTTTTGCAATTTACTTTCATTATTTATTTAACATAGATTTGCAGATATTTACATTTTTATGTGTGATATTATAGCAGCATTACCAGATCACCTGCACTTCCTGCTTCCTGCACTGAAAGCATGTGAAAGTCCCTCTTCTCTTTGTCTTCTGCTCCTCTTGGGCCCCCACAGCCCCTCCCCTTGCAGTCCCCTCAAAAACCCCTATGGCCCCTCCCACTCATCCTTTAGTCACTGTAACTCAATCTCTTCCTGATTTCTTGTGCTTTTACCTGCAAAAGGAATGTGCCAACCACAGATTAGAAGGAAGAAGTAGTATTGTGACCGCAGATTCAGAACCTCCAACCCCCTAACTTTCTAACCAGTGATTTCTTCATATCTTGAGCTGTGCAGCACTTAGAGAGATAGTTGATGGCTCATTTTAAAGGAAGGAACCTGGCCTTTCATTTAAAATCAACTTGTTTGAAGAGTACAGTTTCCCTTTAAACTCCTTATGTTAGAATGAATGGAGGGAGGCTTGCTCAACTGTCTACCTGCTGCAATGTCCACAGCACAGAGCACAGATTTCTGGGCTGAAAGTAACACATCATGCCTCTAATGTAAATACTAAGCACATTGCGTAAAATGCATACTTTTAAAAATACTGTAATCAAGGTATAAAGATTGAAAAATAGTTAAAAACTTTGAAAACCTTTGAACATTGAAAAAAGTGCAAAAATATTGTGAAAGGTTCAGCAACTTTTCACCGCCTTTATCAAAGTCCTTACTGCCACGATTGCCATTTCGCTTATCGCGGTAACACTCAAGCATATTTATTAAATGTCGAGATACGGTTCCTTGTGTTAAGTTCGGCCATTCAGAATCACCAAGTCTGAGGTGGCAAAGACACTTAACTTCCCATATATATAGCTAGCCAGTGGGTCCTTGGAAGGTGTCAGTACACTGGGGAGTGTTTCTCTACACTGCACTGGTGAATTTTGGGTTTACCAAGATCGTCATTTTCTCTTTTTTTCTGCTATACAAAAAATTAATGCAATGAATACGGCGTTGTGTGCTGGCGACATCGCAGTATTCATTGCATTACGTACAGTATCACAGCTAAAAGAGAAAATACTATTGTCACATATCGTATGAAAATTATTGGGTTTATGAATAATGCGCAATTAACAATCTTTACCGTGATGATGCCGTCCGGCGATAGCAAAACTGCAATATTATTGAACCTTTATAAATAATTCGATTAGTATGACTTTTCTGAGTCCAATGAAAAGTTCTTGCCACTTGGCTTTATGTACTGCAACCTGTGATTGTAGTGATAGCAAAGTACACTTACTTATGATTTACTTGATGTCCTGCAAAAATATTACATACTTTATAACTGGAGGGGAGAAACACCATTAAACAAAAAAATATTTAGGCATTGGCTTATAATGCTTTTAAATACATACAGGGTTATTCAATAAAAGTTCTTATTGTTTAAAATGGTGCTAATTTTGCCCCAACCAATCAGATGTTAGCTATCAAATGTTAAATAAGATCTGATTGGTTGAGGCAAAATCAGCACCATTTTAAACGATAAGAACTTTCATTGAATCTCCCTACTAGTAGTGGATACAATTAATTAGTATAATAATTGATTATCTATTGGATAGGATATCGGAAAAAGAAATCTGCCCTTGTGTACCAAGCACATTGCTTATCTGCTAAAGAAGAGTGGCAGGTGGATGCAATGTATGTCCTTATTGGTCCTGATTACATTACTAAGCTGATTGACATTTACAGTATATTTTGCCATCATACTGTTAGAAGAATTATGCATATTTAAAAAAGTGTCCTTTATTTGGGAGTTGGGTTGGTGGGAGGGGGGTTGTTCTTTTTCATACCTTTTAAAATCTGCAAACCACTTAAGTCTTTAGTGGTGATCTGCTTTAGGGGCATGGGGATGCCCTACTCCTTCCATTTATACTATTTTATAGTATTTTATATGCTATGTGTGGCACTTAACCTACTATTTTTCTATTATTGTGGTATAGGGAAACGTACAGTAGTTGGGATTTATGTGGTATTTATATACAATTTTTTTTACTATTTTGCTGATATCCATGAGGGCCACCTCCCTAATGATGCAGTGTGAAGTGCATTACAGTATGTAATGAAATTCCCATGGCTACCAGTATGTGATGAAATTCCCATGGCTACCAGTATGTAATGAAATTCCCATAGCTACTATTATATGGTGAAATTGCCAGTGTGCTGCCTGTATGTAATGAAAATCCCATGGCTACCACTATGTAATGAAATTCCCATGGCTACCAGTATGTAAAGTATGTAATGAAATTTCCATGGCTACCAATAGATATAGTGTTTGGTTAGATTAGTTAGGGTCCTAGTTTCTACCTTGATCTGGTGGCAGGCTTACAAATCTTTTGGCCAAAGCCTTTTATCTTACAGGAAGTATGGTTGATCTGGGGTGGGGATACTATACTAGAGGGTGGGATATCGTAAATAAATGGAGGATTGATATGTACATATAATGATAATGACACTCATTAAAGGGCATCTTCAACCTCCATAGACTTCTAACATAGCGGTTGGGGGTGGGAGGGTATGCCCTGCAATATACCTGAAAGTTTTTATGCAATCTGAATGATTACAAGAGAGGGATTGGGAAGGAGGGAGGGAGCAGGGGGGGAAATGGCACCTTTGCGCATGTCACCATCCCTCCCTGGGGCAAGACAGGAGGCAGAGACGTGTATATGTGTATAAATGTGTATAAATCCCCTCCGACTTCTGGACAAGCCACTCCCCACTTCTGGACAAAGCACCACCCACTTTCAATGATAAAACCACACCCCTTCTGGCGGTGGCGAGGAGGGGCAGCATTTGCAATTTTTTTTCAGGTGCCAAAATGTCTAGAGACTGCCCTTGCTGGTGTTACCTTGTGACTCCTATTGTACCTTATTATATGTACCCCCCTGAAGGCACCACTGGACTATCAGTGATCCTATGGTCTTATTATTAGGCTGTGCTCTCCCAGGATAATGTTCTTGTATCAAAGCAATTCATGTTTTAACAAAAAATGAGTACTTGGCCATGACTTTGTTTGAAATCCAGTCCTGACCATCATGGATTAACTGGCTAATGTGTTATCCAAGGCAGTCGAGGCTTCTCCCTACAGGAAGCACATACACTGATCATTTCTAATTACCAACCAGCAAATAAGGTTTGAATATGGGATTGAAGTATTTGTCAGGGGGAAAATTTGTGGGCCCCTTTTAATAGGAATTCTTTCAAAAAGCCTATGTTTGGGCCCACATATATTATTTAGGGCTTAACCACATCAGCACAACATGGTACAAGAGCAGTAGAAAGAAAAAAATATAAAGATGAACAGTAAGTAAGCGATAACTCTATGCAACCACTGTTAAATCAGGGAGCTTTGGTAAGGTTTACTCCAAACTGCGGTACCAATTACCCCTTGCCATTCAGTTTTTAGTATATATTTTCATGTTGCCTAGTGGTGCTAAGGAAAAGAGTAGTTGGAAAAGAGATAAGCTCCGCTTAGATTGTTACATCCTAAATAATGTGTGTTTCTCACAAATAATGTGTTACATCCTAAATAATAATGTGTTTATCAATACAACAAATTCTATAGTGGCTTTTTTTATAGTGCTTGGCACAGGCCCACTATTTGTATTTGTACTTATAATATATATTTACATTCATGATTCCGGAATGACATTGGATCTTTCTTGTTCTTTTTGGGGTCTAGCTTACTAAAGGCTTTCCCTGTAGAGTGGGCATGGACAAGGCTAACATATGTTAAAGGGCAAGTGTGTTCTCCAATCAAGTTAGGGTTAAATAAAAGCCTGCAGTCTTTCCTTTAAAATGAGCCCTGGACCACATTTTTGGCTACAAACTGAGAAATGATGTTGTGCATAATGACCAACTGACCCTCTAGTCCTCCCAGGGTTCCTTTTAAAACAGTAACGATATCTATTTTGAAGAAAAATTTCATATAGATAAATGTCACCTGATGGGATGTTCAGTGTCATGCGCCTTGTTTGAGGCATTCAGAATAATAGAGAGAAAACTGGGCACACCAGACTTGAAAAAAATAACTATTTAATCAATGACATTTCCATGGTGCCACATTACCATGTG
The DNA here is from genome assembly GCA_019447015.1 of Hymenochirus boettgeri. NCBI lineage: Eukaryota > Metazoa > Chordata > Amphibia > Anura > Pipidae > Hymenochirus > Hymenochirus boettgeri. The sequence goes on along the minus strand of CM033471.1, from coordinate 120,766,937 downwards.
GCACCTTTCTCAGACAAACTATTATGTGATCATACTGTGTAACGTGCTCTTATATAGGCTAACACAAACAAAGATAAGATGGCCATCTAGTGGTCAATAAGTTAAACCTATTACCATAAAAGTGACATCAGTGATAATTAAAGTGCATAAGTGTATAAAGTGCTAAAATATTTGTGTAATAAATATAACAAGTACCGTATATACTCGAGTATAAACCGACCCGAGTATAAACCGAGGTACATGCTGGGAGTTGTAGTTTCCAAACATCTTGAATGCCACCCTCACTTGGCATTCAAGATGTTTGGAAACTACAACTCCCAGCTAACAAAGCATGCTGGGAGTTGTAGTTTCCAAAACATCTTGAATGCCACCCTCACCCTCAAACCCAGTTAAGTTTGTACCTGTGGGCTCTCTTCATCCAGGATCTGTGGGCTCTCCTCCATCCAAGGGCTTCCTGGGACTGTGTGCTGGTAAGTTCCTCTCCATTCCGGCAGCAGTGTCCTCTCCATTCCGGCAGCAGCGTCCTCTCGCGCGCCAGTACATGGACTGATCGTGCGGCTGCCGGAATGGAGAGGACGCTGCTGCCGGAATGGAGAGGACTCTGATCTTCAAAGGTGAGTGACTCGAGTATAAACCGAGTCCGAGTTTTCAGGCTGATTTTTCAGCCTGAAAAACTCGGTTTATACTCGAGTATATACGGTACAAGTGCCACATTCAGTAAAATATAAATATAAAGATACTCAAAAATTATAAAAATCTGAATCCTATAGTAAATAAAAACATATCCAAAAAAGCAGATATTATATTCTTACCTAAACAAGCTGAATTTCGCCTGTCGAGTAATACCGATGGGGTGTATTTTTTGTAGAAGCCTGGCGTTGGCAACAGTAAAAGTAAAGCAGCCACATCACTATGGTCGGATCAATAAGCAACATAGGTCAGATCTGACAGTTTGGGAATCCAAATGGAATGCAAACGGAACAGTCATCTTCAGAATTAGATTTGTACATGGATGAGGCAGGAGCAGTAGGTTATGGTGCTTATTTTAGTGGTAAATGGAGTAAAGGGGAATGGCCTAAATTATGGCATGACTTGGATCTTACAAAAAATATAGCTTTTTTGGAGATATTCCCTATAATTGTTGCCATAGAGTTATGGGGGGAAGACTTTCCTGATCATAAGGAAACTTACCACTACGAAACAGCGGTACACACCATAAATCATATCACATCCTGTTCTCCACCAATTATTAATGCGCTCTGTTACATGGTTCTGAAATGTCTAAAGTTAAACATTAACTTTAGGGCACAACATGTTCCAGAACACAAAAATGATATAGCGGATTCCCTATCTCGATTCCAGATGAATCACTTCAGGATGATGGCACCGGATCTAGAGAGGGAAGGTCGTCCATGCCCAATTTGGCTATGGGACATTCACTTAGACACCTGGCTTCCTGGGTTCAGAGGTTCATAAGCTAATTCTACATGGTTAAATAGACCGCATTTGGGGTCAATGGATTAGTTTGCAGGAAGAGAGACAAGTGGCTGACATAGACAATGGCCGTTTGGAAACCTTGTTGTGGTGGTTGGCAGAATTGGGCTGCTGTCATCGTTCGGGGCTACCATTTCCAAGGTAATGGCTGCAATATCCTTCCTTTTTAAATTGCAAAATGTATGGGACCTGACCTGTAGTCAGGGGTCTCAAGAAAGCATACAAGAAGACCAGTTTCAAATTCTCTGAGAGGTTTCTGGCTTGCTCAGTGCAGCCCTCCCCCTTCCCTGCCTCACCCCTGATCCCTGTTAAGTTTCCTGTGCCCCTAGTGTTAACATTTTTTCTGTAGTGTGGGGCTCCCTCTCCCATCCCAACCGCTCTATTAGCTTGTAAAAAAACTTACCCGAACTGTACTTACACAGCCTCTTTCCCCCAGCGTTCTGTACTGCCGGAAGCCAATCATAGATGCGGCTGCTGGCCCGGCCCCTTGCTTGCAGTTTCATGCAAGCAGAGGGCCGTGTCTGAACGCCGCGGGAAAGAAGCTGTGTAAAGTAAAGTTCAGGTAAGTTTTTTTACAAGTTAATAGAGCGGGTGGGAGAGGGAGCCTTACACTACAGCAAATTTTGGAAAAAGTGGTGGACATGCCCTTTAAAGGTGATCATCTTTCCATATTCTTGGATGGTTCAAAAACTGATAAGAATGGTAGGGGTGTTCATATTAAGGTAGGTGAGGTGGAAGGTTTTGAATTTTGTCCAGTAAAGTGTTATAAACAATTTATGAAAATTAGACCTTCAGGCAGGCAGACCCTATTGGTTCTCCTGGACGGGCATAAGTTATCGAAGTTTAAATTTATAGCAGTTTTCAAGAAAGCACTCTGGATACTAGGACTACTGATGGAGTCATTTGGCTCTCATTCCTTCAGAATTGGAGCAACAACAGAAGCGGTTCGTCTGGGTCTTCCGGAAGATACAGTAAAACATATAGGGAGATAGGAGTCAAAGCGATTTCATCTGCACATTAGACCTCACTTGTTGATATAAAAAAAGAAGAAAGTTTTCACATATTCCTTTTCATACAATTTCTTTCAGGTGCTTCTTGTCCTTTTATATGGCTAATAGGCCATTCATATATACAATACACAGATGAAAGAACTATGGTACAGCCGAAAGGGGCTAATTTGGGTTTTGCAGAAGAAAATGTTCAGATTGTTTGGAAAGGTACAAGGGGACTGGTTTGGGGAGAGGTAAGGCGAAAACGCATGAGCAAAACGCGAACGCACAAGAAAAGCGCACACAATCGCGTGCAATAACGCTCGCGATTTTGTGCGCGATTCCTGTGCGTTGCAGTGTGGCCTCAGCCTTACTCATATTAATCCAGTATGGAATATATGGCTCCTATGTAAGCTACACCTATCCTGGTAAACAGTTTAGCATTTCTGTTACAAGAAGTCTGCCTTTTGGAAGGGGGAAATGTATAAAGTATGACAAACAATTGTAGATAGTCCTTTAGAAAGAATCTTCTTTATTAACGAAGAAATAAAATACTTAACCAATGTCCAAAGAATCTTTTAGCAAAATTGTTACTTTTCTATTGTTTTTTAGGAATACATACACGAAATGTATGAAAAATAATATGTTTCTGCATATGTAAATGCAATAGGTAAGAACAATTATTATTATTGAGATACTGCTTAGTGTTTTTATCTTAATGGTTTATAAAAATATTGGGTGATAAATCCAGGTAATAAAATCCATATAATATGACCTAATGATAACAGACGTAATAGTTGCTAACAATGACCTGGCTACAGCTCTAGAATACTGAGCACTCTTTTGGAATTCATACAAACAATACTCAAAAGGGACCCTTTAATAAGAATAACAGATGAATTTTAAGGGGAATAAAAGACACCTACCCCAAATTTTTCCAACTCACGCAATTTCTCAGGTGCTAACGATCATGCTTGCAGTCTGTTAGTGTGTAAGAATTACAGCACAGTGCATGTAAATATGGGTGGCTACATAACTGAAGTAACAAATACACATTTGGCTATTTATATGCATAAAGGAAAGTAAAACTGAGGACCCCCCCCTTTGGGAAGATGTTATGCTGGACTATTCCTTAAATGCTTTCAAGAACTGGGTGCTTAAAAGGATTTCTACAGTTCAGGTCTGTGCCCTGGTCTGGGTTTTTTCATGGAAATTATTGGAATCCTGTTAAGGTGACAGGCTTTCAATGAGGAGGTGCAGTGGTATATATTTATATGGTATGTTAGCCTCTCTCAGAGCCAGCCTTAGGATAAATAGCTCCCTGTGCAAGATTTGTTACTGGCACCTAGCACCCCCTCCAAAACACCACCCGGCACACACAATACACTGTTGAATGCTTGCCTTGGCCTGCTTCAAATCAAGTCCCCCACCTGCACTTACTGCCTTTCAGTATCTTCAGTGTGTGCTTGTGTATATCGTGTGTACATTATGTAACATGTAACGCACTAAATGCACAGACAGAACAGCATACAAACATCTTAAGAAAGGCTTACGTGTGTTGGGGGTCGCTCTGGTGGTCGCTCTGGCGCCCCCCTGGTAATGCAACCTGTGCGGTTGCACAGGTTGCCCACATCAAAGGCTGGCCCTGGCCTGTCTAGTGATGGCAAAATTTCAACATTGATATTCGTCTGAAAATCCCTGGCAAAAAAAGGGACAGAAACTTAGGTCACAGCAATGGGTCAATCGCCCCATCTGTACACAACCTAATTGTCTTCCCTCCTCCTATAAATTATTAATTCTTTTTTCTTGAACTAAATTACTTTAGGCCACCTTTCACTCTAGACTACTTATGCGGATTGCCATTTTCTGTAATACTGCTGAGATCTGTGGCACTTTGACTTATTTAAAAAAAATATATATATAAACTCGTCCAAAATTATTTCACTTTAAAAAATTAACATACATGTAAAATAATTTAACTGCCACTGTCCATTGAAAAATTCTATGAAATAGAAACATAAATATAGACTTTGGTAACATAAATGAATACTGTTATTTTTACAGAGGAAATTCTCCTGATGAGAATAGAGAATAGTATTTTAAGGAACATTGAAGCCCTTTAAATGTTTGATTAATAATTGGCCTTCAAATAAAAGTTGTTTTCAGCATGTTTAGCCCAAATAAAAACTTAAATGATGAGATGTATATCTTGTCTCATTTCTCTACAGCTGGATATAAGTAATTGATCAATTACCAATTGTCCATTTGTGAATGTTTTAATAACATGCACAATTTGATATCTGTACCAACAAATTGAATTATTCTGCAGATTACAAAGACTTTTGATTTATTTATTTTACAGCTTAATGATGCTAGACCATGGTTGTTTTCTTTTCAAAGGGAACTGTTCCTATCTTCACAGTCCCTGCCTTCCAGGTCAATGCTAGCTGTATTTAAAGATTCCTCTTGAGTTGATATTGTTTCCGGTACTTGTGATGTACAACGAGGCATTTGACCACTAAAATACATGTATATCCATGGATTGACACAGCTGTTTAGATTCCCAAGAAGCATTATAACAGTAAATGCAGCACCTGAAAAGAAACATATAATATAAATATTAAAAAATTGCAGGCAATATGCTATTTTCATAAGACGGGGAAGAACCAATAAGTCATGGCCAGATCTGTCATTGAGTGTTTACTTTGACAGGTCATAATTTTATACAAAGTGAGTAACCATAAATAATGCATAGCTTATACATCCCATATGTATGTGTATTGTATGTGGAGAAATATAAAAATCCCCAAATACAGTTTTGCTTTAAAGGGAAACTATACTGTAAAAATGACTTTCAATATTTATTGACTATAAATAAATTAATACATGTAAGTAGACCTTACTCTGAGGTGGGCGTTGCTGCATCTCTTAAATGTAGTACTTGTATTGCTCAGCTTAATTATTCCCCTCCTACTCTTTACCATCACCTCCTTCAATCTGACATGACTTTCTGAAAGTGGAAGTGGTTGTGAGTTTTTCAGGATGGCCAAATCCCAGACTGTTGTGTAAGTGCTTTAATTATTGAGAAAGGACATGTCCACTCCCAAAATAAAATTTTGACCCAGTGCTGGCCCCACTGTGTCGTTTTAAACAATCCTTACCTTACATCCCTGCTCCCTATGGTTCTCCTGCAGTCCATGTTCAAAGTCCAGGAAACTGAGCAGTAGGAGCTGTTTTCCTCAGTGAAAGGTTTCTGCCTCTGATCTGTCCTCTGAGAGGGTAGCCCCCCCCCCCCCTCCCTCCGGATCCCATCTCCCTGTCTCTCCACCTAGCGTACAAACCTTTTAATATAATGCTCCTCTCCCTTGCCCACCCCTAACCACCGTGTTAAAGCTTAAAAAAACTTTCTGATGCATACTTACAGCCCTGCGCTTCCACAGCTATCTTAACAGCCGGCAGCAGCGTCTGTGATTGGCTGACCAGACACCTAATCACAGACGCGGCTGCTGGTCCAGCCCCTCTCTGCTGATTCCGGGTAGCAGAGTGGGGGAGAATAGCCACGGGAGTTAAGGGGATGTAAGTATGCATCGAAAAGAATATGTATATTTTTAACACAGGTTGAGGCTGGGCAAGAGACAAGAGCATTATATTAAAAATTTCATTTTTAGGTGGACATGCCCTTTAATTTTTTTACTATATTTTTTTTTATTATTGATGTATCACAATTTTAAACTGATATTGGCCAGTTTTTAGTACTATTTATTTTTTATTTATCACACTAAGGGACACAGTGCGCAGACATATAAAACCCAAGATACCTATTTTTCTAAAGATATCTGAAGGAAAAGGCAACAAAGCTACAACAAAAATAGTACCGTGATATGTGAGAAGAATTATAGTTTACAGTAATTTGCAATTCAAAAAAAAATTTTTCAGTGTAGATGCCCTTTAAGTATACCGCTTCATTAACAGTAATCACAAAAATATGACACATCAGTTTTAGACTTAAAGCAGAACTAAAGACCAATAAAATAAAATCTCAGATGATTTCCCGTGTAATGAGGACACAAACAGCTATATTTTTAACTTTTTAACTGAAGGGGAACAAGAGTGGAAAAATACATTTTGGGCTTAAAAGCTAGAAATACTGTACACTACACATAATCAGTCTTGTGAGTATAGCTCCCACAACTGTGGGGCAGAAGGCCTGGGGATGTTAGAAACGTTGGGCATAGTCAGCTGACTATACCCTAATTTAGCAAAGGCTCAGCAGCACTAACGTATCACCCAGCATTACATACCAAACAAAGGGTTGGAAAGACATTACCCTAGAAAGGTGACATTGTCAAGTAAAAGATATTGCAAGCTGTAATCTCTATAATCTGACAATTCTAACCATTTTTGCTCTAAAAGATACAGTTTTTATATGACATATGACAAAGTAACTTAAGTGACAGCCTTTCCTTCCCACGCTGACATCACCTGTAGTTCTGCACCACACCTCTCCTCGTGGTACAGGTATGGGCTGCTGCCTCTTCAGGATAGGAAAAAAGCATCAGTGTATGCATACAATGCTGGGATCAAGTGGAGCAGACCTGGCCTTGACAACCCCCCCCCTTTTTTTTTATGAAGAATGCACATTAAGGTTTCCCTGACAAAATACTTTTATTTGAAAATCTTGTGTTTTTTATTTACCAATGTTTTTCTTTAACATACTTTTCAACGTCCCGCTTAAAAACTAAATAATGTGTATGGGGTTTGCCAAAATATTTAAAGGGTATCTCCACTGGCCGATTGGGCCGAAATGTAGGAGAACCCTCCTGCCTGTCCCTGACGGACTACTTATTTTCCGCTTTATTTTTCGGCATATTCTGAAATAAATGTTTATCTTAAATAAATTTAATAGATTTTAATCTTAATTAGCATATTCTTAGTATTTGTGTTAAAAACAATATTTAAAATATCATCAACGACCTCCGACTGACTGTCCATACATGGTCAGGCGTTGTGTTGGAATTTTCACGTCTGTTCTTGGCTTAAGGGCGAGGCCACACTACAACACACCATAATTGCACACTTTTAATGCGTGGGATAGTGCATGTTGTGTTTGCGCATGCAATTCGCCAATGTTGCACTATTTTTCATTACGTAAACATAACCAGGCTCGCAAATCACAATGCAAACACTCCCACAATTTCCATTCTAACCAAAATTACATGCACAAGTGTGGTCTAGCATAAAGGATTCATTTTTAGTATGTTTTGAATTGCCAAAAGAGTTTGTAAGGATTATACATTTTCTGTATATACTGAACTGTTTAAAGCTGACAAAACCAATGAAAGCAATAGAGAGAAATATTAAGTAATAGTTGATATTGCAAAATAATGTTTAAGATTAAAGTACCCACTGCAGTGTTTACAGGGTTTGTTACACACAGAATCTGTCCAATTACTTTCCCATTGTAGAAGAGAACTGGCAGAACATGGAATACAAGGGAATCTGAAACTTTCAGACTCTAAAGACCTGAATTATTTAATATTTCCTTTTGAACATTTTGAAAGCTTTAATGCAAAAAAAATATCTCTTTTCTAATTTTTCTACAAGTTTCATGGTAACATTTTTTTTAAAGTGCCATACACATTTTTGTTCTTATTATGCAGATTCTCGTTGGTGCAAGACAGAGCAAAATTACATTAAATTTCAACTGATTTGATCTTTATGTTGAGTAGAATATCAGTTAGATGAAACAATGGGCCACTTTATAGCCAGCATTTGAGACAGATAATGTTATTTATGGTGCATAACAGGTATGGAATACAAGTAGGTCCCTGAGCCAACTAGCACATAGGTGTCACATGTTGTTGACTTCAACAGAATTTACATTATGTACACACATCTATGTGACTTCAGATAATTTTGCAAGCTTAAGAAAACATTGTGACATGACCTCAACTTTGAAGGTTCCTAGAAACCTGCAAATCTCTGTAAGTCATGTAACGATATGTGTTCATAATGTGTCTTGAAGTTTGCAGGTTTTATGGGCAGATTAGGGAAAATGAGACATTTGGACAGATTTTTATGCATAAAATTGTAATTAAAACCCCCATGTTTTTACTGTTTGCACTAGTATAGATATTATGATATATGGGGCCCAGGAATGTGCATTGATCATTTCTTTTTCTTGTTTGTTCTAATGTTTTGGTCAGATCAAGAAGTAATTTTGTCACAGGGGTGCTCCCACAGCCCCCCTTTTGTGTACATTTGGACAGATTGGCTCCTGTGACCTATTGGGCCCCGTGACCTGGCCCCAGAAGGCATGTGCAGGGAGTTGCCCCTGTCTCATAAGAAAAAAGAATTGCAAAAATACATAACACAAAGCAATACACAATGTTAATATATTGGCAGCTTCTCACTGTGTGATATGCTTAACTAAGTGTGCAAATGTTTAAACAAGGGTAATTGTATTTTCCTCCTAATTGACACATTCATGAACAACCTTAACAGAGGCTCAAAGGCAGATTTTCAAAGTTTTATCTAGTCTGCTAGCTATTTTTTTATCATCTTCCATTTTAGAAAACAATAATGTATACATGTACTAGACATGAAGCAGTATGTGCAGAAATCTGTCATCAATTGGGAGCAACTCATTAAACATATTAACTTGCATCTGGGAAAAAAATATTTGATCCATTATATTTTATGAACAGCAACAGAAGAACACATTTACATTAAATAATTTCAAATCATATAACTAAAAGCACATTTTTGGATTTGCATACCTTAGTAGAATGTGTATGGTCATTATACAACAGAAAATGTAATACTAGGGCACAGAATTGTGGATAAGAATCAGACAAAGCAGCTTACCTTCTGTGATTGTACTTGTAGACCATGCTGTCCATAAATGTACAATGAAGAATGGCGTCCAACACAAAACAAATGCAATAACTGTAACAATTGTCATTTTCACTGTCTTTATCATTGCCTTAGATATGCAGTTAATACTGCTAGCCCTAGATGTCATTCGGTACTGCTGTTCTTTAAGTTCTAGAATATTGTGTTGTTTAATGTACATGTTTGTTTGTATAGTTATACATATTTTTATCTGGCATACTATGAGTATAATTACTGGAATGAAAAAGATGGCTATAAAGATCCACGTTACATATGCTTTTGACCCCCATGGTTGGATGAATTTGGCCCAACATTCAAAAGTGCCTGGATTAATCTCTGTCTTGGAAAAAATAAACAACTGAGGTAGGCTGAAAAGAAGGGAAATACACCAGCTTGTGCATATAGGAGCATTCCACAAAGCTCTTTTCTTCTGGAAGGTAACCATAGGATAGCAAATTGCTTGAAATCGGTCAACAGTCATCACTACAATCATGTATGTAGAAGCAAACATACCAACCAGCTGCAAGTATCTAATAATTCTGCACATGGGATCCGGTCCAAAGAAAACATCTGTAATATCCCAAATCATCTGAGGGAGAACTTGGAAAAATGCCACAACTAAGTCTGCCAAGCTCAAATGGAGCATAAACACATACATTCGAGATAATTTCCTTCTTCTGTTCCACAAAACCAAAATAAGGATAAGGTTTCCAGCAGAAGCTATCAGAAAGATCATACCAAGCACAGAAATCTCAATGTATGCTAATTGTTGATTCCTGTCAGATCTTCCAGTTAATTGGGTCTTATTGGTCATATTTAGTTCACTGCCAGGAAAGGACTTTTCTTGCTTGGAAAATGAGAAATTGTTCATCTTAGAAAAGTGAATCCGTTATCAGATGCCTTGCAGTTCAGTTTGCAAAAATGATTGCTGTGAGCAGATATCACACTGCTAGTGGAAAAAGCAAGCTCCTTGCTATGTGAATGAATCCGTAGCTATGTTCCAAGGAGCTGCTGCTTTAGAAATCTGTCACTTTTCCTCCACTCCTCCTCCTCCTTACCAATTTTAGGAGCTGTGTGCAGCTGTCATTTACATTGATTCACAAGCATCTCTTGTCTCAGCCAATAGAAAAACAATGTTTAAACAAACAAAATAACACAATTTCTTAGAACTTACAATGCTAAAAAAAATTACATTGAATGCATTAACATATATGACACACATATATACTGTATATATATAAGAAACAAAAGTCCTCCGATGCACTCCGGTCCAGGTTAAACGGCCTGGGTGCCGACAGTAAGGTAAGTACAGCATAAGTAGGAAACTCCAAGGACTTAGCAACGAAGTTTATTCAAACAAGCATGGTCAGTTTCACCGACGCGTTTCAGCCCGGAGCTATTGGGCCTTAAACTCACAAACAACAAGGGCACTAGTAACATCAATGACTAATCTGTTCTATGGTATCGAGGTGCTCTATGATAAACAGCTAATACACGCACAAAGAGAAAGAAAGTCTGCCAAGAGAGACGGAGCTATTGGGCCGTCATCATGATGACGGATGGAATTACCTCTAGGTAAGTAAAAATCCCTAATCAAAGCTTTTGACGTTTTTTTTAACAAGTGGTCAAAATCTGAATATATTGTTATTGTAATTTATCAAAAATAGCAAATGTTCATGCTAAAGCCCCACACCAAACCTCCACAGAAGGCAGTACCTAGAGTAAATCAAGGATTTAATATAAAAAAGGTACACTTACAATACCTGTAGAGTTTTTAGTAGAAGTCGCAGCTGATCTGTCACATCAGAAATCTCTTTTCTGTGTTCTAGGGCCCCCTATAAGTAAATGCTTTGCATATGTACAGTAAGCTTCCACTGACATCATCAGTCTGACCAGTAGCATAACTAGGAATCACTGGGCCCCTCAGCAAAACTATAATGGGGCCCCTATCCGTGCTTTATCCACAGTGATTTTCTGGGGGTAGGCTATATCTGTCATAGGAAAAATAAGAAGATGGGGCCCCCTTGGCTCCTGGGCCCCCCTACGGTTGCTCCCCTCTAGTTACACCCCTGAGTCTGACCTAAATCACAGCCAATTGAGGCAGCAACAACTTTTTGTCTTTTTACTTTATGTTTTGCCCATTAGTGAATCCTTTGAATGGCTGGAGCTAGCAAGCATGCCTAGTCCTGTGATTACTAAAGAACAAAGAGACCTGTAGTGGCTATATATTTTCCTAGAACTTTCTGAACTCATGTTTCACACTTATTTAATGAAAGGAGGGGTTGTGGGGGACTAAAAGGTAAGTGAGAAGACCAGAGCAGCAGAAATTCATTAAGCTAGCAAAGAAGAACAACAGGCACACTGTTCAGCTCTGTGTTTTTTGGCATTGCTATTCAGTAATACAAAACACCCGCACGTTTGTTTAAGAAAATTAGGTGAGATGCTTGTACCCAACAGTCATTTTTGTTACACTGATGAAAATATTTTCATGACCTTAGAACATTAAAGGGCATCTATACCGAAAAATAGGTTATTTTATATTGACCATAACTGGAAACTATAATTCTTCCCAACCACCACTGTATCATTTTTTTGTTGACCTGGTCCCTATTTCTTTAGATATCAAATCTAAAACTTCTTATATTTCAACTGTCAATCAAAGTTCCTTGCTCTCAAAAACTATTCTCCTGTGAGCAGTTTTGCTGCTGTAGCTTGAATGCTGACATAGTGAGTTTTGACAATTGGAATGCTGTATGCTATGTGCAGGCTTTGACAGTGGGTTTGTGGGGAAAAAGTCAGGTCGGATGGAAGTTGGAGTGGTTAAAAGAGGGAGGGGGGATGCTGCTCCTAAACAAAGTGTGTGCTAGATTGAAGGCATGCAGCAACACACGCAAATCAGAGTAAGTGCTACTTACATGTATTCAATTATGCAATAAGATGAGGCAAAGTCATTTTTTCAGTGGTGTCCCTTTAACATTTTAGTTGCAACCCTTATTTAAAAAAGGGTATCTTACCCCTGCATCTCATTCTGCATCTCATACTTGTAAATTACTATTTATAAATCCATAGCCTTTTGCAAATAGTTCATGGTGCTGGTGATTTTCCCATGACAGAGGCTTTTTAGTACAGTTAGAGGTTGCATATGAGTTAGTGTAACAAGAGTAAAAATGCAATACAATTAAACTGTTTAGAAACATGCATTAGCTTCAGTATGAGCCTTGGAGCTCTAACACTAACCCAGCTAAAAATGGCTGAAATCCAGTGTGTTAAGACGCCTTAACTATATGCAGTCAGAATGGAAAAGGCAATTAAAGGAATAGTTCACCCTCAAAGTGAACTAATTCTTTAATGTATTGATTGAAGCCTGAGAGGTTATGGAGCTATGCCTTACCTTCTGTTCTTCAATCAATAGTGCAGGGTCCAGGACAAAAGTAAGAAGAAACTTACCTTTTGTGAGATCCACTGTGGCCACACTGAAATCTCTGACAGCTTCCCTGTTCTGTACAGCTATAGCGCGCATGCTCCTTAATCTCCCGGGCTTCAATCAATACATTTAAGGAATAGTTCACTTTGAGAGTGAACTATTTCTTTAAAGGAGAACTATAGCACATATAAAGTTTTAAAAACAAAAACTGTTAAAATGAAAAGTACCTGGGCCAGTGCGGTAGGATTGATAATTCCTTACTCCTAAAATTGTTTCTGCCAACCTTCTTCTGTGCATCAGCCCTTTCTTTAATACAGGTATACAAAGGACACTAAACTGACTGATGAAAACTGTACATTTTTTACAGTGTAATTGCCCGTTAAATCTACTTTTTACAAATGTAATTGTAAAAAATAACAACAGGGTAAATTAAAACCTTGAAGTTAGGAGAAAGACATAAGGTGAGTAAAAAAAGGGTGTACATGCCCATTAATGGCAGGCAACACTTACATCTTTTTACATGTAGTTTTTTTTAATTACTAAAAGCACAAGCCTGCTAAATACACTATAATAAATGTTAATATGCTCTTAAGTGACAAGATATGACCATTTAATTAATTTAAAACCATCTATAAAACTTAAAACTAAAGCAGCTGTCCTTAACGCATGATAAAACCTTGATCCACAACCTAAAACCTAAACCATAACCTAAAAAGTCTGAGGAGCCTGACACATCAGTAATTCAGATAATGTTGGGCTTCCCATTGCAGGAGAGTCATACACTGCTAATGGAAGAGGTGAACTTGTTTGGGGGGGGTTTAAAATGAAGCTTGGTCTGACTAAACATTTTTTCAGCTCTTACCCCAAGCAAATTATTTACACAAAGAGGCTTATTTATTAACAATCAATAGGGCTACAGGTGGAGATCATAAAACTATTTTAACATGACCCATGCAACATACTCTTGTGCTACTGTGCTACTGTGCTACTTCTATTAGGCATGGCAAAGACATTGCCTCAGGATGCAAAAACCAGGTGACAGCAAATTGGAACTAATGAACCTTACAATGTATCCCATACAGGCAAATGTCTGCCTCAGGCCGCACAATGTGAAAGGAAGAACTGAAAAAAAATATATATATATTTGAAGTTAAAAAATGAACAATGCATCCCTGATATTTGTACTTATTATCCCTGTGAGCCTAGTTTTTCCAAAATAGAGCAGGTTTTCTACGTTGTTTGGTTATAAATAATCACTATCTGAACTACATTTAAGGTATTCTAAGGTGTGTTTCTTGATTAAGATTGGCACATTTTTTTCCTTCATTGTCAAATGTCTGTTGGAGATGCTGTAAACATCATTGTAAACTTTTGGTCACCTAGTTTACAATTGTGTAACAAAAATCACTGTTATAAGTTTTCCCACATTGTTTTTTTGTTAACAATACAGTAGTCTATAATGTACAGAGATAATTGTACATTGTATATAATAACATGCACTACACATATATATCACATATATATCCTGCCACATTAACACTTGTTTACACAAGGCACATTCCACTGGATTCTTAATTCCTCACCAGATACCCTGTCATTATGATCCAAAATTTCAAATTTTCAAAATCCATTTATGATCTCCTAAATTATTTTAATAATTTCTGCCCTAATTTAATTTCACAGCTATCAGACACCTTACACACATGGTATAGATGTGTGTTACCATGTTATGGTCAGACTGTGAAATACGCCATCAGGATGTGTAAAAGGCATGTTACTGAAGCCAGATTTAGCTCAATATCTATTACTTTATACGTTACTTTTGAAGTTATAGGCCAGGAAAAAACATAGTTAAAGGGTATGTCCACCCTTTCCAAACATTTTTGGCATATAGCAGGGCTTCCCCCCCCAGCCCCAACTGCTATAATAATTAGAAACTCCCCCGATCTCTACTTACCTTACCTCTTTCCTCCGCCACATTCTCCCTGCCCTCTGCTGCACGGAACTGCAAGCAGGGGGCGGGACCAGCAACCGCAGCTGTGATTGGCTGAAAGGCAGCCAATCATGGACGCCGCTGCCGGCTGCTTAGAACACCGGGGGAAAGAGGTAAGGTAAGTAGAGTTCGGGGGAGCCTCTGATAATTTTATTATAGCGGTTGGGGCTAGGGGAGGAAGGAATAACAGGCAGCAAAGGGGTTTCACGCTAGGGGGTGGGAGACCAAAACGGGAGGGAGAGGGAAGGGGGAGAGGGCTCTTCTGCGCATGGCAAAATTCTCCCGGAAGAGAGACAGGAGGCAGAGTACTATATGGACTCTGCAGTACTCCTGGTGGGCAGTTTTTTGGACTTTGCGGGGGGATTACTGGAGAACCATTTGGAGCTGGGATGTAAGGTAAGGATTTTACTACACTACACAGTGGGGCCAGTAGTGGAGGGGATTATAGTTTTGGGGGTGGACATGGCCTTTAATGGAGGGTGAATAAAGACATACATCTATCTAACCTTTCTACCTTACTCGTCCACCCTACCTGTAATGCTCCCTGAAATGCTCTCTGCTGTAAAGCAGCCGGAAGGAGGAATGTGCAGCCAGAGACAAATATAGTGCAACCAGTTTATTTACAAAAACAAAACAAACAACCACAGTGCAATAACCCAAATAAACAAGCCAATCCCACAAACAGAATCCTAACAAACTATATATACAAAATAATGAAACAAGACTATATACACGAGAAGACAAAACAGTATAAAAAAAGCTAAAGACAAGAGCAAGGATGATAAAGAAAACCATAAAAAAAGGATGGAAAGAGGCTACTAGATAACTGGGACAGGGGCCAAAGCAGCATGCCAGGAAACAGGACAATGTAGAGCTGGATACAAATACTATGAAACAGGAACTGGACTAGGAACTATAGTACTGTGAACAGGGACCAAAGATCAGGATACAGGACTATGAGCAGGAACCCAAGATCAGAATACAGGACTAAGAACAGGAACCAGAGATCAGGATACAGGACCAGCAAGAGGAGTCAAGTACAATTTGATGACCTGGCAGTGAGGCAAAGGGGTAGAGTAAGTAAAATATGTAACAGGTGAAGGTGATTAGTTGATAATGATCCAGAAGCTTGAGATGGCCTACTGCTGGTGGATAGTGTAAGTTCAGAACACAGAGGGACAGTGACATCAACAGGTGGAAACCAGAACTGCAGGAGATCCTCACACTAAATAGCAGTTGATCCGGTTCAACCAAAACTAAAGTATATATATTAATACCAGTAATTCACATTATTATTTAGTTTTAGAAACTTATCCAGCCCACTTTTAGGGCTAGGCCACACTGAATCGCGACCCGATCGCACTTTTAATTGCGCACACTAGATGTGGCCACACTAGTGTGCTAGGGAGCGCTGCATTGCGATTCATAAATTGCAGCACATACATGCATTTTTTTTGCACAATTGCAAGCGCTCCGATTGCGAATCACTGGATGGGGAGTCTGGGGCTAGCATGGATTTCTTTGTATTTGTACACTGTGATTGTGTCTCTGTCTGGGTGTAGTAGGCTTCTTTGCAAAGATAAGCAGGAGTTGCTGAATCAAATCAAAAAGAACTTTATTGGCTTCTGGCAGTGTTTTACAGCTCAGGTATAACCGAGACAGCACAGGTCTTTCCTTGTTACAGGACTGACTTGGGCTGCCTGGGAGTAGTTTTTTATACCCAAGGTCTCCCAGACATAAAGGTCTGCGCAGTTAAAAGGAAAACATCTTACAAATCAAATAATCATACAAACAATACAAACAACATTAGCGATCCATGTGCACATCTGACAGTAATTAAGACACTTATGTGCTTAAACAAACTGCCAAACTATGTATACAAAAACCTTTCAGGTAAAAAAAAATGCATGCGATTTTTTCGTTAACTATTGAAAAACGCATGCGAATGTGATTTAAAATGCGGAACGCGAATCACAATCGCAACACACCCGAAAATGCGCATTTTCGGTGCGTTGCCGTGCTTTCAATGATATGAAAAAAAACGCAAACGCAAAAAAAGCGCAGCAGTGGGGCCTAGCCCTTAGGCTACACTAGCCCCTAGGCTACACTTCAACACAGCATATCACGCACACAATCGCACGCGATTGTGTGCTAGGGTTTTTTGGAGGATTTTGCGTTTACGTTTTGTGCATGCAAATTAGGCGTTTTCCGTTATGGAAACACATGCGTTAACGCACCAAAAATGGTGAACGCATGCTTTACCAAAACGTAAACGGACGCACAATCGCATGCGCATCGAAAATGGTGGGAATTTTCACGTTCCCGCAATTTCCATTTTAGCAAAAATCGAGGGGACAATCTCGCTAGTGTGGCCTAGCCATAATATTTGTACAAAATGTAATGGTTATATTTTAATGCATTACAAACAGTAAAATGAAAACATGTTTAAATGGTTACTTACCTGCTATATGAACCGATTCAGTATGGCTTTTAACCCTAGCATTGCCATGTAGCAAACAAAGTTGTTTTGCATCCCTGTGTACTGTGTAGGATAGAACAAAAGGGAATGGAAGAATCAAGAAAAGATAAAGGTGATTTTGCTGGCCAGCAGAAGTAGGAAAGATAAGAAAAGAGAAAAGATTTATACCTACAGACACATAAGGAAAACATCATTATAGGTAACACTGTCACACTGGGTTGTCTGGTACTTCGGGGCATTACAAGTCTTATGTCTTTAGGTTTCTCTACTGTCCTTGTTTTTCTCTTTCTCTCTATGTATTCCAGTTATCTGTTCCCTGTAGTATCTGTGTGTAGTATGATACTAAGTTGTGTAACTTAAGCTAGGTACACACAGTCCAGATTTCTGAAAGATGACAGACAGGATCTGCAAGATCCTGTCTGTCATCTTTCAAAGATCTGCATACACACAGTCCCGAGCGTTCTCCCTATGAATATCATAGGGAGAACGCTCGGGACTGTGTGTTTCCATCGGCCGCACTAGACTCCTCTATGGGGAGTCTAGCGCGGCCGATGGAAATTTTCGGCATTTCCCGAACGAGCGTTCGGCCGACACGATTGTTTGGCGGTCGCGCGCTCGTTCGGGAAACGATCGTACACACATAACGATAAAGCCCCGATACCGTCGGGGCTTTATCGTTACTGTGTGTACCCAGTGTATCCGACGGTATCGGGGCTTTATCGTTACTGTGTGTACCCAGCTTAAGTGTAAGTTATGTTGTTCGTTAGTTCTGAGTGCAAAATGTATGGCTATGTAAAAGAAAATTGTTGGGTCATTTAGTGATAGTGTTCCTGATGTGTATTGTGTGTTAATCTCATCATCATTGTTGACTTTTTCTTGTTTTTTAGGTATTTTATCTTAGCAGATATTGTCTGCCTGTCAGTGGGAAGTCAATTGTTTTTCCGTATGCAATGCGATGTGGGTAGTTTTGTGATTTAAGGTATCTGTCGAAGATTACTAACATATATCTCAGTGTGTGTGGTTCATACTCAGTGTGTTTTTTACATCTTGCTGCCATTATAAATGTTGCTGGTATGTTGTCCAATTCTTTGTGTGGTATTGTACATGTATTTTCCTTTGTTCGATTATTTTGTGTAGTAAACAAATGTCTGGGTTTGTTTTTCTAGTGGTTTTTCTGTTTTTCTATAACTTTTGGATTTTCATCTTGTGTTGGGATTTGGAATCTGTCTTCGTTTTCTTCTTTGCCTTCATTGTTTTTATCCTGTTCTTTGTTACCTTAGGAAATAAAATGAATGTTTAGTGGAATTGTTGTTTTTTTTTTGGTTGATGTCGTTAATATCTTTTTATATATTTTTTGTGCAGTATATATGTTTTCATGTTCTTCTGTGGGGTGTGATTTTTTTTGTTTTTGTTGTAATTGGCCTGTGAAAAGATTAATATTAATAACAATAATTATGTAGTAAATATTTTTTAACGTTTCTTTTTTATGTTGTTATTTTAGATTATTTGTCTTGCCTGTTTGATTACCGTATATACTCGAGTATAAGCCGAGGTTTTTAGGTTTAAAAATCGACCTAAAAACCTTGCCTCGGCTTATACTCGAGTCAAGAGAAAACTTACCTTAATTCCAGATGCAGCCGCGAGTCAGGAAGGAAAGCCGGCAGTTCCCAGTAAGGTCTTCACGGGTGCGCGATGATTTCATCGCGCACGCTGGCGGAGAGACGTCATCGCGCAGCCGCGAAGAGACTGGGAATGCCGGCTCTGCACAGAGCGAGCAGCAGCCGGCGAGAAATGAAGACTGAAGACTGGCCAGGTACGGTAAGTTAACTGGGGGGGGCTCTAGGGTGGGGGACAGTATGCCATACAGTAATACCCAATACCTTTCTACTATAGGTGTTTGGAAACTACAACTCCCAGCAACGAAAGCATGCTGGGAGTTGTAGTTTCCAAACATCTACAGTGGAAAGGTATTAGGGCTACTGTATGGGATTACTGTACATTTAAAGGGAAACTAATGTCAATATATAGAATCAGAAGACAGTAATGGTCCTAATTTCTACCCTCGGCTTATACTCGAGTCAATCATATTTTTTTCTGATTTTGGAGGCAAAAATGGGTACCTCGGCTTATACTTGAGTCGGCTTATACTCGGGTATATACGGTAGTTTCTGTAGTCAGCATTGTATGCATGTATGGTGAGTTCTTTACTGTAAAAAAATACATTCAGGCTCATTTACCTAGAGTCGCTATCGCTCTGGGTAAATGTACCGAATGCGATTCAATATCACGTTTGCGACTGTGAGTAAATCCCGAATATGGATCTGCTCACATCGGGATTTTAACGCTAGTTATTACTGTAGCTGACGTTAAAATCCAACACTAAAAGTAGCGCAAACACGATATTGAAGTGCGTGCACCAGACACGTGTCTTCTGCGAAACCCACACATCCAGCGCTAATATGGAGTTAAAGCCAATAGCGAACCAGTTACCGTGACTTTAAAGGGACAGTTAAGAGGAAATTATTAATTTGGGTAATGCCTTCTTAGATAATCTACATATTCTCTCCCATTTTGAAAAATCAGTTGATTTCATACCCTTTGCTGTTCTCTGCTGTTGACATTAGTGAGCTGACATTTCAGGTTCTAACGGTCCTTCTTCTTCCCAAGATGCACGACATCCTTGGAATGTTCCTAACAGTAATTTCTACTGATTAGCTGTTGGATGGGTCAAACATTCTCAGATCTCTACTGAGCAACTGAATCAACCCAGTTGAAAGTCCAGCCATAAAATGAAAACTTACATACAGGTAAATCACCCCCCAAAACCCTAAACGGTAATAGTTTGAAATGAGAAATATATAAGTCTAACCTAAAAATACTGCACAATGTCCTGTGTTCCCTGTTTCTGCTTCCTGGTTCTTCCGGTTAGTAACTGTCAGTTATGGATTTGACAGTTGACATCACAGCCAATGACTGAATGACAATCCCCTGTCTGCCTCTTCTGAGCATGCCCAGGCTCAGTACAGGTTTCTGAATTGCTCAGTTTTCCATGAGGCATCCAGAAGAATAGCAGGCATACAGTAATAAATTCATAGGACAAACTAAGGTATATAAACATATTCTAAAGAGGCCATTCTTTCTAAAAGATGTTCTTATGAGGGTGGAGTTGTCCTTTAAGGGCAAGACCATAACGGTCTCTGCAAACAGGAAGTCAGTATTTCATAAGCATTTATTTATACACAGACAAAATGCTGAATTGGCAGATTAAGGTCATTGGGATGGAAAAATACTGCTCTTTTTTCTGAAAGCATATGTATTTGCACTGAACTTCCTCTTTAACTCCATATTATTGCCCAGCGGCTCTGGGTAAATGAGCCAAATTATGTATTATAATAAAAACTGTAAATTAAAACTTATGTTTGGTGTCTTTTTTCCATAGGGAACCGCACAATTATGCATGATTTACCAACATTCCCGATCACCTGTTAGTCCAATAAGGATGAACAGGCAATCCTGCTCAGATGCGGCTGGCTGCCCCACACCATGAGATATTTCCGGACGACCGACTGATACGCGGCACTATCAGTTGGACGGATGGAAATATCTGCTGGTGTGTAGCCAGCTTAAGGGGGAAGCTGTGCTGGGAGCTGGGTACACACCAGACAGATTTTTAAAAAATGTCAGACAGGATCTTTAAGACCCTGTTAGTCATTTCTCAAAGATCAGGCTACACACAGCCCCAAGCGTTTTCCCTATACACAGCAAAAGACTGGATTGCCGCTGTGCACTCGTTTGGGAATGCAGCCACAAACAGTGTCGATAAAGCCCTGATACCTTCGGATCTGACGGTATTGGGGCTTTATCGCTAGTGTGTGTACCTAGCTTTAGAGCTGTGCTGGGTGTTTTGCTGTGTAGAACAGAATCATCCCCAGTTAGATCATCCAAAGTAAAGATATCCCAAGTATATTGGAGTTTAACAAGGGAGAGCAACACAAAGAAATTTCAGGATTCAATTTCAACTAAAACTTTATATCTGCCTAATCTGATTATAAACATTATGTTTATACTGTGGCTGGGTCTCACTGTTTACTGCACCATCTTCCCTAAATTCTATTTGTATTCCACCCCTCCTTACCCGTCTCCCAACTCTTCTCTACCCCCTCTTACTGCTCCCATACGCTATATCAGCTCCTTGCTAACACTGCTCTTCCCTTTCATTCAACTACAGATAAAAAAAAAACAATTACAAATCCTCCTCCCACCTTCTGTCTCTGTTCGTCCTCCTACTCCTTCTCCTAATTCTGTCTGTTGGTGATGTGTCCCCAAATACTGGTCCATGTAATATCTCTGCCATTGTCCATGCCCTATCTCTCCCCTGATTCCACCATATTGTCTGCCCTTCTCCTGTGCTTTGTTTAATGTTCGCTCACTACTTAACAAATTTACCCTCATTCGTGATCACTTCTGCTCTAATAATTTTCACCTTCTTGCTCTTACCGAAAAAACCAGGCTTTCCAAACATGACTTGGCTATCGTGGCCTCACTCCTCAGGTCGTGGTGGGGGTCTTTTACTTTCCTCCTTCTGTCGACTAACATTACATCCCCGCCTGACCTTTCATTTACACATTTTGAGACCTCATTCAATTCAGCTATCGCACAATATGGGAGATTATAAGGGCATGCATGAGAATTTAGTAGTGGAGCTAGAGAGAAAAGGGCAGATCTTCACAAAAAGTGACTTCAGAAGCATCTTTGGAAAAAACAAGGATAATCCTTATATTTAGGTCCTTATATGCAGATTAATGTTGATTGGGGAGAGCTGGTATTGCTTACCCCTCTTCCATACTGTTTACATCTATAGAATCAAAGCCAGAGCAAAGACTCCTGTGTAAAACAAAGTGTGTTGCCGCCTTTAAACTTTCCACTATTTGAAACCTTTAGTACTGTATGTTAGGCCTTTAGGGGTCTGGGGACCTGGGCAATTTCCTTGTTTGTCTCTATGGTAAGACCATCCCTGTATAAAATTAACTGTGTTTTAGCTCTCATAGCTCCCGCAATGTACTGTAATACAGGGTACAGAGATCTTACTGCATTATGGGAGTGAGCATGGTATTTAGCAATCTTCTGCTCCTCTGACTGCATCTCCCCACAAACCTTTAAATTATGTAATTATCTGTATTTATTGTATGTTGTTGAAATAACATTGTTTTCTACAATATTTTTATATATATGCTATTTTTGCAGTATTAATAATTTAATTATTTTTATTTCTTTCACACAATGTTAGTTTACATCATAATGAAACATTATGTTCTTGAAAATTTGTTTTGGGAACATAAGTCTACTACAGACATATTAAGAATATTTCATATTACATCTTCTTGAGCATGGGAATAGTAACTGCAGCTTTTCATTACAAGATGTGAATTGAGATTGAAGAAAACACAGGTCTGCCAATAAATGATAAGCTGTCAAAATAGAGATGTTAAACAGGTGGATAGCTATCATGGGAGTTTTAACATCTTGGAGCAAAAACAGGATGGAAACTACAATATTTTTTTTTATGTTTTATATTGCAAATTCCTAAACACTTTTCAGAGTTGCATAAAAGCCTGAAACATAGAAAGACCTTGGGAGAAACTGTGTACGGTGTACTGGCAAGTAAAAGTGAACAGAAAATTGAATTACAAAGGCATGTGTCAAATAATCCAGGAAAACTAATACAATTATATTTTAGTATAATAGGTAAGGGTTATGAGAGTTCTTGGAACCAAGATAAACAAAATTACGTTTGCTGTTTATTTCAGATATAGAATATTAGTTACCATGCTTATATGTCTACTTTACCTTTTACTCTACTTTACCCTACTTTTAAATATTTCTATATGTTTTATATATTTGAATATAATTTGTATGTTTAAAGGGTATTTCCACCAAGAAAAAGGTTTTCTGTAGTGAGCGGCAGCCAATCACAGACGCGGCTGCCGGCAATGCAGAGCACTGGGGGGAACAAACCAATTTAAGTACATTTCTGCTGCTTTTTTAACAAAACAAATATAGAGGTTGGGGGTGGGCTAGGGTGCCCTACACTAAAAAAAAACTTTTAATAGGTAGGGCAGCAAGCAGCAAAGATGGATCCAGATGGGTGGGGTGTCGAACACCAACTGTCTGCCATGTACAATGCTGTTTTAACACCTTACTCTGGGCGTTCCTACAACACCTCTTAGCCACTATCCAATCACACCCTTAACACCTGGCTGTGATATGCTAATTGGGATTTTCCAGGGTACATATTGCCACAGATTCTTGTACAAGTCATTCTGAATTGAGAAAGCCAGTCGGATGACTAGCGAAACGTCTTCAAGACTTCAAGTCCAGTTGATCTAATTGAATACAACAGATATACCATGACCTGGATGAATGAGAACCTTCACAAGCATATTTCTAATCATTTTGGGGAGAAAACCCTCAAACTTGTACGGCAATATGAAAAGACAGCAAGGAAATTGGCAGACTACAGAAACCACCTGCGATTTAACCTCCGATGCAGACAACAAAGGCTAGTACCATGCAGTATACGTCTGGATTCCACGGTTAAAGGCATCAGAGCCAAACAGACACTGCAAAAGGCCAAACAACAGCTCCTAAGTGAACGGGTACGACAGACACATTTTACAGTCGATGCTTTAATGCACAACATTAGTCAACTAGAACAGAACCTGGCCTCACAGCTACCTGTGTCCATCTGGGAAAGAGTGATGGAGTTCACCAAACAAGCACAGCTTTCTCAGCACTGTAAGGGCAAACAAAGGCAACAGAACAAGTTCTCTATTCTGTCATCCCAGAACAGCCCCAAAGGAGAACAACTACCTTGGATACAAAAGGAGGGAAGTGTCACTTCATCAAACAAGGAGGAATGGGTGAGAAACTTGTCTAACAGGACCCTGACCCAGCCAGAAATGGAAGTCCTTGTAAGGCTTGAATTTTGCCATCACCCTAAAGCCATCCCTGTGGTGGATATTATAGCAGCCACAGAAGCCTCTATCCACAGTAATAAGGTATCACAGAGTGAGGCAGAACAACTTCGCCTTAAGGTATCTGCAGCCTTAGCCAGTGCTAAAACTCCTTCATCTAACCTGACTACACAGGAAAGAAGAGCCTTAACATCCCTCAAGAAAGATTCCGTATCACCATTCTACCGGCAGACAAGGGAAGATGCACAGTGGTACTCAACACCTCAGACTACCATGATAAGGTGACCATGCTCCTGGCCGATAACAACACATATGAGGCTTTAACAAGGGATCCCACCAGCCGTTACAAGAAAAGAGTCATAGACTTACTACAACATCTCAAAAGGATAAAGCCATTGACCGAGCAATGTATCATCGCCTCTACCTGGTGAGGCACATCCATGCATATATGGACTCCCAAAGATACATATGGAGGGGCCCCACTAAGACCTATAGTCAGCAGCATCAACTCGGTAACATACAAGGTGGCAAAATATCTAGCTAACATCTTAGGACCTTGGTGGGAAGTTCTAAGCATCACTCCAGAACTCTCAGGATTTCACCAACAGATTGAAGATATAGTACTCGGTGTTTAAGAGAAACTATGGTGTCCTATGATGTGACATCTCTCTTCACTTGTATACCACCAAGGAGGCTGTGACATGGTGAAAACGGCTGGGCCAAGACAGCACTCTTACCAGCAGAACTGATCTCAACCGAACAGGTGTGTTCCTTGTTGGACTTGTGCCTGAATACCACCTTTTTCAAATACAGGGATAAGTTCTATAAGCAAAAACATGGATGTGCATGGGATCTCCAGTTTCACCTATTGTGGCCAACCTTACATGGAGGAGGTAGAAACACAGGCGCTAATACCTTAAGGCATAGCACCCGCCACTGGTTCAGATATGTTGATGACACCTGGGTTAAAATCCACCAGAAGGAAGTACAAGCTTTCACAGAACACATAATCGGTGGACCAAAACATTAAATTCACAAGGGAAGAGGTACAAAACAACAAACTGGCTTTCTTGGACTGCTTGTAGAAGTTAAGGAAAATGGTAAACTGGAAGTAGAGGTTACAGAAAACCAACACACACAGATCAGTATTTGTGTTTGACTCCCACCACCCTTAGATCACAAGCTGGGG
This sequence comes from Hymenochirus boettgeri, assembly GCA_019447015.1. Lineage (NCBI taxonomy): Eukaryota > Metazoa > Chordata > Amphibia > Anura > Pipidae > Hymenochirus > Hymenochirus boettgeri. Next base: position 120,741,501 of record CM033471.1, on the reverse strand, counting down.
GTCATCAGACCCTGCAACACAGAGCCGAGACCATCCCCACTAGCACAGAGGCGAAGGCTAAAGAAATAGAACATCTCAGAGGAGCCCTTAAAACTTGTGGTATCCAGACTGGGCCTTTGTCAAAGAAGTAGAAGGAAAGAAAAGAACACAAATACCAACAGTGAAGGGGAAGCAAGACAGGAGAAGAACATGGTCATCCATAGTAGCAGGGGTCTCCGAGAAATTAAGAAGAATTTTCAAAAACATCGTATCCCTGTCTGCTTTAAACCGAACAACACCACTGAGGCAGCAATTGGTACATCCGAAAGACCCAATACCTAAACACAAGAAAAGCGACATCATATATAGTGCATGCAGTGAAGAATGCTCTGATTTTGTATGTGGGGGAGACCAAACAGCAACTGCACAACGTATGGCCCAGCACAGAAGAGCCAATTCCTCGGGTCAGGACTCGCCGTGTATCTGCATCTTAAGGATAAAGGACATACCTTTGAAGATTAATGTTAACATACTGGCGAAGGAACTGACTGGTTCAAGAGAGGTGTTAAGGAGGCATTTATTGAAAAAGTAAACCAAGCCTAAATAGAGATGGGGGGGTTCGACACCAACTGTCTGCCATGTACAATGCTGTTTTTAACACCTTACTCTGGGCGTTCCTACAACACCTCTTAGCCACTAGGTAATGAGCCCAAATTATGTATTATAATAAAAACTGTAAATTAAAACTTATGTTGGTGTCTTTTTTCCATAGGAGACCGCACAATTATGCATGATTTACCAACATTCCCGATCACCTTTAGTCCAATAAGGATGAACAGGCAATCCTGCTCAGATGCGGCTGGCTGCCCCACACCATGAGATATTTCCGGACACCGACTGATACGCGGCACATCAGTTGGACGGATGGAAATATCTGCTGGGGTGTAGCCAGCTTAAGGGGGAAGCTGTGCTGGGAGCTGGGTACACACCAGACAGATTTTTAAAAAATGTCAGACAGGATCTTTAAGACCCTTTAGTCATTTCTCAAAGATCAGGCTACACACAGCCCCAAGCGTTTTCCCTATACACACAAAAGACTGGATTGCCGCTGTGCACCGTGTTGGGAATGCAGCCACAAACAGTGTCGATAAAGCCCTGATACCTTCGATCGACGGTATTGGGCTTTATCGTAGCTGTGTGTTACTAGCTTTAGAGCTGTGCTGGGTGTTTTGCTGTGTAGAACAGAATCCCCCAGTTAGATCATCCAAAGTAAAGATATCCCAAGTATATTGGAGTTTACAAGGGAGAGCAACACAAAGAAATTTCAGGATTCAATTTCAACTAAAACTTTATATCTGCCTAATCTGATTATAAACATTATGTTTAACTGTGGCTGGGTCTCACTGTTTACTGCACCATCTTCCCTAAATTCTATTTGTATTCCACCCCTCCTTACCCGTCCCCAACTCTTCTCTACCCCTCTTACTGCTCCCATACGCTATATCAGCTCCTTGCTAACACTGCTCTTCCCTTCATTCAACTACAGATAAAAAAAAACAATACAAATCCTCCTCCCACCTTCTGTCTCTGTTCGTCCTCCTACTCCTTTCCTAATTCTGTCTGTTGGTGATGTGTCCCCAAATACTGGTCCATGTAATATCTCTGCCATTGTCCATGCCCTATCTCTCCCCTGATTCCACCATATTGTCTGCCCTTCTCCTGTGCTTTGTTTAATGTTCGCTCACTACTTAACAAATTTACCCTCATTCGTATCACTTCTGCTCTAATAATTTTCACCTTCTTGCTCTTACCGAAAAAAACCAGGCTTTCCAAACATGACTTGGCTATCGTGGCCTCACTCCTCAGGTCGTGGTGGGGGTCTTTACTTTCCTCCTTCTGTCGACTAACATTACACCCCCGCCTGACCTTTCATTTACACTTTTGAGACCTCATTCAATTCAGCTATCGCACAATATGGGAGATTATAAGGGCATGCATGAGAATTTAGTAGTGGACTGAGAGAGAAAAGGGCGATCTTCAACAAAAGTGACTTCAAAGCTCTTTGAAAAAAACAAGGATAGCTTATTTGGTATTCCTTATATGCAGATTAATGTTGATTGGGGAGACTGGTATTGCTTACCCCTCTTCCATACTGTTTACATCATAGAATCAAAGCCAGAGCAAAGACTCCTGTGTAAAACAAAGTGTGTTGCCGCCTTTAAACTTTCCACTATTTGAAACCTTTAGTACTGTATGTAGGCCTTTAGGGGTCTGGGGACCTGGGCAATTCCTTGTTTGTCTCTATGGTAAGACCATCCCTGTATAAATTAACTGTGTTTTCTCTCATGCTCCCGCAATGTACTGTAAACAGGGTACAGAGATCTTACTGCATTATGGGAGTGAGCATGGTATTTAGCAATCTTCTGCTCCTCTGACTGCATCTCCCCACAAACCTTTAAATATGTAATTATCTGTATTTATTGTATGTTGTTGAAATAACATTGTTTTCTACAATATTTTTATATATATGCTATTTTTGCAGTATTAATAATTTAATTATTTTTATTTCTTTCACACAATGTTAGTTTACATCATAATGAAACATTATGTTCTTGAAAATTTGTTTGGAACATAAGTCTACTACAGACATATTAAGAATATTTCATATACATCTTCTTGAGCATGGGAATAGTAACTGCAGCTTTTCATTACAAGATGTGAATTGAGATTGAAGAAAACACAGGTCTGCCAATAAATGATAAGCTGTCAAAATAGAGATGTTAAACAGTGATACTATCATGGGAGTTTTAACATCTTGGAGCAAAAACGATGGAAACTAATATTTTTTTTATGTTTTATATTGCAAATTCCTAAACACTTTTCAGAGTTGCATAAAAGCCTGAAACATAGAAAGACCTTGGGAGAAACTGTGTACGGTGTACTGGCAAGTAAAAGTGAACAGAAAATTGAATTACAAAGGCATGTGTCAAATAATCCGGAAAACTAATACAATTATATTTTAGTATAATAGGTAAGGGTTATGAGAGTTCTTGGAACCAAGATAAACAAAATTACTTTTGCTGTTATTTCAGATATAGAATATTAGTTACCATGCTTATATGTCTACTTTACCTTTACTCTACTTTACCCTACTTTTAAATATTTCTATATGTTTTATATATTTGAATATTTTGTATTTTTAAGGGTATTTCCACCAAGAAAAAGGTTTTCTGTAGTGAGGCGCAGCCAATCACAGACGCGGCTGCCGGCAATGCAGAGCACTGGGGGAACAAACCAATTTAAGTACATTTCTGCTGCTTTTTTAACAAAACAAATATAGAGTTGGGGGTGGGCTAGGGTGCCCTACACTAAAAAAAACTTTTAATAGGTAGGGCAGCAACCAAAGATGGATCCAGATGGGGGGGGTGCGAACACCAACTGTCTGCCATGTACAATGCTGTTTTAACACCTTACTCTGGGCGTTCCTACAACACCTCTTAGCCACTATCCAATCACACCCTTAACACCTGGCTGTGATATCTAATTGGGATTTTCCAGGGTACATAATTGCCACAGATTCTTGTACAAGTCATTCTGAATTGAGAAAGCCAGTCGGATGACTAGCGAAACGTCTTCAAGAACTACATTTCAAGTCCAGTTGATCTAATTATACAACAGATATACCATGACCTGGATGAATGAGAACCTTCACAAGCATTTTCTAATCATTTTGGGGAGAAAACCCTCAAACTTGTACGGCAATATGAAAAGACAGCAAGGAAATTGGCAGACTACAGAAACCACCTGCGATTTAACCTCCGATGCAGACAAACAAGGCTAGTACCATGCAGTATACGTCTGGATTCCACGGTTAAAGGCATCAGAGCCAACAGACACTGCAAAAGGCTCAAACACAGCTCCTAAGTGAACGGGTACGACAGACACATTTTACAGTCGATGCTTTAATGCACAACATTAGTACACTAGAACAGAACCTGGCCTCACACTACCTGTGTCCATCTGGAAAGAGTGATGGAGTTCACCAAAACAGCACAGCTTTCTCAGCACTGTAGGCAAAACAAGGCAACAGAACAAGTTCTCTATTCTGTCATCCCAGAACAGCCCCAAAGGAGAACAACTACCTTGGATACAAAAGGAGGGAAGTGTCACTTCATCAAACAAGGAGGAATGGGGTGAGAAACTTGTCTAACAGGACCCTGACCCAGCCAGAAATGGAAGTCCTTGGTAAGGGCTTGAATTTTGCCATCACCCCTAAAGCCATCCCTGTGGTGGATATTATAGCAGCCACAGAAGCCTCTATCCACAGTAAAGGTATCACAGAGTGAGGCAGAACAACTTCGCCTTAAGTACTGCAGCCTTAGCCAGTGCTAAAACTCCTTCATCTAACCTGACTACACAGGAAAGAAGAGCCTTAACATCCTCAAGAAAGATTCCAGTATCACCATTCTACCGGCAGACAAGGGAAGATGCACAGTGGTACTCAACACCTCAGACTACCATGAAAGTGACCATGCTCCTGGCCGATAACAACACATATGAGGCTTTAACAGGGATCCCACCAGCCGTTACAAGAAAAGAGTCATAGACTTACTACACAGCTTCAAAAGGATAAAGCCATTGACAGCAATGTATCATCGCCTCTACCCTGGTGAGGCCATCCAGCATATATGGACTCCCAAGATACATATGGAAGGGGCCCCACTAAGACCTATAGTCCAGCATCAACTCGGTAACATACAAGGTGGCAAAATATCTAGCTAACATCTTAGGACCTTGGTGGGAAGTTCTAAGCATCACATCCAGAACTCTCAGGATTTCACCAACAAATTGAAGATATAGTACTCGGTTGTAGAGAAACTATGGTGTCCTATGATGTGACATCTCTCTCACTTGTATACCCACCAAGGAGGCTGTTGACATGGTGAGAAAACGGCTGGGCCAAGACAGCACCTCTTACCAGCAGAACTGATCTCAACCCAACAGGTGTGTTCCTTGTTGGACTTGTGCCTGAATACCACCTATTTCAAATACAGGGATAAGTTCATAAGCAAAACATGGATGTGCTATGGGATCTCCAGTTTCACCTATTGTGGCCAACCTTTACATGGAGGAGGTAGAAACACAGGCGTTAATCCTTTAAGGGCATAGCACCCAGCCACTGTTCAGATATGTTGATGACACCTGGGTTAAAATCCACCAGAAGGAAGTACAAGCTTTCACAGAACACATTATGCGGTGGACCAAACATTAATATTCACAAGGGAAGAGGTACAAAACAACAAACTGGCTTCTTGGACTGCTTGTAGAGTTAAGAAAATGGTAAACTGGAAGTAGAGGTTTACAGAAAACCAACACACACAGATCAGTATTTATGTTTGACTCCCACCACCCTTTAGATCACAACTGGGGGTCATCAGAACCCTGCACACAGAGCCGAGAACATCCCACTAGCACAGAGGCGAAGGCTAAAGAATGAAACATCTCAGAGGAGCCCTAAAATTGTGGATATCCAGACTGGGCCTTTGTCAAAGAAGTAGAAGGAAAGAAAAGAACACAAATACCAACAGTGAAGGGGAAAAGCAAGACAGGAGGAAGAACAGGGTCATCCCATATGTAGCAGGGGTCTCCGAGAAATTAAGAAGAATTTTCAAAAAACATCGTATCCCTGTCTGCTTTAAACCGAAAACACACACTGAGGCAGCATTGGTACATCCGAAAGACCCATACCTAAACACAAGAAAAGCGACATCATATATGCAGTGCAGTGCAGTGAAGAATGCTCTGATTTGTATGTGGGGGAGACCAAACAGCAACTGCATCAACGTATGGCCCAGCACAGAAGAGCCAATTCCTCGGGTCAGGACTCAGCCGTGTATCTGCATCTTAAGGATAAAGGACATACCTTTGAAGATTGTAATGTTAACATATCTGGCGAAGGAACATGACTGGTTCAAGAGAGGTGTTAAGAGGCCATTTATGTGAAAATAAAGAACCAAGCCTAAATAGAGATGGGGGGGTTCGACACCAACTGTCTGCCATGTACAATGCTGTTTTTAACACCTTACTCTGGGCGTTCCTACAACACCTCTTAGCCACTATCAATCACACCCTTAACCCTGGCTGTGATAGCTAATTGGATTTTCCAGGTACATATTGCCACAGATTCTTGTACAAGTCATTCTGAATTGAGAAAGCCAGTCGGATGACTAGCGAAACGTCTTCAAGAACTACATTTCAAGTCCAGTTGATCTAATTGAATACAACAGATATTTAATACAGGTTGCAAGGAAAGAAGCACCCAATACAACTGAGCCCATCTCAAACAGTGAGACAGGCTGGAAAAGGGATTTGAAGTCTAACAATTAAGAATTTCTGTACCTAGACCCACACGCTTCTCAATATGCACAAAAGCAAATAAAACTACTGGCTGGTAAAAAAAAAAAGTTTGCTAGATAAATCTTCATTTAACCTTAAAAATGTTATGTAATTAAATTTTTAATAAAAGAATAAAGGTGCAATTTATTTTAAATTTTTTATGTTTTGAGTTTGTTTGGGGCCCGTGTGAGTTTTAAAGCTTCACACAAATTTTCCCTTTTCTTTGTTATTGCTATTACATTTTTGTCAAAACACCATCTATCCGTGTAAGTTAAGTAAGGTTATGTCTCCATAGGCTTTGATAAGACATCATGTCATGAAGTTTATAATAAACACATTCAGAGTTATTCAATAAAAGTTCTTATTGTTTAAAATGGTGCTAATTTTGCCCCAACCAATCAGATGTTAGCTTACAAATATTAAATAAGATCTGATTGGTTGGGGTAAAATTAGCACCATTTTAAACGATAAGAACTTTTATTAAATCCCCCTGATTGTATTTTCTGCTCATTAGCATGTGTAACAGTCATGCATTAGATGATTAGATAAAGATGCATGGACTTGCTTTAAAAACTATAAATGCACAGTATGGTTTTCCATATAACCCCAAGTATTGTAATATCTGAAAGACTTTTTAAATGTAAATCACATGCAAAAGTTTAAATGACTCATTATACATATAGACAAAGCTATATATTCCTTGTGTGAATTTTGAAAAACTGACACATTCAAAATTAACATGACTTGAAGCCATTTAAAATGTGACACCACTTTCATGGGCGTCAAAGATTCACGTCCAAAGCACGTATTTGTTATTTAAGAATACGTAGTCACAATAGATTTATAATTCGTGGTGCTGGCAAAAGCTTTCTATTAGTTAAGATTTTTTAGAAAAGCTTACATACACAGCTGGCAGTAAATCTCCATAAAGCTTTAGAAGTGATGTCATGCATGTTTGTCTCTCCCTGGTTTTGGACTAAACCTATGTATGTTTTTTATCAGAGTACGCTACAGAAATGTGTTGTTAATTTGGCCTCTTTCTATTTCTTCTTCCTAATTTTTGGATTGTATATCCCCTCACAGTTTTCGAACTAGAGACACCATGGCATAAGTATGTGGGACACACAAGAGTTGTGTGCTGCTACATAGCTAAGGAATCCATGAAATCTATCTGATGTATTCATTCAGATCAACTGAACTTGAAGTTTAGTTCTTGAAGACGTTTCGCTAGTCATCTGACTGGCTTTCCTTAACACCTCTCTTGAACCAGTCACCAGTCACCAGATTGTAATGTTAACATATTGGCAAAGGAACGTGACTGGTTCAAGAGAGTTGTTAAGGAGGCCATTTATGTAAAAATAAAGAAACCAAGCCTAAATAGAGGTGGGGGGGGGGTTGACACCAACTGTCTGCCATGTACAATGCTGTTTTGACACCTTACTCTGGGCGTTCCTATAACACCTCTTAGCCACTATGCAATCCCACCCTTAACACTTGGCTGTGATATGCTAATTGGGATTTTCCAAGGTACATAATTGCCACAGATTCTTGTACAAGTCATTCTGAATTGAGAAAGCCAGTCGGATGACTAGTGAAACGTCTTCAAGAACTAAACTTCAAGTCCAGTTGATCTAATTGAATACATTAGATATACCATGACCTGGATGAATGAGAACCTTCACAAGCACAATCCATTAAATCATTTCTGAGTTATCTGTGAGTTTGAGTTTACAGACATTTTTTCCAGTAGACTTTAATGGACGTGTTAGGGCTAGGCCACACTAGCGCATTTTTTGTGCGCATGCGGTATTTAAATTCTATTAAAATCATGGCAGCACACCAAAAGCGTGCGATTTTGGGTGCGTTGTAATTGTGCATCTGTTTGCGATTTGGTTACACATGCCATCTGCATTTTTTTTGCGCAATAGCATGCGTTTTACATATCTCAAATGGTAAAATCACACCTAAATCACACTGGAATCTCACACACAATTGCTTGCGATTGCATGTGCGGGGCAGTGTGGCCTTGCTCTACAGACTTTTTCCAAGATTGTCCATCCCAACAGATTTGCCGCCTTAGGTAATGAAGTGGAGGAGGACACCTCGGAATTAGCGTGTATGGAGGGGGCTAGTCCCTTGAGCACCCAGGGGACTGCCATCTCTGATACAAGGGAGGAGGAACGAAGGGTCAGGAATGCAAGGCAGGTGGTAGTGGTAGGGGACTCCATTATAAGGAAGGTAGATAGGGTAATCTGCCACCAAGACCCTACATGCCGAACTGTGTATTGCCGGCCTGGTGCTAGGGTTCGGCATGAGGTGGATTGTGTAGACAGATTATTGGGTGGGGCCGGGTGTGACCCGGCAGTCTTTGTTCACATTGGTGCCAATGACAAAGTTAGAGGAGGAGGTGAAGTCCTTAAACATGATTTCCGAGAGCTAGGGGCCAAGATAAAAGCAAGGACCTCCAGGGTAGTGTTTTCAGAGATACTACCGCGGCCACGTGCTAAGCCAGGAAGACAGCAGGAGCTTAGGAACATTAATGCGTGGCTAAGAGAGTGGTGTAAGGAAGAAGGATTTGGGTTTATTGAGAACTGGGCAGACTTTTCTGTCGGCTACAGGCTCTTTAGTAGGGATGGGTTGCACCTCACTGATGGTGGTGCAGCTGTTTTAGGGGAGAAGATGGCTAGAGGGTTGGAGGAGATTTTAAACTAGGTTTGTGGGGGAGGGTGTTAGCAGTCTCACTGGGATAGATAGCCCAGGAGGAAAGCAGGGTGTAGATAGGCCAGTGGTGGGTGGAAGGGGGGTGGGGCTAGCACAGGGGATAGGGAGGCATGTGTATTAAAGTGTACGAATAAATTACAGGATCATAATCTAAAATGTATGTTTGCAAATGCGAGAAGCCTGGCTGACAAAATGGGTGAATTGGAAATGATGGCATTGAATGAAAAGTATGATGTAATAGGTATAGCAGAAACGTGGTTGAACAGTTCTCACGACTGGGCTGTAAATATAGAAGGATATGCCTTGTTTAGGCAGGACAGAAAAAAAAGGAAAGGGGGAGAAGTATATGTTTATGTTAAAAAAGAATTGAAGCCAAATTTAAAAGAAGAGATAACTGGTGATATGGATGATAAAGTGGAGGCAATATGGGTGGAATTAGGCAACAGGAAAGGGGGTAATGTCATTGTTGGTGTCTGCTATAGGCCGCCAAATGCAAGTCAAAACTTGGCAAGGGCTGCAAGTTTGGGGAGTGTTCTCATTATGGGGGACTTCAATTACCCTGACATTGATTGGTGTGGTGGAACTGCCATCACAGAAAAAGGCGATGAGTTCCTGAATTTGCTGCAGGATAACTTTCTCTCACAGGTGGTTGAGGTTCCTACTAGAAAAGGAGCTCTGTTGGATCTGGTAATATCTAACATTGTGGAGTGCATTATAGATATAAAGGTAACTGGAGGCTTAGGGAATAGTGACCATGAAATAGTGGCATTTGGACTTTGTTATCGAAAGGAAAAGTGCGCTGGGTCAACAAAGACTTTTAATTTCGGGAAGGCAAATTTTCCCAGGTTAAAAGCAGCTCTTCAGAATGTCAACTGGGATAATGTATTATCAGGAAAAGGTACTGAACAGAAGTGGACTGTGTTCAAGGGGATTTTAAGCCAGTTCACATCTAAATTTATACCCTTGGGAAATCAATATAAAAAAAATAAATCCGCGCCCATTTGGCTGATTTCTGATGTAAAGAGGCAAATGGAAAGGAAGGAAAAAGGCATTTAAAACCTTTAAGGCCGAGGGAACGAAAAGGGCCTTTAGGGATTATAAAAACTGTAACAAGTAGTGTAAGAAAGCAATCAAACTAGCTAAAATTAATAATGAAGTTTGGATAGCTGAACAAAGCATCACTAAGCCTAAATTTTTTTTTAAGTATATTAATAGTAAGAAGATGAGGACTGAGAATGTGGCACCATTAATTAATGGGGATAAGTTAACTCAGTCAAACACCCCCCTGAAAATCGGGAGAACGTGGCTGAGACAATAATAGAAAAAGCACTGTACCTACCACCGTTAAAACCACACACAATATTGACGCAATATAATATATAATAATAAATATATTTAAATGTCAAAAAGATAGCCGGCCGGCCACAATATTAAAAAACTCTATAAGGTACACATATATAGTATGATATATTAATAACCTGCAATACAAAAAAGTTACCCTACATATATAAATAAAATCTATATAAATAGATAGAGGGCAGACAGCTAGAAAGTTCCAAAGGATGATTCAAACACTCAGAAATGTCCTCCTAATGATTCGTATCCGAGGAATATATGTGTATAGTCCACGGCGGTGATGGAAGAGGAAAATGTATTTCACAGCGGTGTGCGCACACCTTAAAGAGTAAAACGTATATATATGTGCCACAAGTAGCGGGGGTTTAAAAATGGATTTATACTGCACCGTGCTCTCGTCAGTCGGGGAATAAGAAACTAACTGAATAAAGAAACCAACTTTTTTGAATAAGAAACCAACTTCTGCTTCGTTATATTTATCACTTTATTCTCATTAATCTGATTCTCTTTAGGACCCAGCAATGTGTGCAACCACCTTCCTGGTATCAGTGCCTAGCATTGGTCAGAACTCGTCACATGATGCGGAAATTCTGCGTTGATTTGGGAAGAAGAGCAGTGTTTTGATGTACGTGGTGAGGACAGACCCAGGAGTTCTCTTGGAGGAATATACGAATCTACCTGTAATCGTAAGTGTCATGTTCTCCCCTGGTTGTGGGATTGACTTACTATATCCACCGTAGAGGCCTCTAGTAATAACAACAGCAGGAACACCGGATTCCTCTCACACTGGCCTTCTCCCGTTATTGACAATTTCTAGTTCTTTTTTTCTTTTTTTTTCCACCGTATTTTTGTTATGTCTAATATATAGCAATACTCTACTATTCTACCCCACTGTAAAGCTACAAGTCTCTACAGCACAGAGTGTGGTTATGTACATACAGAACTTGGACATTGTACAATTCAACTGCAACACTAACCGCTTTCACTATAGGGTTCATATATCTTAGACTATGTATTATTTATATGCCTGCATCAGCCTTGTGTTTAATAGGAGTGTTGAAACTACAACACCCCTTCAATTTTTGGATTTAATAGAACTTTCTGATCTAGATTCATTTATTTTTGTATTGTCATATACTTTTATGGGACATTTTTGCATGTGTGATCCATCAATTTTGGATATGATTATATTGTCTTAACTATATTACACTTTTCTGTTATATTGATCAGGGCCCCCTTTTTACTAATTTTCATTTTATGTCTGTATTGAAGATACATACACGATTATACAAGATTGGCAGGGCACAGTGTTAGATAAGTTGGTAGAGGTGCTACTTACCCCAAAGCATAGAATATATAGACATAATCAAACTTGTACGCACCTGCACGTGTTGGGAGCGTCCTCCCGCACCTGAAGATCCAATGCTGCAATCACCTCCCGAATAGATCCTATCTCCCAATAGGCATGAGACTTGCACAAAACACGGGGAATGTCCCCAGCTCGGAGGTAGGCGACCAGACTCGTAGTGAATATATAAAAGCCCTCAGGGGCTCGAGGAAGTGGAAGCTGTTCCACTAAACGCATAGGGCGGAGTTTGGGTGTGTGTGCTCCTTGTCAGGATCTTTCGGACCCAGCATTATGTGGTTTTAACAAGTTCAATAAAATTTTGACTTTTATATATTCACTACGAGTCCGGTCGCCTACCTCCGAGCTGGGGACATTCCCCATGTTTTGTGCAAATATATAGGCATACTGTATAGAAGAAAGTGGCTAAAGTGCACACTCAAAAAAAGCAAAAATATGTATAATAAGAATCCAGGAAATGGTACAATAGATGGGGATAAAAGAGACATCTAAAATATCAAAAAATGTGCATCCTCCATTCTAATTCTATTCCCAGTGGATTTATATATACAAAATTCCAGCATAGATATCACAAGCCCCCCAGTCAAAGAACCACTCAATGGGTATACATATCTATAGGCTTTAAAGTGTCATAGTCACCGTCCCATGTCGCATGTCATAGGCAGGCAGGAGGGTCTTAGGGCAAGGTCCCACTGTGCTTTGCGTTGTGCTGTCCGTTAAAAGTGTGTTTAGGACAATGCATTTTTTTCTGCGTTCCGGTCTGTTTGTAGGTTAAAGGGTATGTCCACCCTTATTTCTATTTTTTAATATTGCCTTCCCCCTGGTCCCCCAGCCCCAACCGCATGGTTTTTATTTTTAGAAAGCCCCTCAAACTTTTACTTACCTCTCCTCTTTCCTTCGCCACGCTGCCGGCCCTCTGCTTGCGAGAATGCAAGCAGAGGGGCGGGACCGGCAGTCGCGTCTGTGATTGGCTGAGCGGCAGCCAATCACGGACGCGGCTGCCGGTCATTCAGTGCAGCGGAGGAAAGAGGAGAGGTAAGTAAGAGTTTGGGGAGCTTTCTAAAATTAAAAACCATGCGGTTGGGGCTGGGAGACCAGGGGGATTACTATATTACAGGGGTTTTATGCTAGGGGGAGGGATAGTAGAACGGGAGGGAGAGGGAGGGGGAGAAGGGCTGCAGTACGCATGCCAAACTTCTCCCGGGGGCCAGGTAGGAGGCAGAGTCCTATATGGACTCTGCTAGCCTCCTGGTGGGCAGTTTTTGGGGCTTTGGGGGGGGACTACAGGAGAACCCTATGGAGCTGGGATGTGATGTAAGGATTACACTACACTACATGATGAGGCCAGTAGTTGGGGGGGATTATAGTTTTGGGGGTGGACATTCGTTTTTAACAGACATTCGCTTTTTATATTTGTCCGCCTGTGTCCGCATTTCCGGTCAGTTAGCGTGCATGTGCAGTTTTTGGAAAATCAACAGGAGATACTGGAGAAAACACAAAAAATAAATTTGTCTGCGTTTTTTTTTCTTTACCATAGACTATTATTAAAGCGCAATTCTGACACACATGGACCAAAAGTCGTGCACGCATTCAGATAAAAAAATAGACCACATTGATTCGGAAGGCAAATTATACAGTGGGAACTGATTCCCGTGATTTACATTACATTGGGATTTGCAATTTTTTTCCTTTTAAAAGATGAGGATACTTATCAGCCATAGAGAAATAAGCTATTGCCAATATACAGTGAGATTCAATAAAAGTTCTTATCTTTTAAAATGGTGCTAATTTTGCCCCAACCAATCAGATGTTTGCTTTTAAATGTTGAATAACATCTGATTGGTTGGGGCAAAATTAGCACCATTTTAAAAGTTAAGAACTTTTATTGAATAACCCTGTAACTTTCCTGTTGCCTCTATTTTTGCATATATTATAATCATCTTCAGTTTTCCAATCTATGCAAAGACTAATGCAAATGTGAGTTGGAGGAAGTTTCAGTTGGGAAGGGGGCACCAGAGGAGACTTGCTTAGGGCACCAAAATGTCTAAAAACGGTCCCATGTGGTGGCTAATGGCAATGCTGTAGGACCAGCATATCTGAGAATTGCAGATGCTGCCGGTAGAGTCTAAGCAAGACGAAACACGATGCTTTGTGCCTGCATGATACTAAAGATAGGGCTTGAAGCAGACACAGCCTAGAATGTGACATATAAGCAATATTCCTTTTTAAAGACCCGTGTCATAGGTGAGTTAGGCAATGCAGTCAGTGCAGCATGATTTTTTTATATTGTACTGTATCATTGAATACTATGTTTACTGTGATTGCATTGTTATACGTCAACATGATTGTAAATGTTTACTGACAGCTCCATGTTTTATATAAATAGAAAGGTGTTAAGAACAATCATATGATTGGGTGAAATCAGGTGGTGTATTCCTACAATTTAGTAATGTTTGAGATTATACTATGTTTAAATTTGACCTCATACTTTTCATGATTGCTTAGTTTCTTTTTCAATGCTTGTTCTGAAAGCTTGCTATGATTATCTTAGTTAGCCAATAAAGGTATCACCTTTTATACCACTTTTGTTATTTTTTTTATTTCTAATTGGGTAACCCTGTAAACAACTGCTATTTTTGTGAAACTGTTTTTTTTTAGTGTATCACAGGTGAAAATATTTGAAAATAAAATGTGGGTAGTGGTTGTACACTGAGGAGATTTGGAAAATAATGCACAATTGAACACCTCGGATCACTGTGTTTACCTTCTGCAATTTTCTCTAAAATTGGACTTTTAGGCACATTGATTGTACATGCTTAGACCACCTTCTACAGCTGCTATTTAAATAATTTCGGGTTAGGTGTCATTTTAATTATTACCCTCCTACCCTGCTTTCTGCCTATAGCCTAGATCAAACTTATGAACAGTTATTGACAAATCCACTTGCTGTTCTACCATGTACTAAATTCTCTGAACTTAAAGGATATCTCCACTGATAAGTCACCTGGGTTGTAAGGATAGATATGTGTAAGGTGGATATGTACCTGCAGTATCCTGTGTCTTTGAGCAGTAGTTTAGACACCACACACCACACACCACACACCACACACCACACACCACACACACATACACCAGGAGGAAAGGATTTCTTACTGCAGCCAAGTGGGTGTGTCTGCTACCATGATGATGCACATTGAGTGACAGCACTCCCAGCACAGGGGAAGACACACCCCCAGGAACCTGCACAACTTTCCCATGCTGCTGCAATCAAATGAAAGGGAATTCTGGGGGAAAAAAGGTAGGAGGAGGGTTGGGGGATGGTGTACTTTAAAATAAAAAAAAGCTTTTTCCTCAGTGGAGAAAAAAGTTAGGGGGAGGGTTGGGGGATGGTGTACTTTAAAATAAAAAAATGCTTTTTCCTCAGTGGAGATACCCTCTAAAGATAACTTAAATTACCCTTATTTAAACAAAATTATTATTGTAATGCACTTGCTCCTGTCTCCCATATTGCCTCCTAAGCTCAAATCAAACAACTTACAAAACCTCTATCCTGGGGCACTGCTGTGTCTCACCAGTCCGTTCCCCCTACGCCCCCCTCACCCTTGTGTGGCTTTGCCTGGAAGCATTTTTCAGTCGCTATGATGACTAGATGACAAGGATTTTTTAGTCCTTGGTAAAGGGACTTTTAGCCTAAAGGAGACCATACACGCCCCAATCCGATCATACAATATTGCAATATCATACAATCGACAGATTGTGTATGGTCAGTATAGGATCGTTATTTGATTTTGTTCATGTTTCCTTCATATTACACCATTCCTTTTCGTACAATGCTGTATTCATACAATTGGTGTGTGTTTGGGCTACTTTAAAGTTGTAATTAAAGCACATATCCAACAATATCCATTGGCTCACTTTGAATTTGTTTGTATGCACCCATAAATATGGGGTACTGTTTTATTCAAGACACACAGGAGATTGATATTTAATAGCATTTTCTACTTGATATGTTACAATGCACATTTTGGGTGTACCCATGAAAGAATGGCACCGTTAGGCTACTTTCAGACGAACGTTCATAGTTCTGGTTGTTTTACTAGCGTTCCTTTAGCGGATCTTTTACAGCTAGGAAAACATTGCATGCAGCATTTTCCTAGCAGCAATGCTAAGAAACCTCTAGAAACAACGCAGCCAGAATGACCAACAGAAATACAGCAAAATCAGATGAGGCTGACTCTTAGCCAATCACAGACGTGGCTGCCGGTCTGGCCCCTATTGCTACTCTGTTCCCGGAAGTAGCAGCAGAGGCAGAGGGAACGAAGGTGGTTAAGTCTATTTCTGGGAACTTTTTAAAGTTATAAACCTGGGGTTTAGCGTTGGGTGGGGGTCCCCTACAGTACATTACAGAAAAATTTAACACCAATATTGATATTTTTTAGCTCTTAATCACATGCATTTTTAACCAGATATTTAATGATAATTATTTGCAAATTTTCTCTCGCTTTTCGGCAGAAGTTGTCACTTGCTCCCACTGCTCAGTGAGCTTTTATGAAGTTCAGCATGTGCAGAGTTAGTAGCAGGGGAAAGTTAATTATTGGCTGTTATGTGACCAGTTTTTGATTTTGAGGGTTGACATGGCCTTTAACAATGGGTGTAATAAAAGGGACAAAGAAATAAAAAGAATTAGTTAAATTTGGAAAGTTTGCTTTTTTATTGCAGCAAAAGTATCTAGAAAATGTACAAACTTCATAGTTTATGTTAATGTACAGTTTGTGGTGAAATGAAAAAATATAATCTATGTTTTAAATATTTTGCAGGGTCTTCTACTGTAAAAATGTTACTAAACCAAATGAGGGCAAGATACTGAAAATTCTTTTGGCACTAAAAGTGCACACAATGTAAAATACAACAATGAAAGCGTTCTCCAGATATCCATGCAAAAGGTTTTTACATGATTTCTTAACCTCTCTGTAGACAGCATGGAAATTTAGAACCTTCAGTACAGTGTTACTTGTATTGTATGTTATCCTCATTCATCTGATTCTCTTTAGGACCCAGAAGTGTGTGTAACCACCTTCAAAGAATTGGAGCCTAGCATTGGTTCAGGACTCGTCACCTGATGCAGAACTACTGAATTGCTTTGGAGAAACCGAGCAGCTTGATTGGATATATTTGGTGAAAACACAACCTGCAAGAAGGGAAATACAAACCTTCAGCCACCAATATAAATATAATTAATTTACTGGGACAGGGACCCCTAAATCAACTGTAAGTACAGTGTTCTTACCTAACTGTTAGATTTATTTATTATACCCAGCTGTAGAGGCCTCCAGTAAAAACAACGAGCAGGACTAAACTGAATTCCTTACACCCTCCTTCCTTTCCCCTGTTATTGTTATTTTGTACCTGATTTATAGTTCTATTTACTTGATCTGCTATTTGGCCTTTACTGTATTTTTATATTAATATAGGGAACTTTAAGTCTGTTATATGGAATATAGAGCAATACTCCACTGTTTACTGTTTTTCTACAGTTTAACAAGGAGATTTTTATACTAGATTGGTGCACCATAATTTATGTACAGACTGTACACCTGTGCTTTGTACATAATGGTAGTAGTTTAACTACAACACTAACTTTTTTAGAATGTGTATTATTTACATACCTGCATCAGTCTTTTATTCAGTGAAAGTAGTTAAACTAAAACACTCCTTCAGTTTTTTTCTATTGGATTTAACAGACCAATCAGTATCTAGCTTTATTTATAAGCAGTTCAAATTATATTATTGTTATATACTTTGATGGGATGTATTTTTGAATGTTTGACCAGTAAATATTTGTTTGTGATTATATTATATTGTGATTAAATAATTGTATATTTAAGAAATATCAACCTTTTTTGTGTTTTTATTTTTCCTGCATTAAAAACAGATAAAGTTGCCATATCTAGGTTTATACATAAATGCTAGTTTGTACCCTATTAACAAATCTGCAGCCTAGATGGATATATGAGAATAATGTTCTAAAGTTGTTCTGTGGAAAATCTAGACATTGCTTAAAGGGCATGTCCAGCCCAAAAATCAACTTTTAGTATAAGGTAAGTACCCCCTTCCCACCCCCAACCGCCAATATATTTCTTCCCAAAAATGCTTAGATCAATACTTACAGCTCTTACACTCCCGTGGCGTCTCCTCCTGGCTCCATTTGCAGGAAGTTGCAAACAGGGTTCGGAACGGCAGCCGCAACTATGATCTGTTGAAAGGCAGCCAATCACAGACGTGGCTGCTTTCAATGGAGATGAGGAGAGAAGGGGCTGTAAGTATCTAAACATTTTTTTAAAAGAAATTTTTCGGACATTGGGGTTGGGCAGGGGGTACCTACTATATCTTAGGTGCCATGGCCGCAGAGGATGGATCCGGATGGTGGGAGGGGGCTATGGGTAGAGACAGAAACAGGCACGGGATGAATCACTGAAAGCTTCTACTCTTCACTTTCCTGGACTTTGAAAAGGCACACCAGGATAACCATTTGGAGTATAGATGTATGGTAAGGATTATTTTAAACTACACAGTGGGACCAGTATGGGGTTAATTTTTAGTTTTGGGGGTGGACATGCCCTTTAATATTTACATGGGTGTAATTGACACAACAATTTTGGGATGCTGGCCTTATGGCATTGATTTGCAACTATTGGTATTACCTTCCAAGGTAATAGATACAATGGGAGATGCTGTAGTTAGAATCCCAAGTTAGCCATATATTAGGCAATTTTTCTTCTAACATTTTAAACATTTTCAGACAACCTCCTGGACTGATCATTTTGCAATTGATATTTGATTGTAAACTGAATAGGCCAGTACAGGAAACATTATGAGGTATAATAAGTAATAAGTGTATGGCCAGCATAAACTGGACTAAGCATGTTGCTTTACCCTGACAAAGATAGGTGTATTATTTAAATGTTTTGAATTACTATTATTTTTTTCTGTTGTACTATACTATTGAACGACCATTCTCTTTGACTCACTCATGATTGTGTAACTACATTTAAAAGGGAATGGTAATGTTTACTGACAGCACCTTGTTTTGTATAAATAAAAAGGTGTTAAAAACTACAGTATGTTGGGTTTCTTAAGTTCAGAAATATTTGTGTATAAAAGGCAAAACTATTCTAATACTATAAATTGAAATATGTAGTACAAAGAAACACTAACATGGTATGTGGTGATTACTGGGGGCTTTTTGAAAATATGGTAGCAATTTAACAACTTGGATCACTGGCTTTCACTTCTATAAGGATCACACATTATGGTAATAATAGGTTTAAAAAGTGTAATAATATGGGATGGGACAATACGTCTCCCATGCCTGTAGCTTGCACATGCTCAGACCACCTCCCACAGCTCTAAAAATGAGTGGGGGTGGTGTTAGTTTGGAAAATTATTTATTTAGAATTTTAATTTATAATGAATTTTTTATAATTCTATAAATTAATATTTATTGTTCTTTTACACTTGCACTTTACACTCCCTAAGATGTCCATAGGTAGAGGAAAGGGCAGATAATGGTTGCAGGAATGAAACTAGCATTGAAAAATATTGATTTTTGGGGTTGAGCCTGCTTATAACACATGCCTGTCTCAGACACACGGAAAGAGGGCAGTCTGGAAATTTAAAAGCCTTTAACTTAAGATCCAGAGTAGCTACAGACATCATCCTAAACTTGTTTGAAAGGTATGAGAAGAGATCTCTTTTCAATAAAAGGCACTTGTAGGAGACCACAGTTGACCTTTAAGCGCTATTCCAGGAATGAAACACATAAAGGAATGATCCTGGGTCCATGTGTGTACCTTGATTTATCAATAAAAGTTAAAAAAAAAGTTTTTATCTAGTTTACCTGTTTTGGTTTGGTCCTTCAGTGTGCAGGCTTCTTTCAACTTTGATGTTTTGCTAGATCACGTTCTCATGCCCTAACAATCACGCTTGTGATCAGTTAGCCGTAGAGAATTGCAGACCAGTCAATGTGGGTGGCCACATTGCACGCGCTGCAAAGCTATTTTCGTGGGTCACATGCGCTCCAATTACAGACAATTGCGCAGATCGAATCGCAAACGGACGGACGTTTTTCACAAGCATTGCTATTCGTCACAGTATGGCATTAGCCCAAGACACTTAGAAAAGCTTACCCCTCTGGACACTGTGTGTGTGTGTATATATATATATATATATATATATATATATATATATATTGATCACATCTTGACTTTGTATGGAACAAATTTTTGTATTTTTATGTTTTTTCTTTGTGGAACAAATTTTTGTATTTTTATGTTTTTTCTTTGTGGATGTTAGCACTTTGACCAGCAGTAGCTTGACCCTCTCATGCTTGTGTTAAGAGTTTGTGCTTTGGGCTTGTATTAGTTCACGTCTCTCTACTTTACTGGGTTCCAATTTTACAGCCAAATTCCATTACATGCAGCTTAACACCCCGAGTCTCTTGTGCAACAAAGTCACCACCTACATGGGAAAACATAGAGACCTCCTTATGTGTGCACTTCATTTTTAACCGATCCCATTTAAGGGCAATGTTATTAAAGTTGCATTTAGTCACATAGCATAAAAATTTCATAAACATAAATGTCTATGATTTAAGCAGTAAGGATGTAGAGAAATGCCTTAAAATCTGAATATTTAAAGTACGATAGTGTCTATATATAGAACAATATACAATATTTTCTTTATCTGTATACTGAGGGATATCGGATGTAAATTTAAAAGTTACCCTATATTTTATATCCCATGGGATTTGTTTATATGAGCCATGTGGTTGTCAGGCTTTATCCAAAGTAGAACTTCCAGGTCTGCTCCAATCCTACCTTCTCTTTTTGCCCAGGGATGGACACGTCAGGCCTATGGGAGACATGCAAGTGATGCCATTTTAGATCCTCACCCTTAATACAGTACCTTAAAAATGTCATAGGAAACATTTTTAAATAAAACTCCAGTGATGTGTTTTTTTCATATATATCATTGAAAAAGTAAAGTGTACAGATAAATCAATTATACCTCCTTCTTTTCCCCCCCATTCTAGGTAACCAACGGTACCATCAAGTAATGTCCGTATTGCTGCTTCTGGACTCACATTTATGCTTATGGTCTGCACAAAGGAGTGTATGGAGGAGACCACGTTCCAAGTGTATATTTCTCATTTGTAGTAGATGTAATACTTTTTCTAATCTCTTTGTTAGTAATTTTACAGTGTTGCAAAAACATTTGAGCAACATAACTAGAAGAAGGACACTAAAGAGAATTAAAGTAGACAGGTATTTTTCTTGCTCTAGAATTTCTAACCTTAGAACTACTACATCAAATAGGTTATTCATAACAAATAATCCTATGTCCCGAATTAAGAACACTTTTGACAGTGTCTCCAAAGCTGTTTCAAATACTCATAATGAATTAATTTCACGCATTGCACGTTCAAAGCCACATCCAACAACTGTAATAAATCAAGAAACTGTTCAGATAAACGAAGGTGAACCAAAACTGCTTGAAAGAAATGGTTCTGAAAGCAAGACCTGTAACAAAGACCAAACTCCGTATTCTGAACTGGAAAGTAGTGCAGCTTCTGCCAACTCTCATGTGTCAGACAGTGTGGTAGACTGTCAAAAGGATGACACTGATCCAAAAGCTGGTCTGTTCCATGCAAGTTATTTTACGACAAATTTTGGGGAGACGTACAACTTTGTTGCTAACCATATTAACTTGTATTTCTTTAATACAAATATGGAGAAAACAAATTCTTCAAAGGTAGCAAAAGATGAATATAATCCAATCCTAAATGATGAGCAACAGGGTGGGAAAGAAAAATCCCTAATTCCAGAATCATCAACTATAGATATTGTACCCACGTCATCTAAAAAGAGCATCTCAAACTTTCTTACAAATCCCTCCAACAGCGTCCATGCATTTGTGGGTAGTTATTTGGGAGGTTTTGTTCCTAAACTGAAAACTGAATCATTGACAGAGGAAAAAGTAAAAAATATTGATTCTGAAGTGGTAGAAAAAAAAAAAGAACAGGAGAATAAAGAAATTAAAGCTGCTGAAGACAGAGCCAAGAGGTTGTCCCTGCAGAGAGAAAAGGTAAGTTTTAACATGTCTTAGCAATGCATATATTTGTGACAGTAGATGAGCAAATCAACCCATATTAGTATAAAGTAGATATAAAATAGCATATAATACTTAGAAGGCCAATGATTATTTTAAAAGAAAAACTAAACTTACATTTTTAAATGTGGCTGAGAAGTAACCCACAGATGGTGCACAGCTATGGGTGTGACCTGGGCGGGCCCTGGAAAGACGGGCCATGTTCTGGGTGGGGCCAAACTAAGGGCTCAGCTTAAGCTGTGTATGTGTATATATATAGTCCCAAACCCGGGCCAAAATGTTGGTTTGTTGGTGGAATAAAACACCTTAAAGAAAATCCTGGTGTGCACTGATCCTTTCCACTTTATATATAATCCCTAATAAAACTTTAAGAACTGTTTTTACCCTGTAGCTGAAATGAATTACTGAAATTACTGACAGCCTACCAGGAACAATACAAAATAGTTTTTACGGTCTCATATTTAATTTTTTAAAATTAATTCTGTTACTAGCAAAGGATAAAGTTTCTATATGTACCTGTTTTTATTGCGTATGATGTGGTGGCTTCGCATTCTATTGCATGCTTTATGGAAACACACAGCCCATGAGGTTTAAATCCCCCGATTATTTGAGAATTTTTTGCTCAGTGCTTGGTAGGAAATTAACTTCATAGATTATCTTTGATTTTTGCATGAAATATGTGGGAGAACAGATATTGTTTGTTGTTTTTTTTTAATCACAGCACTGTTAAATCTCTAATCTGTGTCTGAGAGTCTTCTGTAGCTAATCTAGGACTAACAGGTTGGTCATTGTACTGTTAAGTGATTGGCTGTCAGCTTCTAGGGGCAAGGCAGCAGCTTCCTGTAAAGTGTACAGGGTGGACTTCTACTAAAACAAAGAGGTGGATTATGGAAGCTGACCACTAGTACCCAAAGATTAATTTAATAAATCAACCCTCAGCCACAGCTTGTTGTATCTTTTTTTTTTTTGTGTCTATTGGTACAGTGTTGACTACCTTTAAGTATCTTTGGCCATTGCAATGTTTGCATTACTACTCATTTTATGTATGCTTCTATGGCATCATTATTTTAGTTTGTTTTGACCTTGTACTATTTTTTGTTTTTGTTCTAAAAACTGTTTTATTATCAAGAATCTAGAACAAAAAGAAAGTAAGAAATATAGCAACATATATTTTCACTTCTGTTTTCCTAAAATACAAACCTGTTTTTTTTCTGTTTAGAGTATTTGTTTGAGAGCTTCTTTTAGTTTAGGAGTAAGTGAAGGAAATAAATCGGTTATTATATTTCAAGCATTAAGATTAACTAGCTGCAGGTTATTCTGCAGTTTGTGCTGTGTGCATCTGTTGGTTAAAAATATAGTATTATTTTTTATAGGTTATCGAACATTCAAGGCTACTTTCAGTAACCCTTAAAAGTAGCCGTGTATTTTCGGCAATCCTCAAAAATAGGGTCAGAAATTACTTTTGAGTTTCCTGACGTATTTTCGAGGGTTACCAAATATACAAGGCTACTTACAAGGGTTACCCAAAGTAGCCTTGTATGTTTGATAACCCTCGAAATTACGCCATTAAATTACTATTAAAAATAGTTTTTAATCATAATTTCAAAAGTAGTTTCGATAACCCTCAAAAGTAGCTCTGTACTAGTTATAAAGACGTTCTGAAATTTCTGATCGGTTACGATAGAACTTTTGGATTTCAGGACCGGAAGTTCCATGTCACATCCAGGTCCATCTCTAGTCTTATCCTGGCCATGCACTACAGACTTTACCATCAGTTATTCCTACAGTGTTCCTATGATGCCAGGACAACCGCCTGGCCCAATCATTTCAACTTCTGTTGTTTAGTATTTTAATTATTTTTTTCTCTACAAATGATTGTAGATAATTGCACGGGTCAGTGTTGATAATCGGACACGAGCATTAGTACAATCTTTGCGAAGAGCCTCTGATCGAAGATTATGTATCAGCCGTGTGGAAGAGCTGAGCTGTCATCTTCTGGAATTTCCAGACTCTAGAGGAGTCGCTGTTAAGGTGATTTATAGTGCTAAAATATAGTCTACTTTAGATGACTAAACATTCTGACTATTGGATATGAACAAAGTGTTTTCTATACAGATGTATATGGAAGTCCCTGATAAGAATTTGAAAACTGCTTGTTAAACTGCAGTTTATAGACCAGACAGCATGAATTGAAAACAGCCTTCCTGGGGAAATACAAAACATTAAGCTGATTTTACTAGAATTACTACATTATATTTTACAAGCAATGAAGACGTATAACTTAGTTTTAAACTGTAAATTAACATGGTTCCCTCTGGCAGAACAGAAAACATAATATATTCTTTCTTAATGGTTACATATATACTTTCAATTCAGTATTGTTTGCCATTAGGGTACCTTTTATTTATATGATTGAGATGTAAGATTTCCCACATTCCTATTCAGAGATATAGTAAGTTGTTTCCTTTATGAATTTTAGCTTTCTTATTTAATATGGTGTCACTTTTGAGTTCAATTGTAGATCATTTTTCAGTGCTTAGAGGCTGGTTGCATTTTTAGCTCCCATATATCCCAGGTCTCCAGCATTTTTGTAATGCTGTTCCTAGCAAAATATAAATCTTCTACATGTACCTTGCATGTGGTGCACTTCGGGATTTTAATACCAGCTGTTAACTGGCGTTAAAATCCAGCGATAAAACTAGCGTGGGTGATTTTTGCATAACCCGTGCATCCAGCGCTATTATGGAGTTAGTTGTGCTAACAGGTAGCGACACGTTTAGCGTGACTTTAACTCCATATATTTGCCCAGCGAATCTGGGTAAATTGGCCCCAATTTGTCTTACCTGACTAATGAACAGCAAGGCTTTTTTATTTATAGCTATCTGTGGCTGTTTTATAACCTTTTAATGCTTTATGCAAGTCAACAATTCTTAATTATAGGTCTTCTAAGAGCTCTTGTGCGTGAGGCATCATTCACATCAGGCAATGCTTCTTGGGAAAAGCAAACCCAAAACGAGGGTGCAGGGCATCTGTAACCAACATCTCCAATCACATCTCATTGATTGGACTCCAGTTGGCTGACATCTCACTTCAATTAGCTCTTGAATTAGCTCAATAGTCTAGGGGTTCACATTGTCTATTGTTGTGACTTAATTAAAGATCAGATTTTATGACCAATTTTTGCAAAAATCCATATAATTCCAAAGGGTTCACATACTTTTACTTGCAACTGTATATACATATATTCCCCTTCAAAAGCTGCACTTCCATTTCAGGTGTATTTAAAGGGCATCTATAGTGAAAAAAACACATTGCCCCTTTGCAAAGTTAAATTAGTACTCTGTGCTGCCTTTCTCCTATATCTGTCAGGGACTCTGATATACCATGGTGTCAGATCTCTCTGTCAGCACTCCCCCCTTCCCCCTCCCCTCTGTTACCTCCTCCATGTCTCAACTCCGGCTAACCGACAAGCTTCTCATGTGCAGTAGGAGTTAAAAGTTCAACATCCTGAAAAACACACCCACGCACAGTGGCCAATATAAAGCAAGCTGTCCTGGAGACACAGAAGAAGGAGATCAGTACAGTTTACGATCTCCCTCTTTGTGACCCATTATCAATCAGTGAAAACTATTAAGAAGGGGGGTCAAGTGCAGCCTTATAGCTACCATCAAAGCTACCTCTCTTCCCCCTGCTAATGCTATTATCTCTATGTTTATTACAGAGTAGGGAGGGGGGATCGCGTCACGGGGATTTGATTGCATTCCTCTACTCATACTTGGACTGTCAATCACGTATTCTTCTAACTGGTGTATCTCAGGACAAAGAGGGGAATCTGAAAAAAGTGAAGACACTCTGGGGGTTGGGGGGAATTATAGAACACATGGAAAGAAAGAAAAAAAAAAAGTTCATTTTCCCACTATAGATGCCCTTTAATAAATCCATTAAAACAAATCACATGCATTAAATCCAACGCAGTCTGCAACCTGCTTTTGAAAAGTTGCAAATGTGGGTAAAGGATAAAAAATGTTTCACGGTCCCTAAGGAACAAAGCACCATGCGAAATTTAGATCAACCAAGTAAGTCTATAGCTAGAAAATTGGAGGCCCCCAACTGTTAAACGTCAAAAACTTCAGATAGATATATTGTCACTATGAAAGCACCGATGCATGTATATTTGCATCGGTCAATAAATTCTATGTATTAAGTGCAACATTTTTTGCCTTCAAGCCTAAAGGTTATTTTTCCAGTGTAGTTCTCCTTTAAGAAAGGAAATATAAGAAGAGCAAGCTAATTGGTAAAAAGAGAAATTGCAGGAAAGCCCAGTAATTTCTGGGCCCAGCCTTATTGGCAATCTATGCACCTTGCTTTCAGTTCCACTTGGTGGGAGGAATATAAATGGCCTTGAAACTAAATCCTTCCTCCTCCCGTATACACCCTGCGCAATCGCCTCACTAATCAGTTTGACTGGCTACATCTCCATAGACAGACTTGCTCAGTCTGAAAAGAAGACAGAAAGCATGGCCCTTGTGTGTGCTTGCTTTGATCAAGCTGGCCATACACTACTTAAATATTACACCAAGATGAATGTTAAATCGATTGTAATAGCAGTTTTACCTGCTGACATTCATGTGACTATTCTCAGTCAGATCATGTTTAGGATCTTGATATTAATTGCAAGATGATTGGACCAGGCAGTAGTTGGAGTATTGCTCGGATGTCTGGAGTCTATGGCCACTATTATCCACAATTACATCCCTATCTCTTTTTGCTCTTTCCTATATCCTTCTCTTCTTCAAATACGTCTTGCATAGAGGCACATTTTGCATCTAAAGCTGATTCCATTGTTTATTTTTTACTGTTAAGCTTGTGAATGCCGAACATTTTTGGATAATGCTTTTTTTATTTTTTATGTGCAACATACTGAAACATACATAACTAGTTTATTAAACAAAATAAATGTTACAAATGTTTGGCTTAAAATTGTCTTTATTTCAGGAAAATGCTATTCCTTGTTTGTTGCGGCTCAGACAGGCACAAGATGAAAATCTCCAGGCTGCTGTAAGAGAATCTTTAGCTTTAATTGGATATACTGATCCTGTTAAAGGCAGAGGCATTCGAGTTCTAACTATTGATGGTGGAGGAACAAGGTAAAATTGTCACATGGAAAAAATTTCACAAATTTTTAATTGATGTACTTGTGCTAAAGATATGTAAAGTTAAAAAAAAAAAAAAAAAAAGCCATTTTAAGTGCATATTTGGCCAGTCAAAACATGACATAGTAGAGTTAAGATTTTTGGATGCATTCCACAGTTAGACCATGGAGAAAATTATATTTTCCTGATTACTTTTGTTACAGAATTTAAGTATTATTTTCTTTTAAATGTTACAGAGGAGTAGTGGCTCTCCAAACCCTGCGTAAATTAGAAGAGCTGACTGGGGAACCTGTTCATCGTCTCTTTGATTATATTTGTGGTGTTAGCACAGGTAAAGCAATGCTACATTTACCGATTTCTCTGTAAGTAGGGAATAAATTAAGATTCATGATTGAGAAAAATGTTTTTTTTTTCAACAGAGGGAGTCTAACAGATAATGGTACTTCCCTCACAGCTGCAACAAAAGGAGAATATATTAAGTAATGCAGCTTAGAAATGCCTTTGTCCATATAGGGGGCTTGCTAAAGTAGGGAAATTGTATAAGCCTAGTGAACATTCTACCTGCGACTAATTCAGAGCAGAAATTGCTATGGCAATTGGAACATATTGATGAAATGAAAAGTAGAAAAAACTGACATGAAACATAAGGTAAAGTTGTATAGATAAGTATAGTGTCACACCAAACTTCTGAAAGACAAGCAGGACTCCAACGGCAAACAGCAAAGTCGTATGATTAATGTGCTGACCTATTCTAATAATAGGGAAGGCAAATTGGTCCAGGAGCACTGCTCCCTTTAAGGAGTGAGCTTCTACAGGCCTGCATATATAGTTGTTTTACACTCATTTTATTAATAAACTATTTTCATCACAACCATTGTTTGTCATTCTTTACATTGTTTGATACACAAAATGTGAGGAGAGTAGCATTCATACATTGTGACCTAGATGAGATGGGGTAAGTTGGGTGGGGGGTGTTTTTGTGCCTACCCCATGCCCCTGGGTTGGTCAGTCCACTTGATCTCTCCAGGACATTTAGCCCCCATACACCAATCCTGATATTGTACGATCATTTGTTGTTGTTTTTTTTATTATTGGGCTGATGGGAAGGGCCCGTGTCTGTAGGGAGCGATGAGTCTGCCCATATTTTCCGAATTTTGTCATTTTCCGGGACAATTCCTGTGTTTGTGATTTAAACTGTAAAGGAAAGGACATTATTCACCAGGTTGATTCTGATTGCTGGATGTTAAGTTATATGGATTCTGCTTTCTGGAAATTCTGCCTGTTTACAAAGTTGTAGGTGCCTGTAGAAGTAGGAACATGGGAGCTTAAATTAAAAAGTTCCTTTTTATGGTGTTTGTGGCAATTATTGTTCAAATATGTGTATACCCTTGGATTTCAATCCGTACTGGGCACAAAGCCTGGCAATTTTTGGAAGGTGAGGTTATGCCATGTTTCTGTTTCTGGACGTATGCTGGTGTAGTTGAGCAGGGAATTTAGTTTCTTTACAGACTTTGTGAGCCTGCCTGGTTTCCCTAGGACTTTCATATCATATGATTCAGTGCCATAGCTTTCTAGCATTTGTTTTGCTACTTTTGTCTCTGTCTTTGCTTTTATCCATGGAGCCATGTATCAAAGTTATCCAACGAGCCAGGTATCCCCCAACCCACCCCCTCTAAAGCTATAATTAATGGGAAAATGACTAGATAACCTAAAGACAGATTCATCCTCCAAAACGACCACCAGCTATACTGTACTATAAAATGACTTTTGGGAAACACTACTTCAACCAATACTGCATTAAATGTAATCTGTTATTCATGTAAACTGTATCTACTATGTCAATATGTATTTAATGATGTATCCTGTGCTCTTGTTATCTTGATAAATAAAAACAGTAGTACATTTGGAGGTTTTGTTTGTTAAATTTAAGGGGGGCTCACGTGTTGATACATACAGGTTTAAATAGTGCATACACAAAAAATCTTCCAGAAAAAGGCATTGTGGTAGGTAGTGCACAAAACTTTACCCTAAAAATATTTTTCCCTAAACGACAAATTAAAGGACCTACAGTGTTAAAGAATGCCCTTTTAAATTCTACAGGGCATTCTTTAATGGCAGGTAAGAGTCAATATTACTCACTTTTCCTTCCCAGCTGCCCTGACTCTCTGCAGATTTCATCTTTATCACTTTGCATGGGTGGCACATGCAGAAGAATAGGGAGGTGTTGAGTAAGTGACAAGTGCTCTTGCAAACAAATAGTATTTAGAGGTAGTAACAGTGACTCGACATCTCATATTGTTATACTTTACTGTAATGATAGATGATCTAAAATAAAAAGGGCAAGTCCACCCCTCAAATAAATAAAACGGATATCAAACAGGTTAACCCCCCCCCCCAAATCCTAAAACTACAATATTTAAAAATCTGAAAGGTCTAAGACTAACCTGAAATGATGTTTAATGTCCTTTTATGCCTCTTTTTGCTTCCTGGTTCTTCCACTAAGCAACTGTCAGTAATTGATATGACAGTTGACTTCACAGCCAGTGACTGAAAGCTATTTTCCTAGCTGCCTTCGCTGAGCAGGTTAAAGGGGAAGTTCAGTGCAAATACATATGCCTTTGAGAAAAAAAGAACAATAAGCTTGCAAAACTGAACATTTTGTGAGGAAACATTTTCAGCACAGCACAGAATGTTTCAAAATAACCTATTGGAAAATTAAAAATTTTCCTTCCTGGGTGAAACGTGTATTCCTAAGCTTATAGCTACCTATGTAGGCCTGTTCAGTAACTCTAAAAACAGACCTAATTCAAAAGCATAGGAAAAA
This sequence comes from Hymenochirus boettgeri, assembly GCA_019447015.1. NCBI lineage: Eukaryota > Metazoa > Chordata > Amphibia > Anura > Pipidae > Hymenochirus > Hymenochirus boettgeri. Next base: position 120,711,539 of record CM033471.1, on the reverse strand, counting down.
AGGCAAGAGAATTTTTCAGGGCTAGGCCCCACTTACGCGTTGTTTGCGCAATTGCGCACATGTTTTGCACTCTCGATAGTGCATGCAATTTGGTTATAATGGAAATCGCGGGAAAGCGAAAATCCCTGCAATTTCCTATGTGCATGCGATTGAGTGTCCGTTCGTGTTTTGGTAACGCATGCGTTCACCATTTTTGGTGCGCAAAAGAATCGCGCATGCAATCGCATGTTAGTGCGTTCTAGTCGGGCCATGCCATTTTTCCCCCCGTGTTTTGCATTTGTATCTATAAAAGGGAAACAAATGCAATTCTTGTTAAAAATGTTTGCACCAGTGCTTTTTGAAAAACAATTATGGTAAACTGCACCCCACACAGTGCATTTTCTATGCAGATTCCATGCTGCCGTGTTTTTCAAAACACAGAGTTTTTAGCGAGAAAAAATCCTTTTATTTTGGTGTGTATTTTTTATAATGTTTAACATAGAAAGACAAGATAAGCATAAAGGTAGTAAGGATATTTACTTATATCACAGAAAAGTTGTATCACAGAGGATTTGAATTTCAAAACATCGGCTTAAATTTAAAGGGCATCTCTCCCCCCCCCCCCCAAAAAATTTAATGGCCGATACTAGACTTCCATAGGTCTATTTTCCGAAATTCCGAATGTAAACACACCAGCCCTCGTTCTAGTGCCGGTGTTCTTCTGCATTTGCCGATTATGAAAGCAGCAGAAGGGGCAGGACTGCAGCTGGTCAGACCCTTTCTGCTGCTTACTCGATTAGGAAAACCGCAAACCACTGGAATGAAGGCAGGTAAGTAAGTTTACATTTGGAATTTGGGAAAAGAGACCTAGAAAGGTCTAGGTAATGGGGCAGTACAAGTACACTAGACGATTTTTACTACAGAAAAATGTGTGCACGGAGCAGCAGCAAGAAGGAAGGGGAACCCTACTGCGCATGCCAGAAAGGAGGAAAAGACGCAGAAACGGATTACACCAGGGAAACACTCGTACTCCTCAGATTCCTTGACTTTATTGTTCCGTTCAATAGGACCATATGCAAGGTAAGGGACAAAATAGCAAGGTATGGGTCATTTAACACTACACAGTGGGCTCGGCATTTGGGCAAATTTTAGGTGTGGGGGGGTGGTGGACCTGCCCTTTAAAGATCCTTTATTGAAAATCAAATAAAACCTGCAAGAATGCAAAAAATATCTATTTAATGTGCTTGGTCTTTCTAAACTTGTACAGTCCACGGTGACACTGTCTCATCCTCCTAAACAAATTAGCCAAAATTCATCATTAGAATGGTTATTAGTTTTCGCTTAAAAACAGTTACCAGACACATTTTAGTACCACAGATTTCTTTTAAAATGTTCACTAGATGGTCATATAAGTGCTTTTTTTCCTTCAAGTATTATATCTGTGCCAATTACATTTTATTTGAATGACATTTGGAATTGTATGTCGAAGGGTTGAATCAGAATTTAACACCTAGATGCAATAAGTTCTAGTGATGATTAACCAATACCACAGGCCTTGATGTACGTACCTTTTAACACATTGAGATGAGTAATCTTGCATGCTTTTACAGGGTTGCATTATTTCATTAACTTTTGTGACATATACTGTTTGTTTGTGCTAATAGACTGATCTGTGTATGTCCTTAACCTGAAACGGACATATTTTTATAAATACTTTAAATCATTTAATCTGCTGCTAAGGATAAAGAACAGAAATATTCTTGTCATGCTGGAGGCTGTGTTCCAGCCATGTTTTCCTATTTATTTTTGGAAACTAGTGAAATTAGATGAACATGATATGTGACCTCTACAAATCTTATTGTATTATGCAGCTGGTAATACCCAACACATTTCAAATCTGGAATGCTGGCAGCAAATGAGGATGAAGATGTAACCATTTTTTTTGTTCTCCTTTGAATTGAAAGTTCACCCCCAAAAATGGTAAATTGCGCCCACTCCATACCCCCAGACTGCAATACTTCATTGCATAGTGATTTACTAGTAAGGAGATATTCCACTGGATATTCTGCTTCCCTGCTGTCTCCCCCACTACATGTATAAGCTCACACATCCACAGAGGAGCTGCCTTTTGCATTTAAGATCTGAATATATATATAAGTTGAGTTGTAATTTTTCATTCATATTAAATATGCATTAGCTCTAAAGTTCAAGTACTATACAAAAAAAAGTTGCAATATAAAACTGTTGCATTTGCAGGTGCTATATTGGCTTTTATGCTTGGATTGTTTCATATTCCACTTGATGAATGTGAAGAAATGTACAAGAAACTGGGAAGTGATGTTTTTAGACAAAACGTTATTGTTGGAACAGTAAAGATGGGCTGGAACCATGCTTACTATGACAGTGAGGTGTGGGAGAAATTACTTAAGTAAGTAGTAGCTTTCTTAATGTTGTAAATAGAATAGTTTGGGGCACCAGTAGGTGGGGAATCACTTAAATTGCTTTATTATTATTGGAGATTCATATTTTAAAGAATATTTCATAATAAGATAGTAATATATAAAAAAATTGTGATCTGGATTAAGATTACCAATATATGCTTGTGAAGGTTCTCATTCATCCAGGTCATGGTATATCTGTTGTATTCAATTAGATCAACTGGACTTGAAATGTAGTTCTTGAAGACGTTTCGCTAGTCATCCGACTGGCTTTCTCAATTCAGAATGACTTGTACAAGAATCTGTGGCAATTATGTACCCTGGAAAATCCCAATTAGCATATCACAGCCAGGTGTTAAGGGTGTGATTAGATAGTGGCTAAGAGGTGTTATAGGAACGCCCAGAGTAAGGTGTCAAAACAGCATTGTACATCCAAAAGACCCAATACCAAAACACAAGAAAAGCGACATCATATATGCAGTGCAGTGCAGTGAAGAATGCTCTGATTTGTATGTGGGGGAGACCAAACAGCAACTGCATCAACGTATGGCCCAGCACAGAAGAGCCAATTCCTCGGGTCAGGACTCAGCCGTGTATCTGCATCTTAAGGATAAAGGACATACCTTTGAAGATTGTAATGTTAACATACTGGCGAAGGAACATGACTGGTTCAAGAGAGGTGTTAAGGAGGCCATTTATGTGAAAATAAAGAAACCAAGCCTAAATAGAGGTGGGGGGGTTCGACACCAACTGTCTGCCATGTACAATGCTGTTTTAACACCTTACTCTGGGCGTTCCTATAACACCTCTTAGCACTATAATCACACCCTTAACACCTGCTGTGATATGCTAATTGGGATTTTCCAGGGTACATAATTGCCACAGATTCTTGTACAAGTCATTCTGAATTGAGAAAGCCAGTCGGATGACTAGCGAAACGTCTTCAAGAACTACATTTCAAGTCCAGTTGATCTAATTGAATACAACAGATTACCAATATATTTAACAACAAAATGTTTATTATGTAGATTTGGTCATCTGTTTCACTTGTAGTCTCATTGGCTAATCTATGTTCCATACATTCCCTATTCATTTTTCTTTTTTACTTGTACCATGTCATCTTGGGTTTGCTGTATATAACATTACCTATCCCTCTCAAGATCTTAGCAATGTCCATTATAGTCCAGGGAAAGTAGCTCTGATCCCAGAAGCCTTAAAGGGCAAGTCCAGCCCCAAAATGAAAACTTGCATACAGGTAAATCACCCCCCAAAACCCTTAACAGTAATAGTTTGAAATCTGAAATATATAAGTCTAACTTGAAATCCTGCAGAATGTCCTGTTTCCCCTGTTTCTGCTTCCTGGTTCTTTCAGTTAGCAACTGTCAGTTATTGATTTGACAGTTGACATCACAGCCAGTGACTGAATGTCAATCCCCTGTCTTCCTCATCTGAGCATGCCCAGGCTCAGTACAGGTTTCTAAATTGCTCAGTTTCCATGAGGCATCCAGAAGCATAGCAGGCATACAGTAATGAATTCATAGGACAAACTATGATATATCAACATATTTTAAAGGGGCCATTCTTTCTAAAAGATGTTCTTATGAGGGTGGAGTTGTCCTTTAGGCTGCCATACACATGCAACTGCTGTGTAGCACGGATTCTATTGGAAACAGTCAGCAATATATGACCAAAGGCACATGCACTCGCACGACCAACCTCCCATGTTCTTTATGGGGAAGGTTTTCCTGGAAGCATACATGTTCCCATAGCATCAGCCCCTTCTATTTACAAGGGGTTTCCCCCTATATTTTTAATATGTATGGGCTCCTTTAGTCCCTCTCAAGTCTGTCCATGCCCTATCAGGATATTTGGCAAGTATTTAGGAATTCAGTGGTCCCCATATCAATGTGGTTATATCCAATGTAAAGCTTAAGTATCTTAACGTGCTGTAAAGTCCTGTGGAGACCAACCCTTTACAGAAGCATACTTAATTATGTTTTAGGTGTCCTTCTTTTCTTGAATCTTAAAAACATTTACCTAAGCTTATTTTTTTATTATGTTTACATTTTTTACCTAAAAGGGAACAAATGGGTTCAGATATCTTGATTGAAACAGCAAGGAATTCTCTGTCTCCTAAAGTAAGTACAAAATCTAAATTATATTAATTTAATGCTTTATTTGTACAATTTCTTTAGATTTCTGAAAAAAAATGTAGTAACATCCACTTATATGCTTTATGTTTATCTGCTAGAAAATAAAAGCCATGCCTTGGTCAGAATGCATTGTGACAGAAGCAGTGGGGGGAAAAGTAATTCCACCACCAGTCTCATCCTGTCTGATACTTAATTAATGCTTTGTAGAGAAATTTTTTGTGTACTCCCAAAAAAATGGAATTTTAATAAAAATAATTGATTCTTTAGAAAAAGTGTTTACTCAACAATAACAGGAGAAATTAAGTTCTATACACTACTATTTTGATGTTTTCAAAGTATCTAGTGTCGCCTAAGGAGTAAAAACTGTGGAAGCAACATATTACCCAATGAAATGCAGATTAAAATATTAAATGCAACAGTGTTATTGTTTGCTTTTAAGGCAGGGGCCCTACTGCATTACATAGAATATACAACACCTGTGCATGCATTTTTTTCAGTACAATCCTGTGTGTATACCTATTTCTATTATTAAAATGAAAATGGATGGCACTCATTAGCAGCATCCAAAATGGTTGCACCATAAGGGAGCTCCTTAACCTGCCACAGGAATAATTAGCTATAACTGAAGCAAAACCCTCACTTCCAGAAAACTGCATTTAACAGCCTTAATACTCAAGATGCCCGGCAAACAGGACAATAGCTCTAGCGCGATCAAAACACTTCCAGCACAAACCAAGACCCACACCCGAATCTGAAGCAGAGGCGAAGCAGTGGGCCTCGAGTGCGGAAGAAACCTCTCTGCGTAAACAGGATCTAACAATATCGCAATCCCTGATTCAACAGCTACTAACACTATTAAAAGAAGAACTCCAGTGTGCAGTGGCCCCACTACATGCCAATATCTAGGAGTTGGGCCAGAGAATCGGGGACTTCGTGGGCAGACAAGATCAACGCTCGTAGACCCTTAATACTTCGCCCAACAGGACGTGCTAATTCTACAAGAGCGTAACGAAAAACTGCGTAACAAAAATTGAGGACCTAGAGAATTGGTCCGAAAGATGCAATATCCAACTCGGAGGCATCTCCGAATCCCTCACTGACACTTCAAAGATAGTAAAACAATTCTTCTAAAAAAAAAAATAGTACCGGACGAACCTTCACACCATTTAGAATATGGCTGGCCGGATAGAGCTCTCGCAAAACCTCCAGTGGAGACAATGGCTAGAGATATTTTGGTAAAGCTACATTACTATTCAATCGAAGAAAAACTACTGCAGGAGGCCTACTAAGTCCACTATTATCCAACATTATACAGACCTCGCCCCATTGCAGCCCATCACCACAGCACTTTTGGAACAGTATATAAAATACAGGGGGGGGGTTCCCATTTAAGTTGCAATTTACCAAAGACAATAGAACCCACAAGATGGATTGGAACTTCTCCATAAATTAGGGATAATACCCATACCACCACCGTCGACTCCCAAAACTACTTTTCAAAGAAAACCAGTATTAAGAACCTGGATTCCAGCTAAACCCCAAGGACAGAGACGCCTGTGGCCAACCACCTGCCTACAGATAAAAAGAAAGACGTATCTGTAGGCAGGTCCTCAATCTCTGCACCAATAAGTATAACATACATTATAAAACATCTTACCTGTCCCATTAACTTGTAATCACTATCAGACCCACAAATGTTCTATGGGAAAACTATACTCCCAAAGAAAAACTATTAGGAAATTACTCCATACCTAAAAGACTAATCACCTCACCCCATGAAGGGGAAGGCCATGGAACTATTACAAACCTATTAAGATCTTTATGTATATAAAACTATATTACAAGGTGGACTGAAATTCAATAACTCTTCAACTCCACAATAGCAGACTCCTACTCACCTCAACTCCCTGTATATACTTCATCATAAACCCTTCAAGTATTTGGAATATAGCAAAAATAAATGGGACTAGGCTAAAAATATTCTTTACAACTAGATCACAATAGTTGCTTACACCTTATTGTCTTATTGCCAAATATAAAGAACTATACAGCCTTCCCCAGGGGTGACAGAAGATGATGTATACCATCCCGATATCATTAAATATAAAACCCATAAACAACTGTTGATACGCTTTGCCTCATTCCTCCCCCCCCTCCTTTATCCCTCCTCCCTTTCATTCCCTGATCTCAATTCCTAAGTGGCGGGCCTATGAGTGAATAAACACCCCCACAAACACACCTCCGCCCCAAAATATCTGGGACTGACAATACTCCCACTGGTTACTATTTTTACTATCTTAACTTTTTCCATACTATTAATAATACATTCAGGTGTTAAAAATGTATATATGTTGGGTTTTTTCTCTCTCTCTTTTACGGCATGTACAATATCAAATGCTTAGAAGATATAGGGTGGAATCATTAATCAACTATGTATATAGGCATTATTTTATTTGTCCGTGACTACTGGACAAACTAAGCCTACCTCCACTCTTACATGTATCTCACATAATGTAAGAGGACTAAATTCCTAGGTTTTAGCACAAAACCTCAAATGACCTGACCTTTCTCCTGGAGAAGTTATATATACTGTACCCCCAAGAGGACATTACCAATACGTACAAATTGAACACTATCTAAATACAAACTAAAAATGTTAGGAGAAACCGATCTACTCTCTGACTTCGAAAAAACCTGCTTAAATACCCCTACAGCCAAGGGAAACTTATCTAGACTTATATAAAATTATAATTATAATTAAAAAATTATAATAAAAATAGTAATTATAAATTACTAAACAGATATGATATGGAAAATAAAGATTGGTACCAATTGGCATGGGAAACAGAACATAATACCACTATAGACTACTAGACTACACTCAATGGTCTGATACATATGAAAATATTAACAACGGTAGTCTCAATATAGCCCTATGCTAAACAGCCCTAAATGCATGCATAGATCATACAGTGTACCAGCGGTTTTAGCCAAAATCTTTCCTACACTCAGTCCTCAATGCTTGTGGGACTATTCACAGATAGATTTTTACCACACATGGAGGACCTGCCCCACAGTACAAAATTTCTGGTCCCAAATCTTCAAAATAATCTCATGAGTCCTCTTTCTCCAAATCTCACCAAACCCTAAAATAGCACTATTAGGATATGAAATAGAGAAGCTCTCTAGACCACACAATCGTTTAATACAATATATACTATTAGCAGTAAAAACATTTGGGCCCAATGAAGGCATAAAACGTTAGACACAGAAAAAGTGATGCAAATAATTCAATAATGGCCTACAAATGCATGTTTTATGTGTTACTAGACACTTTACTTATATGACAATATTAACTTAATATATCAATGTATAATCCATCTTACAAGAAAGCATATTTTTACTTATTAAGAAGAAATTACACTTTTAAATTAACACCCTAACACTATATAGAAAATATATATACACCAGTTTCTTTTTTTATTAGAAATTATTATTCATTATTTTATGCTTATTCTTGATACAATATTGAAATACACGTGTAACAATGCACAAAATATTATGTTTCAAAGCATATGTTTCATCAAAAAAAAAAAAAAATTTGAACACTATAATTAAAATGGACCAGATCTTAATGTGCATAATGGGGCATAGTCCCCACGATTTAAATTGGTATTGGGTTGCATTTGCAGATTACAAATTACACGCACATGTGAAAATTCACTAAAAAGTATGCAGTGAGGCCTAGGTACGTACGTTTTTTTTATCAATACATGGTTGTACATTTTAATTTTTCTAGGAGGATTTTTTTTTTTTTTAAATATTCTAGATTGCCTGTATGAGATACCTAGCTATAAATTCAAAAAAGATAAGCCCTAAAAAAACCTAATCTTAATGTTTAATTCTAATGTACAACAGACTTCCTTCTAGACACAAATAAAAACCTAAAAATAAATAGTTTTTCTCTTTGTTTTGAGTTGTAGGACAAAGGTCCATTTGTCAAAGAGGGTTGTTTTCCAGCTTTAAAAAGCATCACTTACTCTATAAAGTGAATTAGTCAATCGGTTACAACAATATGAGTGTGGGCTGGGGGATTCATTCACTTTTCTGATTTATCAGTACTGATGTAATACTAAATACTGAATGCTGGAAAAAAAACCCAAAAGACTGCATTATACAATTCTGCATTGCGAAATGTAATTCAAATGACTGATGCACAATGCTAAATGTAAGACATGGTGTACGTCAGTGGAAAATATTTTCCATTTTCACTGTAAAGATTCCAGAAGTATTGCAATATTTAAAGCGGAAATGCTTGTTTCTTATTGATACCTTCTTAATCAGCTGTTTTAAAAGTACTACTTTTTCATTCTTGAAGGTATATCTTATTTGGTTCCCCACTCCTTCTGGGTAGTTTCCATGTTACCATGGAAATGCTATACCTTCTAAGAAGCTTTAAAAAAAACAACCCCACCCTCATAATGCCATCTTTTTAGAAAGAAGGAATCCACTATGGAGTAGTGGCTAGATTTGTTCACGTACCCTTCAGCAATTTACAGGGTGATTCAATAAAAGTTCTTATTGTTAAAAATGGTGCTAATTTTGCCCCAACATTTGGTTGGGGCAAAATAAGCACCATTTTTAAAAATAAAAACTTTTATTTAATAACCCTGTATAAAGCTGGTTATGAGCTTGAATATACTTAATCTTATTCATGACTGACAGTTGTCAACTGGAAAAGGCAGAAAGCAGAATGTGGGGCAATGTGACTTTGTGCAGCATTTACGGTTAGTTTTTAGCTTTCTAATTATTTTAGTATATACAATTTTTAATTTAAAAAGATGACTTGCCATTAAAAGAATTATACTCCAGTTTTCCGGTTCCTTTCCCTCCTTCATTAACAGTGTCATAGATGGCAATTTGACATGCCAATTGTGTGGTCCATAAGTGACATTTGTCGCGGCCGACCACTATAGCAGCGAACAGTCGGGACAGAAAATTTGTCCGTGTGTACCCCACCTAACATTCTGTTTTACTGAGAAATCTACATTTGCACTGCATTACCATTAATGTCTTTTAAAGTCTGAGCTGAGACACTGATGGTGGATCTGACAGAAAGATGGAAAATTTCCATTACCACTCCCTTTACTACAGTAGAGGGAGCCGATAACATTGGACCATGTATGGGCCAATTGAACAATAATTCTTTATAACAAATATATGTAACGTATGTATGTATAGTTTATTTATAAAGCGCCACTTGGGGACGCAGCTCTGTACAATAAAGCCATACAAGGGGGAAAAATACATAGATAGTTCAGTACATAAATATATAAATTATATTAATAGAAGTGCTAGAGCTTTGCCACAAGAGCAAAGGCTGTCCCTGCCCTGTAGAGCTTACAATCTAGTTAATATTCCTGTTAACTAAGCTTCATCACAGTGTAGTAGGTACAGAAAGGCAGCTGAAGGGTTAATATTGATACAGTTCTCTATGCTGCTGTCAATTACAGTGCAGACTGCATACATTTTTGAAACATACAAATGTTGCTTTTCACTCACAGCTCAATTAACAATGTAACAATCTATATAACAGTCTATGGACTCCAGGAGAAGTGGAACAGCAGACTGTTACCCGTTGTTGTTTGGCTCACAATAAACCTTTTACGTTGGAGTGCAAGTCTACATTGTGTTTCTCTTTTGAACAGCAGACTGCACTGAGCAGGCAGAAAGGGGGATTCCAGGCACCAGGAATCCTCCACCACCTAAACAGGTGCAAGCAATGAAGGGTACTAATGTTTAAAATGGATACCTTTAGTAACAAAGTACAAATATGCTTAAAGTGTATCTTCACTCCTTAAAACAACACAGCCTGTATGGATTCCCACAAGCACGGGACACCTGTACCTGCAAAATGAAGCAATTCTGTGCAGTCTTGTGGAAATAATGGCTGCTCCTCTGTTCCAATCATTGTGCGTGTTACTGTTACAGTATATGGTCAAATGGGCATGCCAGCATCATGATGATGCACATTGACTGACAGCTTGCCCAGCACAGGAAGAGACATGCCCCCAGGAACTAGCACAACTTCCCCAGGCTGCTGCAAAGGAACAGATGAGATTTTTTAAAAAAACGGTAGGAGGAGGCTTGGGGAAAGATGCACTTTCAGATAATAATTGTTTTCCCCCCATCAGTGTCTTGAGATACTGTTAAAATTAATTCATCCCTTTAAGGCAGTATCCAAGCATCAGTCCTAATCTAGTGAGAAAAGTACAACCCCTGTGGGGAGCGAGACCATACCTGCTTCTCTCTTTAATTTAGTATGACCTCTTCCAGGGAACCATGTAAGCTTACAGAACTTCTAAACCTTATTTCTAGTTGGACTGCCTAAAAGGGGCAGGTCATTTAAGGCAGTCCCAGCTATAAGATAAACACTCTGTAAGCTCACATGGTTCCAGAACCTGCAAACATTGCCATTTTGAAGACATTCCTGCTTTAAAGTTTTTGATGTTTTTTCCTTGCGTGTGCCTTTTTTCTTTTGTATCCCCTGTGCAGTTCCGAAGCTGTATTGAAAGTCATAATTGGTAATGCTTTGTCTTTTGTCTAAACTGGCAACCCCATGATCAGTTGCATTTTATTTGGAAAGGTGTCTTAACTGACCTTTTGGATTTGATTGTGCTGCCCACTGTCTTTTCATGTGATTAGTATTACAAGTATTGATAAAAGACCGTTGGCAGTTTATCGGATTCTTGGCTTGGTAAATGTAGTTTTGTGCAGGCAACAAATACAGTACTATATATAGCCTGCAACTCACTCTGTAAACAGTTTTTTGGGCTGTTCTGGTAAATAAAAACTTGGTTCATGCTAAAGTGCTTATGTTTGCCAATATTTTTGTACTCATCACAAGCATTTAGATAATTACTGGGCACGCCAGTCTTAGGTGCAAAACCAAATTTATTTGTGACGTTTCGGGATCATATGCGGTCCCTTCTTCAGACAAACATGAATGAAGCATGTGAACATATTTGCAGTTTTTACTGCTTGTACTGGTTGAGGAGTGCATAGGTCTACTTTACACATCACTAGCATTAGTGCTTTATGGAAACAGTCAAAAAGTTCCAATTCATTGCAGCATTATTTACTAACCTAAAATATCACAGAATAAAAGACCAGATGAATATATATGTGATGATGTCTAAAATGTGCAAAAATACATTGATTTATTTTTGGTAATAAAGATATGTATATTGTGCCTTTTTAGCATGCAATTCTTTATACAAAAATAAGCATTTATATTTTTTTTTCTTTTTTACATAGGTTGCTGCTGTAAGCACTATTGTGAACAGAGGACTACCTTTAAAAGCTTTTGTTTTTAGAAACTACAATCATTTTCCAGGTGTCAAATCTCCTTATTTGGGAGGATGTCAGTATAATCTATGGCAGGCAATAAGAGCTTCCTCTGCAGCCCCTGGCTACTTTCAGGAGTACGTTATTGGAAATGACTTGCATCAAGTAAGTAAACACTCTAAAACATGTTAAATGCAGTATGTTGCAGGAATCAAGAGTTCTGGATCAACAGTTAGGCAGGAAATGAGGATATTGCTAGATGGGTTGGACTGGATGGACGTATGTCTTTATTCAACCTCAAATACTATACTATACTAATAAGCATGAAACAATGAAATTAATATTTTTATAATAACATTTTGTAGTAGGTATTAAGAACATTTTCATTAAGATTATATAAAGAAACACTCTATGAAAAGGATATTCCATCATAATCTCAGTGGGAGATATTTTTAAATTTTTTTAAATTTGCTCACTTCATGCTATTCTGTGTTTCTTCAATATTCGCCATTCTACAACAATGTTTTGAAGGATTCCTCTCCCCTACCTAAAGCTGAAATAGCACAATCACATAAGTGTATTTCCTTTTCATATCCAAGATAGGAAATGACAATATGAATACATTCAACATTTGGATTATATACTGGGAACATGTATATTTCAACAAACCTGTTACATGACATTTTTGTAAAAAAATTTAACTTTTCATGGGACAATATGAAGTAGTCAATGTACAGCTTATAAAAAGGGGTAGGTTTGCTGTTTCTTCAAAATAACACACAGCCATTAATTTATAAACCGCTGGCAACAATAGTGAGTACACCACTAAGTGTAAAATGTTCAAATTTTGCCCAATTAGAATTTTTTCCTCCCAGGTGTCATGTGACTCATTAGTGTTACAAGGTTTTATCACTCTCACAATCTCTCATACATACATCACGGAAAGTTGAACATGATGTTTGACCCATCCAAAAGCCAACCAGTAGGAAGTACTGTTGTTAACATCCCAAGGAATTGGTGCATCCTGGGAAGAAGGACCCATAGAACCTGAAATGGCAGCTCACTAATGTCAACAGCAGGGAACAGCAAAGGGTATGAAATCAACTGATTTTTCAAAATGGGAGAGAATATGTAGAATAAGTATGCATAATTCAAATCAAGAATTTAAATAATATTTTCCACCCACTGTACTACCCACTCCCCCCCCAAGATACAGTGGACTCTGACAAAAGTAAAAGGCAAGCTTTGTATATATTATTGTATTAAATACATTGTTATTTGTAATTGTATTTTACATATTTTTCTTTTGCTCAGTGGCACTTCTAGAGTTTCTGCTGCCTGAGACAAACTTTTGAATGCCGCCCTTGATTATTTCCCGGCGTGCTGTGAAGCCTCTGTTTTAAAGTGGTGACTCTTTCAGCAGGGTCCTAACTAACCCAACAAACTTTTCCCTAACAAACTAACTTAAGCTAACCTAAATATATAAAATTATTTTAACAACATCATATCTGTTACTAAGGAAAATTCCTTTTTTTCTTGACTGGTCAAGGGAAAAATTTTTTTTTCCACCACTGCCTGTCTGCCACCTTTTTTCTTCAGTGCAGGGGTGCTGCCTGAGACAAATGTCTCACTCTGCCTAATGGTAGAAGTGGCCCTGCTTTTGCTGAAGATTTCTGCTATGAATTATGCCTAACCTTTTCTATCGTTTTATATATCCTATTTATTGGGAATATCTAATTTTATTACTAGATACCTAGATGCCACTTATTAGTGAAGTCAATTACTTTTAATGGATCCTCTAAAGTATAAATATACTCTTCCCCCCCCCCCCCCCCCCACACACACACACACCATGATTTAATGGAATCAAAACAGAGGTTTAACACGAAACTAAAATATTTTTTTATTGATTACTAGCAATATACCAGTAATTAAACAAACTAACAAATATTTCAGTTTTCTTAAGGTTAATACACATGTCTGCTCGCAGGAGTTAATGCTCTGCTGGATGCATCCAGTTAACCATCCCCCTTGATTAAGGTAATCCCCGTTGGGCAGTTGCATAGAATCAAAAGGAATTGGTTGTAAAATAAAATGTTCACTTAAAGGGCATATCCACCCCATTTATAATTTTTTGCTGTAGTGTAGGGCTACCCCGAACCGCCATAGTAATTTGTCTAAAAACTCCCCCAATCATTACTTACTTTGCCTCTCTCCTCCGTCGTTCAGTCCTGGCCCTCTGCTTGCATGAAACTGCAAGCAGGGGGCTGGACCGGCAGCCGTGTCCGTGATTGGCTGAGAGGCAGCCAATCACGGATGGGGCTTCCGGCTGTACAGAATGTCGGAGGAGAGAGGAAAAGTATAGATTGGGGGAGTTTTTAGACAAATTACTATAGCGGTTGGGGGTGGGAGCCCTACACTACAGAAAAGGGGTTTTACACTAGGGGGAGGGAGGAGGGGGGGGCTGCACTGAGCATGTGCAAATTCTCGCGGAGGAGAGACAGGAAGCAGAGACAGAATGGGACTTGGCCTGGCTCCTGGTGGTCAGTTTTTTGTACTTTGGACAGACATTACAGGAAAACCATTTGGAGCAGGGATGTGAGGTAAGGTTTTTTATACACTACACGGTGGGGCCAGTAGTTTTGGGGGTGGACATGCCCTTTAACAGATGAGAAAACTATCTGAGTGATTTCACCAATGGGGATACTATAAATTTCACACTAAGAAAGGTTTGGACAAGTCCAGCAGAGTAAGAAGACACAGTCTGTTAAAGGGCATGTCCACCCCATTTTCAGAATTTTGCCATATAGTAGCTTCCCCCAGCCCCAAACGCTATAAAAGATTTTACAGGAACTTCATCGATCTTTACTTACCTTACCTCTTTCCCGTGGCGTACTGTACAGGCCCTCTGCTTGCATGAACACCCCCCCCCCAAAAAAAAAAAAACAATCGTAAACTTCTACTGTATATTTTTTTGGTGAATTTTTTTTTTGTTTACCATTGTCAGATCCATTCCCGTCACTGAATTGCCAGCTACCCGACCACCTATAAATGCTTTGTTACTTTCTATCCAATTTTGTGTAGGAACAATCATTGTCTTTCCCTCTCCTTTGATTTTTCAGTTGGTTACAATGTTACTGATTATAATTGGTTATTGGTAGCTATTGAAAGATGTACTATTAATCTGATTACATTGCACATGTATTTTAAGCAAAACATTTATCTTTTTGCCCTTAAACAGGATATTTAAAACCTTAAAATAATTGTCTTAAAATTCAGTGATAAGATTATGTAATGATGAATGTGTGAATTAAAGGGTATGTCCAGTCTAAGAATTTTTTTTCATAGAAATGTACACACCCACCGCCCACCCCCAAACCCAGGTTTCCCATTATCCATACATGCCAAAGATGTGACTTGCCAAACCTGGGTCCACGCCGCCCCTGCAAAAACAGGAGCAGCGTGGCTCTATTTCCTGGTCATGGCTATCTGTTAATTGGGCGGATGACTTTGCACTTTAACTGACAGTCAAGACCAGGATGTAGAGTGTCTGTCAGCCGCAAAGGAGGAGCGGCGAAGGACGGGGTTAGGTAAGTCACATTAGGCGCATCTTTGGCATGTATGGATAATGCGTAACCTGGGTTTGGGGGGGTGGTGTACATTTCTATGAGTAGTTTATTTTAGTCTGGACATGCCCTTTTAAAACTGGATTTTAAAGGAATTCTTATATTTTCTAATATTGCTAAACTAATTGATAGATAAAATGTTCGAAAGTCTTTTTAGTGTCACATTACTTATTTATTTGTTGCAGATGTAATAGAAAAATGATATTCTTCCTGGTGTGAATCCGTTTTAAATAATTTATGATGCTCTCTGCATCACTCTCAAGGTTTTATTTATTTATTTATTTTAAGATATCAAAAGAGTGAAATGCAGAATTAATGTAAGTTAGATTTACAGGAAAAAAAAGGTTTATTTTTCCTTGAAAATAAACATTTAGGGCCCTGATTGTGCTTATTTGACATCAAAATACCCTTAAATACAGGAGTTCCCTGACAAATACCAGTATTTACAAATAGTCTGTATTACATTTTATAGTAATGAGAAATCCAATGTAATATTTCTCCACCTCTGTAAGCTTAGAAAATTAAAAAAACTATACTCAAGCTTTGATCCTCAAAAATGCTACTAACAAATACAGATCCTCATAGCTGCCATTTTTTAAACACCGTTGCTGTGCAATTTGTTTTCTTTATACCTCTATGATGCGGCTTTAATTTTCCACTAAAAACATGATCTTTTGCAAGGTAGTAGACCCTACTTCCTGTTTGACAGTAGAATAGAAGCACCAGTGCTGTGCCCAACTAGTCCCCACTACTCCCCAAGGCAGTCCCCCTGACACTCACCCTATCTGTGACATAACTTGTGCATGTGTTAGGAAGAGCAGACCAGGGAAATGTGCAAATGTGTCATGAGCAAAATCTTTGACACTTCACTTCTTCTCATTTACTGCAAAACTGGAGTTATGCATCATGTCTCTTGAAGAATAATGTTGTTTTAATTTTAATGTTTTGGGCACTATAGCACTAAGTCATCAACTGATTAAGTTGTTAGGAGTTGTTAGTGGTGCAAGACATATCTTTCTTGATAGACGTTGCATAGGTTTTATGATGATGACAAATATTTGTAAAACTTGAATACTGTTTTGTACCATCTCATTATAAAGTGTAGCCAAATGAGTTTTTGCTAAATTGTTGATATTGTTAAATGACATTTTAAATGTTTTAATTTTTCAGGATGGGGGACTTCTTATTAATAACCCCTGTGCATTGGCGGTGCATGAATGCAAGTGTTTGTGGCCAAATGAGCAATTCCAGTGTGTGATTTCACTTGGTACTGGACGTTATGAAAGTGCAGGAAAAGGAACTGCAACTCACACAAGCTTGAAAACCAAGCTTTCCCATGTAATTAGTAGTGCAACAGATACAGAAGGTAAGTGAGAGTAAAAAAACTATATTTGGGTGATCAAAGGCAAAATAAATTTAAAAAAAACCCAAAAAATTACAAAGTATAAAATCCGGTTGAATGTTTTTATGACATAGTTACAGTACTGCTCTGACCCGAGGAAGAGGGTAGATCCCTCGAAAGCTTGTCTACTAAAATAAACGGTTACTCCATTAAAAATATCACAGTACACTACTTTTTACTAGTGGATACAACAGGCTTTGTAGCATTCTCTGTAATATGAACAACATTTTTGTGTTTGTCCTGAGTTCACATCCATTGAAAGCAAAAGGTCCCATAGAACATCACACCCTCAAAGATAGCAAATAAATGTAAAATCCTTATTATTTATAAATTGGATATATGGTACCAATAATAAAAATTAAAAACAACCGTTATGGTATCTCCCTCTCCCATCCAAATATTAGATAATAATTATAAGTAAGCAGTATTCAGTACAATATGCCTCTGGTCATTAAATAACGTATGGTACTTATAGTGTGATGCACTGAGTGGTGCAATGCGCCTGTGTGGATGTTATATTTGTTAGCAGGACTTTTACTAATTTATTGTAATGGCTGCATGGCTAATGCGGAAGTAATGTATTTATAATGCAGCCTGTTAGCACTTTAGGGGGCAATGCAATAATTTCTGCCGATGCAGCTTACCTGCCTGAGTTTCTGTGATGCAAAAATCCTTGTGCAAGATCGCGGGATCTCGGACAGGTAACTGCGCTGGCTTACACCTCCTATTCAATGGTGTAAAATCCGTATTTCGCCTTCATTATTATCGCACAAAGGAAGGTAGCTAGAACAGACCCTCCCCAAACCATAGATGGCCACAAGATAGCCATATACCAAGATATCACCAACGACCATTGCCAAAAGAAAGGACATAAAACTGATTGCCGAACAATTGAAACGCCATGACATTAAATACAGATTGGGGTTCCCATTCCGTTAAATAGCCATTAGGGGAATAGACCATATTCTCTCCAACACGCTGATGAGGCTCCATAATTCTTCAGATGCCTCAACATAACAGTTCAAAGAGAGGACCTACCACCTACTCCTATTATGGATCGTATAGAACCACTTACCCCTTCATGGTATTGGGCCCCCCCCAACAACGAACCCCAAAAAAGAATCTTTCACTCACCACTTAAATGGAGGTGAAAACCCGACCAACTACCACAACCTGAATGGAAAAAGCACTTAAGGTCACGGAGGTAAATATACCAACCGGAAGAAAGGAAGTAAGCATTACTTTTACATTCATTTATCTGAATATAACATTTAACTGAAATGTAATACCACTCAACCTCATGGAATAGCACCGATTACAGATCCCCCTATACTGAAATAAAGAGACAATCCTCATTGAATAATCAAACTAAATATTAGGCTTTGTGGGATCACAATATAATTGTATTCCCAAATACTCCCTACTCTGGGACTCCCAAATAGGAACTAAAATATTTAAAAATAACCATAATTGACATGGTGGATCTGACTATTTAAAGGGTATGTCCATAAAAATGTAAGTTTGTTTCTAACTGATTAACTGAAGAAGAAAAGGAGGTAAATGCCGTTCTTCAGTGAATCTTACAGAAGAGGAGGAGACAGGAGGTCCCACGGAACTGCTCTAGCACCGAAAAAAATTAAACAAACTTAAATTTTTGATGGACATAAGTTTTAGAATTTTGAATGTTTTTATGTCCCCACTTCTCTTCTTCTAATTCTTTCTATCTTTCAACCCCCACTATCTCTACAATTCCCACTCAATTGTACAACACTATCCCTCATGCAATTGCCCGGCTCACTTTTCTGGTGTTACTAGGCAGACAGAATGTTCCGTACATCCAAAATAATGTATATTGGACTCATTAAAATACTGTATATACTTGAGTATAAACCGTCCCGAATATAAACCGAGGTACTTACTTTTAATTGATAAACTAGGAGAACTGCTTGACTCAAGTATAAACCGAGGGTTGACTTTCTCCCATAGGAAGCCCCATAGATAGTTCCACAGACAGTCCTATACACAGCCCCATAGAAAGTCCCATACAAAGTCCAAAACAAAGCCCCATAGAAAGTCCCACAGCTAACGTTTCAAGCTCGGGCTATTTATCAGACACAATCCCCATTAGAAACAATACCAGACAGGGGTGCCCACTATCTCCCTTACTCTTCACCCTCTGTATGGAACCACTGGCAGAAAGAGTTCACTCGAATCCAAACATCAAAGGAACCAAAATAGACAGAGAGGAGTATAAAATTGCACTCTTTGCCGACGATACTCTTCTCTCCCTTATAAAACCTTGGCTTCCTTACCCAACTTGTACACTGTTATGAATAAATTTGAAGCCGTCTCAGGATTCAAAGTGAACCAACCCAAAACCATAGCATACATAATCAATATCCCCGAACCCGCCCGGTCGCATCTCCCCTGAATCCCACCCCTTTACATAAACTAACTACTGAGCTAGGATGGATAGACGCCTGGAGGTTTAAATTTCCACACAAGAGAATACACTTGTCACTCTAAACACACGACTCACTGTCCAGACTAGGCTACATATTTGTAAACATCTAACCACTCCCCTATCATAGTTACAATACAAAAACCTAGTACTACACCCCACCAAAGGCCCTGGAGATTTCACCCCTTCTGGCTGACTCTATTCCCTGATCAAGACCCACATTTTGAACACCGCTATATACCACACTAGAGCATGGCTCAACACCCACAAGTATCCAGTGGGACGCCCTCAAAGAAGTCCTCAGAGGACACCTCCAAAGCGCTATTTCCCACATAAAACACAAAGCCAAACAGGAAGAAAAAATGGTAACACAATCGCTGCAGGAAGCTGAGGCCTCTTATATACACTCCCCTACCCCACAAACAAAAAATACCTGGCACGTGGCACAATACCTTTGTAACAAAACGCTTACTGAAAAATTCTCTAGGAAATCTTTCTTCAATAGGCAGAAATACTTTGAACATGGCGACCAATCGGCAAAACTTTGGCACACAGGCCCTCAGACCAAAATGCAATACTACAATTAAAAGGTCCACAGAAAAGGACTAGTCACAAACACAGATGACATCCTACAATGCATGGTAAACTACTATACTAAACTATACCAAACACAAGCTTCAATCAGGACACAATGGATAAATACCTAGACACTAAGCTATCCCCTGCTAATACTTCACTCCTAGAGACATCACAATTGAAGAACTTCAAATAGCCCTAAATGAAATGGCCACAAATAAAACCCCAGGCACAGACGGATTACCTGTAGAGATATACCATAAATACGCAAAACCAATACTACTTCTCCTTGAGACATTAAACTCTGCTTACCACAATAATAAACTCCCGGACTTGATGTACGAAGCGTATGTTACCCTAATTTTAAAATCTGGAAAGAATCCCCAGCAATGCGACTCATATAGGCCCATCTCGCTACTAAACCTAGATTATAAAATTCTAGCTAAGGTATTGGCTAGTAGTCTAAAACAAATTATCACTCCCATCATCCACCAAACCAAACCGGCTTTATCCCTGGGAAATCAACTTCCATAAACATCCGGAAATCACTTATAAACACTCAAGTAGATCACGACAATGCATGCACAAGAGTTATGCTATCACTACATGCTCAGAAAGCCTTTGACTCCGTTGAATGGTCTTACTTATGGTCCTGTCTTGCACGCTTTGGATTCGGCCCTAAGTTTAGGAAGTAGGTTCAGCTACTGTACACTCACCCACAGGCAACAATAAGAATAAATGGCACCATTTCCCACTCATTCCAATTGGAAAGAGGAAATAGGCAAGGTTGTCCATTATCCCCATATCTATTTGCTCTAGCAATAGAACCATTGGCCATAAATCTTCGCTACTCTACACACATCGAAGGACTCAGATTGGGAGCCCACACCTCTCTTCTGAGTCTCTATGCAGATGATATGATTTTATACCTCGCAGACCCCAACCATTCACTCAAAACTGCATATAATCTAATATCCGAATTCAGCCCACTATCCGGCTTAAGTATAAACTGGGGAAAATCTGCACTTTTTCCAATAGACCCGAATGTCGACATTTCCCCATTTCTTAAAACGATAGTCCCAGTGGTGAACAATGTTAGATATCTGGGCATCCAGATAACCAAATCCCCTCAAAATTTCTACTCGCTTAATCTGGTGCCACTTCTTGAACTAGTGCAAACCAAAATAGGAATATGGAAGAACCTCCCTGTTAACCTGATAGGTAAGATCAACTTAATTAAAATCATACTGCTACCAAAGATCCTATATGTGCATAGCTTAATGTTCATAAAGAAATAATTTTTCACTAAACTTCACAGTATGTTGATTACCTACCTTCAGGGGATCAGGGAGATCCAGAGTCCGACCAAAATTTTTACAAAGACCAAAAAATAGAGCCAGTTTGGCTATGCCTGACTTTTCTTTATACTATCTAGCTGGACAGCTTAAATACTACAAAGCATGGGTTACAATAGAATCAGAAGACCCAAACGATGGAACACACAGATCAATTTATGAAACAGAACATCTCCTTCACGCCTACCTCCCATCCCGGTATTCCTTGACTCAAAAACCAACAACCTCCCTCTAAAAGGAACCCCACTCCACAAACAACAATTTAAAATATGGAAAATGGTCAAAAAGATCCTTTAATGTAGAAGACACACTGGAACAAACCCCCTTGTGGCATAATCATTCATACCCATCACTTGCTGCACTCCTCACTTTTAATTTCTGGATAAACAAAGGAGTCACTCACTTCTCCCACATCATACAAAATAATAAAATACTCCCTTTTGAAGATGTTAAGGACAAATTCAATCTCACAAACACCTCCTGGCTGCAATACCTTCAATTACGATACTGTCTAATATCAAAAATTTCAAACTGATACCATACAATTAAGCAAACACCCAATAATCCAGATCATTATGGGGGGGGAGGGGGAAAGAGGGCTCTGGTATCTAAACTCTATACTTTTCTACTTAATACTAAGCTGGAGACAGATACTGCGGGTATCCTGAGTAAATGGGAACCACTGATACCCTCCCTATCAGAATACTGGGAAGACCTTGCTCAAAGTCATCTCCTTTCCTCACCGTCCACCCCAAGCAAACTGATGCAGTTTTATATACTGTACCAGGCATACCTTTCACCTCACAGACTCACCCGCATCTCCCCCCCTGCTTCTCCCCTAACTGCCCCAAATGCCACCAGACTCCGGCAAACTTCTAGCATCTAATATGGGATTGTCCCAAGATCACTAGGTTCTGGCATAAGGTTACAAATTACCTTTTATCTATACTACCATACCCTATTCCACATGACCCTAAAATATGCCTACTTGAAATCTCAGATACAGATATGTGGAACAATCATGAGTTAGAATAGGGTTTCTCATATAAATTCTATGCCAGAAGAGCCATAATACTGGAATGGATGGCCCCTACGGTCCCCAAACTGAAAACCTGGAAAACCATGATAAACCAAATGCTTCCCTATCTAAGAATAATTTATTTGAATAGAGGATCTCTCAACAAATATAGTAAAATATGGTCCCGCTGGAATTAAAAAAACCAAGACAATAACGGGTGTAGAGACTCCCAGGAGGCGACCCGTGGATGTGATCACTAGAGATGCTCCCAGACAGCTACCACCCCTCCCTTGCACATGCTTAAACTCAATCCTAGAACAATATAGCAACAACACACTAGTTGAATTTTACTCCCAAGTTCAATATCCCCAGTTTTTTGTGTTTTTCTCCCATTTTATATATTGCCATATAAACCCTGGTATCCAACTGAATCCAATGTATGCTACATACAATTATTTAAATGCCAATAGTTAATTCACCATTGTGTTAATTTACCATTTGTGTTAATACATATTTTTAATAAACACATTTTTAAAAAAAAATTATCCCTGAACCCACGCTCAAACTTTTAACACTTAACTTTCAATTCAAATGGCCCAAAGAATCCTTTCAATATTTGGGAATCCATTTAGCTAGTAACAAAAAACGTTGTATTCCCACAATTACCCACCAATATATAAAGCAATAAAAAGGGAATGGACACATAAATAGTACTTCATTATTGGGGAGAGTGACAGCAGTAAAAATGTCAATCTTCCCAAAAGTTCTATATTTATTTAGGGCACTCCCACTGAACATCCCTTCAAACCACCTAAAAGATCTACAAAAATCAATATCAAAATTCATCTGGCAAAACAGACAAACACGAATCAGACAACAATATTTAGCAAGATCGCAGGACAGGTGGGCAATGCCTAAACTAGAGAGCTACTACAAAGCAGCTAGAATATCTCAAACCATTAGCTGGGAAGCAGGTCCTCAGGCAGCTAGATGGGTACAACTTGAAAGTGAGCTAGAAAATCCATTCTCTTTAAGTAGGCTCCTATGGAAACAAAAAACTTATTGACCAACACGAACATGAAAAATCAACCCATATATCGCCCACACAATGGAAATCTGGGATATAAACATCTATGCACTAGGACGCATCACAGATCATTCAAAATACATACCACTGTGGGGAAACCCAAGATTTCCACCAGGATTGTTAAAAAAACTATAGCCAACCCTAGCAAAAAAAAAGGAATAGCAAGAGTGGGAAACCCGCTGGAAGCAGGCCATCCGATATTCTGGGAAAGTGCAAAAATAAAATTTAAATTACATCTTGGGACTTAGTATCAGTTCAATCTGATAATCTATTTGTAAATAGATACCATCCGAAATAACAGATGAACAATGATCCATGATATTCAAAAACTAGTATAGTATAGTATTTGAGGTTGAATAAAGACATACGTCCATCCAGTTCAACCCATCTAGCAATATCCTCATTTCCTGCCTAACTGTTGATCCAGAGGAAGGCAAAAAAAACCCACCAAATTTATGAAGGGGGAAAAAATTCCTTCCTGACTCCAAGGGGCAATCGGAAATTTCCCTGGATCAACTCCTTGTTTGCAGAAACTCATCCAGCTTTTTTTTTAAACTGACCAATGAACCTGCCATAACAACGTCCACTGGAAGACCGTTCCATAGCTTTAGTGTTCTCACAGTGAAAAACCCTTTCCGAGCTTGAAGCCTAAACCTTTTTTCTTCAAGTCTTAAGGGATGTCCTCATGTCCTTTTGACATGTTCTATTGGTGAACAATGCCCCAGATAGTTTATTGTATGGCCCGTTAATGTATTTATACACAGTAATCATATCCCCACGCAAGCGCCTTTTCTCCAATGTACATAATTGTAACTTTTCCAGTCTCATATTCAAGCTCCCCCAATCCCCTTATTAATTTAGTTGCCCTTCTCTGAACCCTTTCCATTTCAAAGATGTCCTTTTTGTACACAGGATTCCAAAATTGCACTGAATATTCCAAATGAGGCCTTACCAATGCTTTGTAAAGAGGGAGAATTACATTTTCCTCCCTTGAATCCATAACTCTCTTTATACAAGACAATACCATGCTGGCTCTGGCTGTTGCCGCCTGGCACTGCTTGCTACCTTTAAGTTTGTTATCCACCAAAACTCCAAGATCCCTTTCCAACAGGGATTCACTTAACACAGAGCCATTTATAGTATAAGTAGCACAAGGATTTTTAAGTCCAAAATGCATCACCTTACATTTATCAACATTGAATTTCATCTGCCACTTAGCAGCCCAATGTGACAATCTATCTAGATCCCCTTGCAACGATTGCACATCCTCTGAAGGTTTTAATGGTCGACAAAGTTTTGTGTCGTCAGCAAACACAGAAACCTTGCTGACAATACCCACTTCCAAATCAATAATAAATAGATTAAATAGAAGCGGCCCCAGCACAGAACCCTGTGGCACCCCACTTAGCACTTTAGTCCATAATGATGAAGCCCCATTAACAACTACTCTCTGCATCCTATTCATTAACCAATTTTCTATCCATGTACAAATGTGACTCCCCAGACCAACAGACCTTAGCTTATACATAAGTCGCCTATGGGGCACTGTATCAAAAGCCTTTGCAAAATCCAAGTAAACTACATCTGCTGCTATGCCAGAGTCTAAATTTCTACTTACTTCCTCATAAAAGCCAAGCAAGTTAGTTTGACAAGATCTATTCCTCCTAAATCCATGCTGGTTACTACTTATAATGTCAGTCCTTGAAACATACTCTAGAACATGTTCCCTTATTAAACTTTCCAGGATCTTCCCCACCACTGAAGTTAAACTTACAGGCCTGTAATTACCCGGCTGTGAACGACTACCCTTTTTGAATATTGGAATAACATCAGCCTTTTTCCAATCCAGAGGCACACCACCGGACATGAGGGAATCTGCAAAAATAAGAAACAATGGCCTAGATAAAACTGAACTTAGCTCCCTAAGTACCCGAGGATGTATTTTATCCGGTCCAGGAGATTTATTAATATTAACCTTCTTTAGTTCTTTCTTTACCATATCCTCGGTTAACCAAAGTGCACTTGAATCTTTTATACCATTATTGCTACTATACTCTAGGATATCTGTACTTGGACCTTCTATAGTGTATATAGAGGGAAAAAAATTATTCAAGATATTTGCTTTATCGCCATCCTCCGTAACTAACTTATCCCCATTAATTAATAGTGCCACATTCGCAGTCCTCATCTTCTTACTATTAATATACTTTAAAAAAAAATTTAGGCTTAATGATGCTTTGTTCAGCTATCCTAAATTCATTATTAATTTTAGATAGTTTGATTGCTTTCTTACACTTCTTGTTACAGTTTTTATAATCCCTAAAGGCCCTTTCCGTTCCCTCGGCCTTATAGGTTTTAAATGCCTTTTTCTTCCTTTCCATTTGCCTCTTTACATCAGAATTCAGCCACATGGGCGCGGATTTATTTTTTTTACATTTATTTCCCAAGGGTATAAATTTAGATGTGAACTGGCTTAAAATCCCCTTGAACACAGTCCACTTCTGTTCAGTACATTTACATTTACTTTTCCTTTCGATAACAAAGTCCAAATGCCACTATTTCATAGTCACTATTCCCTAAGCCTCCAGTTTCCTTTATATCTATAATGTGCTCCACAATGTTAGATATTACCAGGAACAGAGCTCCTTTTCTAGGAGGAACCTCAACCGTCTGTGAGAGAAAATTATCCTGCAGCAAATTCAGGAACTCATCGCCTTTTTCTGTGATGGCAGTTCCACCACACCAATCAATGTCGGGGTAATTGAAGTCCCCCATAATGAGCTCACTCCCCAAACTTGCAGCCCTTGCCAACTGCATATGAAGTTGACACACCTCCTCTCTGCTAGCATTTGGCGGCTTTTAGCAGACGCCAACAATGACATTACCCCCTTTCCTGTTGCCTAATTCCACCCATATTGCCTCCACTTTATCATCCATATCACCAGTTATCTCTTCTTTTAAATTTGGCTTCAACTCTTTTTTAACATAAACGCATACTCCTCCCCCTTTCCTTTTTTTCTGTCCTGCCTAAACAAGGCATATCCTTCTATATTTACAGCCCAGTCATGAGAACTGATGGAGTCCCCTACAACTGCCACCTGACTGACCCTTCGTTCCTCCTCCCTTGTATCAGAGATGGCAGTCCCCTGGGTGCTCAAGGGACTAGCCCCCTCCATACACGCTAATTCCAAGGTATCCTCCTCCACTTTATTACCTAAGGCAGCAAATCTGTTGGGATGGACAATCTGGGAAGAAGCCCCCCTACTCTTCCGTCCCCCACTTCCCCTAGTAACCCTAACAAAACTACCTCCTCCCTCAACCTTTCCTGTCCCTCTTCCACCCACCTCTATACTGGCCCCAGCCAGTGCCTGCTGACCCCCCAGTTCTGCCAATCCCTGCAATGCTGCAAGCTGCCCCCTTAGACTCTCCACCTCAGCTTCCAAAAGGGCAACCCACTCACACCTGACACAGACATAGGTTCCCCGGAACGTCTGCTCCAGGTTCCTATACATGTGGCATGATGCACATTGCATGGTACCAACAAAACTGTCCCTTCTAATACACCACAACAGCACAGTGACGCACAAAACTTGTTTAATTGCCCTTCTTGTTTCAATGTCCTTTGTCTATGTCCTTGAGAGCAAGGTCCTTACGAGAAAGGGACACTCGCTCTAGTTTCTTTTCACTCACAGGAAACTTCCTTTTGTTAGGTCCAAAACAGACAACTCTTATAAATGTTCCAATAATGTAGTCGTAAAAATGTTTTTTTATATGAATGGTATAGAACTCCAATACATCTGAATAAAATATCCCCAACTTTCTCCACAAACTGCTTAAGAAACTGGAATCCAACCCAATGCATAGATCTTTTTAAGACACATATGCGCCACCATGAGATGCACGATAACAACTGGAAAGGTCCATAGCCCCCAATGAACAGTACTTATGAATAATATATGGTTTATATACAAAATTGAACATCTAACTGCAGTTTAAAGGATGATCTCCTAAGGCTATACGCTGTATAGAAGTAATCCTATACTACAGAACTAAGATATAGCAGCGAAATCACTACCTCCCCTTCCTTTTTCCCATTTCTATTTCTTATTTTTTTCTTCCCCACCTGTTAATTTAATTAACTCTAATGAGGAAACAGGATATTGTGACTTATACTGTATTGAAAAGAATCTATATGCAAAAAAAGTCATAACTAAAAGTTATCAATTTGTTATTCGACTTTCAAATTAAAAATAT
The DNA here is from genome assembly GCA_019447015.1 of Hymenochirus boettgeri. Lineage (NCBI taxonomy): Eukaryota > Metazoa > Chordata > Amphibia > Anura > Pipidae > Hymenochirus > Hymenochirus boettgeri. Next base: position 120,683,843 of record CM033471.1, on the reverse strand, counting down.
TGGACATAAAAAAAAATTGTTAAGATCAGTAAGCACAACTTTAACCCCTAGTTTGCAGCAGCAGCGTGGGTATCAGAAGGTGTATATTTGTGTGTTTTTATTTCTGCACTGCGATGAGATGCAAGCTGCATTTATTTAAGTGTAGCCAAACAGCATGTATTTAATGCAATGGCACTTATATGTGTTTGAGTCTTAATGGGAAAGGTGGTAACCCTAGTACAATTGTAAAAGTGATTCCTTCAGGTAAACTCTGCAATGCATTTCCCTTTAATAGGTACACTTTTAGAAACTGCACGGTACAGAGCTGCAGGTACATAGTTGATAATATAGTGACCCTTACAGTTGAGTGTAATGCTTCTCTTAATACTGTACTTTAAAGATGAATGCTTGACAGTAGGTAGTGGTAGATAATACAGCATGTTTATTTAACATGCATTTTTGTCTTAAAAGGAAAGGTGGCAAACCTAGTAAAATTGTTAGTGATCCCTTTATAAGGTACACTTATAAAACAATATTCTGCAGAGCTCCAGGTGCAGCATAATGAACCTGATCTGAGCAATGTATATTTCAACAGTGTACCTATTTAAAGGGGAATGTTGGAGGGTATGACAAACATTCCCATTTTCAATGGTACATTATGTTTAGACCGAAAAAATCAACATAAACCAACAGCATAGAAAGGAGCTGTAGTGGGTGGGGTAATGAAAGTAAACCTGATCTTAGCACAGTTCTGTGAAACGCATATCTAATAAATGTAAATTGAAATGTTACATAGATATTCTATAAAATGGATGCAGCAGAAAGCCTGTCTATGAAATTTTGCATAAAGAAAAACAATCTATTCTTACCCTGTAACCTGGGTTGCCAGATCTAGCAGGGAAACACTTAATAAATGTCATTAGCAAGGCTGCGCTGATTGCAATTAAACAACATTAATTGTAACTAATGTTCTTTTTATACTTAGGATAAGTATACACAAAAAACAAAGTTTAAATCCAGCTTGTGTCCAAATATCCAGTGGCAGTTCAATCCGTGCGAGTGACGTTATGATGGCATAGTGCGTGACTACGCCGTGTGCGCGCTAACGTCACATTGCATGCGCCAGGTCACTCGCACGCACGGATTGAATTGCCACTGGATATTTGGACACAAGTTGGAAACGAGGTCCAGCAAGTCTAGGGGGGCGGAGCTTACCAGACTGCATACATGTTCCAAGATGGCCAGCACTTTACAAGGGCACAGGTAGGCTCTGAAGGGACCTTAAAAAAAAAAAAAAAAAAAAAGGGGGGGGGGGGGGGAAGGTTAGTTAGGGATTCAGCTACCATTTAAACTTTGTTTTTTGAGTGTACTTATCCTTTAAGGCTCTTCCTACCCTACAACATCCCTCTTTAAGAATGTATGCTTTACCTTTAAGAAGGTAATATTGGTGCAGCTGACAGGGAAAGTTAGAGATCTTCACACCACAACACTGCTATAAGGAATATGCAAATCGTTGAATTTTAGTGAAGCTCTCGGTGTGTTCTGTGATTTGAATATTTTTGAAAATAAAATTTAATATATTCTTATATCAAAGGGGTTAAGAGGTGGGGGTTGAAATCTCACATGTGCAGAAAATGTTATGAAGGCAAAAGCATTATCCTTTAAAAACACAGGCACCCCAAGTGTTGTTTTATGCTGATAGCATCTAATGATTGTGTCACTTTTTAACACCATCTAATGGCTGGCGTTAAAAGTGCTGCAATGGGTAACAATGCTTCAACTTAAAATATTGCCTAGCGACTGCACTGGGGAGCTGTCAGAGGCTCTCCGTTCATCGCCCTGTTAGTTTCTTAACAGTGCCCTAATCCTAGTGTATTGGAATTATTGCAGCCTGTCTGTTAGATATGTCACTTTCTGTCTTGTCAGGATAGGCAGTCTCAGGGGCTGTAGTAGATGCCAGTGCCAGTGCTATCTCCGTCTTTAAGAACACATCTAGCAAGTGTCCAGATAATAAATTGCAGGCTCAACGTATGTCTGTATATGTCAGGAGTGAGGGGTCAGAATGTTTGGACTGGACGTGTCCAAATCCAACACAATTTACAGTTGTGCAAACATTGAAGTGACATCTGTGTCACTGGATACATACGAGTAGATGAATAAAACTTAACTTCCTATAGCTTAAAACCAGGCAGGCATGGTACTAGAACACCTGATACATTTTATATAACACATGTATAAATGGAATGCTTGTATGCCAATATATATATGCTTAAGCTGGCCATACACGGATCTTTTATTTTTTTTAATCACTTTGGTCAAATCTTCCAAAAATGTATTTCTTACAACCTGCCCATTCATTAGACTATTGTTTATTTCAAATTGGAAAACTTCCTGATAGGGGCAGAGTTGCTGCATCTAGCAGTACAACATATGTGTCTGTTTAAATGTGATTAAAAATTATTTGGTTTATATGATGGCCAATAATATTAAAGTGATTGACACACTGTTGGCCATATTCAGTTCTGTTTATGGCTATATAGTTTATGGCTATATAGTTTAAAGTAAACTGTCCATACACTGTATTGCAGGTCCAAAGTCTGATACGGGTGTCACTATAGTAATATTTTCTTGGCTTACTGCTGTGTAGCTAGTTTGTTTTAGATTACATTTTTCTCCAACAGAGGTTCATAAGACACTTGACGCTCTTCTACCTCCAAATACCTATTTCCGTTTCAATCCAGTCATGACTGAAGACATACAACTGGATGAGAATCGTAAAGAAAAGCTCAGCCTGCTACAGATGGATGGCACAAATTACCTAGAAAGAAATGAAGAAAAGCTTAAAAGGGCTGCTCAGGTGTTGTCACAAGAAAAAAGCACTGTTCGATCTGTATGTGACTGGATTAAATTAAAAAAAGATATGTATGAAGGGCATTCATTGATTTCAAAACTTTAATAAATTTAAACATAAATATTTTCATTCAGGCACAACATTTAGTACCAATAGCACTTGTCACAAAGGGTACTGTACATTTTGATGCCTTGCTTTTAGGGCCAGATTGTTCTGATCCCTTAAAGGGCATGTCCACCCCTCACATAAAAATCTGCCTTCAGGTCTCCCAAAAACCTTAAGACCACAATACTTACCTGTAATGTTCATGCCTTCTTTAAAGCTGTACAAGCTCTTTAAAAGCTGGCATGGCTACTAAGAAAATGTCTCAGCTAGCACCTGTCAGTCAGTGGCTGTGACATCACTGTCACAGGCATGACTGATGGCTGTTACCTAGAATGACTAGAAAGAAGACTGTAGCTACCGGCAAAAGTAAAAAAGGATTCAGGGGCATTATAGGCATGGATAAGTATTGCTGTCTTTAATCTTTGGGGAGTCCTGAAGGTATGAATAGATTTTCATGTGGGGGGTGGACACACCCTTTAAGTAGATCAGTGGCAGAGATGTGGCACAGTTAATTTTTAGATAGATAACATTGTCTAAATCTTTTTCTTCATTTGACAGATCAGCTTAAAGATCGGTCTTCACACAGACTACTTACAAACAAGTGAATTAACTGTCTGAAAATTGATTCTGTGGACAGCATTACTCAACACCTTTGACACTTCATTGTGGTTTAGAAAGGTGTTGGTTAGAAAAGTCACCTTAAAGGGCAGCTGTGGTCTCTGAACATGTTAGGGTTAAATAAAAGCCTGTAGTGTTTCCTTTTAAATGAGCGCTGGATCACTTCTCTGGCTGCAGCATGTGAGAAATTATATTGCAAACTTACTGCTTTCAGTAGCTTGAGTGGCATCACCTGACCCTCTGCTCCCCAGTCTCTGGGGTTTGAGCATGCCCACTTAAGACTTAATGCTGGGAAAGACAGGAAGTACCTGCAGACAGAGACTGGTTACATGGCTGATGAAAGCTGAAAGTGTTCATGAAGTTTTAATAACATCTTACAGGTATTACCTAGAGATGTGATTCAGGCCTAAAGGGCAAGTCCAGCCCTGAAATGAAAACTTATATACAGGTAAATCACCCTCCAAAACCCTAAACTTTAATAGTTTGAAATCTGAAATATACAAGTCTAACCTGAAATTCTGCACAATGTCCTGTTGCCCGTTTCTACTTCCTGGTTCTTTCAATTAGCAACTGTTGGTTAGGGATTTGACAGTTAACATTACAGCCAATAAATGAATGCTAATCCCCCTAGCTGCCTCTTCTGAGCATGCCTAGGCTCAGTACAGGCTCACTACAGGTTTCTAAATTGCTCAGTTTCCATGAGGCACCCAGAAGCATAGCAGGCATACAGTAATGAATTCATAAGACAAAGTATGATATATCAACATATTTTAAAGAGGCCATTCTTTCTAAAATATGTTATTATGAGGGTGGAGTTGTCCTTTAATTTTAAAAGGTACATCATTTATTTATAATTCTTATTATGAGACCACAGTTGTCCTTTAATTTATTTTAATTACTGCTCTTAAAGAGAAAAAAAATGCATTTATATATAATTTCAATTTCGTTATCAGAAAGAATACTTACTGTTAATGTTTGTTTCACCTTTAAAATACTTAGCTACAATTTAAAACCGTTTTAGCTTTCTGTGTATTTATTTATTTAAACCTTGCCATTGATTTGTGGCAGCATTTGCTGCCACTGATCAATTACCAAGCAATGTATTCCTTTAACTCTGTAATTACTTATGCACATTATAAACTAATGTGGAGTCATTTTAAAGAATTGCCAAATTACAGTGTTGTGGAAACAGGTTGCTGTAAATCAAGGTATATATGTGTGTATATATATATTTCTGCCAGTAAAAGCTTTTCAAAATTGTTAAAGTAACAATCGAAAGGGAAAAAATTGTTCACGTAAAAATGACCTAATTTATGATAATGTAGTATAGAGATTTCAAATGTAAAATAAAGTATCTTACAGTAAGTTCTAGTTTATTTTTGGAATCTGGTAATCTCTGCACCATTTCAATGCTGTTTTGTTTTAAAAAGTGTTGGATTAAGAATGGTTGGATTATGAATGGTATACATTGCATTTTAGTGGAATTGTATTTTACACCCATATTTTGGGCCAATGATATGTTAAATTTGAGGCACTTAAAGGGGAATTTGCTGAGAGTTTAGGGTAAATTCTGTTTGTTATAAATCAGCCAGTACTTTAACATCGTATTTGCTGAAGTCCAGAAAGTCTCGCTAAAATACTACAAATGGGGTATAAAATTGGTTACAGTGGCTGCAAAAATAACTTTCCCAAAACACACGCTTCCAGTAAAATCCACGTGTTTATCACACCCTTTGTAAATGGGTTAGCGGGACTTAAAGACAGGAGAATTGTGATAAATTTCCCTTTGAAATTTTCAAAATTGTATTGTCACATTTTATATTGACTCTAAATTCCTTTTCCATTTGTTATTTTCCAGCATCCGTTTGTAGCTACTAAAATAAATGCTTACATAAGCATCATTTTGTAGAGACCAGGGAAATGCAACATACAAGAAAAATATAGTTGAAGCAAAATTTGATGGTGTCGCTTGCATTTAAGCATGCCATCGATCTTTCCACCGATTTGATTAATTCTGTTAAAAATAGATGTCTGGGTCAGCAATTTTTCCTTTGACCCCTTGACAATATAGAGTGACCAATAAAAAAAATAAAAAATGGTTTGGGTCAGGTGGATAATTTCTGTCTAACCCATCTTCCATGTGTAGCATTGTTTGTCACGCAACTTAATACAATATGTACAATGTACCTAAAACATTTTTTTCTTTGAACCAATGCTTCTTTTTTTCTTGCTCGGCTAAAAGGATAACTTAGGCCCCACTAAGTAATATCAGGGTTATTTAATAAAAGTTCTTATTGTTTAAAGTGGTGCTAATTTTGCTCCAACCAATCAGATGTTAGCTTTCAAATGTTAAATAAGATCTGATTGGTTGGGGCAAAATTAGCACCATTTTAAACGATAAGAACTTTTATTGAATCTCCCTGAATGTATCTAAATGTGTTATTTAATTCTCAGTGGATGTGATTACCTTTCATCGTTTGTATGTTTTCACACTTTTAATGCCTCAATTATATTGTACACAAATGCTTTTTAAATTTAACTGAGCTGCATATTTGTATTTACTCACAGTGAGATTTACCCAGAGCCACAATCATTCTGTGTATATCTTCTTACGGAGATTCACTATCAATTTTAAGGCTCTGGGTAATCATGAACTGGAGTTAAAGGGTATCTCCACCCCAAAATATATTTATTTCTGTAGTGTAGGGGACCCCTCCCAACCCTAACCACTGTAAAAAAGTGCCCAGAAACATACATACAAACCTATATTCCCTCCGGTTTCTGCCTCTAATGCTACTTCCGGGAATAGAGTAGAAATAGGGTCTGGACCGGCAGACCCATCTGTCATTGGCTGAGAGTCAGCCAATTGCTATTTAGAGAGCCGAGGGAACAAAGTTTGGAAAGTAAATTTCTGTTAAAATTTTAAACATAGTGGTTAGGGTTGGCAGGAGGTTCCCTACAATACAGAAAAAAGTATATTTTTTAATAATTAAGTGCAGAGATGAGGAATCCAGAGGGAGGGAGGGGGTGACTCCCCTGCACATGCCAGAGTCCTCCAGGAGGAAAGGGAAGGGGCAGATACCATTTTACACACAGAAAGGCACCTACTATTCAGTTTCCTGCACTTTGAATAGGCATTGCAGGACAACCATATGGAGCACAGGAGAGTGGCAAGTATTTTTTTTAAACCTTAAACAGTGGGGCCAGCAGTGGGTTAAATTTTAGTTTCGTGGGTAGACATGCCCTTAAATCCCTGCACAACTTTATTGCCAGATATTAGTCATGCTGAAAGTTCAGGAAATGAGTGCTAGGAAAAAATCCATCAATACATAGTGTGTCATATAGGCTTCTTTTTAGGAAAACCTGGTGAATGAAAGAAAAATTTATATGAACTTTTTTTTTTTTTGACTATGGAGATTAAAATGGATATAAAATAAGAATACGTAACTGGCCAATTTTCCATTCTTAAACAATAACCACGAATGGACAAAACATTGTCTGCCATTTCCCCCCCTATAATATAAAAAGCAAAAGTAGAATGATGGGATTCCCCCACTGGAGATTGAGGCATGCCTTACAAAAGTCCTTCAAATTAGAAGCATGAAAATAGGTCTTTATAACCTTTGGTAACTGCATTGCATACTCATCTATACAGCTTAGTATCTTTGGTTCAACTCTACTTCTACTAGCATCACTTATTGCTGAGACTTAAAGGGCATGTCCAACCCCCAAAACTAAAATTTAACCTACAGTACTGCTGGCTCCACTATGAAGTTTAAAGTAAAAAAAATCTTTCCTTACATCTCTGTTCCTTATGGTTCTAATGCAATGCTTGGCCAAAGTCCAGGAAAGTAAAGAGTAGTAGCTGTCTTCCTGCCAAAATGTTGCTGCCTTTCTGCAGCCTCTGGAAGATCGTGTGAGATGCACAGCAGAGCCCTTTCTCCCCATATGTTGCTTGCCATCAACCTAGCTTTAAATCCTTTTAACATATGGTAGATATCCCCTGCCCATCTCTAAATCTGAACTGTACTTACAGCCCTTCATCCCCACAGTGCTCTCCATTGACAGCAGCCATGTCTGTGATTGGCTGCATCTCAGCCAATCACAGACGCGGCGTCCGTCCCCTGCTTGCAAGTTCCAGTTTTATATAAGAAGAGTAATGAATCTTTAAGAGTTTTAAAGAGTACATTTATAACTTCTGATGCTTGTGTGATTTTTATGCTGTCATACTAATCCACTATGTTCATTCCTTTTCCCTTCAATTAGATTTGTTTTTCCTTGTACAATTGAAAAAGGATGGGGACTGACAGATTTAAAATGAGCAGTGTTTACAACAACATAAAAAGGGTTGTATTATATGCAATTGAAGCTAGGGCTCAAGATAGAATGAAGGAGTCCCTATAAATTGCTGGGTCATAATAAATCTGGTGTAAACAAACCAAAACCTCCCAACGGATGTTGAATTACAACCAGTCTTCGGTTTAAGTGATTCTGGAATTTGTAGTTTAACCATCTAGGTACTGGGCTACTTCTGATTGAGTAACCTTGTTAAATACTAATTTAAATTAGTCCTTTAGGGCTAGGCTCCACTAACGCGATTTTGCTTGCGATTGTGCATGTGATTTTTAAATAACATGGAAATCGTGGGAATGCAAAAATTCCTGCTATTTCCAACACGCATGTGATTGTGCATTTGTTTCCCTTTTTATAGCACATGTGTTTCCATAATGGAAAATAGAGGAATCGCATGGGCTACAGCGCACGTGGGATTTAGGCGCGTTGTAGTGGGGCATCAGCCTAATAGTCAAGTCATTGTCCAGAATGAAAGCATGTAAGAATAACTTCCATTAGTTTGCCTGAGATATTTCACAAGGTAGTTAGATGGTTTCATAATGTTGCGTTTTACAGGAAAAGTATAATCTCAGACAAAAATTATATAGTTGAAAAATCACAGCGAAAGTTCAAAAAGTTGTTCATTTCTGGTCAAAATTAGAAAAATTCCCCTTCAATAAAGAAAAGCAAGCAGCCAGGCAAAATACATATATGTCAGGGAGATTCAATATAAAAATGGTGCCAATTCTGCCCCAACCAATCAGATGTTTTTTAACACATTTTTTAAGAACTTTTATTGAATCTTCCCGGGTATGCCTAGTTTTAATATGACGTGTGTAAAGAGATATGCACAGGGTGAGGCAGTAAAAGGCATAGATTGCACATTTGACCCATAAGAATAGGAAAAGTAAACACAGTTTTGACCCATGGATCACAGATTTGTTGAATCCAGTTCAGAAACACTCTAGCACACTGTTGGTGGTGGTTTGCCAAACAATAGGTAGGTACAACTCCAACTACTCCAAGGGCCTAGGTATTCCAAACAGAGAATAAAAGCAGAGGAGCACACTACTGGTGTGAATTCAATGATTTATTTGTGAAAACAACAAACACTGAATTAACACCAGTAGTGTGCTGTTCCAATTTTTTCTTTATTTGTAGAATCCCTTGATTATTACACAGGCATAGTCCTTTAAAATGTGATTTTTAATTGCCTTGACATAAATAAAATGTTACCTATTGATATAAAAAGCAGTCAAATACTCTTTAGTGCAACAGTGGGATTCTGTGTAGCAGAGATGTGTGTATGGCAATAATGCAGTGCACTTTGACACTACGGTTGATAATGGGTTATAACAGGTATGAAACATGCTGCATTGTTATAATAGCTGTCTAACCCTATACAGGGAGATTCACCCAGAGCCGCAAGTGCTCTGGGCAAATCTCCCATAGCCAATTTACCAGAGGCTGCGCGACTCTGGGTGAATCTCCCCTGCACGTAAGTATTAATGCCTGGCGTATATCTATGTGCAAACAGCCATGCAGCCTCTGGTAAATAGGCATTGCGGCTTAAATCCACAAATTTAAGATCTGAAAATTACCCCAATAGAGTTTAATCAAAGGACAGGATATTTCTGTGTGCAAGTGCAAGGACAGGACTAAGTAGTAGAAACTTCCCTGTTATTGCCACATTCTTACCAACCATAGCCAACCCCATAATATTCTCTTTAAAAAAAAAAAAAAAAGGTACGTTCTTTAAGGTAGTGACTATTTAATAATGGTTATTTTTGCAGTGTATGAATGAACATAAGGTATTTTCTTCAAGCTGTACAGCAATTTGATTTTTTAGAGGGCATTCACATGTACATTGGGCTTCATAGCAAATAACAATTTCAAAGATTGATGGCAGCATACAAATAAATATCTTCATGCTTTTATTATACAAGTGCATAATGGAATAGTAAATGACTAAAGCTGCAGAGGCATCTTACTCACCATGCGTATAATAGCCAATGATCTAACTACTATCTAATCCCTATCAGCATTAATGAGTTAGCCTTTAGATTGGCTACTAGGAAGGGAAATTGATATGTTCTGAGACCTAAAAGTAAACTATACCATGATAAAGTTTGCTTGCCTTATAAAGTATTAATAGGAATAGAAGTTAGTTGAAAACCAAAATGTATGGAAATCATGGACATTTAGGTAATGGTTGGCAAGCAGAAATGGCCTTGGTTTTACAAGCTAATACAAGTTAATTTTGAAGGAAGGTTCACAGTTTAGTAAAGTGCTAGTACAGTCAATTTTTGTTAAATAGCATATACACCCTTCCCCCCTCACCTTTACAGTATATTTTTCTCCTTTCTTTGTTTTCTTTCTCCTTGTTCATTCCTGAAATTTGTATATAGTTAGGGATTTCAGACAACCTCTTTTTCCCAGATTTGTCCTTTTTGAAGCTCAAATCTAAGCGGATTTTCCAAGTTTGCCCCTAATGTCCGTCTTTTATATTATCTAAAAGAAAGTTTTGGGTTTTTTTAAGCTCCCCTGCCCCGCTCGCTCTTCTGCATGGCCGAACATCCGCAGGTTGCTGAAGAGGGGTGTGCATGCGTAATTATTAGGCTCTGTCTATGGACATGGTTTTAGTCATGGAGGGGGGAACTGGACTGTGAGTACCTGTGCATGTGTGGATGCCTGAGTGTGAGTGCCTATCTGTGCGATGAGTTCCTATTTTTTCCAGAGGGATGGACATTCCCTTTAGGGCTTGTTCACACTACATCAGTTTTTATTCGTTTTTCAAACGCAGGTGCGTTTAAAAAATGGACAGACAGTAAGGCTGAGGCCACACTATGATGCATTTAAAAACGCGCATGTTGATCCGCTTTTTCAATGCGTTTTGTGCGGAAAAAACCCTGCGTTTGTTTGCGCGCACGTTTTTACATGCGTTTTTGGGCGCGTTTTTAGACGCGTTATTGCGTTGGGATTGAATTTTTGAAAAATGGTAGAAGTGGATTATTCCTTGGAGATCATTGCATTGGTGCTTATAGGATTAATCATAGAGCGGCGTACAAGAAGGAACAGAAGGTTCTGGGTCCATCCTTTACTACAGGAGAGGGAGCAGAAGGGACAGTTTTGGACCTTGTATGCCGACCTGCGTCAGCATCCTGACAAGTTCATGTCATACACCAGAATGTCCATCCAGAGGTAAGATTTTTTGTTATGTAATTTCAACACTCCTCACTTTCTTGTTTTTGGATACATGTGAGTTTACCAAAATGTTCACAATAGTTTTTCTGTTCATTTTCAGTTTTGACATTCTTCTTGACATTTTGAGTGATGACCTTGAAAGGGAAGATACAACCTTCAGGAGGAGTGTGTCACCTACTGAAAGACTTATGATTACACTCAGGTAAAAGTCAAATGTTTGAAATAGTTTTTCAGATGTGTAGTGTGTTTGCACTGGGGTGTGTAATGTGTGTTTGCACTGGAGTGTGGAGTGTGTTTGAACTGGACTGTGAGATGTGTTTGTTTGCACTGGAGTGTGGAGTGTGTTGTGTTGCACTGGAGTGTGGAGTGTATGTTTTAAAATAATTATTGGCCTTTTTAGTAATGTAAATATATGTTTTACTTCAATAGATTTCTTGCATCTGGCCACTCCATGAGGTCCCTTCACCTGGAGTTCCGCATGGGGAGGTCTACAATCCAGATGATTATTCACCTGACTTGCAAGTTTATTTGGGAGAAACTCCAGCCAGAGTTCCTTCCCTTCCCTAACCAGGATAAATGGGAAAATATCAGTCAACATTACTGGCAGAAGCACCATTTTCCTAACTGTGTGGGTGCGATAGACGGAAAGCATATTCGTCTTGTCATGCCACGTACTGGGAGTAGGAACTTTAATTACAAAAAGTATTTTTCCCTTGTTCTGCTGGCTGTGGTAGATGCCAATTACTGCTTTACTTACATTGATGTTGGAGCATATAGAAGTTGTAGTGACTCTGTTATCCTCCAGCACAGCAGATTTGGTGCCAAGCTCTGTCAGGGTAGGTTGAACCTCCCCCATCCCAAACCATGGCCTGGAACAAACTCCCCTTCATACCCATTTGCCTTTGTGGCTGATGAGGAATTTGGACTCTCTGAACATCTTCTGAGGCCTTTTTCTATGAGGTCTCTGAATGATGAGAGGAGAGTCTTTAATTATCGGCTAAGCAGGGCCAGAAGAGTGGTGGAGTGCACATCTGCCATACTAACCAACAAATGGAGGATTTTGCACACTGCCATCTGCATGAATAAGAAGAATGCTGTGGCTGTGGTGAAAGCAGCATGCATCCTGCACAATTTTGTCCGGGACAAAGAAGGATTGATTTTACCCCTCCAATCAGAATCATTTCCACCTACACAATCTAATGTGCCACGAGGAGGAGTATCTGGAATTACATTAAGAGACCAAATGGCACAATATTTCTTGACCCCTGCTGGTTCTCTCCCTTGGCAAAGTCAGCAGATTTAATGTGTGTTTAGTTTTTGTGCCTATATATTACAATATTTGTTTGGACCTTTTCTGCCTATTGTTGTTTTTCTTTACAAACATGCCTTGTATACCAGCTTACCTAAAGAGCAATATCCAAAACTCCTAAATTCCTATGTCTATATGTAAATACTGTGTGAGCAATATATATTTTTACATTCCAAGTTGACAACAAAATAGTGAAGTATAAATTGATTACATCAAATGCAAACATTCTTTACAAATCTGTGTTACGTAAAAAATTATACTTCAATAAGAAACACACTGTATTTAATAACCAAGGATACCTGTTTTAAAACAACTATTTTATTAAATTAATGAGGAGTAGCATTAACAAACATTTTCATTTGTAGTTTGAACATAATACTTTCATTGGGTTAACTTTAAAACTTTTGGGTTAAAATGGCTGTATACATGAGGTAAAGTGCACAAAATGGCTGCATACATGAGGTAAAGTGCACAAAATGATGGCTGTATAACATGAGGTTAAATGCACAAAATGGCTGTCAACTGAGTAAAGTGCACAAAATGGCTGCATACATGAGGTAAAGTGCACAAAATGGCTCATACATGAGGTAAAGTGCACAAAATGGCTGCATACATGAGGTAAATTGCACAAAATGGCTGCATACATGAGGTAAAGTGCACAAAATGGCTGCATACATGAGGTAAAGTGCACAAAATGGCTGCATACATGAGGTAAAGTGCACAAAATGGCTGCATACATGAGGTAAAGTGCACAAAATGGCTGCATACATGAGGTAAAGTGCACAAAATGGCTGCATTGTATGAACCACTGTCTAAAACATTTTGGCTCATGACTTGTCCATGTTGAGAAATGTGTCGGTAGTGAAAAATTAAGAACATTTTTCACATATGCCCCAATTACTATACATAATTTAATAGCTACAATTCAGGTGGAAGCAAAATTACTTAATTGTTTGGTCTTCTGTTTTTCCCAAATGGAGACTTCAAATCCTGGGAGTTGGTGACTTTTCCTTCTCCTACTTATGTCAGTGTTACTTTTCCAAATGTCTTCTTGTCAAAATATATTCTAATTTTCAGAGAATGCAATCTAAAAACAAAAACCACCAACAAATGTTAACTAATCATTGATAGACACATACACCCATTTCATTCCAATTGGGATTACACTTACATCTACATTTGCCATGTATCCACATAGTAAGACTTCGAAAAAAACATGAAGGCCACACAGTAAACACAGTACCGTATTACTTACCAGTTTCAAAGATGCAGCTTAGTAATTTTTAATGCTGTACCACCTTAATTGTGCATGCTGTGACTGTTGTGGCTTTAACTGTCATCAACAGCAGAGTGGCAAGGGACCACGTCTTGTAAGTAAGCTGGCTCTTTGTAAGAGGTAGGTAAAATTAAAGGGGGGTTAGGTATTCCTTGTGAACTCGGTATATTAATGATATCTCCATCATCAATATAGGTCCACTACAAAGATACATATATTTTTTACTTTGCCTTATGTGATAACATACCAGACATCATTGTTTGGTCATACCTACTGGTATGGTGGAACAGACATAAGCATGGAGTTTGATTCACATATACTTAGCTTAAAAGTGGCAAAATGTAAACTCCTAAATAGGTTGTTAAAAAAAAAAGGGAGAAACATACATGTACTATTGCCTAAAACTAGGTACACACAGTAGTGATAAAGGCCGGATAATGTCACCAACAATGGTCTTGGGGCTTTAGTGATACTGTGTGTACCTTGTTTTTACCAGAGAGCGTGGACACATGAGTGGACCTTCAAAGTGCTGCACCTGTATGTACAATTTAGAATTATGGCTGTACATGGCCTTTAATTTGTGGAGATATCTTCACAATTTGTAGCTAAATGTGTGAGAAACTTGAGAACTCGGTATATTAATGATATATCCATAAAAAATGTATGTCCTGTAGAAGAGAGGGGGAATTACCGTACTCCACAGTACACTCCCTATAGAGTTATCCGCGTTTCAGGGAAACACACAGTACCCAGCCTTCTCCCTGTGTTGTGTATATACTCTGTATAGAGTCTATGCTGGATATAGGGATAAGGCTGGGGACTGCATGTATAAGTAAATACAGACAGGATCTTGCATATTTTATACAGCTGGCATGTGTAAATAGCTTTAAAGATGTGCCATTGTAGGTTAAGTACTTACATTGAGAGTGCCATTGCAGTCTTCTGCAAACCCAATTGTTTATTTTGGATATTGGTTTTTCTGTTCTTCTCACATCTGCTACGATGCCTTTTGTGTGTGTGGATTATCATTTTTATGTGGAACATTTGGGTCAGTCATCTTGTCTTACATTCATATCTGTGTAAAGAAATTGTAAGGATTGGGGGGAAAAAAAATGCAACGAACTCCATCAATACATATACCCTAGCACAATTTGAGACCTAGACAAGCTACATGAAAAGCTACGCCAACATTCATTTAAAGACAGGGCCTGGTGTGACACATGTATTTGTAAAACAGCACTATAATTAACACTTTACACATATATCGTACTACAAACTAACATCACAACTATGACTGCTATTTAGAAAAGTGAAGTGTCATTCTAGCCACATTTACAACATCAAACTACATGTATGTTTTGACACTAAATAAAACAAAACATGGCTTACCTTTGATTTTTAAAGAAGATAGTGACATTTGCCTCTTAAACACAGAGAAATTTGATATATACAATCATAAGGCGATTCCCAGGTAGCAGTATGTATCTTGATTTTTGAAAGTTCAAACATTTGTGTTTCACAATGCTAGTCAACTTCTATGTTGTTTTGATTTTTAAAATTTGAAGAAAAGGCCATGGTATCACTTCGGTATCATAAATGGGAACAAAAGGCCATGGTATCACTTCAGTACCATAAATGGAAACAAAAGGCCATGGTATCATTTCGGTATCATAAATGGGAACAAAAGGCCATGGTATCACTTCAGTACCATAAATGGGAACAAAAGGCCATGGTATCACTTCAGTATCATAAATGGGAACAAAAGGCCATGGTATCACTTCAGTACCATAAATGGGAACAAAAGGCCATGGTATCACTTCGGTACCATAAAAATGGGGGAAATATATAGGGATTTCTGCAGTCCCATAAAAAATACAAAAAAAAAAATACTGTATCTCTCCGGTACAGTACAAACTTAGAACAAAATAGCTATATGTTATCGCACCGGTAACATAATTTTCCAAAATAAAGTATTGGTATCTGTCTGGAACCATCCCCAAAAAATATATTTCTAGGTATCACTCCGGTACCACTTGTATAAATGTTGGATTCTTGCAACAAGGGTGGGCAAAAATTAATCTTCCTCAGGGAACATACTTTCTGCAATGGCCTGGGAGGTATTGGAAAATATGGAACTTGGGTCAGTTTGGATAGAAGTTGATCCAGATTCTGTGGAGGGGATAGGTTGCCACGGAATTGGTGACAGTTGGGGAGTATGCAAAGGCTGAAGTTGCCTTTGGAAAGTAGCTGGTGCAGACTCTGTGGAGGGGATAGGTTGCCACGGAGTTTGGAACACTTGGGTATGCATCGACTGAGAAGGTGGCCTACCATACATACCGGCATATTGTGGATGGGAGTGCTGGAACCAAGGCTGCTGATAAGATGCATGTGGAGGCATCTGTTGCTGGTAATGCCCATATGAGAGATGCGGTGGATGTTGTGAAACAGGCATCACTGGCTGCATATACATGCCTGATTGCATTGGCGGCATTGACATTGAAGGGGCAAATGGTTCAATTGGTTGCTGCACTGGTGGCACTTGGGGTATTTTGGACTTTAAGACATCCAGCAGCTCAATAGTAGTTTTCAACCACTTGTCCTCTGGCACCTTCTTCATGATTGGAATTAAACTCATGGCAAAGTGATATTCCTTGCCACTTTCCAGACTTTCAGCACTCTGTACCTGCTGCTTGGACTGTAGTGAGCTTATGACTGATTGCAGTGATGTCAGCAACTCAGACTCATCATGAGTCATCTTCTTGCGTCCTTTTTGCATGCGGCGGGTAGGTAGTGCAGAAGAATGAACGGATGTTCCAACAGACATTGCTGAAGTGCCTGGTGGGGCATCGCTTGCTTCATGGTGGCTGGCAAGGCTACCCTCTTCCACACTAGGGGATATGGGTGTGGTTGGTGTAGCAGCCACTACAGCTTCCTCCTCTTCTTCATTGTTATCCTCAGTACTAAAAAACAACAAGGAGAGTCTACATTGAGAAAAATATTCTCTTTTATTTGTGCTTGCCACGTGTGTAATTTGCTAAAAACAACTTACGCAGATAAAGCCATGGCTGGACGAAGGAAATCCAGGATCCAAGAAACAAACAGGGAGATTCAATAAAAGTTCTTATCGTTTAAAATGGTGCTTATTTTGCCCAAACCAATCAGATGTTATTTAACATTTGAAAGCTAACATCTGATTGGTTGGGGCAAAATTAGCACCATTTTAAACGATAAGAACTTTTATTGAATCTCCCTGTTTGTTTCTTTATACATCATCAGGGTCAGGACATAGACTTGCCACTGAATTTTAGCCCTGTATTTGTTGTACTACACTGTATATATCATGCCCATGAACTAGTAATCATTGACAGATCTGTACTGGAGTAATATGCAGGCCCGGATTTACCATAAAGCACACGCCGAAGGGTGGCTGTCAATCTCCTCCATACCTCCAGCCCCTATATAGTCTATTATTTTCCAGAAAAAAGAAACAGGTGTAGTCTGTGTATAGGGATGGGGCTAAGGGCGCCAGGCTTTTTGGTCCAACAGGCTCCTGAGGTTTAAGGCCGAGGCCACACTGCAACGCACAGGAATCACGCACAAAATCGCAAGCATTATTGCACGTGATTGTGTGCACGATTCTTGTGCATTTTGCGCATGTGATTTTGCCATTTGTTATGTTATAACGCATGCATTAATGCACCAAAAATGGTGAACGCGAACGGACGCGCATCAGAAATCACAGGAATTTTTGCGTTCCCGCGATTTTCATTTTAACGAAAATCACGGGCGCAAAACGCGTGCACAAATGTGCGTAAAAACTCGCTAGTGTGGCCTAGCCCTAAATCCACCCCTGGTAATATGTATAACCAATATCATTGTACTTAAAGGTCTAGGGTGTGTATTATATGACTAAGAGCTAACAATCAGCACAATAGTCTGTTTTACTACTAAATAGACGTACCATACACATACCAATCTCAGTCGGGATTGTACGATCAGGATTGTTATAATAAAAATGTTTTTACTTTCCTGATATGGCCAAAAATTGTTCAGCTGATCGCCCATACACTATCTGACTAATCGTGAGAAATCGTACGATCAAGATTATGTGTTTGGGCACCATCATTATGATAATTGGGCCCTGTCTACCTACATGCTTCACTACGAGGACAGACTTTATTAGGACACAAAATGGCCAGAAACAGCCACAGCCTTGTTGACAGGAAAAGGCTGACATACCAATAGGCAGAAATGAATCTGGGGGTACCGTATATACTCGAGTACAAATCGAGGTTCTTATGTTTTTTTAATGTTTTGATTGTTTAAATGGATAGCTGAATTCCTATACAGTAGTCCCATATGGTGATAGCTATATTGGATTTGGCTATTACTGTATGGGAATTCTACTGTCCATTTAAAGAGAAACTAAAGCCTCAAAACAATATAGAATCAGAAGGCAGTAGTGGTCATAATTTCTACCCTCGGTACCTCGGCTTATACTCGATAGACTTATATTCAAGTATATACGGTATGTGGTTTACACTTTCTCACTTAAAACTGTAAATTATTAAAACTGTAACTAGTGTTCTTAGAAGTTACAAAATTCTGTTTTCATCTTACAAGTACAGGTTGTGAAGAAAATGTACATAATATTGCCTGTTTCTTGTGTGTTTTACAACCATGCAATTTGACTTAATATAAGTGCCAAAGGCTCTTCTGAGCGCACACAATTTGGAAATTCTGCTAGCACTGAAGTGTTAAATGTAAATTTTTGCCCTCATTCACTAATCTATATACTGTATAAGTTGGTGTGAGTGGCCCAAAATGTATAGAGAAAGTAATCCTTTACACTGTAATATTGTATTGTTTATTGGTTATATTGATGTTATGATTATTATTTGAAAGGGTCCTAAATCTAATATTGAATTTTGAAATAGTAACTAGTTTGGTTTGAAATTTACTTACATGACAGTCAAATTAATTTCTGTATATTCTATATGCATCAGATGGGAATAAGATTAGATCAAGGCTATATATAAAACTGGCAGTCACCATAAGCCTGGGTACACACAGGCAGATTTTTCAGTCCAACCAATATTTCCATGTATCAATCGGTCAGGCTAAAAAATCTGGTGATTTTGCTGGCGGTGGTAACCAATGTCAGTTGCCCATTCGCCGGGTCAGACATGTCGGAAAATCCGAAAGTAATTCGTCCCACCCACCCGATGAGAAATACGGCCATGTGTACCCTGCCTAAATCTCTCTCTCTTTTTTTTTTTAAAGCATTTGTTAGCCTTCAGCTTAGACATACTGTATATGTTCTTCTTGAAATTTGTTCCAAGTACAATCTATGGAATTTTGGGATAGGCTTCTTGGAAAAGAGTATGATTCCTAAAGTATTAAAACTGCTTATGGTGTGGGGTGGAGGCTATAAGGGATTATTTATTGCTTTCCTGTAAGGATAACAAACCCAGAATATGTTATAAATCTAGATCCAATAATGCTATGGGACAGAATTAGTTTAAATGTAATTTTATACTATGTATAATCAGGATTCCCATAAAATCCCCTATTTTGCTTATGGACACAGCCTTGGGCCAGTTTTTGCTGCCCAAACCTGGAGTTTTGTTTGGAAAATCCTGCACTATTGCCAATCAACTAGCACCAAGTTTATTACCTGTACATAAGAAGAATTGTAACAGCAATTAGTTAAGTAATTGTTTAAGGTTACTGGGATGTTATAAATGTGTCAGGAATAAAGATCAAGTGTATGGCCAGCACAGGTCCCCATTAGGTCTAAATAAAGATTAAGAAGTGACAGATTTTATTCATACTGATATATTACAATTAAGTGGCATTTAGGGCCCAGATACTTTTCTATTTAAGTACCACCTTAGCAACTCTGGATTGTGTAATTACATATCTGTCTCTGATATTTAATTGGAACTAAACGGGTTATGTTATCAATATTAATTGTATATGTTGTGGATTTTGTAGCTGTTCATGTTATGTGATTCTCTTCACCAATAAACAAGGTAACCAGATGCACACCTGGCTTAATAATCGAATATAGAGCACACTCCTCAGAGAGCAAATATATGTCACAACAAAAGATGGAAAGAGGAGATATAGTGCAATGCGGGGCGTGGGAGTACCCCAGCTAGGGGCTCTATGCTTTTTGGTATAATAAATATGATTTTCTTGCACTGTGATTCTATTATATAATATGATTTTTATATTTTGTTTATGTATTAATATATCAAACTGTCTCCCTTTACAGTTTAAAGGGCATGTCCACCCCCAAAACTCAAATTTAACCCCATACTGGCCACACTCTGTAGTGTACAAAAATTCTTACCTTACATCCCAGCTCCTTATGGTTGCCATGCTGTGCCCCTCCAAAGTCCAGGATAGTGTAGTGTAGAAGGTCTGGGTGACTCATCCTGCGCCTGTCTCAGCCTCAACCTCGACAAGGTTGAGGCATGCGCAGGAGAGTCCTCCCCTCCCTCCCTCTCCTCACGTTTTTTTCTCCCTCCCCCTAGTGTAAAATCCCCATTATATATTAAACATATTGATCCCCCAGCCCCAACCGCTGTAACAGAATTCATAGAAAGTGCCCCGATAGTTACTTACCTTCCCTCTATCCTCTGGCGTTGTGAGCATCCGGCAGCCACGTCCCTGATTGGCTGCCTCTCAGCCAATCAGGGACGCGGCTGCCGGTCCCACCCCCTGCTTGCATTTCCGTGCAAGCAAAGGGCCTGGAGACTGCCGCGGAGGATAGAGGGAAGGTAAGTACATATCAGGGCACTTTCTAAAAATTTTATTACGGCGGTTAGGGCTGGGGGATCAATATGTATAATATATAAAAAGTTTAAAAAAGGGGTGGACATGCCCTTTAAGGTGTATATACCTTAAATTTGACCCTTTCCTTTTAGCTCATTTCCTCTGATGAAGTGCTTGATTACATGCTCTACTGTTTTTTAATATGTAATGAATAAAGGTAAAGTTTAATTAACTTCTTACCTTTTGTGAGTTGTGTCTTCCTTTCTTATTATTTGCAATTGTCATTACATTGCAGGTTTAGTGTTTTAAAACAATGAAATACCACCTCTGCTACAGTATTTGAATAAATTGCTCTGCAGGAACTAGGCCAGTCTTTCTCATCCAGGATAAATACATGCACAGAGAAAAAAGTAATTTTATATGTATCCATTCACTGTTCTGGGAGTGCAGAATGATTCCTTTTGTCTTGGATTAGGTGGCCAATGCAATATATTATGAGACTGGAAAGTAACTTTGGGGAATTCCAGATTGTGTCTTACCCCCTAGATAATTTTAATGCCAGTTATTTTCTGGCACTAACAAAAGTCACACTTAGGGCTAGGCCACACAGCTGCGTTTTTTGTGCGCTTGCATTTTTTTCAGATCATTGAAAACGCAGCAACGCACCGAAAACGCGTGTTTTCGGGTGCGTTTCGATTGCGATTTGCGTTCTGCATTTTTAATCGCAATAGCATGTGTTTTCCTATACCTAATGAAGAAAACGCATGCGTAAACGCAATGAAATCGCACATGAAATTGCATGCGATTCCGTGTGCGATTGCGGCACAGTGTGTCTATGCCCTAAAAAGAGCAGCAACATGATATTAATTTGCTAGTGGGGTTGGTTCCTTTAAGCATGTTATAACTACTTGGCATGTTGTTTTTGTACTTGAAGAAGAATTAAAGTCCAATAATAAATGTTCCTCCTTTTCTCTGTGAGCCAAATATTTATTTGGCACCAGCACCATTTAAAAGGCACCTGCATCACCCAAAAGAAAGAGAGCATCAATGATTGGAATGGTTTTAAAGGATTTTTTTTTTTTTTTTTGCTTTCAGAAATGAAAAAAATATAGCAGCTAAAGTGCTTTTTACACGGGGAATCACCTAAACTTAACCCAGAATGTTATAAAACTGGATCCAAAGAAGCTATGAAACAAAATAAGTTTACATGTAATTTTATACAATGTATCATTATGATTCTCATAAAATCTTGATGGACCACCTCCACTGTTCCGTTTAATGTTCAGCCCTTAAATCAAAACTTGTATACAGGTTAATCATCCCCCAAATCACCCTGAACTGTAATATTCTGAAATCTGAAATATCTTATTTTATATTTTATTAGTATAAAATATCTTATACTAATCTAGGTCTGTAAACTACTGTCTCTGTCAAACGCGCGGGGGGGGGGGGGGGGGGGGGCAGTCGGGTGGGGACGGTAGGAGGGCCCGCCACAACCTTCGCAATCAGCTGTTTTTAAGCGTATGAAGGAACCGAAGTTCAGGCCTGGCCTTTTAAACTGCTTATCACACGTATGTTTCCTTGATATGCGCTGTTTGAAAACAGCTGATTGTGGAAGGGGTCAGGGGCACGGCCTCCAATCTCTGCAGTTATGCCCCTGTACTGATTGCTATTCCCCTAGCTGTCTCTTCTGAGCATGCTCAGGCTCAGTACAGGTCACTAAATTGCTCATTTTCCACAAGGCATCCAGAACCATAGCAGGCATACAGTAATGAGTTCAGAGGACAAAGTATGATATATCAACATATTTTAAAGAGGGTATTCTTTCTAAAAGATGTTATAATGAGGGTGGAGTTGTCCTTTAAAGGACAAATGTCAAATCCATCCATGGCTAACTGGAAGAACCAGGAAGCAGAAACAGGGGAAACAGGACATTGTGCAGGATTTCAGGTTAGACTTATATATATCACATTTTAAACTATTACCGTTTAGGGTTTTGGGGGATGATTTACCTTTATGTAAGTTTTTATTTTGGGACTGGACTTGTCCTTTAAGTAACAATGGTGGTGTGGTCCCTCTCCTCTTTCTCTCTCTCGTTGCCATTTGTTTCCAATACGGTGAGACCATGATAACATTTCATCAGTTAAACGAAATCTATCGCTCCTTGTGTTCTCTCTATTGAACAGCCTCCCCCTTGAATGTTGCACACACTGACTGGATTGTTACCGTGTTTCCCCAGCAAGTTCCCATCCAGCTGCCTGTCTCCCACTCAAGTGTCGCGAACGCGCCCTGCCCTTTCCGTGCGCTGGCAGGGGGTGCGCGTTCCTGTGGGCTGCGCGATCTGTGCTGATGCTGCTTGTTGGAAGTCAGGTTTCAGACCGCTGTGTGTGTGAATAAGAGCGGAGCTTCAACAACCCTTTAGCGGGCACTAATTCCAAACCCCTTCGGGCGCTCTACCTGCAGCCAAAGAGGTAAGAGAAGACGAGGGGTCTGTACGGAGCTCTCTCTGCACGGTGTAGTGAATGTGCGGAGCTGTCACTGGTGCTCACTGGGGCACTGCAGGGCGGGAGATGCAGACACGGAGTAATTGGTTTATTGGCTGTGGACATCCGGGTACCAATAGCCGTGCAACCGATGTGCTGTCACGTCTCTGTGGAAGCCGGGTGGACCCATTCACATAATAATGTTTCTCATTACTGGGCCATTTGGACAAGATCTCCAGCTCCATTATTTCTTTTAACAAATGCCAGTGATGGCTGCAGGATACTGGGCAGTGGAGAAGAGAAGTAGCTTTCTCCTGCCATGTAGTATCACATACTGGAACCACATCTTATCCAGACCTACAGCTCCTCCAGTCACACACATACATACATACATACATACATACAGGTAGGAGCTGTAGTTCTATGGAAAGTGTATGGACTGTGATCCAAAGCTAATGGGATCAGCAGTCGCTCTGTATAGCTATACATTATGCATTCATTATATAGACCTACCATACATTTACCATACATTATAGAAAATACATCTGATGTACTATCCTCAGATCCTCTGATGTACTTTTAATTGTTTACTTCATCTGTACATACATGTATATGTCAGGTGTCAGGATAGGAAGACAAGGGAGCTGCTGTCACTTTAATGGGTGTGTCTGCATGCACCAAGTGATACTATTGATTTACAGTATATACTGCATAGAGTACCCCATAACCATAGGAAACACATTAGAAAATTATGTATGATGTGGGGGAGTGTAATTCACCATCCATTATTGCCATAAATGCTCTACAGGTGATACCTGTTTAAACAATATATTTTATGAGAACAGGGATAGTCCAATTAGGAGTCATGTTTATCATTTTGTCAGAAAACCATTGGTTTCTTTTTGTTTTGGTTGAAAAAAATGTAATTGATTTTATTTTTTACTAGAGAATGGACATTTCATAAGGTAAGTTATTAGTGTGGTGTTTGAAAACTACAACTTCCCTGGTTGCAAATGCTGGGGGTTGCAGTTTTTAAATATCTGGAAAGCCACAAGTTTGACTTCCCTGGTTTACAGGATCTATCAGAATTCTATCTCAATCTTCTGCTAGAAACTAAAGATTCTGAACTCCTCCTGTAGTTTGTCAAGCAACTTACTATAATATGTACAATGTACCTAAAATATTTTTTTCTCTGCATATGGACCCTCTACCTTAATTTTTTTTAATTAATGCTTCTTTTTTCCTGCTCGGCTAGAAGGCTAACTTAGGCCCCACTAAGTAATATTAGGTTTATTCAATAAAAGTTCTTATCGTTAAAAATGGTGCTAATTTTGACCCAACCAATCAGATGTTAGCTTTTAAATAAGATCTGATTGGTTGGGGCAAAATTAGCATAATTTTTAACGATAAGAATTTTTATTAAATCTCCCTGTATAATCGTTAGAATGCAAAGTTTTGCACAGAAATTTAGTATAATGACAATGAATGCAATGCACACTAAAAATGGAGATTGCATATGTTGGGAAAACAGAACGCAGCACAACAAAGATAATAGGGCATGGACACAGCTACTTTAGGCATATTGGGGCCTATCCCTTAAACCAGACAGTGTACCTGACTCTAGTAATATAGTGAATTTAATTGTTCTTTATACTGCATGTAATTTTTATTATTTTGCCCATTCTGATTTTAAATATAAAATAAAACTTCTCAAGTTGGCAAATTAAGAATGCAATATCCTTAAGTATCAGGAAAAGAGATGTGCATTTAAGAATCAATATCGATGCAACTACAGAAAAGGTATATGATTATCTGTCTGCTTAGGTCGGCTAAAAGTATGGCATACAGCAACTACATTGCCCCCCCCCATCCTTACTGTATCTGATTACAGGACTTAAGCTAGGTACACACAGTCCAGATTTCTGAAAGATGACAGACAGGATCTGCAAGATCCTGTCTGCCATCTTTCAAAGATCTGCATATACACAGTCCCAAGTGTTTTCCCTATGAACTTCATAGGAGAACGCTCGGGACGGTGTGTTTCCATCGGCCGCGCTAGACTCCTCTATAGGGAGCTCATTCGGGAAACGAACATACACACATACCGATAAAGCCCCGATACCGATAGCTGAGTCCACACAGTACCAATCTTTTAAAGATGAAACAAAGTCTGTAAGATTTGAAAGATGTTGTTACAGACATTGACAAGTGATCTCCCTATATAAAATATTACAGGGGGCCGACCACAACCGAGGGAAATTTTCCGTACAGAACTACCATTTCCGATGCTGCATGTTTTTCGGCATCGTAAAGGTTAGTTTCGCGCATACAAGATAAAGGAACGATCCTGTCGGTACGGATGGGATTGGCCCTTTATTGGTTATGTGTGTACCCAGCTTAACACGTTTTCATTTTTACATAGTGTAATGGATATATCTATATATGATGTCTGTAGTTTTAAGTATTATTAAAGGAATAGTTCACTGCAAAAGTGAACTATTCCTTTATAGGAGAACTAAACCAAAAAATCAAAGTTTAAGTTAGAAAGTACTTGCCTCAACATCCTTCTCAGCATGGAAGATTCCACCCAGGGGCCTTTCCTTTACCTCTATGAGCTCATTTTAGGTTCTGTTTGTTCCCCAACCTGAAGCTGACATTTCCCCTTGCCTGCCAGTACTTTTACCTTAATTACATTTTCAGCACCTGTGTGATTTCCACTCCCACCTCTTAACCCCTATGATGTAGGTGCAGCTGATTAACCCTTTCCTTGTAGCAGTGTTGTAGTGTGATGTATATTGGTCTGGGTATCTAGTGTGTCCAGATCTGAAATAATGTCTCACCTACGGCTTTCACTACACCAAATCCGATATATAATCAATAAATTACAGGTGAAACATACAAAGACACAGGTCTGTAGCTGTGAATATTGCAAGTTCATTGCAAAACATGCGTGCTACATGTTTCAGACCCACTCAAGCACTTGAGGAAGGAAGTGGGTCAGAAACATGTAGCATGCATGTTTTGCAATAAAGCTGCACTATTCACCATAATAGACCTGTGTCTTTGTATGTTTCACCTGCAATGTATTGTTTAAAGGGTATGTCCACCCTTTATAAAAACTTTTGTGACAAAGCAGGGGATACCCTCCCACCCCCAACCGCTATATTCATTAATCTAAAATCGTTGTCAATGTCTACTTACACCTCCTCGATCCTACGCTGTTCTGGTCCAGCTCCCCTGCCTGGCAGAACTGCAAGCAGGGGGCCGGACAGGCAGCCGCGGCTGTGATTGGCTGAGAGGCAGCCAATCACAGCCGTGGCTGACTTCACTGTAGACAGCGCAGGATCGAGGAGTTGTAAGTAGAGATTGACAATGTTTTTAGAGCAATGAATATAGCGGTTGGGGGTGGGAGGGTATCCCCTGCTTTGTCACAAAAGCTTTTACAGCTACATTACTTCTTGGAATGGAGTGATCGGGAGGGAAGGAGGGAGAGGGGGGAAAAGGCTCAACTGAGCATGCCTCATACCTTGAGGCTAGCCAAGATACAGGCACAGGAAGAGGCACTGACAGCTCCTACCCAGCAGTTTCCTGCACTTTAAAGAGGCAGAACAGGAGAACCACAAGGAGCATTGATGTAAGTTAAGGATTTTTTTCTTTTGTACAGTGGGGTCAGTAGTTCTGTTGCAGGGTAGGAAGAGTGAACCACATGGTGCAGAACTGTAGGGGAGGATAGAGAAGTGAACCTGAACTTAGCACCAGCTCTGTGAAATGCATTCCTCATCAATGTACCTTATTAAAGGGAATGTTGGAGTGTAGGAATAGTGTGTTTTATAGAAACAACATAGTGCAGAACTGTAGGGGGAGGATAGTGAAGTAAACCTGATCTTAGCACAGCTCTGTGCAATGCATTTCTTATCAGTGTACCTTATTAAAGGGAATGTTGGAGGGTAGGAAGAGTGTGTTTTTGATTCAGCTGTCTGTATAAAAATAACAAGCTAAGAAATGCATTACACAGAGAAATGCATTGCACAGAGCTGTGCTGACATCAGGGTCATTATATTATCCTCCACCTGCAGCACTCCACCATGCTCTATAAGGGCTAGGCCACACTAGCGAATTTTTCGCGTGTACGCGTTTTGCGCCTGTGTTTTTCGCTAACATGGAAATCGCGGGAACAAGAATGTTCCTGCGATTTCCGATGCACATGCGATTGCGCGTCCGTTCACGTTTTGCGGCGGGCATTTTTTTGCGCAATCACTTGCGTTTCCGCTTTAAAGATAGCGAAAACGCGAGTGCAAACGCGAAAATAACAGAAAGCATGCACGCAATCGTACACGAATCGTGTGCACGCTTGGTGCGTTGTAGTGTGGCCTCAGCCTAAGTGTGTGTATTAAAGTTGAATGTTGGAGGGTATGCCATTTGCAGCTCTGCACCATGTTGTTTATATAAATGTACATATTAATAGGAATTATTGGAGGAAATGCCAATTAAAGGGGCACTGTTAGAGGGAACGCAAACATGTTCTATAAAATTAATGCAACAAAGGCTGCCTGTGGGAAGTTTAGCATAAAGAAAATCACTCTTCCAACTAGGATTCCCACCTTTGCCTTTAAGACCTGAACACATATTGTATACAGGCCTATGTCATAAAAGTTCTTATCGTTAAAAATGGTGCCAATTTTTCCACAACCAATCAGATTTTAGCATAAGAACTTTTATGACATAGGCCTGATAATATGTACACAACAAAAGGTTGTTAGTATTTTCTTTAGAAGCATGATGCAGGCTGATACAGTTTGTATTTAAAGGGGAACTGTGGTCCAAAAATGACTTGAGGTAAATCGATAGGAATTGCCCCCCTGAGAATTTTTGCAATTTATTTACATTGTTTATTTTGCATAGTTTTGAAGATCTTTACATTTTTGTGTGTGATATTGCAGCAGTATCACCAGATCCCCTGCACTTCCTGCTTCCTGCTCTGAGACTGTCAGTCAATCTGTCCTGTGTCTCCTCCTCCCCTTTGCAGCCCCCCTGGTCCCTACCACTCATGGACCCCATGGTCCCTCCAGTTGCAGGCCCCCCATGGCCATTATCTTAAAGCCCCATGTAGCCCCACCCACTCATGGGTGCCATGGCCCCGCCCAATCATGGGTGCCGTGACCCCGCCCACCTGCGGGTGCCATGACCCCTCCCACTCACGGGTGTCTAAGTCCCACCCACTCGCGGGTGTCTAAGTCCCACCCACTCGCTGGTGCCGTGGGTTACTCAGACCCCCCCTCCTACAGAAAACTCTGTGGAAACAGCCTTTTCAGGCAGAGTAACAACTCTGCCTGAAAAGGCTGTTTTCACACAGTGAAAGAGAAGGGCTGTTGATTCCCTTACCTTCTCTGTCAGGACTTCACACAGCAGAGAGGAGGAGGGACTTCCTGTCTCCCTCACACACTGAGGGAGTCTGAGGCTGTGCTCGCCGGCGGCACTGTGCAGGAGAAGCCTCAGGAATGTCACAAGGAATGTCACAAGCCTCCCACCCATTAACTTTTTGGTCAGTCATTTCTGTATATCCTGGGCTGTGGAGCACGTAGAGAGGTGGTTGATGGCTCATTTTAAAGGTAGGAAACTGAACTTTCATTTAAACTTAACTTGTTTGGAGACCACAGTTCCCCTTTAATGCAATGGTACTTAGCACTGCAACATGTATATTTAATACGTGTTTGGGTCTTAAAGGCAAAGTTGGCCTTTGCCTTTACACTACTTCCAAAACTACTTTCAGGCTCCAACATCCCCCTTTAAAATGCATTGTACAGAGCTGTGCGAAGACCATGTTCACGTCAATATGCTGCAATTCTACTGGGGTTGCCACCTTTCCCTTTAAGATTCAAACACTTAGAGCTAGCTTCCACCAGTGCGTTTTGGATTGCGGTTTGTGATCCGATTGTGCTAGTGGGAGTGCATTCATGTAATAGCCTATGGGACCTGCCCCACTACATGCGATGAATTTCCGTGTGCTATTGGAGTGCATGCGATCACCATTTTTTGTCTGTATTGCATGCTCTCTGCTAGGGTCCAATTGTGGAAGCGCAAAGCCCAGTTACGGAATCAAGCACAATCGAGCATTATTGCGACCATGCGTCCTCCCTTGCACTTAAGTGGGGCCACAGCCTCAGGAAATTCCTAAGTTCCAATGCATTAAATACATGCTGTATGGCTAAACTGAAATCATTGCAGCTTTAGAAGATAGGCAGGGAAAAGAAATTCCCTCAGAAGGAAAGATCCCTAATTTATGGCACAAACTACGTTGGCTTTAAAAATATCAAAAAAAGTGTTTATTAGTGATCGTAACACATATAAAACAATCGCTGAACTGAACCCTCTACTATCCCTATAAATATGACATTCTTATACAAAATTCTAAAAACACCACCCAAACAGACACCCCTAACACTGCCAGGCGTCCCAGGCTATCACAAGTGGGAGAATGGAGCAGGTATAGGCAGATAAAGTTCCATACGGATACACCGGAATAACTGTCCAGCCAAATCACTAATAGCCTTACTGGCCTAGGAAAAAATAATTAGAAGCCGCATATCGTAAATCAACAGTACTCACAAACATCCGGGACTTAGCGTGAGAAGCCAGGACTGAGGTCAGGAAGCACTATCCTGTCCCTCAGACGGACCACACTCTTCACCCGTTCCTCTGAGACGTAAAACTTCAAGCGTGGATTGCACTTCACCTCCAGTAGACGATCCAATTCTTACGGTGCAACCTTCCTCACGTGTCTCCACTGCGCGTACCTGTTCCGTCCTCCTTTCAACAAACCGACATGTGTTTCGCCCTTGGCCTATAGCCTACGGGCTTCATCAGGGTCATGTGCTATGGGTGTAACTTCCCTTTTTATTCAATTTTAAATAACCCATTGTTGTCCTACTGTGCTGTTACACAGCTAAAACAATGTCTCACTTAGAATCAATCAATCAAGATGGTGTTCATTATATACTAAAGCATTCCTAAATTCCCAATATCGAAGGGAAACGGGTTCCATATCCCCCATACCAATACATTTATTCATATATCATAATAGGGAGGACACACCATATCATACTACAGCACCCCATACGTGTCCTAGCTAACATCATTAGTAACCTGGATCATACTCTCCTCATCATTTCCAATACTCGTGAGATTCCTTTTTGCAACTAAAGGTCTCTAGGGGAGTTTCATGCCTCACGCCTCAAAGATGGCCATTGCCCAAAGGAAACTAATGAGAGACCTAATACACTTATCGTTTAGCAATGTGTACAATTGAAACATACAGCACACATACCCCTATGTTATTGAGTAACCATATTTACAATTACCACTCTTTAACGACTGGGACTATTTAGCTATTGCCCAATGGGTATTAATCTTTATAACCCCATCTACCCCAACCAACAGAGGTTAGTCGAAATCTATGCCCCTATATGTAATACACTCCCCATTTCTTTAGTTATAGATAGCATGAGAATTGCATTTCATCATTAAGACCGTTAGGAGTCAATGTTTTCAAATTGTAGATCCAACGGACCTCTTTCTGCAATATAACTTTAGCTAGATTACCCTCTGATGCCCATTGATGCAATCTCTAGTCCACAAAAGGACCAGACATGATTAGCACCCGAGGTACTTTCCAATATATGTTTAGCCAATGCCGATCTATCGGGTTGTTTATTGATTATAGCTCTTCTATGTTCTTTTATACGAATAGAGAGGGATCTAAGCGTTTTTCCCACATACTTCAAGCCACAAGAGCAGGTGATCAAATATACTACATTTTTACTTTGACAAATTATATATTGTTTTATGTGGAATACTTTTCCCTCAGGTAGTATGATTTTGTCCGTTTCTTCCATGAACGGACAAATTAGACATTTTCCACATTTTTTATTTCCTTTCCAGAATTAATCTCTTAACCAATTAAGCCCAGTTTTTTTAGGTTCAACATAGTGGCTAGGGGACAACTTGTCTCTCAAACTTGGGGCTCTCCTGGATGTAAGTGACGGGAAGCTACCAACGACGTCTTTAACGTCACTATCCAGGGAGAGAAGGGACCAATGGTCCTGTAGAATTTTTCTCAGTTTTAACCAATCTTGATTGTACCTGGTTATAAACCTAATTTTATCAGGTTGGGTATTGGATTTTTTTGGCCCGTGTAACAATGTGTTTCTACTGACCTTATCCGCCCTCTCTGCCCCTTTCCTGATGATATCACCACTATATCCCCGTTGTCGAAATCTTTCAGTGAGCCCCTCCTCTTGTTTCATGTAGGCCTCTCGCGTAGAGCAGTTCCGCTTAATTCTACAGAACTGGCGGATGATGACTCGTGGCATCTAATAATGCATTTACTGCCGTCTCTTTTCTATATGTTTCAGTGGCTAACGAGTTTCCATTTTTCCAAATTTTCAAATCCAAAAAATTAACCTCATTTTCATTAATCTCAAAGGTAAGTTTTATATTGCAGTTATTATCATTAAGTGCCCCAATAAACGTCTCCAATACTTGTTGGGACCCTTTCCATATTAGAAACACGTCGTCTACGTATCTCCACCATAGAATCAACTCTCCTCCTCTTTTTAAACCGTCAATCGCTTCACTTACTTCATTTTGCTCCCACATTCCTAAATGCAGACAGGCATAGGTGGGTGCGCAAGCCGCACCCATCGCGGTGCCCTTGCTTTGTCTATAGTATCTCTTATTGAAAATAAACACATTATTAGTTAATATAAATTCAAGCAAGGCTATCACGAAGTTGGAATGTTCAACCCATTTACTGTCTCTGGTATCCAAGAAAGATTTTACTGCTGCGATACCAATCTCGTGCGGTATTGACGAGTAAAGACTTTCAATGTCTAATGTCACTAGCAGTACATCGCTACTCAAGGATATGCCATCAATCTTTCTTAACATATCACGTGTATCAAGAACGAAGGAACTCAGAGTCAACAGAAATGGACGCAAAATCACATCTACATATTTACACACATTCTCAGTTGGACCATTTTGTCCTGACACTATCGGCCTTTCAGGGGGAAAAGTTCTTTGTTTATGTATCTTGGGTATATGGTAAAATGTGGGATTTCTAAGGTTCTTCTGAATCCCTTGTATAGGATTCATCGTACTGTGTTCTATCTGACAATTGTCTTAAGGCCTCAATTTTATATTGGGTCTTTGTCATCACCACTATATTACCACCTTTATCAGCACATTTTACTACCAAATCGTCCCTTTTGCTTAAAGATCTGAGTGCTTTTAGTTCACCCTTCTTTAGGTTGGGGTTTACCAAACTCCCTTCTGGGATAGCCTCGATGTCCCTTGTGACTAGTTTCACAAATACCTCAATATTAGGAAAACCACTCAAAGAGGGAAACCATGTTGATTTTTTACGACAGTTTGTAGTGGTTAGACTATTCTCCCCTTCTTTTGGCTCTTTTAGAGGGGGATCCATAACCTGTTCATTCATTAAAT
Organism: Hymenochirus boettgeri; assembly: GCA_019447015.1. Lineage (NCBI taxonomy): Eukaryota > Metazoa > Chordata > Amphibia > Anura > Pipidae > Hymenochirus > Hymenochirus boettgeri. The sequence continues at coordinate 120,651,399 of CM033471.1, read as the reverse complement.
GAGTCAGAGTTTCAAAATTCTCTTTATCTAAATGTGTGAGGAGCTCTCTTTCTTTCTTTGCATTAATCTTTTTTAATAGAATTTTTCTTGCGAAAAGGTGAAGGTCTTTTATAGCATTAAATTTGTCTAATTTACAAGTAGGGGCAAAAGAAAGACCATGGGTTAAAAGGGACTGTGTATCGATGTCAAATTCTTCCCCTGTCAAATTAACCACTTCTAACCCCCTATGATCCTTCTCCCCTACCTTTTGGTTCTCTGGGGTCTCAACTTGTATTTGCCTTTCTCTTTTTCCATTTTTGAGCCTCCTCCGTCTCCCCCTTCTGATCTTCTTCTTCCTAAAGTGAAGTTCTTATTTCTATTTACTCCCTCTGATTCTGAATCACTACTGTACCCTCCTTTTTTATTCCAAGTGTAAGCTTCCCCTTTCCTAAAGTCTTCTGTGTCTCTTTGGAACTTCCTCTTTTTCCTCCTTTTTATCTCTGTCTGAATTATTTCTACTTCTTTTTTTAGGTTTTTGTTGAAACCCTCAAAATCACCCTCTTCTTTTGAGGATTCCAATTTCCCTTTTGTCTCCTGGAGCTCAACCTCCAACGCCGACAAATGAGTAGTGTCAGCCTTGATGATGAGCTGCATGAGGCGCATTGAACATTCAGAAAGTTCATTTTCCTAATCTTTCCTAAAGTTTTTATCATTCATTAGGTTCGATCTAGAATTAATTTTGATCCTTAGACCTCTCGGGACCAATTCGCTCTTAACATAGTTATTTAGACTTGAAATTTCCCATTTTAACCTCAATTGTTGCAAAATTAATTTCTTGTACCTCTTTCTAATACCTTTATAGTTTTCTTCTGATTCGGACGCCTCAGAGGGATCACTGCTGTGAAATACCTCCGACATGTCCGAATCCCAGTCTAACTCTAGTAGTGTAAACGACATGGTGTGTCCTCTGTTGCGATCACTAAAAAACTATTAACCACTAGGAAAATTCCTTGAAGTGTTCAACACTGTCCAGAAAAAAAAAAAAAAAACCTAGAGGTAAGTATAACCAAATAAATATATGGGCCGGTGCACAACTTCAGATTGAGCCTCGTAACGCTGTAATGCAGCGGTGCACTCAAGGGATATACCGTACTATAGAAGATAGGCAGGGAAAAGAAATTCCCTCAGAAGGAAAGATCCCTAATTTATGGCACAAACTACGTTGGCTTTAAAAACATCACAAAAAGCGTTTATTAGTGATCATAACACATATAAAACAATCGCTGAACTGAACCATTGCATTGCAGCTTGCATTACACTTCTAAGGGCTAGGCCACAGAAGCGCGTTTTTCAGGCGACTGCAATTTTCCAATTGTATTAAAATTGCAGCAACGCACCAAAATCTTACTATTTTGAGTGTGTTGCGATTCACGCATGTGTCAGCAATTTGGTAACGCATGCGTTTTTTGTGCAATCGCATGCGTTTTCATAATGACAATGGACAAATCGCAAGTGCAAACGCATATAAATCGTGTGCGATTCAGGTGTGTTGCAGTGTGGCCGTGCCCTAAATGTACATTTCAGCAATACACACACTAATATACTGGTAAATGGTAGAGTGCAGAAATAAACACATACAAAGACACAGTCTTGCAGAAATGCTCACAAATATAAAGGGTTAACAAGTTGCTTCCTGAAAAGGGTTAACACCTTCCCCCACTCTGTTTGAGCAGGAAAACCTGCTAATAATATTCACTGCTATCTCTGATGATTGGCTGGGAGGCACTGGCAGGTGGGGACTGAGTTCAACTGTTACATGCAGCTTAGCATAAGGGGAGTGGGAAACAAACACAAGGTAGCCAGTTAGCATGTGCAGAAGGAATTTTGGTACCTGGACCACCAGGAAGAGGTAACACTAGAAGCCAGCCGTGACATCATAGATTGCCAGTACTCAGAAATGTTCAATAAATGATTTCTACACTAACAGGCTGAATTCAGAGGTGAGAAACAAATGGTTTTACTAAGTGACAGTTATAGAGTCTCTGGAGCTGCCTTTGTATTTTGGGTTTAGTTCTCCTTTAATGCATTGATTGAAGACGGGGGGGGTTAAGGAGCTATTCTTACCTTCCATTCTTAAATCAATGACTGTGGAGCCAGGAACCAAGATAGAACAAACTTACCTTTCACGTGATCCACTGCAGCAGCACAGAAATTCACGACCGCTTCCTGGTTCTGTTTAACTATAGCATGCATTATCGTGCATGCGTGCTATAGTGGAACAGAACCAGGAAGCTGTTGGGACCTGTCAGTATGGCCACGTGGATCGCGTGAAAGTTAAGTTTCCTTACCTATCTTCGTTCCTGGCTCCACAGGCATTGATTTAAAACGGAAGGTAAGGCATAGCTCCATAACCTCCCGGCCTTAAATCAATGTATTTAAATTAAAGTCCTGCCCTGAAATGAAAACTTACATACAGGTAAATCACCCCCCAAAAACCTAAACAGTAATAGTTTGAAATTTGAAATATATAAGTCTTAACCTGAAATCCTGCACAATGTCAAGTTTCCCCTGTTTCTGCTTCCTGGCTCTTCCAGTTAGCAACTGTCAGTTATGGATTTGACAGTTGACATCACAGCCAATGACTGAATGTTAATTCCCTGTCTGCCTCTTCTGAGCATGCCCAGGCTCAGTACAGGTTTCTGAATTGCTCAGTTTTCATGAGGCACCCAGAAGCATAGCAGGCATACAGTAATGAATTCATAGGACAAAGTACGATATATCAACATATTTTAAAGAGGACATTCTTTCTAAAAGATGTTATTATAAGGGTGGAGTTGTCCTTTAAGGAATAGTTCACTTTTGCCTTGAACTAGTCCTTTAAGCTGTGTGCAGACGGGAAGTTTAATCAGACTGTCTATTACTCTGTAATTCCTCTAGCGCCGTTCTATGAAAGCAGTAGGTTTAAAGAGCACACCAAATTCTTTAAAGGGCATGTACACCCTTTTTACAAAAATGTAGTATCTAATAGAACACCCCCCCAAAAGCTAAGATCCGCCTCCTAAATGTTTGTAAGAGGGGTGTACATTCTTTAATAACTTCATGTAACACTGAATCTGCAATTGTATCAGCATTTGCATTTGGTGGAACTGTAAGTAAACACATACAACAGGTTCAATATATATATATATATATATATATATATATATATATATATATATATATTCACACTATTAAACAGTAAGAGAACATAAACAAGTGTTAAATACCTATTTTGGCCTTCTTTACTTCCATAAAACTTTCTGATTAATCTGACTGGAACTCTGGCTGCCTCTCTCCTTGATAAATCTAGAAAAAACAGCCCCACACAGGGGCAGTAAGAAGCTGTCTGTGATTGGCTTACCTACCGTATATGATGATTCTTAAAGGGTATCTCCACTGAAAGATATAACATTTCCTCTAATTGTAGTGTGATATAATAACACATACCCCGATTTTCAGCTTACTCTGTGCACTACTTTCAAAGATTTCCAGCCTCTGATGCCTGTATGCTATACAGGCATCCGATCCTCCTCCTTTTCGTACCCGCCTGCTTGCTTATCTCCCGACGCGCGTGCATTCTTTCCTACATGCGCAGTTATTAACTTCCGTAGTCGGGACTGCCTGACCCTGCTCTGTCAGCCGACAGCCAATGGGAACGTAGGAGTTACTTTCCCATAGATACAATAACAATCCCTGCAAGAAGCGGCATGTGCAGCCCTCCGTGGCAGCTCCCCCTTCTTGGCAGCTCCCCCTTCCGTGGCTGCTCCCCCTTCTTTACAGCTCCCCCTCTGCATCAGCTCCCCCCACTGTGGCAGCTCCCCCTCCTTGGCAGCTCCCCCCTCCGTGGCAGCTCCCCCCTCCATGGCCAGTCCCCCCCTCCATGGCAGCTCCCCCCTTTTTGGCAGCTCCCCCCTCCGTGGCAGCTCCCCCCTCCTTGGCAGCTCCCCCCCTAGATGGACGTATATATATAACGTCCAATACTAAGTTACTATGTAACTGTTATAAAGGCATTATGGGTAGGGTATAATGGTTGGACTAGATGGACGTATGTCCATCTAACATGGTGCTGTTAGAAGAGCATTTTGCAACACAGCTTGTGAAACTCCCAGCATCCCCTCTGAAATACACCTTCTGCTTGCCAGACCCCCCTGCAATACAGCTAGTGACACTCCCAGCATCCCCTCTGAAATACACCTTCTGTCTCCATTCCAAACACCGACCCCCCCCACACACACAATTTGGTTCCTATAAATTCTATTACTTTATTACTTTTGCAGTTGATAAAAACTTCCCCCCTTTGTCTCTCTCTGCACTATCAGCTGTGAATAGATGGTGCAGACAGGGAGGAAAGGCTTTGTTTACATCAGGCATCACTGGGGTCAAGTGGGTGTGGCAGAAATCATGAATATGCATGTGATGATGCACATTGACTGACAGCCTGCCCAGCACAGTAGCAGACACACCCCCAGAAACGACCAGAACTTCCCCTGGCTGCTGCAAAGGAACAGAGGTGATTTTTGGGAAAAAATGGTAGGGGGAGGGTTGGGGGAAAGTGTACTTTCATATAAAAAAAAAAAAGTTTTTCCATCAGTGGAGCCTTTAACCGCCAGGAGAATTTCATTTTTTTTTTTTACGTTAACTGCCAGAAGAATTTTCAGGATTTTGCCCTTAATCGCTTTAGACTAATTTTACAGTAGGAAACCTTGCAGTAAATCAGGAATATTATACATTGTTTTTTTCAGCGCAAAGTGTACTTTAACACGGTAACAGAATTTTGTAACTTTTCTGGAAATTTTACTGGAATTATGGGTAAAATATGTAAAAAAAATAAAAAATTTGCAAATTTTCATGGATTTTCCCCATTTTTATTTATAGTTATCTTTAGGTTACACACAAAAATCTTACTGTTTCTAAAAGCTCTGATACTCCCGAGTACAACGATACCAGATATATGTACCCACTTTTCCTGTACAGGAGACCCCCCAAACTAAAACTGCACCTTCAAGAATATTACACCAAATTAAAATGTATAACCACTACTGACATTTATCATAGAATATCTACCAAATTAACTAAAATATCCCCACAAGTGAGATATTTTTAGAAACTACACACCCACAAGATTTTATGAGTGAGGTAAGTTTCGATCAAAATGCAGATACCCGGACGCAGCTCTTCGTCCAATTGTAAGTTATTTTCTCACATTTTCCTTTTTTTCCTCAACTGTAAAATCAGAGACAAAATCAAATGCGAAAATTTCAGCTTAAAACTGTGGAGGAAAGTTCAAACGCATCTCAAATATGAAAGCCTAACCCCTCACGAATAAAACGGTATGCCACATTCATGGGTGTACCCAGAGACATGGCTACCAACTAACCCAGAGCGTGACCAGTGCCAAATGTCAGTAGCAGCAAAAAAAAATTAGCCAGTTTTGTATTTGAACAGTCTGCAGTTTTTCCACAAAACAACCCCCCAACTCAGAAATACCCCCCACAAACTATATATTTCTGAAATCTACACACTTTCAGCTATGTAACGCTGTAGTTCATTCATTCATACCATCAATGGTGTGGGCGCAGTTCTTCGTAGAAATTTGCACTTTTACCAGATTTTCCAAAAAAAGGAACATCAAACAACATACAAAAAGGTAGAAATCATGCCAAAACCCCATGGAATGTAAAAAAAATTTACCAAATATCAATCTCCCAAATGTCTTGAATCAAACGGTATGCCATATGTGTGGTTACAAACACGGACGTGGAAGCGAAAAGCCACAAAGTGAGACAATGCACGATGGCTCAGAAACGGCGAAAATATTTAGCCAACTCCGAATTTGGACAGTCTGCAGTTTTTTCCACAAAACACCCCCGTAACTTAGAAATAACCCCCACAAACTATATATATTCCTGAAATCTACACACCTTCAGCTATGTAACACTGTAGTTTGTTCATTCATACCATCAATGGTGTGGGCGCAGTTCTTCGTAGAAGTTTGCGTTTGTCCGAAAAAATGAACAAAAACAACTTCAAAAGGTAGAAATCACGCCAAAACCTCATGGAATGTAAAAAAAAGTTACTAATTATCAATCTCCCAAATGTCCTGAATCAAACGGTATGCCATATGTGTGGTTACACACGTGGACGTGGAAGCGAAAAGCCATGAAGTGAGACAATGCACGATGGCTCAGAAACGGCAAAAATATTTAGCCAACTCTGAATTTGGACAGTCTGCAGTCTTTTCCACAAAACACCCCCATAACTTAGAAATAACCCCCACAAACTATATATTCCTGAAATCTACCCACCTTCAGCTATGTAACGCTGTAGATTGTTCATTCATACCATCAATGTTGTGGGCGCAGTTCTTCGTAGAATTTAGCATTTGTCTGAAAAAAATGAACAAAAAACAACTTCAAAAGGTAGAAATCATGCCAAAACCTGATGGAATGTAAAAAAAAGTTACTAAATATCAATCTCCCAAATGTCCTGAATCAAACAGTATGCCATATGTGTGGTTACACATGCGGACGTGGAAGCCAAAAGCTACGAAGTGAAACAATGCACAATGGCTCAGCAACAGCAAAAATATTCAGCCAAATCTGAATTTGAACAGTCTGCAATTTTTCCCCACAAAACAACCCCCACAAACCATATATTTCTCGAATCCACACACCTTTATCTACGTAATTCTGTAGTTTGTTCATTCACCATCAATGGTGTGGGCGCAATTCTTCGTAGAAGTTCGCAGTTTTAGCAGATTTTCTAAAAAATTTGAAAAAAAACACTCTCAAAGGTAGAAATCATGCCAAAATCCCAAGTAATGTAAAAAAAAGTTACCAAATATCAATCTCCTAAATGTCCTGAATCAAACAGTATGCCCTATGTATGGTTACACACGCAAACGTGGAATCAACTAGCCACAAAGTGAGCCAATGAACAATGGCCCAATTACAGCAACTTTTTAGATTTGTCAGAGTAAATACCCCTCTATATTAGAAAAACCCCCAAAACTATATATTCTTGGAATCTACACACCTTCAGCTACACAATGGTGTGATTCCTTTATGCATACCACCAATGGTGTGGGCGCAGTTTCATGTAAAATTTTGCTTTTTTACCAGATTTTCAGGAAAAATTTATAAAAATACAATTCAAAGTTAAAATTAAGGCAAATTTCCATGTCATGTAAAAAAACCTTGTCAATTATCAATCTTCCAAATGCCCTGAATCAAACGATATGCCATATGCGTGGATGCACAGAGGGACGTGGCCACCAACTAGCTCAAATGGGACGCATGCACAAGTGTAATTAGCAAGAAAAATCCAAGTGCTCTGTAATTCAAACAGCCCCAAAACTTGGAAATGCCCCCCACAAATAAAACCCCAACTAAATATCAATCTCCCACATGTTCTGAATCAAACGGTATGCCATATGTGTGGATGCACACAGAGACGTGGCCACCAACTAGCTCAAATGGCACACATGCACAAATGCAATTACAAGAAAAAATCAAAGTGCTCTGTAATTTGAACAGCCTACACTTTTTCTAAGGAAACAGTCCCGAAACATGGAAATTCCCCCCACAAACTATATATTTTTGGAATCTACACACCTTCAGCTACGTTACAGTGCCATGCTTTCATACATACATGAAGAATTCCAGACCCAGTGATCCAAAGAACTCTGTGTTTTAGGAGGTTTTGTGAAAAATAAAATATGATTCAAGGATTGAAATCCTACCTAAACCAACTTGACAAGCAGAAAAACCCACTAAATGTCAATCTCACACATATCCTGCATCAAACGGTATGCCATATGTGTGGGTTCACACAGAGACGTGGCCACCAACTAGCTCAAATGGGACGCATGCACAAGTGTAATTACAAGAAAAAAATCAAAGTGCTCTGTAATTTCAAACAGCCCCAAAACTTGGAAATGCCCCCCACAAATAAAACCCCCACTAAATATCACTCTCCCACATGTTCTGAATCAATTGGTATGCCATATGCGTGGATGTACACAGATACATGGCCACCAACTAGCTCAAATGGGACGCATGCACAAATGCAATTACAAGAAAAAAATCAAAGTGCTCTGTAATTTGAACAGCCTACACTTTTTCTAAGGAAACAGTCCCGAAACATGGAAATTCCCCCCACAAACTATATCTTTTTGGAATCTACATACCTTCAGCTACGTTATGATGCCATGCTTTCATTCAAGGATTGAAACCTTACCTAAACCAACTTGACAAGCAGAAAAACCCACTAAATGTCAATTTCACACATATACTGCATCAAACGGTATGCCATATGTGTGGGTGCACACAGAGACGTGGCCACCAACTAGCTCAAATGGGACGCATGCACAAGTGTAATTACAAGAAAAAATCGAAGTGCTCTGTAATTTAAACAGCCTACACTTTTTCTAAGGAAACAGTCCCGAAACATGGAAATTCCCCCCACAAACTATGTATTTTTGGAATCTACACACCTTCAGCTACGTTATGATGCCATGCTTTCATACATACATGAAGAATTCTAAACACACACAAGCAAAAAAACCCACTAAATGTCAATCTCCCACATATCCTGCATCAAACGGTATGCCATATGTGTGGGTGCACACAGAGACGTGGCCATCAACTAGCTCAAAGGGATCCATGCGCAATTGCAATTACAAGAAAAAATAAAAAAACGCCACAACCCACCCCCCACCCCTATCCCCACTCCCCCTTTTAGTGGTATTTTAGTGAAAACCAGTTAGTACGGAGAGTCACACAAGTTTTTGCACACTTTACTGATCCCAAAAATTCAATCCGGTCTTTTTTTGGTACCTCTGCAAAATTTCCTACTAAAATAGGCTTAGTTTCCCTTGAAATCCAACAAATAATGATGCCCGTTTTCCAATTCAAAATCCGATCAGAAAAATCACTTCCCGGAAATCATTTTCCAGGAAATGATTTTTCATTCATTGGCAAAGATCAATAGTTTGGTGATCAGAAGTGATCACCAAATTTTGATCTCTGTCCCCATTTTTTTTTTAAGTCTTCGCTAAGTAGCAAAGACTTAGAAAAAATCCTATTTGTGAATGGAACTTTGAGTTCCATTCACAAAATGTATAGTAAAGCTTTCAGCATGACAGCTTTTACTATACCAGGTACTGCAGCGTGATCTGAATGGAGATCACACTGCAGTACCTCCACTAGACCACCTCTTCTAGGGAAGACCCTGGTGAAGGAGGAAGCTCCGTGACGTCACAGGGGTCTCCCTTTCCGCTTCCTACACTTCATCAACGTGGGACCGGCAGCAGCTATACGGTCACGGCGATTAAGGTACCGTAACTCCCGATCCCCCCCTCGGATTAGGACACAACCAAGGGGGGATCGAGGGGGCTAGGGGGCAGTTGAATGTTCAACTGCCCCCCGATCGCCCCTAGCGGGGGGGCAAATTTTTGGGGGGAAAGGGAAAAGGGTGAATATACGATCTGTGGCAGTTTGGTCATTCACTGCACAGACGTGAATATACGATCTGTGGCAGTTAAAGGGTTAAAGGTATATTTTCTTTTTCTGCTTCTATTAACACAATGCATACACAACTGTTATATGACATTAAGAAACATACATTTTCAGTTATAACTCTGCTTTTAACTTAAGCAGGTGAACATATAAACTGTAGTGAGGTTGTTAGCAGGTTTTTTTTGTTTATATGAATATGCATATAATACACAAGTCTCTGTATTTTCAATGGAGAGCTGCAGTGGCGAGAATCCTTATTAGAATCACTCAGTGACGTCACTGAGTGATTAGTTTAATGGTTTGTGCCACTGCAGCTCTCCATTCCAAATATAAAAAGAAAATATTATCCCTACTTGTTATCCAGTCACCGCGGTTGTCTGAAACAAACAGAATGTACACAGTATAGCCAGTTTTGCACGGAAGAGCCAGACAGGAACAGAACAGCCGGGTTTGCACAGAACAGCCAGGTGAGCATGCGCATTACAGAACAGAAGAATGCGGGCGCACAGGAATCAATACAAAGGGGCGCGAACCACTTAAAACGAAATATACCAAAAATAACAAATGGGAAAACGGAAGGCACATAAAACAAAAACAAGTGCAATAATCCTTAACTACAAGAACTATTATCACTGTATTTATTTAAAATAACACAACTTTTTAGGTCTCCTTATCACTAGTGATGGATATGGTTTTAGTTCCACTATAGCATGCGTTCTATAGTTTACTTGAAAACGGAAACAGTTAGGAAATGTCAGGTGTATCAGCGAGGGAGCACACCTTTACGGGTAAGTTGAAGTGCTTTGTTCCCGGCTCCTGTAACAGTAATTTAAGAATGGGAGGTAAGACATAGGTCATTTACCTCCTGTTGTTCAATTAATGCAAAAAAGAAAAGGTTCACCTTTTGAACTAATCCTTTAAATGTCAACTGCCTTTAAAGGATAATTGTATTGTTTAAAATTGCTTTAAAAAGAGTAAAGGTATGCAACACTACTTGTACATGGTTTTCCTGATTTCAAGCCTCTCTTTGCCTTCAATTAGCCATGCTGTCTGCCTCTAACTGTCACTCTAGCAGCTAACAAGCGGGAAAACACTCCTCCAACCTCCCTTGATCAGCTTGATTATGTAGGCTCTAACCTAGCAACAGGACAATTAAAGTTTGTTTGAGGAGGAGGAGAGAGGTTGTAACAGACATTCCCACCAGCCAATGACAAGTGCTGTGTTAACCACAGCCCTGGGCCACCTAGGGGGTGGGCTTTTAGCACTCATCCTTGCTGCATGATATCTGAGGGAGGGCAGCACAGTTGTAAATGTGAGTAAGGGCTAGGCCGCACTAGCATGTTTTTAGTGCGTTTGCGCACGCGTTTTCACTTGCGATTGCGCCTGCGATTTTCGGTAAAATGGAAATTGCGGGAACGCGAAAATTCCCATGATTTCTGATGCGATTGCGCGTCCATTCGCGTTTTGCGTTCAAGCATTTTTTCACACAATCACATGCATTTTCTCTTTGAAATAACGAAAACGCAAGCACAAACGCAGAACAACGTGCACAAACGCACAGAAATCACACACACTGTGTGCAATAACGCTTGCGATTTCGTGCTTGATTTAGTGTGTTGTAGTAGCCTAAGCGATTTCAGCTGCTTAGTGTGGACATGTAATGGGGATGATGTTAATTTTTTTTATATATATTGTTGTACTTTAAGGCTAGGTACATTCGAGATATTTCGGCATATTTTGGTCGGTTGGCCCGAAATATTGGTGGTATTTTACCAGCTGTCTTTCTTCCAAATCAGAGTAAAGGACGATCGGACATGTCGGTAAATCAAAGGTGATTGTGCAGTCTCCTGTGGATCTTATGATTAGTAATGGCAGACGGTTAGCTAATGGCAGATGTGTCTACCTAGCCTAAGATCTGCTAGTTGGAGCGGCCTTCTCCCTGTACTGTGCTTTAAAAGGCTGTCTTGTCTTATGAGTTAGTTCACACAACTAATGAGCATGAGATGTGCATGCCATATCGCCTGCTTATCGCACTAGTGTGTCCATTCAGTCTATCGTCATTGGCGATCTGACCCTGTGGATCAACGAATAAAGTCTGAGCCTCACATGTGCGGTAATCACCTGAAATGGTCATTCGTTAAACAAATTTGTTGGACGAATGTCCCTTCTTGTAAGTTGGCTTTGTGCGCCCCATCTACTTATGTATTGAGTTTAAGTACCCAGGCGCATCTGGTGATTAGCCTGCATGTCTGTCCTTTGATGTGTTGAATAAAGTCTGCTTTAAATCCTGAAATCTGCTGTCTTGGTTTCACTTGATGAGCACACCATTTTTTTCCTGACTGATCTGACTTCAGGAGTTTTATATCTTATAGCGCTACACCCTGTTTCACATAAATACAGTGATCCACTTTATCAGTTGGTATGCATATCTCCCCTTTTAACTAAAAACAAATTGGGATAATTCTTGCTCCCACTCTCCCAAAGCATTATACATTTCAAAAGGAAATTTATTTTTAAATGGAAACAAAACAGGATCTTCCTAGTACAACGATACCAGACTTATGTTGGTACTCAACTTTTCCTGTGCAGGAGACCCCCCAAATTAAAATATCACTTTCTAGATTTTTACACCAGAATGAAATTTATATGCACTTCTGACAGGTAATGTAGAATAACTGCCAAATCAACTAAAATATGAGAGATTTTTTAGAACCAACAGACTCCCAGGATGTTATTAGTGATCAAAATCAAAATATCCAGACACAGTTGTTCATCAGATAGGAAAGTTTAAAACCAACACAGATGTGAAAGCCTAACCTCTTTTGAATAAAACTGTGTGCCATGTGTGTAAGTGTACACAGAAACATGGCTACCAACTAACTCCAAATGGGATGTATGCATAAGTGCAATTACAAGAAAAAAAGATCAAAGTGCTCTGTATTTTGAACAGCTTCTACTTTTTCAGACAAAACACCTCCAAACTTGAATCCCCCCCAAAAAAATACTGTTTTGGAAATCTACTCACTTTCAGCTACGTAACTAATTTGGCAAGTAAAAAAAAATAAATATCATTCTCCCACATGTCCTGAATCAAATGGTATGCAACGTGCATTAGTGTGCAAATAGCCCCAAGTGAACCTAGAGTTTCAAATAATTTTTTCAAATTGACCCCAATAAATTAAATATTTTTGCAAACCACACATCTCCAGCTATATAATACTATAATTCTTGCAATGATACATGCAGACTTCCAGATGCAGTTCTTTGTAGACATTTTCAAGCTTAGTATATTTTTTGAAACAAATGCAGGTGCAAACATAGAAATCTTTGTACCCTAGTTGCATCAGTGGACATTGAGATATGGCCAGAAAATAGCTATAATGGGAGGCAATGCATAACCTCAGGGCTGTGCTCTATGAGCATACTTGCATTTTTTAACTAAAACTCCCCATACCTGGGAAACAATCCCCAAAATCTATATTTTTGTAATCCACATATGAAACAACATTATTCTTTATTGCATACATGCAGAATTGCAGATGGGGTTACCCAAAGAATTTCACACTTTTCGTGATTTTCAGAAAAAATGAGGAGAAAAAATGTAAAGTTAAAAACTTGACAAGTAAAAATACCCACAAAATTTTAATCTCCCACTTTTTCTTAATCAAAGGGTATACCATAGTCATGGATGCCAACTAACGCAAATGGTAACCAATGTATATGTGCAATTTTAGAAAAAAAACATCTTTGTAGCTTGGATATACTTCAGTTTTTCAAAGTAAACAGCAGATTTCCTGGAAAAAAAAAAAAAGCAGTAAAGACGGTTGAACTTGGACATTTTGCAAACCTCCAGTACAAATAAAAGTTCCCACTAAATATCGATCCTCTACATGAAATAATAACCTACTTACATCAGTGCACACAGATACGGCCAGCAAATTGCCTTAAAGGGCCCAATGCATCAATTTAGAGCTGCAAACTTGTTTTTTTTTTCAGGTTAAACACCCCTTTATCTGGGAAACAATCCCAAACTGTGTATTATTGGAATCTACACCTTCAGCTACATAACCATTCTTTCTTTCTCAAGTATGTGTAGAATTCCAGATGCAATTCTTCACAGACATTCACACTTGTAGGAGATTTTCTAAAAAAAATGATAATTCAAAGTTCCATATGATCAGTAAAAAAATTAGAAATCTTCCACTTTTCCTGACAAACGGTATGCCAGATGCCAGGGTGTGTACAGAAGCACAGTCACCAAATTCCACTAAAATTGCACAAAGGCATAAGAGCAGTTACAGAGAAAAAAATCCAACCTACTCTGTATTTTGAACAGATTTCAATTTCTGAAACTTAACACCCCTCAGAAATAACTACCATAAACTTCATGTTTTTAAACTACACATCTTCAGCTACAGTATGTAATGGTACAATTCTTTCATTTATACATACATTTGCACTTATAAGCAGATATTTTTTTTTGTGTGTGTGGGGCGAAACAGGTTGGACTTTAACAAACCTCTAGAACAAAAAGAAATATCTATATTCTACATGTCCCTAATAAAACAGAACTTACTTACAACAGTGTAAATAGCCTACAAGGGAGCCAATACATAACTTTAGGGCTGTGCAAACTTGCATTTTCCAGATTAAACACCCCCTTTCCTGGAAAACAATCCAAAAACGGATTATTGGAATCTACCGGAATATATTATTGGAATCTACCGTACACACCTTCAGCTACATAATGGTGCCATTCTTTCACACGTATGTGCAGAATTCCAGATGCAATTCTTTGTATATCTTCACTCTTTTTTACAGATGTTTACAGCTGATTCACAGTTAGAAATCTTGTATCGAGTGTATATGAAGCAGGCTGCACGCTCGTAGTAGCTAAAATAAATCCTTTATTTCACATAAATCCTTAAAACCACATGGCACTGGATACAAACAAAGGAGTCAGACTCGTTAGCGTCTCATCCATTTGTTTGTATCCAGTGCCATGTGGTTTTAAGGATTTATGTGAAATAAAGGATTTATTTTAGCTACTACGAGCGTGCAGCCTGCTTCATATACACTCGATACAAGTCCCGGAAAGGATACATACACCTCCGTGGTCGGGAGGTGCAGGAAGCGTGTGAGCGCCGCCGGACAGCACAGGGGTAGAGCACCTGTGAGTATGCACCTACCTTCATCCTATATGCGTTACATTATACAGTTAGAAATCTTCCCAAACCCACATCATAAGTAAATGAAAACAACTACATATCAATCTACCACATGTCCTAAATCAACCTGTATGCCTCATGTGGGTGTGCACAGAGAGACAGCCACCAACTAACCCCAAAATGCAATAGTTCTTTCTTTGAATTACTTTCAGTTTTTCAAACTAAACACCCCTCAAACTCAGAAATGCTTTGCCAAAAACTATCAGGGAGATTCAATAAAATTTCTAATCGTTTAAAATGGTGCTAATTTTGCCCAAATCAATCAGATATAAGCTTACAAATGTTAAATAAGATCTGATTGGTTGTGCAAAATTAGCACCATTTTAAACGATAAGAACTTTTATTGAATCTCCCTGTATATATTTTTAGAACCTACACACCTTCAGCTATGTGATGGTGTAATTGTTTTATACATAAGTGCAGAATTCTGCACACATTTCTTTTACAAATTTGCAGTTTTTAGATATTTTTTGGGGGGGAAAGTAGAAGAGAAGGTTCAAAGTTAGAAATCTTGACCAAACCCCCAGTAAAAATATAAAATATATCAATGCACGCTGAGACACTGCCAGCAAACAAACTCAAAAGGAGCCAGATTTGAACAATCTATTTTACTTATTGACTTAACTTTACTTCCTAAAGGCCCTATTGGTTATGAAATATCAAAGGGTTGCATAGTTTTTGAAAGAAAATTTAAAAAAATTAATTAATTGATATATCATTCTGCCCCTCAAAAATAATACTATAGCTAAACATTTTAAAATTGGTTAACGAGAATGTCAGGGGATAGTTTTTCTCACTCTCTAACTTTTTAGTGCTATTCATTGGAAACCGAATGGTACAGAGAGACGCACAAGTTTTTGCACACTTAATTTCCAATGCAATATCGGCCATTTTTGGGCAAAATTAGTGCAAAACTCATGCTACCCTGTGTAATATCGGTTTAGCGTAGGTTTTACAGTAATTTCACAAATTTGTTTGTGTGTGTTTTAATTTTTTTTATTTCCAATGATAAACAAACTTGGAATATGGGTATAAAAACAATAATAATTCTTTTGTTGTGATTTATTTACAAAAATACAGCATATAAAGACATGAAAAACCTTCACTAAATAATTTTTTGTGTTGGGTTGGACATGCCCTTTAATATGTTGTATGTGTAAAATAGAGGGAATGATACATTAATGGCTGCTAACTGGCCACATCATTGTAAAACCCACACTACCCAACGTATTATTGGGTTTAGCGGTGCAGCGCAGCCAATGTAAAGGCAAAGTAAAGTTTTGCACCTGCACTTCTTATCTGGCAGCAGTACCACAATGCAGAAATTCTTGTAAAGGGAGACATTTATGTGTAAAAAGGTGTAAATATTAAGAGCTGCATCGCTTTAGGGGTTAAATAAAAGCCTGCAGTCTTTCCCCTTAAAATGAGTCCTTGATCACATCTCTGATTGTAGCCTGGGAGAAATTATAGTGCGGTGAATGTTGAAATTTACTGTTTTCAGTAGATTGAGTGACATCACCTGACCCTTTGCTCCAACTCTCTGCCCCAGGGGAGAAGCATGCTCACTTAAGACTTAGGGGCATATTTATAAAGGTTCATTCAACTTTTCTCCTTCTTTTACGCCGCCTTTTCGCAAAATCTGGACTTTTCTATATTTATAAAGCAATGATAACCAGTAGCGATGGGTCATTACCTCTACTTTTTTTGTGTTAAGTTCAGCCACTCCAATTCGCCAAGTCTGAGGTGGCGAAAACGCATAAGTGGCCATTTATTTAGCCTGCCAGTGGGTCAATTGTGGAGTGTTTCTCAATACTAATAAATACTCAGGGGGGTGTAAGACTATTTTCCAGCATTAACTGTAATGCGATCTGCAAGTTCGCTTTTTAAGGTTTATTTTTCCCTCTTTTACGTTTTTTTTTTTTTTTTTTTATGGTTCGGATTTTCTTTATTTACCAATAAAGTCAAATGGGGGTCTGAGGGACATATTTATAAAGGGGCATTATTTTTGCTTTTTTTCCCACCAGCCTTTACCACAATTTTTCTTTTCATCAAAGTTATTAAAAAAGCGAATTTTCATCAAAAGCAGAAATTATATAGCAAAAAGTAGCACTAAATGCTGAAAATCTTCAGCATATATGATGGTAAATAGGTTATACTTACTGGTGGTTTTTCAAAGTAGTATTAAATTGATTAATACACACTGATCACCTATCTTTGTTATTTAAAAATAGCCTAACACATTTGGTGTTTTTTTTCAGCCAAAGATATAATAAATAGTGTAAAACTCAAAAGGCAAATTTTCTCTATTTCATTAATTGGACATGGTAAATAGTTTAAAACTCAAACGTCGAATTTTCTATATTAATAGGACACATTTTTTAATATTGCTTATTTTCAGCAAACTGCAACTAATTATCAAACCAGCTAAATTAATACGGGAACATACCATAGTGCTGTGTAAGAAATAGTCATGTTAATGGAACATTCCAGTAAGTAATGATGTTTGGCGAAAATTTAGGTAAAACTGCAAAAAATGCAAAAAAAAAGGTGTCAAAAAAGCGAAATTTCACCTATTTATAAATAGCTTTAATTAAAAAAAATTCAAAAATAGCTCTAAAATTAAACTAGAGAGCAATTTCTTATTTCGCAGTGATACCACACTTAACGCAATGAATAAAGCGAAAACTACCGTCACACATCGCCGCAGCGATACTTTTTCGCAAAGACAAAAGCGAAAAGGAGCGTTTTTGCTGCAATTTCGATAATAATCTGTAATTGTAACGCAGGTGATTCAGAAAATGGATTACACTGTACACATCCCACATTGTGATGCACTGGATCTCTAAATGTGATTGTAAGCATGTGCGAAACATGCTAGTGTGGACTAGCCCTTAAAGGGTAACTATGGTCTCCAAACAAGTTAGGGTTAGATGAAAGCCTGCAGTATTTTCTTTATAATGAGCCGGAAATCACATTTCTGGCTTCAGAAATGATATCAAGGTGAGTGTTCAAACTTCCTTCTTCTAGTAGGTTGAGTGACATCACCTTACCTCTGCTAGCCCTATCTACCCCGGGGGAGAAGCATGCACAGTAAAGACTTAATGCTGGGGAAATCAGGAAGTACCTGGGGGAAAAATTGACAGTTGAGAAGGGAAGCCTATTAATGCAGACAGAGGCTGGTCACATGACTACAAGCTGGTCACATGGCTGAAAACAGGAAGAGTTCAAGCAGGAAGTAATATTGCTGAACCCTTCCAGCAGTTAATTCTCACAAATTTTATCTAGAGATGTGATTTTGGTTACCCTTTAATGCTGGAAAAAACAGGAAGTACTTCCACTGACAAAAAAAAAATGAGTGGAGCCTATTAATGCAAGAGGCTGGTCACATGGCTGTAATATTGCAGTAATAAGCAGTAATATTGATGAACCTTTCTAGCAATAGCTTCTTACAAATTTTATCTACAGATGTGATTTAGGGTTCATTTTGGAGGTAGGGTCGAAGGCTTTTTACATAAGGCTAAGTTGTGCAGATGGGTGAAGTAACAGAGACGTAATCTGGATAATGTTGGCTTCAGTGCCTTTGAATTTAATTTAACAAGAAATGTCACATGGAAAAAAAAAACAAACACATGCGACTTTGTTGAAAATTTAGGATTGCGCATGGTAAAAAAGTCTTGTGCATTGCAGTTGGACCTTAGTCTTCATATAAAATATTATGATTTTTTTTTCTTTATTTCTAGTTGTAATACTATAATTTTGATAGATGCAAGAAAAAAAAAGTCCCCCTTTGTCTCAGTTAGAGAGTACAGAGTACAAAAGGATGCTAGTAAAACTGAAAACGAGCCTGCTTTGTATTCTCTGTTGAAGCTGCCTATAGTTAACTGCTCTGTTGATTTTATTAGTGCACTTTATGTTTAATCCTTACATTTGTACATAGAGTTCTGTCCTCCTATGACAGACCATTTCTACAAACTTTCTGCATGGTGAGCATGCTACAATGGAAGTGTTCTAATTTGAATGACAAAGTTCTTTAAGGAAACTTAAATGAAGTACTTCGGCTCATACATATTAAAAAATAGGCAACTCAAAAATATTTAGAAAAATGATTTTATTTAAAAAAACTGCACATATTTGCATTATAATAGAGAAAAATAGTTTTCACTATTTTTCTAAGGATTTTTATTTTCTGTATAAGTACATATACAAATGTATTATTTTCTTAATTTTTTTCTTTGCTATGTACTCACCGTCTTCATGCTTCATTAATGAGCAGAAAGTGAAAGCTTGGGAAATGAAGCCACAATCAGCTAGAGCTGGGGGAATACTGTGGGAGGTCATCATGAGCTATAAAAGATGTCAAGGCTGTAAAATGCTTGTCAGTGGGCTAAATATTCAAACAATGCAGCATACATCAATTTTTCTTGGACTGCATTAAACATAGCTCAAGGAACACTGACAACTATGTGACTAGTAATATTTCAAGAAAAACTTTGATTTAGTAACACCGACATACACTAGGTTAAAGTTCAGCAGGGAAAAACTGATAATATTCTAAATTTACCCTGAATAACTTAAGCAGCTATCTGTCTAACATCTATTTATCTAATATTTTTCTTTCTGTGTCTCTTTTCTTTCTCTCACTATTAGTCTGTCTCTCTCGCTAAATACAGTATAGATCTACAGACAAGGCAACCTGTAAGTTTGAGTTATGGACAAGGAAAAAGTGATTACTAATGCTGCACATAAAATCATGAATTCCAAATTTCACTACGCATAATATAAAATCCTTAGAGTTTGTCACCATACTCTGTAAGATACACTCAAGCTGTTTTGTCAGCTTTGAGATCCTTAAAGACTGGATAAGCCTTTTCTGTTATTTACCTCAAAAGAAAAGATCCAAAAAAAGAAAAAAAAAGTGAACAAAGAAGGTCTGTTTTGCGTGTCCCACTTGCTGGGCTGTTGTCTTTTCTCTTTTCATTGGAGGAAGGGTAGAGCCAGGTCAGAGTTGAGGAGAATTGAAAAGACTTAAGTTTGACTGTCAAAACGTGAATTATATAGTCTGAGTACTCTGTGATCTATGGAATTTTTAAGTCAGTGGTTACTTGAGGTGGCAGATGGCACCATTGCTGTGTATAAGAATCTAGGACTGATGTTTGAAATTACAGTCTTACTTATAAACCTTTATGCTAGAAAACTTGTAAATTATTTTTATTTTTCTGAGATAAAGTGGAAAACATGCTCTAAACTACATCTGGCATTGTGTGAATAAACAAACATTTGGTTGTATTTTAAAAACATGAACCTTCGTTGTTATATCTATCAGAGTTAAAGGGTATGTCCATTCTTAAAATAAAATACTGGCAACATTTTAGTTTTTTTTGCCTGCAACCCCAACTGCTATTTTACCAGTGTATTACATGCATTTAATGACAAGGTATAGTCCTTTCTGGCAAATGTATCTGCCTCCTTCCACTACTTAAAAAGCTTTACAGAACCTTGAGCATGTTCAGAGGAAGAAGAAGGTTAAACAGCAGTAAATCGTTGGTTGTAATGTCAGCAGTCAAAGCCATCATTGTGTGCATGGAGGGAGAAACCAGCTTTCTCTGCCTTAAATATCTGATTAGTATTTTAGGCAATAAAGAGAAAAATATATCAATTGGGATTGGAAGCAGGTAACTGACAATTGACCAGTTTTGAGTCTTAAGGGTAAACGTTACCTTTACAGAATGATCAAAATCCAAAAGGGAGGAATCCTGCACACACCTAGATAATTTAAATAAACAACATGCTGGGTGCTCAATGGCCGACCAAGGCAAACTAGTCACAAATATAGAAAAAGTGCATGGCTTTAATACTTTTTTTACAGAATGATCAGCGGTTAATTTTTAGCTGTTTTAAAGCAGAAGTCATGGAATTATGAGGGAACACTGAAACTGGAAGTCCACACTGCTCACATTAACAGCTGATCACTGTACACTAACAAGAATGGGAGGAAGGAACACTGGCTCTTACCTCCCATAACTTTAAACAATGCAGTTAAACACTTTCAACTGTATGGTGGTCCTGTATGACCATTAGCAAAAATACTTGATGCTTTTGTATCTGTTGTATTCAATTAGATCAACTGGACATGAAATGTAGTTCTTAAAGACGTTTCGCTAGTCATCCGACTGGCTTTCTCAATTCAGAATGACTTGTACAAGAATCTGTGGCAATTATGTACCCTGGAAAATCCCAATTAGCATATCACAGCCAGGTGTTAAGGGTGTGATTAGATAGTGGCTAAGAGGTGTTATAGGAACGCCCAGAGTAAGGTGTTAAAACAGCATTGTACATGGCAGACGTTGGTGTCGAACCCCCCCACTCTATTTAGGCTTGGTTTCTTTATTTTCACATAAATGGCCTCCTTAACACCTCTCTTGAACCAGTCACTTCCTTCGCCAGTATGTTAACATTACAATCTTCAAAGGTATGTCCTTTATCCTTAAGATGCAGATACACGGCTGAGTCCTGACCCGAGGAATTGGCTCTTCTGTGCTGGGCCATACGTTGATGCAGTTGCTGTTTGGTCTCCCCCACATACAAATCAGAGCATTCTTCACTGCACTGCACTGCATATATGATTTCGCTTTTCTTGTGTTTAGGTATTGGGTCTTTCGGATGTACCAATTGCTGCCTCAGTGTGTTGTTCGGTTTAAAGCAGACAGGGATACGATGTTTTTTGAAAATTCTTCTTAATTTCTCGGAGACCCCTGCTACATATGGGATGACCATGTTCTTTCTCCTGTCTTGCTTTTCCCCTTCACTGTTGGTATTCGTGTTCTTTTCTTGATGCTTTTGTATTTGAGAAAATATTGTGCTGTCCATAGATTATTTAAAAGTATCATGCCAAGTAATTTCAGTTTGTATAAAAAATATACAAGTAGCTATTTTCACATAAGTAGAACTTCCTATCATTACAGTACACTACATGTAATGTTTTGTCAATGGTGACTACTCATTGAAGGGGAACTTCAGTGCGAATACACATACTTTTAAGAAAAAGAGCAGTTTTTTTTCTATTCTAATGACCTTCAGCATTTTGTTTGTGTATAAGCTTCCAAAATACTGACTTCCTCTTTGCAGGACCCCTAATCCAGTGCCTGGGTTGATTCAGTTGCTCAGTAGAGATCTAAGCATGCTTTTCCCATCCAACAGCCAATCTGTTAAAATTACTGTTATGAACATTCCAAGGAAGTGATGCATCCTGGGAAGAAGGACCATTAGAACCTGAAATGTCAGCTCACAGCAGGGAATAAAACTGATTTTTTTAAAAATGGGAGAGAATATGTAGAATAACTTGGTATTTTAAAAATAATTTTATTTTCCACTGAACTTTCCCTTCAAACATCTGGGCATTGCTAGGAAAACGCTACTCATGTGAAACTACCCTTACAAGAGAAAATTGAATTAGCTGTATTTTTTTCTTCTCATTGCTAAATTTAGTGGCCAAATTTTGTCTTTCTTGTGGCACACAGTTTTAGAACCTATTTTATTAATTATAGAATCAAGAAAGGGTGGTTCATATTTTAGGAATAGTTACCCATAAGGCTTTTTACCCTTATCAAAAATGTTGTACATACATTAATGTTTTTGCATTAATATGTCTATTATGCCTATAATCTTATTAAATATCAAAGATGGTAGTTTAGATGTCTGCTCACCTTGTCAGTCAAGTCATAATTTGTTTATGTATCTTGCTTAAATGCCATGGTTTTACCATCAAACAATTTTTGAAATAACATAACTGTGCAACAATTTTTTTTATAATGCAACAAACTTTCAAGCAATATTTAAAAGGTAAGACATGCTAGGCACACCAGTCTTAGTAATGGAAAGTGTCCTTTAATCGTGACGTTTCGGAACCTGTGTGGTTCCTTCCTCAGACCAAACAAAACTGTTTTGTTTGGTCTGAGGAAGGAAACCACAGGTTCCGAAACGTCACGATTAACACTTTCCATTACTAAGACTGGTGTGCCTAGCATGTCTTACCTTTTATGATATTGGCTGTTGGCTACAGAGCTCAGAGCACCCAGCATGGAATAATAACTACTTACTTACCTTTTGTTTAGGTGTGCAGGATCCTACCCTTCTTCGGTCTGTACTTCAAGCAATATTTAGGTACAGTAGCTAGACTTTTATAGGAAATTTTTAAAAATATTTAAGGAGACTATTGAAGAAACACTTTTTTACAGAGTACACTTAAAATTCAATGCAAACAACACATATTCATTACAGTTCATTTATATTATTATTGTTATTACACTTATAAAGATGCTACTGAGGACTAGGGATGGCTGGTTCGCGGATCCGAACCCGGATCCGCAGCGGATTTATCCCGTTCGCGAACGGCGGATTTTTCGCCTTCCGAACTTCCGATTCGCGGATTTTTCGTATTTTCGAAAATTTTGAAAATACGGGAAAATACGTATTTTCGAAAGTTTTCGAAAATACAAGGATTTCTCTTAATTCCATACATACGTATTTTCGAAAATGTTTGAAATTACGAGGATTACTTGTATTTTCGAAAATACATATTTTCGAAAATACATGAAAACACGTAATTTCGAAAATTACTGAAAATGCGCGAAAACTCGTAATTTTGAAAATTTTCGAAAATACGAAAAATATCGTTTATCAAGGGTATTTTAATTTTAACGGGTCCGCTCGCAGATTTTCGAATTTTTACGAAAATTCGCGGATCCTCGAGCGGACCGGATTTTGCGAAGTTCGGACATCTCTACTGAGGACCCACAGGGTAGCAAACTATTTCTATTCAAAACAAAAAAGCTAGATGAATTAGCTTTGCAATTGAGAGTGATGTAAAAGTGTTCTCTAGATCCTGGTTTCAGATTATGCGGGGCACACTATGGGGCTAACTACATTGCATAGAACAAATTGAAGAAACCTAACTGTCTACTGGTGTTCATCCATCACTCATTCATTATGACACACCTTATTTACCTATCATTTCTGATAATTCTCTTGTCTGTTTACTCTTGAACTAAGAAGTTAAATAACAGATTAGAAAAGGACAAATTACTGTTATGGAGGTTGTTGGATAACAAATTTAAATGTAGCAAGCAGTGCCGGGCAGCAAAAGCTAGAGCCAGCAAGATATTATCTTGTATAAAGAGAGGTATGGATTAAAGGGAGATTAATGTTATTCACGCTTTTACAAAGCATTGGTAAGGCCTCATTTGGAATATGTAGTACAATTTTGGAATCCTGTGTACAAAAAGGACACCTTGGAAATGGAAAGGGTTCAGAGAAAGGCAACTAAAATAAAGGGAATAGAGGAGCTTGAATATGAAAACAGATTGGATAAGTTACAATTATGTACACTAGAGAAAGGGTGCTTGGGTGGAGATATGATTACTGTGTAAAAATACATTGATGGGGCATTCAATAAACTTTCTGGGGCATTATTTATCAATAGAACATGTCAAAGGAGACACGAACATCCCTTAAAGGACAACTATACTCACCTCACCCTCACTCCTCTTCCTCCATAGCTGCATAGTACCCAGGGTGAGGACCTAAAATCGCTAAGTCCTCACCCTGGGTACTTTCCCTAACTCCTGCACTACTTACCCAATCTGCTTCGCTGATCCTCCATTCCTCCGCTCTTCCTCTTCAGTGACAGATCGCAAGGCAGCCAATAGGAAGATACGCTCTGCAAGGAGGCGTGTCTTCCAATTGGCTGCCTCGCGACTGTCACTGACAGTAGAAGAGAGGTGGAACAGTGTGGATCGGCGAAGCAGATTTGCGGTAAGTAGTGCAGGAGTTAGGGAAAGTACCCAGGGTTAGGACTTAGCGATTTTAGGTCCTCACCCTGGGTACTATGCTGCAGTGGATAGGGGAAAAGGTGAGTATAATTGTCCTTTAAGACTTGAAGAAAAGAAGTTTAGTCTTCAAGTTTGGAAAGTTACTTGATACTATACTTCTATACTTTACTAATTTAAGGCTGAACTGAGAAATGGGGTGAATTTGGCTACTGTAAACCTTTACAGAGACAGAAATACAAATATGCATGTCCCACCCAAGGATGATGTCTTGTTCCCCAATTGCAGTGCATTGATTTTAGAAGGTAGCTAGTGAAAGAATACTCCAATAATGGGCTGGCTAAAATATCCTGTGAAATGTACTAGGATTACCTAAAGCCTGATGTTGTGACACTATACAATGAAATTGTATGAAGTCCAGAAAAATTGCAGTATACAGTAACAATGAATTTGTCAAGTTACTGATTTACATTTAAATCTCTAAATGTCTGCTCTTGTATATTTAAATGGCATGTCCACCATTAAAACAAAAAAAATGGAAAGATGTACCGTAAGTTACCTGCCCCAAACCCAACTGATATATTCAGCACATTATTATATGAATTACTAACCTTATTGCCTTTATTCTGGCAGAGGGTGCTGACAACCCTCTCCCTGCAGTCAATCAAATCTGTGAATGTTGACACAACCAATGATTGACTGCTGATCCCCTGCTACCTCATTTGCACATGCTTAAATTGATAAAAAAAAGCTGTGGGAGCCAAGGGTGGAAGCAGATACCTTTTCCATAAAGGAAAAAAATGTATGATTAAATATCTGGTTACAGATGCATTTTGTAAACTGGTAAAATATTACTGGTTGCAGGCACAAAACTAGTCACATTTTTTTTTGTTTTTAAGGATAACTATATTGTGTATGTAGGGAACTGGTAAACTAGTTACCCTTTAGTCTTCTTGTTCTGGCAGGATTTGGCCAGTAGGGGTCACTGTAAAAGTATAAAAAGGAGAGCAATCATGTGATCAGCCTCTTTCTGACATCCTGAAGTTTTCCCAGAGGAGAGGGGAAGAGCCTAGTAGGGAAGCTAGTGAGCATCCTGAGCTCCAACAAGGAGATTTAGTAATGATTAGAGTCCTGGGTATACCACCCGAGAATAGGGATATAGTGCCAGATACAGGGGTAGAAGATTCCACTACAGTGACCTGAGAGCTGGGGTGGCACTAACAAGCTGATTGTTATTTATGCTTTTTACTAATTCCTCTGGTTTGTGAGCTGCAGATGTGATATCTGTGTCATGCTGTCACCTCTATTGTGCTATTTGCAAATGTAATGTTTTATTTATATTGTTTTGTTAATAAATAAGATACTGTTTAAGTTCAAGAACCACTGGTGCCCCCTTTATTGCATTCTTTCTAGAGTGGTAGTTCAGCATCACCCTCCCTCCAACATACCGTATATACTCGAGTATAAGTCGAGGTTTTCAGACTGTAAAAACAGCCTGAAAACTGAACCTCGACTTATACTCGGGTCAGTCACTAATTTGAACGGAGGAATCCCGATGCCGCATCCACTGACATCAGCCGGATTCCCCCTTTCAAGTTAGTGATGGCAGCTGTGGCCTGCTCTCCTTCCTAGTGTTGCTACTCCAGAGAGAGCCTGCTGTGGCCAATAGATAAGCACATTTTGTCTTCCATCAGCAAATGTGGGCAGGGCTAGATACAAGCAAGGTAGGCTGTGTGAACGTGCCATGGACAAGGGGGATGCTAAAGTCACTTACCAGAAACAAAAGCATAAACCCCCAACGTTCCACCAAGAAACAACGTGTCCCTCTCCTTATACTCGGATCGACTTATACTCGAGTATATAGGGTATGCGAGGGCCCACTCCTGATAAATGAGTTTTGTGCTTAGATTTTGGATAAGGCTGACAGTTTTTTTTAAAAAAAAGCAGTTAAAATGAAAAGTACTTGAGACAGGGATATAGGACTGGTAATGCCTACCTCCCAATATTGTTTCTGTGAGGAGCATCAGACCAAAGAATAGTCCAGGACTAACCTGGCAAATTAAAACTGTATGTATTGTAGCTCCTGAACTAAATGATATTGTGAGGTAGGAATAATCAATCCTACCTCCCTGCCCCAGGGACTTTTTATTTAAAAAAAATATACAGTATATACTCAAGTATAAACCGAGGTTTTTAGGTTTAAAAAATACCTTTTAAACCTGACCTCGGTTTATACTCGGGTCACACACAGATTACGTTTTGTACGGACAAAAAAGAAGCCTACCAGTTGGAGATTGGACCATTCGGTGAGGAGCGAGCAGACCGGAGACCAGGACCAGAGCAGTTACGGTAGAGGTGCAGGCAGGACCATTCGGTGAGGAGCGAGAAGACCGGAGACCAGGACCGGAGCAGTTAGAGGTGCAGGCAGTATGCTGATGAGGTAAGTGATATGCGCGGGCACGTAAGTTACGCACGTCCCGCGCATATCACTTACTCCTGCCTGCACCTCTACCGTAACTGCTCCGGTCCTGGTCTCCGGTCTGCTCGCTCCTCACCAAATGGTCCAATCTCCAACTGGTAGGCTTCTTTTTTCCTGACTGCATCCCAGATGTACATAGAGGATAAGGAATTCTTGTGTATGAGGGGTTTAGGGGTGGGCTCATAGGTCTGTACAGTGGAGGGGTGGGGTGGTTTAGAAAGTTTGCAGAACACCTCGGTTTATACTCGAGTCAACACTTTTATTCCTTTTTTCAGGCAAAAATATGTACCTCGGTTTATACCCGGGACGGTTTATACTCGAGTATATACGGTAGTTATCCTTTAAGGGCGGACATGCTAAATAATTTGTTCGGTATAACTGAACTAATACAATTTGCTAAATCCCTACTATATGGAGCAAAGTTATACCATATTTTACAAACCTGGTTGGGCATAAACACTTCATTTGTTTAGCTATAAATGTGCAGTGTTTGTTCAATTATGGTAACATTTTGACATTATTTAAAATGTTTTTTTAAATCCTTTTTTCCAATAAACAAATTGAACATTAACATCTAAATTTCTGTTCAGTGGTTTTCTATAGTTATTTTCTTTTCACTGTACATCAAATATCTACTACAAATGAATATGGACATATTAGTCATGTATACATTTCTGTCTTTTCCCATTTTCTTTAACATATAGTTCCAATTCTAACCCTTGACCTTGTTCCAATACACACCAGTGCAGAGTAACACCTGCTGTCTAAGGGTGATAATTATACACAAGGGATAAGGCAAATTGCAGGATATACAATCCCAAGTTAATTCTTAATATGAAGATGTTTACTTCACCAGATAAATTACCTGGAATTTATTGGGCATCACGCTATTTTTGATTCCCACATCTTTAAGTGTTTCATAAACTGCATGTGTTGTAGAATATATGTGGACTCATTTGGAAACAGGTAATCTTTCCTCTTGCCCCGTTATACAGTCTTTAGCAAGTTGTAAAGTATTTTAGAATATCCATGCAGGTTACTATTTGAGTACAAATGCATTTAGGGAACGTAGTAGAATTTGGCTAAATCACTTCCTTAACTTGCTTCCAATGAATTTTTCTAATTGTATGTTATGAATGGTTGAATAACAAGCAACCTGCAGGTGGCTAAATTTGTTTCATGTGACCATATAATTCCATTAGGTCCCTTTTTGTTGAATGCCACTCCTTAGATGGGAAACTTGAGATTTTAACATCCTTGTTCAGAGGTAACATTACTCTCATGGAAACCCGAGGACTAATAATTGTTTGTTTTTCTATTCATTGCCTGTAATATTGAATGGAAATCAAAAAGACATTGTGCTTAACTGGCCTTTGATCTAGTTAACATCCCGTTTCATTCCTGTATACCAGTTCATTTGTGATTTTGGAATTAGTTACTGTAATGTGAAGGACAGCAACATTCTTTAGAGTGTATATTTAAACCATAATGTTAAATTATCTTAGCCTGCTGGAGATATATATTCTGTATATTTGGTGAAATACCTGCTCAAACCAAGTAATTGTATTACAATTTTCATTTAATGTTCTTAATGATGTTTTTTTGTTTGTTTTTTTTACTGTATTTTGCTTCATATTTGCCTAGTGCAGTACTATGTTTTGTAGCCTTGTTTGCTGGTTATATTTGGTTTGAAGTGTGTTGGAGGATCATGCAAGATTATCCATGTTATTCAGAATATCCTATATAAATTTTCAGGGTTTAGTTACATCGCTGGCTTGCCAAATAGTTCCTTTTATGGATTAGAAAATACTCAAGAATCGTATCAATGCTGTAATATGCTATTTGGAAAAAAAAACCACGCAAGAATCTTTTATGCTGATCGAATAAAGGTGCCCATATATCTATAAGATTTTACTTACCCGACCGAGCGCTCACGCGGTCTTACATTCGGCCGACATGCGATCGCAAAATCCCATTCATTTTGCGATCGCATGTCGGTCGAATGTAAGATCGGGAGAAGCGGTTCCGGCAGGATCGAAGGAACATTGGGTGAGCACTCGGTCGGATAAGTAAAATCTTATAGATGTATGGGTACCTTTAGAGGTGCTGTTAATTTGCCTTATCCAATCAGATAATACCTTTTTACTGGTGTGCTACAACCATATCTGATTGGTTGCTGCAGATAAAGAGCACAGGCAACATTTTGCCTCTCTTATAGAGAGTGAAAACAGTATGAATGGTTTGTTCCACCGGAACGTTTACAAATTCAAGGAAATTCTGGATCACATTATCTTATCTTATTTAATAAATATTCAAAGTGCAACTAATGCCTCAAAACAACTCTAAAGGCATGTAAACATGTCAGATAAGGCGGACGGGGCCCAACACCTGAGCACATGCCACACTGTGCCATGGACGAACAACAAACTCAGCCCAATTGAGCACATACACATGTGCAAATATCAGCCAAAATCCCTTCTCGCTGTTTTGCCATGACTGAGTGTGCAGTTCTTTATGGATAGGTCATGGTTTTCAGGCACGTCCAATCATTTGTTCATTCCATTCAGACAAGCGTCAGAGAAACCATCCAATTTTTCGGCCCGACCAACCAATACACTGATGGTGTGTACCCTCCTTTAGATTTACTTACTCACTGACTGTTATGTTTCATTACATATGCCTAGTTAAAAGTACTGCCGGCGCTTGTTACAGCAAGTCACTGCCCATTAGAAGTCTTTAGCCAATTATGTTACAGTTCAGTACAGAAAAGACTGTTTGGAATCTTCACAAAGGAGCATGTGATGGAGGTCAGGGTCCATAAAATTGAAACCAAAAAATTGTGGCACTGAAAGTTAAACAGGGAGATTTACACATAAATCTCAGTTTCTAAATTCACTATTTAAATTCTAATTGCCTGCGTTAAAGAGTAGCGCTGTTATATGCGCAAATCGCATATTAAATTAGTTTTGAAGGCTGTGTAGGTGTCTTTTGTGGTGCCAGGGGTTTAAAGGGCATGTCCACCCCCAAAACTATAATCCCCCCCACTAATGGCCCCACCATGTAGTGTAATAAAATCCTTACCTCACATCCCAGCTCCATATGGTTCTCCTGTAGTCCCCCCAAAGTCCCAAAAACTGTCCACCAGGAGGATAGCAGAGTCCATATAGGACTCTGCCTCCTGTCTCACCTCCGGGAGAAGTTTGGCATGTGTACTGCAGCCCTTCTCCCCCTCCCTCTCCCTCCCGTTTTGTGATCCCTCCCCCTACCATAAAACCCCTTGTCCATCGGGGCACTTTCTTAAATTTATTTTATAGCGTTTGGGGCTGGGGGAACATATACTATGCTATAACAAAAGTTCATAATAAGGGTGGACTTGCCCTTTAAATTAACCGATATTGATTCAGTTAGCACGACTTTAAAACTAATAAATTATGCAGCCCCTCACTGTAAATTCCCCCGTATGAACTGTAGTTTAATGCTGTTTACTGTATCTTACACTAAGTTCTTTCAAAATGTTTTTAGATTATGGCTGTATATACATGTATATACATTTTTGTTTAGTTCTTCTTTGATAAAAATGTTTCTGTTTTGAAGGGTGTAGGATTAATGTCTACTGCTGAGTATGTCTATTTTGTTTAATACATTGTGTTTTTAATATTCTTTTTCATATTCAGCAGATTTTACTGTTCCACTGACAAATTGTACATCTTGCTTTGTTCTAGCGATTAGTAGAATTATCGTAATTGTCTGTCACAAAATGCCAATGTGATTGTTCACAGGAAGCTGGATTTACAGTGTGCAGCTTTCCCCCTTTTTGTTATGAAACTTATATTCATTTTAACCAGATGCCAAAATAGGACGCAGCATTTGTACGATGTAAATTGTGAAGATCATTTCTTTTTTTCTCCTGTATCATAATATTCCTGAATTCATTCTATAGCCACAGTACTTTTTTAAAAAAGTTTTTTTTCTAAGCTGAAAGTGAAAACAGGCAGCTGTTTGCTAACTCTTTAAGAGGGCTTAAGCGCAGAGAATCATCCTTTGACCTCATTTTATAGTTGTTATTGCAATTAAGCTAATACTAAAGTAGTTATTGTTCTTTTGTTCATCTTAAGATGAAGATAAGAAAATAAAATTTTCTAACAAGAGAGAGCATTCTAAAATGTAAATATGTATGTGTATATTTGTGGAGCAACATAAATAATCTGGTGGTAGTGCCCCCCCCCAAAGTCCCAAAAACTGCCCACCAGGAGGCTAGCAGGTCCATATAGGACACTGCCTGCTTCCTGGCCTCCCGGAGATTTTGCCATGCGTACTGCAGCTCTTCTCCCCCCTCCCTCTCCCTCCCGTTCTGCTATCCCTCCCCCTAGCTTCAAACCCCTTTATGGCAGCCTTCCCCCATGTCCCCCAGCCCCAACCGCAGAAATTTTATTTTTAGAAAGCTCCCCAATCTTTTACTTACCTCTCTGCTTTCCTACGCGGAAGTGGGCTGCCGCTCAGTCAATCACAGACGCGGCTGCCGGTCCCGCCCCTCTGCTTGCATTTCCTCGCAAGCAGAGGGCCGGGAGCGCGTCGGAGGAAAGAGGGGAGGTAAGTAGAGTTTGGGGGTCTTTTTAAAAAAATAAATAATGCGTTTGGGGCTGGGAGCCCATGGGGAATGCCATATAAAAAAATAAATATTAGGGTGGACATGCTCTTTAATGAAAGACATAAAATATTTCATTACATTTCATTACTTTTTCTTTTTAAAATCTGTCTCCCACAGGTCAATGTAAATCACTTTTGTCACTGTATATTTGTTACTCTATATGCAGCTATCCATCCAAACACCCAGAGAGAGCACTGCTTGTCTTGATACCATAATTGGTAACTACTAGATCGAGTAGTTACATAGTAATTGAGGTTGACATGCACCCATCCTGATCAAACTTTTATAGCCTACTCATGGGCCCTGCCTAACAGTTCAGCTAAAGGAAGGCAAAAAAAACACACAAA
Source organism: Hymenochirus boettgeri (assembly GCA_019447015.1). Taxonomy (NCBI): domain Eukaryota; kingdom Metazoa; phylum Chordata; class Amphibia; order Anura; family Pipidae; genus Hymenochirus; species Hymenochirus boettgeri. Next base: position 120,619,337 of record CM033471.1, on the reverse strand, counting down.
AAAAAACAGCTGAACATTGGGAACAAATTATTTCGACTCTTGATACAGTTAACTCCTACTGCACATGATAAGCTTGTCGGTTAGTTGAGACATGGAGGAGGTAACAGAGGGGAGGGGGAAGGGGGGAGTGCTGCACACAGATCTGACACCATAGTTAAACATAGTCACTGACAGAGATAAGATTAAGGCAGCACAGAGTACATGAATTTAACTTTGCAAAGTTAAAAGGGCATGTCCACCCCCAAAACTAAAATTACTGGCCCCACCGTGTAGTGTTAGAAATTCCTTACCTTACATCTCTGTTCCAAATGGGTCTCCTGCAGTGCTTGTCCAAAGTCCAAGAAACCGAAGAGTAGGAGATGTCTCTGTCTGTAAAATGTTTCCGCCTCCTCCTTGTCCTCTGAGAGGACAGTGGCATGTGCAGGGGAGCCTCTATCCCCCACTTCCTTTATCCCTCTGTAGCCCTCTCTGCTGCCGGGTAATCTACCTCTAAAAGCTCTAACCATATTGTAGGGCACACTATCTCACCCCAAACTAAGTCCGTTAGTTTAAAAAAGCTGACAAACTCTACTTACAATCCTTTGTTCAGCCAATCAGAGACGCAGCTGCTGGTCTATTCCAACAAGCAGAGGGCCGAGGTCAAAGCGCCGGGGGAACGAAGGATTGCAATTTAAGTTCTAAAGCCTTTTTTAACAAACAATCCTAGTTGTTGGGGGTGGGCTAGAGTCCTCTACAGTATGTTAAAAAAAGATAATGCAGGTGAAACTTTTCTTTAACCTGAATATGAAACTTCTTTTATTCTAATCTTAAAGGATGTACACGAGTCCTCTGAAATTGCCCAGAGAGTTTACTATATTTATTAATACTGTATATTTATATAAAGTGATCATGTCTAGAGATGGTCTAGAACTCAAACTCGAGTTGGACACAAACTTTAATTGTTCGAACGAACCCGATTTTTTAGAATTGTAGAAAATGTGTAGATTCTGTCTCGGAAGCTCTTAAAAGAGGAATCATACCCAGCAGGAAGTGGCAATGATTCCTTGTTGCATACCTCAAAAAAATAAGTAAAAAAAAAATTATTTTTTTTAAAAAAGTTAATTGGAAAATATCATTATTTTTAAAATTCTTAGTTTATATTATGCATACCTAATTATTCTAAATATTCTCTTCCATTTTAAAAAAATCAGTTGAATTTATACCCTTTTTTATTTTCTTGCTGTTAGGTAACTGATATTCCAAGTTCTGTAATGGTCCTTCTTTTTCGCACACTGATGTGGAATGTTGCTAACAGTAATTTCTACTAATTGGCTGTTGCATAGGTCAAACATGCTCAGATCTATACTGAGCAACTGAATTAACCCAGGCGCTGGGTCAAGGCAAGACCATAAAGGTCCCAATAAGGGGTCCTGCAAACAGGAAGTCAGTATTTCGGAAGCATTAATATATACACAGATAAAACGCTAAATAGGCAGGTTAAGTTTATTAGAAAGGAAAAACACTGCTCTTTTTTTCTTAAAAGTATTTGCTCTGAAATATTTATTTTTGTAATTTGCAACATATAGGGAAAAGCATGCAAAAGGGTAATGCTTCACAGCAGCATAAATATTGAGTTAGAAAAGGCTCACTGCAGTCGGGCAGGCTTGGCCCCACTGGATATACCCCTCACCACATTGGCTTCTTTCCCCCAGAGTATGCTTTGTGCAAGGGAAAGTGGGCGAAAGAGTTACACTTCACAACAGCAGGACCATTGAGTTAGAGTAGGCTCACTGCAGTGGACCACCATTGTTCAGAAGTCAGGCAGACTTGGCCTCTCTAGACATACCCCACACCACATTAGCTTCTCTCCCACTAAAATATCCCACTTCTCCAGTGTAAAAAGCCCTGACTTGTCTAATGTGTCTCCTTATTATGTTAGTTCGTCTCTGAACTCTATGCATTTTCAAGATGTCCCTTTTGTATAGTTAGGAGAATAAAAATGTACTTTTTATCGGGAATCCCAGGCTTTTTGCATACCTTTATTTTGTGTAAGGTATTAATATTGTTATTTTTATGTTGTTTTTTTATAGTTCTAATAGTTTTAATGCATTTTAGCTTACTTATCTCCTTTTTGCCTACTTGTTTCTTTAGGGTGCTGAATGTTCTTGTTGAACTGAATGTGTGGGAAAGACTGGGAAGAATCAGGAAATCAGATAAGAGGTGAGTATACAATCTGAAAACCTTTTGCTGCCAGGATCTTGGTTTACTTTAATGGAGTTAAAAATCTTTTAAAGGACAACTATATTGTAAAAACGTTCCTGGCACAGGGAGGTAGGTTTGAAAACCTACACATACAGCTTTCATCTGGGCCTTCCTGTGTTAAAGATAGCGCTGAAGAACTCAGGAAGATTGGCAGAAGCAGTTTTCTTTGTGCTGCCACTCCTCATAGAAATGATATTGGCAGGTAGAAAGTACCACCTACCTCCCTGCCACAGGTACTTTTCATTTGAACTGTTTTTGAAAAAAACTGTGCATGCACTATAGTTCTCCTTTAATGCTGTGTTCCAGTGGAAATTATTATATTTACTATTAAAGGGTATCTCCACTCGTTTTTATAAGTTTTGTGAATCCAGTTCTATTGAACGGGAGGTAAAGGAGCTGTGCCTTACCTTCCGTTCTTCAATAGAACACACAGGAGCCAGGAGACAAGGTAAGAAACTTGCTCGCTCGCTCCCCTGGCGCGTAATCTGACAGGTCCCGACAGACCTTGTCTTCTATGCGCATGCGCGATCTATGCGCATAGAAGACAAGGTCCGTCGGGACCTGTCAGACCAAGCACCGGGGGAGCGAGCGAGCGTGTAAGTTTCTTAGCTTGGCTCCTGTGTGTTCTATTGAAGAACGGAAGGTAAGGCACAGCTCCTTTACCTCCCGTTCTTCAATAGAACTGGATTCACAAAACTTATAAAAACGAGTGGAGATACCCTTTAAATATATTATACAGGCAGCCCCCGGGTTAAGGTTCTGTAGGTTTTTTTGTTACCGTATTTACTCGAGTATAAGCCAAGGTTTTCATGCTTTAAAAATAGCTTGGAAACCAAACCTCGATTTATACTCGGGTCACTCACCTCTCACTCTGTAATCCGTCTGCCGCTTCCCTCACTTCCCAGCTCACTCCATCTGGAGTTAAACTTTGTTTGGTTACACAAATTGCAATGTTATTGGCACTCTCTGTTCTGCTGTATTTGCTAATTCAAGTTCCTGGAGTATATTCTGTTTCTCGGCTGATTAATGTATATATTTCTCGACAGCTGTACAGGAAATCTGGTATTTTATTAGATTAGCATTGAAGCTGGGTTGTTTTAATAAAAAGCTTTCAACATCACTTGTTATTTTCACTACTTCTATTAATATTCTATTATAGAATGTTATAGTGTATATAGGGCAGAAGTGCATAGTCTGTGAATTGTTCCTCTAGGGGGAAGCAGGGTTTAAAGGCCATAGCCTGAATGTGAGTTAATGACCTTTCTTAAGTGTATTGAAGTTTTTTTTTTTTTGCTGTCTATGATATGCTGCTCTTACTGCACAGTTACAACTGGAATGAAAATTTTGCAGTTTGTATAATGATTATACTTTGTTATTATCTACATTATTTTTATGAGTCCCCTTACAAACCTCAGGTCACACAATTAGCTGTCAAAAGATAAAGAAAAATCCCCCAAAAACCTTTCAAGGGCTTCTGAACCCTCTCAACAAGTTACTTACAGCAACTTCCATTATCATGTATCTAATACTTTTTAAACATAATAACATCTGTAATCACATGGTTTTCATGAATGTTGAATAAATATTTACAAATATAAATAAAGCCATCTGCACTTATTATATTTCTCTGTGTAGGTTCAATAGCAAAATTTTTTAAGGCGTTTAAATCTGGCCAAGTATGCAACAGGATAAAACAGGTTTATCTAATTGCTAGGTACAGTATGAATCTGAAGCAGGATATGAAACCTGCAAACTACCGTTTTTTTCATATATTACTTACCAGAATGTAAGGCTTTGTACACACAGTCCAATATTTAGTCCGGAATGACTGCCACAACCAAAAGTTTGATGGGTTGATTGTGCTGAAATATTTGAGGTAATTTTGGCCTGTCATCGAAAGCTAGGGTTTCCAGATTTTGAAATACACTATAGTAGACAAAAGTAAGATGTGCAAGTGGAAATTTTTGGCCATGCCCCCTTTTCCAAAGCCACACACACTTTTTGAGGTAATTCCCACTTTGAGGTAACTCCCATTTTAAAGACCACTATTGCCATTATACATTTTTTAGATGACTACACTGGGTGATGAACTGAAGGGCTCACTTACACTGACTTGTAAATAAGATGTGCCCAGCACTGCCCACACTTTTCTAGAACGCCGACTTTGTAGAGGGCCACAGGGGTGTGCCGTGAGTAAACGTATCAATTTGCTTCATGGCAGGCGTGCCCCCCTGCTCATACAGGCACTCCCACACCCTGTCACAAACAAACACTCACACACTCTAAGACAGGCATACTCTCTGTCAGGCACTTAAACTCTCTCTCTCAGACAGGCAATCACACACTTTTACACAGTCACTCTGTCAGGTACTCACACAGACAGGCACTTACACACTTACAGATAAGCACTCACATACACCGACACACACTCATACACTGACAGGTTTTCACACACACACACACACACCGACAGGCACTCACACACATAGGAACTTACATAGACAGACAGGCAAGACAAACAGGCAAACACAGAGAGGCATACAGACACTCACACAGACAGGCACTCACAGACACTCACACAAACAGTCACAGTCAGGCACTCGTACAAACAGGCAAACACAGACAGCAAGACAGATGTGCAAACACAGAGAGACAGGCACTCACACAGACAGGCAAACAGAGACACTCACACAAACGGGCAAATATCTAGACAGACAGGAAAACACACAGACAGGCAGACAGACAAATAAACACATAGACAGACAGACACACAAACAGGCAAACACACAGACAGACACACAAACAGGCAAACACACACTCACACCAACAGGAAAACACACACAGACAGGCACTCACATAGACAGGCAAACAAACAGGCAGGGCCTCACACAAACAGGCAAACACACAGACAACTGACAGACAGACAGGCAATCACACAAACAGGCAAACATACAGACAAACAGGCACTTACACAAACAGTCTCACAAACAGACGCAAACAAAAAGATGGACATTATGGTCACAATGTGAAAATCCTGCCAGACCCTGGGTTCATGCCTCAAAAAGATGAAGAATCTGTTTAAAAAAGCATGTCTGGAATCCAAAGTGCTATCCAAAGTGGATGAACATTTAATTGGGCAGGCTGGTAAATTTTGCCCGATCATGCAGTCTTCAATGGACCATATGATTTCTCAAAAATATGGGTTGTGGCTTATTATCGCGCGACTAATATTTTAAACCAGCCAGCCTTTTGATCATGGCGAATGGGTCAAATTATTGCCCCGTGTGTACCCAGCTTTAGTTTGACTTCTTTGGGGTTTGTATCAGTGTTTTACTGGTTATATACTTCCAATTAGAATAGTATATTCTATGCAATAGATTTTTTTGTAAAAACTCAAAGTAACGGTTTTATACTAGTTAATGCAAAAAACATTGCCCCTGTTCTTTTTATATTCCTTAGCTCATATAATTAATGGCTTGGTCCTTCACCCTTCTTTGGATTATCTTCTTAGCAGGCAGAAAATATGTTTGAGTTACTGGCTCTGTACACATCAAGGTCTCAGGGCCTTGTCTGCATTCCCTCAGAGATTTCAGCAGTAACCTTACATTAAGTGTTGCCTGCATACAGATATCATTGATACTTATATTAAAATGATTTCTCTGTAAAAATAATAAACAAAATCTAGGCACACTGTCTCTGTGCCTAGATTTGACCTTGTAGTTGGAGGTGCCCAGGTACCGAGGTAAATACCGAGTACCGACTCAAGAAATTTTTGTAGGCCACACTGTTCCAGTTTCCACTATTCTGGATCAATCGTCAATATAATGTATTATTCGGTGTAGCATATGATTGCACAGAACTAATGCTGTGTATAAAAAGCTATATTTAGACAAAAAAACACGCGTGCAACACCCATGGTCTTTTCACAAGCACAAGTTCTGTGCAATCATATGCTACACCGAATAATACATTATAATCAAACCATTTCGACATTTGATTCTGAAATTGTGATGTCGAGTAAAGCAGCAATTTAACTTGCTATTTGTAATATCGACCACATTATGTTCGGGCCAGCTGGTTATCAGAACATCGCAGGAATGTTAGGTGGTAAATTGGTTGTGTAGTCCCAGCTTAATACTAACAGACACTGGGGACCTGCCAAGCATTTCTAACCATTTTCCTGCAAGAGATCTAACCTAAAGGGAGATTGTATATCTGACCAGAGACTTCAAAATAGTAACCAGTGTTTTGCTGAAAACTATTAGATGGATTTTTTATTATTTGATATTGCTTAAAACCAGTAAAGAAAACAATGTCTTGTAATTTGTGAAGATTCTCATTCATCCAGGTCATGGTTTATCTGTTGTATTCAATTAGATCAACTGGACTTGAAGTTTAGTTCTTGTACCCTGGAAAATCCCAATTAGCATATCACAGCCAGGTGTTAAGGGCATGATTGCATAGTGGCTAAGAGGTGTTATAGGAACGCCCCTCAACACCTGGCTGTGATATGCTAATTGGGATTTTCCAGGGTACATAATTGCCACAGATTCTGTCATTCGGATGACTAGCAAAACGTCTTCAAGAACTAAACTTCAAGACCAGTTGATCTAATTGAATACAACAGATAATGTCTTGTAACACTATCTCTGCTTCCCTCAGGAAAGGATATCTTAAAATATTGTTGTAGCACACGATATATTCCTTTATTTATTCAAGTAGAAAAAAATACTTGGGGCAGGGAGGTAGGATTGATTATTTCAACCTCCCAATATTGTTTCATTGGGCCTGGGCCTTCCTGTATTAAAGATAGTGCTGAAGCACCCAGGAAGTCTGGTCTTCTTTGTGCTGTCGCTCCTCACAGCAATGTCAATGGGAGGTAGAAAGTACCTATTCTACCTCCCTGCTCCAGGTATGTTTCATTTTAATTGCTTTTGAAAAAAATGTTATGCTCATTATAGTTCACTTTTAAATGCCAAATAGCTATTGGATCAGAACAGCTGCATGGCAGTTGATAACATCAGAATATATTTAATGACATTCCAACTAATCTGAGTGAAATATAAAACAAGGTTCCTAAGTGATTTATTTATATTGTTCCTATCGATGAGAGAAGGGGGAATGGGCACATAGAATGGCGTTTAAAGTAGAAGTTATATAAGCCTAGTGCACATCCAATTAAATTGCTTACATTTTATGTTACCATTGTATTGTGGCTTTAAAAGCCTGGCCTTCTCTCTGGATAAATTAAAGCAATTAGTTCAATAACTTGGCCAAATTATTTTAAGCCCAGCAACCACTTCAAGCTTTGCTTTATACTGCTTTTAACCTTTGTTACATTATTAACATTTTACCTTCTTAATAGACATGTTTCTCAAACTTTCTATCATTGTCTTTTATGAGATGATAGTCCCTGCTGCTCTTTCGCTTGGTTATCCACACTATGCCTACTCACTTATGGTGGGCTATGATAGGCTGAATGTATTATATTGCATGGATTTTTTAAGCATCTTCTACATTATATTATTTAGGATAACCATGAAAATGAGATATTCACAATTACAAAATTAAATTTCATTGTGGAAACATGGATATTTTTCACAAACCCATTACAGCACATATGGCTGTTGAAATATCACCTCTCCTTGCACTGCTCTGCAAGTATTTTTCATATAAGTACGAAAATGTTATTAATAATCACATTTGAGGTATATGTATATATATACTGTTGCTCTTATCTTGTTATTTATATTATTTATTGGCTTGAGAAAGATCAGAGAAAGGCACTAAAATGTTGCTGATTCATCTTTGAACGCAATTGCCACCCAAAATATGGATATTTTGACAGTATTAAAAACCCATATGTCTCTTCGTGCTAATTTACTTCACACTACCCATAACTTATTACAGTAACCAAAAGCAGATTTTGGTCAGATGAAAGTGGTTTAGAAATCTGCATAGCGACAAACCTGATATTCATTCTCCGGTCTTTGTTCTGTTTAATGTATTGGTTGAATGAAGTATATTGTCTGCTAAGTTATCTACTTCATTACTATACTATTCCCTGTGCTTTCAGTTTTGTAAGTGAAAGAGAGATTTCAAAAGCCTGACAATGGAACTTTGTTGTACTATCCCTTTTTAGACAGGTCTTCTTCTACATCTTTTGGCATGAAGGGGTATGTGTCTGTAAAAGGGATGTGTTGATAGATAAGCTGGTGGAACATCCCTGCTGATAGAACCAACAAGGTCAGTGACTGGTTGTTAATATTAATTGACAGAATATTACTGTTAGTATACTAGTGTGTGAGTCACAGGCTACTAGCTTGCAAAAGAAATAAATCTTCCTGAAAAATTGTTGCACCCAGACAAATACATTCTTCTGCCAATTTCCCAAATAATGGTCTTTATATAAATATAAATGTAAACTTGTGAATGACATTTCCTTAGCATGTCTTCGTTACTAAGGGAAAGTTTGAAAAGATACCAATTGTGTGCACCAGAACAGTTCCAACAGAAGTCAAATCAGTGGTGCTAATGTTACGGCCACAAAGAAAGATGCCTCCTCTGCTTCTGCGCATAGATTACATGGACAGCAGCAAAGGAGGTGTCTTTCAAGTTAAGAGGGCAGACATGCACTTTATGGCAGCTATACAGGCTACAATACAATTGTATCACGTGTTGGGGCCAACAGTGAAATAAATCGTTTTCCCTTATTGGAAAGGTAGACATACCGGTATATGCAAATTATTATCCTATGTCAGCTCTTGTTGCTTAATCTGGACCAAAATCTTACAAACAAAAGATGCATAACTAGTTGTTTTTTTTTTAATCCCCTCCCGTGGGAGGAAGTTTATTGTGGTAGTGAAGGGAGCATACATATATATTTATGATACAATAAAAAAAGATTTGAATTGTTAAGCATATTACAATCATTATGCATATTGTAATTATTGTATACATACATGGTTACCACCGTATTTATGTTATGTCCATTTTTAAACGTTAACATTGTAACTTTTCAAAACTGGTTATATTAAAAACACATATATATTCATTATTACTTTTCTCTCTTATCATGTGGTTCTTTATTTTTTGTTAAATGGTTTTGATTCACCTGGTAGGAAGTTGGTTGGTGAGTGATTTAATAGGTTTTATGAGGGCTGTATTATTATTATGATTGGGTATTGCATTTGTCCAACAATTTGTTCCATTTGCCCAAGACTTTGTCATATTTGTCATATTTTTGTGGGCATACAGTACATGAGCTTTCTGTATGGCAATATTACATTAACTGCTTGTTTCCAGTTTTGTAGGGTGGGTTGCAAAGCCTGGATCCATGTTTTGGCTGTTTGTTTTTTGGCTATGAAAAGGAGCTCATGTAGAAAGATGTAAGTGAATCTATCGGCTGGTACTAGTTCCAAAATATTAAGTAGAATTATTTTAGGATCTACACCCACCGGAGATCCCATGATGTCATGTAGAGATGTTACCACCTGTCGCCAGTATCCCTGTATTTGGGGACATGACCACAGCATATGAAAGAACATACCCAGACACTGGCAACATTTGGGACAGTTTGGGCTTACGATCTTTGTATTTTGAAATTTGTTGTGGCGTGAGGTATGTTCTGTTTATGACCTAGATTTGAGTGAGTTGGTCTGAGGCCCTAGGGGAAACCATTTTGTTGGACTCCAAGGCTTCATCCCATTCTTCCACATCGATTGGAAGCTTGTATACCTTGTTGGGTTAGGGGCATGTGCAGTGCCTTGTATATGTCTGAAATGAGTTTGGAGGAGGATTTTCTGCTGAGTAACTTTGGTAGGGGATTATCAACATAATTTAAAAGTGGTGTAATTGGGTTTGGAAGACGTATCTAATTTGTATATACCTAAAGAACATCTGATTGGGGAAATGAAAGTTGGTCGAAGGATTTTAGAATGTTGTTGTGTACTATATAGGATAAGTGGTATATGCCATAGTTAGTTAGAGTTTGTTTGTGGATAATGGGGATTTTCAATTTTTTGAGGGCTAAATCACATATTTTGAAAGCCTGGTTTAATAAGGGATGTGTTCTTGGTGGTAGAGTTGTACCTTGTTGTCCCCTTGTTATGAGGTAAATTGTATCTGGGTAGTGGGTCATGTTTGGTATTCCCAACATTTCCAGCTTCCTAAGTGAGTTGGTGTTGTACCAGTGGTGTAGGTGTGATAGTTGTGAGGCTAGATAGTGTGTGTTGTAGTCTGGTATTGCTAATATTCTCAGGTCTTTGGGTCTTTTCATTACTGTCCAACTTACTTAATGCCTGCTTGATCCCCATACAAATGACTTTAGGATTGATTCCAGAATTTTAAAATATTTTAGTGGTAGATATGTTGGGGCATGCCACATAATGTTTAGAGCTTTTGGAAGGAGTATCTTTTTATAAAATTGTCTCTGCCTGTAACTCCCAAAGGGAGTTTACTCCATATCTGTATGTTAGCCTTGATAGTAGCTATAAGAGGTTCAACGTTTAATTTAATATAATCAGATGTATTTCTGGATATTTGTACGCCCAGATATTTAATGGTGTCTGTTCTTGAGAGTGGATGTCTGGCTCCTATTTGGTTAGGGGGAAAGAAGTCAATGGTGAGAATTTGGGATTTGTCCCAGTTAATCACCAGACCAGAGAATTGACCATATTCATTTATGGTAAGGGCTCTGTCTAGGGAGTTGCCCTGGTCTGATAGATATAGTAACATGTCGTCAACATATAGTCCGACGACTTATTTTTTGGAGCTGAGTTTTATGCATACTATTTTTGGGTCATTTCTTAGTTTGATTTCAAGGGGTTCAATAACTATGGCATATAAACGTGGGGATAGCGGGCATCCCGGTCTAGTTCCCCTGGCCAGGGGAAAGGGGTTGGACATCCATCCATTGTCCACTAGCATTGCTCTGGGGTTGGAGAATAAGATACATAGCCATCTAAGAATTTTGGTACCAAAACCGTAATTACTAAGGACTTGCCATAGGAATGTCCATTCTACAGAATCAAGGGCTTTGGCAGCATATAGGCTGACTTCACAGTGGCTTCCTATTAAATTGTGTTGGGCTTGTAGGTTTAGAAAAAGGTGTCTTGTGTTAAGTGAGGTGTTTTTGTTGGGATAAATCCTGTTTGGTCAGGGTGGATAAGGGATTGTATAAAGGTGTTGAGCCATAGTGATAATATCTTGGTTTGAATTTTTAGGTCCACCTGCAACAATGAGATTGGTCGGTAGGATTCGGGGTATGATGATCCTTGCCTGGTTTGGGTATGAGGACAATAAGTGCTTCTGTCATGGTGGGGAGTAGGGTGCCTTCTGTAAATATTTTGTTGTAGAATATTGAGAGTTTTGGGGCCAACAGGTCAATATAGTGGGTGTAGAATTCTACTGGATGGCCATCTGTTCCAGGGGATTTGTTGTTTGGCATTGATGGCAGTTCATATCTCGTTTTCTGTGATGGGGGTTTCAAGGTATTCGTGTTGTTCAGGAGTAAGTTTAGGTAATGGTGTGTCTTGTAGATATTTTTGTATTTCTATATGTTTATGTTGTAGGGTAGAGGCATACAGTTTGGTAAAGTAGGAGGCAAACATTCTGCCACTTGTTGTGGGTCCTCTAAGTTGTGGGATGTGTTATAGGGAAATGGTCACCAGTGGTTTGTTTTCATAGTGTGCTAGGAATGCTAATATTTTCCCACATTTTGAAAATGATTGAAATTTTGAATGATTGAATAGTTTTTTTATGTGCCTTGGTTATTAATATGTGATCAGTGAGCTTAGTTTGCATTTGTAAGGCTTGAGCTTTTTCTGGATAGGCTGCTATTGTAGTGTTTGGCAGGGAATATTTCCTTTTTCCCTTGTGAGTCTCTGTCCCTATAGTTATGGAATCTTGCAATAAACGTGCATGGTGGCGCCTCTAGGGTTGGTGGTCTTGGTGTTGTTCGATGGGCTCTCTCGACCATGAAGAGCTTGGTAAATTGGTCTGCACCATATTTCTGGGTTAGTAAGTCTTTCAAAAATTTGGCTGAGTCTGACCCTTCTGCTTTTTCTGGTAGGCCCACGAAGCACACATTGTTTCGTCGTGGACGGTTTTCCAAGTCATCTTGTCTTGTTTGTAAGGACTGTAGGGACAGTTCTTGTTGTTGCATGTCACGTTGTAGGTTTGGAACACTGTCCTCCACTGTACTAACTCTTGCCTCCACCTCTGTAAATCTGTCACAAAGATTATGCATATCCTGTTGCAATAGTGATATGTAAATTTTTACCTCATTTATCTTGGAGGTGAGAGTAGATTGACAGTTAAATATTGCTGTTAGGAGTTTCTCTGTTGCATCTTCTGGCGTGTGTTCGTCTGTTTCGGGTGGTGAGGTGGGGGCCTCTGTGTGGTCGGCGACCATCTTTGTCAGTGCGCTTAAACATATCAAGTTTGGCGGTTGTGTCATGATGTTTTCGCAGCGGAGACATGTTCCGATCATGGCAGCAGGAGATTGGAGGTATTCTCTGTATGTTCCCCCGTGGTGAGGGTGTGTGTGGGTATGATTCTTTGTTTAGGATCTGTGTTTAGGATTATAGTTTGCGGAGCTTCCGTCTTGTGCATCCTACACGCAAGTACACGGAACTCACAGGCATTACTGTTTGAGGCTCAAGCAGGAGAAAGCAGAGGAAATCTCAGAGGGGCGGAGCTTAACATTCAGCAAACCAGTAACAAGATGTCAGCAACTTTCAAGGCACAAAGCTAGGCTCTAGAGGGGCATAGGTAAAAAAAAATATGGCAACAGTATTTTTAAAGCTGCAGCTTCCAAATGAACATAACTTGATTTTACAGTGCACTTATCCTTTAAGATCTGGGTCATATGATATCAGATAATGTAGAAACTTTGGATTGTATATGGACGATCTGTCGACAATCTTTCAATAATTTCCCCCATCGGGCCAGTTGAAAAAAATTTTTAATCGCCCATTTTGATAATAATATTATGCTGTAGCTGGAATGGTGACAGTTTTGACAGTTGGTATAAGGGAAATTCTCTCTCCCAGGGCTCCCAGGCTCAGTGATTACTGAGCATGCATGCCACTTGTACAGGAATTTTTTAATTTTCTGTCGCAATTTTTGAATTTACGATAGTAATTTTGTAATGGAAATTTTTTTTGTTCAATAAATTTTTATTGGTTTTCAAAAGCCTGTAGTATTGCAGCATACTTGCATCTTTTGTTTACATTATGAATATACATAAAAGAAAAATAGAAAAGAATAATGAAGTAAAAAATAAAAATAAAAACAAAACACTCCCATACCAAACCCCATATACCCAGTAGAACAACAAGACCATATTATCCATATTCAGTTTGTATCCCACAAGGTAATTTACCTTACACATAGTATTAACATGTCCACCTTTGGTTTAGGCCTCTGGGTCCTCAGGGGCGTCTCTTCCGGAGCGCCTCGGTGATATTTCAGCTTGAGTGCTGATTGCACCCCCTCTCTGGTTAGACGGGTCCATTTTAAGTATCCAAAGGGATCTAGCTGCTGAGCATATATACATTATTAATTTCTGAGCAGATTTGTTCTGAGTTGTTCAGATTTTCTACCGGAAGGTTAAAGAGTGCCGCGTATGGTGACAGTGTGATATCTTTGGAGAATAATTCTGTGATTATAGCCTCGCAGTGTCTCCACATTGTCTGGGCCTCTCGGCACTCCCACCAGCAATGTAGCTGATCGGCAGGGGCTCCACAGCTTCTAAAACAATGCATTGGTATAGAGGGGTTAAGTTTGTTTAATAGTGCAGGGGTAACATACCAATCATATAGAATTTTATATGATTTTTCTTTTATTTCTATGTTAGCAGAGCATTTAGCTGATTAAGAAAAAATAGATTGCCATTGGTCCTCCCGTAATTCTTGCCCCAATCTAGACTCCCAGTTCAACATTGGCTTGATTTTGAAAGGCTGTATTTCGTGCCATATTGTGTCATATAATATGGTTATTGTACCCTTGGGAAAGGGCGATATTACGCACAGTGACTCAAATTTTGTTGGTGGGGAGAGGTTCCGTTTCTTGTTTTGGGTAAAGTGTGACAGTTGGGTGATTGAAACCAGTATTTGTCTTCGAGGCGAAATTTGTTCTGGGCTTCTGACCAAGATAATATGGAGTTGTCTAGTTTGCAGAGATCTCTCAGCCTAGTGATACCCCTGTCCTTCCAATAACCAGCCTTATTTGGGTCCAGTCCCATGGGGAATGATGGTAAGTGGAAAAGGGGATGCAAAATGGAGACATTCGTAGTTAGTTTATACTGTAGGTTGGAGCTATCCCATATCTGTAAGGACTGTTGTATGGTAGGTATATTACAATATTGTATTGTTTTTCTCTGTGATATTGGTATCCATAGTATTGTTGAGGAGTGAAGAGGGGATAGTTGTTGGTTTTCTAAGTCTACCCAAAATGTAGTTCCTGCCCCTTGGGCCCATTGGACTGTTTGAGCTAGTCTTGCCGCTTTATAGTATCTGTAAAGAATCGGTAGCCGAATCCCCCTTTCTTTTTATATCTTGCCATATACTGTGCCCTAATTCGTGCCTTTTTATTTTTCCATATAAATTTAGTTATTGCCGACTGCAGTTTGTGTAGATTGGATTTCTTGATTAACAGAGGTATGGCCCTCTGTTCATTTTAACAGCGTTAATACGTCCCAGGAGAGATAGGGGAATGAAGTCCATGTCTGTAGTTTAGTGATTAATTTATTGATCATAGGAGTGTAGTTGTGTGAGAAAATTGTTTTTGGATCGTGGCTGACATTCACTCCCAAATATTTAAAGGAAGATAATGACCACTTAAAATGGAAATGTGATTTTAGGTTTGCACACACCTGTTCTGGGAGATGCATCGGGTAGGCAACTGTTTTGGAATTATTTAACTTAAAGGGTATGTCCACCCTAAAAATGTTTTTTTTAATATAAGATTCTCCCTGTCCCCCCAGCCCCAACCGCTATATTTATATTTTTAGAAAGTGCCCCAAACTCTACTTACCTTCCCTCTTTCCTCCGTGAGGGGCGGGACCGTCAGTGGTGTCTGTGATTGGCTGAGCGGCAGCCAATCACGGACAAGGCTGCCGGGAGTGCATTTCGGCGGGGGAAAGTTTGGGGAGCTTTCTAACAATATAAATATAGCGGTTGGGGCTGGGGGGACAGGGGGAATCTTATAGTTAAAGGGTTTAACGCTAGGGGGAGGGAATCCTGAGAGGGAGGGAGAGGGAGGGGGAGAAGGGCTGCAGTACGCATGCCAAACTTCTCCCGGAGGACAGGTAGGAGGCAGAGTCCTATATGGACTCTGCTATCCTCTTGGTGGGCAGTTTTTGGGACTTTGGGGGGGGACTACAGGAGAACCATATGGAGCTGGGATGTGAGGTAAGGATTACACTACACTACATGATGCGGCCAGTAGTTGGGGGGATTATAGTTTTGGGGGTGGACATGCCCTTTAAAACCTGACAGAGATCCGAAGTTCTCTATTGTCTTGTATACGATAGGCAACGAGATTAAAGGCTGTGTTAGACTGAGAAGAGTGTCGTCAGCAAACTGTGAGATTTTGGATGTTATGTTGCCCACACCTATACCGTGGATATCCTGCGTAGATCGTATGGCTTCTGCCAGTGGTTCCATGCATAGAGCAAACAGCAGGGGTGACATTGGGCATCCCTGTCTTGTTCCGTTTTTAATCTGTATTTGAGCAGATGGGATCCCCATGTTGCGTACCCTGGCTATTGGGTTAGAATAGAGGCTGGGGGTTGCCGTTATATATTTTTGAGGGAAGCCAAATTTATTCAGGACTTGCTCCAGAAATACCCAATCCACCCTGTCAAAAGCTTTCTCAACATCTAATGACAGAAAAATTGCTTGTGTCTTTTTGGTATATGCTGTTTGAACCAATGTGAAAGCTTTTCTGGTGTTATCTGTGGTTTGCCTACCGGATACAAAACCAGTCTGGTCATAGTGAATTAGCTTTGGAAGTATCTGTTTCAGTCTATTTGCCAACATTTTTGAAAAAATCTTTATATCCACATTTATTAAAGAAATGGGCCTGTAGTTGGTAACTTAGGTGGTATCCCTATCTGCCTTTGGGAGAACAATAATTTGGGCCTCTAGCATGTCTGAGTTGAAGGTTTCCTTACCCTCTAAGATTTGGTTGGCCATTGATAGAAAGTGTGCTGCAAGAGTGGTTTGGAAAGATTTATTATACATAGAGGTAAAGCCATCTGGGCCTGGTGATTTTCTCCCTTTAAGTTCTTTCAGAGTGGCTTTTAGTTCTGGTTCGTAAAGGGATTTTGCAATGCGCTTATTTGATCCGACATCAGTGAGGGTAAATTAAGATTATGTAGATATGTGGTTATGTGTTGGGGGGTGACTTTGGTTTTGTCTGTTGTTGAGCTTGTAGAGTTGCTGGTAGTACTGGGCAAATTGGTCTGTTATTTTATATGGGTCGTAAATGAGTTTGCCCTTATCATCCCTCAGGGGCAGAAACTTGTTCTGAGTGAGACGTTGATTTAATTTATTCGCCAGCATGGTATCAGCCTTGTAACATTTGCTATAAAATTTCTGATTAGTTAGCCTTAGAGCCTTTTCAGCTCTTGCCGTCAACAATGTACCCAGTTAGTTTTTTAACGAGAGTATATGGTTTGCTGTTTGGTCTGTAAATGTATGGCTTAGTTTCTTTTCCCACTAATGGATATCCCTCAAAAGATTTTGTATTTTGGTCTCCCTCTGTTTTTTAATCCTTGACGCTAATTGAATCAGTTTACCTCTGATCACCGCTTTGTGGGCTGCCCACACTATGGTGGAAGAAGCCACTGAGATAACGTTATCTTCAAAATATTCTTTTATTGCTTGTTCTATTTCCTTGGCTGTGTTAGGATTTGCTATAAGGGATTCATTTAATCGCCATATGGGTGAAGGTTTAGTGGTCCCCAGATCTGCTAGAGTCAACTTAACATAAGCATGATCTGACCACAAAATCTCTGAAATACTAGTTTCTACAACCTGTGGCAGGAATATTGGGGATACAAATATATAATCTATTCTAGTGAATATGGAGTGTGGGGAGGAGAAGAAGGTAAATTCTTTGCTGTTTGAATGAGTCAATCTCCATATATCTACTATATTGTTGTTTTTAGTAAACTGAAGAAGGTGTTTGTTTGATGAGTGCGTTGGTGAGGATCTCAGTGGTTTGGATCTGTCTAGTGACTGATTCATTATCATATTGAAGTCCCCCCCAATCACAAGAGGACCAAAGGCATACATCCTAATCTTGTTGTTGAGTTCCTGGTAGAATTGTTTGTGGTTCTGATTTGAAGCGTATATACAGATTAATGTTATACGAGATGAGTCCATATATCCATTAAGGATGATATATCTCCCCTGCACATCCCTATAACAGGATTCCTCTCTGAACTGTAAGCCCCCACCAATCAGGATACCCACTCCCCTTTTTTTAGATGTTGTTGACGCAAAAACCTGATGTGACCAGATTTTCCACAATATTTAGGCTCCCTACCTCGGCGAAAATGAGTTTCTTGTAGCATTAAAATATCCGGGTTGATCTTTTTATAGTATTGTTGTGCTATTTTCCTCTTGCATGGTGCGTTCAAACCCTTAACATTGTGTGTGAGAATATGTGTGTGGTTACTCACGGTGGTTTAAGATAACACGAGCGTCCCTGGACCTCCCAAAACTGAAGGATTGTGTTGAAGCTTGTTTCTACTTTGCATACTTGAGGTTGTGAGAATTGAATGAATTGATCAGGCGCTCCGGATTCCTCCCGAGTCGCAAAGCGACTCCGCCAGTGGCACGTAGTCTTTGAACATAGACATGTAAATAAAACATAAGAGAGAGACAACCATTTAGCCTTACATTATATTGGTTGCCCTGTGGAATGATGCTAACCATCCTATTCTAACTAAATTAACTAAACAACGGTCCACCCCTTAGGGAGGACACTGGATGAGGAACTTCCTCCTCACTATTACCTGTACTCCTTACGGTTGTACAATTTTATGCGGGGGTACGTCTATGTGCCTAGGCACCAAACCTGTGAACGGCCTCAAACCATCTGGGACCGCCAAGAACGACTTAATTGTAAAATCATGGGGAGATTTAACCTTATTTCATGCTGCACAGCCCACCCATACTTTCTTTATTCTAGGGGGTTCCCTCTTTCCCCAGATGGTATCTATCTACCCTTATTAAGATAAATGTAGCATTTAGCCTATCCTTGTCCCCTTGACCTGTTCTGTTTGTGATAACATTGGAGACACAAATTTTCTCCTCCTTGTCTGCCTGCAGGGGTAAGGGTGAGACTGAGCACTAACAGCAGCATTATAGTCCTAATTTGCTCATATATTAATTATATTTCAGACATTTTTGTCTGTAATCTCTCCACGTTATCCATTACTTTAGTATATAAAGAGACATCCAACAAACTGTACAACCTTTACGCATACAATTTTCCCCTTGTGCACCTGTATACCTTTAGTAGCTCTTACTCTTTTCCCACTTTTCACCCACACGTAACCCCTTTCCCCCCTTGTAGCACCCGCCCCTAATTTAGAGTCCTCAGTTAAGGAGGACCGTCCCTGTTGCATACATAGTATTAGAAATTCTCATTAGTATTATCGTGTGAGTCCAGACCTGTGCATATGCTGCTAATGCGCTGGTATATATGCCTCACCGGGGTCCCTTTGACAATTTGTCACTTGGTATTTACAGTTCTTAATAGTCCATTTTTTCCTTCCCTTCCCCATTTCTAATTTCTCTTACCCTCCCCCCACCCTCATATAGCCACAGTGCACAAAACAATGTAGAAACTAAATGAGCTTGATATAAAGCGAGACTTAGAGGTACACTCGAGGATTTCTATGGGCCGTGTAGGTGTGCATAATTTTTACCCCGGTAAGGGCCATTCTCGGTAGTGTTCCAATTCAGTAGAGCAGTGGATAGCAAGTAGGGGACATATGGGTGTAAAGCCCCTACAGTTTATGATTCTTGTAAGTCCCCAGCCTAACAATATGGTTTCAGGTGGAAGTAGAAGATTGCGATATAGAACAGCTCTCGAGGGGGCTGTGGTCTGAAGCGGGGGGCTAGGGGTTATTGATAGACACCGGTGCCGTGACTCTTCTGGGAAAAAAATGTTTATTTCTGTACCCTAGGATGCCACTAGTAGATGCACCGGAATATTCCCATCATATCTAACGTTTGTTATGGGGTTGGGTAGACGGCCTGCCAAATAGGAGGTCCCGGATTCCCCTTTGAATACTCCTTTGAGCTATGTCTTCGCCTGCAGGTTTTACAACTCTTAAACTTAAATGCTTGCTTCCCAGAGTTTCCAGCGGGGCACTCCTTAATGACTCTATCCTTGAACCAGGATATAGGGGAGATGTCCGGTAGCCTGTGGAGGGCCTCAGGGTATATAAGAAAATATAGAGTACCTTATGATGTGTGTGTGGCTACATCAAGGCCAGCGCCAATTATAAACCAATTCCATGCATTACTTGTTGGTGTTTTGGCTTGAGGGGCTCCACGGGGATGTGGAGATTGTTTGTCTCTCTTGCCTCTGTTGTTTCGGTGGGACGTTGGTCCATGATGGAGATGGAGGGCACATTCTCTGTTGTTCGGTTGGGCTCGACGCTGTTCTGGGAGAAGACAGTATCCCCAGGCAGTTTAGGAAACACTCTTTCTGTTCCAAGGAGGTCAGACAGATCAATCTTCCTTGGTGCATTACGTTTAAAGGGGAAGCCCCACCGGTAACGGATTTTGTTTCGAAGCAGTACATCTATGACCGGACGTAGCTCCCTATGCCTGGCTTGGGTCACCGGTGACAAGTCCTGAAACAACTTGACCGCGAACTCCTCGCAGCTTACAAATTCCACATTTCTAGCGGCCACCATTATGGCCTCCTTCGTCTTGTAGAAGTGAAGTTTACAGATTATGTCCCTGGGTGGATTTTCCTGGCCTGGCTTTGCCCTCAGGGCCCGGTGGGCTCTATCTAGGAGCAGGTCCAAGGTTGTTTCTGCTGGGAGGATCTGGCGGAAAAGGCTTCCAGGTCCGCCACCTCCTCCGGAACCCCTTTCAGACGTATATTGTTGCGTCTGGAATGGTTCTCCATAGCTTCTTGAATATCTCTAATCAGAGATATATCATGACGCACCTCTTGGAGCTCTATTTCCACCTGCTGGCTGTATGAGGAGAGTTGGTCCGTCGTGGATTCTAGTGAGGCCACGCGGTCTCCAAGTTGTATAATTGTATAATTGTTTCACCTCCTGAATTATTCTTTTTTTGCGAAGACTGAATTATTTTCTCTATGTTTTGGTACAGTGTTCTTAAGTCTTCTTTGGTGCATAAAGAGTCCCCTGCGGTCTCCCCACGTGGGTCTCCGGCTACATCTTGGCCCAGCTTAGGAGTTTCACTTCGGTGCAAGGAGTCTGTTATATCTCCTTTTTCCTGAGTGCTGGCTTTCCTTGGACCCATCTGGGGTTGTCGAGGGCGCTATTCTTTGTCTGGGTGAGTAAAATTCAGTTCCCTGGTAGCTTAAATCGCAGCTTTTTAGTCAACCTGGCGGGAGCTCCCAAAGTGTGCGACCAGTCACATAGCCTGTCAGACTCCGCCCCCGTAATGGAATTTTTAATATTGTAAAAAATTTTGGATGGAATTTTTGATTTTCTAATATTGGATTTTTCTATCATAGCTTTGAAGTTTTAAAAAATGTCGATTTTTTAAAAAAAAAACAGGTTTGTTTCAAAACCAGGACTTATTACCTGTGGATAACGGTGTAACAATGAGTGACACCAGGTTTTGATGCTGATGTACTTTTTCATTTCTTACTGAAAAAAGAAAACATGTGTATAAGAGCACTTAGATAAACAATATTAATGCAGAGCTGGGGCTACTCATACAACATACATTACTATATACTTGTTATATTGGTTCATTAAAGTATCGGTCAGTAAATATATATTTAAATACTTAAAGGCATATGATGATTCAAGTCATATATAGGAATATAAAGAAACTAGGTTAAGAATTTATTTTAATTGAGAGGACTGTTCTGAGCTGACATAACTACAATTATAACGTTATTTAATTTATTTTTGAGCTTTAAAACATTAATTATCAGTTCACATCAGGCCCTTTCCTACCTATCAGTCTTATGTCTTATGTATACATTGGGGAAATTCACACAAAGCACAGGGAGAATTCCTAAATTATTTCCAATTTTAGAATACGATTTTACACGTTATGAACTTTTATCCCAAGTATGTCAAGTTTTATCCCACAGCCATAAGCTGGCCATATATGTATTGATATCACCAACAATATTGCCATAATACAAATATTTTTTTTAGCCTTGTCAGATAACAAAAATGAGCCAATTCTGTACGATTTCATAGCTGGAGACCACACAATAAATAATGATTAGATTGAATCTGTATGCCAGCCGTTAATATTTCTACGTGTATAGACACTATTATAAATGTAGTAAATTCAATTTGTTACATTGTGGAATAGTAAAGAAAGTGATATATGGTAATCAAGGCAAATATTTTTAGGTTGTTATTTTTATTTCTGGTGCAGATTTTCTCAAAAAATGTGCCATGGAGGTGTCCTTTGCATTTCCACAGTAAAAATTTCAAGGCGGCGATGTAATATCATTCCCCAGCGCTTCTTACCTGACCACTTTCCATAATGCCATAACAACTTTGCTCCAGTTATAAGAGGAAAAATAATACAATAAACCCTATAGGATGCATGCAAAAACACAATATAGTTGTAAACTGTAATATACTCATATAAATACTGGAATAAAATTGCCACTAATGTATCCTTGTTTTGTAGAAAGATGAATTTGCTTCAGTTCATGGTGTGGTCAGGTAAGAATCCTTGGGGGAGCAGGGATATGCCCTGATACAATGCTGCAAGGTATTACGAAACAAATGTGGAAACACTAATTGGATATAACTACTCCAATATCTGTTGTATTCAATTAGATCAACTGGACTTGAAATGTAGTTCTTGAAGACGTTTCGCTAGTCATCCGACTGGCTTTCTCAATTCAGAATGACTTGTACAAGAATCTGTGGCAATTATGTACTCTGGAAAATCCCAATTAGCATATCACAGCCAGGTGTTAAGGGTGTGATTAGATAGTGGCTAAGAGGTGTTATAGGAACGCCCAGAGTAAGGTGTTAAAACAGCATTGTACATGGCAGACAGTTGGTGTCGAACCCCCCCACCTGAAGGTATTTTCAGGGACTCATAGGCATTAATATCACCCAGAGTGATCTCACAATTCCTCACCCACTGGATATGTGAATCAGTGCTTCCTGTTCCAGCACTTGCTAAGCCTCTTAAATTCGAATATATCTATGTACGTGTTAAAGGGCATGTCCACCCTTATAAAAAAAAAATTCCCATATAATAGAATGCCTTCCCCCAGCCCCAACTGCTATAAAATAAATTTAAGAAAGTGCCCAGATTTTTACTTACCTTCCCTCTCTCCTCTGACGCCCGGCCCGGCCTTCTGCTTGCAAGACACTGCAAGCAGGGGGCGAGACGGGCAGCCGCGTCCGTGATTGGCTGAGAGGCAGCCAATCACAGACACGGCTGCCGGCTTCTCAGAATGCCGGAGGAGAGAGGGAAGGTAAGTAGAGTTCTGGGGACTTTCTTAAAATAATTTTTTTGCGGTTGGGGCTGGGGGAAGATATACTAATGTATGGGCAAGGGGTTTTATGGTAGGGGGAGGGATCGCAAAACGGGAGGAAGGGGGAGAAGGGCTTTAGTACGCATGCCAAACTTCTCTCCGGACAGGAGGCAGAGTCCTATATGGACTCTGCTATCTGTTAGAATAAATATCCTCACTAGTCCCCCGGACTCTGATTGATGCCTGTCAGACGCACTAAGAGACCTTCAGCGCTGGGAGAAAGGATCACACAACACGCATGGTGTAGTAGAACCCAGTTTCTCGGTTAATTCACATGTTACATTGGGTTTTCACAAAGAGGAAAAGGGGGCGTGGCTAGACACAGTGTCTGCCGATGACCTTGGAATGTAGGAGGCAAAAGACCTTGAGCTCACTGGGAAGCTCAAGTGTTATCAAATGAGAAAGAACATGGAGTCAGAGAACAAAATGGCTGCTATTAGGCTAAGTGATTATAGAGAATATATAAAAACCTAACACTATCCTCCTGGTGGGCAGTTTTTGGGACTTTGGGGGGGGACTACAGGAGAACCACACGGAGCTGGGATGTGAGGTAAGGATTTTATCACACTACATGGTGGGGCCATTAGTGGGGGGGATTATAGTTTTGGGGGTGGACATGCCCTTTAAGACCAATTTTCTTAAAAGTATACATTGTCATTTTTTCAGATGTGGACTCTCCTTGTTACTACATGAGCTAGTAGCAGTAACAGGTGGTCTATATGTGCAAGATCCTTCCAGATTTGCAGTCCACTAACAAAAGACAACAGTGTTAAATCACTGCCATATCTTTTCTTAATGTTTATCACTTTGTTCTCCTTTAACCTGGATAGTTAACAAATAAAAATGATTCACTCTTCAGAAGTTGTACAGGTTTTCTGCAGGATAAAAACCCTCTCTAAATGTCCTCATGTGCATGGTTGCACAACAATTGTTCTTTTCCTCTTTAACCTCTACGTCCCAGAGGTACTGGGTTACCAGGAAGATTTCTGTGACAACTGAGGATGTATTTAGAAATAGTAGAACTAAATGCCCCTTTAGGTTAGATCTCTGGGAAAAGCTTGAATAATGCACATGGAAGCCTTGAATAAACTGATTTTCGAGTGTGTGCACACATTCAGTTTATTTACTTATAAATGTTTGTGTATTTGCCAAATTGGTTTATGATTTTAATAAAAATTTGCCATTCACTTCATATTTCCTACTCACTTATCTTTTGATGAGTTGAATACACAAATATATATATAGCTTGAAAAAGGTCAGAAAACAGGACAGAAACGTCGTTAACTACACTAATTATGTGTGAGTAAAAGTTGTATTTTGGATATTAAGATGTCCTTTTGTGTGCACTGACTTCAATCAAATATATATATATATATATATATATATCTAAAAAAAATAATATATATATATAAAATATATAAATATATATACAAAATATTTAAACAAGATAATTCTAGAATTTAGTGTTAAGTGTTTGAAAGAGTCTCACACATTGTTTGATGAGGATTAAAACATATAAAGGCTGCAGAGAGAGGTGGGAGTATGCAGTACTTTTAAACCAAATTGGGTTTTAAGTTCTGTTTCAGATATTCTGTATGTTTGTGTTGAGATTTATTAGTGGAGTTTGGGCTATTTAATACATAGGGCATTCAACATCTTCTGCTGTTGTGAAATGTCACAAACTACCTACTTTAGTCCTGTGTTTATTTAAATAAAAACATAGCTGCAAACCTAAATGGTACTTTCTAAATTAAATTATAGATACATACATACATACATGGGTTACATTCTGATATAATCATACCTTTTATGATATGGTAATAACTGGGAAGCTTGTGTATTACTATTAATTACAAGAGTTCAGAGCAGGAACATTGAACAAATCCTTCACATAATCAGTTATTAATTTGTGCTTAATTCTAAATTAAAGTCTTCTCAATCTGAACATCATTCATATAGAGAATGATCCTATTAATAGATGAACTTATTTTTTCAGTATGCTAAATAATAATGCTAGATTTTACTATTAATTGAGATATATTTTGAAACAAAATCTATTTGTAGTTCTCCATATGGTATATTTTCTCACCACGTGGAAGATTATGCATAGTTTGGAATGCGTTTTTGTTGTGGATGTGATATGTCTGAGTTGACCATATTTACACTTTTTATTGTCTTGCATGGTCGAGTTTTCTTTTTTGTGTTGCATCTGGGACATTGTGAAATGTCAAGAACAATTATGTTCTACCATCAGTACGTACACTGTAGCTTGTTTGATTGTTAATTAAAGCTTGTTATTTAATGTATGCAATTGTAAATTAGGTCAGACTGTTATCTTCCAGAATGAATTATCATAATTAAATGTAAAATTAAGGTGAAGTAGAGAGTGTGGATAGTTATGAACACGTCTTTATTTCTTGACGTATCAGTTTAGAATTGCTCATATTGGTATTCTGTTGGGTTAAGGTGGTCACCACCAGGAACAGATCAGAATAACTGACACATGGATGAATTTAAATCTCTGTTGCCCTACATAATTCTGTGTAAAGATTCAGTTTTGGGGTTTTAATCACTTTTTTTTCAGTTTTTAGTTAAAAATATTTACACATGCCCCTGTTTTCTCTGACAGACATTGCAGGGCATTGGGAGCAGCCAAGGGTAAATTAATTTCTGCTTTGTAGTTAGGTATTCCATGGAAAGCTTTTCTGCATATCAATGCAGGCCTGCTAACCGTTACTACTGTGCTGCTCTATCACAAGCACAGCCAAGCACATGTTGTGATGTACATGTTGTACATTATCTGTTTAATGTTGTATTCTTTTTGGTAGCTGCTACCTCACTCACGTACGCTCATGTATTTGTATAAAACAGAACTAAAGTCTCCTAGTGTGATAATATTCGAAGAAACCCCACTTGTTAGTGGGAATGATGGCTATTTTAGACATAAAACAAAACAAAGGGTCCTGCTGTCCCCCTTCTCATTTGGGCCATTGTACTTACATACATCAAGTTGAAATATGCCATGCAATAAATGCAGCAGCTTTCCAAAAGATATATTGCCAGTGTGATGAAAGCCAGATAAAAGCAGAAATATAAGGAATTGGAAATTTATTATTGACAGTTTTTTATTGACAACCTGTTTTCAACTCACCTTCAACACCTATGAAATTGGGGAATTCTATCTTCAAACACTTGCAGGATTAGCAGGGGCATAACTACAGGGGTAGCAGGCTGAGCAACTGCAGGGAGGCCCAGGAAGCAAGGGGGGCCCATATTCTTATTTTCCTATGACAGATATAGCCACCTCCCAGAAAACCACTGTAGATGAGGCAGAGAAAGGGGCTCCATCATCGTTTTGCTGGGGGTCCCAGTAATTCCTAGTTACACCACTGAGGATTAGCAGTTATTCTTTGTGATTCACATGTAAATATACCTTGTTCATATGAATTTTGAATACCATAGATTTATGGCTTTTCTAAGAAAACTATTATCTCTAAAAGATCATTTTCAGGATACAAATTTAATGGAAACTTTGCATATGATTGTACACATACATTTCTGTTTTGTTTGTCTCTTTGGCTGTAAATGGAAATTAGTGCATTATTAATTGAAAATTGCCATCATTTATATTGTTAGAGCTGCTGCTGCTATTGTTCTCTGTCACTACTGTTCAAGTGGATCAGTGCAAATATAAAGAGAATAATGTGCATTTGACTTTGCTATAACTTATCACAGGTGTCTTTGTAATCCGTTCTACCTTATAAGCAAGCATAGATTGGCCATTATGTATACTAAGTGAGCAAGTGTTCACAGGGCACTGACGCAAAAGAGCATTACTTTCATAAGTTGATTCTGTGCTACTGCTGCTCTCTTTCTGCTGTCCTGTAGTCTGCTTATAGTCTGCTTATGTAGCTTTTACCAGCAGAGCACAAAAAGAATGAGCCAAATTTCACTGTAAGGCTGGGTACAGACGAAGGGATATTTTGTCCCGACCAAGAATTTGTGTTCATGGTCGATTGGGCCGAAAAATCTGCCTGTGTGTACCAAGCCTAAGAGTTTATAGGTGATATATAGGATACACTGGGAGTAAAATGGAATAAGCAGATGATAACAGGATTGAATAAGGCAGGAACAGAAGCTCAACATTTTAAACAGTTTTTGTCTTCCTCTGGATCAAATGTTAGGCAGGTACAAAAAGTTGAACTAGATCATTATGTCTTTGTTTTAACCTTCCTTACTAAGTTAGCATGTTTGGAGATTAGAAGCAGAATGTTAAAAGGGGTGGGTGGGAACAGAATAGAATAAGGGGAAATTGAACCAGAAAGAAATTAGGGTGGACTGGAATCATAGTGTAAACCATTTTAAAATCCTAATGGCTAAAAGTTGTTTTTTACATTTTGGACATAGAAACTGGCAAGTAGGTAGAGCAAGCATTTTCAATAAGAGACATTGCTAAGCATGGTAGTAGGTGTGGCATGTTACTTATAATGTTTATTTGCCTGCATATAGCTCACTTAAATAAGATATATTTATTATTATTTGTTGGCATTGAAAACATTGCAGTAATCCATTGTAAATATTTAGACTAATTTCTCCATTTTCTACTTCATAACACTTGTTATCAGGTTAAATAATAAACATAAATAAATAATGAAATACTATTTATGCATAAAAAAATCTAGTTATAGAAATAAAGTGTTTTTCAAGGAACAGCCTGACCACAACTGGTGTAAATTGAGATCCTGTTTCCCCCACATCACAGATTTTCTTTTTTTTTTTTTTTTTTTACCACACCACATTTTAGAGGTCCCTCTGTGATTTTATTTTCCTAGCTTTATGAATTTATATCTTCAGCGCAACTAAAATATATTTGTACTGATTAAAGGCAGTGATTTGGCTGAGAAATCATTAGCACATTAAGAATGCCATTACAGGTACTGAAAGCAATCCTTTCCGTAAGTGGAACTAAAGACTCCAGAAAATATTGTCCTACTAAGGTTCGTACACACGTGCGATCACGGGTGCTGATCCCAGCAGATCGGGCAACGATCCCCGACTCAACGGCTGTTTTGGCTGATAAAGTGCCCATACACGTAACGATTATCGCCCAAAACGCCATTCGTACACATTGTGTGTCGCGGGTTGGCACCTGCGATCGCATGTGTGTATGAACCTATAGACAGAGCACATTCACAAACATACAACAAGCTGTGCTTTGCTTTTTCTTTGGCTGCTGGGTACTTTGGATACTAGGGGTCATCTCCCGTAATCCACCTCAGCTACCCAGGTAAGTGTACACTTTACATGCTATGTAGTGCTAAACAGATCAAAACAGGGAAGCTGTTGCCTTTTTGCAAACATTTTTAAATGTTGCTGTCCCTAATAATAATGTGTCCCATTGCTTTTCATACTTTAAAGAAACGTAATCTTTGCATTAAATATTTCTATAGTAATAAAATTAAGTTTAGGAAATTAAACCTGCAAGTCCAGTTGATCTAATTGAATACTACAGATATACCATGACCTGGATGAATGAGAACCTTCACAAACCTGCAACCTTATGTACTCTGTCTTGCTAAAAGCAAAGCTTTATACCACTATCCCAACAGAGCTTCCCTATGGAACAATACTACACATTGAATCTTTAACCTTTGATAGGAACATAATGAAAAGGGGGGGAAAAAGACTGGAGATTGTAACCCAGAACCTCATGTGCTGTGTGTTTGAGCGGTGGTCGTCCAGGTTTTTTGTGAAATAAAAATCTTTCGCTCATTTATAGCATTTTGGAGTATTAAGCTTATGTAGCCAGTAGCCCAAAATGTTTCAAATGTGGAGGGATCAAAGCACCCAAAAAGGACCATCAAAAAGCTGTACACTGTAGCAGTGTAGTATAATTTTTTTAATGAGTATAAGTATAAGTCAGGTTCATTACTAAATAAGATAAAAGCTCTAAAGGTTGTTTTATATATATATATATATATATATATATTATAATATATTTTATAAAAGCTGAAAGCAAGCAATATACTAGCATTAACAAAGTTACGGATTGTTAATTTGAACAGCGTATTACAAATATCTTTGGCTCACACCCTATTGAAGTACTGTACATATTGTTGGGTACAGTCTATTGCCTTGATTTTGTGTTCCCACTCTCTGTAAATAGCTTGAATCATCTTCAAAGACGAGTTCATTCACAATCAATTATAGGAAACTGCAGGTGGTCTTTCCTTAGGGAAATCTACTTTTGTTATTTATTCAATGATCTAAGGAAACTGCAGGATATAAATTTCTTAATAGTATTTTGATTGATTAATGTTAGAAAGTACAATGTCATGAGCAACTTTGTTTGGGATGGCGCATATTATTGCTAGGGTTGTCTATTAAAATTCATCTAGCTTAAAGTTCAATCTAGTTTGAACTACAAAAGTTAATACAGTATAAACAGATCATTTCACTTTATTTGAAAACCCACATGCAGAGTAAATAAATTACTTATATACCAAGTAACATACAAAAGTGAAAACAATACTATAGATTACTGAGATTGTAGACATGTAACATTTACATTATAAAATATACAGATTTTAAGACAAGGATATACAGTATATGTTTTGTTTTAGTGGCAGGCTTGCCACTATTTGGTTCTCTGGTCAAGGTCAGGAGACCTAAAAATACTGCAGATTTGATTTAGGTAGGACTGGCCTCAGATTAAATTGTGGCATAATTTATACTTACCCCCATAATGCTTATTATACCTGATGCTCTCTCTCTTGGTCTACTACTGATGTAAGTAGTAGACCAAGTGCCTGCATGAGCTCTGCAAGCTTGAACAAGCTTGCAGAGGATGTGAGAGCATTGGGGAGACCATAAGGATGTAAGTAAGCATAACGCTCTCAGGGTAAATTTAGATTTTTGTGGTGTTGGTGCCCTTTTAATGAACTTGGTGATAGCAGTCACGTAACCGGGACCAGTGTTATAGATGGAAACGGAGGTGTACTGAGACGGAGGACCCATTATTGAAAGCGTACAGATGGAAATGCTCGGGTGAAGAGACTACACAGGATTATGGGAAGCAACCCAGGACAATTTGCACCAGTGCTGTGGGGGGTCAGTGAGTATAAGTGACCCTGTACTGAATCCTTGCATTTATGTCTGCTAAGTCCCGATCTCTTTACGCTTTACTAACTTTGTTGTCTGATATCGCTCAGCTAATATACTTACCTCTGCTTGGCTCCATCGCATACTGTTGGTCCAGATAATGTTACAATTGCCTATATGAATCTGTGAATTTGATTACTTTCATTCACGTACTGGAGGTACATTGACATCTTACGTCCATTAGTTATGGAATATCAATATCCTGCTATCTTTTGTTACTTTGGATATAGTGCTTAGTTATACTGTAACTAACTTACAAATGACTGGACTGCTTGATCCTATCCCGGTATCAGACTATTTGATAGTAGTTTAGGCCTTAATTGGGGATGCCGGATGTGTTTTTTAAGTGTGATATTTTGTGTGTTTATAATAAAGTAGTTTTTAGATTGCCCTTATTCGCTATTTCCATGTCTTATTATATTGTGAGGGGTTATGTGACTTTATCATAGCCAATTTGGGTTTCAAGGGGAGGGAGTGCTTATAGGGGTTGTGTAAGGTCTTTCCTTATTATTTGTTGCTTTAGACTTTTAAGCTGTTTACAGGAATAATTAGTAGCAAGGGTAGCACTCCAAATAATAACTTTATTAATCCGGACCACAAAACATCTCACAAAGTTTCGGGGGGTATGCCCCCTTCCTCAGGTGATGTTACTCCAAAAGTGTTACACGTCTAAATAGGCAAACCATTACTAAGGACTGCCCTCTGAGGGTAATCCTACCTTCTGATTGGTTCAACCAAAAAGTGATATAGTGCATACAATATGTGTTCATAAATACATAAAATCATCTAAAATCAATATTATATCAATATAAACTGTGTTGCAGTATATACAATAATCAAGTGTTTCAAATATTATTTCCATAAAAACAATGAAAGAAATTATTTGACCGAAAAAGGTCTATTGTCTCAATAAATATAAAATAAATTGTCTCAATAAATATAAAGATCTATTGTCTCAATAAATATATAGGGTGCATGGTTATTAAGAGTGTATAAGATATGTGTAACATGTACATATTTTGTATTATTCTGTGGACTACCTTTTAAGCTGTTTACCACCTATTCAGGGATTCCCCAGACCCATAGTCATGTGGGTGCGCACCATAGCCATTTGTTTCTATTTTTTATGCCTTTTAAAGGTTCCTGGTTTGCTTCCCCAATTCTCACACTGAACACGAGTCTCTTGTCAATGCAGAGTAGGGAAAAAGCAGAATGATTCTGGGATAAATGGAACCTTGTCCCTGATATTACAGATAACTTGCATTTATTTTGCATGCAGCAATTGACCTTTAATGAATATTGCAAAGAGTTTTACGTTTCAAAGAAACGCATTATATGTGCACAGGGAGGCCCTTTTAAGATAAATCTCTTGGGACTATACAATGTTCACTTTTATTTTTGATCAATATAAATTGCTTTTTGCATATCCGGAATGTAAGTGGCGTGTTTAAAGATGCTTTCTCTTTACAAACAAAATATTGACTGAACTGATTCATAACTTGTTTAGCATGGTAAATGAGATATTAAACTACCATTTCTATTTAAAAGGCTTTATTATGCAAGGCACAATGGGATTTACCAGTTTTCAATATTGTTACCTTGTCAAGACATGATCCCTTATACATTGTTATGGCATAAAGTAACACAATGCTATTCAATATTCTAACACTCAAGAGACTTGAAGAAATTAACAAAGGTCACTACAGATGACATAATGTAGTTGAGAGGTTATATGGTGATCCTACCTACTGTTTAACTTTATACAAAAGTGCAGCCTGTGCTTGATAGCAATATGAAAGATGGGAAAAGCGATACTTGAATCCCAGAGGAAAGGGGTAAGGACATGGTTCAGATGCTAGATGAAGGATTATTTGATTGTTAATTGTCTTTCCTTACAATGTGAATGTTTTTTGAGTCTTGTAAAGAATGTAAATTAGTAAATGACTAAGGATTTGAATTGACATGATGAGCTGTGAGTGCTAAAGTTAAAGAGCCATAAGATCTGTAACGAGGGTGAGTAGCCAGTGTGGTCTAGTTTTCATAATTCACACTTGTTTTACACATGGAGATTGACATGAGAGAGTCCAAGTAGATACATTAAATCCCTAAGTCATTGCTAATTGGCACTCATTGAAAGCAATTTTCTAAAACAGCTGCTCTGGTTCCTCATCTCAAAATATGATTTCTAGTTTTAATAATAAAATGTTTATTCGGAGGGAGCTATGAAATTCTATGTAAATAAGGACATTATTTGCCTTCTGTGAAAATTACAGTAATTTAGCCAGAGACTTTTTTTTCCTCATGTTAAGATATTTTTGTTGTATAACTGACAAAGATTATACTGTTCAAGTGAACATCATCGGCTCGGAAACCATTGAGTCTCTTCCTTCTGGTTTCCATGGTTTTATTATTTGCTTTCAGAGAAAAATTCCATGGCAACATGTCAGTGCACGTAGTGTTGTTCTTATTTAAATGAGAGTACAAAGATAATTCTGACATTTCCAGTGTACCAAATATAAGCAAAACATTTACTTTTAAAACATATTAGCGATTAATTTAAGATTGAATGATTAATATACCTTGTGTGTGATTTGCATAATGTAGTCAGTATACTGATAAGTATATCTGTTGTTTTCAATTAGATCAACTGGACTTGAAGTTTAGTTCTTGAAGACGTTTCGCTAGTCATTCGACTGGCTTTCTCAATTCAGAATGACTTGTACAAGAATCTGTGGCAATTATGTATCCTGGAAAATCCCAATTAGCATATCACAGCCAATTGTTAAGGGCGTGATTGGATAGTGGCTAAGAGGTGTTATAGGAATGCCCAGAGTAAGGTGTCAAAACAGCATTGTACATGGCAGACAGTTGGTGTCGAACCCCCCCCACCTCTATTTAGGCTTGGTTTCTTTATTTTCACATAAATGGCCTCCATAACACCTCTCTTGAACCAGTCACGTTCCTTTACCAATATGTTAACATTACAATCTTCAAAGGTTTGTGTAATGTTAACATATTGGCAAAGGAATGTGACTGGTTCAAGAGAGGTGTTAAGGAGGCCATTTATGTGAAAATAAAGAAACCAAGCCTAAATAGAGGTGGGGGGGGGGGTTCGACACCAACTGTTTGCCATATACAATGCTGTTTTGACACCTTACTCTGGGCATTCCTATAACACCTCTTAGCCCACTATCCAATCACGCCCTTAATGCTTGGCTGTGATATGCTAATTGGGATTTTCCAGGGTACATAATTGCCACAGATTCTTGTACAAGTCATTCAGAATTGAGAAAGCCAATCGGATGACTAGCGAAACGTCTTCAAGAACTAAACTTCAAGTCCAGTTGATCTAATTGAATACAACAGATATACGATGACCTGGATGAATGAGAACCTTCACAAGCATATACCGATAAGCCATAGCTTTAATGACAATATGAATTCACTTTGAATTTATTGTTGAATTTACTGTAGCTCTCCTATAGAAAGTATGCAAGAAGTTAAGTAACTGTTTTCTAGCATAGAACAGCTCTGGTTTATTGGATATAAACCTACCTTATATGTATACTTGACAATCCACATTTCTGTTCTGTAGCTCAACTATATACTTGAACTAAAGCTCTAATATACATGAACCCTCAGAAATTCTAGCATATAGCTGTATACATATAGCTGGCCTTTGCATAAATAATTTGTTTTGGAGGTTTTTAGCTTTTCCTGAGTGGGCCGTTAAGCCTGATATGTAGTTCAACATGCTCAGTATATTCTTTGACCTACTTCCTCTCCCCCTTTCATCATCAACTGCTTCGTAATATCTCTGTAATAAAATCTGAGCATGACCAGTCAGAAAACCAATGATTACTTGCTAGGAAGGACGGCTGCTGAAATTGGCTTTTTAGGTTACTGCCTCGCTGTGCATAGCCTTCTTCCTTTTTATGTTTAATTAAGACCATCATTGTGGTGGAGTAAAAAATAGTCCGATAAATCTCATTAGGATCACGCATTTATGATGTTAAAATTTGGTAAATTGCTTACGTTGTCTAGACGCTCAAACTTAAGGAGAGTAACGCATGCATCGAATGTTACGTCTAGAAGTCATGTTAAGTGTTAATGAATACATGTTAACATATTAACAGGACTTTAAGACCTAATATTGCAATAGCGGCTCTCGGTACAAAGCCCTTTATAACTGCTCATAAACTTATTGTAGCACAATGTAGCTGTTGTAAAAAATTGACCTTTTCTATTTGAGTAGTGTATTAACCAACATGCCAGACTGTTACATATATTCAGTAGTGAAATAGCAGCAAAATGCTGAATGTCGTTCTTTTGCACTGCTGTGTTTAACAGTAAGCAGCAAACTATTAGCTCAATAAAATGTACCTTGCAGCTAACCTGAAACTCCCATGAGATATATCCTTAAGCTAATGTGCATACCTTAACCTAAGGTGGCCATTCATATGAACAATAATGGGTAAATCCCGTCGTTCTACGACAGAATTTACCCATTATTGTTCACGTGTATGGGCTTTTCCCGGCTGAACGGAGTGCCGTCGACTGACCGTAGTTGCCACTACGGTCGATTGGGAAAGACAGAAAATTTCTGTCTGTCGTTCTCGGCTCCCTTTACTTTAGTAAAGGGAGCCGATATGATTGTACCGTGTACGACCGACCGATCCCCATACTGAGTATGGGGATCGGTCGGGTATGTGTATGCGGGTCCCACAGCATGTTTATGGCCACCTTTAATTTACACCTTTTCAGTTTACTTTCAGTATATCAGAATCTCTCAGAACAAAAACAAACAACTGGTGTATTGTTCACATCTGTGAACCTTTTCTGCATAACATGACTAATAAAACAAGTATTGCCAGTGGAATAAATGACACAATACAAAGTATAATTGAAATGTTTACTGTAGATTGAAGAAAACTATAGGCAGGTATGAATTGAGATTCTGATCGATATGTCAACTGGGAACACTATGCAGGTTCTTTCCCTTAAAACGAAGAAATGAGGAGTGTCTTTAGCATAATCATGTAGATTTGTTTCTGAAAATCTTATTAGGTAATGGCATATGCACATAATGACTACAAGTACAGCAGCCAAAATATTCATTTAAATTGCTCTTAAAAGCATTATTTCTAAGTGCATTTAGTTAAAGGGCAACTTTAACCCAAACAAGTTAGGGTTAAATTAAAGCCTGCAGTATTTTCTTTATAATGAGCCGACAATTACATTTCTGGCTTCACCCTGTGAGAAATGACATTGAGGTGAATGTTCAAACTTCCTGCTTCCAGTAAGTTGAGTGACATCACCTTACCTCTGCTAGCCCCTCTGCCCCGGGGGAGAAGCATTCTCAGTAAAGACTTAATGCTGGGAAAATCAGGAAGTACCTGGGGGGAAAATTGACAGTTGGGAAGGGGAGCCTATTAATGCAGACAGGCTGGTCACATGGCTGAAAACAGGAAAAGTTCAAACAGGAAGTAATATTGCTGAACCTTTCTAGCAATAACTTTTCACAAATTTTATCTAGAGATGTGATTTAGGTTTTATTTTGAAGGTATGATGGAAGGCTTTTTATATAATTCTTACTAGTTTGGAAGAATTGGAGACCACAGTTACCCTTTAAATAATTTGGTGTACGATCTTAGCGATCCTTAATATCCCTAAAATCTTTTTACCTTTTATGAAGGAAAGCCCTCAGAAGCTGTAGAGTTGCAGGAGGGGTATAATGGTTAAAGGATCATATTTTTTTTACAGCAAACCCTATATATATATATATATATATATATATATATATATATCCCTTATATTATATAAATATATTTTCATAGGAGATTACATTGAGTTTTTAGGAGCTACCAATGTGGTGGGGGGTATAGGAAAGTTGTATATGTATGTGTGTACTCTCTCTCACTATTACCATTTAAATGACCATCAGTAAATGTATATAAAGTATAGCACTGACTTATATTAGGTACAACACAAAATATACAAAATACATAAACTTACTTACGGAGCTGCGATCCCTATTTCAACGTGGAATGGTCAAAGGGCAGCTTAAACCACACCCCTGGGTCTGTTCCATGTGAAACGAAGTGTAATCCAAAAAAGGTTTCTGTCTGCTACACAGGATGCGATGTGTATTGTAATGGACATAAACACCAAGGCTCCTTATATACCACCTCCAGCCTGCAGGTGGTATCAGTGAGTATTAAACAAAAAGACATCTCTATGGCTAGGAGGACAGAAAGTGAAAAGTAGATTGTGGTGGCGTGATAATGAATGCAACACAAGATCCTGTGTATAAGATCCTGTGTATAAGATCCTTTGTATAAGATCTTGTTACCACCTGTTGGTAGGACATTATTGGACAGACAATTTACCTTATTGGATACAAACTCTTAGGCAACAGATAAGTGTACACCAACTTACAAGGACACGCAATATACAGGCCTGGTCAATATTCAAAGTGGCATTGAATAATAATAAGTATTAACCTAGCTTGTTTAGTTTTAACCACACAGTGTGGCAGGATTGCCTGGGTCTACTCTCAGACCTGCAAGATTATCCTATTTGGTTCCTCTGGAAGCTGGTGACTGTCTGAGCAACAGTTTAAAATATAACTGTGTAAAGATTCTATATTCACACATAGCAAAACACACACACACATAATTTTCATTGGGCACCAACGGGCACACTTTTGGTAGTATATATATATATATGTATGTGTGTGTGTTTATATGTATGTGTGTATATATATATGTATATAATATGTATATATACAATATATGTAATATATTGTGACACCCCACCCCCCATTTTATCAGACTGTACCTTAACCCTCAAAGATCTTAAAAATAAATTTGCTTATGAAAGCTTATCACATTCCCAAGCTCCAGTTATCTGCCTATCTTCCCTTCATTCGTTACAGATTGCCAGTAACCCTGTTCTTTGCACTGATTCTGTAATCTTATCAATCCCCTAGGGACATCTGCTCACCAAATCACTTAACATCCATGTCCAGATAAAGCCAGCTGTGTGACTTGTTCCGTCAGCATTAGTGAAACTGTAAAAATCTTGAACACAAACTGTATATTTTAATATGTTACAATTTGCATTTTTCATGTGAGGGGGATTTGCTTTGGTTGAACAAATCATAGCAAAAAAAACATTCTGGGCAGGGAACATGGCACAGGCAATGATATACAGAACAGAAGAGAGGACTAAAGTCAATATCAGCCGTGAAAAGATATTTTAGTGAAGGAATAGGATACAAAACTAATGCACAAGCCATCAGTATTACATAGGGAGCCTAGGAAATGATGCACTTAATAATATTTGATAATTTCAACATATTTTCTGCTAATTTTAATAAAAACAAAAACATTACATTTTATTTAACATATACTGAACCAGTACTGTCACCCTTTGCTGGTTATTGACCTGGCTTCCTGATTCCCTAGGATTTCACACAAATTACTTTTTTTCTATTGTCAGAGAATCCACTCAGTAACCTGTTTCAGCTGTCTATCTTCTTTAAATCTACATTCTCCCAATCCTTGTTTTGCATTCCACCTGAAAATGTATGTTGTATCTCATCACTTACTGCAATTAGCTATTTGAACACTAACATTATGGAATGATCTTACCAGTTTTATCAGAATGGACCCTAACCCCCAAAGTTTTAAGCAGATCCTAATAACACATCTGTTTATGGAAGCTTATCACATTCCCAAGCTTCAGTTATCTGCATTTCTCCTCAGATTGCCAGTTCCACCCATTTTTGTATTAATTCTATAATCTTGTAAATCCTCTGGTGACATCTGCTCCCCAAATTAATTTACATCCATTTTCAGGAACCTATTGTGCACCAAATCCTTTTAGTACTCTTACTCAACATTTTTCTGTTACCCTCTTATGTTTATATGTGACTGTTATTTTACTTCATACATGCTTACTATTTTCTTTTTCAATGTTAGGGACCTAAGAGCTGTGATACAGATTGCATTGTTAGGGCTGTTATGCAATATCCAATGTTCTTATTTCAGTAGATCCTGACTAGTCGCTCCAGACCAAAGAGACTTGTCATGACTGTAAATCATGGCAGATCCTGCAATCTTCAATGGACCAAAAAAATCGACTGGGCAGAAATATCATCGTAGTTACCCAAATTCCCAACAGACCTCCATTTGGCATGTTGATTGGAAAATTATTTGGTGGGACTATAATCGATATATAAGCGATATCGGCTCTCAGTGCATCACACTGTTAGAGTAACATCATGATTTGAAAAAAAGCCTGTGTGTTTTAGAACTGTGAAAATAGCGAAATTTCGCCACCGTTATCGCAGCCTTTTCAACAATTTAGAAAGTGGCAATAACCAGTGGTCATTACCGCCACCTTTCACCAATTTTCTCTTCGCCATACATCACCACGGTTATAAATCATATTTATAAAATGGTGAAAAGTGTTTTATTGCGTTCAGTTCGGCCATTTAAACTCACCAAGTCTGAGGTGGCGAAAAGGCATAAGTGCCCATATATGTAGTCTGTTAGTGGGTCCTTAGAAAGGTGCCAGTTCATTGTGGTGTGTGTCTCAATACTAAGAAGGGTCCTGTATCACGGCAAAAAGAAAAGATACTACCGCCACACATCGCAGCATGAACATATACAGGACTCCCTGATGCGTTTTGAGCTTGCTGCTGTCATAGTGGTGGCGTCCATATTGACCACATGTGCTTTTAAATGTAAATATTACCCACAATGCAGTTCATCAATTAAAGTGACAGTGCATATAAACAAAGTGACCAGCTCAAACTTTTAAAGTGACATAGTGTATGAATCAATATTACAGTACGAAACATAAAATACAATACAGAAAATAAAATACAGCATTGTATAAAACATAAAGGTATATATATAACCACTCATATTATATATATATCAAAACACGTGACAATCAACTCAAGAGTGAGGTGTGGAAGCCATTAGGAAATTACTCGCTGGCTTGTAGTGGTGAGAGATTTTCCTGACTTGGGATTGCAGTTCTCTGAATAATGAAAATAAGCTGAAACTATTTCATTATTGTAGTATTGCAATAGATCCCTATATTTAACACATTGTTTTTAGCACAGAGAAATCGTTCTACTAGTTCCAAAGCAAATCAATGTCTGACAGTCTCCACATCAATGCCTTCCGGCATCTGTCATCCACACGCATGTGCAGTGACTGTAAACAAACTGGATGAGTGCATCAAGAGACTGCAGGGACTGTCATTTGTCTATCAGCAGTAACATTAATGGATGATTTCTCTCTTGAAATCAATAAGGAAGGTAAAAATTCAATTATAACAGCTTATTTCATTTTTGGGAATAGTTCTCCTTGAAAATATTTATTTACATTAAAGTTTATCAAATCCTATTCATTTCTTCTTATTACTTGTAAGATAAAATTACATGGGTTGTTTCACATAAAATGCCCGTACTAAATCGAAATTCTACATGGCGTTACTATTAAACAAACCTGCCCTGCAACGCCTACTGTAATCCTCTATAGGGTGTCACTTAAACTGGTGTTTTTCATTTCATGCAGTTCTTTTTATTAATCCTTTTTTTTTTTAAAGGGGAACTAAAGTCTCCAGACAACATTGTCCCAATAGACAGAGCACATTCACAAACATACAAAAAGCTGTGTCTCACCTCTCCCTTTGCTGTGGCCATTGGAAGATTTATGAAAATAACCTGTGAGTACTAGGGGTCAGCTCCCACAATCCACCTTAGCTGGGTAAACCCCCAGCTAAGTGTCTGCGTACAGGCACATGCTCCATAAAGCTCAACAGATCAAAACAAGGAAGTTGCAGCCTTGCTTCCTAGAAGCTGACAACCAATCACATTATAGCACAGAGATCCTCCCTCTCCATGACACAGAACAGGGATTTCAGTTTTTTGTTTTCAAACACATTCAAGGCTCCTGTCCTAACAATGATATAATCCTTTGCTTTTCATACAAAAAGAAAATGAATCTTTGCAGTGTATTTCATAGATAGCATGGATGTAAGAAACAGAATACTTACATTTCAGCAAAAATAAAAGTAAGTGTGGGGAATAGAACCTGCAACTTGTACATTTACCCTGTCTTGCTAAAAGCAGAAGTCTTACCGCTAGTCTAAGAGAGACACTATAAAAACCAGTGGTACATGTAGAATATTGTAGTAGGAACATAATAGAAACAAAAAATAAAAATACATTGGGGGAATCAAACTCATAACCTTCTGATCTGTATGTGTCTAACCCTGGCATCTTACAAGGTGAGCCACCGCTGAATAAGCTTAAAGCCTAGGAACATTTAGAAGCTTTATCTTTTGCATGGAATATAATAGAAACAAAAAAAAAAGTTTTAGCTGGGGTATTGAACTTGTGATCTTCTGAACTGTATGTGTCTAACCCTGGTGTCTTACAAGGTGAGCCACCACTGCACAAGCTGAATGTCAGGGTACAATTAGAAGCTTTATCTTTCTCATGGAATATAATAGAAACAAAAAAAGCTACATCTGGGGTATTGAACTTGTGACCTTCTGAACTGCGTATTTTTTAAATCTGGTGCCTTACCTGGTGTGCCAACACTGAATAAGCAGAGAGTCCAGCTACATTTGGTAACTTTATCTTTTGCTAGTAAAAGAATAATTTAAAAAATGGAATATGGAATCCCTGATAACTTAGAAAGCTGCTTGTTACCCTGCAGTTTATTTTCTAGCAACTCACACTGACTGGTAAATAAACTGCAGGGTAACAAGCAGCTTTAAAAGTCTTATCAGGGACTTCCATATTGGTGTGTAGACATCTGTATAGAAAACACTTTGTGCATAGAGACAGTGAATACTGGGGTCAGGGGGCGTGGTTCTTTGATGACTTCATGGGCTGTGGGTTGTACTGGCAACAACATGGAAGCCTTCTTATTTACAGAATCTATTTCTCACATATATTAAATGCAATGTACCACAGAAGAATCTTACAATGTATAGGTGTTCTGGGGAGAAAAACTTTCACATTAGGTTTTTGAAAATTTAAGTTTAGTTCTCCTTTAAATAAATACTTGGCTACATTCCTTAAAACTGTGATTGATGTAACCAAGCTTGGCATGGGAGTATAAAATACTGTTGCCATATGGCACTGCACCCTTAAGGCAGAGATCTAACATACAAGTGCTGGGCTTAGAATTTAATTAAAAACATTTTGAATCCAAACCAATAAAAAAACACTTTGTACAAGGTAGAGAAAATATATTTACACATGTATTAATAAATTCCAAACAGACATTCATTTGAATGCAAAACATTTAATTATTTATACTTATCACAATATTTGGGGACCTTTATGTATGTTATATTGCTCAAAACACCTCTAGATAGCACCATGTCCATATTTCCAGTCTTGTGCATCAGAACAGTGCTGGTGAATTAGTAGACAAGGAATTGGCAGCTCTCTGTTTTACACACACACTTGAAGGATTCCTTACTTGCTGTAAGACCCTAAAAGGCAAACCAGGTCATTTGTGCAAACTTTTGCTCAAGGGAGAATTTTTTAGGAAATTAAAAAAATACATACAGTACTTTTCTTATATGACATTTACTTTTTGTAATTTCATGCAACTGTTTCTCTTGGTGTTTATTATCATTACATTTGAAAATCTCATGTTATATAAAAGCGAATTGGATGAGCTGTTTTGTTACCAGAGGGGCCAGGAAAGCATTGCTGCTATTGTATTGCTATGAAACCTGTGATGAGCAGGCTGAAAAGCCTGGGAGGTCCATGTGCATCTTGATTGGCTGCTGAAACCCCTCTTTTATGTACATGTTCTCGCACACACTCGGGTAACAGCAGGAATCAGCAACAGTCTTGTCAGCAGGATTTCAAGAGAGACTGTTTCCCAGCTTTTCCACAGACAGAAAGA
Organism: Hymenochirus boettgeri; assembly: GCA_019447015.1. NCBI lineage: Eukaryota > Metazoa > Chordata > Amphibia > Anura > Pipidae > Hymenochirus > Hymenochirus boettgeri. The sequence goes on along the minus strand of CM033471.1, from coordinate 120,577,224 downwards.
AATGATCACCACTTACATGGTAATTACCTGTTTACTAATTCTTATAATTATTCTGTGTTACTTCTAAAGGAGTGTGCAGTTATTCCGTGTGATTATTTTAGCATTCTTTTTCTAAAATGATTTCTGCCTTAACCATGAGTTTCAGAGTGCTTTGTGGGAAGATGGTTTGCTTCATTTCCCCTATAATGTTTATCTGTTGCAATGAAGCTTAGTATGTTATATTAGTGTACCATAGAAGAGTTGGTAGTGTCAGATGACCTTTAGATTCTCTCTACATTTTAGCATATCTAATTATTGGTTGTTTTCTTCATCTTTGGCATTGTTTGTGGTTAAATGCGAGGGAACTTTATTTGCCCAGAGGAATGGAAAGTTATTGGGATGAAATCCGTACACTGATTACACAGGCATCAGCTTGCTGTTCTTGCCTTGTGTTTACACATACTTGCATGAAGCGCTCAGCTACTCCAAAGGCATTTACGTCTACATTTAATTGCTGCCTTCCCTCAATTCTCTTCTCTTTTACAAAGTGCTTGAATATTCTCCTTTATAGGATAAACAATAGGTTACTGGTTTTGAAAGCTTCAGCAACAAAGTGCTAAGAAGGCTGTTTTGTCTTAGTACAATCCGTCATTGCCATTTGGACATCAGAGAGAAAAGAGATATGAATTCACCCTGTGTTTGGTTTACATGTAATTGGTAAAATTATTATTTTACATTCGCATGTCAGAGAACATAACAGCACTTTGGTTCAGCAGTATGCTTATGTTTATTCATTTGTTTATGTTGTTATGTGTTGGTACCACACTTTATTAAACAGGGGAGGGCAAACAAGGGAGAATTACTGGTAAAAACTTCCCTCCATACCTTTTTATATGCATTTCAGGGATTGTTTGTATCACGCTCTATGAATACAGTAATTTCTAGAGGGTGTCTTTTAAAATGTATTGTGTGCTTTCTGAATTGCTTCGTTGACATTAATTTAATCAAGGAAACTAACTGCAGTAGTATATTTGTGCTAGGACTGGCAGGGCTCCAGAGCTTAGGGATGGGTACCCTGGATGGTATTAGGTTTCAGACTGTATAATTTTCTTTATCCTGTGTATTTTCTGGAGCCAGTTTTGATCTGAACTTGCGATGCTGGAGCTGTGACCTGCTACTCTAAAGGATCCCTTAGCTGTGGTTTCTGAATCTCTGGTTATAGAGGTGCTGTTTGGACCTGAAGGATTTTTAGCATTGGGAGTAAGCCTGAGGTTTAACTGCTGAATTGTATTCAGTCAAAGGTGGAAAACATAGAGCCATGGTAACCCTTATATTTCAATGTGCAAGGCCTGCACAGCAGTTTAACTATTTAGCACCTTGGAATTGTGCCCCATTATTTTTACATGTGTTTTTATGTGGACATAGCCACTGAACCTGAATGATAATTTTACCCAAGGTGTAGTAAATGCATAATGAAATTGTATTTCAGTAAATGAAGAAAAATAGTCTAACACCCCCCCCCCCCCCCCCCCCCCACCCCCCCACCCCGGACCAGATCAACCAGTTATTGCCGCAATAAGTCAATATGCACCGAGAAGCGTAAGGGCAATATGCGATATGAGTTTTCTATATAAATAGTAAATCTAATTTTTTGAAAACTGTGAGAATAACAGCAGCGAAAACTTATATAAATATGTCCCAGTGTGGTCTTGCAACTCTTTTTGCATTTCTTAACAAGGCCAGCAAAGCTTCATGTTCAACCTTCAGATAAATTTACTTCCAGGGTCACACAGTGCTAGAAGCCAATTAGAGTTTTCTGGTGTACAATTCAAACATTGTGAAACAATAATCTGGTTTAAATAGATAAAAGCAAATTGGTAGTTTTGGTAGGTGCAAATGTTTTTTTAGCATTATTTTTTATCATGTGCAGGTATTACAGGATAACGAGTAGCTATCTTCTTATTTTTCCTATGGCAGATATAGCTTCCTCCCAGAAAACCATTGTAGATGAAGCAGGGATGATCATAGTTTTGCTGGGGAGGTCCAGTGATTCCTAGTTATGCCACTTGCTGGTCTAACTCCTCCCTTAAAAAGCATATGCTTTTTGTCTGCCTCTGGTACTTGAAACGTAGGCCCTGCAAAGTAAGTTCTAAATCCACAATTATTTAATATTACATCAGATATCATGATTTTAAAAGACAACTCCACCCTCATAATAACATATTTTAGAATGAATGGCCTCTGTAAAATATGTTGATATATCCTACTTTGTTTTCTGAATTCACTACTGTATGCCAGCTATGCTTCTAGATGCTTCATGGAAACTGAGCAATTTAGTGACCTGTACTGAGCCTGAGCATGCTCAGAGGAGGAAGCTAGGGGATTAGCAATCAGTCATTGGCTGTGATGTCAACTGTCAAATAACTGACAGTTGCTAGCTGGAAGAACCAGGAAGCAGAAACGGGCAACAGTACATTGTGCAGGATTTCAGGTTAGACATATCAGATTTCAAACTATTACAGTTCAGGGTTTTGGGGGGTGATTAACCTGTATAAATTTTCATTTGAGAACTGGACTTGCCCTTTAACTCTTTTTTGCTTGTCAATGGCTTGTTAACGGCCTTTGTTACATCTCCCTTTATATTCTTTTAGAAGGTTTATTTAGTTTCATTTCATAATACATGGTGTATCTATGTATCTATTCTAGTAGTTCAGTTATTTTTCACTTCAAACATCTCTTTAATTTATTCTCTAATGTCAGTTTAAATATTAAAATAACAATATTTAAATGTGAATAATTATAATTTAATAGCAAACAAAATCAGGGAACTTACACTATTTTTTTGATGCACTGCTAGATTTTATTTTAATGTTGGTATCATGCCAGTTACTTTATTCAAGAAAGCCTTTCATATAACATCATTTTTTTGCAGATTTCTCCTAAGGGTTTATGGAAGGATATTTAGCTGGAAGTATTTACAGTATCCTGGGACAGGTTATAAATAAAAAATAAGAAGAAAAGTATTTCAAGACTTATTTTTTTTTGTATTGATCTATTAATGGGTATTTAACTCTGTGACTGAATATTTTTTGAAGATGTAACATAGGATATCAAAAGCATCCCATGACCCCCCCCCCCCCTTCCCTGTGAAAGTACCCAGGGTTAGCACCTAAACCTCTAGGTCCTAACCCCTGGATTCAACTTGAGCTTAACATTACAATTTTGCAGTTTTCCCTGCCTCCAATTCCTTGCTTCACCCAAGAGTAAAACACACTTCTTCAAAGCGTGTCTTCCTATTGGTCAAGTCATGTACTGTGAAGAAGGAAGCAGGGAACAGCGATCTGATAATCGGAACTTGTAGAGGTAAGCACAGGACTTAAAGGTTGAACCCAGGGGTGTGGACCTAGCGTTTTAGGTCCTCATCTTGCATACTTTTAACTAACATAATACTGTTCAATGACTCCTTCCTTTCTGCAATCTGAGCCTGCATTCCAGAGTACTGATGGATAAAGTTGGCTGTAAAGCAGTGAGCAGGGTTACAAATCCCTGTTAAATGGTGCTGTTTCCAGACCCTTCTCAACGTGCTATTTACGTGTCCATTCATGTGTACAGCTTTCACAGAGTGACCCTGCTTACTCCGCCTACTCCAAGTAACTTAAACCAATTGGAACAGCCTAGCAGTTTTTCCTGTGTGGGAATAACAGACTTTCTCAAGCAAATTAACTTGAGCTCCTGTGATTAGAAAAGTTTCCTCCTTCAAACAGTCTGCTAATCAGTGAGTAAATCCCTTCTGTCTGTTTTTACGGTTCTCCCTTCATGCTGATCGCTGTGATTTAGTAAGGGCTTCAGGTTAGAGGTGATGAGGTGGAATTTATGGTGTACGGGCTCCTGTGGTGGGGAAAATTTGTCTCTCCTTGCTGTCTGTCAATGTATTTATGGGGGGGGGGGTCACCTCCTTGCTGTGTGCTGATAAATTTGGTTATTAGGGGGAAGAGGATGTTCTCACATTCATTAGAACACTGCAAGGAGGGAGAACCCCCCCCTTCCCCCCAATAATCACATGAATTGGCAGACAGCAAGGAGAGACAAATTTTCCCCACCAACATACATTACACCACATCACTCCTAACCTTCCCCTTCCTAAATCACAGTGACCAGCACAAACAGCATAGAGGAAGAATCGTGGCAGTAGTGATTTACTTCTTGTTCTGCCCTAAGAGTCCGTGGCAATACACGGGCAGTACACAGGTTTGTCCCCACCAAGAATGATATGCAGCTCAAGAATAACCATAAAGAGAGCAAAAGCAGTGAATAAAGATTGGGCACGCCTCCGGTATACCGGTATATCTTACCTTGTTACCTTTATCTGTGATTATGGACTGTGTACAGAGGAGTGTTTTTAATGGGTAAGGGGATTTCTTCCGTACTTATATGTATTTAACATTATATTGTTACTCCCATTTTTAGTAATAAAGGAGAAAATGTTATTATTATACTACTTCGGAGGTGTGCCCAATCTTTACTTCACTGCTTTTGATCTCTTTATGTTATATCTTGATTTATGAATTTAGTGGATGGAGCACACTCCTATATTATAACCCTTTCTCCTAATTGAATATATTTATGACCAGTGCCCTATTGGATATTCTCTATTATTGTAAGAATGATATGCAGGGCCAGTGCCTACGTGTGCCCATGATTGACATCTCAGGGGGATGTAGGCCTCAGTTGCAACAGGATGAATAGCAGGGTATTGGGGATGTTAAACAGAATGTGTGCTGGATTGAAGGCATGCAGCAACACGCGCAAATCAGAGTAAGTGCTATTTACAAGTATTCATTTATAGATTAGGATGAGGCAAAGTCATTTTTTCAGTATAGTGTCCCTTTAACATATATACAGGGTTATTCAGTAAAAGTTCTTATTGTTTTAAATGGTGCCAATTTTGCCCCAACCAATCAGGTGTTAGGTTTCAAATGTTAAATAAGATCTGATTGGTTGGGGCAAAATTAGCTCCATTTTAAAGGATAAGATCTTTTATTGAATCTCCCTGATAGTGTCCTGTTTTACCAGAAGTTTAAAAAAGTTAATATGCTACTTAGTGGTACTATAAGTTTGGGGATTTTAGTAATTGTATGTATGTATGAAGAGCTGCATAGATATATTTTATGTTTAAGCTGTGTAGGATCAACTTCAGTAGTCCTACATTAACATGGGAGGGAAGCACATAGAAGGGTCTAGGTGGGATTAGAAATCTAGATCCGAATGTAGTGACAACACGGATCTAGATTTCCACTAAGCACAGTGGCTCAGTGGTTAGCACTGCTGCCTTGCAGCGAGGTCCTGAGTTCGATTCCACCCTTGGACACATCTGCAAGAAGTTTGTATGTTCTCCCCGTGCTTGCATGGGTTCTCTTTGGGCACTCCGGTTTCCCCCACAATTATAAAGACATACTGATAGGTTGCATGTGTACATAAAGTGATTAGATTGTAAGCTCTTCGGGGCAGGGCCTGATGTGAATTGAGTAAATAATTGTAAGGCGCTGCGGAAAATGTAGCGCTATATAAGAAATAAAATACATACATACATATAACTAACTTGGCTAAAGCTCTAAAATTAGGAGATATTAGCTGAGTTGTTGTTATCCCATGAACATAGGGAATGGGTAATGCTTCTTTCCATAAACATGTATTTTTTATTGAATAAACAATCACAGCTTAATAAAATGTGTATTTAGACTTATACTATTACTATACTATACTTGACCTATTTATTTCTGCAGTGAATTAGCAATACTACCTGTATGCCAAGTATGATCAATTTGATCAAATTATGTTAAATCTTTTTTAAATTGAAAGGAGATTTATGTAATGTACCATAATACCTCCTAAAATCATACTGTTGTAAGTTTTAGCAATATCTGGATACTTTACAGCAGATTGCACCTTCTCTTTCCTTTTTAATTGGTTTAATGGCCATTGCTGTCAGTGAGGAAGAATACATTTAAATCACTCTGTTATTGTTTCCCTCACCCCTTCTTTTGTATTTTAAATTCCTTGCCATTTTCATTTACCCTGACCCCTTCTGATTACCCTTCGCTCTGCTCTTATTCATCAGGAACCATACTAACAAATATATCTGCGCACTAACTCATTACATTTTTAATCTTTAAATGGCTGTTCTAGCTGTAGTATAAACCATCCCAATGTTTTCTGCTTCATTTTATTTGGAATTTTCTACCAGTATCCCTTTCAGTCTACCAGAATCCCTTTCAAACATAAAAAACGTATGTGTGTCATACTATTCTGCACTCTGTATGTAAGTTTAGCATCCATTGTACTCATTCACACTTTAATCACTTTTTTGTATATCCATGTCTTAAAACAGGTATATATACAATAGACACCTAGAAGATGACTGTGTTGTAATAAACTTATTTATATTTATATTTTACCAGCACAGTGTATTTTGTTCAAATCATACCTACTGAGCATGGCCCTTGTTTTTGGGTGCATGTATCAATGAGTTTGGCGGTGTCTCCTGACATCACATCAAAATTATTCTAAAGGAACCCATATGCACAACAATCCTGAGATACAATATCAGGATGTCCTGATATTATACAAATGTCGGATCATGTATGTGTGATTGTACGAAGGCTGTATGCCCCCCCCCACACACACACCATTTTTTTAACTGTTTACAAAATCATTTAATATTGTAGCTTGTATGGGCCCCTTAGGAGTGGTGTTTCATACTAAAAAAAAGTTATTTGGGTCTCATAATGTAAAGGAGGTGTTAGTATGTACTTATGTACACAACGCTTAAGGACAAAGTGTAGTGGGTCAGTGGCAAAAAGCTTTATTGTACTGTTCATGTAAACATTAAACAATTTTCTGATAACATGGAAAGAAAAAAATGTGGTCTGTGGGATCACAGTGAAAATTTATTGAATCAATCATTACTAAAAATAGTTCATAGTCATTTCACTTCTTTCTTAGGAAAAGCTAAAACCAAATTAAAATTTGGTTCATACGTCTGTGCATTTTCTGCAAGTCTTAAAGGGCATGTCCACCCCCAAAACTATAATCCCCCCCCACTACTGGCCCCATCATGTAGTGTAGTTTAATACTTCACTCACATCCCAGCTCCATGTGGTTCTCCTGTAGTCCCCCCCCCCAAAGTCCCAAAACTGCCCACCAGGAGATAGCAGAGTCCATATAGACTCTGCCTCCTACCTGGCCTCCGGGAGAAGTTTGGCATGCGTACTGCGCCCTTCTCCCCCTCCCCTTCCTCCCCCTCCGGATTCCTCCCCCAAGCTAAATCCCCTTTGATATAGTATTCCCCCTGGTCTCCCAGCCCCAACTGCTTCATTTTTATGTTTAGAAAGTGCCCCAAACTTTTACTTACCTCCCCTCCTTCCTCCGCTGCACTGAATGCAGTGTTTGGGGGACTTTCTAAATATAAAAATGAAGCAGTTGGGGCTGGGAGACCAGGGGGAATACTATATCAAAAAATAGTTTTAAGGGTGGACATACCCTTTAAAGGACATGTCCACCCCCAAAACTATAATCCCCCCAACTACTGGCCCCACCATGTAGTGTAGTTTAATCCTTACCTCACATCCCAGCTCCATCTGGTTTTCCTGTAGTCCCCCCCCAAAGTCCAAAAACTGCCCACCGGAGGCTAGCAGGTCCATATAAGACACTGCCTGCTACCTGGCCTCCCGGAGATCACTGCCATGCGTACTGCAGCCCTTCTCCCCCCCTCCCTCCCCTCCTCTCCCTCCCGTTCTGCTATCCCTCCCCCTAGCGTTAATCCCCCTTAATATCTCTTCCCATGTCCCCCAGCCCCAACGCATAATTTTTAATTTTATAAAGCTCCCCAACTTTTACTTACATCTCCGCTTTCCTACACGGAAGTGAGCAGCCGGCAGCCGCTCCGTGATTGGCTGCCGCTCAGCCAATCACGAACGCGGCTGCCGGTCCCGCCCCTCTGCTTGCATTTCCCTCTCAAGCAGAGGGCCGGGAGCGCGTCGGAGGAAAGAGGGGAGGTAAGTAGAGTTTGGGGGGCTTTATAAAAAAATAAATAATGCGGTTGGGGCTGGGAGCCTATGGGGAATGATATATTAAAAATTACATTTTACTGTGGACATAGCCTTTAAGAGATGTCCGCATGTCCATATTCTATTGTTTAACAATTGTAACTTATCCAATTTGTCTTCATAATCAACCACCACAATGCCCTGTATTATTTTAGTTACCATTTTCTGATCACTGTATATTCCAAATGAGGCCTTACTAATGCTTTGTAAAGAGGGAGAATAACATTTTTCCTTACCTCTGTTTATGCAATCATAATATCTTGCTGGTTCTAGCTGTTGCTGCCTAGTACTGCTTGCTACATTTAAGTTTGTTATCCACCAAAACTCCAATATCCTTTTCAAACAGGGATTCACTTAACACAGAGCCATTTATAGTATAAGCAGCACAAGGATTTTTAATCCTTGACATTTATCAACATTGAATCTCATCTGCCACTTAGCAGCCCAAAGTGACAATCTATCTAGATCCACCAGCAATGAATGCACACTGTGGCACCCTACTTAGAACTTTAGTCCATATTAATGAAGCCCCACTAACAACTACCCTTCAGATCTTATCCATCAACCAACTTCTATCCATGTACAAATCTCCTATGGGGGACTATATTAAAAACCTTAGCAAAATCCAAGTATACCACATCTACTGCTATGCCAGAGTCTAAATTCCAACTCACTGCCTCATAAAAGCAAAGTAAGTTAGTTTGACAAGATCTATTCCTCCTAAATCCATCTTGATAACTACTTATAAGGTCAGTCCTTACTCAATAATATGTTCCCGTATTAAACTTTCCAGTATCTTCCCTACCACTGAAGTTAAATAAGCCTGGAATTACCCGGCTGTGAACAACTACCCTTTTTAAATATTGGAATTACATCAGCTTTTTGCAATCCAGATGCAGGCTTTTGAACATGAGGGAATCTTCAAAAATAAGAAACAATGGCCTGGCTAAATCTGAAGCTCCCTAAAGACCCGGGGATATTTTTTATCAGATCCAGGAGCTATGAACTCCGATTTATAATAAGACAGAGGAGACGAGACTTTAGTTATATAAATTGAACGGAACTATTGATATGAGCTTTTAAGAATTTTTCATTTTTGGCTTCAAGTTTTCTCTTTCCTTTACATTAATCTCTCAATAAAAAATATTTATAAAACATAATTCTTTTGAATTGAATTGAAAGTCAAATGCAGGGTTGATATGCTTATAAATTATCTTTCATAAACTTATTTTTACTAGGTGCAATTGCCAAACATAGCTTTTTATGAATAATAATTATTGTTCATAAAAATGAAAATGTCTTAATGGATCGAGAGATCTTTCAATAATCTTGCATTTGAAATCCTAAAGTTAAAAGCCTGCCTGAAAGCTACAATGGCTTTGTTTTGTACTCTGGTCTAGTGAAAAGACAGATACTTTCAATTTGTCTGTAGCTTTCTCACAAACATTAAGTGGCTTGAGCAGGGAGAGGGGCATTCTGAGAAAACAGAATCTTACTGTAAGACGCCCTTTAGAACAGAAGATATTTATCATGGATCATTGGCGTGGGATGAAATGCAACTCAATGTCCTTTATTTGTATATTCATAGCATGCATATTTTTCAAAGTTTCATTTGAATAATAGATATTCCATTTTTATCTAGACAAACTCCTAAAAACTATTGTATACTTAAAAACTAGAGTCTAGTTTGAAAAACTTGCAATTTGGTGTTTTAAGATTTCTATAAATAAAAACTGAACTAGATTGGATTTCTGTCTTAAACGTCTAAAGTTAACATTTACAGAGAAACTTTTATATCTTACCTATAGTAGCTGGAAATCCCCTGTGGGCCCTTCTCTACACCTTCACATCACTTATATCTGTATGGTGACTATTGCGGATTTATGGAGTGCTGGAGGTGTATTCTGTGTGGGGACTTGGGCATCTCTTGGAGATTGGGGGTCTGTGGGAGAATGGGATCTCGGGAACAGGGGCATCTGTGGGGAGAGGGACATATGTGGGGTGATTCGGACATCTGTCAGAGACAGGGATATCTTTGGGGGACTGGTGCAACTCTGGGGAACAAGGACATCTGTGGTGTGACTGGGGTATCTGTGGGGGACAGGGACATATGTGGGGGTCTGGGGCATCTCTGGGTAACAGGGATATCTGTAAGTTGAAAGGGATATCTAGGGGGGATTGGGGCACCCCTAGGGAACAGGGACATCTGTGGGGGACTGTGGCATCTGTGGGTACTAGGGCATCTCTGTGGGGGACTGGGACATCTGTGGGGTGACTGGGCACCTGTGGGGGACTACAGCATCTCTGAGGAAGACTGAAACATCTGAGGGGTTACTGGGGCATCTCTGTTGGGTAACTTTAGCATCTGTCGGGGTCATATGGTAGTCGGATTCTGAAATTACACTTATTTAAACTTGTGCTCCCTGGGGCAGAGCCAAGATGGTGCACTGATTGGAAGCAAGGATGAGAGCTCTTGCCCTGCAAAACCATTTATCACTCCTACCTGTGGCCAAATACCCCATAACGCTCAAAATGTCTACTGACATAATGGCCAAAGACAAGGAAAAGCGGAAGGCTAAAGCCATGAATAAGCTACAAAAATTCTCCAGAGATCCACAGCAACCCCCCCACACACCACAGGGTCAAAGAAAATATAGCACTGGACCCAGAGGAGGAACACAACAAACAAACTCTATAGCAAATACATTTAAAGGGGAACTGTGTTTTGAGTTTAAATGAAAGGCCAGTTTCCTACCTTTAAAGGGAGCCATCAACCACCTCTCTACGTGCTCCACAGCCCAAGATATACAGAAATGACTGGCCAGAAAGTTAATGGGTGGGAGGCTGACGTGTGACATTTCTGAGGCTTCTCCTGCACAGTGCCGCCGGCAAGCACAACCTCAGACTCCCTCAGTGTGTGAGGGAGACAGGAAGTCCCTCCTCCTCTCTGCTGTGTGAAGGACCTGCAGCTGCAGAGATGGTAAGGGAATCTGCAGCCCTTCTCTCTCACTATGTGAAAACAGACATTTCAAAAAAAAGGCTTGCATAAAAAAAGTTGTGCATAAAATATGAGAACCGCACAGTGTGTAAACATGGGAAATTTATTAGAAAATCCATATCAAAGACACGAGAAGTGACCATGGTTTAAGGACGCAACTAGACAGGAATGTTTCGATTGATTGTTAACAGTTTTATATAAATGTCATATTTATTGTTTATTAGTAATACTAATTCCCACAATGATTACATACAATATGTGTATCAGACACAATAGCTTTAAACAAAATTGTATAAATTGTATAATCTAATCTGCTGGGAAACATAATAAAACGAATATTAAAAAAAAGTTGAGCTCCCTGGGTCTGGTGTACACCGCCTCCTGCCTGTCTGTGGCCTAACTTATGGAAATATGTGTTCTTACCCCTCCAAAACAGTTTGCCATTAGAAAGTCACTATACCAGGAAAATAGGAAATCCTTTTCCTACCTCCTTAAGTAAAAGAATGCAGAAAACAGTATGCAGTAATCTTTTGTTATTGCAGCAGCTGACAGCTCACCACTCTGTGCGCAGTTGTGACGAAAGAGCAGTAAGCTGACAGTTGCAGCACAAGAATTAACTGCTCCTGTAAAATGAACTAGGATTTCCTACCTCTTTCTAATGGCAATTTTTTGTGTGTGTAGCATAATTGCCCATAAAATGGGTTCTAAATGCAAGGCTGCATTTCCAATTTGTTGAACTACAAATGTGTCCTTAGATTTTTTATTTTTTTTTAATATTGGTAAATAAACACTTGTCTTGTAGCGTCATGACACCGGCGACGAAGCGTATGTAGGCGTAGTGAACGTATGATGGCCGGGCCGTGTCAGTTAGTGTGTGCATGTCAATCAGATTCTTGCTGTGACTGTGCTGCCTTTATCTAATTTTTTAACCTAACTATAACTGGTCTCTCTGGGCATTGGGATGGGTGGGAGGTTATGATGGGCTATTCTTCACAAACTATGTAAACATCTTGCCCAGTTCTGCTGTCAAATGTTGTTGATCAAAACCACTGACTATTTCGATGTGGAAGTTCCAACATTTCCATAGTTTTGAACACAACATGCCCTTTAAATGCCACGTTCTTTTATATTCTCCTGTAGTCAGTCATGTGACATTTATGAAGAAACAAGTGCTTCCCTATGACTTAAAGATAGAAATTGCTATAATGATCATCAAAAGAATTGTACTAAAATGCCTGTGGTGTTATTAACTTCTTTGTCATTGCTGCTTCAGTTTATATTGCAAGCATTTGAAGTCAATATGAAATGTGATGTGCAGTAAACCCATTCCTCTTAATGTGAAGAGTGTTGCATAAATGTGAATATTTAATAGCTGGTGGAATTAAGGTTTTTAAAGACACATGTTATGTTTTAATGCTAAAGAATGTAGCACTTCAATGTAATATTGAATTCAATGTTGTTGTTGTTGTTTGTTGTTGTAATAATGTATAATATTAAAGGTGACTTTATATGTCTTTAGATGTCCATGCAAAGAATGATGGTTAATATTGTTGAGGTGGTAGAGATAAACAGCTGGGTATAAGAGTATCATTTTTATCCGGCTAGAATTACCTTGGGTCTTGTCTTTTGACTGTATTACTGGAGCTTGTGGGTAATTGGTGAACCAGGTTACAAGAAAACACAGGAACTGTATTCTGAAGAACAGGCTTTACTGAAGTATTAACATAGAACTTCTAAACAGCAAGAGAGCACAATAAACAAAATGGAGTCCAACACTTACAGCACTAAGCACAACAATGTATCAACACATAACCTGTGACTAGAGGAGTAGCCGATTGAAGAATTTGTAGCGGCCCATGGTGTGTTAAATGTGCACAGTCGCGAAGATTGCTCATCCGAACTACCTGCCAGTAGCCACCTTTTCATCTAAAATGGTAAGAATTGCTTTCCACTCAGTTTAGCTAGGACATCCTCAGGTGTAGGAATGGAATAATGTTGCCGCTTTATAGCTTTATTAAGATCTCTGGGATCCAGGCAGACTCTGAGGTTTCCATTTCTTTTCAGTAATTACAAGACTGTTTACCCAAGCTGTAGGTACAGTCACTGGACACACAACTCCTGTCAGTTGCAGTTCAGAAAGGGTTTGTTTAAATTTGTCTAAAATGGTGTAGGGAATTTTCCTGCACTCATGTATATTGGTGGGACAGTGGAATCAATGTGAATGTGATGTGTCCCAGGAAAATTACCAAGTCCTTCAAATACTTCAGGGTATTGTGATATCAGGTCTTGTTTGGTTCAAGTGGTTTGGTATCTAGCATATCTATTCTCTTTATGAGCTGTAGATCTGCACACACTTTCCTTCCTAGGATAGGGGCAGTAGTTTCATTGGTATGAAAAACTGTAGGTTAAATGTCTGACCTTTTGCTATAACTTGTAAAGTTGTACATCCTTTTGGAATCAGTTTTCAAGCCACCATATGAGACTAAGACAGTGGTGTGGTTTTTTAGAGCACAGGAGTAGACAGTGTTTTAACCGTTGCAATTGGTATTACATTAGCTTCTGCTCCAGTATAGCTTGAATTTACAATTGTTTCTCCAATGGTGATATCTGCATACCAGGCATCACCTGCATCTGTGAACATAGGTTTGTTTTCTGTAAAACACCTATAAACAGAGAGTCTATTTCTTTTGACTTCTCATTTGCTTTAAAACGATTTTTTGTTCTGCACATTTGGCAAAGTGATTTTTCCCTCCCATTTATGACATGTTGCTCCATAAGCTGAACACTGTTTTGGTTTGTGCTGCTGTGTCCACATTCTTGCACTTGTAAGTTTGTGGATCAGGTGCCTTGAATTTGCTTTGCTTTATGTTTCCTGTCGTTTTATTTTGTGGAAATTCTTTATTTGGCTTCCATTTAGCAAGGACTTGCATGTGCCTCTCAGTGGTGTTTACACCCATGGCTTCAATTTGTGCTTTTGTTGTTCTTTAATTCTACAGATTGACACTGCTTTTTCTAGGGTAGTATCTGGGTCAGCTAACATTCTTTCTTTTAAAGTAGAGTTGCTGTGCTGAATCAATTTTGTCTCTGAGCATAAGATCTTCTGTGTCTTTAAACTCACAGTCTTTAGCCTTTAGCTTCAGCTCGTGACAAATCTGTCTATCCCTCCACTGTCTGGCATGGGGTGAGTCCAGAACTGATATCTCTCAAACACACTGTTTTTTCTGGGGTTGCAATGATTTCTTAAGCTTTCCAATAGCTCATTCATTGTAGGGGCATCAGGATCCTCATACCTAATGTTCATAGTATTATACAGCTCTATACCTTCTTCCCCTATAGTGCAGGCAAGATGGCTATTTTCTGTTCCTCTGGGAACTTGCTAGCACCAGTTGCTGTCAGGTATAACTGTAATTTTTGCTCCCATCTCCTCCAGTTTTCACTGAGATTTCCAGAGAATAGTAAGGCATTGGAGATTTAAACTGCTCCATGTTATTATTAAGCACACACACCAATCTGTGTTCCAGTCCCTTCTGATAACAGCACAGTTTGCTGCAGTTACAGTTCTGTGGTCAGATTCTAGCAGTGATCTGGTTGCACTCCAACTTCTGATAAAACATCAGCACTAAGCACAACAATGTATCAACACATAACCTGTGACTAGAGGGTGGCTCAGTCTTAAAGTCACAGAACTATATACTACATCCTCCATCTTTAATTAAGTTTACCCATCATGAAGTACTATATACTTAAATTTTTGTATCAAACAAATCTACTCATTATACTTAGTTCAGTATGTAATCATGTAACTTGACAGGTACTTTCATAGATCTTTCAAAGCAGGTATGCTGTTGGACTTTTGTTTGGTGGGCTGCTTGCATCGACTCATCAACTGAATTGTCTTGAGGTACAGCCAATGCTGTGGAAGATACTCTGGTGATTATTTCAGAGGTACTGTTAATTTCCTCTGGTAGATTAACTTCATCTTCAACAGCGGGAACAGTTGTGTCATATCTCAAATGACGTCTATTTCTGCGGTAGTTTACTCCTTTAGCAGTGACTACTGTATATGACCGTGGTTCAGCAGTAGGTTTTGAAATAACAGCAGGCTACCATCCTTGGGAGGTTTGCATTCTCACTCTGTCTCCCTGATGAAAGATAGGCAAGTCTTTAGCACCACGATTGTAGTACTTTCTTTGAGATTTCTGCAGTTTCAACAATTGTTTGTGAGCATTCACATAAATTTTAGGTTGAAGAACCCTAGTTGTTTCAGGCAAAGTACTTCTCAACACTCTGCCCATCAGCAGTTGAGCTGGTGCAACGTGAGTGCCAGAGATGGGTGTATTCCTGAGATGCAAAAGGGCCAAATGTGGATCAACACCAGTGGTATAGGACTTCTTGAAGAGAAGTTTCACAGTTTGAATCATCCTCTCCGCTTGACCATTAGATTGTGGATATCCTGGACTAGAATGAATCAGGCTAATGCCCCATTGGGATGCAAATGTACATATTTCTCTGCTGGAAAAGGGAATATTATCAGAAACCATCTCACGAGGAATGCCGTGTCTCGCAAACACTTCTTTAAGTTTGGCAATGACAGTTTGTGATGTTTTATCTGTAAGTCTCAGGATTTCTGGATATTTCGAAAAATGAAATCAAAAATATCTACAGCAAGTTTAAGCCAAGGAAGTTCTGGTATCTCATGTGACCATAATGTCTCTTTTTGGTTGGTTGGTAGGTTCTCTTGGCAAACTGGACAGTGTTCTACCATTTGCTCAATGTCTTTGGACATGCCAGGCCAGCACATAATCATTCTAGCTCTTGCTTTTGAGCATTGTATTCCTTGGTGAGCAGTATGACGTCTTTTTAGCATTTCAGACCTTAAACCTGTGGGGATAACAATTCTATCTCCACACATAAGGAGTTCATCAGCTATGGAAAGGGAATGTTGCATTGACCAAAATGGATACAATGTAGATGGTATTTGTTTCCTATGCTTTGGCCAACCATTCACATGCATACCCTGAACAGCTTTAAGAGTATCATCTTTCTGAGTTTCTTTCTTTAAAGTTTGTAGCAGGTCTTGACTTATTGATTCTGTGCACTGCATTGCATAAACCACTTTCTCCTCAAATATATCTTCACCAACATTAGTACTGGTGGCATCAACTGCTCTGGAAAGTGCATCAGCAATTACAACCAATTTTCCTGGAGTATATGAAACAGACAAGTCATATTTTTGCAGCTGTAATAGCATTCTCTGTAATCTAGCTGGGGCTTGACCAATGGGTCTTGATAGAATAGCTTGCAGAGTTTATGATCTGACTGTACTTTTACATGAGCTCCATAGATGTACTGATGGAATTTCTTAGTGGCAAATACGATTGCTTTTTTTTGTGCATAGTTTTGTTTAGCACATGATAGTGCTCTTGAAGCATATACTATTGGTTTCCTTTCTTGCAGAAGACAT
Source organism: Hymenochirus boettgeri (assembly GCA_019447015.1). NCBI lineage: Eukaryota > Metazoa > Chordata > Amphibia > Anura > Pipidae > Hymenochirus > Hymenochirus boettgeri. Next base: position 120,560,678 of record CM033471.1, on the reverse strand, counting down.
GCTCCTAGCCCGTCTTTTGAGGCATCAGCTTGTATTTCAAGTTGTTTGGATGGATTAAAGAAAGTGAGAGCTGGAGCTTTTGTCAGACAGAGTTTTAATGAATTTAGGGCTGTATCTTGTTCTGGCCCCCACTGCCACACAGTATCTTTCTTTAATAGCAGTCTCAGAGGTGCAGTTAAGGTTGCCTCATTGGGAATATATTGAGCTAAGTACCTTATTATTCCGAGAAAACGCATCAGGCCTTTCTTATCCTGAGGTGTAGGCATGCTTAGGACTGCTGAGACTTTAGCATCATCTGGCTTGACACCCTCTGGGGTTATGATGTGGCCCATGTATTTAACTTGTTTCACCAAGTATTGAATTTTTTCTTTGTTGAACTTAATGTTAAGTTTTTTGGCTCGCTCCATCACTTGTCTCAGAGTGTTATCATGTTCCTCTTTAGTAGAAGCAGCTATGATCATGTCATCAGCTATAATGTGGATGCCTTCAATGTCTCCAAAAGCCTCTGCATTCTTTTGTTGAAACACTTCACTAGCAGACTTAATTCCAAATGGTAGCCGATTGAATTTGTAGCGGCCCCATGGTGTGTTAAATGTGCACAGTCGCGAAGATTGCTCATCCAGAACTACCTGCCAGTAGCCATCCTTTTCATCTAAAATGGTAAAGAATTGCTTTCCACTCAGTTTAGCTAGGACATCCTCAGGTGTAGGAATGGAATAATGTTGCCGCTTTATAGCTTTATTAAGATCTCTGGGATCCAGGCAGACTCTGAGGTTTCCATTCTTCTTTTCAGTAATTACAAGACTGTTTACCCAAGCTGTAGGTACAGTCACTGGACACACAACTCCTGTCAGTTGCAGTTCAGAAAGGGTTTGTTTAAATTTGTCTAAAATGGTGTAGGGAATTTTCCTGCACTCATGTATGATTGGTGGGACAGTGGAATCAATGTGAATGTGATGTGTCCCAGGAAAATTACCAAGTCCTTCAAATACTTCAGGGTATTGTGATATCAGGTCTTGTTTGGTTGCAAGTGGTTTGGTATCTAGCATATCTATTCTCTTTATGAGCTGTAGATCTGCACACACTTTCCTTCCTAGGATAGGGGCAGTAGTTTCATTGGTAATGAAAAACTGTAGGTTAAATGTCTGACCTTTTGCTATAACTTGTAAAGTTGTACATCCTTTTGGAATCAGTTTCAAGCCACCATATGAGACTAAGACAGTGGTGGTGGGTTTTATTAGCACAGGAGTAGACAGTGTTTTAACCGTTGCAATTGGTATTACATTAGCTTCTGCTCCAGTATCTAGCTTGAATTTGACAATTGTTTCTCCAATGGTGATATCTGCATACCAGGCATCATCCTGCATCTGTGAACATAGGTTTGTTTTCTGTAAAACACCTATAAACAGAGAGTCTATTTCTTTTGACTTCTCATTTGCTTTAAACAGATTTTTTGTTCTGCAGCATTTGGCAAAGTGATTTTTCCCTCCACATTTATGACATGTTGCTCCATAAGCTGAACACTGTTTTGGTTTGTGCTGCTGTCCACATTGCTTGCACTTGTAAGTTTGTGGATCAGGTGCCTTGAATTTGCTTTGCTTTATGTTTCCTGTCGTTTTATTTTGTGGAAATTCTTTATTTGGCTTCCATTTAGCAAGGACTTGCATGTGCCTCTCAGTGGTGTTTACACCCATGGCTTCAATTTGTGCTTTTGTTGTTTCTTTAATTCTACAGATTGACACTGCTTTTTCTAGGGTTAGATCTGGGTCAGCTAACATTCTTTCTTTTAAAGTAGAGTTGCTGATGCTGAATACAATTTTGTCTCTGAGCATAAGATCTTCTGTGTCTTTAAACTCACAGTCTTTAGCCTTTAGCTTCAGCTCTGTGACAAATCTGTCTATCCCTCCACTGTCTGGCATGGGGTGAGTCCAGAACTGATATCTCTCAAACACACTGTTTTTTCTGGGGTTGCAATGATTTCTTAAGCTTTCCAATAGCTCATTCATTGTAGGGGCATCAGGATCCTCATACCTAATGTTCATAGTATTATACAGCTCTATACCTTCTTCCCCTATAGTGTGCAGCAAGATGGCTATTTTCTGTTCCTCTGGGAACTTGCTAGCACCAGTTGCTGTCAGGTATAACTGTAATTTTTGCTCCCATCTCCTCCAGTTTTCACTGAGATTTCCAGAGAATAGTAAGGCATTAGGAGATTTAAACTGCTCCATGTTATTATTAAGCACACACACCAATCTGTGTTCCAGTCCCTTCTGATAAACAGCACAGTTTGCTGCAGTTACAGTTCTGTGGTCAGATTCTAGCAGTGATCTGGTTGCACTCCAACTTCTGACACCATGTCTTGTCTTTTGACTGTATTACTGGAGCTTGTGGGTAATTGGTGAAGAAGTAGTTCCCGCCATGTTTTCCAGCCTAGTAATTCTAATAAAGCAGACCGCGGGGGGAAAATTGAGAACCCAGACAGCCAAAAGAATAGCCCCCTCACCACCAATTAACCCTTTACTTTAAATAAGACACAGACAACCACTTTTTTGGGTGAACAATCGGCCACGGCTTATTTTATTAAATTAACATATTTGGCATAATTTGCATAAAACTGCATATTTGCATAGATATGCCCCTTTTGGCATATTTCCACCACTGTACACCCTTGCTCGCCATAAACCATCCTTGTTGTTAACCATCATAGCCGTAGAACTCAGCTTTGAATGCCAACCTCTGAGAGAAGAAAGAAAGGGGCGTGGGCCTAAAAATATTGCGCCTGATCTTTCTAGACCCTAGATACGCCCCCTGGTAATTACCAATAATATGAACCTAGCATGTTATTTGGATCCTGTATAGGGTCTCAGGATGTCCAATGGAGCTGTTCAGATTGAATTGCACATTGTGGCAGGATTGCTGGATCTGTGTTCAGATCTGCAGGTTAATGCCATTTTGTCTGGATACATATAATACATGTGTCCCAACTGAGCATCTGCTTTGTGTGAGAGCCCTGCCAGGACGATTACTGTTAGTCACAGTAACAGTGGCTGCAGCCAGCAGCGAATGTGACAGACTGATCATGTGGTCCCATAGGGAACTGCATGATGGCCGTGATTTACTACTGACCCATTTGTCTGATATGGACGACCGAACTCGGTTGCGGTTGGCCACCCCACACCATCACATATTTCCAGCCGACTAATCCGTGGCACTATTGGTCGTTACTGGTTTTTACCCAGCCTTAAGGTTAGTACACACATGCGATCGTGGGTGCCAACCCGTGATGCACGATGTGTACGAATGGGGATACCGTGCCATGTATGGGCACTTTATGGCTAAAATGGCCGTTCTGTCGATACACGGCACTAATATAATCCCAAACGGCCATTCGCACACGTCATGCGTCGGCACCGGCGGGGCAGTGTGGCACGAACCTTTAGATTATAGATATAACGCACGGTAGGTGATGGAAGTGAGTGCAAATATGGTAAGTTTATGATCTACAGGGAGATTCAGAGGACAAGTTGCAAATCCTACGGATTCAAGGTGTGTGATTTGGGTGAATCTCACAGACATAGTATTATTGACAGCTATTAGTTGGTGTTTAATACTTACATGTAAAGAGGCATGCAACCTCTGGTAAACCTATTTGAAACGACGCACAAGTGCCTCTTGGTACTCGCACTGCCGCCGCAAAGGCATGGGCATAACAATGCTTCCCTAATCCAATAGTCTAATAGCTATGGATGTAAGGGAAGGGCAGATATCACTTGCATGTTCAAACACTTGGGTAGGAAGCGCTAAAGCAGACCGTGGGCTTTTAATGTCTGTAAGTGGCCGCCAAAATAGCGTTATCGACGTATTTAAATGGCGAGCACCATTGCCGCAATATGTATCATGGCCGCGATGTGTTGCGGTAATTTTAAGTCCCTTCGCAGTGATGCTGCACTTTAAATCCCTCCCGACGCCTCTGTAAGGGGGCGGGCCATATGCCCATCCCACCCTCAACCCCCCGCCGGTGGCGACCACCGCCGCCCGTTCCCAGCAGCCCCTCCCAACCCTTCCCCGCTCGCGGCAATCTCGGAACAGAAGGCTAGGAGGGGCTGCCGGGAAGGACCACCCGCCGCGCACCCCCTCCCCAGCAGCCCCTTCAAGCCCCCTGCCCCCCACTGGCAGGAGGGAAAGGGAGGGACCCGCTGGGAGGGGTGGAGGCACCTCCAGCGGGGCCCTGAGAAGGGCCTTTTGGGGCTTAAGGGGTCCCGCAGCTCAACCGGGACCCCCCTCCCGGCCCTATCAGGGCCTTTGCGGCACTTACAAGTGCCCTTTGGGGCTTAGGGGTCCCGCAGCTCGAAAGGGACCCCCTCCCCGCCCTTGTAAGGGCCCTTGCGGGGTACCTCCGGCGGGCGGCGGCGACCTCAACGAGGTCGATGTTGCCAGCGTCTTGATCCGACGCGACGTCGCTTCGGGCTGGTGACACCAACCCCATCAGGTCACCAATGCCAGGCAGACTCAATGCGGCGCCAGTGAGCCCGCTGGCACCGCCGGCCTCAGCGGAGCCGATGTTGCGCAGCGCTTCTTTCTTCTATCTTCAGCCATCTACTGCGATGGCATTGAGTTCTACAGCGGAGTGCACCTCTTTATAAGGTTTGCAGAAAACCCTAATCCATCTGATTGGTCAATTTTTTAATGCTTGTTTACATGCTTTACATTAAACAATCAGATTTCAGAACTTTCCAGAAAATGCTGGGATTTGTAGTTTTCAAACATGTGAAAGGTCACAAGCTTAGGCTGTATTAGCTTAGACAGATGCCTTAGTTAAGGATATTAGAAAAAAAACGTACTGCAAACAGCGAATGCTGGGAATTGTGGTTTTCAAACACGTAAAAGGTCACAGGTTAAACACGCCTGCTCAATACCATTAGGCGTATTATATCTAGACACATGCCTTTGCCACAGGCAATAAATAAGATACTTTGCATGTTCCCACCCATTTTTAAGTGGAGAAAATGTGTATAAATATGTTAGATTATTATGGCAATGCTATTATAATAACATGATCTATGAGGTACCTTCTGTTATAAGAAGGCTTATTTCCTTTTATACTCTGTGTGGAGCTTTTAGCTCCTCTATCCACACCTCTCCCTAACATGTATATTCAATCAGTATCCTGTGCTCCCAAGTCCTAACCCCATAGGTTAGTTAAATTGTTGTGGTAAATACTAATAAATATGAACCTTGCATGTTGCATACATATATCCGATTTTACTTATCCAACCAAGCACTCATGCAATATTTGTTTGATCTTGCCAGAACCACTTTTCCCATTCTTCTATGCCACAGACAGGCGGTTCTTGCAGGATCTGTTAATGTCGTGGGAGCACTCGGTTGGGAAAGTAAAATCGGATATAGTATGGGCTGGTTTGATTGCCCAAAGATGCTGTTTAGATTGCCTTGGTCAGTTCTCAGACCTGCAGGTTTATTCCACATAGACCCTCTATATTCTAGCTGGCAGGTAGTATAGGTAAGGGAGGATATAAGCGTGTGTTTGTTCATTTAATATGATGCGATTATTTGGGTTTTTTTAGGACCTTCAGACTAATTTATTATTGCCCCATTGGATGTTTCCTGATGGTTCCTGTGAGCACTGCAACTACACATAGCAAAACATACACGCGTAATTTCCACTGTGCACCAACGGGCACACTTTTGGTGTTATATATATATCGTATATATATATATATATATATATATATATATATACAAATACAAGATATGTCTGTTGGCTTGAGAAAGATATGAATGTGTAATGTGTATATACGATAAAAATTGTTAAAAGGTTCCCAGTGTGCACTTCTGGAGATACTAGCAAAATTGTGCCCGTTGGTGCACAGTGGAAATTATGTGTGTGTAGTTTTGCTATGTGCGGATATAGTGGATATAGAATCTTTGCACAGGTATATTTAAAAGTTACTCAGTCACCAGCATCCAGGGGAACCAAATGGATAATCCTGCAGGTATGGAGTAGACCCAGGAAATCCTGCACACTGTGTGGTTCAAACTGAACAATGTTTGGTCCAGACATCCAACCCTGACGAATCTGCGCAGGGTGGGATAAGGGGCGGTGGTGAAGTCACATGAAATCATTGACGTCCCCAAAGAAGGAGGCGGGGGCGGGGAGTTAGGGTAGGAAAGCACTATGTGATGTAATTTATGTCACAAAAGAGGTGTGGCAAGAAAAGGAGGCATTCCAGAGGCGGTCTGTCTGGTAGGTTCGGGTTTGGGGTGGTCTCGCGGGTGTGCGGTAGACCCCCCAAAATCAGGGAGACTCCCACGCTCCCGGGAGGGGTGGGATACCTGATGTTCATACCACTGCAAGTGCCACTTTATAGATGCTTATTGTACGACTTGGGAGCACAGGATACTGATTGGATCAGGTTTAAAAAAAGGTTTGGCAATTAGGCCTGGTTGATCTACTGAGTCTGATTGGGTGTTTCTTCAGCAGGTACAAGGACAGGAGGATTTAATTCAATACTATCAGTAGCAGCCTCCATAAATTAAAGGGCATGCCACCCCATACTAAAGTTTATCCCACTAATAGTAGTTATTTATTTAAACTACTGAGTAGTTTAAATAAATCCTTACCTTACATCTCTGCCCTTATGGTTTCCCTGTAGTGCTTGTCCAAAGTCCAGGAAACTGAGGAGTAGTAGCTGTCTTCCTGTCCAAAAGGTTTCTGCCTCCTCCTTGCCCTCTGAGTAGACAGTGGCATGGCAGGTAAGCCCCCCCCCCTCCCTTCCACCCTCCTTATCCTCCTTGGCTGCCTTAGCGTTAATTTTTTTTATATATATATGCAGGGCATCCCCTCCCATCCCCAACTGCTATATGGGAAGTGGAAAAATAGAATTGAAACTGTACTTATAGATCCCGCTCCCGTGCATTCTCTTATGCTGGCAGCCACGGATGTAATTGGCTGCCTCTCATGAATCACAGCACGGCTCCCGTTCCGGCCCCCTGCTTGTACTTCGGGCAAGCAGGGAGCCACATCAGAACGATGCTGGACGGAGAGGCTGTAAGTAGAGTTTGGATTCTATTTTTACATCTAACATAGCGGTTGGGGGGGGGAGGGGATGCCGTCATATATCAAAAATAATATTGGGGTGGAGATGCCCTTTATACAGAGAACAAATATACAGAGAAAAACAGGGAGAAGAAAATGGTATTACCAGCTTTGTGCCACCAATTTGTACCAGACCACCACTTTATGGAAGGATTATGGGTAGCATGGCAAACAGTGGGTTACTCTGGTGGTCTGGCACAAAGTAGACAGTGCACTTATTTTCTTTAAACAATATAAACCAGTTTTAATTACATTTAACAGTAAGTATTGCAATGATTTATAACAAAACATAAATAGTTTCCAACTACATGCTAATAGTAGTATGAGTAATCTCTGGCTATGGTGTACCACTTTAAATATTGACCAGGCCTGTATATTGTGTCCTTGTAAGTTGATGTACACTTATCTGTTGCCTCCAAGTTTGATCCATAAGGTAAATTGTCTGTCCAAATAATCTGTCCTCCCAACAGGTGGTAACAGGATCTTATACACAGGGTCTTATGTTGCATTCTCACACTGTGCAAGGGTCTCACCACACACGTATCTACTTTCACTTTCTCTCTCTAGCCCTAGAGAGCAGGGGGTTCTTGTCTTATTACTCACTGACACCTGCAGTCTGGATGTGTTATATAAGGGCCTTGGTGTATATGTCCATTACAATACACAAATCACCTGTGTAGCTAACAGAAACTTTTTTGGATTACATTTTTTTATGGAGCAGACACGGGTGTGGATTAAGCTGCCATTTGACCATTAAATTTTGAAATAGGGATCTCAGCTCTGTAAGTAAGTTATGTATTTTCCATATTTTTTGTGCCTAATATATGTCAGTGCTATTCTTTATATACATTTATTGATGGTCATTTAAATGGTAATAGTGAGATAGTACACACATATATAATACAACTTTCCTATATGTAATATCCTTACCCCCACCACATTGGCGCTCCAAAAACTCAAGCAATTTCCTTTGATATATATTTATATATATAAGGGATATACAAATACAAGGATATGCAACTCAAACCTTATTCAAAAATACTTTCAGTGTGGGTGCAACGGAGGACCGTCAATTTATACATTACACAAAAGAATCCAGCACTCAACTACACATATAAGCATAAATAATTAGATATAATAATCAAAAATATATGCAAGCAACGAAGGGTTACCTCACAAAGTTAAAATGGATACATTTAGTTACATACAGGGTTATCAATTCAAAAAGTTTTTATCATTTAAAATTGTGCTAATTTTGCCCCAACCAGATTTTATTTAACATCTGAAAGCTAACATCTGATTGGTTGGGGCAAAATTAGCACCATTTTAAAACATGCGCCACTCCAAGGCAGTATCCCAGCATCAGTCCTAACCTAATGAGTAAAGTACAATTCTGGGGGAACAAGATGCTGGGATACTGCTTTGGAGTGGCGCATCAGCTAAAGCAAGTTTGTACAAACTAGTAACTAAATGTATTCATTTTAACTTAGGCAGGTAATTACCCTTCATTGCTTGCATATATGTTTGATTTATCTAATTATTTATGCTATATGTGTAGTTGAGTGCTGGAGTATTTTGTGTAAAATATATATATATAATTTCATCTCCATTTCAGCTGACAAAGTGCCCTAAACGGCATGATTATCAGTAGAGATGGGATCTGGGTTGTTACGAACCAGGATCAGACACGGAACCACTGGGTTCCGAAATCCGAAAGATCTGTCCGAATCCGGTCGGATCCCAGACTTTGGGACTTTGGAACACATTTTCGAATTTTGAATGTGCAAGGCTATTTAGAAAATTATCGAAAATAGCCCCGTACTTTCGGAAATTATTGGAAATTTCTTTTTGGTTTCGGATTTTCAGATCTTCGGGATTTCTGAGATCCGGGAATCCAAAAACGGAACAAACTATGAGTTTTGCCCATCTCTAATTATCAGTTGCAACGGTTGTGCACACATATGGTGCATTGTGGGTCGGCTCCCGCAATTGCACTTGGTATGAGGCTTAAGGCTGGATACACAAGTTAGATAATTGTAGGCCAAAGCTTGTGTTAGTCTTATGGTTTGGGGTTACTGTGACGGGGACACTAGAACCTCAGCCCAGGAGAGCTCTGAGCACGCTTAGCTCACTGCGAAAACCCAAAACCCGACCAAGAGTTGCCCGTCACTTATATATATATTACCATAAACCAGCGGTAACTGCCACCAGGTGTGTTAAAAGGTACACCAACCTACCCAGCATGCACAGCTGTACAATAAAACTAATAATAATGACCGTTAATTCCCATACAGTTCAGGTAGGAATATAACAGAATACAATAGAATATAATATACTGGTAAAACGTAGCGTCTCAGAGGCAAAGTTCCTTAGTTCTAAATATATAAACAAAAACAGTGCAAACAATAAACTACAGAAAAATATAACAGACAAACAAACATAAGCAACAGTAAAACAAAATAAACTAATGTCAGTCCTAATGTTTGAAACGATAAAACATTACCAGTCGGTCATAACGTCGGCTTCCTCTACTTCACCTCTTGTAGTGGGAGTCCATTCGATTGGAGTTCCGGAACACTTTCCAATGTCATGAATATCACAGCAAAACAAAGAAGACGAGCGGACTGCCAACAGCTACAAGTAAAACTTAACTTTATTGCCGAACGAGCACACTTCACAGGAGGGAGACAAACACACTACCCTGACGCGTTTCGTGACGAACACCCCGTCACTCATCAGAGGGAAACACTCCCACCCCTTGATAACAATCATATATACCCAACGAAAGACCAGCAACACCTGCAATCATCATCCTGATGGGATAAAAAAATAATCACACCAAAGGGTTAAATACTGTTAGATAATGAAGTTGATACATGCTGGATAACAGGGAATAAATATAGGGGGGGGGAGGGAATACATACAGGTGTAAAGATGCATAAAAACAGTACAGAAATAGATTATTAGTTTAAAATACTTATGTACAAAAAATAAAGAAACAACCCAGAAATTGTAAACCAAACAACAGCAACATGTACGAAATCATAATACATATGTATAGTATAAACTGCAAAGGTATAATAGATAGATAGGAACCATAACGGGACCTTAATCAAAGACCAAGGTAAAAAAAGTATCACATATAGATATTACATATAAATACTCTTGTAACTAACTTCAATATAAGCACACCGATGAATATAACTGTATAGTAAACATGTGGATACAAAGGAAAATCATGTATTTAAATACATGTAACCTAATCCACTCTCATAAGGAATATGGTCAAACCTACATCGGACACATAAATATAAATATAAATATATAAAAGCATCTAACTCCATACGTGTACATTTATACCACACCAATAACTGCAATGCACTAGATAGCTCTAAATCATATAACCAGTCATATAAAATAGGAAACCTCCCATTCTTTATTTAAACCTTTTGGGAATTAGTTTTTAATTCCAGGATCCACCACAGTTCCCTTTTTGAAAGATAGAATCTCTGTCACACCTCTACACCCTGTTACAACTTGCTCTATACCCATATATTTGCATTGTTAATATGCTGACAAGTAAGACTGTGGGTACCCAGAGCTGTTGATTGTCTCTATTTATAATAAGAGTTAAAATGTTCATATAATCGTAATTTGAGTTTGCGTGTCGTCTTGCCTACATATTGTAGCCCACATCCACATGTGATCAAATAGATCACATATTGAGACACACAATTGATATATCTCTTCACTTTTATGTTTTTTAGTAACAGAGGACGAAAAAACTGAGGCGAAGACACAAATGGCAACTCCTGCATCTGCTACTTCCGTACGTGCAAGCCAATTACACTGGTTTTATTTTTATTTTTTTTATATCCTTAATGTTCCAGGATGAAATGAAGAAGATAAATCCGTGTAAGTTGGAGTCCATCTTATGGTCACAGAAAGATATATGAATCCTGATAATGTTTTGTTTTCAATATGGATATGAACTGGGATAAGGTACCTGAAATGTCTTGTAATTACCGCTACTGATTTCAGAGACTAGAGCCTGGGACCACAGGATGTCCTTTCAACTATACATAATGAAGTTACCTGTTGGTATCCACATTAACCAAATACACTAAAACACCTGACAAATCACATATATTTAAACAGTTAAAACATAATAAAATTGGAGAATCATATATAATAATACGGATTATGACATAAATTTCTCCATAGAAATATACAATATATCACATGATTGTGACGTTACTATGTATAATGCAGAATAGCCTGTCTGTAGATAGGATTGTTGGCGATCGTCTTACGATAGTGTGTAACAATCTTTAAAGCAGCAGTTAATTCTATGGTAGGTAGCATTGGTAGGGGTCAGGGCCCATGTACCACCAGGGCTTAGAGTAATTCATGGCAGTACATCGACAATGAGAGTTTTGCTTATTAAACTAGAAATATTTGTTATTACGCGTTTGCGTCTCCTTAACAAGAGTAAAATGTGTTTTTCATACGAGTCTCAGGTCATATGTTCGCCTCTTGTTTTTAAGGACCGTCAGATAAAGGTTCACAATCCTTAGTGTGATGAGTCCTTGAGGTTTTTTTTATAGGATGAGCAGTGTCTATAAATCAAAAGAGCTGACTGTAGTGTTTTCTGCTATTTGCGCTTGTTGGTTTATTCCAGGCCACTTGGTAAAGGGAAGGGCTCTAGGAAGCTAATTTAAAGCAAAGTTAAAAGAAGACTTTATTAGAAAGCCTTGTCTCCTGGCCAAAGGAAAGAGACAGCCAAGTTTTCCCAGTGAAATCCTCTAACACTCACTGGGTAGGGAGATGGATGCAGCCAATAAATTCTGCTTTTTATCTTTATCTACGTAGGTGTCCAACCTGCCTATGGCTCTCTGCAGGATGTTGGTGTGATTAGTCAGTGATTTAAATGGAGAAAACTCTGTCAATACAGTGAACCTACTTCCTGAATTAAACATAATGACACAGAACCGGAAAGATCACAAGCGAATCTGTAAATAAATGTAGATGCAGAATCTCCAGAACTGCTAAAGGAAAAAATCAACCACCTCCCTTTAGCTGTACCCAGGCTGAGGACCTAAAACAGGTAAAATAGGTACTTACCTGTGGAGATTCAGCTGGTTCCTCATGTACTTACCCTCTTCGTGCCCTTGCCATTCACTCCGGACCGCCCCCTTTCTGCCATTCCTTTAAATACACCCGCCAATGGGATGATGTGATTCTTACAGAGCATGTCCTCCCATTGCTTGGCCCGTTCATTTGGACACCACCTTACTAACTAGCCATCAGTGTAGTTCTAACTATCTACCAGACCCTGTCGAATGAACAGTTTGGTTTATGGAGAGGGCAGGAGTTTGAATCTCTGAACAGCTGGCTGAAAGAGCAGCAGAGGAACATTTACTGCATATGTGCCAGTTTCCAATAGCTGGGCATAAGCAATTAATGGGGGGCAACAGTTACCCGGAATCTCCCCTTTTGCTGGTATAGATACCTGTCATTTGGCACTCTGAAGTCATCTGAAAGAACAAGGGGTGTCAATATGAAAGGAGATTACAACAATAGGAGCCAAATACAGACATGAATAATGGTACGGTTTATGGACAACTGATCATACAGACAGTGACAGAGGACACCAGTATGATGATGCTTATTGTTCATGTAACATACCAATTAACCCCTTTAGTACAGCTGCTGTCCATACTACTAACGACTGAGATTACACTAACTGTGCCTAGAGGGACAGCGAGGAACAAGGATTTATTTTGTTTTTACTATAATAGATTTGCACCTGTCAAAGAACAGAAAAAGATTGGGATACTATAAAGGAAAATATAATGTAGTTAACATGGCACTGGCCTTTAAAGTGGGCTTTTGCCCCGCTGGGTAACATTAGCCATCCAGTTCTTTTAAGATGGGTACACAAACTAACGATAAAGACAGATATCAACAGACAGGTATCATCCCTATGTAACACGTGTAGTGTATTTTACAAGCGTCCTGAGGTAACGAACATTTACCTCAGGGAAATGGACCTAAAATTCTCCCCAGTCTCTGTCGTCTTCCTGTATATAAGTAAAGGGAGTCGGCTGCAGCTGAGGGACATCTGTAGTCCTGAGCATTCTCCCTATGTTTTTATAAGGGATGTCCAAGTGTTCTCTAGTATGTTCTATTGGTGAACAATTCCCCTATTGTATGGCCCATTAATAATTTATACACAGGTGATCAATCCCACTTTCTCTAGTGTGCATAATTGTAACATAATCAATCTGTCTTCATATTTAAGCTCCCGCAGTCCCCTATTATTTAGTTGTCCTTCTCTGAACCCTTTCCAATATGTCCTTTTTGTACACAGGATTCCATAATTGCACTGCAATTCCAAATGAGGCCTTACCAATGGTTTAATAGACCAAAACTGATCGTATAATTGGCTAATAGTAAAATTCATCCATGATAACAAAAATAGAAATTAAATAGAATTTATTTTTCGTACTTTCTCCCTCCCCCACTTCTGGTCACTAATATAGTTTGGGGGGGGGTTGACAATGAAAGGCAGCACTGAATTTAATCAGCTTCTGTGCATCTGTACCTTGTTATGGCCGCTGCATAGTAGCCTATGAAAATAATTAGCATTGATATACCTTGAGTTTGTTATACAGACTCTCTTCATAATGCCTCTTCCTATGCTTGTTTGCATAGCAACGGCTTATTAAGAAGTTCCCATCACCTTAATGTGTTGATGATTAAGTAACTGTATTAAGATAAAACTGAGTGTTTGTTAGGGGATTAGCCTCCTCCGCTGGGGGAAAGCTTTGGCCTTGGAACAGGGACACACAGTCTGCTTCGCTAATTCCCTTAAATATCCACAGAGGACAAGTGGGCATGGCAAAGAGAGGTCAGGGCAGTGTGAGTGTCAGACACTGGTTAGAAAGAGGAAAAGCCACTGGGTGTATAGACTTATCAACAATCCTTCACTACAATTCTGCACAGAACACAATCAGGGTGCCTGCAAAATGTTATGTCACCTACATTTATTCCCAATGTAAACCTATTAAATCAAGACCATATAACATGGCATATAGCATATAATATGCATTGCAAGTCAAACAACTGGTTGGACCACTCCTGCTGCTGTGGCTCCAGGCTTGTCTCAAATACTACCGGGTCTCCACTCCCACCCTAAACAAACAGTATAAGACATAAGATATGGTAGTAGATGAGAAATATGAAAAACAGTCTGTGCTGTATAGCTTTATTTGTAGTTCTGCACCACTACATGTTTCGGATATCAGGTACCCTGCATTGCATCAAAGCTTTTAATCCCTGATAAAATTATTCAGTGCCACCTCTTCACAGGATTGTTGGGAATTACAATCAATCAAGCCCTACAGATATGATTCAGGATACAGTGCCCTGTACACAGATATGGATCTAGTTCTAGTATTTATTTTTATTTTCCTTACTGCCCTAAAATTTTCTCTAATACAGACAATGTCATTTAGCACATTAAAAAACATCTGCATTTTAATCAGGGAAATGTCTAACCATGGGGGCCGTACACTAATTACTGAGCACTAGCATATAAAGGGACACTTTACTGAAAAAAAATTACTTTTCCTCATCTTAATCTATAAATAAATACGTGTAAGTAGCACTTACTCTGAGGGGTGTGTTGTGCATGCCTTCAATCAAGCACATGGTTTCCCCTCCCTCTTTTAAACCCCACCCCCTTCCATCTGACCTGACTTTTCCCACAAACCAACTGTCAAAACTGCACACAGCATACCAACTGTCAAAAACTCCGTCACCATTCAGCTACAGCAAAAATGCTCACAGAAGAATAGTTTATGACAGACAGACAGACAGACAGACAGATAGATAGATAGATAGATAGTAGATAGATAGATAGTAGATGAGATAGATAGATAGATAGATAGATTCTTTTATTGTCAATGTATTGTTAACAATCAGTGAAAATATTACAAAACAATATATGTATAAGATGAACCTGTTATTAAAACACTTAGCCAGGTGGAATTATAAACAGACACTAAAACCATATATAAAAGAGTCATTCATTTTAAAAATGTATTCAAAAGGTAACCACAGTAGGGTAAAAACTATTCTGAAATCTAGTAGTCCTGCAATAAAAATGTTGACACCTCTTACCTGATGGTAATAATTTAATAAGAATTATAGTTTCCAGCATTGGTCAATTATTATGTTAATAAGTTCAATAAAGAAAAACCCAAAGTGTGAAAAGAAGGTTGTCTAGCCAATAAATATATAGGATGCTGGGAGTTTAGTGAAGCAAGCGCTTCAAGTCTGACAATTAAATCACTGCGTAAATAGCAGAGATGAGAAAAAAAGGCAAATTTTATTGCCACAGCTGTTTGGCAGAACCTATTGAAGTTCTGAAAATCCCAAAACCCAATTCTAATCCAATTTAATTTATTATATTATTATTATAGATTTGATTTTCTAAACACAATTTTTCTATATTTTTTATTCCAAATTTTAAAATATCAATTTTTCAATCACAAGTTCAGATAAGTTAAAATTTTTCAAAAATTCCATTGGATCAGGGATTTTTGCTTTATAGATATATATTGTTTATATTTTTATATTGTTTGGCCCGGGCTCAGACTGGGGGCTTAATTGACACCCCCTTTGCATCCTTCAAACTGGCATTTGTGTGCTTCCTTGTATTGGCATCATATTGCTTAGTACCATATTCTTAGAGGACTCCAGTCTGAGTTTGTTGCTCCTTCTCAGTAGTGAGAGGTACAGATTACACAGCACATTTCTCTCAGGGTCTTTGGATTCTGTAGTGGGAGGACAGATTCCTTGCACCAAGCTTCTTTCGTCTTTCTTACTTAGGCTGGTTCAACCATCACATTTTGACCTGGGCGTCAGGTCTCAGCTAAGCCCCAAGTCTACTTTAGTAGGAGGAGGCTTAGCGACTAGTGAGGGCTTCTTCTTAAAAGCAAAAATATAACGTATAAACCATATCCAACTCTCATGGACATGTCACTACTAGGCAGTGAAATCAAACATTAAACAGGAACAGATCTCTGTATAATCCTTGTTCTTGTTTGGTCTCTCTGTGAAGGAAGAAAGGCAACCAAGCCATGTCTGCTGTTTAAAACACAGTCAATTGGATCATAGGCTTTTTATATATAAACTGATAAACTGAACCAACAGAGATGTATGAAAATCTCAGGACCCTGCATTGTGCTTGTAAATTTAAATACAATTGATTCCTAACCTGATGCTACAGTGGTGTTTCCCTTTGTTTATGTCCAGGAGGAGATTTGGAGTTTGCACTAACAATTCGTTTCCTTTTAAATTCCACCATAAAGTATATTTCCAACATCCTTATATGGACATTCCCCTACCCAGTGTGGTTGTTTCAGGTCCCCCTTCATCGCTATGGTTCACCTACAAGTCTGCTTGCAATGTACATTTCCTGATAACCCTGTACTTACCAACAGGCCTGCAAGTGCATGAACAATAGACCATCTGCAAGTAGTGTGGTGCTGGGACATTAACTGCCTGCTAGCTGCTACCTAGCACTATAACAATGAGACACATGCAAAGGTGGAAAAATCTTGCTTTTTATAAATTGTCCTGAGCTGATTATATAAATGATAAAGCCTTCATTATAACCAGGACTATGTAGGCCATCCCCTACCCAATGTAGTGGGACATTTAATGTCAAATTAAAAAAATCCTTGTAAAAATCAGCCTGATCATAGACCTTGTCCTTCCACGTGCTGAATCCAATTAAACAGCAAGGTACCATCCCAAATAGAGTGAAAGGGAGATGGTATAAGGTTGGTAGTGGCTTCCAGGTAACAATGGTGAAAAAGAGTTGAAGGAAACTGTTGTTTATTTTTAATTCAGGTCCTTTTTTCCCTGTTATTCTAAATATAAGAATTTTAAGCCACCAGGGGAGAGGGAAGGATATGAGCTAAATTGTACTTATCATGAGACTTTGGTTCTTTAGCTGTCAGTATAGACTCCATGCACATAATTAGCTCATATCATAATCTGGGCTTGGAGAGTGTGACAGGATATTGATCTTATTGCTATTATCCAGTTATGCTTTCCTTTGTTTTACTGCGATATCTACAGTATCTATTCAATCTCTATCACTATATCTATCACTCTATCTTATCTATTATCCATCCAGTGGCATAACTACAGCCCCAGTTCCAGGGGGTGGGGGTGCTGGGGGCAAAAAGGGCCCACAAATGTACTGCGACGCACGTACCAAGTAAAGGTGCTCGCAATCAGCTCTTTAAAACGACTGGCCGTCCTGGATGTTAGTTTAAGCAGCGATTGCACTAACTATTATGTATGAGCGTTTAGCTGTTTAAAAACTGCTGATCACAGGAGATGGCAAGATCGGGTCTATCATGGTCACTCACAAACATACAGAAGCAAGCATAGACAAGCAGATTCAAATAGCATATAGAGCATCGATCTAGTCAATATCTATCACATATATCATCTATTATCTATCTCTCTAGTCTATAGAATCTATATAATCTATCTATCTATCTATCTATATATATCTTCTGTCATCATCATCTATCTATCTATCTATCTATCTATCTATCTATTCTATTATCTATCTATCTATATCATCTATCTATCTCTCTATATTCTATCTTCTGTCTATCTACTATTACTTGTGGGATGAAATATGAAATGTTACCCTGTACATAGACATTTCTGGTTTTAGCCATGCTTGGTTAAGATTTAAGACAAAAGAGATTCAGTCAAACGACTCATGTAAAAATACTGCCAATATTTTGGCATGAATGTCCATAATTCCGCCACGGTGTGTATGTCACAGCCTATAAGGTAACTCTCAGGCATGTACAGACATCAGGTTATTGCTATGGGTATCCTATTGTTGCAGTAGAATGAATAGAAAATAATTGGACACAGTATACAGTGTATTGCAGTAAATATTGTATATATTACATATAGATAGATAAATGATAGATAGACAGATATTATATATATTCTTACCTTAAAGGGGAACTGTGGTCCAAAATGACTTTAGGAACTTGATAGGAATTGCTCTCCTGAGATTTTTGCAATTTATTTTCATTGGTTATTTTGCATAGTTTGAAGATATTTAAATTTTGTGTGTGATATGGCGCAGCAATAACCAGGCCCCTGCACTTCCTGCTTCCTGCTCTGAAACCATGTCAGTCAATCTGCCGTGTGTCCCTCCCCTTTGCAGCCCCCCTGGTCCCCCACTCATGGACCCCATGGTCCCTCCAGTTGCAGGCCACCCTTGGTACATTCTCTTACAGCCCCGTGTGGCCCCGCCCACTTGGGTGAATAAGCCCCCCCCATAGGGTGCACAAGCCCGCCCACTCATGGGGTGGCAAGTCCCACCCACTTGTGTGCGCGCAAGCCCCGCCCATCATGGGTGATGTGGGCCACTCAGACCCCAACCTCCCCCTCTACAGAAAACTCTGCAGAAACAGCCTTTTCAGGCAGAGTGAGAACTCTGCCTGAAAAGGTCTGTTTTCACCTGGTGTTGTACCTACTCTGTCAGGACTTCACACAGTAGAGAGGAGGAAGGACTTCCTGGCTCCCTCACACACTGAGGGAGTATGAGGCTGTGCTCGCCGGCGGCACTGTGCAGGAGAAGCCTTAGGAATGTCACTGTCACCTCCCCCCCCATTAACTTTCTGGTCAGTCATTTCTTTATATCTTGGGGTGTGTAACACATAGATGGCTCCTTTAAAGGTAAGAAATGGCCTTTCATTTAAACTTAACTTGTTTGAGACCACAGTTCCCCTTTAATAGGTAAGAACAACTAGTTCAGGAATCTCATTTAACATAATACTGCAAAGTTAGGGGTAGGTCCCACTATCACACACAGCGGCGATGCAGGAATTTTCAATGCGCTGCTGTGCTGAACCAATAACGTACCGGACCACAGTACAAATAGTGGGAACTACCTGTGCAGCATTGCTTTGGCAGTGCGAACGGAGCACAAATCCCACTCCGACATGCAGTAGTGAGACCTAGCCCTTACTGTTATATGCCTCATATACTGGTCTATGAGAAAGAAAGAAATGATTCATGTGGCAGGTGGGGGAGGTTAAGGACCCTTCCGGAATTAAATTGACTTATAAGGCCTTAATCCATATCAGGTAAGAACAATTCTAAGGCTTAATTTTTTTTATATTACCCATTGAACCTCTAGTGTGTCGTGTTTGCACCAACAGCCCTGGACCTCCCCATGCACGGAATGTGGATCTAAAAATAAAGATAATTGACTTTTACAAAAACAGGGGAAATGCTATCCAGCCTGCAATTTCCCATCTGAGAGATGATTAAGAAATAGAAGTTAAAGCTGGGAACACACAGGCCTTCTCTCTCATATCATATTGATTACCATTGGCTACTGCTAAGGTGTCTGCAGAAATATCACAAACCCACATTTCATTCTGATTGGGTTTTTTGACACTAGAAACCTCTAAGGGACAGTTATAGTCTGATGGGAAGTAGGTGCTTGGACACCGTGCGAGGCTACACTAGACTATTCGCCCGCCGCCTGAAGAGAAAAGTCTGGACAATATTGGAATGCCAAGAAATATACAGGGTGATGTGGGTTGCAAACACACCTTCCAGTTATGATGAATTAAGCCAATTGCATCTCGTATTGCATTCTAATAATTATTCCTTGCATGTGTTTAGGACCAGGTATTGGTGGGGTTAAACGAAATGGCGCTAAAGTTTCTCTATTACCTTCTTAATTCTTAGTGTACAATGCAACATTAACAGACTACGTAATAAAGTTCTTATCGTTTAAAAATGGTGTAATTTTGCCCCAACCAATCAGATTTTAGCTTTCAAATGGTACATAACTGATTGGGTGGGGCAAAATGAATACCATTTTTAGAACCTTTGTTAAATAGGCCTTTACTGTTAATTGTATAAAACGGTAAGTGCATTTTTTTCCAGTTGTGCCTCTGCCTGATCTGTCCAAACCCCTCCCTGTTCTGTACTGCCCCACCCAATCTAGTTAAACATTGTGCTTTGTGGCTTGTGCTATATATTGTGAGCTGAGAGATGGGGAAATTCACCAGGTGGTAGTAACATCAAAACTTCCATTTTGTTTTGCGGAATTTCATTTTGGCAAAGATTTTGATGATAGTTTTAAATGTTACATTTTGTTGCGATCTGAAATTATAGCACAAAATTTAGCACATCTAGTGTGATAGTGCCACAGGGTAACTGTATTGTAAGCATCAACAAATAATAGCATTGGCTAATGATACAGAAAGTGATTAAAGGGCAAGTCCAGCCCTAAAATGAAAACTTACATACAGGTAAATCACCGCCCAAAACACCTCAACTAATAGTTTGAAATCTGAAATATATAAGTCTAACCTGAAATCCTGCACAATGTCCTGTTCCCGTTTCTGCTTCCAGGTCATTCCAGTTAGCAACTGTCAGTTATGGATTTGACAGTTGACATCACAGCCAAGACTGAATGTTATCCCCTATCTGCCCTTCTGAGCAGTCCAGGCTCAGTACCTGCTCAGTACAGGTTTCTAAATTGCTCAGGCTCCATGAGCATCCAGAAGCATAGCAAGTCATACAGTAATGAATTCATAGGACAAGTATGACATATCAACATATTTTAAAGAGGCCGTTTTTCTAAAAGATGTTCTTATGAGGTGGAGTTGCTTTAAAATGTTAAAAGAGATTGACTTACAAAAGCCCAATTTCACCCCTTTCTACTACAACTTATAGAAACAGCATCCAGGGTTATGATTAACGTATGCTATCGCATTAAGTGTGAGAAACGTACGTGTGATTTTGTATGTAGCAAGTGTTTGAAAAGGTTAGTTTTTAAGTTTTGATTACATTTTTACATTAATGTGGTGAACACGATTTTCTGTAGCCAAAAAATACATTGCTAAAGCTAAATGTCTATCAACAATTACTACATAATGTATTGTTATACCTATAGGAGTGTTATACCTATCAACCATCTACTACATAATGTATTGTTACCTATAGAGTGTTATACCTATCAGCCACTACTACTAATGTATTGTTATACCTATAGGAGTGTTATACCTACAACCATCTATACATAAGTATGTTATACTATAGGAGTGTTCTACCAAGCATCTACTACATAATGTATGTTATACCTATAGGAGTGTTAACCTATCAGCCATCACTACATAATGTATGTTTACCTATAGGAGTGTTATACCATCAGCCATCTACTACCATAATGTTTGTTATACCTATAGGAGTGTTATACTATACAGCAATCTACTACACAATGTATTGTTATACCTATAGGAATGGTTTATACCTATCACCATCTACACATAGTATTGTTTATACCTATAGAGAGTGTTATACCTATCAGCCATCTAATACATATGTATTGTATACCTATAGGGTGTTACCTATCAGCCATACTACACAATGTATTGTATACCTATAGGAGTGTTATACTATCAGCCATCTACTTACATAATGTATTGTATACCTATAGGAGTGTTAACCCTATCAGCCATCTACTTACTAACGTATTGTTATACCTATAGGAGTGTTATACCTATCAGCCATCTACTACATTAATGTATTGTGTAACCTATAGGAGTGTTATACCATCAGCCATTTACTACATAATCGTATTGTTTATTACCTATAGGAGTGTTATACCTATCAGCCATCTACTACATAATGTATGATAACCTATAGGAGTGTTATAACCTATCAACCATCTATACATAATGTATTGTTATACCATAGGAGTGTTATACCTATCAACCATCTACTACATAATGTATTTGTGTTATACCTATAGGCGTGTGGACCTACAGCATCTACTAATAATGGTATTGTGAATAATGAAGTGGACCTGGTCTTAGCAAGCTCAGTCCAATGCATTTCCAAATAGTGATTCTATTTAGGTAGGCTAGGCCACACTGCTGCGATTTTTCTGCGTTTGCGTTTTTTTTCAAATCATTGGAATTGCGGCAACGCACCAAAAACGTGCATTTTCGGATGCGATTGCGTTTGCGATTTGCGTTTCGCATTTTAAATCAAGCCTAGTGACTGTGACGGTCAGTTTGGAAGTCTTCCATGTTTGATTTTGAAGGATTTTTTTGCTAATTGCCTATCCACCAAAATTTCCTCTTTAAGGGCACGGACACACTGCAACGCAAAACGCAATCGCACACGGAATCGCATGCAATTTCATGTGCGATTTCGTTGCGTTTGCACATGTGTTTTTTTCATTATGTATTGGAAAATGCATGCGCAAACGCAACGAAATCGCACATGAAATCGCATGCGTGACCGTCACAGTCACTAGACCTGATTTAAATATCTGTGTTCAGATTCCAAACACGCTAGGCCCACAGGACACTGTAGAAATATTTGCAATTCGGGTAAGGAAATCATTTAAACAAGAACAGAATGGTTTTCTGGCTTTCAGAAATGTTTAGAGACTGTTATATCTGCAAAGCGCTGGTTAGAAGTGCTGTTGAGTAACTCAGTTCCAGGCAATTGCAGGATGCGCCAGTTCTATGCAGCTGCTATGCAGCTGATAAACTACTAATCAGCTCAGAAATCTATGGACTTGGATAGGATTCAAATGAAAGGGATACAGTTCCAGTTCCTTCATTTACACAATGTCAAACACTATTTTATGTAATCGGAAAACTACATTCAGAGCGCATTTTCGTTTTTATCAAACTATTTCCGAATTTCCGATCCATTTTCAAAAATAGTTGAACGTTTGCTAAAAATTGAAAACGCGTTCCGAAGTCCTGAAACCCGAACAATCCAGTTTAGGGTGGATGGAACATTCGGATGGAAAACCAAATGCATTCTGTGTCTGATCCGGGTCCGAGTCGAAACCAGATCCACTCTCTAAAATGGGGCGCCCAGCACTAAATTAATGAAAAAACAATGCTTAACCCGATATGTACATCATGTAGCTTGGGTTTTGCACTAATTCAGCCAAAAGGGGTCTGTTTTTGCATCGCCCTTTAAGTCGCAATTCTCCAAGTATCTGGATTGATTTTGATTATCAATGTTGCATTGTTATTTTTAGTGTGACCTAAGGTTTCCAGATCATCTGCTGATTAAGGCTAGGCCACACTGCTGCGTTTTTATGAGTTTGCGCTTGCAGTTTTTTCAGATCATTGAAAAGCGCGGGCAATGCACCAAAACGCACGGGGGGGTGCATTGCGATTTCAATTTGCGTTCCGCATTTAATCGCAATCGCATGCATTTTCCGTATACCTAATGAAGAGAAAACGCATGTGCAATGGCAACAAAATACCACATTAAATCGCATGGATTCAGTGTGGATTGTGTTTGCGCGCAGTGTGGCCGTGCCCTAAATGTAATAGCCGGGCTGCACTTATAAAGTCAATGGGAGAGTGATAGTTCGATAAGTCCGGATGATTACAGCTAAACTAACAACATGTAAATGGCTGTGGCACCTGGGAAATAGGTCGGCGGAACATGTCACTCACTATCCACCAAAATTTTTTAAACACTTCTTAACACGAGCGGGCAATGTTCGGGTTTTGGCAAGCTACATTCGAGGGTTACGGCCAGTTCGAGTGTTACAGAAAGTACTATCAAGGGTTAGCGAATTAGAACGATAAATTCAAGGTTATCAAAATCAAACTATATTTTCAAGGGTTACAGAAAATGAACAATACTTTCGAGGTAGGGTTTAGTGAACGATTACATTCTAGGGTTAGCAAATATATCCATACAGTTCGAGGGTTCGAAAGCGAACAATACTTCAAGAGTACCGAACCAAAGGCACATTGCAGGGTTAGAGAACGTACATTCTAGGGTTAGCCAACAACGAATCCATTACTTTCGAGGGTTACCGAAAAACGAAACGATATATCGAGGGTTACCGAAAACGAGCTACATTTGAGGGTACGCGAACGATACATTTAGGGTTAGCCAAAACGATCCTACATTCGAGTGTTACCGAAACAAAACGATACTATCGAGGGTTACCTTCTGTAAGTTTGCGCTACCTCGTCGCGAAACTTAACGGTAAAAGGTTTTGTGGAGCGTTAAGGTCGTCGCTCCTACCTTAGCAACGTCCCGACGATGAATAAACTGCACGTATCCAGTTTTACCATCATTATTGTATCGCGGGATGGGCTAAGATAAAGTAAAGCATTCGGATGGTTGATCTCCCAGATATGCGTAATAGAGATGAGAGAAATACGGACCTACTTCTCGAATATCTCGTGAAGCGGACTTTCGATAGTTTCCCGGACTGTTTCGATGATTTATCGTAGGTTTCGAACCGTTCGAACGTTCGAATCCGCGGTAAAGATGTAATGGTATCTAGGCCGAACATCGAATCTATTGCTGATAAAAGTCTCCATTACAAGCCTATGAGGCGAGCATCGAAATCGCGAGAAAATGTCCATGTACCTCGAACGTTCGACCCGCGAAAGGCCGAAAGTAGCCGCGTGTTAAGAGTAAAAGATTTTACGGAAGTCTGGATATTGAACATGCTCCCCAGACCATTCCCAGGCCCACAGCCATTTACATTAAGTTACATTAATATTTTAGTGTATTTGACTCGACTTTTCGAACTATTTGCCTCCCATAGCGACTTATATGGGTCCGTTTTCGAACTTCATAGTTCGACCTCTTCTATGTATAATAAATAATAAACGTCTATTTGTACATACGAACGGAACCATAAAGTAAATGGGAGGCAACATAGTCTGAAAAGTTCGAATGAAATACAATTAAAAGATCAATGGTAACTTAATGAAATTGCTGTGGAATCTGGGAATGGTGCGGGAACATGTCAAATATCAACGACTTCGAAAACTCGATTTTACTCTCAACGTGCGGCCTATATTTCGAGTCCCCAGTTCAAACATTCGATATATTATCCAATAAACGACTGCGCAGATTCGAGATTCTATATTGTAACTACGCGATATAGTATAATAGACATTTTACTCGCGGATCGATATTTTCGATATTTACTTGCGTATTTATAGGTATCAATAGACATTTACTCCGTATTCGATATTCGATATTATGTCGGTATTGTATATAGACATTTTACTCGCGGATCGTATATTAGATATTTTACTGGGTTATGGTATAAGCACATTTTACCACGATTCGATATTCATCATTTACTCGCGTTAGGTATATATAGACATTTACTCAGTGACTTCAAATATATGATATTTGACTTCCGTTGGTATGTGTAAATAGCCATTTGCTTTGTGGATTCAGAATTCGATATTCAACTGACGTATAGGTATATAGACATTTTAGTAACAATCTATGTAACAGTCATTACAATATAGTAAGTCTTAGGTAACACGTCTAGAAACAGATATGAATGTCTATGTAACAGTCAGGTAACAATCTATGGAACAATCTATGTCAATATCTCCCGGCCCGGCTTCTGCTTGCAAGACACCTGAAGCAGTCCAATCACGGGCGACCATCAAGGCCGGCTGCCGCTTCTCAGAATGCCGGAGAGAGATGTGGAAGGTAAGTAGAGTTCTGGGGACTTCTCTAAAATTATTTTTTTGCGTTTGAGCTGGGGGGAGAGAATACTAATGTTGGCAAGGGGTTTGGGGTTAGGTTAGGGGGAGGGATCGCAAAACGGAGGCGGAGACAGGAGGCAGAGTCCATATGGACTCTGCTATCCTCCTGATGGGCATTTGGGGACTTTTAGGGGGGGGACTACAGGAAACCACACAGGAAGCGGTGTGAGGTAAGGAATTTTATTATACTACATGGTGGTGGGGACATGATTTTTAGTCGGGGGGGAGGGGGGGATTGGGGATTTGGGGGGGGAGGGGGGGGGGGAGGTGGGGATGGGGGGGGAGGGAGGGCTTGGGGGGGGATGGGGGGGGATGGGGGGGGGATTGGGATGGGGATGGGGGGGATTATGGGAGGGGGGGGATTAGGGGGGAGAGGGGATAGGGGAGATTAGGGGGGGGATGGGGATTATGGGGATTGGGGGGGGGGGAGGGGGATTATTTAGGGATGGGATTGGGGGGGGGAGGGGGAGGGGGGGAGCGGGATTCTGGGGATTGGGGGGGGATTGGGGGATGCGGAGGGGAGGGGATTGGGGGATTGGGGGGGATGGGGGGGATTGGGGAGGGGGGGGGGGAGGGGAGGGGGGATTGGGGGGATTGGGATTGGGGATTGGGGGATGGGGGATGGGGATTTGGGGGGGATTGGGGGGGGGGGGGAGGGGGGGGGGGGAGGATGGGTAGGGGGGGGATTGATTGGGGGGGGGATGGGATGGGGGGGATTGGGAGGGGGGGGGGGGGGATTGGGAGGGGGATTAGGGGGGGGAGGGGGGGGGGGATGGGATTGGGTGGGGGGGACTTATGGGAGGGGATGGGGATGGGGAGGGGGGAGTGATTGGGGATGGGGGGGGATGGGGGGGGGGGGGGGGGGGGGGGGGGAGGGGGGGGATGGGGGATTTTTGGGATTGGGGGGGTGGGGGGAGAGGGGGGGATTGGGGTTAGAGGGGGATTATAGTTTGGGGGGATTGGGGGGGGGATTGGGGATTATGGGATTGAGGGGGGGGGGGGGGGGGGCTTGGGGGGGGGATGGGGATTGGGATGGGGATAGAGTTGGGGGGATTGGGGGGGATGGGGATGGGGATGTGGGGGGGGGGGGGATTAGGGGGGATGCGGGGGGCGGCCCGGGGGGGGGGGGGGGGGGGGGATGGGGGGGGGGTGATTGGGGGGGATTGGGGGGGGGGATGGGGATTGTGGATTTGCGGGGGGGGATTGATTGGATGGGAGGGGGGGGGGGGACGTGGGGGGGGGGGGGGATGGGGATTGGTGATGGGGGGGGGGGGATTGGGGGGGATTTGATTTGGGAGGGGGGGGGGGGGGGGGGGATGGGATTGGGATGGGGGGATTGGGGGGATTGGGGGGGGAGGGGAGGGGGATTATGGGAATGGGGGGGAGGGGGGGGGGGGGATTGGGGGTGGGCAGGGGGGGGAGGGGAGTATTGGGGGATGGGGGAGGGAGGGGGATTTGGAGGGAGGGGAGCGGAGGGGGGGGGGGGGGGGGATTGGGGATTGGGGAGGGGGATGGGGGGGGGGGGGGGGGGCGGGGGGGATTGGTGGATTATTGCGGGAGGGGGGGGGGGGGGGGGGGATTGGGGGGGGAGGGGATTGGGGGAATTGGAGGGATTAAGTTTGGGATTGGATTTGGGGGGGGGAGGGAGGGCGGGATTGGTGGGGGGGGATTGGGGGATTGGGGGGATTGTGGGAGGGGATTGGGATGGGATTGGGATTGGGGGGGATTATAGGGGGATTGGATTGTGGGGATTAGGGGGGATTGGGGATTATGGGTATTGGGGGGGATTCGAGTTGGGGATTATGGGGGGAGGGGATTGGGGGGGGGGGATGGGGAGGGGGGGGGGGGGGGGAAGGGAGGGGGGATGGTGGGGGGGGTTGGGGATATGGGGATGGGGGATTTGGGGGGGAGGGGAGGGTTATGGGGAGGGGAGGGGATGGGGGATTGGGGGGGGGGCCTTATGGGCGGGGGGGGGGAGGGGTGGCTTGGGGATGGGGGGGGATTGGGGAGGGAGGGGGGACGGGAGGGGATTATGGGGGGGATTATAGGGGATTGGGGATGGGGAGGGGGGGGATTGGGGGGGGGATTGGGGATGGGGGGGGATTGGGCTGGGGGGGGATTGGGGATGGGATTGCGGGGATTGGGGGGATTGGGGAGGGATTTGGGGGGGGAGGTGGGGGAGGGGTTGGGATTGGGGGGAGGGATTGGGGATTGGGGATGGGAGGGGGGGATGGGGGGGGGGATTTTGGGGGGGATTTTGGTGGGGGGGGGGGGGGGATTATGGGGATGGGGATGGAGGATGGGGATTGGGGATTAGGGATTGGGGGGATTTGGGATTGGGGGGGGGGGGATTATTGGAGGGGATGGGGGATGGGGGGGGAGGGAGGGAGGATGGGGAGGGGGGGGGGGGGGGGTGGGATTGGGGATTGGGGGGGGGGAGGGGATTGGGGATTGGGGGGATTGGGGGGGATTTGGGGAGGGGATTGGGGGGGGGGGAGGGGAGGGGGGATTGGGGGGGATGGGGAGGGGATTGATTCTGGATTGGGGGGATTATTGGGGAGGGGAATTGCGGGGGGGGGGGGATGGGGGGATTGGGATTGGGGATGGGTATTGGGGGGGATGGGGGATTGGGGGGGATTATGGGGATTTGGGGGGGGGGGGGGTATGGGGATTAGGCGGAGAGGGGGATTGGGGGGGGATGGGGGGGGGGGATGGGGGAGTGGGAGGGTGGGGGGGGGGGGGGGGATTATGGGGGCGGGGGGGGGGATTGGGGGAAGGGGGATGGGGGATTGGGATTGGGGGGAGGGGGGGAGGGGGGGGGGGGGGGGGAGGGGATTGGGGATTATGGGGATTGGGGGGGGAGGGGGATTGGGGATTATGGGGCGGGGGAGGCGAGGGATGGGGGGGGGGGGATGGGGATTATAGTTTGGTGGTGGACATGCCCTAAAGGTAAACAGGTAAGTTTGCTCTAAGTTCGTTCTGCTCCCCGGCCAGGCGTGTTTATGGTGGGATTTCTGGGGCCTGGATCCCCCCTTCTGCCAGATCAGTGCAGTTGCCTGTTCTACTTTCCTGGTGTCATAGACTGTTATAAGCACTGTACATAGATGTACAGAGACTGTTAAATAGAATGTTACATATATGTTACATAGGACGGTTCCATTAAATGTACTTAGATTGGACATAGACTGTTACATAGCTTGTTACATAGCTGTTACATAAGACTTTTTACATAGCTTGAACCATGAATGTTTACATAGATTGGCTACATAGACTGTTGCATAGGACGCTGTTACATAGATTGTAAATAGACTGTTTACATAGATTGTTACATAATTGTTACATAAGAGGTGACATAGACGTACAGAGACTGTTACATAGACTGTTACAGATATTGTTACATAAACTGGTAACAAGCCGTTAATAAGACTGTTACATAGATTGTTACATTAGATTGTACATTAGGATTGTTGAATAGATGTTACAAGACTGTACATAGACTGTTTTTGTTGTTTTAACATAGACTATTCATATATTGTTACATAGACTGTTACATAGACCTATTTAATAATTGTTACATAGACTGTACATAGATTGTTACATAAAAGTACATAGACTGTTACATAGGAATGTTATATAGATTGTTACATAGCTTGTTACATAGATTGGTTAAGTAGACTGTAATTAGATTATAATAGGACTGTACATAGACTGTTACAGAGATGTTTACATAGATTGTTGAATAGACTGATTACATAGACTGTGACTAGATGGTTACATAAAATGTTACATGGGACTGTTACAATAGAATGTTACATAGATTGTTACATAGATTTGTTATATAGATTGTACATAGATTTGTTATATAGACTGGTACATAAAATGTACATAGACATTTATTATAGACTGTTTTAGAATTGCTACATAGATGTTACATAGATTGTTAAGAGATTTTACATAGATGTTATATGACTGTACATAGAATGTTATATCGGCTGTTACATAGCTTGTTATGACTGTTACATAGATTGTTATATAGACGGTTACAAGATCGTTATATAGATTGTGTACATTGTTATGAGCTTGGCATGAGAAATCAGCATTTGTTTGTTGCAAAAATGTATCCCAGTAGGCCTGTGATTGACAGCAGCAAGAGATCTGTATCCATAGTAACCCTGCAGCTGCCTGAGGGGTGATTACTTGAGACTGGGTTTATATAAATTACTTACTGTACCTACTACACTGTGATAGGAGCTTAGGTGAGCAGCACTAGGGACATTAGGAAATCATGGAAGGTGGTTGTATATGCCGACTATCAACATTGTATTATGTAGTATGTATGTATATGCTTATTATATAGCGTCACTAGGTTTTTTTTAAAGCAGCCCTGTACTTAGTTATATGTATATATACACAGGGAGCGATGTGCAATAGATACTTTTTTAAAGACTAATGTTTAATGTGCCCAGATATGGTCTGATGGTATGGCTCCTACTATAGTAAAGGGGGCGGGTAGGAAATTTTCGTCTTGTCCGATCGGTCCCAATATCAACCATATTCAGCAATCGTCCGATCCGCCGTCAGTGTCACAGCTCTGACTTTGAAAGACCACTAATGTATATGTAATGCAAATTTGTGGATTGTCTCTAGTAAAACAGAAAGTTAGTTGCCAGGATACACATGGACAAATTTTTCCGTCCTACGCCTTTAAGAGTGGTTGGCCACGGAAACTGTATCTAAGGATCACACGATTTGAAGATAATTTACTGCCATGTCAAATAGCCTGTTCAGTCATCAGGAAATGGTTTTGTCTGGCAGTGTTCACGCAAGTCGCAGCCTCTGAAATCACCAGAGATTTTCGCCAACCGACCGATACACGGAAAAATATCGGTGGTTGGCCGAAAAAGCTGTGGTGTGACCCGCCTTTAAGAATATGGGAAATTACAAGAAAACATGGCTGTATTGCTCCTCCTTCTGGGCTTTGTTCAGTGGTAAAACCCATTTAGGAATCCCCCTTTGTAGATGAAAAGAGAGATGATCCGGGTTCAACACGAACCCGGATCCGACACAGAACCCGTCGGTTCACGAAATCTGAAGAGCCGTCCCGAGATTTCGGGACGTTGGAAACATATTCTTGGAAAATTTCAAATGTACGGAGCTATTTTAGATAATTTTCAAATAACCTCGACATTTGAAAAATCCTCGAAAATACATCGGAACACTTTGAGCCCTTTCTCCGCCCCAATTAGGTCACACCCACTAAGTACTTAATGAGATGGCCAAAAAGACACAGACAGACAGATAGATAACCACAAACATAGACACACAGCCCGATAGTGATAAACAGACAGAAAGACAGTGAAATAGACAGACAGAGATAGAGATTTGGATAGAGAGACACAAATTAATGACACAACTGGCAATATCATTATATACTGGTAGCAATCTGGTAATTTTAAACTTACTGTTGTGTTCAGTTGTAGTCAGTCGCTTGGCCATACCTTTGGCCAGGGAGACCTTCTTGTACCTTTTACATGGACCTCTGCCCCTATCTATCTGTCCCTCTCTCTCTCTGCTATCTATCTATCTAACTCTGCTATCTATCTATCTAACTCTGCTATCTATCTATCCATCTATCTATCTATCTATCTATCTAACTCTGCTATCTATCTATCTAACTCTGCTATCTATCTATCTAACTCTGCTATCTATCTATCCCTCTCTCTCTCTGCTATCTATCTATCTAACTCTGCTATCTATCTATCTATCTAACTCTGCTATCTATCTAACTCTGCTATCTATCTAACTCTGCTATCTATCTAACTCTGCTATCTATCTATCTATCTAACTCTGTTATCTATCTATCTAACTGCTATCTATCTATCTAACTCTGCTATCTATCTATCTAACTCTGCTATCTATCTATCTAACTCTGCTATCTATCTATCTAACTCTGACCTGTGACTAGAGGCTGGCTCAGTCTTAAAGTCACAGCACTATATATTACACCTTGAATACCTTGGTAAAGGTTTTATACTTCTATACTATACTCTTGTAATTCTGACCAAAATCAAAAGGAAACACTGATTAATCAGGGCTAAGCCCTGTTTTTCAGTATTTAAAATTACTTTATAAGCTTTTGCTTAATATGTGAGGTTTACTTTGTATTTACATTTTAGATGCTGGTGAGCAAACTGGTGGTGGTTGTGTCACAGGGTTCAGAGATTTATTCAAAAAGCTGTCTGAGTGTTGCCAATAAACAGGCTCCTTCCCAATCTATTATATTTTGTGTCTTTCTTAAGGATAACATCTTTAAAATAACTTTACTTGAAAATCACTTGAAATCACTTTTAACCTTCCAATTTATGTAGTTTATTAATAAAGATGTAGTGTTACATCATGGGTAAAATCAAAATAGCACGTATTAGCTATACTTTTAAAAATTGATAGTAATTTAAACATACCACCGCATATATACAATATATATAGCATTGTGTTTCCTCTTCAATATTGGTTGTAAATGACTCCCTAGATAATATTTTATTTATAACCTCTCAAATAGGTTATACTACTATACTACATCCTCTACTGCTATTTAACCCTTTACTGTGCATTAACAAATATCCTGAAAGAGTGCTGTGTGAGGCTGATTGTTCCAGTAAAAGGTACATCCTATTAAAAACCTCATAATGCTTTTCCTACTCTTAGTGTAATGTTATTTGAGCCCTGTTATGTAGTTATGTTATGTTTTTCCACTTTCAGCTATGTATAACCTTTTATCTCTACTTGAAGGGAAATTGTAAACACAATTGACAATGATAAAAAATAGATCAGACTTTTTCTCTGAGGTTTTGCTATATTTAATTGTTTACATTGCTCTTTCAACCTATCATCTTTTGCTCAGAGCACACTGAAATCAATAGCTCACGCTTGACAACAGAGAAATTGATTACAATTAAAATGCATCTGATTTCAAGCTAGAACTCAGAGCAATATTATAGGGGTCAAATTGCTCAAAAATGTCCTTTTCAGGATTTGGCAAGGTCTAAAAGTTTGATCTTAATATACCCTATCCAGGAAGTCCATCATTCATACAGATAAGGTGTCAGTCATTATAATTATTATAATGTTCCCTCTGCTGATGGATTTGAAGCCTAGTCTGCCAGTGCATGTCTTGTCTGTGATTTTGTGGAATGATTGGAGTCAGAGCAATATTTAGGAAATGAGCATAATAATTGTTGTCCATGGTTGGCTTCATTTGTTTGAATTCGATAGAAAATAGATGTAGTGTGCCTGCTAATAAACATACAATGCCTTAAATTCTATTAGATGAAATAAAACAATGAAGGTTGTATGTGAAAATAGTTGGTTAACTTCTAAACCGGCAGATTTCAGTTTTCCTTTTCCTGACAGAATGTTGAAGGGAGAGCCACAACCTTTAATTCTCATCTTAGTCAAGCTATCTCCTTTGCAGGTTTGCAGCACTTTCTAAAAAGTGGTGCATGCCTATGCTGTAAGTAGTACAGGCAATCCCTGGAATAGAAACATTCGACTTACATACAACTCCTACTTGCAGAGCAAATGACCCTTCATAAGGGCAAATCCTGTACTGCATGGGAGTCTGCAGGGGCGTATAGCCAGGTGGTCCAGTGGTTAGCTAGCCACCACTGTTTAATGGGTCCCCCACCCCCCCCCCCCCTTTCCCCACCTTGCGCTGCGTTAAAAACAAGCTTATCACAAAATACAACTATTTTGCTGCTAACATCGGTCTTAGTTGTATTTTAATAGGTATATGTACCTGTTCCAACTTACATACAAATTTATCTTAAAAACAAATCTGATTCGTCACTGTAGGACTGCCTCTATACCAGTGTAATTACAGCACTTTTATGTATTTTTGTTAAGACCAGCAAGTAGCTAGCCTTAGGGTTTCCTTCATCTAGGGGGTTATTTTGCATTCCCATTACAGCTTATGGTATTTTGGGGAATGGAACTACAACTGCTAAAAAAAATATTTATGTAACTTACTAAAAACTAAAACAATCTTAATAAAATCTAGTACAAACACTACATTTTAACCACTTTTTTTATCATGATTAAATCCTTTAAATGCTGAAGTTTTACTATACAGCATACTTACTGTTAACCATTTCTAGATGCATTTTATTCTTTACTGGAAATTGATTATTTTATAATCCTTTACAATCCTTTAATTTTTGCAAGATAACAGAAGTATTTTTCATTACAGGCAGAAACACTACTCATATCCAGGGCCGCCTAGGCAAAGAGCTAGGACGGTAGCTTTATCATGATAATGCTGGCAGCATTGGGGATAATGGCAATACTCTGGGAAAATGCTGGCAATTATTAGTAAGAAAGTCTGCTGGCACTGAAGGGTTAATGTCAATACTCTGCTGGCACTGAAATTGAGTCCAATACTCTTGGAGGGCTGATCACGCTAGGGCACCAAGATGGCTAGAAACAGCCCTGCTCATATCTTACAAAACAAACATAATAAGATTGGTAAAAAAAAAAAATTTAAATAGCAAAAGTGGTTTCCATGGTAGATAACCTGTGATGTACAGTATAAATAAGCTAAACTCCTTTGTATTACATCACCATGGTGATAATGCAATTCTAATCTGTAAAGAAAGTTAAATATACTACTGGAGAAATGAAAAAACTACAACATGACCCTTAAAAGATCATACAGAAACTTTTGGCTGCTAGGAGGAGCAATTGATTGAAAGCACGGCACAATAGATATAATGTGAACAGATGTTTTCTAGGGACCCAACAATAACTGTATTTGTACAGTCCCTGTGCTGTTGTTCTACTGTCATTTCCCCCCCTCTAAACTTTTATTTTGAGTTAAAGGTATTCGTTATCCTTATTATTATCCTTATATAGTCTACTCCTAGAGTTAAGGAACTAGTGAGTTAGGTATTCATCCTGGGTAGATCTAATAGGAAGGGGGATACTTTTATAATATTGTTCTCCTTTAAATTCATGTTTGTCTTTCACTTTATTTTCTGATAAAACAGAAAATATTGTTTTACGATGCTGTTTGTCCACTGCTTGTTTGTGTATACAGTTTAATTAAATAATGCATATCTGTATGTCTCCTAATAATATAGAATTTCAAAATTACAGCCTTCCAAGATTTACATGCTTCCAATCAGTATTTATTTCAACATGCAAATGACAATTAATTATCTGGCAAAATAGATAAATTAAACAGCAATGCTTGCCCTCTTATAACAGTATATTAAATCACATCATATTTTACATATAGGACCATGTAAAAATTATACACACAGAACTGACTAGTAATACTCAATTACTTACCCTAAAAAGTTTTATGGATTGTCTCGAGTATCCTGCCACTATTGTTATTTGCAGCATCTGCAGAATGCTTGGGAACTTTTATTGATCAATAGATGTTTATTGAAACTTTTTGTAAATGAGAATGCATGGTTATTTTCCGAATTATTAAAATAGAAAGGTACATAACTTGTTAGGGAAACATGTCCCACCCACATCTTCCAGTGGTATGAACAAATGCAGGAGCCCAGGAGCTGGCTGATATAAGTCTGGAAAATGTACATACAGTTCGGTCCCTGTAAAGTAAAAATACTTTGAATTAAAATATCCTGTTAAGATCCTGTATTTACTTGATTGTCATAGTGTCCAGGTTTTATCAGACATTTTTAAACAGTCAGTGAGGGCTGGTAGGATACATTTATAAGACTAACAGAGCTATGCATCAAGAGGCGCTATAATTTTCTGGTGTTATAAAGCGATACCAGCATCTTGCCACAGTCTTGAAACGTTGCCACAGTTGCTTTATAACTTTGGATCAATATGACTCTTGGCCTCTATATGGGGTTTAATACTCTTTATCAAAAGCTGTTTTCATATTTACCTAGTACTGATATAGGCTCTCCTATGAAAGCTACTGCAGTTGATTATGTAAGATAAGAGAGAATATTTCATTACATAAAATTTTGGACTGCTGGTATATATATACAGTATATACAATTTTGGAAACAGATTTGCCTGACATGGTATATGTTTCACTGTTTCACTTCAAACTACATTCCAAGTGCAATTAGTATTTCAAAAGTAGTGTTCCATTGTTCCTCAGGGGGTGCTTGAATGGAACGTACATAAATATACATTTAAATGGTCTGATGTGTAACACATTCCTTCACCAGTTGTGTGGTCTCACCAACATATAATGATTTGCAAGGGCACTGTAATACATACATAAATAGCATAAATCTTAATTTGAAAAACCTTCTAAGGCTGGGTATGCACCATGCAAGTTTTGGGCCAGCTGACCGATTTTTCCATTTATCGGTCCAAAAAATGTGCTGATTTATCCATGCGACCGATGTTCATTTGTCCAGACATCCCGCAAAATCACACCTGATCACGCAGCCCCCTATTGACCGCATGATCATTCATAGCGACAGTGATTCATCCCAGTTGATCACTCGCTAGTGGCAAATGGTACACACATACATTGAGCACAATGCAAACAAGTATAAGTGGGTCCCAGAATGTCTCAGGATGACCTTTTCAGTGGCCTGACCTTTAGTTAGTATTTCCCCATCTCTATGATATAAAGGGAGGAGGGTTTAGAAAAAATATGTCTGGCTAAGCCTTCTCTAACATTCACCAATATTTAAATAGAATATTGACAATATGATCACTGCCCACACTGTGGAATCCATCACCTGGGGCATAGAAGTTTGTTTAATTCCTTGCCGCCTTCATTTTTTGGTGTTACCTTTATCCATTGCATGGAAGACTTAAGGTGGCCATACACTATTAGGATCGTAGTGTGTGTGTGTGTGTGTGTGTGTGTGTGTGTGTGTGTGTAGAATCGACCAACCAGTCAGATTACACAGACAGCAGTCCCGACGGATCCTCTCAAGTTCTGCGCATGCACTAAAGGAAAACGCTCGTCGGACATTTCCCATGCAGGCAGTCACTGAAAGTGGCCGGACCTGCACCATCCACAGCGTTCTGGGGGAAAACTCATTGGATTTCTTCTAAACTACTGCACAGACACAGTATACTGCAGGTACATATCCACCTTACACATATCTATCCTTACAACCCAGGTGACTTTTATCAGTGGAGATACCCTTTAAGGTTTGTATACAAGTTCAATATGGTCCCGACCCGTGATCCCCGATGCCGACGGCTACACACGACAAACGCCCGTTTTGGCCGAGAATTGTCTATGTGTATGTGTTCGGTCGGGGGTTGTTCATCGGTGTTTGTTGTTACATAGGGAAATATATATTATTTATTATAATTTGGTTATCAAGCTGATAATACCTTAGGAAGGGGGGAGTGGTTATATCAGGAGAAGGGCTAAAGACCTGGTTTGAGATATTTTGTCTGTTCATAAGTATATAGATCGATATGATGTAGTGGAGTGGGTGGGGGAGTGGTAAGGTAGAGGAGTGAGGCCCAGGCCAGCAAATGGAGTTGTGAGTGTTTTATTAATGGCAGGAGGTATTGGTTGTTTTTGGCAGTTATTGGTATTTCCATTTATTGGCATATTACATGTGTTCGTACCATAGTGTCCAGATGTTATTGAATTTTTTAATACAACCACAGTTCAAGTATATAATTCTTAGATTTGGGATCATATCTTTAATGATTGATTTCCAATTTTTGAATGGGGGGGGGGTCAGGAGCCATTCAGGAAAGCACTACTATATATTATAGGGAAATTCTAATTTACAAATATTTTGTATACGTTTTTATTTATTGGTATCTATACAGTAAATAGTCACTCTTAAAATAATGGGCTACAACCCTCTACCATACATATCTTTTCTTGGAGCTCAGTATACATATTTAAGGATAAAAAGCTAAGTTTTAATACTGGTCTACAGATAGGGTTTCAGGCTATTTTCTATCCCCACCTCTCTTCAAAGGACCAACTACTTATTTTGGAGTGGAATACTTTGACTGCCTTTATGCTTGGCTGCAAGGAAGAAATCCTAAAAGAATCAGTGAGGAAGAACCAATTTCCCTATTTACAATATTTATATTGTACATTTCATAAACCCATATATTTGCCTAAAAACATGGCTGTGATCTTGACTCCTTACTCTGTTTCCACCAATCCAACTCCACAGAGATAAGCATGGGCTTAAAGGGGAGGTTCAGTGCAAATGCATGTACTTTTCAGAAAAAAGAGCAGTATTTTTTCATCCCAATGACCTTAATCTGCCCATTCAGCATTTTGTCTGTGTTTAAATAAATGCAACCGAAATACTGACTTCCTGTTTGCAGGACCCCTAATAGAGACTGTTATGGTCTTGCCCTTGACCCAGCGCCTGGGTTGATTCAGTTGCTTAGTAGAGATCTGAGCATCTTTGACCCACCCAACAGTAGAAATAACTATTAGGAACGTTCCAAGGAAGTGGTGCATCCTGGGAAGAAGAAGAACAGTTAGAACCTGAAATGTCAGCTCACTAATGTCAACAGCAGGGAACAGCAAAGGGTATGAAATCAACTGTTTTTTTTCAAAATGGAAGAGAATATGTAGAATAACTAAGTATGCAATACACAAACTAACAATTTAACAAATATTGGTAATTTCCTCTGAACTGTCCCTTTAAGACAGGTTTTTGCAAGTCTCCATGCTAAAAACCAAGTTTTATTTTTTTTAACTTTATATGCACTATACTGTAGCTCTCCTTTAAAGTCAAGCAAATTATAAGGGACTCAAAATTGTGGTATGTGCTGTGTGGTTTGGATTTCTGCATGATAGGGGCAGTGTGAGCTATAGTGGGTTTTCATACTTTATTTTAGTGCTGAACCACTAATCAGTATTTTTTTTCCTGTTTGGTTTTACCTGTATTGTTTTGAATGAAGGTAAACTTTGTTAAGTAAAACATGTTAAATGCCTGCAGCAAGATTTTGTCATGATAGTCTCTTACCTGCATGGGGTCCCTCGGCGGGCGGGCGGGCAGGCGCTACTTGGATATTAAAGGCTATTACAAAATTTGTTACCACATCAAGTCTTTTCAGTCAGGGCACTTTTTTTTTTTTTTTTTACTGTGGGTGCTATTGTTTCTAGGATGGATTCCCTTGAGACTCATGTTTATTCTTTATTCTAAGTCAACAAGCAAATTATACACTGTAAATGTCAATATTTGGATGTCTCCAAACTGTTTTGGATTGGCTGTTAGAAGATCCCATGTCAGCACTATTTGTTTTTAATTGTTTCATTTCTGCATAACCAGATAGTAAAGTGGATTAAATCATTTTGTCCAAGTAAATGAAACAAATATCAGTGTGGCCTTGTTTTTATCACATGAATAGGAGGTATTGCAGATGTTCTTTTCAGTGTTAAAATGTTGCTAAATATAATCATAGAAATCATTGTATTTAAAAAGTATTGCTCATTCAAAGTGAAAAAAGAATTTTACAACCATTAACAGCAGCTGATTTGATCCCACGTAAGTAACGGTTGTCTAAAGAGAATGAGTAGGTTGGTCATGGTGACTTTCTTTGAAGTGAAAAAACCTATTATCTGCCACATGACCTTGAACAGATTTCTCTTTGGCTAAGGGCCCATCGCGTTACATTTTACTTTAATCTCTCTAAGACTTCATTGTGCTTGCCTGTTTTATTGGTTTTGCGGAGATACATTAAATTACTTATTATTACAGTTGCACCACTTACACTGTTGAATAGGTAAACTACATTTAAATTGTTCTATTCCTTTTTTTTACCACTCTAAAACACACACACATATATACAGATGCATTAAGGGCTAGGTCCCACTACTGCGTTTTGGAGCGCGTTTTGCACTCTGTTCATGCTTCCGGTTCACATTGCCAGTGCAATGCTACTGGGTAGGTCCACTGTGTGCGCTGCGGTCCGGTCTGTTATTGGTTCTCATGCATGCATGACTTTTCGTGCATATCACATACGTGCCAATAACATTATTTGGCCCGGAACGCATCGCACATGGAGTATTGCAAAAATCCTGCATGCGCTGCTGTGCGTGATAGTGGAACTTAACCCTAAGTCTGTACATGCAACTGGTATGCCGCAGGCCAGGATTACTAACTAATGAACTGATACATTTCCAACTGTAATGTTTCAGAACTTTCATCAATATCAAACAGTGTTTATTGTTTATTGCAAAGTGTTCTTTCTGAAATATACTTCAAGCCGCCAATCCTGAATTCTGGTGTGCACAGAATTTTGTTATGACTAACGCACAATCACACAAACAAACACATTTTTATGAGTTGTAGTAATGTTTTCATTCAGGCCTTTAAAAGTGATCTACTTTTTAGGTATTGTTGGCTCAGGAAAATCTATGTTCTATTGGCATGTCTTTTTAGATTTGTCATGGTCCAGTGGCACAGCAAATGCTTTAGTGCTTTAGTGAGTTGTTGATGAAGATCAGCATTTTACAAAGCCGTTAAGCCTGATGAAAGAATAGATAAAGAATAGATAATTATAGTGTATACGTCTGCGGTGACAAAACATGGAACAGATATTCCAATGCTGTCACAGTTAGTGAAAAAATAATTTCTGTTCAATTGGACATAATTGAGACTTTGAGTGTACACATTTATACAAAAGAATAGTCAACATGTAAACTTTGACAAGCACCCACCCTTTTCTGCATGTGGAAACTTTGAAAAAACAGTTGTGTAGAATGAAATAATGGCAATCTGAAGTTGGATATGAGGAAAATAATTCTGTGACAAAATAATCTGGGTTCAATTGCAAAAAAAAAAAAGGACAGAGCTTTTGCCATTGTGCTTTTTTAGTACAGAAAATGCATTTGATTGGAATCTCAGACTTTTTCTAAAATACTCAATCTTCTGATCCTTTCCTTGGTGCATTCTACTGAAGGTTTACAGACTTGTGTACTGTTTGAGCAACTTCGTCAGAGGGTAACTAATATACTGTATATATTCCTATGGTACTAGGCCTTCAACATACTGTAGATACGTATTTTTAAGATTTTTGCATGTATGATTTAATTTATAAAGTGCCACATGGGTACGCAGCGCTGTACATTATAAAATACAAACATATACAAAAGTATACAAACAAGGGGATAAGTGCAACCAATTATACAGATAAATAAAATGAAATACAATTTCATATATAGGTTAAGAACACATATATATAAATTATGGATGAACAGATATAAGTGAAGCATGCCTTGACACATTAGAAATGAGATCCCTAAAAAAAAAGAACTTACCCGCTCGCTCGCTCCACCGGCATGTCATCTGACAGGTCCCAATGGACTCTGTCTTCTATGTGCATACGATGTGCATAGTAGACAGGGTCTGTCAGGACCTGTCATACTACGCTGGGAGAGCGAGCGAGCGGGTAAGTTCTTTACCTTCTGTCCTGGCTCCTGATTGTTTTATTGAAGAATGGGAGGTAAGACACAGCTCCTTTACTTCCCATTCTTCAATAAAACTGAATAGAAATATGAATGATAGAAATATGTCACAAACTGATTTAATTCATTTATACTGTGTAAACATCTTAGAAAACATTTAATGGCTTAAAGGAGAACTAAACCCAAAAAATCAAAGTTTAAGTTAGAAAGAACTTGCCTCAACACCCTTCTCAGCATGGAAGATTCCACCCAGGGGCCTTTTCTTTACCTCTATGAGCTCATTTTAGGTTCTGTTTGTTCCCCAAATCTGAAGCTGACATTTTTCCTTGCCTGCCAGTACTTTTGCCTTGATTACATTTTCAGCACCTGTGTGATTTCCACTCCCACCACTTAACCCCTATGATGTAGAAATATATCAATTAAATCATCAATATTCAAATTGGTGGTGCAGCTGATTAACACTTTCCTAGTAGCAGTGTTGTAGTGTGATGTATATAGGTCTGGGTACCTACAGGGTTATTCAATAAAAGTTCTTATTGTTTAAAATGGTGCAAATTTTGCCCCAACCAATCAGATCTTATTTAACATTTGAAAGCTAACATCTGATTGGTTGGGGCAAAATTAGCACCATTTTAAATGATAAGAACTTTTATTGAATAATCCTGTTAGTGTGTCCGGATCTGAAATAATGAATGTCTAACCTACGTCTTTCACTCCACCAAATCCGATATATAAACAATAAATTGCAGGTAATACATACAAAGACACAGGTCTGTAGCTGTGAATATTGCACGTTTATTGCAAAACATGCGTGCTACATGTTTCAGATCTACGCAAGCACTTGAGGAAGGGCAAGTGGGTCAGAAACATGTAGATATAAAACCTGCACTATTCACAGTTACAGACCTGTGTCTTTGTATGTTTCACCTGTAATGTATTGTTTAAGTGTTGAAGGGCCATACTTAAAAACTTGCAGGGGGAGGATAGAGAAGTGAACCTGAACTTATGTACCTTATTAAAGGGGAATGTTGGAGGGTAGGAAGAGTGTGTTTTATAGAAACCACATGGTGCAGAACTGTAGGGGGGAGGATAGTGAAGTGAACCTAATCTTAGCACAGCTCTGTGCAATGCATTTCTCATCAGTGTACCTTATTAAAGGGAATGTTGGAGGGTAGGAAGAGTGTGTTTTTGATTCAGCTGTCTGTATAAAACAAGCTAAGAAATACATTACACAGAAATACTTTGCACAGAGCTGTGTTAAGATCAGGGTCATTATATTATTTTCCACCTGCAGCACTGCACCATGCTCTATAAGTGTATGTATTAAAGTTGAATGTTGGAGGGTATGCCATTTGCAGCTCTGCACCATGTTATTTATATAAATGTACATATTAATAGGAATTATTGGAGGGAATGCCAATTAAAGGGGCACTGCTAGAGGGAACGCAAACATGTTCTATAAAATTAATGCAGCAGAAAGGCTACCTGTGGGAAGTTTAGCATAAAGAAAATCACTCTTCCAACTAGGGTTCCCACCTTTTCCTTTAAGACCCGAACACATATACAGGCCTATGTATTAAAAGTTCTTGTTAAAAATCAGATTTTAGCATAAGAACTTTTATGACATAGGTCTGATAATATGTACACAACAAAAGATTGTTCGTATTTTCTTTAGAAGCATGGTGCAGGCGTTTACAGTTTGTATTTAATGCAATGGTACTGCAACATGTATATTTAATACATGTTTGGGCCTTTGCCTTTACACTACTTCCAAAACTACTTCCAGGCTCCAACATTCCCCTTTAAAATGCATTGCACAGAGCTGTTCACGTCAATATGCTGCACCTGCAGCTCTGAGCTGTTTTGTTTTTATAAGTGTACCTTGTAAAGTGGTCAGCTCAATTCTACTGGGGTTGCCACCTTTCCTTTTAAGACTCAAACACTTAGGGCTAGCTTCCACTAGCACGTTTTGGATTGTGGTTTGTGATCCGATTGTGCTAGTGGGAGTGCAGGCATGTAATAGCCTATGGGACTGGCCCGACTACATGCGATGCATTTCCGTGTGCTGTTCGAGTGCATGCGATCACCATTTGTTTGTCTGTATTGCATGCTCTCTGCTAGGGTCCTATTGCACTTAAGTGGGGCCACAGCCTCAGGAAATTGCTAAGTTCCATTGCATTAAATACATGCTGTATGGCTAAACCGAAATCAATGCAGCTTGCATTACACTTCTAAGGGCTAGGCTACACAAGCACGTTTTTCAGGCGATTTCTATATTCCAATTGTATTAAAATTGCAGCAACGCACCAAAATGATTTCTGATGATTTCTACTGTAAGAAGCTGAATTCAGAGGTGAGAGACAAATGGTTTTACAAAGGGACAGTTATAGATTCTGTG
This sequence comes from Hymenochirus boettgeri, assembly GCA_019447015.1. Lineage (NCBI taxonomy): Eukaryota > Metazoa > Chordata > Amphibia > Anura > Pipidae > Hymenochirus > Hymenochirus boettgeri. Next base: position 120,517,098 of record CM033471.1, on the reverse strand, counting down.
GAGCTGCCTTTGTATTTTGGGTTTAGTTCTCCTTTAATGATAGAATTGTCTATTTGAAACTAATATTGTTTTTTTATTTACATTCATAACATACTTTTTATAATTAGAATTTGAGGGAGTTTTTACATTTTCTGTAGCTTGGAGGCTGATAATACATTATCCTTTAGAGTCCAGGCACCAACCAGAAGTTGGTGAAAGTAGGTCATCCAGGGCTTAAACAGATGTAATGAAAATTAATACACAAATGTGCTGTAAATGTTAACGTGATTATAAACATAAAAATCTAGATTTGGCTTGCTCTACCTATGTACCTCGTGTCACAAAAAGTAACTAGAGTCTTAATTTCATTGTGTGTTAACCCTGTCTGGGTGTTTTTTGTTTTTTTTTCAAAAAAACACAGATAATAGGCAAGGACACAATCTACCAGCCATTTAGCTGAAATATACAAAGAAAAACATATTAACATTTTTAAAAGATGTTACTGTACTTCTCTAAAGCCACAAACAACAATGATAATTAAAAAGGTTTCAACTGTGTAATAAATGTGGACTACAATAGTGATAACAAACCCATTCACCAACCTCCAGCCATTACATGTAACTAAGCTTAAAGGGCAAGTCCAGCCTTCAAATGGAAAACTTATATACAGGTAAAACCCCCCGAAAACCCTAAATTGTAATAGTTTGAAATCTGTAATATATAAGTCTCACCTGAAATCCTGCATAAAATCCTGTTTCCCCTGTTTCTGCTTCCTGGTTCTTCCAGTTAGCAAATGTCAGTTATGGATTTGACAGTTGACATCACAGCCAATGACTGAATGTTAATCCCCTATCTGCCTCTTTTGAGCATGCCCAGGCTCAGTACAGGTAACTAAATTGATCAGTTTCCATGAGGCATCCAGAAGCATAGCAGGCATACAGTAATAAATTCAGAGGGCAATGTATGATATATCAACATATTTTAAAAAGGCCGTTCTTTCTAAAAGATGTTCTTATGAGGGTGGGGTTGTCTTTTAAGGTATGATGAAGACATTTAAAAAAAAAACTGCGCTGCTGTCTTTTTTTAATACCCGTGCAACTGCAACAATGAAGGGATTCAATATTGGTTAGCATGACTTTAACCCAAGAAAAGAGTTATGCAGCTCAGCATAAATGATGGTGTAGGAGCTCCACTCCCAAGCCGCTACTGCACAGAACAGCTGTTCTGCCCTGATCGCATGCCCTATCTTTTGTATTGGTGCGCATGCGTCTAAGATAGGGCGCGTGGTCGGGACAGAGCAGCTGTCAGTGAAGGAGCGGCTTGCAGTGGAGCGGCAGTAAGGTAAGTTCCAGGTCCCCCGGGCATCCTATTATTCACAGGGAGGTGAGAATAAGCGTTCTCACCTCCCTGTGAATAATAGAAACGAATGGCAAATAGTTATATTTATGGATTATGGGGAGTTTGGTGTCCCTTTAAAGGGTAACTGTGGTCTCCAATTCTTCCAAACAAGTTAGGGTTCTTTTGGAAAGCCTTCTGCCATACCTTCTAAATTAACCCAAAATCACATCTCTAGATAATTTTTTTTTTGCTAGTTCAGCTATATTACTTTCTGCTTGAACACTTCCTGTTGTCAGCCATGTGACCAGTTTGTAGTCATGTAACCAACCTCTGCCTGCATTTATAGGTTCCCCATCTCAGCTGTAAGAACACAGTTGCCCTTTAAGTCAGTAAACAAATGTTTAAAATTTTAGGCAATTTCTCCTGATAACTTAATATGCCCAACTCCCTGTGGTGCCAAAAACTGTATTTTAATATATCCATTTTCTAGCCTGTTGGCAAGGCATTCTGGTGTTTTTTTCTGGGCCTATAGTGGTTGACAGCAATACAGGGGCCATAATGCCTTATAGACTAAGAAGATGATTTAAAGAGATAGGGAGAGGAGAGTAGTTTTAATTTTAATAGGGGGGGATAAGCAATTTTAATGCAGAGTTAATGTGATGGGCAGACAGTCAAGTTATCAGGATCTCATTTAAAGAAACACACATTTTGGGACTAACTCCATTTGCAGAAATGCCCACAATTTGCAAGGTACCTGAACCATGCTTCACTTGTACCCTTTTTCAGCCCTTTGGCGAATAAACCGTATCCTGCTACAGTCAAATATTTAAAACTTTGATGCATCAGTCCAGAGCACCTGCTGCACCACAGTTTTTGTGTTTCTTTGCACTGTTAAGTCAACAGCAAGGTAGAGCATTTTGGCTGCAATTCTTTCATGAAGATTACTTATGGCTAGACTTCTCTGAATAGTAGATGGGTGTACTTGGATCCAACAGGATTCTAATCCCCCTCAAGGAACAAATTACATTGCAAGTAATATTAAAAATGTAAACAGTGTTTGCGCATAATTAAGACATAACTTTTACTAAGTGCAACAACAACAAAAAAATATGTGTGATTTTATGGAACACCTGGTCAATATTTATTATCCCTATTTGTTAAACCCTGTATCTGTGTCTGTTTCATTCCAATGTAGTTATGTTACTGTATATTCAGATGTTCAATCCCACCAATAAAAAAAATAAATTTGCTTTTCATAGCGTGATGTGTTTTGGAGGCTGGTATTGGTGTGGTTGGGCTTGTTGGAACAGGGGGCAGTTTTTCATTTTAAGGTGGACATAGTTAATAGACACTTGTCCAAATTTTATGCCCAATTTTGTAAAGGCACATACAAATCTACTTTTTAAGTAATAAACAGCACTAAAAATTAAAATGTTGCCATTTCTTCTTATTATTATGAAATGAAATGAGTATGATATTTAAGACAGGTACACTTTACAGCTCTCCTAGTTAAGCTAACATTATTTCCTCATGATCCATGCAAACAAAAGTACAATTAGGGAATAATACACAGTTTATTATTATTCTTAGTATGTAGACGCCTCTGATTGTATAACTGAACATGCTGTTCAGGGAGATTCCAGACAGATAGATAGCTGCCTCCTGTATCATGTACACTTTCAGGGTTATTCAATAAAAGTTCTTATCATTAAAAGTGGTGCTAATTTTGCCCTAACCAATCAGATGTTAGCTTTCAAATGTTAAATAAGATAAGCACCATTTTTAACGATAAGAACTTTTATTGAATCTCCCAGATTGTTAACATATTTTTAAGGGTTTTTTTTTTTAATATTTTTACAGTATGGTCTATGAACAGATAATATTTATTATGTGGTGTGTTTACACAATTTTTCTCAATGATATTGAATAGTTGAAAAGTACTAAAAAAAGATATATTTAAATATAGGACTCATATTGTGATTGCAGTACAAGAAAGATTTCAGTATGGTGAATTTTCTATTTTTGTTACGCTAGTTAATGTTTTAATGCCTACTCGTTGCTGCTTAGTCATTAATACTGTATGTGGTTAATGGAATGTGGCCATTTGAAAAGGTTATTTGCTTTTAATTAGTGCTTGAAATGGTTTGAGTAACCAATGCGTGGCTGGATATCCCCCCTGCTCATGCTATTAACATGCATATATATTGATTAATATAGTGTATTAAATGATTTTCCCTGCATTCAGCATATAGTGCAGAGCCAATAACCAATCAATCGCAGTGTCTGTTAATGTTCACTGGTGTAATTAGTGCGGCAAAGTGCACTGTTACACAAGCCCATTTATTCAGGGTTTTTTTCAGTATACTGTGTATAGAAAATACATTGAATGATCAATACTGCTAGTTGCTTTAGGAAAGACGACAGAACACATTAGCTGTCAGTACCTGTCTGGCTACTAAGAGTGATTGAATTAAGCCAGCAGCAAGGAATTGAATGTTGAAGGCTTGGAAATGATTATGATTTTTTTTAAATTCTCTTTTTATTTTTTTTTATAATACATAGTTGATCTTTCTGTTTCAGCTTCAATATTCATGACCCTTAATTTTGCATTGTGAAAGAATTTATTGATCAAAAATCTAAAGGCTTGGGTCTCACAGAAGGAGGAGGGCCAGGGAGGCTTAAAATAATGCAGGAGAAGAAAAACACATCCCCAAAAAGAGCTTCTTTGTTTCTTTTCCTGTGCCAAGTAATTACTGCACTGGAAGTACCACTTGACCGTAAGTATCAGCATTTATGTTTTTAAATGAATGCAATACATAAACTTGCTTTTTTTTTTTTTAAATGAAATTGCTTTTTTTTAGAAATCCAAGAATTTAAAATTTTCCATAATTTAGCCAAAATTAATATTTTGTTAAATTACTACACTAATAACAAAATGTGCAGGGATAATGTATGCTGAGTTGATTAAATTTATCTTTACAGCTTAGTGTGTTTGTACTACTGCACAGAAACACCAATTAGTTAACAAAAAGCTACAGTGTCCTAGTAACTGCTAGAAAGCTGTTCTTTTTGAACTAGCAAAGATTTTATATGCCTCGGGGCTTCTCAGACTTCTCAGACTGTGCCTGACTATATAAAATTTGCAATGTGGGTCTCATGATTTGCAGTAGAAGTCTGGTCCCCTTATTTAGCTTCTCACGTCTGAGTGGTTTGATTGGGACTTTAAATTGAATTATGCAGATCACTGGTTTCTCATCCTTTAGCTCACATAATCTAAACTATGGCATTTGAGTCAAAGGTTACAACATGACCAATGGTATTCATATATTTAGGAAACAATGTACCAAGAGCTACAACCACATATTTCATATTAAGGCCAGAATTGTGGTGTTTGTAAGAGTAAGTTAAAAAATGCAATTGCTTGCATGAACGATGTTCATATTCTGGTCACTTTCTGGAGCCATCTGAACTGAAGGGAAGACAAGTGAGCTAATTTTTCTTTTGAGCGCTGATGCTTCCTGCACTCTAATTATGATATTTTAGTTGAGGATGCTCACCTGTATCATCTGATGGGTCAGAAGCAACTATAAGCAAATAGCATGAGTTTGCATTTCTGTGTAGGAATCACTTTAATAGCAAGAGATGCATTTTTTGTTCCTGGAGTGTATATCATAAAGAATGCATAAAGACCTGAAGTGCAAATGACCTAGAACATTTTGGTAGGTCTTCAACACCAAATGTGTACCTGATAAAGCTTTGAGAAATTAATACTATATTTCTTATTAAGAATGCCTACACTGAAATGCTGTTTAGTGAGTTTTTTGTCATAAAAAAAGTAACTAGACTTTACGCAGAAGCGTGCAATCTTTAAGAATACTAGTTTCTAACATAGTACTCTATGCGGAAGTGTGATGCCCATGCGCATAGAATACAGAGTCCGTCGGGAACTGTCAGACTACGTGAAACCATCGATCTAGTAAGTACCTTACCTTCGGGTGGTAAGACACAGCTTCTTTACCTCCTATTCTTTAATAAAACTGAACCCCCTTATTGGACCATTGAAGGATATTTTATTCTTGAGCCTGCAAAAAAATGAAGAGGGAGACTTTATGCAAATTTGCATGTCTTACTTTTCCGCAATCCCACAATGCTATACCGGGCTTAAATGCATTCCAGGATAGCGGAAAGGTAAGACATGTGGTTTGGGCTAGTTTAAATTCTCCATATATCTACATTACGTTTCCCACTAGTAGGTAGCACAAAACTTAACAAATGGGGAATTGTATAAGGTGTGCTGCGCTATTTCCAAAAATATTTGGGTGCAGTTCCCTAAAATAAGTTATTACAGTATTACACATATTTTGGAGTTGTTAAATCTCCCTGGAAGTTTCACTTCACTTCATTTTTTTTTAAAGCTTTTATTTTAGCACAATAAAACAGGTTCTCTTGCAGTATTTGTCTATTTGTATTTCAACATTCTTTTTTCCTTCTTTATTAAAGCATATCTATACTAGCTGTTTGAAAATGGAAAGTACCTGGGGCAGGTAGGTAGGATTAATTATTCCTACCTTAAAATATCATTTCGTTGAGGAGCTACAGCACCAAAAGTTTTCATTTTCCAGATTAGTCCTGGACTATTTCCTGTAGTGCTGAAGCTAGGAGGAAGACTGGCAGAATCAGTATTCTTTTGTCTGGTGTTCCTCACAGAAACAATATTGGGAGGTAGGAATTACCAATCCTATATCCCTGTCCCGTGTACTTTTCAGTTTAACTGTTTTTTAAATAAACATTATACACTTGATAGTTTTCCTTTAAAAAGATGCCCAATCCCTCCTAATAAGAAGCAGGTCCATGGTATAATCTACCGCCACCATACTTCACTTTAGGAAGTGATAGATGAAAGCTAAACTTAAAGGAGAACTTAATCTGAAATCAACCCCCCCAATAATACCAATAAATTGTAAATTACCTCTCTAAAAAAGAAAAAACTTCACTAAATCGTGCATATAGGCATAAATGGTACCAACAGTATCACTAACTAAAGTGGGTGCAAAACCTGGTAAGCACAATACTAATAAAAAATGTAAATAGATAAAGGGATAGCCGCAGAAAAAGTAAGAAAAAAAGATAGGGGAGATGGGATAGACAGATATAATAAGGAAAGTAACAGAACCAGGATTAAATGAGGGTCTCAGAGCCCACACAGCACTCCAACTGTATCTATAAGTACCAGGGATAAATATCCAAAATAGGACAATCAATCCTAATCAATAACTAGGTCCAGCAGTGGATATTTAACATCACATCACCTTTATTACACACATAACAGTAATAAAAACAAACCCCCTAAAAACATCTCAAAATGCAGTGGCTAATCTGAACTGTAGCAGTATTTACTTTAGATTACTAATAGGTGTGACCTGCTATGACAAGTTCCTGCAGTGGTTTAGGTTTGGACATGTGCAAAGAACACAATGTTGTTCTTGACCACACTGTGCTATACAGGAATGCTGGGAAATAAAACACAAACCCTATGTTATAAAGGTAAATTTTCCAGTACCAACATAAACATGAGAGGTGAAACACAGATAACTTCTTTTATATCAAGGTGCTCTGCCTTCTTATTCAGTGTTGGTCTGAGGCTTTAGTTGCACTTTAAGCTTAAATGTGCTGCATTTCTCTCTTACATCCACAAAACATGTTCCCATATAGTGGGAACAAGTCCCAGATTTAAAACAAACATGATTTAGATCTGCCGATTTTGAAAATCCTTTGATCCAAAGGAATTTTTGAAATTTTGGAACTTGTGATTGAAAAACCTAATATTAGAAAATCTAAAATCCCACAATTAGATAAAAGAAATAGAATATTAGAAATTTGCAAATTCAAAAATCAGATCGTAAAGGCTTATCGTATATTGGAAATTCCGATAAAATATTTGTAATTTTCGATTCAATTGGGTTCAAATTGGATTTTTTAGAACTCCAGTATTTTCCACAGAAGGGCTGTAGGTACGCCACTTGTCAGTTTTGTTCATCTCTAATTCCATATTACTAGAGTGTCACTGTCATGATCATTTAACTTACTCCAGATGTGTTTTCATGTCACGTGGCTATTTATGAGCTTCTTTAGGTTACACCTTCCATATTTAACAGTGTTTTGCAGAGCTCTTCCTGTCCTGACTAAGCTACTAAATTTGCTATCTCATCAAAAGTCATTGTTAACTATTTCATGCATCAGCTGGAGGATTTCTTGTAGCCTACACTTTCCAACAAGTGAGTGAAGAGTTAAAAGTGGGACATCTAAAAAGGGCAAGTTCAGTCAAAAACCCCTTTGCTCTAAAATGTGTACCCCCCACCCGCACCCTCTTTTGCGACAGTCCCAGCTTCCAAAAACGCTCCTGAACTTTCTTACCTGATCCAGTTCCTCGCCATCTAGGTGCCCCCCCCTGCTCCTGTTTCCAGCTCATGTTTCCTCGTCACGGTTGTCAGGCAATTGGGTATGACATCACATCGCTCCTTAACTGACAGTCGCAACCAGGAAGTGGAGTGGCTGTCAGCAGCAGAGGCAGCGTAGGAGCGGCAAGGGACCGGGTCAGGTAAGCAATTTCAGGAGCATTTTTGGAAGCTGGAAATATCGTAAAAGTGGTGTTTGGGGGGGGGGGTAATATACATGATTATGATTTCTGTCTCAATAAAATAAAAGATTGATTATCAATCACATGAAGAAAAAAGGTACATTTTTCTAGAAGATCTTGGTGTGTCCTATATTATATATTATAGCAACAATGTTGTCTAGTAGGTCATTTAATGCATCTTTTTTAAAATTCAATATACCTCAACTTTAAAGGCAAAGGCATTCTTAAAATGACTGTATAAATATAACATTTAGAAAACCTTTCCTAACTAACAAGTCACATCTTTTATTATTTTTATCTTTACAACTGCTGGTACTCTTGTGGGGAAAAACAGCTCAACTTCTAGAGCAATGTAAGTTTCTTCAGTGTGAAACGGTGTTTGCACCCAATGCGATGGAAATTTTCTGCTTTCTGTTTAATTTTTTGTGCAGTTTGAAAATCTTTTTCATTTATGTGTTTGTGGTGGCTGTGTACTTTCTTCTCTTAATTATTGTTTTTTTTTATCCAGGCTTTCAGCTGGTGTTTGTGTTATGATTTCATACTTAAGCATTTTATTGCATTCATTTCATATTAATAAACAGTTATTATTTAATTTGATTAAGAAAAACTGTAAATATAAATTAGTAATGATTAAGAATGTATCCAGTTTGGGTGATACTAGCAGCCCCATTGACTAGAATAGATTGCTGCTAGCCAAATAGGACCTTGGTAAACAGTCAGAGAGATAGTAACATAGTAACCACCCTCCCTCCCCTATTAGTACCCAGGACAAGGGCACAATATGTGAGGTCCTCAACCTTGGGGTTTCTATAATTTCCCCTATCAAAGCCATGAAAGATGTAGTGACGCCCCCATTTTGAGAGTCCGGGACTCCTTTTAAGATGTCTATCGAGAAGAATACATCTTTCCATTAATTAGGTGTGGGAGGCAGAAAGTGCCTGACCAGCAATACAAGCCAGTTTTGATTGAGGAAACTAAAACCCAGGGGTGAGGACCCAGTGGTCCTAGCTCCCCTTGGAGCTATTGGGGAAGGGGGCTGCCCCAGTGGAGATCTTGATTTTATAATATGATACAGTTTATTAATAAGCAATAGCATTGCAAGGGAATAGGCCATATAAAAGACATGTAATATATTCATAAGAGTAACATTTTATTTTTATCCTGACTGTCTGTAATGCAGTACCTCAGCCTCCAACTATTACTCATCAGTCGCCAAAAAACTATATTGTGGATCCAAGGGAGAATATTGTGATTCAGTGTGAAGCAAAAGGAAAGCCTCCTCCCAGGTATACCTTTTTATTTTTTTTGTTTCTTATATGTTTTATGGATTTCTGTTATTTTATTAAGAGACATTAAATTGAGATTCTCCTAGGAGATCTAGGATCTAGGTATAATGCTATGCTCTAGTACATACAGCTGCTATAGAAATGATCACTGTTTCTGCAGTAGTATAGTTTTTCCTTGAGAAGGTGCCATTTTCTAGTATAGTATTTGACTCAATGATTATGAAAAATGTTTTCATATAAAACAGTTGACCAACTATTTTTAAGATTTTTCAAATGGAAGGACCTTGTGCCATGCCTTGGTAATTCAGTATTTAAATGCAGTCATTGATTTAATTAGAGATTCACACACACAATAATAAAGTAATGGAGTTTGAATAAAGTCCATTTAGTCCATCCTTTATAGCCCACTCATTAACCCTACCTAACAGTTGATCCAGAGGAAGACGAAAAAAGGGGAAATAAATCTCCCTGACTCCATATGGCAATCAGAAAATATCCCTGGATTAACCAGAACTACAGTATATGTATTAATACCAGTAATTTTCAATCATTTTTATTTTAAAAAACATACCCAGACCCCATTTGAAGCTATTTAATGAACTTGACATTTCCACCTCTGCTGGAAGACAGTTTCACAGTTCTCATTGTTAAGAAACCTTTACTAATCTGAAGATGAAACTTCACCTATTGAGAACAGATAGTTTATTATATAACCCATTAAGATATTTCTACAATTTGTTTAATCTGCCTGCATAGCCGATCCCCTCCATTCACTTTATTATTTTAATTGCTCTTCTTAGAAATTCTTCTATTTCCAAGATGTCCCTTTTGTATATGAGATTCCAAAACTGCACTGCATATTCCTAATTAGGCCTGACCAGTGCCTTGTAAAGAGGCATAATATTTTTCTCCCTTGAATTTTTTCCCTCTTAATACAAGACAATATTTTGCTAACTCTAGCCTTTGCTGTCTGGCACTGCTTGCTACAAAACAGACATCACTTAGCAAAGAGCAATTTATGGTGTAGGTGGCACAAGGATTGTTAAACCCCAAATGCATCACCTTACATTTATCAACATTGAATCTCATCTGCCATTCTGCTGCCCATTTTGATGCTACTTAATAGACCAGAATCTAAATTCTTAATCACCTATAAACATCAAGAATGTTAGACTGACAGGATCTATTTCTCATAAATCTATGCTTTTGGCTTGCTGGCCATCTAGTTGAAATTTATTGTGGAAACAACATGCTTGCCAAACTTGGACCATGACACAAAGCTGAACAGTTGTGATATAATGTTCCAAAAGACTTTAGGTCGATTCAAGTGGTTGCTCTTTTCTGTTAATTCATTAGTGAAACATTTTATTCTTGTGTTATAACTCTTTAATAACCAATTTACATAAATTGTTAATGTTTAGTAAATCAATTGACCAAAAATAATTATTTTAGTATATAATATCAATAATAGCAGTTAATGTAACTACATTTTCTGAAACATTCAGGGGTCTGTTTTAATATGTTTAAAATGCATCAATATATCAAGGATTTCCATGGAGCACAGTGTTTTCTCAGCCATGTATTTATTGCAGCTTTCTATGGACTCGTAATGGCACGCATTTTGACATTGACAAAGATCCTCATGTGACAATGAAACCCAACTCTGGTACCCTGGTTGTTAACATTATGAATGGTGCAAGAATTGAGGCTTATGAAGGGGAATATCAGTGTATTGCTAGAAATGATCGCGGTTCTGCTCTATCAAATAACATCATGATTCGACAGTCAAGTGAGTAAAATAATGGCATCTATATAAAAGTAAATGACTATTTCTAAATGATCTTTTATTTAACATTCCATTTTAAATATGTGTTTAGATTTTATCAATGTTATTGTTTTATTTTGTTTTTATTTGTATTTTTGTTCATTAAACTCTGAAATACATTCTTACTTTTCTTTTTCTTTAATTAAAGACACCTTAAAAATCATCAAAACCATCTTATTAGAAGGTAACAGTAAATAAGCATGAGAGTACCGATTTTTCCTAAGACTTTCCTTTTTTTGGGACCCTAAAACACATTTTAGCATTGCTAGTGTTACAATTTCTGTGCAGAGATTGTACAATGGTCTACATTCAAAATTAAACCTGGGCAATGTGTGTGAATAGAATCTTATGAATCACCATGATCACTGTGTTCAATTCATCCAGACCAGAACACAGCTATTTTGGTGGCTGAGATGTGAATCTAAATAAAATATAGTGCTAAATTGTAGATTGATTCATATAAGAATTACAGTATTTAGAATCTCCATAACTATAACATGTAATTATATTGTAAGATTAATAGCCTTTTCTGTGGCCCTTTTATAAAATGTTTATTTTGTTTCTGCCAGCTATTTACTAGCATTACCCAGTGTTTGTTTATCAGAATTAGATTTACATTTTTTGTACACCCTGCTCATCTACATTTAATCCTTTGTATTGTCCTTTTCTAATCCACATGTTTTTTCATTTATCATATAAAATGTATGCAAATGTTTTTTTTCCATATATTTGTTTACAGATAAATATTGTTGATAAGTAATAAAGGATCCACCCTAATACTGTTTTAACCAAATAGTTCTATTTATAATTGTTAAAATAAACTGTAAAATATGCAATGCATACATTTTTTTAGATTGGCCTATTATGTAGCTTTGAAATATACAAAATATTAAAAGACCAGTAAAGTGCAAACCTAAACATTTCTTCTACATTCCTGCAAGTTTAAAACAGAAATTTAGTATGGCAAAATGTGAAAAATAATTGGACTAGATTGCATGGTATACCATGCTATAAACTGGGAGTCACAGCCCCATAATAGAAAATATACTTGGCTATGGTCGTTCTACAGTTCATCATTACTTCTCTACCTTTAGCCATTGGGTATTACACTTACCAATCGCTCCAGACATGCCAATAGCTACAGTATTTATAGTTTTGGACCTTGGGAGGCAAAGTATTGATCTACTACTACAACTACTGCAGGTTTATTTACCTAACAGAACTAATGGAAACTGCAGATTGTGTCTAAAGAAGCAACTACAGGGTGTCCAATATCACACTTGAGAAAGGGTCCATGTGACTCGAAATATGTTGTGTTTAAGCCGTATGTAATAAAACAGCCGTTTGCAATTATACTGCCTCAGCCTGTCTGTTACCCCCTCACCTATTATTTGGAGATATTTGTACATTTGATGCATACAGGACAGATGTATAGAGAGAGGTAAAATTACGCCTGACACCTTATTGTGGATAATCCTACCTTTTTGAACTGTCCAATATCTTCTCTCCTATTTATAAGAGACCACAATTCCTCTGGTATATACCTGTATTTGGGGTTTTGTTTGGGCAGATTGTGTCACTATAATATAATTAATGAAACACAAACATTAGCTATCTTACAGAAGTCCTCTGCCACTTTGTTTGTCATTTTGAGTATTGATAGCTTTAACCTCACCTACAATTAATTTTTTCTAATATTTCCTACATTTTTTCCCCTAATATGTTTATATATTGATTAGAGAAAAAAAAACTATTGCCGCTCTGCAGTTACCTAAAATCTCCATGCATTTTGCCTAGTTAGTTACTGTGGTTTGTATGTAATTATGCAGTAAACTGCCAGGCTTCCTCACTGTCTTTAAAGGGCATGTTCCCCCTAAAACAAAAAACAAAATGGTAAATTGTCAGTTTCCTGCCCCCAACCTCAACTGATATGTTCTGCACATTTTACCTGCATTATTTACCAGATATTTGAGGATAATTATTGTTCCTATTCTGCCAATGATTGACTGCTGTTTCACCTGCTGCCACCTCTTCACAAGCTTTTGCTCAAGTATCTGTTGTATTCAATTAGATCAACTGGACTTGAAATGTAGTTCTTGAAGACGTTTCGCTAGTCATCCGACTGGCTTTCTCAATTCAGAATGACTTGTACAAAGAATCTGTGGCAATTATGTACCCTGGAAAATCCCAATTAGCATATCACAGCCAGGTGTTAAGGATATCACAGGACGGGCTACACAAGGTTAAAAGTCTCAGATAAAGCCATTGTAAGATCTCACCCAAGTTTTCCAATATAGATTAACCGTAAGGGAATACATATATAACCACACAATTAGAGTCACACTACCCCATCACCAGCATTAAGGTTACTATCAGGATTAAAGGAAGCATGATAAAACCAATTGCTCATTCAGGCCTCTGGGTGATAGAGTATATGAAGTTCTAATTCCACCTAGCTTCATGTCTCCCATCATCAGGGACATGATCGATCGCCATCCATTTAAGGCTGAAAACTCCATGTTGTGCCATCCTGCAGTGCCTGGCTACCGATAATTCCCCAAAGTTGGTATTAGGGTTAACTTCCTCCTTTCCCACCGATCGAATAGATGATGGCCAGTCTCTCCCGCAGCGATGTAGTGGTCTTCCCTATATAGTACAGACCAAATCTTCACAGTCTGCTAGTTAAAACAGACTTAAAATTGAGGCCACCAGTTGAAAAAGTGACATGGTTGGGTGGAGTGAAAATGGGTTGTTTTAGATGCGGTGATTGCCAAGCATGCCGATCCATGTTAGTGGGAGGGGATTTTCCTCACCCCCATACAGGCAAAAGATTTAAAATTCGCTATAGACTATCTTGCCAGTCGACCTATGTCATATATTATATAGTCAGCCCTTGTGATCTGTACTATTGGTAGCCAGACACTGCAGGATGGCACAACATGGAGTTTCCAGCCTTAAATGCATGGCGATCGATCATGTCCCGGATGATGGGAGACATGAAGATTGCAAAATACAGCTTTTGAGACAGGAAGCTAGGTGGATTAGAACTTTACTCTATCACAGTTAATCTATGTGGTAGCAAGAGACACCATAGGTCTGATCTCACACCTAACAAACGACATAACGGACTAAAGCTGAGATCCCTAGGTGACAGGTTTGGGGCAAAGGGGGGAGGTTAACAACACACCGGGGGCTGAGCGCCATGTAAAGAGAGAAGTACGAATCCTCTGAACAGGAGGGGATAGTGTAATTAAGAAAAATAATAAGGAACAATGTGGACAACCGCACAGGGCATACCTGTATACACCGTGCGCCTGCAGGTAGGTGAGTGCGGTGTAAGGTAAATAAAAAGCCACAGACGGGTACCTATAAGCTCTCTATGGCGAGGAGGTAGAGAAACGAACAAATGCGAGGTTGTGGGAAGGTGCTTGGGAGAAAGATATGTACTCACTGGCAACACAGAGCCTGTGTATAAGAAAGCCTGTCCGGCAGAGCCTGTTTGAAACAAGGACAGACTTATTGAGACCGAGCAGTTTACCGGAATAATATTGGATACAAACTCTGAGATAACCGCTAAGAGGTAGACCAACCTACAAGGACACCATAGACAGGCATCGGCAATATTCAAAGTGGGTGCACCATAACAGGGACACCTGAATACTGCAACGGGGTTATGTTTGGAACCGGTTTAATGGGGGGACCAACGGGCCTGGGGTAATGGCCAAAAGTATCCAACGAGAAGTCACCCCACTGGTGTGGACATGCATCCCCATAAGCCGGCCAAGAGACGCAGGGTCTGGTAAAGTGGGGGGCAGGGGCGGGGGCTTGTAATAACAAACATTACTAGGCTAAACATGGTTTGTCATATACTGATAAGGGGGGTATTTGTGGTCGCGTAGTAAATTTAACTAGGGAGAAGGCTGCGACGTACATAGTATTGGATTATACAAAAAGATCCTCAGTATCCGAGTCTCACGGAAAAGATGAAATTCCCCCAATAGACTGGAGTAGTTCTCCTACCAGCGGCTCACAATGGCGCAAACTAGGTATATTATAAATCTAGCCATAAGGGGGCTTGATACGGGGTCCCAACAAGGGGAAAAAACTAGGTGTGGGACTATATAAACTTCTGAGCAAGTGGGGAACACAAGACAACTCGTATGGTTTGGAGAATCGAAGGGCTCAACTTGCAAGAACTTCAGAACGCTTGGTTGTCTATACATAGTAGGTAAATCCAGAGCAGGTATAAGAGACACAAGAATTTACTGTAAGACTGAACATAAAAGCATCATCAGATTATGCAAGGAACTGTACGAGCGGCTACAAAAAAAGTAGTTTGGCCAATCGTTTCCTACTATATTCACGGAGTGAGAACTCTTATTCCACCTCCCGTTGGTGAATTAGTTTGCTCAGGGAACACATACTGGCACTTCCCCATGGGGCTATCCAAGCTCTATCAAAAGTCCTTGGTTGACAATAAGACGCTACAATCACCGCTGGTCCTTCTCGTACACCCGAAGCGGGCCCTATAACATATTGTATATAGTACGGACACATAGGGGGGGGGGGCCGCCAACAGATAGGGCACGTTTGTGGGATACATGGGCACTAGGCGCTGTACCATACAGCGAGAGGACGGGCTGCGCGTGGAAGCGCCCGAAGCGTAAGTTAGTACGCTGTTGAATGTCGCTGAGACAAACTAGTTATCCCAGGGAGGTTACAATTAGAATACTGGATAAAAGAGTAAGAGAAATGTTTGTTTAATGTAGATTATTATCAACAATCTATTATAAATAACTGATTTGTAAATCGGTACCTCTGTTATTAATACAGGAGGTACCATCACCACGTTTGGTGAATACTAATAATTATTAACCTAACATGGTTAGTTTCAACAGTGTGGCAGGATTGCCTGGGTCTACTCTCAGACCTGCAGGATTATCATATTTGGTTCCTCTGTTGGTGACTGTCTGAGTACACGTATAAATATACCTGTAAAGATATATTCCACAATCCACACATAGCAAAGCATCACACCACATAATTTCCATGTGTCACCAACGAGCACACTTTTGCTAATATATATATATATATATATATATATATATATATATATAATAATAGATAGCGAAAGGATGACTGCACTCACGTACAATGTAACAACGCCCCGTGCCCCTCAGTGCATATCCATCAACTTAGTAAACAGGAGGCGCACTCTCAGGACTTGCAAAATAAAAAATAACTTTTATTTAACAGAAAAACACGTACATTGACGTGTTTGTCCATCTTGTGGCTGTCGTCAGGGATGACGTGTATTTAATGTTCCATGGATATATCATCACTAAACACCCCCCACACACCCCCATCCATGCCCCCCACCCCTCCCCATACATTAAATATCACAGGACGGGCTACACAAGTTTAACAGTCTCAGATAAAGCCACTATAAGATTTCAACCAAGTTTTCCAATATAGATTCCATCCATATCCAGCAAGGGTGTACCCGCCAGCCGTGACTCCAACAAAACTTTAACAATAACATAAAACAGGGAGGGAGGGAGGGATGAGCTGTTATGCGGTCACCGGCGCTGGGGAAAATGGCGCCGGCGACCTCGTGGCTCCGCCTTAAATATACACGCGGCGCGACGTGATTACGTCACCGCCGCGCCGCGCCCGCCTCGCGAGACTTGCTCGCCTACAGATCCCACAGGGGGAGGACGCAGACGGCTTCTGGGAGAAAGGTGCGCCCTCCCCCCGCGGTCAGACGCCCCATCCGCTAGTCGCGGCGGGGCTCCCAATCGCACCCAATTACCGAATGTTTTGGCGACCTTGGGCTTTTTCTCCTTATCCGACTCCGAGCGTACATACTCCTTGTCCACCGTCACCATATCAGGGTTAATTAGGGACCATATTTCTACGTATTGATTTTTCCAAATTTTCTCTTTCGTCTCCTCCGAGACGTGGACCCCCAGTGGGCTAACCTTGCAGAAATATGTCCCCTTAAGTGCCTCTACCTTACTGCTGTCCGACACAGGCTGGAGCACCCCCGCTCCCCCTGGAGAAAAACTCCCTGCAGAGCCTTGAGGCATTGCCTCTATTTTGCCCATCAAAGCCTTGATGGCCTGCACCAGCTCCCCTTTTTCCCCCATTGACCCCCAAGCTCCTGCGCACGAGAACTCACCGGCTGCTTGCTGTGTCACGGACGTCGCCTCTCGCCCGGTCTCGGTTGTCAGCCGCTCTGAGAGAGAGGGCCTGCTACCCCTGATAGAGGCCCTGCTGTGCCGCCTTGAGCCAGAGCGCGACCTGGAGCCGTATGATGAGCTTCTTGTGGAGGATGACGTCTGCTTGCTCTTTCCAGAACTGTGCCGTCCCTTGTGCCTCCTGTCATGAGCTCTGGACTGGCTCCGTGACCTCCTGTGTCCTGACCTCCGCCTGTGCCTTTTACGGGAATGGCACCTGTGACTAGAGGCTGGCTCAGTCTTAAAGTCACAGCACTATATATTACACCTTGAATACCTTGGTAAAGGTTTTATACTTCTATACTATACTCTTGTAATTCTGACCAAAATCAAAAGGAAACACTGATTAATCAGGGCTAAGCCCTGTTTTTCAGTATTTAAAATTACTTTATAAGCTTTTGCTTAATATGTGAGGTTTACTTTGTATTTACATTTTAGATGCTGGTGAGCAAACTGGTGGTGGTTGTGTCACAGGGTTCAGAGATTTATTCAAAAAGCTGTCTGAGTGTTGCCAATAAACAGGCTCCTTCCCAATCTATTATATTTTGTGTCTTTCTTAAGGATAACATCTTTAAAATAACTTTACTTGAAAATCACTTGAAATCACTTTTAACCTTCCAATTTATGTAGTTTATTAATAAAGATGTAGTGTTACATCATGGGTAAAATCAAAATAGCACGTATTAGCTATACTTTTAAAAATTGATAGTAATTTAAACATACCACCGCATATATACAATATATATAGCATTGTGTTTCCTCTTCAATATTGGTTGTAAATGACTCCCTAGATAATATTTTATTTATAACCTCTCAAATAGGTTATACTACTATACTACATCCTCTACTGCTATTTAACCCTTTACTGTGCATTAACAAATATCCTGAAAGAGTGCTGTGTGAGGCTGATTGTTCCAGTAAAAGGTACATCCTATTAAAAACCTCATAATGCTTTTCCTACTCTTAGTGTAATGTTATTTGAGCCCTGTTATGTAGTTATGTTATGTTTTTCCACTTTCAGCTATGTATAACCTTTTATCTCTACTTGAAGGGAAATTGTAAACACAATTGACAATGATAAAAAATAGATCAGACTTTTTCTCTGAGGTTTTGCTATATTTAATTGTTTACATTGCTCTTTCAACCTATCATCTTTTGCTCAGAGCACACTGAAATCAATAGCTCACGCTTGACAACAGAGAAATTGATTACAATTAAAATGCATCTGATTTCAAGCTAGAACTCAGAGCAATATTATAGGGGTCAAATTGCTCAAAAATGTCCTTTTCAGGATTTGGCAAGGTCTAAAAGTTTGATCTTAATATACCCTATCCAGGAAGTCCATCATTCATACAGATAAGGTGTCAGTCATTATAATTATTATAATGTTCCCTCTGCTGATGGATTTGAAGCCTAGTCTGCCAGTGCATGTCTTGTCTGTGATTTTGTGGAATGATTGGAGTCAGAGCAATATTTAGGAAATGAGCATAATAATTGTTGTCCATGGTTGGCTTCATTTGTTTGAATTCGATAGAAAATAGATGTAGTGTGCCTGCTAATAAACATACAATGCCTTAAATTCTATTAGATGAAATAAAACAATGAAGGTTGTATGTGAAAATAGTTGGTTAACTTCTAAACCGGCAGATTTCAGTTTTCCTTTTCCTGACAGAATGTTGAAGGGAGAGCCACAACCTTTAATTCTCATCTTAGTCAAGCTATCTCCTTTGCAGGTTTGCAGCACTTTCTAAAAAGTGGTGCATGCCTATGCTGTAAGTAGTACAGGCAATCCCTGGAATAGAAACATTCGACTTACATACAACTCCTACTTGCAGAGCAAATGACCCTTCATAAGGGCAAATCCTGTACTGCATGGGAGTCTGCAGGGGCGTATAGCCAGGTGGTCCAGTGGTTAGCTAGCCACCACTGTTTAATGGGTCCCCCACCCCCCCCCCCCCTTTCCCCACCTTGCGCTGCGTTAAAAACAAGCTTATCACAAAATACAACTATTTTGCTGCTAACATCGGTCTTAGTTGTATTTTAATAGGTATATGTACCTGTTCCAACTTACATACAAATTTATCTTAAAAACAAATCTGATTCGTCACTGTAGGACTGCCTCTATACCAGTGTAATTACAGCACTTTTATGTATTTTTGTTAAGACCAGCAAGTAGCTAGCCTTAGGGTTTCCTTCATCTAGGGGGTTATTTTGCATTCCCATTACAGCTTATGGTATTTTGGGGAATGGAACTACAACTGCTAAAAAAAATATTTATGTAACTTACTAAAAACTAAAACAATCTTAATAAAATCTAGTACAAACACTACATTTTAACCACTTTTTTTATCATGATTAAATCCTTTAAATGCTGAAGTTTTACTATACAGCATACTTACTGTTAACCATTTCTAGATGCATTTTATTCTTTACTGGAAATTGATTATTTTATAATCCTTTACAATCCTTTAATTTTTGCAAGATAACAGAAGTATTTTTCATTACAGGCAGAAACACTACTCATATCCAGGGCCGCCTAGGCAAAGAGCTAGGACGGTAGCTTTATCATGATAATGCTGGCAGCATTGGGGATAATGGCAATACTCTGGGAAAATGCTGGCAATTATTAGTAAGAAAGTCTGCTGGCACTGAAGGGTTAATGTCAATACTCTGCTGGCACTGAAATTGAGTCCAATACTCTTGGAGGGCTGATCACGCTAGGGCACCAAGATGGCTAGAAACAGCCCTGCTCATATCTTACAAAACAAACATAATAAGATTGGTAAAAAAAAAAAATTTAAATAGCAAAAGTGGTTTCCATGGTAGATAACCTGTGATGTACAGTATAAATAAGCTAAACTCCTTTGTATTACATCACCATGGTGATAATGCAATTCTAATCTGTAAAGAAAGTTAAATATACTACTGGAGAAATGAAAAAACTACAACATGACCCTTAAAAGATCATACAGAAACTTTTGGCTGCTAGGAGGAGCAATTGATTGAAAGCACGGCACAATAGATATAATGTGAACAGATGTTTTCTAGGGACCCAACAATAACTGTATTTGTACAGTCCCTGTGCTGTTGTTCTACTGTCATTTCCCCCCCTCTAAACTTTTATTTTGAGTTAAAGGTATTCGTTATCCTTATTATTATCCTTATATAGTCTACTCCTAGAGTTAAGGAACTAGTGAGTTAGGTATTCATCCTGGGTAGATCTAATAGGAAGGGGGATACTTTTATAATATTGTTCTCCTTTAAATTCATGTTTGTCTTTCACTTTATTTTCTGATAAAACAGAAAATATTGTTTTACGATGCTGTTTGTCCACTGCTTGTTTGTGTATACAGTTTAATTAAATAATGCATATCTGTATGTCTCCTAATAATATAGAATTTCAAAATTACAGCCTTCCAAGATTTACATGCTTCCAATCAGTATTTATTTCAACATGCAAATGACAATTAATTATCTGGCAAAATAGATAAATTAAACAGCAATGCTTGCCCTCTTATAACAGTATATTAAATCACATCATATTTTACATATAGGACCATGTAAAAATTATACACACAGAACTGACTAGTAATACTCAATTACTTACCCTAAAAAGTTTTATGGATTGTCTCGAGTATCCTGCCACTATTGTTATTTGCAGCATCTGCAGAATGCTTGGGAACTTTTATTGATCAATAGATGTTTATTGAAACTTTTTGTAAATGAGAATGCATGGTTATTTTCCGAATTATTAAAATAGAAAGGTACATAACTTGTTAGGGAAACATGTCCCACCCACATCTTCCAGTGGTATGAACAAATGCAGGAGCCCAGGAGCTGGCTGATATAAGTCTGGAAAATGTACATACAGTTCGGTCCCTGTAAAGTAAAAATACTTTGAATTAAAATATCCTGTTAAGATCCTGTATTTACTTGATTGTCATAGTGTCCAGGTTTTATCAGACATTTTTAAACAGTCAGTGAGGGCTGGTAGGATACATTTATAAGACTAACAGAGCTATGCATCAAGAGGCGCTATAATTTTCTGGTGTTATAAAGCGATACCAGCATCTTGCCACAGTCTTGAAACGTTGCCACAGTTGCTTTATAACTTTGGATCAATATGACTCTTGGCCTCTATATGGGGTTTAATACTCTTTATCAAAAGCTGTTTTCATATTTACCTAGTACTGATATAGGCTCTCCTATGAAAGCTACTGCAGTTGATTATGTAAGATAAGAGAGAATATTTCATTACATAAAATTTTGGACTGCTGGTATATATATACAGTATATACAATTTTGGAAACAGATTTGCCTGACATGGTATATGTTTCACTGTTTCACTTCAAACTACATTCCAAGTGCAATTAGTATTTCAAAAGTAGTGTTCCATTGTTCCTCAGGGGGTGCTTGAATGGAACGTACATAAATATACATTTAAATGGTCTGATGTGTAACACATTCCTTCACCAGTTGTGTGGTCTCACCAACATATAATGATTTGCAAGGGCACTGTAATACATACATAAATAGCATAAATCTTAATTTGAAAAACCTTCTAAGGCTGGGTATGCACCATGCAAGTTTTGGGCCAGCTGACCGATTTTTCCATTTATCGGTCCAAAAAATGTGCTGATTTATCCATGCGACCGATGTTCATTTGTCCAGACATCCCGCAAAATCACACCTGATCACGCAGCCCCCTATTGACCGCATGATCATTCATAGCGACAGTGATTCATCCCAGTTGATCACTCGCTAGTGGCAAATGGTACACACATACATTGAGCACAATGCAAACAAGTATAAGTGGGTCCCAGAATGTCTCAGGATGACCTTTTCAGTGGCCTGACCTTTAGTTAGTATTTCCCCATCTCTATGATATAAAGGGAGGAGGGTTTAGAAAAAATATGTCTGGCTAAGCCTTCTCTAACATTCACCAATATTTAAATAGAATATTGACAATATGATCACTGCCCACACTGTGGAATCCATCACCTGGGGCATAGAAGTTTGTTTAATTCCTTGCCGCCTTCATTTTTTGGTGTTACCTTTATCCATTGCATGGAAGACTTAAGGTGGCCATACACTATTAGGATCGTAGTGTGTGTGTGTGTGTGTGTGTGTGTGTGTGTGTGTGTGTAGAATCGACCAACCAGTCAGATTACACAGACAGCAGTCCCGACGGATCCTCTCAAGTTCTGCGCATGCACTAAAGGAAAACGCTCGTCGGACATTTCCCATGCAGGCAGTCACTGAAAGTGGCCGGACCTGCACCATCCACAGCGTTCTGGGGGAAAACTCATTGGATTTCTTCTAAACTACTGCACAGACACAGTATACTGCAGGTACATATCCACCTTACACATATCTATCCTTACAACCCAGGTGACTTTTATCAGTGGAGATACCCTTTAAGGTTTGTATACAAGTTCAATATGGTCCCGACCCGTGATCCCCGATGCCGACGGCTACACACGACAAACGCCCGTTTTGGCCGAGAATTGTCTATGTGTATGTGTTCGGTCGGGGGTTGTTCATCGGTGTTTGTTGTTACATAGGGAAATATATATTATTTATTATAATTTGGTTATCAAGCTGATAATACCTTAGGAAGGGGGGAGTGGTTATATCAGGAGAAGGGCTAAAGACCTGGTTTGAGATATTTTGTCTGTTCATAAGTATATAGATCGATATGATGTAGTGGAGTGGGTGGGGGAGTGGTAAGGTAGAGGAGTGAGGCCCAGGCCAGCAAATGGAGTTGTGAGTGTTTTATTAATGGCAGGAGGTATTGGTTGTTTTTGGCAGTTATTGGTATTTCCATTTATTGGCATATTACATGTGTTCGTACCATAGTGTCCAGATGTTATTGAATTTTTTAATACAACCACAGTTCAAGTATATAATTCTTAGATTTGGGATCATATCTTTAATGATTGATTTCCAATTTTTGAATGGGGGGGGGGTCAGGAGCCATTCAGGAAAGCACTACTATATATTATAGGGAAATTCTAATTTACAAATATTTTGTATACGTTTTTATTTATTGGTATCTATACAGTAAATAGTCACTCTTAAAATAATGGGCTACAACCCTCTACCATACATATCTTTTCTTGGAGCTCAGTATACATATTTAAGGATAAAAAGCTAAGTTTTAATACTGGTCTACAGATAGGGTTTCAGGCTATTTTCTATCCCCACCTCTCTTCAAAGGACCAACTACTTATTTTGGAGTGGAATACTTTGACTGCCTTTATGCTTGGCTGCAAGGAAGAAATCCTAAAAGAATCAGTGAGGAAGAACCAATTTCCCTATTTACAATATTTATATTGTACATTTCA
The DNA here is from genome assembly GCA_019447015.1 of Hymenochirus boettgeri. Taxonomy (NCBI): domain Eukaryota; kingdom Metazoa; phylum Chordata; class Amphibia; order Anura; family Pipidae; genus Hymenochirus; species Hymenochirus boettgeri. The sequence goes on along the minus strand of CM033471.1, from coordinate 120,493,447 downwards.
TAAACCCATATATTTGCCTAAAAACATGGCTGTGATCTTGACTCCTTACTCTGTTTCCACCAATCCAACTCCACAGAGATAAGCATGGGCTTAAAGGGGAGGTTCAGTGCAAATGCATGTACTTTTCAGAAAAAAGAGCAGTATTTTTTCATCCCAATGACCTTAATCTGCCCATTCAGCATTTTGTCTGTGTTTAAATAAATGCAACCGAAATACTGACTTCCTGTTTGCAGGACCCCTAATAGAGACTGTTATGGTCTTGCCCTTGACCCAGCGCCTGGGTTGATTCAGTTGCTTAGTAGAGATCTGAGCATCTTTGACCCACCCAACAGTAGAAATAACTATTAGGAACGTTCCAAGGAAGTGGTGCATCCTGGGAAGAAGAAGAACAGTTAGAACCTGAAATGTCAGCTCACTAATGTCAACAGCAGGGAACAGCAAAGGGTATGAAATCAACTGTTTTTTTTCAAAATGGAAGAGAATATGTAGAATAACTAAGTATGCAATACACAAACTAACAATTTAACAAATATTGGTAATTTCCTCTGAACTGTCCCTTTAAGACAGGTTTTTGCAAGTCTCCATGCTAAAAACCAAGTTTTATTTTTTTTAACTTTATATGCACTATACTGTAGCTCTCCTTTAAAGTCAAGCAAATTATAAGGGACTCAAAATTGTGGTATGTGCTGTGTGGTTTGGATTTCTGCATGATAGGGGCAGTGTGAGCTATAGTGGGTTTTCATACTTTATTTTAGTGCTGAACCACTAATCAGTATTTTTTTTCCTGTTTGGTTTTACCTGTATTGTTTTGAATGAAGGTAAACTTTGTTAAGTAAAACATGTTAAATGCCTGCAGCAAGATTTTGTCATGATAGTCTCTTACCTGCATGGGGTCCCTCGGCGGGCGGGCGGGCAGGCGCTACTTGGATATTAAAGGCTATTACAAAATTTGTTACCACATCAAGTCTTTTCAGTCAGGGCACTTTTTTTTTTTTTTTTTACTGTGGGTGCTATTGTTTCTAGGATGGATTCCCTTGAGACTCATGTTTATTCTTTATTCTAAGTCAACAAGCAAATTATACACTGTAAATGTCAATATTTGGATGTCTCCAAACTGTTTTGGATTGGCTGTTAGAAGATCCCATGTCAGCACTATTTGTTTTTAATTGTTTCATTTCTGCATAACCAGATAGTAAAGTGGATTAAATCATTTTGTCCAAGTAAATGAAACAAATATCAGTGTGGCCTTGTTTTTATCACATGAATAGGAGGTATTGCAGATGTTCTTTTCAGTGTTAAAATGTTGCTAAATATAATCATAGAAATCATTGTATTTAAAAAGTATTGCTCATTCAAAGTGAAAAAAGAATTTTACAACCATTAACAGCAGCTGATTTGATCCCACGTAAGTAACGGTTGTCTAAAGAGAATGAGTAGGTTGGTCATGGTGACTTTCTTTGAAGTGAAAAAACCTATTATCTGCCACATGACCTTGAACAGATTTCTCTTTGGCTAAGGGCCCATCGCGTTACATTTTACTTTAATCTCTCTAAGACTTCATTGTGCTTGCCTGTTTTATTGGTTTTGCGGAGATACATTAAATTACTTATTATTACAGTTGCACCACTTACACTGTTGAATAGGTAAACTACATTTAAATTGTTCTATTCCTTTTTTTTACCACTCTAAAACACACACACATATATACAGATGCATTAAGGGCTAGGTCCCACTACTGCGTTTTGGAGCGCGTTTTGCACTCTGTTCATGCTTCCGGTTCACATTGCCAGTGCAATGCTACTGGGTAGGTCCACTGTGTGCGCTGCGGTCCGGTCTGTTATTGGTTCTCATGCATGCATGACTTTTCGTGCATATCACATACGTGCCAATAACATTATTTGGCCCGGAACGCATCGCACATGGAGTATTGCAAAAATCCTGCATGCGCTGCTGTGCGTGATAGTGGAACTTAACCCTAAGTCTGTACATGCAACTGGTATGCCGCAGGCCAGGATTACTAACTAATGAACTGATACATTTCCAACTGTAATGTTTCAGAACTTTCATCAATATCAAACAGTGTTTATTGTTTATTGCAAAGTGTTCTTTCTGAAATATACTTCAAGCCGCCAATCCTGAATTCTGGTGTGCACAGAATTTTGTTATGACTAACGCACAATCACACAAACAAACACATTTTTATGAGTTGTAGTAATGTTTTCATTCAGGCCTTTAAAAGTGATCTACTTTTTAGGTATTGTTGGCTCAGGAAAATCTATGTTCTATTGGCATGTCTTTTTAGATTTGTCATGGTCCAGTGGCACAGCAAATGCTTTAGTGCTTTAGTGAGTTGTTGATGAAGATCAGCATTTTACAAAGCCGTTAAGCCTGATGAAAGAATAGATAAAGAATAGATAATTATAGTGTATACGTCTGCGGTGACAAAACATGGAACAGATATTCCAATGCTGTCACAGTTAGTGAAAAAATAATTTCTGTTCAATTGGACATAATTGAGACTTTGAGTGTACACATTTATACAAAAGAATAGTCAACATGTAAACTTTGACAAGCACCCACCCTTTTCTGCATGTGGAAACTTTGAAAAAACAGTTGTGTAGAATGAAATAATGGCAATCTGAAGTTGGATATGAGGAAAATAATTCTGTGACAAAATAATCTGGGTTCAATTGCAAAAAAAAAAAAGGACAGAGCTTTTGCCATTGTGCTTTTTTAGTACAGAAAATGCATTTGATTGGAATCTCAGACTTTTTCTAAAATACTCAATCTTCTGATCCTTTCCTTGGTGCATTCTACTGAAGGTTTACAGACTTGTGTACTGTTTGAGCAACTTCGTCAGAGGGTAACTAATATACTGTATATATTCCTATGGTACTAGGCCTTCAACATACTGTAGATACGTATTTTTAAGATTTTTGCATGTATGATTTAATTTATAAAGTGCCACATGGGTACGCAGCGCTGTACATTATAAAATACAAACATATACAAAAGTATACAAACAAGGGGATAAGTGCAACCAATTATACAGATAAATAAAATGAAATACAATTTCATATATAGGTTAAGAACACATATATATAAATTATGGATGAACAGATATAAGTGAAGCATGCCTTGACACATTAGAAATGAGATCCCTAAAAAAAAAGAACTTACCCGCTCGCTCGCTCCACCGGCATGTCATCTGACAGGTCCCAATGGACTCTGTCTTCTATGTGCATACGATGTGCATAGTAGACAGGGTCTGTCAGGACCTGTCATACTACGCTGGGAGAGCGAGCGAGCGGGTAAGTTCTTTACCTTCTGTCCTGGCTCCTGATTGTTTTATTGAAGAATGGGAGGTAAGACACAGCTCCTTTACTTCCCATTCTTCAATAAAACTGAATAGAAATATGAATGATAGAAATATGTCACAAACTGATTTAATTCATTTATACTGTGTAAACATCTTAGAAAACATTTAATGGCTTAAAGGAGAACTAAACCCAAAAAATCAAAGTTTAAGTTAGAAAGAACTTGCCTCAACACCCTTCTCAGCATGGAAGATTCCACCCAGGGGCCTTTTCTTTACCTCTATGAGCTCATTTTAGGTTCTGTTTGTTCCCCAAATCTGAAGCTGACATTTTTCCTTGCCTGCCAGTACTTTTGCCTTGATTACATTTTCAGCACCTGTGTGATTTCCACTCCCACCACTTAACCCCTATGATGTAGAAATATATCAATTAAATCATCAATATTCAAATTGGTGGTGCAGCTGATTAACACTTTCCTAGTAGCAGTGTTGTAGTGTGATGTATATAGGTCTGGGTACCTACAGGGTTATTCAATAAAAGTTCTTATTGTTTAAAATGGTGCAAATTTTGCCCCAACCAATCAGATCTTATTTAACATTTGAAAGCTAACATCTGATTGGTTGGGGCAAAATTAGCACCATTTTAAATGATAAGAACTTTTATTGAATAATCCTGTTAGTGTGTCCGGATCTGAAATAATGAATGTCTAACCTACGTCTTTCACTCCACCAAATCCGATATATAAACAATAAATTGCAGGTAATACATACAAAGACACAGGTCTGTAGCTGTGAATATTGCACGTTTATTGCAAAACATGCGTGCTACATGTTTCAGATCTACGCAAGCACTTGAGGAAGGGCAAGTGGGTCAGAAACATGTAGATATAAAACCTGCACTATTCACAGTTACAGACCTGTGTCTTTGTATGTTTCACCTGTAATGTATTGTTTAAGTGTTGAAGGGCCATACTTAAAAACTTGCAGGGGGAGGATAGAGAAGTGAACCTGAACTTATGTACCTTATTAAAGGGGAATGTTGGAGGGTAGGAAGAGTGTGTTTTATAGAAACCACATGGTGCAGAACTGTAGGGGGGAGGATAGTGAAGTGAACCTAATCTTAGCACAGCTCTGTGCAATGCATTTCTCATCAGTGTACCTTATTAAAGGGAATGTTGGAGGGTAGGAAGAGTGTGTTTTTGATTCAGCTGTCTGTATAAAACAAGCTAAGAAATACATTACACAGAAATACTTTGCACAGAGCTGTGTTAAGATCAGGGTCATTATATTATTTTCCACCTGCAGCACTGCACCATGCTCTATAAGTGTATGTATTAAAGTTGAATGTTGGAGGGTATGCCATTTGCAGCTCTGCACCATGTTATTTATATAAATGTACATATTAATAGGAATTATTGGAGGGAATGCCAATTAAAGGGGCACTGCTAGAGGGAACGCAAACATGTTCTATAAAATTAATGCAGCAGAAAGGCTACCTGTGGGAAGTTTAGCATAAAGAAAATCACTCTTCCAACTAGGGTTCCCACCTTTTCCTTTAAGACCCGAACACATATACAGGCCTATGTATTAAAAGTTCTTGTTAAAAATCAGATTTTAGCATAAGAACTTTTATGACATAGGTCTGATAATATGTACACAACAAAAGATTGTTCGTATTTTCTTTAGAAGCATGGTGCAGGCGTTTACAGTTTGTATTTAATGCAATGGTACTGCAACATGTATATTTAATACATGTTTGGGCCTTTGCCTTTACACTACTTCCAAAACTACTTCCAGGCTCCAACATTCCCCTTTAAAATGCATTGCACAGAGCTGTTCACGTCAATATGCTGCACCTGCAGCTCTGAGCTGTTTTGTTTTTATAAGTGTACCTTGTAAAGTGGTCAGCTCAATTCTACTGGGGTTGCCACCTTTCCTTTTAAGACTCAAACACTTAGGGCTAGCTTCCACTAGCACGTTTTGGATTGTGGTTTGTGATCCGATTGTGCTAGTGGGAGTGCAGGCATGTAATAGCCTATGGGACTGGCCCGACTACATGCGATGCATTTCCGTGTGCTGTTCGAGTGCATGCGATCACCATTTGTTTGTCTGTATTGCATGCTCTCTGCTAGGGTCCTATTGCACTTAAGTGGGGCCACAGCCTCAGGAAATTGCTAAGTTCCATTGCATTAAATACATGCTGTATGGCTAAACCGAAATCAATGCAGCTTGCATTACACTTCTAAGGGCTAGGCTACACAAGCACGTTTTTCAGGCGATTTCTATATTCCAATTGTATTAAAATTGCAGCAACGCACCAAAATGATTTCTGATGATTTCTACTGTAAGAAGCTGAATTCAGAGGTGAGAGACAAATGGTTTTACAAAGGGACAGTTATAGATTCTGTGGAGCTGCCTTTGTATTTTGGGTTTAGTTCTCCTTTAATGATAGAATTGTCTATTTGAAACTAATATTGTTTTTTTATTTACATTCATAACATACTTTTTATAATTAGAATTTGAGGGAGTTTTTACATTTTCTGTAGCTTGGAGGCTGATAATACATTATCCTTTAGAGTCCAGGCACCAACCAGAAGTTGGTGAAAGTAGGTCATCCAGGGCTTAAACAGATGTAATGAAAATTAATACACAAATGTGCTGTAAATGTTAACGTGATTATAAACATAAAAATCTAGATTTGGCTTGCTCTACCTATGTACCTCGTGTCACAAAAAGTAACTAGAGTCTTAATTTCATTGTGTGTTAACCCTGTCTGGGTGTTTTTTGTTTTTTTTTCAAAAAAACACAGATAATAGGCAAGGACACAATCTACCAGCCATTTAGCTGAAATATACAAAGAAAAACATATTAACATTTTTAAAAGATGTTACTGTACTTCTCTAAAGCCACAAACAACAATGATAATTAAAAAGGTTTCAACTGTGTAATAAATGTGGACTACAATAGTGATAACAAACCCATTCACCAACCTCCAGCCATTACATGTAACTAAGCTTAAAGGGCAAGTCCAGCCTTCAAATGGAAAACTTATATACAGGTAAAACCCCCCGAAAACCCTAAATTGTAATAGTTTGAAATCTGTAATATATAAGTCTCACCTGAAATCCTGCATAAAATCCTGTTTCCCCTGTTTCTGCTTCCTGGTTCTTCCAGTTAGCAAATGTCAGTTATGGATTTGACAGTTGACATCACAGCCAATGACTGAATGTTAATCCCCTATCTGCCTCTTTTGAGCATGCCCAGGCTCAGTACAGGTAACTAAATTGATCAGTTTCCATGAGGCATCCAGAAGCATAGCAGGCATACAGTAATAAATTCAGAGGGCAATGTATGATATATCAACATATTTTAAAAAGGCCGTTCTTTCTAAAAGATGTTCTTATGAGGGTGGGGTTGTCTTTTAAGGTATGATGAAGACATTTAAAAAAAAAACTGCGCTGCTGTCTTTTTTTAATACCCGTGCAACTGCAACAATGAAGGGATTCAATATTGGTTAGCATGACTTTAACCCAAGAAAAGAGTTATGCAGCTCAGCATAAATGATGGTGTAGGAGCTCCACTCCCAAGCCGCTACTGCACAGAACAGCTGTTCTGCCCTGATCGCATGCCCTATCTTTTGTATTGGTGCGCATGCGTCTAAGATAGGGCGCGTGGTCGGGACAGAGCAGCTGTCAGTGAAGGAGCGGCTTGCAGTGGAGCGGCAGTAAGGTAAGTTCCAGGTCCCCCGGGCATCCTATTATTCACAGGGAGGTGAGAATAAGCGTTCTCACCTCCCTGTGAATAATAGAAACGAATGGCAAATAGTTATATTTATGGATTATGGGGAGTTTGGTGTCCCTTTAAAGGGTAACTGTGGTCTCCAATTCTTCCAAACAAGTTAGGGTTCTTTTGGAAAGCCTTCTGCCATACCTTCTAAATTAACCCAAAATCACATCTCTAGATAATTTTTTTTTTGCTAGTTCAGCTATATTACTTTCTGCTTGAACACTTCCTGTTGTCAGCCATGTGACCAGTTTGTAGTCATGTAACCAACCTCTGCCTGCATTTATAGGTTCCCCATCTCAGCTGTAAGAACACAGTTGCCCTTTAAGTCAGTAAACAAATGTTTAAAATTTTAGGCAATTTCTCCTGATAACTTAATATGCCCAACTCCCTGTGGTGCCAAAAACTGTATTTTAATATATCCATTTTCTAGCCTGTTGGCAAGGCATTCTGGTGTTTTTTTCTGGGCCTATAGTGGTTGACAGCAATACAGGGGCCATAATGCCTTATAGACTAAGAAGATGATTTAAAGAGATAGGGAGAGGAGAGTAGTTTTAATTTTAATAGGGGGGGATAAGCAATTTTAATGCAGAGTTAATGTGATGGGCAGACAGTCAAGTTATCAGGATCTCATTTAAAGAAACACACATTTTGGGACTAACTCCATTTGCAGAAATGCCCACAATTTGCAAGGTACCTGAACCATGCTTCACTTGTACCCTTTTTCAGCCCTTTGGCGAATAAACCGTATCCTGCTACAGTCAAATATTTAAAACTTTGATGCATCAGTCCAGAGCACCTGCTGCACCACAGTTTTTGTGTTTCTTTGCACTGTTAAGTCAACAGCAAGGTAGAGCATTTTGGCTGCAATTCTTTCATGAAGATTACTTATGGCTAGACTTCTCTGAATAGTAGATGGGTGTACTTGGATCCAACAGGATTCTAATCCCCCTCAAGGAACAAATTACATTGCAAGTAATATTAAAAATGTAAACAGTGTTTGCGCATAATTAAGACATAACTTTTACTAAGTGCAACAACAACAAAAAAATATGTGTGATTTTATGGAACACCTGGTCAATATTTATTATCCCTATTTGTTAAACCCTGTATCTGTGTCTGTTTCATTCCAATGTAGTTATGTTACTGTATATTCAGATGTTCAATCCCACCAATAAAAAAAATAAATTTGCTTTTCATAGCGTGATGTGTTTTGGAGGCTGGTATTGGTGTGGTTGGGCTTGTTGGAACAGGGGGCAGTTTTTCATTTTAAGGTGGACATAGTTAATAGACACTTGTCCAAATTTTATGCCCAATTTTGTAAAGGCACATACAAATCTACTTTTTAAGTAATAAACAGCACTAAAAATTAAAATGTTGCCATTTCTTCTTATTATTATGAAATGAAATGAGTATGATATTTAAGACAGGTACACTTTACAGCTCTCCTAGTTAAGCTAACATTATTTCCTCATGATCCATGCAAACAAAAGTACAATTAGGGAATAATACACAGTTTATTATTATTCTTAGTATGTAGACGCCTCTGATTGTATAACTGAACATGCTGTTCAGGGAGATTCCAGACAGATAGATAGCTGCCTCCTGTATCATGTACACTTTCAGGGTTATTCAATAAAAGTTCTTATCATTAAAAGTGGTGCTAATTTTGCCCTAACCAATCAGATGTTAGCTTTCAAATGTTAAATAAGATAAGCACCATTTTTAACGATAAGAACTTTTATTGAATCTCCCAGATTGTTAACATATTTTTAAGGGTTTTTTTTTTTAATATTTTTACAGTATGGTCTATGAACAGATAATATTTATTATGTGGTGTGTTTACACAATTTTTCTCAATGATATTGAATAGTTGAAAAGTACTAAAAAAAGATATATTTAAATATAGGACTCATATTGTGATTGCAGTACAAGAAAGATTTCAGTATGGTGAATTTTCTATTTTTGTTACGCTAGTTAATGTTTTAATGCCTACTCGTTGCTGCTTAGTCATTAATACTGTATGTGGTTAATGGAATGTGGCCATTTGAAAAGGTTATTTGCTTTTAATTAGTGCTTGAAATGGTTTGAGTAACCAATGCGTGGCTGGATATCCCCCCTGCTCATGCTATTAACATGCATATATATTGATTAATATAGTGTATTAAATGATTTTCCCTGCATTCAGCATATAGTGCAGAGCCAATAACCAATCAATCGCAGTGTCTGTTAATGTTCACTGGTGTAATTAGTGCGGCAAAGTGCACTGTTACACAAGCCCATTTATTCAGGGTTTTTTTCAGTATACTGTGTATAGAAAATACATTGAATGATCAATACTGCTAGTTGCTTTAGGAAAGACGACAGAACACATTAGCTGTCAGTACCTGTCTGGCTACTAAGAGTGATTGAATTAAGCCAGCAGCAAGGAATTGAATGTTGAAGGCTTGGAAATGATTATGATTTTTTTTAAATTCTCTTTTTATTTTTTTTTATAATACATAGTTGATCTTTCTGTTTCAGCTTCAATATTCATGACCCTTAATTTTGCATTGTGAAAGAATTTATTGATCAAAAATCTAAAGGCTTGGGTCTCACAGAAGGAGGAGGGCCAGGGAGGCTTAAAATAATGCAGGAGAAGAAAAACACATCCCCAAAAAGAGCTTCTTTGTTTCTTTTCCTGTGCCAAGTAATTACTGCACTGGAAGTACCACTTGACCGTAAGTATCAGCATTTATGTTTTTAAATGAATGCAATACATAAACTTGCTTTTTTTTTTTTTAAATGAAATTGCTTTTTTTTAGAAATCCAAGAATTTAAAATTTTCCATAATTTAGCCAAAATTAATATTTTGTTAAATTACTACACTAATAACAAAATGTGCAGGGATAATGTATGCTGAGTTGATTAAATTTATCTTTACAGCTTAGTGTGTTTGTACTACTGCACAGAAACACCAATTAGTTAACAAAAAGCTACAGTGTCCTAGTAACTGCTAGAAAGCTGTTCTTTTTGAACTAGCAAAGATTTTATATGCCTCGGGGCTTCTCAGACTTCTCAGACTGTGCCTGACTATATAAAATTTGCAATGTGGGTCTCATGATTTGCAGTAGAAGTCTGGTCCCCTTATTTAGCTTCTCACGTCTGAGTGGTTTGATTGGGACTTTAAATTGAATTATGCAGATCACTGGTTTCTCATCCTTTAGCTCACATAATCTAAACTATGGCATTTGAGTCAAAGGTTACAACATGACCAATGGTATTCATATATTTAGGAAACAATGTACCAAGAGCTACAACCACATATTTCATATTAAGGCCAGAATTGTGGTGTTTGTAAGAGTAAGTTAAAAAATGCAATTGCTTGCATGAACGATGTTCATATTCTGGTCACTTTCTGGAGCCATCTGAACTGAAGGGAAGACAAGTGAGCTAATTTTTCTTTTGAGCGCTGATGCTTCCTGCACTCTAATTATGATATTTTAGTTGAGGATGCTCACCTGTATCATCTGATGGGTCAGAAGCAACTATAAGCAAATAGCATGAGTTTGCATTTCTGTGTAGGAATCACTTTAATAGCAAGAGATGCATTTTTTGTTCCTGGAGTGTATATCATAAAGAATGCATAAAGACCTGAAGTGCAAATGACCTAGAACATTTTGGTAGGTCTTCAACACCAAATGTGTACCTGATAAAGCTTTGAGAAATTAATACTATATTTCTTATTAAGAATGCCTACACTGAAATGCTGTTTAGTGAGTTTTTTGTCATAAAAAAAGTAACTAGACTTTACGCAGAAGCGTGCAATCTTTAAGAATACTAGTTTCTAACATAGTACTCTATGCGGAAGTGTGATGCCCATGCGCATAGAATACAGAGTCCGTCGGGAACTGTCAGACTACGTGAAACCATCGATCTAGTAAGTACCTTACCTTCGGGTGGTAAGACACAGCTTCTTTACCTCCTATTCTTTAATAAAACTGAACCCCCTTATTGGACCATTGAAGGATATTTTATTCTTGAGCCTGCAAAAAAATGAAGAGGGAGACTTTATGCAAATTTGCATGTCTTACTTTTCCGCAATCCCACAATGCTATACCGGGCTTAAATGCATTCCAGGATAGCGGAAAGGTAAGACATGTGGTTTGGGCTAGTTTAAATTCTCCATATATCTACATTACGTTTCCCACTAGTAGGTAGCACAAAACTTAACAAATGGGGAATTGTATAAGGTGTGCTGCGCTATTTCCAAAAATATTTGGGTGCAGTTCCCTAAAATAAGTTATTACAGTATTACACATATTTTGGAGTTGTTAAATCTCCCTGGAAGTTTCACTTCACTTCATTTTTTTTTAAAGCTTTTATTTTAGCACAATAAAACAGGTTCTCTTGCAGTATTTGTCTATTTGTATTTCAACATTCTTTTTTCCTTCTTTATTAAAGCATATCTATACTAGCTGTTTGAAAATGGAAAGTACCTGGGGCAGGTAGGTAGGATTAATTATTCCTACCTTAAAATATCATTTCGTTGAGGAGCTACAGCACCAAAAGTTTTCATTTTCCAGATTAGTCCTGGACTATTTCCTGTAGTGCTGAAGCTAGGAGGAAGACTGGCAGAATCAGTATTCTTTTGTCTGGTGTTCCTCACAGAAACAATATTGGGAGGTAGGAATTACCAATCCTATATCCCTGTCCCGTGTACTTTTCAGTTTAACTGTTTTTTAAATAAACATTATACACTTGATAGTTTTCCTTTAAAAAGATGCCCAATCCCTCCTAATAAGAAGCAGGTCCATGGTATAATCTACCGCCACCATACTTCACTTTAGGAAGTGATAGATGAAAGCTAAACTTAAAGGAGAACTTAATCTGAAATCAACCCCCCCAATAATACCAATAAATTGTAAATTACCTCTCTAAAAAAGAAAAAACTTCACTAAATCGTGCATATAGGCATAAATGGTACCAACAGTATCACTAACTAAAGTGGGTGCAAAACCTGGTAAGCACAATACTAATAAAAAATGTAAATAGATAAAGGGATAGCCGCAGAAAAAGTAAGAAAAAAAGATAGGGGAGATGGGATAGACAGATATAATAAGGAAAGTAACAGAACCAGGATTAAATGAGGGTCTCAGAGCCCACACAGCACTCCAACTGTATCTATAAGTACCAGGGATAAATATCCAAAATAGGACAATCAATCCTAATCAATAACTAGGTCCAGCAGTGGATATTTAACATCACATCACCTTTATTACACACATAACAGTAATAAAAACAAACCCCCTAAAAACATCTCAAAATGCAGTGGCTAATCTGAACTGTAGCAGTATTTACTTTAGATTACTAATAGGTGTGACCTGCTATGACAAGTTCCTGCAGTGGTTTAGGTTTGGACATGTGCAAAGAACACAATGTTGTTCTTGACCACACTGTGCTATACAGGAATGCTGGGAAATAAAACACAAACCCTATGTTATAAAGGTAAATTTTCCAGTACCAACATAAACATGAGAGGTGAAACACAGATAACTTCTTTTATATCAAGGTGCTCTGCCTTCTTATTCAGTGTTGGTCTGAGGCTTTAGTTGCACTTTAAGCTTAAATGTGCTGCATTTCTCTCTTACATCCACAAAACATGTTCCCATATAGTGGGAACAAGTCCCAGATTTAAAACAAACATGATTTAGATCTGCCGATTTTGAAAATCCTTTGATCCAAAGGAATTTTTGAAATTTTGGAACTTGTGATTGAAAAACCTAATATTAGAAAATCTAAAATCCCACAATTAGATAAAAGAAATAGAATATTAGAAATTTGCAAATTCAAAAATCAGATCGTAAAGGCTTATCGTATATTGGAAATTCCGATAAAATATTTGTAATTTTCGATTCAATTGGGTTCAAATTGGATTTTTTAGAACTCCAGTATTTTCCACAGAAGGGCTGTAGGTACGCCACTTGTCAGTTTTGTTCATCTCTAATTCCATATTACTAGAGTGTCACTGTCATGATCATTTAACTTACTCCAGATGTGTTTTCATGTCACGTGGCTATTTATGAGCTTCTTTAGGTTACACCTTCCATATTTAACAGTGTTTTGCAGAGCTCTTCCTGTCCTGACTAAGCTACTAAATTTGCTATCTCATCAAAAGTCATTGTTAACTATTTCATGCATCAGCTGGAGGATTTCTTGTAGCCTACACTTTCCAACAAGTGAGTGAAGAGTTAAAAGTGGGACATCTAAAAAGGGCAAGTTCAGTCAAAAACCCCTTTGCTCTAAAATGTGTACCCCCCACCCGCACCCTCTTTTGCGACAGTCCCAGCTTCCAAAAACGCTCCTGAACTTTCTTACCTGATCCAGTTCCTCGCCATCTAGGTGCCCCCCCCTGCTCCTGTTTCCAGCTCATGTTTCCTCGTCACGGTTGTCAGGCAATTGGGTATGACATCACATCGCTCCTTAACTGACAGTCGCAACCAGGAAGTGGAGTGGCTGTCAGCAGCAGAGGCAGCGTAGGAGCGGCAAGGGACCGGGTCAGGTAAGCAATTTCAGGAGCATTTTTGGAAGCTGGAAATATCGTAAAAGTGGTGTTTGGGGGGGGGGGTAATATACATGATTATGATTTCTGTCTCAATAAAATAAAAGATTGATTATCAATCACATGAAGAAAAAAGGTACATTTTTCTAGAAGATCTTGGTGTGTCCTATATTATATATTATAGCAACAATGTTGTCTAGTAGGTCATTTAATGCATCTTTTTTAAAATTCAATATACCTCAACTTTAAAGGCAAAGGCATTCTTAAAATGACTGTATAAATATAACATTTAGAAAACCTTTCCTAACTAACAAGTCACATCTTTTATTATTTTTATCTTTACAACTGCTGGTACTCTTGTGGGGAAAAACAGCTCAACTTCTAGAGCAATGTAAGTTTCTTCAGTGTGAAACGGTGTTTGCACCCAATGCGATGGAAATTTTCTGCTTTCTGTTTAATTTTTTGTGCAGTTTGAAAATCTTTTTCATTTATGTGTTTGTGGTGGCTGTGTACTTTCTTCTCTTAATTATTGTTTTTTTTTATCCAGGCTTTCAGCTGGTGTTTGTGTTATGATTTCATACTTAAGCATTTTATTGCATTCATTTCATATTAATAAACAGTTATTATTTAATTTGATTAAGAAAAACTGTAAATATAAATTAGTAATGATTAAGAATGTATCCAGTTTGGGTGATACTAGCAGCCCCATTGACTAGAATAGATTGCTGCTAGCCAAATAGGACCTTGGTAAACAGTCAGAGAGATAGTAACATAGTAACCACCCTCCCTCCCCTATTAGTACCCAGGACAAGGGCACAATATGTGAGGTCCTCAACCTTGGGGTTTCTATAATTTCCCCTATCAAAGCCATGAAAGATGTAGTGACGCCCCCATTTTGAGAGTCCGGGACTCCTTTTAAGATGTCTATCGAGAAGAATACATCTTTCCATTAATTAGGTGTGGGAGGCAGAAAGTGCCTGACCAGCAATACAAGCCAGTTTTGATTGAGGAAACTAAAACCCAGGGGTGAGGACCCAGTGGTCCTAGCTCCCCTTGGAGCTATTGGGGAAGGGGGCTGCCCCAGTGGAGATCTTGATTTTATAATATGATACAGTTTATTAATAAGCAATAGCATTGCAAGGGAATAGGCCATATAAAAGACATGTAATATATTCATAAGAGTAACATTTTATTTTTATCCTGACTGTCTGTAATGCAGTACCTCAGCCTCCAACTATTACTCATCAGTCGCCAAAAAACTATATTGTGGATCCAAGGGAGAATATTGTGATTCAGTGTGAAGCAAAAGGAAAGCCTCCTCCCAGGTATACCTTTTTATTTTTTTTGTTTCTTATATGTTTTATGGATTTCTGTTATTTTATTAAGAGACATTAAATTGAGATTCTCCTAGGAGATCTAGGATCTAGGTATAATGCTATGCTCTAGTACATACAGCTGCTATAGAAATGATCACTGTTTCTGCAGTAGTATAGTTTTTCCTTGAGAAGGTGCCATTTTCTAGTATAGTATTTGACTCAATGATTATGAAAAATGTTTTCATATAAAACAGTTGACCAACTATTTTTAAGATTTTTCAAATGGAAGGACCTTGTGCCATGCCTTGGTAATTCAGTATTTAAATGCAGTCATTGATTTAATTAGAGATTCACACACACAATAATAAAGTAATGGAGTTTGAATAAAGTCCATTTAGTCCATCCTTTATAGCCCACTCATTAACCCTACCTAACAGTTGATCCAGAGGAAGACGAAAAAAGGGGAAATAAATCTCCCTGACTCCATATGGCAATCAGAAAATATCCCTGGATTAACCAGAACTACAGTATATGTATTAATACCAGTAATTTTCAATCATTTTTATTTTAAAAAACATACCCAGACCCCATTTGAAGCTATTTAATGAACTTGACATTTCCACCTCTGCTGGAAGACAGTTTCACAGTTCTCATTGTTAAGAAACCTTTACTAATCTGAAGATGAAACTTCACCTATTGAGAACAGATAGTTTATTATATAACCCATTAAGATATTTCTACAATTTGTTTAATCTGCCTGCATAGCCGATCCCCTCCATTCACTTTATTATTTTAATTGCTCTTCTTAGAAATTCTTCTATTTCCAAGATGTCCCTTTTGTATATGAGATTCCAAAACTGCACTGCATATTCCTAATTAGGCCTGACCAGTGCCTTGTAAAGAGGCATAATATTTTTCTCCCTTGAATTTTTTCCCTCTTAATACAAGACAATATTTTGCTAACTCTAGCCTTTGCTGTCTGGCACTGCTTGCTACAAAACAGACATCACTTAGCAAAGAGCAATTTATGGTGTAGGTGGCACAAGGATTGTTAAACCCCAAATGCATCACCTTACATTTATCAACATTGAATCTCATCTGCCATTCTGCTGCCCATTTTGATGCTACTTAATAGACCAGAATCTAAATTCTTAATCACCTATAAACATCAAGAATGTTAGACTGACAGGATCTATTTCTCATAAATCTATGCTTTTGGCTTGCTGGCCATCTAGTTGAAATTTATTGTGGAAACAACATGCTTGCCAAACTTGGACCATGACACAAAGCTGAACAGTTGTGATATAATGTTCCAAAAGACTTTAGGTCGATTCAAGTGGTTGCTCTTTTCTGTTAATTCATTAGTGAAACATTTTATTCTTGTGTTATAACTCTTTAATAACCAATTTACATAAATTGTTAATGTTTAGTAAATCAATTGACCAAAAATAATTATTTTAGTATATAATATCAATAATAGCAGTTAATGTAACTACATTTTCTGAAACATTCAGGGGTCTGTTTTAATATGTTTAAAATGCATCAATATATCAAGGATTTCCATGGAGCACAGTGTTTTCTCAGCCATGTATTTATTGCAGCTTTCTATGGACTCGTAATGGCACGCATTTTGACATTGACAAAGATCCTCATGTGACAATGAAACCCAACTCTGGTACCCTGGTTGTTAACATTATGAATGGTGCAAGAATTGAGGCTTATGAAGGGGAATATCAGTGTATTGCTAGAAATGATCGCGGTTCTGCTCTATCAAATAACATCATGATTCGACAGTCAAGTGAGTAAAATAATGGCATCTATATAAAAGTAAATGACTATTTCTAAATGATCTTTTATTTAACATTCCATTTTAAATATGTGTTTAGATTTTATCAATGTTATTGTTTTATTTTGTTTTTATTTGTATTTTTGTTCATTAAACTCTGAAATACATTCTTACTTTTCTTTTTCTTTAATTAAAGACACCTTAAAAATCATCAAAACCATCTTATTAGAAGGTAACAGTAAATAAGCATGAGAGTACCGATTTTTCCTAAGACTTTCCTTTTTTTGGGACCCTAAAACACATTTTAGCA
The DNA here is from genome assembly GCA_019447015.1 of Hymenochirus boettgeri. Taxonomy (NCBI): domain Eukaryota; kingdom Metazoa; phylum Chordata; class Amphibia; order Anura; family Pipidae; genus Hymenochirus; species Hymenochirus boettgeri. The sequence goes on along the minus strand of CM033471.1, from coordinate 120,476,395 downwards.
TTGCTAGTGTTACAATTTCTGTGCAGAGATTGTACAATGGTCTACATTCAAAATTAAACCTGGGCAATGTGTGTGAATAGAATCTTATGAATCACCATGATCACTGTGTTCAATTCATCCAGACCAGAACACAGCTATTTTGGTGGCTGAGATGTGAATCTAAATAAAATATAGTGCTAAATTGTAGATTGATTCATATAAGAATTACAGTATTTAGAATCTCCATAACTATAACATGTAATTATATTGTAAGATTAATAGCCTTTTCTGTGGCCCTTTTATAAAATGTTTATTTTGTTTCTGCCAGCTATTTACTAGCATTACCCAGTGTTTGTTTATCAGAATTAGATTTACATTTTTTGTACACCCTGCTCATCTACATTTAATCCTTTGTATTGTCCTTTTCTAATCCACATGTTTTTTCATTTATCATATAAAATGTATGCAAATGTTTTTTTTCCATATATTTGTTTACAGATAAATATTGTTGATAAGTAATAAAGGATCCACCCTAATACTGTTTTAACCAAATAGTTCTATTTATAATTGTTAAAATAAACTGTAAAATATGCAATGCATACATTTTTTTAGATTGGCCTATTATGTAGCTTTGAAATATACAAAATATTAAAAGACCAGTAAAGTGCAAACCTAAACATTTCTTCTACATTCCTGCAAGTTTAAAACAGAAATTTAGTATGGCAAAATGTGAAAAATAATTGGACTAGATTGCATGGTATACCATGCTATAAACTGGGAGTCACAGCCCCATAATAGAAAATATACTTGGCTATGGTCGTTCTACAGTTCATCATTACTTCTCTACCTTTAGCCATTGGGTATTACACTTACCAATCGCTCCAGACATGCCAATAGCTACAGTATTTATAGTTTTGGACCTTGGGAGGCAAAGTATTGATCTACTACTACAACTACTGCAGGTTTATTTACCTAACAGAACTAATGGAAACTGCAGATTGTGTCTAAAGAAGCAACTACAGGGTGTCCAATATCACACTTGAGAAAGGGTCCATGTGACTCGAAATATGTTGTGTTTAAGCCGTATGTAATAAAACAGCCGTTTGCAATTATACTGCCTCAGCCTGTCTGTTACCCCCTCACCTATTATTTGGAGATATTTGTACATTTGATGCATACAGGACAGATGTATAGAGAGAGGTAAAATTACGCCTGACACCTTATTGTGGATAATCCTACCTTTTTGAACTGTCCAATATCTTCTCTCCTATTTATAAGAGACCACAATTCCTCTGGTATATACCTGTATTTGGGGTTTTGTTTGGGCAGATTGTGTCACTATAATATAATTAATGAAACACAAACATTAGCTATCTTACAGAAGTCCTCTGCCACTTTGTTTGTCATTTTGAGTATTGATAGCTTTAACCTCACCTACAATTAATTTTTTCTAATATTTCCTACATTTTTTCCCCTAATATGTTTATATATTGATTAGAGAAAAAAAAACTATTGCCGCTCTGCAGTTACCTAAAATCTCCATGCATTTTGCCTAGTTAGTTACTGTGGTTTGTATGTAATTATGCAGTAAACTGCCAGGCTTCCTCACTGTCTTTAAAGGGCATGTTCCCCCTAAAACAAAAAACAAAATGGTAAATTGTCAGTTTCCTGCCCCCAACCTCAACTGATATGTTCTGCACATTTTACCTGCATTATTTACCAGATATTTGAGGATAATTATTGTTCCTATTCTGCCAATGATTGACTGCTGTTTCACCTGCTGCCACCTCTTCACAAGCTTTTGCTCAAGTATCTGTTGTATTCAATTAGATCAACTGGACTTGAAATGTAGTTCTTGAAGACGTTTCGCTAGTCATCCGACTGGCTTTCTCAATTCAGAATGACTTGTACAAAGAATCTGTGGCAATTATGTACCCTGGAAAATCCCAATTAGCATATCACAGCCAGGTGTTAAGGATATATATATATATATATATATATATATATATATATATAATATATATCATGCAAATAAAATAAAAATGAAATGTTAAGATGCATAAACAACTAAATGGATGATATTTTTACCCTTGATTATAGGTGGAGGTTGAGTAGCTTCTGCAAGGAATGTGAGCACAAAATTAGTACAAATTAATGCCTAGGAATCAAAGAATATATTCTTTGAATGTAACCAGCAGTGTTTAACCTAAATTACCAGTATTAATGCAAAAGTTATAACAATAATGACTTTAATTCATAAAATTGATGGAACGTTAAATGCAACTGTATTCATCAGCACATAGTTGGGGCCAGCATTAGATAAATAGATTAACAGTGTCTTGTGCTATGGCTCACTCTTGTGCAAAAGAGTAATAATTGCCAACGTAAACTAGGGCTGGTAAAGCATCCTGTCATAATGCTTTAACCTGTTCAACTGTCGGGCCAACTTTTATGGTTGCATAAAACAACCAATCATGATTAGTCAGGAAAGATATTACTGCTACCACTAAAATTACCAATCCAAACATGACCAAGATTACTGCAAAAAAGGTTGCATTTTGATCTCCAAGGCTTCCATTGATAGAATATTTGGATATAGTGTTTTCAGTAGTCATGCAGCTGGGGCCTCCCATCCAAGACAAAATAAGTAAATCCAAAATCTGTAAATGCTTTTCCTACCATTGAAACACACCAAAGCTAAGTATACCTGGAAGTTTAGCTGGTAAAAAATAACTATATATTTAATAATTAGTTCTATACCTTTCTGGCAAAGGTATCTCCCTCTACTCAATGAGCTTTTTCTAAACTTGTGCAGAGGAGGCAGCAAGTGAAACAACAGTCGATCATTGGCTGTGATGTCAGTTGTCACAGCCTTGATAGACTGAATGGAGGTAGGGGACAGCTTACTCTGTCACAATGGGGACAATAATTATTTAATTTATTTAAATACTTAAATATCTAATAAATCTATAATTGATATCTAAATTTTGCACAAGGCTAGGGACTAAACAAATCTATACATATTTATCTCTAGTTTGTGGCATATATTTATAAAGTTTTTTTATATAGTTCAATAAAACTTTTTTGGTATTGCAGCTACAGTGCTTCAATTAGATTTTATTGAAAGAAATATGATCCTAGGAAAGATTAAAACTAACTCCTCATTGTTATAACCTCATTGTTATTTCAATTTCTAAAGACACAATCAGGGAGATTTACGGGCAGGCGCTTGGAAGTCACAGCACTCTCTTTAAGTCTCACTAACCAATTCGAATTGACACTTGCACAGCCGCCGTAAGCCTATTTATCAGAGGCTATATCGGTGATATTCAGTAAGATCAACTGGACTTGAAGTTCTGTTTTTGAAGATGTTTCGCTAGTCATCCGACTGGTTTCTTAATTTAGAATGACTTGCACAAGAGTCTGTTAGCAATAAATATCCTGGACTGTGTCCCAATGAGCACATAAAAGCCATATGTTAGGGACCTCCTGAATGCAAGGTGTTGATTGCATTGTGAGTAAAGGTGTCCAAACACTGGGCTCATATTACTATTAAATTACTGCAAGTAGACATTTCCATTGATTGTCCCAAAAATTGTAAATTTTTTTGATCTTATTTTGCCGACATTCGATCGTAAAAATTATCAATCATTTTATGATCGGGAAAGTCATTGTTTTAAGTTGTTTGGTTAAATCATCTTAGTATTTTCTGAAGTTCCAATTAAATGTAAATGTAATGTGAACTCACAATAGACGACATTAGACACTAATCATCAAACTAAGTGAATATTAAACAATATGTATGTTACATCTACAAACAATTAACAATGTACATCTGTCTATCAAAGTATCAGTCGTGTTCCAATCGCATTTGCGATCACAATAATCATTGGTAGTGTATCGTCACCTTAAAAACAGCATTGTACGTGGCAGACAATTGGTTTCGAAACATGGATGAATGAGAACCTTCACAAGCTTTCCAGGAGCTTTGTGACTGTGCACATGTAAGTAATTTAAGCCAGTAGCTTGTAGCTGGCCTTTAATAATCGGGTAAGATTCACCCAGAGCCGCAGAGCCTCTGATAAATCTCTTCCAGGAGATTTGCCCAGAGAAACTGCATCTCTGGGTGAATCTCACTGATTGTGCACTGGCAATTTTCCCTTTTTTTATGTTTCTATGAAAGCATCTGATACAGTCTAACATTATTAATTGTATTGTAAAATATTAAAAAAATTAAATATAAAATATATTGAGCATTACTTATGTTGATAAGGTAGTTATTCCAATACTTACCAACAACAGTGAGAACTGCGCTGGCAGAGACAGTGTCTAAACTAGTGTTAGCTATACAAGTGTATGTTCCTTCATCCTTTTCTGTTACATTCTTGATTAATAGATGATCTTTGCTGACTTTAAATCTGAAATGATGTCATGTAATAAAGGTGAAATAAAGCAGTGACCAATCAGGTTTAATACAAAATGTTATGTTCACACAAAATACCAAAAAATATAAATATTTACTTTCAGCTATGTCACGTGGCATTTAATGGTTTAGACTTTTTCCACTAAATGTTTGTTTTCCTTATCCACACTGCATATTCAAATAAGAAGACAACATAATGTACTAAATAACCTTTAAAGGAGAACTAAACCCAAAATACAAAGGCAGCTTTATAGACTCTATAACTGTCACTTGGTAAAACGATTTGTCTCTCATTTGTGAATTCAGACTCTTAGTTTAGAAATCATTTATAGAACATTTCAGGATACTGGCAATCTATGATGTCACGGCTGGCTTCTAGTGTTGCCTCTTCCTGGTGGATCTGCACTCTACCATTTATAGTAGTGTGTGCATTGATGTATAATTAGAAGTGTGATGTACAATTAGAGTGTAGAATTACAGCATGCATTTAATGTAATGGCAGCAGGTTAATTTCATGAGGCTGCGGCCCCACTTGAGCACATGGAATAAAAATCGCAATGATACGCTTCCGTGTGCAGGCGTTGTGCTTCCACAATTGGACCTTATCAGAGCACATGCGATACAGAGCAAAAATAGTGATCACATGTGCTCTGATAGTGCACACAAGCGCACCACATGTAGTAGGGCTGGTCCCATAAGCTATTACATGTCTGCGCCCCCACTAGCCCAATTGCTAATGCCGATCTATAGCGCACTAGTGTAGCCTAGACCTTAGAATTTAAGTCTTAAAGGGAAAGGTTGCAATCCCAGTATAATTGTGTTTTTCAGTTTAGTTCTCCTTTAACTGTACATATTGTAAGTACTTTTATGAATATGATAATTAAACTCCAAGCACTCCCATCACTCAGTGAGCCTCTAAATAAGAAAAACAACTGTATTCAATGTCTGCAAAAGAGCGCAATAAGGAGATGTTTAGCACTAATGTTTACTAGAAAATGGTCTTTTGAATCCCCAGCCCTTGTCATCCCACATCCGATTCACCTCTAGAGATGCCCATGCCTACGTTGGTCTAAGAATGCAAAATAATTGGTTCCCCAGTAATTAGGTTTTTATCAACTAAGGGGTCTGCCTCACTGTTGCAGTAGTTTTACAGAGCCAATTATTATTAGAAATGTTGAGGTGGTTAACAATTCAAAAGACACATTGTAAACAACAGGCATATTTAATAAGAGCAGCAAAAGTTTGCCTGTTTTATGTATGTATGTTTGAAATGTATTTCTTATATAGCGCTACAAATTCCGCACCGCTTTACAATTATTTTAATCAATCGCATCAGACCCTGTCCCAAAGAGCTTACAATAGAATCACTTTATTTACATATACAACCTATTAGTATGTCTTATTAATCTGCAGCAACCGATTAAGATGTAACTTTTTACTGGTCTAATACAGTCAGAAAAAATCTGATAACATTTGATTGGTTGCTAATAGCACAGGGCAGCAAACATTTGCACCTTTAATTAAACAAGCCCCAATGTATCTCATGTTCCCCTTGTCAGTGATAAAAACTTGCAGATCAAGTTAAGAGAGCGGAAATTTCAATAATTATGGCTAAAAGTAATGATCTTTAATTATAATGTTTCCTGTTGCCAATGTGAAGCTAGTGCTTCTAATAAAAATTAGGCCCACTAAAAACGGATTACTAGTTCAGACTGATGGTGCAATAATTTGGTTGAACAATTTAAATATTGGCTAACATTGTCACTAAAATTTGATTGGGCATGCCTGCAAATTAATTAATTAATGAATGGATTTATTAAAGGCATTTGTGTGAATGGTGAAAATTAATAATTTGAAGAACCTGGGCACAATTTTTTTTGGACTGGTAGATGCATATTGTATACAGTATACATACAAATTATATGGCATATGTTAAATGTATGACTTGGCAAATAGATAATACCTTGGATCATTTGGGAGTTCACTCTCATCTTTCAGCCAAAACACTACTAGGGTTAAAGAAGGGTCATGTATAACTCTGCATTCAAATTGTGCACTTCCATATCTCTGAATTTCACTGTATTCTGGTTGCTTAATTATCATTGTAGGATCTGAAATGAAAATGCAGACAATGTTGATATTTTTAACAAATATGGTAGTAAAACATTAGTTTTACAAATCAGTAAACATTACCTTTTATTTGAAGGTCAACTGTGTTTTGGTCCTTTCCCAGTTTATTCCTGGCTACACAGGTATAGTTTCCACTGCTGTCTTTTTGGGCCACAGGTATTTCTAAAGTTCCGTTATCATAAAAGACATATCCATTTCCATGAAGAATGCTTCCATGAGCACCTTTAAACCTTCAGAAGTCAACAGTTATAAAGACTATTGGATATTTATACAAATTAAAAGTCTAATAAAGTCTAGGAATCTAACTTTGTACAGTCTGTATATATAGGATGTGATGTTCACAAAACAATATAGTGATTCCATATGTGGCTGGTATGTATGAGAAAATGAGAAGGATATTTAATAAGCAACACATCACTGTTTTCTTTAGATTCCAAAACACACCGAGACAAAATCTTATACATCCAAAAGACCCAACAACCAAATACCAAAAAAGCAATATAAACACTTAAGACATTGGGGAGATAAAACAGCCACTCAGAAAACACATGGCCCAACCCAGGAGGGTAGAAATCTACAGAATTCATCATTTCGAGACCCTTAAGTGCATATTTTGGACAGAGAGGACAACTGGTTCTCAAGAGGACTGAAAGGCCATCTATGTAAAATTGGAGAAGCTATCACAGAATAGGAATGGGGGGCTTCAACAATGCCTTTCAGCTACTTTCAAAAATTCTCCTTCAGCAGCTTAAGAACAGTTTACATCTTTGTTGCTGAAACAACCAGGAGAGAGTTTTACTGACTGAATTGTGTTAGTTGGATCTTTATACCTGCAATTATGTGATTATAATAATATTATTATTATGTGCCCATCCCGACTTTTGGATTTTTTTTACAAACAGAAAAAATCCAGTAAAAGTGTAATCTGTATACAGGCAGAGGAAAGCAAATACAAGGTTTGCAGACTGAAAATAGCTGTAAGAAAGATTAATCACAGGGCTACAGTTACTAAAACCAGCAGAAAGTGTTTAGAAAGTTATATTGCTAAACATTTTCAGCAATAAAACTTCTCACAACATTAACTAGAGATGTGATCCAAAGCTCAATTTAGAGTAAGCTTTTATTTAACCCTAACTTGTTCCCCTTTAAAAAAAACTTTAGTGCTGGACTAAAAATAGTAAACATGTTACCATTCAATTTCAGGAATGGGTGAGCCAAAAAATGGGCAGTCTAATAAGGCTGGATTGTTGGCGATAACTGGATATATTTTTCTTGAAGTAAGAATTCGAGGACGCTCAGCTGGAATACAGAAATAATGCATTTTAAACGTTTCCAATCTTATAATGCATTTTAAACGTTTCCAATCTTAAAGTTTTTTTGAGATTCATATTGTAAATTATATTAAGAACTTAAACGAGACAGGAAGAAAATACATTTACAGGGAGATTCAATAAAGTTCTTATCATTTAAAATGGTGCTAATTTCCCCCAACAAATCAGATCTTATTTAACATTTGAAAGCTAACATCTGAGTGATTGGGGCAAAATTAGCACCATTTTAAACAATAAGAACTTTTATTCAAGTTCCCTGTATAACTCTAAATAGACATCTTATCTTAATATATACTGTATATATAAGTCTATGCAGTTTATAAGACTGCAAGCATTCAGAAGGTACAGTAGGGGTATGCTTATTTCATTCTTATACTTTGCTATTAAAAGGAACATTGGAGAGCAAATGAAACGGAAAATAATTTATTATTTAGAAAGCAGCATTTATGTTGAAACTTACAAAATTTATGGGCTGTCTGTGTTTTTTTGGCTTAATGCTAACATTACGAAAAAATATAAACTAAATATAAATAATTATAAAAAATTTTCCCCCTTATTTTTTACTCTATCCTTAGAAGAACAAAGTGACCTTGTCAAGTGTAGCAAGTAAAAACGTTTAGGGTTAGTTATTAAATAGTGAAGGGCATGGTTCCCACTATGCTGTGCACATGTTAATAGATCTTAAGCACTGTGTTTGTAGTGCATATAATTTAATTTAGTCTCTGTGAGATAATATACATTGTCCTACGAATCAGATTACAGGGAACATTGGTCAATGTTTTGTTAGCACATTCTGCCTTTTATATTTAGTCCTGTAGCTCTACAATATGTGTATGTGTGTGTTTACATATCTATACTATACATACACTTAATATCACTTTTTAAATGATTTATTGAAATTGAAAAATAGATGAAATTAAATAACCTATAATAGCATTACAAATGAAATAGTTTTTTTAAAAAAAGTCAGCTTACCAAGAACATTGACAAATGCGTTTGCAAGCAAGTAACCATATTTATTAGATGTGTTGCACTGGAATACTGCACTAGCATGTTCGTTCACTTTAGTAAACATAATTGTATCACCATCTACTCTTCTACTTGAATCTGTAGGCGCTACTATAAGAGGAAAGCAGTCATTATTTTCAAGTCTTCTGTGGAAGCAGAACTTTCTTTGCAATATTTAATATAAGGAGGACCCCTAGCAAAGCACAACAGATTAACAGGGAAATGCAATATAAATTGGCACTGTAAAAGTGAGTGAGGGTTACACTCATGTAATAAGTCTCACAAGCGTTTAGTATATAATAGGATCTTGGACAGGTAAAGTATTGCATTCTACCCCCAAGTATCAAAAAACATTAATCTAATGAAAAAATATCTTGAAAAATTATTTAAAAATGTAAAAAAAAGTAAAATAATATTACAGCAACCAAAAAAGTAAGCAATTGTATTGTCAATAATAAAACATACATAAAAAAAACCTATGAAAGTTGGTACTACTGAATGATGAGAAAACTGAAATGTGTGAAACAGGAATTCTGTCTCAAAAGTAACTGATGGTATTTCAAGAAAATAAAAATAATGATAAACCATTTTAATCGAGAAATAATTAACAGCAATGTGCACTCGTGCTACATCATATGATTTATGAAAATTAATACAATGAAAATATAAAAACAATTAAATGATATTGTAATTTATATATTAGTTTTAACTAGACAATCACAAAGTAATATTAGTAAATGTACTGCTTAGCCTGTTGGATAGAAAATCTCTAACTATAAAAAATAACTGTAAATTCAAATAAAAAACAAACAAAAAACACAGTAATATTGATAAACTTACATTCAATAGAGACTCCATTAATCAGCCATGTAATAGTTGGCGTTGGACTCCCATTTGCTCTACAGATAAGTGTTCCATCTTCTCCTGGTGACAATATCAAATTCTTTGGTGGAGTTATCCAATAAGGTGCAGCTTCAAGAAATTTAAAACAGGTTAACAGATCAGTAATATATAAGGGATAATGCTACCTACAGTGTAATATAAGGATATTACGTCACCAAGGAGTTCTATGAACATATAGAAGCACAAGGTCACAGACCGAGTGCTTTAATACAGGGCATGGAACTCCAAAGTTAAGTAAAACTGTATATTACACTGAAGGCAGTGTATTATTTCTTATAATAAATAAGAGTGCTTGTGAAGGTTCTCATTCATCCAGGTCATGGTATATCTGTTGTATTCAATTAGATCAACTGGACTTGAAGTTTAGTTCTTGAAGACATTTCGCTAGTAATCCGACTGGCTTTCTCAATTCAGAATGACTTGTACAAGAATCTGTGTCTCACCACCCTTTAGATCACAAGCTGGGTGTCATCAGAACCCTGCAACACAGAGCTAAGAACATCCCCACTAGCACAGAGGCAAAGGCTAAAGAAATGAAACATCTTAGAGGAGCCCTTAAAACTTGTAGATATCCAGACTGGGCCTTTGTCAAAAGAAGTAGAAGGAAAGAAAAGAACACGTATACCAACAGTGAAGGGGAAAAGCAAGACAGGAGAAAGAACATGGTCATCCCATATGTAGCAGGGGTCTCCGAGAAATTAAGTAGAATTTCCAAAAAACACCGTATACCTGTCTGCTTTAAACCAAATAACACACTGAGGCAGCAATTGGTACACCCGAAAGACCCAATACCGAAACACAAGAAAAGCGGCATCATATACGCAGTGCAGTGCAGTGAAGAATGCTCTGATTTGTATGTGGGGGAGACCAAACAGCAACTGCATCAACGTATGGCCCAGCAGAGAAGAGCCAATTCCTCGGGTCAGGACTCAGCCATGTACCTGCATCTTAAGGATAAAGGACATACCTTTGAAGATTGTAATGTTAACATATTGGCAAAAAAATGTGACTTGTTCAAGAGAGGTGTCAAGGAGGCCATTTATGTGAAAATAAATAAACCAAGCCTAAATAGAGGTGGGGGGGCCATGTGTCTGCCACGTACAATGCTGTTTTGACACCTTACCCTGAGCGTTCCTATAACACCTCTTAGCCACTATGCAATCATGCCCTTAACACCTGGCTGTGATATGCTAATTGGGATTTTCCAAGGTACATAATTGCCACAAATCATTCTGAATTGAGAAAGCCAGTCGGATGACTAGCGAAATGTCTTCAAGAACTAAACTTCAAGTCCAGTTGATCTAATTGAATACAACAGATAATACATAAGAGTATTTTTTCTTTTCTTTTTTTAAGGTTTTTATTTCCCAAACTGTCAGTTTAACTTTCAGATACAGACACTGCAGCTCCTGTCCGTATTGGAAAGTTAAACTGTCAGGGTGGGTAAATGGTTAAACATCCCCAACCACCCCTCCTCCCCACCCTTAACACTTATCCCAATTCTCGCCCTTAACCTGTCCCCTCTCCCTGCCTGCAGTATTATTCAGTGCTTGTGAAGGTTCTCATTCATCCAGGTCATGGTATATCTGTTGTATTCAATTAGATCAACTGGACTTGAAATGTAGTTCTGGGCCTTTGTCAAAAGAAGTAGAAGGAAAGAAAAGAACACAAATACCAACAGTGAAGGGGAAAAGCAAGACAGGAGGAAGAACATGGTCATCCCATATGTAGCAGGGGTCTCCGAGAAATTAAGAAGAATTTTCAAAAAACATCGTATCCCTGTCTGCTTTAAACCGAACAACACACTGAGGCAGCAATTGGTACATCCGAAAGACCCAATACCAAAACACAAGAAAAGCGACATCATATATGCAGTGCAGTGCAGTGAAGAATGCTCTGATTTGTATGTGGGGGAGACCAAACAGCAACTGCATCAACGTATGGCCCAGCACAGAAGAGCCAATTCCTCGGGTCAGGACTCAGCCGTGTACCTGCATCTTAAGGATAAAGGACATACCTTTGAAGATTGTAATGTTAACATATTGGCGAAGGAACGTGACTGGTTCAAGAGAGGTGTTAAGGAGGCCATTTATGTGAAAATAAAAAAACCAAGCCTAAATAGAGGTGGGGGGGTTCGACACCAACTGTCTGCCATGTACAATGCTGTTTTAACACCTTACTCTGGGCGTTCCTATAACACCTCTTAGCCACTATCCAATCACACCCTTAACACCTGGCTGTGATATGCTAATTGGGATTTTCCAGGGTACATAATTGCCACAGATTCTTGTACAAGTCATTCTGAATTGAGAAAGCCAGTCGGATGACTAGCGAAACGTCTTCAAGAACTACATTTCAAGTCCAGTTGATCTAATTGAATACAACAGATATAGTTAGAAGGATTTTTTCTAAAAAGTAAAAAGAAAAGAAATCAAAACTAAGCACTTTGGCAGCATAGAAATGGTAAATATAAATTTATCTGTGCACTTGTAAAATGTACTGAATAATGATTTTTAAAGAAAACATTTGATAATATTATTTATTTACTTTTAAATGCTTTATAAAATATTCCTGTATCTGCCCCATGCATCTTTTTTTGCTTAATCTTGTGGTCAAGTAATGAGACTGTGGATATGTGGAGTAACTTTAGACTTTGCCAGGTGTGAACGTTTAAACCTCTGGGAGTTATAGGAAGACTGGCTCTTCTACTTGTTGATATTTAAATGGTGCTAAACTGCAATTGCAAGAATTCATTATCAATCTTTGTTGCAGGAATTTGGATTTATTTAACTATAAACAAATCAAGTCTTAAGCAAAAGCTTTTTGGTTTGTTTTCATTGTACTATTTAGATTGTAAGATTTTCATTAGATACATTCGGGACAAGGCCTGATCTGAATTGAGTAAATAATTGTAAAGCGCTGCGTAATATGTAGCGCTATATAAGAAGTAAAATACATACATACATTTATTGGAAATTTGCATGACAAACATGATTTATATTGGCTTTGACTTTGCAAATTTCAAAATTTGGTTAATTTTTCTTGTTATAAAAAACTTGGTTCATTTCTTTGTCTCTCTTGCCTGTCCAGTTCTTCCAAGGATCAAGAATATAACTTCAGCTGAAACGTCTGCTACAATTATTTGGGATTATGAGGGTCCAGATGTGAAGTTCTATATTAAATATGTAGAAATAAGTAAGGAGCAAACACCCCAAAGCAAAAAATAATTTGTTGCATGTTATTTAAAATGAGGAGAATGAATGGTGATATATTAGCAGTAGTTATTTTGAAAATATTAAGCCCGGGATGATTTGGTTTGTGTGTATATTGCATGATGTTATACTTTGAGATTCTAATGTTTATGTAAACTGAATTTGTGTATTTATTCTTTAAAAATACAGCTACCCTAAAAGTGATGAGATTGCTGTTACAAATTCTCTTCCCGTTTTCCATGCTTCTCTATAGCTACTGACATCACCCATTTATTTCTATGGGGATGCATGAGCCAAAAGCAAATGCTAAAAAAGCATTTTTCATGAGTGTAAACATATCTTTACAAATGCTTTAATAATCCAGTCAGTAGGTTTAGTGTTTTAATAGTCTAAAAATGCACAAGCATTTATAAAAAATATTTTGTATATGTCTGTAAAACCCAAGCCTAAAACACAGTCTATCCATGTTTATTTATTTGGTATAGTCACTGCTCTCCTTTAGCTTTCAGGAACAACAATACTAGGAGCCTGTGCCAACTCAGCAAAGAGGTGGGCATGATGCTTCCAAGCTTCATGCCCCCCACTCCCAACATTTCCCTGCATGCACAGAACCCCATTCAATTAATGGCCAAAAAACAACCATGGCAATAGATGATAAGGGAGTGGGTGGGCAAGGAAACCTTTGCGGAGGAGACCAGTGTCTTTACTGGTGGTGCAGACTCCTGGTATTGAAAGCAAAAGTTGGGCAATTGGGGCTTCAGTAAGGAGTAAATCATGTAATAGAATTAGTAAGATTTTACTATGTGGAGTGCACATGCCCTTTAACACTCTTACTGGAAGTGGATGAAAATGTTTTCATGGCCAATCTTTGTGCTAGCTCTCTGTGAAGTAATCCATCTATAGTTAAAGGGGAGAAGTTCGCAGCATGGGATTTTCCAATGTGTTTTCCTGAAATTCTTTTAGGCAAAGAAGACTGGAAAAAAGAATTTCTCAATGATACACGAAGCGTCTATATGTTAAAGGGTTTAACTCCTGGAACATCATATAAAGTTCGAGTTGTTGCTGATGAAACTTCTGATATTGGGGTTTCAGAAGAATACTTTCAGACAGGTCCAGGTGAGGCAATTACAGTTTTCTTTGCCTCACACACACATATATAATGCATGCGTGTAGACCCACCTGAATTCTTTAGCACACCTCCCATTAACTCGCCTAAATGTTTTGGCATGTACAGTATCACACATTGTTTTTAATACATTGTATAAATTAATTTTATGAGTTAGTTTTTATGTCAGAACTTGTTTTCTCTCTGCCGGCATCCCAGAGGTAAGTTTTTGTTTATGACCACTCAAACAAGGTGTGCTCATAAAATTAAGCATGCAAAGGTAATATCAGATTTTTAAAAAAAAAAAACTTAACTTTGGAAATGTTGGAATCAGATGCCAGATTAAGAACAAAAATAATTGATTTGTCATACGAACACAATCCATATAGTGGGGCTGGTCCCATTGAAAATAATATGCTGTGTGGATTTGTAAGAAGGTTGTGCTGCTTAAGACAGAGCAAGAATTTTACTTAACTTTTAAAGTGGATTAATGGAGCTTAGAACTCCCTCCCCTATTTTAACACCTTATATCTTAACATTATATTGATATGTACAGTATATATCTTATAGTTTATATATGAATTGAATATCGTACATTATTCTAAAAGAGTGCATCAAGACATTGTTTAAGCTTGCCAGGCATCACTATGTGTATTGTGGTGTGTGTGTGAATACTTTGTGCTTAAGAAGGATTTTGAACAGTCTGATTACATGGTCAGGAGCAATATATATTGTGTAATCATGCTGAATATGGCTACACTGTAGTAAATCTGCTTTTTCTTCATTTCTCTCCATGTCTTAACTTTTTTCTTGGTGTTGTAGAAAGAACATCAGAAAATATGTAAGATGCCTCTTTATTTAAATCCCCTGTTAAAAAAATATTTTTATTGATTTATATTCTATCACATTTTGTACTGTATATGAAAATTATTTACATGGGCAATTGAACTCCCCAGCCTAACCCTAAAAAGTTTGGCCTTTACCCCTAGGATACATTAGATCGCTGACATTACTTACTAAAATGTGTGCTTGCCAATCTGGCCATGCCCCCTCCCTCTGTTCAGGCCTGGCCCGTGGTAAGTGCACAATTCTTGCAGAGGAAGGAGATGGTTCAAGTCTTTAATTGCCTTTTATGGTAATTTGTTTATGAATCTGGTTTTAAACATGATAAGTGTTAAATGACATCTAGTGCATTTAGGATTGCATACAATGAAAAGGTATTTTCCAGAACTAGCTACTGGGATGTTAAAATATAAAAGGCCTCATGTTGTTTATTTGTGATTTATGTGACAAATTTCCATCTCTTTTTACCTTAACTATGGTTAAGTACAGCTATCCAGCATTTTCTAATAAGATAAGGTTAAAAGGGATAGTAGGAAAAATCTTTAAAGATGAATTGAAAGCCTGTTTTGTGCAAGCTCTCTCTGAAACCCATGTTGGGAAGCTTAAAAAATCCATTATTCGTGGATTACACATCAATTCCTTTAATAAAAAGCTTAATATTGGTGAAGAGGTTTAAATCGGTTAAAGGACAACTCCACCCTCATAAGAACTTCTTTTAGAAAGAATGGCCTCTTTAAAATATGTTGATATATCATACTTTGACCTATGAATTCATTAATGTATGCCTGCTATGCTTCTGGATGCCTCATGGAAAATGAGCAATTTAGAAACCTGAACTCAGCCTGGGCATGCTCAGAAGAGGCAGGCAGGGGATTAACATTCAGTCATTGGCTGTGGTGTCAACTGTCAAATTCATAACTGACAGTTGCTAACTGGAAGAACCAGGAAGCAGAAACAGGGGCAACAGGACATTGTGCAGGATTTCAGGTTAGACTTATATATTTCAGATTTCAATCTATTACCGTTTAGGGCTTTGGGGGGTGATTTACCTGTATGTAAGTTTTCATTTTGGGGCTGGACTTGCCTTTTAAGCCAATGACCATCATAGTTTTCTTAAATATGTAATTGTGTATATAATTTTACAACTGGGATATGTAGAATACACATGAATGCATATTTTTAGCATTTTGCCTTCTGTTAATAGTCACAACTAATCTACCTGCATTTATCATTCTTACGTATAGTTATTTGTTCCCAAATTCTGTTTACAAGAAAATTGATTAACACTTCTTAAATGTAGTTGATCTGTGTGTATTTTCTAAATCACAAATAAATTGTTTGAATCAAATTATCATCTATTATGGATAATAATATTAGACTGCGCTAGAGAAAAAACCCATAACTAAAATTACTGACTAGAAAGCGTTGTTTTGTAGTATTGTGTAGGTAAGAATTCTGGTTTGCTGTTTCTGTTTGGATCGAGACAGACTGCACAGAATTTCATCAAGGAAAACACATTAAATACATTACTCTTTGGTGTATTACTCAATAATTCTGTCTCTACAAGGATTGCTCAGAAAGGCAGCTGCATCTGTGTTTTCCTTAGGGAATCAATGACTGTCTTTAATTAACTTGTTATCTTTTTCTTACTATGTTTCAGCAGTTTACACCCCTGGTGTAATGTCTGCCTAAAGTTAAAAAAATAATACAATCTTGGATTGATGAATCATGCATTTGTAAACACAAAGCATATTTGTTTCAAAATAAATACCTGCATGCGCTTTTTTTTTTTTTTTCATGATTTTGGTACAACATTTATCATTTTGCATGTATACAATTATGGATCTACAGGGCATGATCAAATAACTGGTTTATTTCACAATCATTTTTGTGTGCAGTATGTTCCATCTTTGCTTTGGAAAATATATGGGTTTCTGTGAAGATTCTTACATTATGTACCTGTACATTTAGGTATGGAAGGGTACTTTTGTTCTTGTATCAAGTAGATCCTAGTTTGTCCATAAAGCATGATCAGAAACAAAGATTTAATCCTTTGCAGTGATATTTTTTGACTTTCTATATGTGTGTGTTGCCAGTGTTCCCATAAGTCCTTTGTCAACCAATCACTAGCAAAGAATTGTTTGGCCAGGAACTTAAGGAGGTGGTGTTAACAATATGTGGAGGTGGTGTCAACAATATGCAGTGTGCACAGGCATTTTAAGCTGTGCATCATTGCTGTGGTGTAACTAGGACAATGGTGTAACACTGGGGTCCCAAGCAAAACCATGATGGGCCCCTCTCCCTGCTTTGGTGGTTTTCTTGGAGAAGGCTTTATTTGTAGTAGGAAAAATAAGAAGATGGGGCCCCTGGCTCCCCTGCAGTTGCAGGGTCTGCTCCCCTGTTAGATACACCCCTGTACCCTTTATACATTTGGAAGAATGTGTTCACTTGCAAGCATTTCATTCCTACTGGGCTGCAAGCATTGTATGTGGGCTTTTGTTTAATGGAGAATAAATAAGTTTCAATTATTGGTTATAAAACAAGTTAAATCAGTATCTTTTTCATATCAAGATGAATCTACCTGTAGTAGCCTTCCTGCTGTTGAAAATATATGATGTGGTGTAAGTCACAGTAAAGGAGGCAAAACACTTGTAGTTAGATTGTGAAGGCAGCACTTTACACTTTGCAGTCATTTAACTATAAGAAAAGAGGTGCTAAAGCTTTTGTTATTCAATATATTCTATAAAGCAATGTGCATGTGCAGTAATTAAAATCAGTTTATTTAAATAAGACAAAAGGCAGGTGATACTGAATAAACATCAGAATTATTTTGCTTACAGTTGTGACACCTTCCATAGTGCATTATTGGGCATTGTGGTGTGGAAATGCTACCAGTAAGGATAGCCCCTGATGAGCTAGATAATAAAATAATTTACAAATGCTACCATATGGGACATTAACTCACTAAAATGACCTAAACTAGACAGATTGTGTATTTCTTATTTTAAAATTTAGTTTATCTCTATTTGCCTTTAAAATATATATGAACAATTACAACACATAGTAATTTGCTTTATGAATTAATAGGTCTGTCTTTAAAAATGGAAATAGGAAATCCAGAAATTCATCATTAATGTCAGGTTTAAATTATTTTGCTCACTAAAAAATTGTTAATGTGTTTCGCTGGCACATGCCCTTTTCTTATTGGCAGTATTTGTATGTAGAACCACAAACAAAGAATGTTTAGTTTTTTAGCTTTTGGCTCACTAGATATACATTATATATGTGTTATGATATATAAATACAGTATATGTTTTTGTTTTTTTCTTCCGATTTTGCAGCCATGGCAAGCCGACAAGTGGACATTGCAACACAAGGCTGGTTCATTGGTTTAATGTGTGCTGTGGCATTACTTATTTTAGTTTTGCTCATCATTTGCTTTATCCGAAGAAACAAAGGTGGTAAATACCCAGGTAAGGTATTTATTAGAAAAAAATAAATATATTTAAATTCCACCCTAAAATACACCTTTTTCCTAACTTGGCATTTGTGGAAAATTGTTTACAATGATTAATAATACCATATCATTGATTATTGGAAACCGTATACAGTATAACAAATAACAAAACTACCAGTATCATTAGTAGAATCAGTAGTTTGTGTCCCTATGTAATTATGCATATTTGGTAATTTATGTGATATATCAAGCAATTTACAGCCCGAAGCACTGAGATACGCTATCGGCAAGCCGGCAATGCTATATGCCGATAGCGGCTCTCAGTGCATCACTAGGTGCCTATATCTAATTTGCCACTTTTAATGGCAACTATTAGTTGGCGTTTAAAGTGTTGCAATAGAATGCCCCTTTCGGCATATAAAATCTCTTGCGGCAGCTGTGCGGTCAATTCCCGCGGTAGCCACGCAGCCGCTGCAATGAAGGAGTTTAAGTCAGGCTAGCAGATTTAACTCGAAAACTTGAGCGGTGCGCCTCAAGGTGCATCGCCTTGTTAATGTGCTAATGTATATACCATGGCTTTCTTCATGACAGTAAACACATCATTGCATCTATGTGTTGTACATATACATCTGTTAATGGGCTAGTTTTTTAATAAAATCTTTTTTTTTTAATGGGAAGTGAAAGAAAAAGAAGATGCCCATGCAGATCCAGAAATCCAACCAATGAAAGAGGATGATGGCACTTTTGGTGAATATAGGTAAAACGACATTGATCCCATTCTTTTGCAGTAACTCTTAAATGTAAATGACACGATTGCAGTTGAAGTTAATAGATAACTTTCTATAACTGTCTGTCTTAGTGTGAAATATATTTATTGTTTAAATCCTCATTACATCAAATGGAAATGTACTGTAACTGCTAGTGGATCTTATAATAAAACATTTGTAACCTAATGAAAAATAAATATTCTAACATTTTCAGAATTTTTCAAAACTCAGAACTTTTCATCAAAAATCCCAATAGTAAGTTGTAAATTCCACTCGAAAAACAAAAATTTTTATGGAAAATTCAAAAATGTTATTGAAATTTGCAACCAAAATTTCAAATACAATTGGGTTCAAATTGGATTTTTGGAACTTCCGCTAGAACATAACTCAACAGTTTTGTTAATCTTTACTCACCACTTTTTGTTAATCTTTACTCACCACCACCGATCCCTATTGGTTTGGAAGTTTTATAAGAAATGTTCTTGTTTCTGCACAAATTTTTCAATAACCCTCAAAAGTAGCGTTGTATATTTGGTAGCGCTCGAATGTTAAATTCGATAATTATCAAAAATATGGAAAGTTCCGAAATCTGAAAGATCCAAACCAAACTAATTCTAAGTAGACGTTTCAACTTTTATTGATGCGTGTCTTATCATAGTTTAGTAAAAATGATAGGCAGTAAGTAATCAGATGTGTGTTCAATTGTTTTGCAGTGATGCTGAAGACCATAAACCTCTTAAAAAAGGAAGCCGTACTCCCTCGGACAGAACTGTGAAAAAAGACGACAGTGATGACAGTTTAGTTGACTATGGCGAAGGAGTAAATGGTCAGTTTAATGAAGATGGCTCCTTTATCGGACAATACAGTGGAAAGAAAGAAAAAGAACCAGTGGAGGGAAATGAAAGTTCTGAGGCTCCATCTCCTGTCAATGCTATGAATTCTTTTGTTTAGATGTCAAGTTTTTGGTTTTTTTTTTTTTTTTTTTTTCTTTTATCAAACCGCCACTTTCCATGTTACACACCCAAGCATCATAGGCTGGCTATGTGGAAAATATACAACATGAATTCTTATCCAAGAACCCAGCAATCATTACAGAGTGCAAGTTAAACTAAATCTGGATGTCTGCTCAAAGCCAAATGTTTCCATCACATCTTCTGTTTGAATTCCCTAAAAATAATGGAGATTGACAAAGAATCTGCAGTACAAAATAATGTTTTTAAATGTATTAATGCATGAAAAGATGACATTTCCCAGACAAAGCAGCACGTGTCCAGTTTGGATTGATTCTTTGTTCTCCATCTCCAGTCCTTATTCAGACACATGGGTATGGAGTTCGCTGTCAGTGTTAATGTAGTATTACAATATATAGAGCTCCAATGTCTTTGTGGACATTGTAGGTGAAGTTGGTGAGTTTAATATTTATACTATGTCTTTTTTGTAAGACAAGACAATTATAAATAAATATATAAATATATATATAAATATATATGATGAAAAAAAAATAACTTAAAATTATGACACTTGCATTTGCTGATGCTAAATGAGACCCAAATATATGCTTCTTGCTCCCATTATTTTAAAACTATAAAGTATTACATGTACCAGTGTTGTATTTGTACGACATGTTTAAACTGGGTTGTTAAGAGTCCATAAAAATCATATGCTTTGCAATGCATTGTGAAATCTGTTATGTCACAGTCACTGAAGAAAGATAAAATGTAATAGTCTGCCTATGTATTCTGCGTACTGTTCAGTGCCTTTCTTTGATATGCATTCCATAATGCACTACTCTAATGGATTTTGGTGATATCTGTAATACAGACTCATCATTGCCAAAAACAGACATGTACATTTATGTAAACAAAGGAGTTATGAAAAACAAGATGGAAAACCATTTATTTACAGTAGGGTGATATTGTTTTTTTACTGCTGCTTTTATACTGTGTTACTCATTTGCAATAGTAGCAGCAAATATAAAATAAAAGAGCACAACCCCCTATCATACACAACAAATTTCAAGCACAACATGCTTTAAGTATTCTGTGACAGATAATTTATACTTTTTGATTTCTCCGATCTAACTGATCAGTAATGTAGAATTAAAAGCCGGTAGCAAGTCAGTATAAAGCAAAAGGCTCCGGACCTTGCCTAAATTCCAATACTGTTGTTTAGCTTCATATAAAATTATATAACAACCTATGGTTGAAGCAATGCTGAGTTTCATTTGCCAATAAATTGCTTTTTCATAACTTGCATCAAGTTTAATTTTAAGTAAGCTTTAATATGTAGATATTTTGTTTATTTGTAAATATATGGAAAGTTTAGATGCTATATGCTTCTAGATGTTAAAGAGAAATAAAAGATTATGTTGTACTGTGTAAGAAAAAATATAGCAAGTGGGATGCATAGAATTTTGAGGCATCATCCTAAATTCATATATTTTGCTGTGAAAATGACAATGAATTATTACATTGACTGCAGGCTTCCTGAACTTGTGCCAATATGTTTATTTTGAATTTTACCTCTTATAAAGTATAGAAATAAAGCACAAGTTTAGCTGCTGCATACATGGCTGTTGCATTATTTTTTTTGCATTCCTTATATCTAAGCAATGAATCAGTGTATTGTTAATAGATCTCTCTTCCAATCAGTGCTAATAAATATTGTATGCCTATTCCAACTGAGCTTTTAAAGGACAAGAAGAAAAATAAATAATTAAAGGGTATCTCCACTTCCACTGACAAAAGTGAGTTTTTGTTTTTCAGTTTAATTGAAGAACAGGAGGTAAAGGAGCTATGTCTTACCTCCCGTTCTTCAATTAAACTTCCAAGAGCTAGGAACAAAGGGAGGGAATTTACCTGGTAAATTCAGCAATCAAAGGGTATTCTGCTCCCAAAAGATAGCATGCATGGCAGGTCATTAAAACTTATTACTTTATTATAAAACACATTAATTTACTTGGTATCGCACTCATCCACTGTTTTTTTTTGACGGGTCCAGACAGAGCTTGCACTGTATGTACATATGCGCTGTGCATACAGTAAAAGCTTCATCGGGACCTGTCAGAAGTACAACAGAGGGGCACGGTACCAGGTAAGTTACCTTCCTTCGTTCCTGGCTCCTGGTTGTTTTATTGAAGAACGGGAAATAAGACATAGCTCCTTTACCTCCTGTTCTTCAATTAAACTGAAAAATGCAAACTCAATTTTGTCAGTGGAGATACCCTTTAATTTGACATGTCAAACTTGGGGTGCTTTTTCAAGGGAAACACTGTGATATAATTCAGTTTATTTAGTATATGTAGCAGAGTTCTCTGTATTGCCTTTTTATTTTCATTAAAAAGCATCATTTAAAATGATGTGGAATTGAATTTTGTGACTCACAAACAAAAAGTGTTAAAAAACAACACAGTTATGTATTTGGCCACTGACCCAAACAAAATGATCGTAACACAACCACTGCAGAGTATGATTTACCTATGGGATCACCTGTTAAAAAGAAAATCCACTATTTTGTATGTCAATAAATGTATATCAAAATTGAGTTGCCTTTTGTATGAAACAGTGTTTTATCCAATATTTTCATTTTAGTTAAATCAATGCTGAATGTTGTTTCCTTACTGCAATATTAAAGGGAAAATAAAAGCAGCAATTGTCTTTATTATAATTTTACCCTGTGGCTTATTAGCCATTTGTGTCCAAAGAGGAGAAGGCCTACTTTTATTTGTAAGGCTGGAGGACACAGAAATGTAAAATATCATTGTAATGTTGTGAGTAAAGTTAGTTTACAAGAATGGGACTACTTTTGATTACATTCCACTAACTGAATAATCAGAGGTAAACATAAGTGGACATGGGGTTTAGGATTTGCACTTTTTGGGCCAATTGGCTATTAGCCAGTGGTTCACGCTATATACTTAAAACTGAACCGAACCTGGGTTTATACTTGAGTCAATCACTTACCTTCTCAGTAATCCGGCGGCCACTCGCTCCGCATCCTCTGATCTGACGTTACTGCTAGGCACCTGACTCACTTCCCGCTGCCAAGTATTGATGTCACGCGGCAGAGCAGAGGATGTAGAGCGAACGGCCGCTGGATTACTGAGGATTGCCCCGGCAAGTTAACAGTAACACTGAACTTGGCAGGGAGGTCGAGAGGGACAGTAATCCCTATAGTAATCCCCGCAGTGGTAATTCCTCGCCACTGCAGATATTTGGAAACTACAACTCCCAGCAACTAAAGCATGCAGGGAGTTTCTATTGTTAAAAAGATTCTTTCTTATTCTGTACACTGATACTGGATTTGGCTATTACTGTATGGGACTACTGTATGGGGATTCTGCTGTCCTTTTAAAGGGCAACTAGCCTCATTATTTAAAGGGTATGTACACCCCCCAATTCTCCTATGTAGGGGACCCCCCCAATCCCTACACGCCAGCTTTAAATGTTTAAAATGAGTCCAGAAATAGACTTACATGACCTTTTACTAACCTTCAGCCGCTTTAATGATTGGCTGACTCCCCTACATTATAGAAATATTGGGTTTTTGGGGTGAAGATACCTTTTAATGGTCCCACATTCTCAGTCCTCATCTTTTGCTTTCTTGCACTTCTTATTACTTTGATACTTGCTGTAAGCCTGTTCTGTTCTCTCCGATTTAAAAAAGCTGATTTTGAAAGCCATTTTGTGTTTTTTTTTATTTCCCTTTTTACCTGAGTATTAAGCCACGCAGTGGTGGACCTCATTTTTTACACGTTCCCTAAAGGTATAAATTTAGGACAGAGAAGTCATCCCAGTTCTATATAAACCCTGTCCCATTTCCTTACACCAACCCCTTAGCCACGCATTAATACTCCTAAGCTCCTGTTGCCTCCTTGTGTAGCACATGGCTGTGGTAGTATTTCTGAAAATAATTCCCTGGAGGTCCTTACTTTTAACTTGGCCCCTAAGTTTTTGAAGTAATTTTTAAGGACCTCTCCTCCTCCTCTAACTTTGTCATTGGAAACTATGTGAAGCAAGACTGCTGGGCCACTCCCAGCCCCACCCAATAATATGTCTACACGATCCACCCCATGTCGAACCCGGGCACCAGGCAGGCAACACACTGTTTGGCATTAAGATTCTTGGCAGCAGATTACCCTATCTACCTTTCTAATAATGGATTCACCAACCATTACCACCTGTCTAACTTTCCTGGCCCTCCCTTGTATTAGAGATAGTGGTCCCCTGGCCTACTTCACACATGCAATTTCTGAGCCTCTGCTTCTTCAGCTAAGATGTCAAATCTGTTGGGATTGACTAGCTGGGAAGAAGCGACCCTACCCTTCTATCCCCTACTTCCTCAGGTGACTTAGATCTATCTTCCTTAACCACCTTATTCTCCCGTTTCTCCCATTCAGTTTACTGGACCCTGCCATTATCTGCGTTCTCCGCAGGTTTGCAGAGTCCTGCAATGCTGCACTTTTCCTTTTTAGATTATGTACCTCAGATTCCAACTGAGCAACCCACTGACACAAATAATGGTCCTTTGAAAAGGCTGCTCCAAGATCCCATACATGCGTCAGGATGCATATTGACAAAGACAACCCAGGGTACAGGCAATTTAAACCAATTAGCTACACCCCTAGGGGGCATCTTTTAAATGTTTGTCTCAGGTGACAAACAATCTAGAAACACCCCTGCTTTTACTGGCTAACATGGTAAGACATCTTTTAGTTCTTAAAGCTAGTGGCAGGTCGCAGCAGAAAGATGAAGAGTTTTTAGCTGTTCTTATAGATAATGCGGTTAATCAATTTGAAAATATTCCATGGATATTCCAGTGATTTATTATTTTCTCAACTATGTAACTGTGACTTGGCTTTCTAGGGAGCAACAGATATTCAATGTGTTCCAAAATGCAAATAGCTACACTTATTATTTCCCCAGCAGTTAAATGTAAACTCTTCAGTCTATTCCATATATTTTGCTTGTTTAATTAAAATCATTATTCTAAATTGGGTGATCATATTAAAGGAATAGTTCACACAAAAAGTGAACTATTCCTTTAAAGTAGTGATTGAAGACTGGGAGGTAAAAGACCTATTCCTTACCTTCCATTCTTGAATTACTTGACCAGGATCTAGGATCGTAGGTGAGTATATCTACCTCGCACACAATCCACTGCAGCTCAGTTGACAAGTCCTGACTGCTTCCTGGTTTAGTTTCACTATAGCGCGCATGCACAATAATGTGCGCAATAGTAAACTATATCAGGAAGCAGTTGAACATTTTCAACTGAGCCACGGTGGATCATGCATGCGTGCTGAGTAAATATACTCGCCTGCGATCCTAGATCCTGGTCAACTGATTGAAGACCAGAAGGTAAGGAATAGGTCCTTTACCTCCCGGTCTTCAATCACTGCTTTAAAGGAATGGTTCACTTTTTGTGTAAACTATTCCTTTAATATGATCACCCAATTTAGAATAATGATTTAAATTAAACAACCAAAATATATCGAATAGACTGAAACCATGAACATTGTGAATATACATCACTTAATATCTTATGAGAAGCTGCATACATTGAATATGAATTAAGAAATGCATTATTGAATATTTTAAATATTTCTCATCATTGAGTATGCATGAAACTACTGTAAAAATAGAATATGTCCAGAAAGTATCATAGCTTTCTGATTTTTCTAAAGCATTACTGGTTAGCAGAAACACGGACTGTATCTGTAAAAACATTTATGCTTTACATTCTAATGTATTATTTATGTCCTTGATTGTATTTCATTGACATTAGAGGTTAGATATTTAAAGGCACACTATATATAAAAAAAAAAAACTTAACCTAAATTAGCATAGGAGGTAGAAGACTATACTCCTTCCTCCCAATAGTAGAGTGTTGGAACTCACCAAGCAGAAAAACAGCTGCTCACCACAATCTTCATAAGGAGTACTGGAAACAGGATTATCAACAAGGAAACATAGCCCCACTTTTTGATTTAGCAATATCCACAAAGCAATTACAATTCAGTGAAACAACAAGGAAAAGAATAGGTATGTATATCAGGGAAGAGGGACTGAATTCATGGTGGTGAACTGTAGGAGTATAATTTTCCTTTAAGTCCTAATTATATTTGTTGGCATTTAGAGGTTCTTGGGTATGTCAGCAGTAAAGCAGTTCATTTCAGTGTTGTAGTAGAAAAAACACTAGTAATGTGAATTGCAGAGGTGGTAGTATTTCCAGAGTTTTATTGGGGGGTTTCAAAGAACAGAAAAGCAGGGTATAGCATAGTGGTATAAGGGATGGGAGTGATTAAGGTTTATTGCTGTTCCTTCTGGAAGTGCGTAGGGTATTTTCCTTTTCTCTTATTTACTAAATTATTTCTTCTTGTGTGGGATTGTTAAAATTTGTTCATAAAAATAAACTTTAAAAAAACAGCATTGGTGGGTGCTAATTTTTAGGGAGGGTTTTTTCCTTTTCACTGATATTGGTCTTTTAATGACCGTGCTGTAAAATAACGCCTGTGCCGGTTATCTTTGCTTACCTCAAGAAATGCAAGATGTAGGATTTATTTAGAAAAATGTTTATGCCACTTCACTGCATCCTTCCTGCCATGTCCTACTCCAATATAAATTGGCCATTTTTTTAAATATATATCTATTTATTTAGACTTATGGCTAACATATCTCTAGTTTCATCCAGAAGAGGTTATATAAACAAAAAGCCTGGAGCAGTGGTCCATATAAGTTGGTACACCGGTACATATAAGTTGCCCACACTAACTGGTACATGCAAGTTGCCTACAGTGACCAGTACAAATAGGTTGCCCACACTGACTGGTATAGATGATTTTTACTACTATATGTCTTTATATATAAAACTTTAGAATGGAAAGAGGATGCCATTTCTTTTTTTCATGACTAGCTTTGCTAATAGATAACCACACTGAATGTTGTACAGTGGAAGTGGGCCTATGAATGATGATGGAGATATCTTTGCCGTTGGTAGGCCAGTGGTGTACCTGTATGCTCACAGGCGATGGTTAGACACTTGTCAGCTCCCTGTTGAACCAGGCCTTTTATTTTCTTTAAAGCACTTTAAAAGGCAACTCCACCCTCATAATAAAATATTTTAGAAAGAATGGGCTCTTCACAACATATGAGAACCTTCACAAGTATGTTGATATATCTAATGGTGGCCATAGCCGCTTAAATCCCGGTCGTACGATATCGGGATATCCCGATACGTACAATCGTCGGATCGTGTATGGACGATCGTTGAATGATCTTACAATAATTACCCCATCGGGCCAGTTGAAAATATTTTGGCCGACCGGCAATCCAATCGTACAACCTGCGGATTGTACAATCGAATTGTAGCGTCTATGGCCACCATAACTTTGTCCTCTGAACGCATTACTGTATGCCTGCTATGCTTCTGGATGCCTCATGGAAACTGAGCAATTTAGTGACCTGTCTCAGAAGAGACAGACAGGGTATTAGCATTTAGTCATTGGCTGTGATGTCAACAGTCAAATCCATAACGGACAGTTGCTAACTGGAAGAACCTGGAAGCAGAAAAGGGAAACAGGACAGTGCAGGATTTCAGGTTAGACTTATATATTTCAGATTTCAAACTATTACCGTTTAGGGTTTTGGGGGGTGATTTACCTGTATGTAAGTTTTCATTTTGGGTCTGGACTTGTCTTTTAAGGGGACAATGCAATAAAGGGCACTATTAACTAAATCAGAGAAAACCCCATGCTATGCAGTATTTTATCAGGGTAACAGTTTTTTTTATAGTGCTACCAATTCAATAAAATAAAGGTGTAATTTACTATTTAGCTTAATAACCTTTAAATTGGCCCATAAAACCAGCACAGGGGAGTGCACCTTAACTTCCACTCCTGAAATGCGGTAAATGTTGCAAATGCTCCATTGGAATGAGGGTGTAAAAGGAGAGAATGTGCTTTTTATTACACAAACTCCCCCTTTTACCTCGCATTTTAAACTTTTGGACTGTATCTTCTCCCAGTTTTCCCTGGTCCTTCACATGGCAGTGATGAGTGGGTTAATCCCCGATACCTTCATGACAGGACCAATTGATATAAATAGAATAAAGCTCTCCCCCACCTTACATCTTTTTCTCCAGTCTTAACATGAAATTGTTGGACCTCTGCTCTCCCCCACATACTTTTCTCTCTGCCGCATACAGCCTGGACCATATGCGCACGTAATGTTCAGGATGAGGGTACATACAGCATCTCTCTATTGGTGCTTACTTCTGCGTTGCTGCATGGGATTTTTAAAACATTTGCGGGTTTCTTTCTGGTTGCTCAGACCACACATATAGGGCACTGTTCCAACACAACAATGGATAGAGGTGCACAAACTGTATTATATAGAATATAGAATCACTGTGTGTGGTTTTTCCTTTGTATGTGGGGGGATAGAATATTTTTTGGTCTAGCTCAATATGCTAATAAATCAGAGTTTTAATGCCATTACTTCCCAAGAGTTTTTATTGGTGAGTGTTGCCTATTGTAACCGTGTGCTCTGTCCTTGGATTTTAGTTTGGGTCCCTCTTGTGTGCAGGGCCCCATTTGTATGCCCTATTTGTCTGCAGGGCCCCATTTGTCTGTGCCACTTGTGTGAAGGCGCCCATTTGTCTGCAGGTTCCCGTTTGTGGGTCCCATTTTGTGTGCATTGCCCCATTTTATGTACAGGACCCCATTTAAGTGCCCTATTTGTGTATAGGGACATGTTTGTGTACCCTATTTTGTGTGTGGGGGCCCATTTGTGTGCAGGGCCCTCTTGTGTGAAGGACTGATCTCTAGTATGAATTGTTTATAGAAAATATTATTATTGTGGATTTATAATGCGCCAACATCTCCCATAGCACTTTACAATTACAAGTATGCATTCACATCAGGCATTGTCCCAAAGAGCTTACAATCTAAGCACATCTATTGGACACACGCAACCTATCAGAATGTCTTTATGATTGTGGGGGAAAATGGAGTGCCCCGAGGAAACCCACACAAGCACGGGGGGAACATACAAACTCCTTGCAGATGTATGGGGTGGAGGTGCAACAGCTGATCATAAAAATAGGATCAGAGAATAACTGTCCCATAAGGGAATTAAGGTTGTGCTAGGGTTAGAGATACAAAATGTTCCAAGATAAGAAAAAAGAACCCCTTTAAGCACCCATCGCTATTCAATCCTAATCAATATATGCTACAACATAGCGTACAAAGTCACATTAATTTATTGGCAAAATCTCACATAAAATATGTGAGTGCATAACCCTAAAGTTCAAAAAAGACATATAAAAAACAATTCAAGCATACAGATACTGAGGGAGTAAGGATGTTGCTGGAATCATATATAATAAAACCCTAAGTGTGCGTCCCTGTGTCCGTGTGTGTGGGTGTCACTGCAGTTCCTATGGACTCATCACTAGAGGGAGAGTCTCTGCAGTTCCTATGGACTCACCACTAGAGGAAGAGTCTCTGCAGTTCCTATTGACTCACCACTAGAGGGAGAGTCTCTGCAGTTCCTATTGACTCACCACAGAGGTAGAACAGCAATTAAACAGACTGCAGGTAAGGTTGCTTGGGACAGAAGGGCCCCTGGATTCAGGACAGATGGGGGACCCTGGATTCGGGACAGACGGGGGACCCTTGGATTTGGGACAGAGGGGGCCCCCTGGATTTGGGACAGAGGGGGGCCCTGGATTTGGGACAGAGGGGGGGCCTGGATTTGGGACAGAGGGGGGGCCCTGGATTTTGTACAGAGGGGGGGCCTTGGATTTGGTACAGAGGGGGGCTTGGAGTTGGGAAGAGGGTCCCCTGGATTTGGGACAGAGGGGGGCCCCGGATTTGGGACAGAGGGGGGGGCTTGGATTTGGGACAGAGGGGGCCTCTGGATTTGGGACAGAGGGGGCCACTGGCCTTAGACAGAGGGGGGACTCTGGACTTGGGACATGGAGGAGGACTATGGCCTTGGGACACTAAGGGTGCACTCTGTGCTTCTAGCGCCCGTTATTGTAGCGGGCTTAACGTCTAGTATACTATAAAATGGTATACCATACTAGGTTAAGAGTCAATGGGCTGTATTTATAAAGCTTATAAAAGGTTAGTTAATGTACGATCGCACATTTATGACCGAACATTCGATCGTAGAATACTGTGCGGTAGTAAACTACCACAAGTAGTTACGATCCCCATATAACATACAGGCATCCAGGGAATGCAGGGAGTTGCAGTTTTCAGACATTTGGATGCCCCTGCTAAATATTATAGTGGTATGGTAGGTTACTATGAACATTTTTGTTTGTGAATAAAATATTAATTTTAACTTTTAGACTTTTTTTAGTTTCCCTTCGGGACGGGTGCAGTGTCTGAAAAATTAGACTTGCGTTGGACTCTAAGTCAGACTTTCGGTAAAAGCTTTGGACACATAATTGCCTTAGACACAGAAGACTCTGTGATTCTACAAGATCCCATGGATCGTAAAGAAGAATCAGCTCTTAAAAAAGCCTTCTCCCTTTCAGTAATCGCCATTAGACCAGCGGTGGCCATTACAGAATTGGCCAGAGCCAACAGAGTATGGCCAAATGAATTAGAGGAGGCCATTACCAGCGCTTTACCCAGAGAACAATTTGTCAGCATGTTACAAGATATCAAGTTGGCTAACAGCTATATCCCAGAGGCTTCTAGGATATTGCAATAGCAAGAATATTGAGATTTTAAAGGAGAACTAAACTTACATTTTTTAAAACCTAATTTTTTCCACCCAGAACACCTATACATTGTAAGATTCTTCTCTAGTAAGTTGCATTTAGTACATGTGAGAAATAGATTCTATAACTAAGAAGGCTTCCATGTTGTTTTTGGTACAACCCACAGCCCAGTCATCAAAGAACCACACCCCCTGACCCCAGTATTCACTGTCTCTATGTTTTCTATACACCAATATGGAAGTTTTTGTGAGTTTGTAGAGAGACGCAATCCTTCTTACTTTTTAATCAGTTTATTTGTGACATATTCAGTGCACAACGTTTCGGGGACCCCGAAACGTTGTGCACTGAATATGTCCTTAATGAACTGATTAAAAAGTAAGAAGGAGTGCGTCTCTCTACAAATTCACAAAAACCATAATGATTTATGCTGCATGTGGTTGGCAGCAGTAGAGGAACAGCACCATCTGAATCAAGTAATTGGTGTGCGAGGAATATTGCTTCTTTTTTAACCAATATGGAAGTCCCTATGTTCAGTGAGCCAACACTGAATAAGCAGAGAACTCAGCTACATTTGGAAGCTTTATCCTTTGCTAGGAAAAGAATTTAAAAAATGGAATATGGAAGTCCCTGATCAGACTTTGAAAGCTGCTTGTTACCATAATTTATTAACCAGTCAGTGTGAGTTGCTGGGCTGGTAAATAAACTGCAGGGTAACAAGCAGCTTTCAAAGTCTTATCAGGGACTTCCATAGAAACAAAAAAAGGGAAGTCTGGGGTATTGAACTTGTGACCTTCCGAACTGTGTATTTTTACACCTGACACCTTACACAGTGAGCCAACACTGAATAAGCAGAGAACTCGGCTACAGTTGGAAGCTTTATCCTTTGCTAGGAAAATAATTTAAAAAATGGAATATGGAAGTCCCTGATAAGACTTTGAAAGCTGCTTGTTACCCTGCAGTTTATTTACCAGCCCAGCAACTCACACTGACTGGTTAATAAATTATGGTAACAAGCAGCTTTCAAAGTCTGATCAGGGACTTCCATATTCCATTTTTTAAATTCTTTTCCTAGCAAAGGATAAAGCTTCCAAATGTAGCTGAGTTCTCTGCTTATTCAGTGTTGGCTCACTGTGTAAGGTGTCAGGTGTAAAAATACACAGTTCGGAAGGTCACAAGTTCAATACCCCAGACTTCCCTTTTTTTGTTTCTATTATGTGCCAAGCAAAAGATAAATTCACAGAGGAGCACTGCAGCCGCGCAGCGCTCCTCTCTCCCCTTAACGATCGTTTAGCACAACGTTAAGTCTCGCTTTGTGGCGGTTGCGCGAGTCCCGGAAGAGACACTCGCAGCCGGCACAAAGTAATTTACCAGAGGTTGTGCGGGTCTTAACGAGGAAGTATTTAACGCCAGCTATAGCTAGGTTTGCCCAGTTAAGGTGGATTGTGGGAGCTGACCCCTAGTACTCACATGTTATTTTCAAAAAGCAAAGTGAGAGGTGAGACACAGCTTGTTGTATGTTTGTGAATGTGCTCTGTCTATTTGGACAATGTTGTCTGGAGACTTTAGTTCTCCTTTAAAATGTGCAGAAGGGTTTCTCAGAGGGTGAACTGGGGCACACTGGTGTGACAAGAGAGCATTAAAAGTTGTGCCTCTGAACTTTGGTAGTTATAACCCACATTTTTTTTATTCACACAAACACATAATCCCTTTCCAAAGTGCAACTTTCAAGCCAAATTCACATTTTTACTTACATTTTTCTGTTTTAGTTTATTTTTATCCTTATAGATATACAGTAACTTGATTTTATTACTATCTAGATACACAGAAAGGGACAAACATTCCTAATACCAAACTGTTCTGTTTTCAATCTGTTCTCTGCTGCCACCAGATGGATATAAACATTAACAAATTCTACCTAGATAATGGAGTATTTAAAGCCTCAATAAATCTAAAAAATTTGCTTCATTTTAATAGAGCTGACCCCTGCTCTGCATAGAGGCAACCTACAGTAACAGTGGGACATTTACTAAAGCAATTAGACCCAAAGGGAAAACTCCACAGAATGGTACAACATAAAAATTTATTAAATATAAAGAACTCAATAGCACAAAGAATTCAATAGCACATAGAAACGAAGCAGCACTCCTCCATATAAAACACGTGTCTTTATTGAATCTTGTCACATGTTCAACAAACAGCGACGTTCGGGCGTCTCAGTGCCCTTTCTCAAGTAACATGTGACTATATTAACATGCATTTTTTCACATTATATAGATGTGGACAGGAAGTGACCTAGAGTTTCTGTTACAATAGAGACAGTTAACCCTAGTGTGGAGTCCCAAGTTCTAAGCGACTTTAAAGGAGAACTAAACTTCAGTTTTTCAGATCCTAATGTGAAAGTTTTTCTCCTCAGAACACCTACACGTTGAAAGATTTTCTCTAGTTATTGCATTAGTAGATATAAGTAATAGATCTGTAACAAAGGAGGCTTCCATCTTGTTTGCCAGTACAACTCATAGCCCATGTTGGCTTCAAAGAGCCACGCCCCCTGACCCCAGGATTCACTCTATGTGAGAGTTTCTAAATGTACCTGTGATACAGTTAGAGTTGCTGGGCGCACCATGTAATGCTGTGTGTTTAGGCAACAAGCGGACCAAGAGTCAAAGTTTCAAATCCCCTAGTTTACTTATAAAACAATATAACATGGTATGCCTGAGTTTAGTATTTTCTGTTTGTTTGTTTCCAGTTTCTAGAAAAATATGAAGTTTCTACATATGTACAAACTTTAATATGCAGCTCTGTTATTATTATGTACCAACCAGCGTGAATTGCTGACAGTCTTCCAGTAGCATACACAAATAGTGGCTATCAATTGAGCGTTCACCGTGGCGTGTTTGCTAAAGTGCTGGGTTAGGAAAAAAATCAGACTATTGGGACACAGGTTTGATTCCCCATGTTCCCTTTTTTGTTTCTATTATGGGTCTAGACAAGATAAAGACTCTTCATGTACAGGGCCATTATTTGTAATCCCTTTGGGCCTAGGGTAGAACGCTTTCTTTTTAGAAAACACAGTATAGAAGGTTGCTGGTCGATTCCCCATACTGAATTCGAAATGTTAAATGTTCTGTTTCTTTCATCCGTGCTAGCAAAACAATACACTGCAAAGATTACTTTTCTTTTTTGTATGTAAAGCATAGGATTTATCATTGTTAGGGACAGGAGGATTTCTAATGGGTTTACACAAAAACTGCACTGATATCTGTGTTCTGTGTCAGAGGGAGGGATCTCTGAGCTGTAACATGATTGGCTGTCAGCTTCAGGAACCAAGAATGCAGTTTCCTGTGAAGTGTCGGCAGACACTTAGCTGGTGTTCCCAGATAAGGTGAATATGGTAGGTGACCCTATAACACACAGGTTATTTCATAAATCACCAGCATCCACAGCAAAGGGAGACATGAGACACAGCTTGTTTTTTCGTTTGTGAATGTGCTCTTCTATTGGGACAAATGTTTTTGGGACTTTAGTTCTCCTTTAGTATCAGCATCTCCCTATACTCCCCCACTGGTGAGAATACAGATAACATACAATCATTGGAAGGATACATATGGATGTATCCATGCTGGTTAAAGAAATAAAAAGATTTAATCTTTATTTAACCCACTAGGGGCCAAGTTTTCATATCCTTAATCCACCAGGTTTCCACGACATTTAAGTCTGTGTCCCTATCACCCTAAAAGTTTAAGGGAACACTCTCCAAAACCATAAACCTCATGTCCTCCCTCCGTGTCCCTTTTCCACAAATGCCTCGCTAAAGGCAAATCCAAGTTTTTGGGTACATGAGGAGGTTATGTTGTGAAAATCGTGATGTGACTTTCTGTGTGGTCTCCCCCACATGAGGAGACCACAAGGACAGAAATCAACTAAACAAACAAACTTGAATCACGTAAGGTAAATTTACCTTGTAATTCAATTTTATTTTCCATTATTGGATGTACAAAATGAGTTCCCTTAACCACAATATTGCAATATATGCAGGGACAGCATGGATACATTCCTTTCCTCCTCCATCTGAGGAGGTTATAGGGAGATGCTGATACTTAAGTCGCTTAGAACTTGGGACTCCACACTAGGGTAAACTGTCCTATTGTAACAGAAAACTCTGTCACTTCCTGTCCATTAATATATAATGTTGACAAAATGCATGTTAATATAAGTCACATGTTTTGAGAAGGGCGCTGAGACGCCCGAACGTCGTTGTTGAGCATGTGACAAGATTCAATAAAGACAAACGGTTTTATATGGAGGAGATGCTGCTTGTTTCTTTGTTGGCTATATATATATATATCATATATACGATCACGTTACAAGATAGCGAAGCACTCCATGGTCTCAATAAATCAAGATAATACCTTGGTAGGTCACAGACCTACCAAGGTATAATAAACTGATTTATTTGAGACCATGGAGTGTTCGCTATCTTGTAACGGATCGTATATAGTGATGTTCGCGATAGAACACCCGGGCTTGGAGAGGAACGGAGTGTGAAGGATTGCCAAGTGTTTCTATAATTATTATATATATATATATTATATATATATATATATATATAATATAATAACTCTTATATTCCTATTAAAGCTCAACACAGTAGCCTCATAAATGCATATCGATATATGTCCATCTGGGAAAAAAGCTCTCGGTAGATCCACCCCCAGTGTATTGAAAACAGTGTTTAAAGGGCAAGTCCAGCCCTCAAATGAAAAATAATTAACAGGTAAATATAACCCCAAAATCTGAAAGGTATAAGACTAACCTGAAATGCTGCACAGTGTCCTGTTGCTCCTGTTTCTTCTTCCTGGTTCTTGTCATAGATGTGATAGTTGACATCGCAGACAAAATGCGAATTAACACACAGTATCCCTAAAGCTAGGTACACACGATAAAATAATTTGGCCCGACTGGCCGTCATTTCAGTGTTTCGGTCGGTCGGGCCGAATTAGTACCACAGGGCATCCAGAATCATAACAGGCATAAACTAATGATCACTTGACAAAGACCCGTTTGGGGGTCGACACATGTTGGATTAATAAAGCACCTTGTTTATGCAGCATTCCTGCGTGGCGTCCACTTTCTTTGACTACACTTTTTTGTAACCAATACTGCTGGGAACAGAGCAGTAGGGAGACGTGACCCAACTAACCTACCTGGCAGCAAAGCGTGCGCCTTTACACATTTCCATAAACTAATGATTACAGAGGAAAATATAGTATCTCAACATATACTGAACAAAACAACCAAACACGTGAAAAAAGGAGCTGGCTGCTTCGGAGATCAAACAATCAGGACATCACTTCAAGGCGTCTTGAGTAAGGACCCCTGCTAGGTCCGAAACGCATCAGGCGTTCCCCCCTATTTTTGATTGTTTTTTAATGTAGTACCTGTTGGTGGGCTATAATAAACTGGAGTTTTTCTTTTAATATACATTTGTCCTGATTGTTTGATCTCCGAAGCAGCCAGCTCCTTTTTTCACGTGTTTGATTGTTGATCCAGCGAAGGGTCTGGGGAGGACTGCACCCGGACCACCATTGTGTAGCGGTGAGTAGATTGATATACCGCTACATTTATGAGTGTCATGTGTATATACCAGGCTGTTACAATATATGTCAAGTTGTGACCTGTGGAGTCCCGGATTTACCATCTAGTTGCGGTGAGTTAGTGTCTTGCACACTTCCACTGGCCACTCTGGGACGTACATTTTTCATATAGCCAATTTAGCCCGCTTGGGGAAGAACAATACATTTCCCAGGGACGTGTGCTTTATGAAGGGTCTGGGGCTGATGCACCCGG
This sequence comes from Hymenochirus boettgeri, assembly GCA_019447015.1. Taxonomy (NCBI): domain Eukaryota; kingdom Metazoa; phylum Chordata; class Amphibia; order Anura; family Pipidae; genus Hymenochirus; species Hymenochirus boettgeri. Next base: position 120,439,654 of record CM033471.1, on the reverse strand, counting down.
ACCATGTATCTTTATAAGTAAGCTTGCAGCACTCATTTACCTATACTTTATTTAGAACACTGCACCTTTCCCCCTCTCCCCCCCCTTTCCCCATTTTCCCCTATTTCTTTACTACTTTACTGAACAAAATACTTTCCCTCATTTTAATCTATAAATTTGTACAGTAGCACTGTGTGTGTTTGTGTTTCTGTATGCCGTCAATCCAGCACTTGTTTTGCTCAGGCTCAGTATACCCTTTTCCTCTTTTAACCACTCCTCCTTCCATCTGACCAGTCTTTTTTTATGAGGGCAAGCATGCTCAGAGGAAGCACTGGGAGAGGGAATTTCTTACATGCCAACTGTCAAAACTGCATACCAACTTTCAAATCTCTCATTCCAGCTACAGCAAAACTGCTCACAGTAGAGGATTTTATGATAATAATATGAAACTTTATTGACAGCTGAAATTTAAGATTTAGATTGTTTGGATTGTATATCTAGAGAAATAGGGGACAAATCAACAAAAAATGGTACAGAGGTGGTTGGGAAGAATTACAGCTTCCAGCAATGGTCAACATTTCTACCTAAAAGATGTCAGCATGAGGTTGCAGTTGTCCTTTAACTTGATAGTGAACATGTGCTCAGTAAAATCAAAAGTACAATAATACAGTATATAAGGCTGTCGCCTATAATAAAACCATGACTAAAAGTACCACTGGCCTGCAGGAAAGACAAGCACAAACACTTATTACCCCAAATTATCGTCTAAACAGAGGAGGGAAGCTTGTGAGTATGGTGGCTAAACATTGAAGGGGATTGTTGCTGACATAGCAATGTCTTCCGACACGCATAGGACTCAAATGCTCACTGCTCAGTATCCAAACCTATGCCTGTGCCTCAGAAAGCTTGTAAAAAAAATTTACATTAGGCATTGCCCCATAGAGCAAGCACAGGAAGAACCTACGAACAGTGATTTGTGCCCATGGGAGGATTTGAACCCAGGATTTCAACAATGCAAAGCATTAGCGCTAACCACCAAGCCACCGTAATATGTTTCATTTTTATGGCACTTAATGCAGGGGTGTCAAACTCAATCACATAAGGGGTCAAAATCAAAAAGACAGGTGAGATGAATTTAATGTTTAAACCAGACGATGACGTGTGTACCCAGCCTAAAACATGGAAGCTTCACACACACAAAGTCAAGATTTCTAAGTCTATGTCAACAAATAGATCACAAGGCCATGTGACCATGGGCTGCATTAACAAAATAAATAACAAACTGCTAAATAAAGTAAAATAAAAAGTCTGCACATGGTTCCTTCTTGTTTATACCATAAAAGAACTGAAAATAACTTTCTTATAATTAAGGGAGGCCAGAGGAACAGGGGCTGGATTAAATTTAAATGTGTGTATAGTTTTTACAGTAACCAATAACTATACATATCTGCTCTGTCATTTTTCCCACTGACAGAGAAACACACCAGACCAGACCAGCACAGAGTAGACAGACAGAACTAGACGACAGAGTTTTTATTTATTATTTTTTAAAAACCTCTATTTACAAAATATCTGTTGTATTCAGTTAGATGAATTGGACTTAAAGTTTAGTTCTTGAAGATGTTTTGCTAGTCATCTGACTGGCTTTTTCAATTCAGAATGACTTGTACAAGGATCTGTTGGCAATATAAGTACCACCTGGTAAAGTCCCAATTACGGGTGTAAGGAACCTTCTGAATGCATAGGTGTGATTGCCTTGTGGCTAAGGGCTGTAAAGGACACTGCCCATGGTAAGGTGTCAAAACCAACAGTTGAATGGCAGACAGTGTAAACCCCCCACCCCTTATTTTCACATAATGGCCCTTCAACATAACACCTCTCTTACCATCACACGTTCCTTGCCAGATGTTAACATTACAACTTCATAAGGTATTTGTCCTTTCATCTTAAGATCCAGGTACAGGGCTGAGTCCTGACCCAAGGAATTGGCTCTTCTGTGCTGGGCCATATGTTGGTGCAGTTGCTGTTTGGTCTCCCCCACATACAAATGTGAGCATTCTTCACTGCACTACACATATGATGTCGCTTTTCTTGTGTTTTGGTATTGGGTCTTTCGGATGTACCAATTGCTGCCTCAGTGTGTTGCTCGGTTTAAAGCAGACAGGGATACGGTGTTTTTTGAAAATTCTTCTTAATTTCTTGGAGACTCCTGCTACATATGGGATGACCATGTTCTTTCTCCTGTCTTGCTTTTCCCCTTCACTGTTGGTATTCGTGTTCTTATCTTTCTTTCTACTTCTTTTGACAAAGGCCCAGTCTGGATATCCACAAGTTTTAAGGGCTCCTCTGAGATTTATACAAAATGTAGAGTTGAACACAATATACAGGTTGATATACTGACTGGAAAACACCAGGGATAATCAGTAATCAAAGGAATTGTAGAAAAGGGTAAGTATCCCCCCAATTGGTGTTACCAGTACTAATCACACATAAAGGTTCAGATAACAGGGAATTTAAAACACAACTTTTATTAGGTATTCTATAAAAATCACTATAAAAGTTAAAACTAGCAAAACCATGTGCTGTTACCGCAGATGTATAAGATCGAAATAAAAAGGACAATTAACAGACTCGCTGACATACCGTAAACTAGGCGACAATCCTACTGGGGTTTTCTTACAGCAATACACCAACCTGATTACCAAAGCATTTGAATCCAACCATATTTCTAGCAAAGAATTCCAATATCTCAAAGTCCTCAATCCTCGTACAGCAACCATATACCTTTTGCCCAAAATTCATAAAAACAATATCGGTCCCACCAGGCAGACCCATTGCTTCTGTTGTTGGTAACATTACAGAAAAGGGAAGTAAATTTCTAGACAGCAAGTTATGACATCATGTGACTAATCTGAATTCACATGTCAAAGACACCATGGAAGTTCTTGCAATGTTGAATCAACTGCCTATTAATGATACCACACTATTAGTGAAAGCTGATGTAGAGTCACTATACACTGAATTGTACTCTTTCACAGTATTTGCTTCTAACATTCTTTGCATTAGTGACTTTGCTGGTTGGTTACTAATTGTTTATTGCTTCCTTTGAGCTGAACATTTCTAAGTTGGTTTCAGTCAGAGAACTTATTAAAAAATAATGTGTAGTGCAGGAAATAATTTGAGCTGACACAGCACATTACTGTGAATGGCAGAGAAGAGAAAAAAGCATCACCTCTCACTCAAGAGGCCATGAATGATGCTGTTATTATTAATATGCAGCCAAAGCTGAAAATATTCCTAATGAAAGTAATGCTACATTAGTGGAGATTTCTTATATAATTAAGCATAATATGACATGTTTACCTTACACATCTTTTTTCGATTACTGAAGTAGATATTTAAATGGCTTTGTAAGAAATACAAAATAATATGTCAAATTGTTCAATGTGTATTAAATTAAAGAAATAACTTGCACACTAATATTACTGAGTGGCAGAAAGCCTATTGCCATACAAATCCATTGCATGTGTGTCGGAACTAATGGTTTGTTTTTAAGTACAGAACATTTTACCTTCCTCTTTGCATATATACTCTTGGTTGCTCAAGGGATACTTTATTGTGATATCAAAGTAACTTTGTAGCCCATGCATTACTACCTCTACCTGTCCGTACGCTTATGTGTACAATGCCTAATTATTGTATAGGGCTTACTTAGACATTGTGCTGGTCTGGGTGTTTATACCCCAGACCCTCGATATAACACTTTGGCCCTCATTTACCCACAGTCACAATAGCGCACGGAGCAAAACTAGAACTGGTATTCAATAAAGCATAGCGAATGATATAGAACGATGTTTCTTTCGCGCAATATTAGCGCAGTGTCTTTTTTTTGTATGCGCATGATTCATCCATGTAATTTTGCGGACTTCGCAGTTTGTTTGATTGTGGATGAGCACTACACAGGTGTCAGACGGAACACACCCTGGTTATATTACTTCGCAGTAGGCTGTATTGTTTGGCGCTAAATAGCATTGCCTTGTTTAGATGTGGTTTGCAACAAGTGCTATTTGGCTGCAGCTGCAAAATTTTGTCTAAACGCAAAGCGAAATGTCCCAAATGCCATCGGATATTTGGGCATGCTTTCAGCAATTTTTAAAGGAAAAAAACATTGAAATTGCTGGGCCTAGTCAACAGGCACGTCATTTTTCTTCATGTACTTTAAGCAGCAGCCAAAGTACATTTAGCAAAACTGAAGGCATCACTCCGCTGGCGAACTCAGATGCCATCGCAGTAGATGGCTGAAGCGGCGGCGGGTGGTGGCCATCGCTGCGGGGGGTCGAGGGCGGTGTGGGGGCATGCCTCCCGGGGCAGGTGCAACCACCCGGGTTGCCTGCCCATCCCCGCCGCAGGGAGGCTAGTATCGGCTGCTTTTGCCACCTTCAAGTTGGCGAAGTTAAACAGCCGTTTTCGGACATTAATAAATCGCATTAAACGCGATTTATGCAGAAATGTCAGGGAAAACGGCTGCGAAAACTTAACAAAGCTTTATATTGGTTCAATAACTTGGACAAATTATTTTAAGCCAGCAACCACTTCATGGTTTGCTTTATTCTGCTGGGTTCTAAATGTTAAACCTTTTTTACCTAATCCTGGCTAGGGGCAGCTATACAAATGTTTGGATTATTATAATAACCATATTATATTACTAGGTTATTATATTACTAGGGTATTATACTAATCCAAACATTTGTATAGCTGCCCCTAGCCAGGATTCGAATGCTGACACTGGGTCTTCCCATGTCAAAGCAGTGCCTTTCCTTTCCCCCTATTACTGTGTGATATCCCGCCCAGCAGCTTTACAAGGTCACCTGACCTTTATCCTCGAGTGCAGAAGCTGTTGAGACCACCCACCTATGATCCAGTGTTCCGGTGTTAACAGCTTTGATACTGCACCCCTCAACTCCCTCTTGGATTCCCTTTGACATGTACCAAAATTCGCAAACGCGAGTCTTTGAACTTACATCAAAGGGTAAGATTCTGCAGTTCTGTGTTATAATCGGCATGTACTACATAGTAGCACACCGATTATAAGAATATTTTTTAGTTGTTGCCCCCATAGAGACCAATGGGAGGGTGGGTTAATAAGGATATTACTCTGTAAGGGGTGCGTTATACCTATATATGTAGACAGAGAGAGAGTGTTTATTTGTTTTATTCTGCTGGGTCCTATCTTTTAACCTTTTTTCATCTCATAAAAGGCAGGTATTGATATAAAGACAAAGTTTGAGAATTACATCTCCTAAGAAGGTAAAAAGTTATTAAGGTAAAAAAGGTTTAACATTTAGAACCCAGCAGAATAAAGCAAACCGTGAAGTGGTTGCTGGCTTAAAATAATTTGTCCAAGTTATTGAACCAATTACTTTAATTTATCCAGAGAGAAGGACACGCTTATTAAGTCGCATACAATGGTAAGTAAAATGTTAAGCAATTTAATTGGATCTATTTTTGTATGTATTGCTGTGTGTGTGTATATCATGTTTTGCTGGATTTATTGTACTTTACATTTATTTGGCATAAAATCTGTTTTGCGGGTGTATTTGAGTAGTAATAACAAATTGTAGTCATTGGATTTTTATATCACGTTTTTTATATTAAAGATATTTTGTATACAGAATTCCAAAACTACACCGCATCTTCCAATAAGGTAAGGCTTTATTTGGAATTGCAGGGCAGTTTTGGATATATACAAAAAAAAAACCTTATTGAATAGGAAGACATAGTGAAAGTTACAATATGTAAACTATAGAAAAGGAGCTTGCGTGGGGATATGATTATTGTGTTCTAATGGTGAACATTAGATGTCTGCATTGAGGACATGCAGACATCCCTTAAGACTGAAAGAAAAGAGAAAAGTTTGGAAAGGGGTTTACTGTAAGAATGGTAAAAGTGAATGTGGTGATAAAAGGTTTATTGGACAGTTTAAAAAAAAGGTGGACGATTTCTAAAACATAGAACATTGCAGGTTACTGGTATTGATACATACATTTGATCCAGGGATGTTTCTGATTGCCACTTGGAGTCAGATAGGAATTGTTAGTGCTTCATATGTTTTTTTTTCCTTCCTCTGGATCTACTGTTAGGCAGGAAATGTAGGTATAGCTGAGTAGGGTCGGACTAGATGGACATGTTTTTATTCAGCCTCAAATACTATATTATAAATTATGGTGAAATATTAATATTATGAATTTATATGTTTTTGAGCCCTTGTCATATCTGTCTGTATATTTCATTATCTAGAATGGAATCACCGACTTTAAATTTAATTAAGCACCATAGGGTGTCAAAGCCTTATAATGCCTGCAATAGGTTCATGTAATGATGTAACACATAGGAAGATGCTGTATAGATTCCATTAGGGGGTTACTGAATAAATTCTCATTAAAATAACAAGACAGCAATACATTAAATCCTTCCTATACAAGCCATGCTCCTACAAATTATCTCATTCTCACAACTCACAATGCCATTTCCTGCTATTACAAATCTCAAATCTCATTGAGAGATAAAAAGACCCCCATCCAACATACCCTCATGGTCATGTAGCCAAATCATTAATATGTGTATTTAGTCGGCTGTGTGTAAGGAGCATGTCGTGTTCTATGAGACAAGGCCTAGAAACCATAAAAACTCCTGTTTGTTTATTATCCTGAGCTTGTTGTTAAGGGTTAATCAGAAGTGTCTTAGCTCATCATGCAGATAGTGACTGATTGGAAATTCCTTTTACATCACCTTTTACTCTTTGGCCACTTCCTTTCCTGTGTCACATAAATATCTATAAAGAAATATCCAAAATCAGGTGTGTAGAATTTTTTGGCAAACGTTTATTTTGCATATAACATTAGCGTTACAACATGCTCATAGCTGAGCTATTTATAAAGATCCTCCCTCTTTCCCTGGATGGAGCATGCCTGTCTACTGGGAAAGAATGGCAGCGAGAAAGATTAGAATGACTTTGTAAAGGAGTTTGGTTTTTTTCCCTCTGTATGCACTATAGAGAATCCTGGTCCTTATAGAAGGGGCAGTAATAATACGAAGGGTAAAAATAAGGATATTACTAAGGCAGACAGAGGGTTAATTGAAAATTATATAATTATATAATTGAGGGAAATTGTAAAATTTAGATTAGGTTTATATCATTTAGCCCTAGGACCTGATTAAATAAATCCTTAAATTTTAGGGCAGCACATTGGCTCATTGGGTAGCATGGGGACAAATCTCCCCTTGGTTACATCTGCAATAATTTGTATGTTCTAACTTGATTGCGTGGGTTTCCTACAGGTACTATAAATCACTGCAGAATATATAATGCTATGTAAGAAAATTATTACAGTACAATTAATACAGTTATACACAGGAAGACCTTTGATTGCATCATATAACCATTATAAGTCTCTGTGTAAGATCATTTAAATCTCAGTTTGAAAACACAGTTTTTACTACAGGAGAGAAGAAAACTTGTCCATTAACGGGACAGGTAATGAAATAGCTTGGATGTGACATTTCACAAAGATAAAAATGATTATTGCACTTATAATATTAATATGAATGCAGGATAATGTATTGTATTGCAAGCTTAACAATTCTCCGACTACACATCTATTTATATGACGTACCTTACAGTTTCAAAGACTATGATCCTGCTAAAGGAAAGCTACAGCAAAACAGGAAACAATAGAACATTTTTCATATTTAATGCAGAACCATCCAAACTGTTCCTTTGTGGGCTAAGAACATTGTTTCATGTAAAAATGGCTCAGATTTCTGAATATTACCTATTTCTAGCAGTCCCAACATGCTTTCCCTCCAGCTGCAAGTATGAATTGTCATCCTTGATTTATGTTCATTAATCACAAGGAACAACAAATTCCAGAGAGCACAGAAAGGAATTCCTAGATTTTTTATAATACTCCGCTATTATTAATCTTCAGTGATTGGATATTAACTCCTACTGTATATAATCATCCATTAATTGCACTTATTGGGGCAATATAAACACACACTTACAGGTTATATTTAAAAGAATACATACATTCTCATCTTTTTATCAAAATCTCCTTCTAGCTTTAGCTTATTGGCTTACTATACCATTGTTTAATATACAATGCACTACTTATATCCTTAGTCAGACATTATCCTGAATCTATCCATACTTAGATGTGTGGTGTTCTAGCTTTTAAAATACTCACCACAGATAGGAAAGCAATGCTGAGGCTGCAGGGAAGTTTACTGCACCTGGAAGGAAAGCAGCAAGTTGGTACATTCTGGTCAATGTACCTTAAAGGGCATGTCCACCCCCAAAAACTATAATCCCCCCAACTACTGGCCCCCATCATGTAGTGTAGTGTTGTAATCCTTACCTCACATCCCAGCTCCATAGGGTTTCCTGTAGTCCCCCCCCAAAGTCCCAAAAACTGCCCACCAGGGGCTAGCAGGTCCATATAGGAACTGCCTGCTAGCTGGCCTCAGGTAGATTTTTGCCATGCGTACTGCAGCCCTTCTCCCCCCCTCCCCCTCCCTCTCCCTCCCTCTCCTCCGTTCTACTATCCTCCCCCTACCATAAAACCCCTTCAGTGCAGTATTCCCCCATGTCTCCCAGCCCCAACCGCATATTTTTTATTTTGAAAGCTCCCCAAACTCTTACTTACCTCTCCTCTTCCTCCGGCGAAGTGAGCTGCCGGCAGCCGCGTTGTGATTGGCTGCCGCTCAGCCAATCACAGACGCGGCTGCCGGTCCCGCCCCTCTGCTTGCATTTCCTTGCAAGCAGAGGGCCGGGAGCGCGGCGGAGGAAAGAGGGGAGGTAAGTAGAGTTGGGGGCTTTCTAAAAAAAAAAAATATAGCGGTTGGGGCTGGGAGCCCAGGGGGGATCTTATATTAAAAGTTCAATTTTAGGTGGGACTACCCTTTAAAGGGGAACTGTGGTCCAAAATGACTTTAGGTAAATTGATAGGAATTGCTCTCCTAAGAATTTTTGCAATTTATTTTCATTGTTATTTTGCATAGTTTTGATATTTACATTTTTATGTGTGATATGGCAGCAGCATCACAGGTCCCCTGAACTTCCTGCTTCCTGCTCTGAAACAATGTCAGTCAATTGCCCTGTATCTCCTCCTCCCCTTTGCAGCCCCCCTGGTTCACACTCATGGACCCATGGTCCCTCCAGTTGCAGGCCCCCATGGCCCATTCTTTACAGCCCTATGTGGCACCACCCACCCATGGGTGCCATGGCCTGCCCACCCGTGGGTGCCTAGGCCCCGCCCACTCATGGGTGCCTAAGCCCCGCCCACCCACGTGATAGCCTGAAAAGGTGTCTACATATGGGAAAGAAGGCTTTGGGGGCTGTAGATTCCCTTACCTACTCTGTCAGGACTTCACACAGTAGAGAGTAGGAGGGACTTCCTGTCTCCCTCAATCTGAGGGAGTCTGAGGCTGTGCTCGTCGGCGGCACTGTGCGAGAGAGAAGCCTTAGGAATGTCACATGTCAGCCACCACCATTAACTTTGGTCAGTCATTTCTTTAATCTTGGCTGTGGAGCACATAGAGAGGTTTTAAACTCAACTGTTTGGAGACCACAGCTCCCCTTTAATATTTACAGCAAAAAAAAAATTCCAATGTATGAGAATTTACAATCACAATACCACTAGGGAGTTCAACAACTCTCTTTAGGTTGGTAACTTGGTATCATTGCATTTAAGGACCATTTTCTGTGATTCTTGGCAAGGATCCACCAATTATTTAAAGGGTGTGTCCACCTCCACAAAAAATTTCACCTTTACTAAACCCCCTTCCCCCAGCCCAGACTTCGCTCGGTTTAAAACATTTCTCTGGATCTCCTAAATATACTTACTAGGATTCGTCCCTCGGCTCGCTGCAGCAGCTGTTCCATGCGTTTTCCATGCACAGCAATAGCTGAAGGGGCCGAATTTCAGCCAATCATGACACTAGACAACACATCTTTTTAAGCAAGAGCCACAATTTTAATGTCGTGAAACTGTCGCAAATAAAATTAGAAAATAAATTACAAAGAATGACTGGCTACGAAACAAGGGGAACTCACCGTGGTCCAAAAATGACTAGGTAAATGATAGGAATTGCTTTCGGTATTTTTGCAATTTACTTTCATTGTTTATTTTGCATAGTTTTGAAGATATTTACATTTTGTGTGTGGATATGGCAGCAGCAGCATCACAGGCCCCGCACTTCAGCTTCCTGCTCTGAAAACCATGTGACAGTCATTCTGCCCTGTGTCTCCTCCTTCCTTGCAGCCCCCCTCCTCTTGCAAGCCCCTCACATGTCAGTCTCCCACCCATTAATTTCGGTCAGTATTTTTTTATTCTTGAGCTGTGGAGCACGTACAGAGGGGGTTGATGACTCGTTAAAAAGGTAGGAAACTGGCCTTTCATTTAAAATCAATTGTCGGAGACCACAGTTCCCCTTTAATAAAAGACTTAATAATGTATGCTCAATGTTAGGGTATTGGTAGGGGAACTATAAATAGAAAGAGAAAGTAATAACATTGAATTTGGCTTGAAAGGTGCACAAAGGTCATTAATGTAAGTGTCTATGTGTGTTTTAAAACATGCTCCATGGCTGGCTTGAATTGTGAGAAATCAGATCTGATTAGGACTGTGGTATTGAGGATTATGTATGTTGGCTGAGGCCACATAACAATGCACAAAAAAGTGCTGCACATTGCCAACTGCTTTTGTCCGCTCTTATATGCTTTTACATGCGTTGTGCATGCATTTTGCATGGGATTATAGGTAAAATTAAAATTGCATGTCATATTGCTTGTGTTTGACAAAAACGGACCAAAAATGGAGATTGCGTGCATTAGAAAGATTTGTGCTTTAAAAAGTTAAACATTCAATTTGACAAAAAACAAGTTAGCAATTGAGTACTTTCTGCAGACTAAAGCTAAACTGGTCTCAAAAAATGTTGATTTTAAATGAAAGGCCAGGATCCTACCTTTAAAATGAGCATCAACCACCAACTACGTGCTGCACGGCCCAAGATATGAAGAAACTGATCAGAAAGTTAAGGGGTGGGAGGTTCTTAATCTGCAGTCACAATACTAGTTCCTCTTTCTATCTGTGGTTGGCAAGAAACCAGGGAAGAAATGAGTTAAAGTGATGAGGGAGGGGAGGGGGAGGAGAAACAGTACAGGGGAGGGGCTGGGGCCCACGAGGAGAGGAGACACTGGGAATTGTCACATGGTGCAGGGAAGTGCAGGGGATCTGGTGATGCTTCTACCATATACATATAAAATGTAAAACTAAAAATATATAAAAAGAACAACAACAAAAAAACAATGAAAGTAAATTGCAAAATTCCTGTCAATTACCTAAAATCATTTTTGGACCATAGTTACTCTTTAAGATTATATAGCAGGAACTTTGCTATGAAATGTATTTGCTTTTTAAAGTTTTTGTTAGTTTAGGTAGTCCCAGGCATCATACATCCTCTTTATTACTATAATAATTATATTCTTTGCCTTAGATATCCTGATTTTCTCATAAAGTTTATTACCTTTACAAGTATTATTAGTTATATACAATATTGCACCTAAGCCAATTATCTAATTTACTGATGTAAACAAGGATGAATTTTCCCCAACTGTACTTTTACATGAAATGTCACATTGTTCAAACAAAGATAAAGGAGGAAGAAAAGTTAAAAATTCAAAATGCAGTGCAATTACAACACCATAATTTAAAAGGTAATTTACATAGACTCACAAGCTACAAAAATCTCCAATAGTTTTGGAAAGATGTTCCAGGGGTTTAGGCACCTTTAAGAAGCGATTTGTGGTACATGCAGCAGTAACCATTTTTGTAAGTAAGAGGGGCAAGCAGGACTTTGTAACATCAGCAAATGTCTAGATGTTTAAAGATTTTGCTGAAGGCTATGCAATGGTATAAAACTTTTTTCTTAGTGTGGCTGGTTGCCTAGACCAAGCTATGACTAGTTTAAACATTACTAAAGCTATAAAATACAAAGACGCCATAAAAAAAACTGATGGTATAAATATAGTTTATAGATATGTCAGTCAATTAAATTTCACTCATTTATCATTTACTGAAAGACATAACAAAAGCTGCCGAAAGCCAATTGTTTTGTAAGTCTCAGTTTGTCTTTCAATAAAAAACAGATATGGATTTTTGCTAGATCTATGTTTTAGAAGTGGCTGAATTTGACTGTAAAACAAAGAAGACATCTGCATAAAAATTAAGTCTCAGGGCAATCATACACACATATGTAAATCAAACAATACATATATTGGCAATTCCATGTCTCCCAAGAAAATTAAAAAGTAAAAATTGAGCCATTAATATCCTTGCTGCTCATTAATATTTGTATGTATCTCTCTCTTGCTTTTTTTTTGCTTATTACAAAGAACCAGGATGTGGTGATATTACTGTAGTAGGTAATTTACTGAATTTCACATCAATTAACAAAGAGCATTTTCTGTTTTTCTTTACATGGTAATGATTTAACAACCATGAATTGAAAGTAGAATCTGGGATATACAGCCAAAAAAGATCACAGTATATTAACAAAGGTAAGTAAGATGTGTTTATGTTCATGTATATTTCTGCAATATATAGAGGTGATGATGCTACAAAGTAAGATCTCTTGTATAAGTTTTATGTGCCAATAGCTGAAGAAGCTTATAAAAACTAATATACTGGGTATGGAAAAGCAAACCATCATTCATTTATCCATGAACCACAATGAAAGCAGCATATAATGAGCAGTCAGTACTTGACTATTTGTAAATGATGAGATGAATGTTCAGCTTGTGGGTGATTAGTGCAGCACAGTGTTTAGCAGTTAGCACTGATGATTGAACACAGCTCCATTGGTTAAATCCAATATGGCTACATCTGTCAAGTGTTAAAAACTATGACTGGCTGTGTTTGGAAAGGTACTTGGATGTACAATTTGGTGTGCAGGATCTGATGGGAATAAATATGCTTATTTAAAATGCTAAAAATCTATAGTTCAGCTTAAAGGAAGTTCACTGCAATAGTGAAAATCCTTTCCGACATTGATTGAAGCCGGGAGGTTAAGGAGCTATGCCTTACCTCTATCTTCAATCATGTTTTACATTTTACCTTCACGCGATCCAGCGGGTCCGCTCTGACAGTTCCCGACTGCTTCCTGCTTTGTTACGCTATAACGCATCCAATGCGCATGACGCACGGAATTTCAGAGCGGCCCCGTGGATCGGTGAAAGGTTTGATTGAAGAACGGGAGGTAAGGGATAGCTCCTTAACCTCCCTGGCTCAATCAAGTAGAAAAGGGATAGTTCACTATTGCAGTGAACTATTCCTTAAATGTACAACTTTTGGTTATGTAGGACTAAATTGCTTAGCCATGTGTGGGGATCCAACATTGATTTGCAAGTCCACCCCCCTCTGGCTGGGATTATAATTCTTTCTCTTGCCACTTAAAGGCAATTAGAAGTCCAATCTGAGTACAAAATGTTAATCAAAACATTCAAGGAGCGATGTTATTAATGCACAATTCCACTACTCTGAAAAGTGCTACTAAATAAAGTGCGAGTAGCAAAAAAGTCCCTATAAAGTGCTGTAAGGTCTTATGGAGGATCCTATTTGTAATAAAAAAGTGTGATTAAAATTACTTAATACAGGGGTGTACTGCAGGGGCTGGGTCCCTCAGTGAGATTGGAGGCCTGGGCCCCTCCATGATCAGCTGTTTTGAAACAGCCCATCACATGTATGAAGAAAAAAAATATGTGGGATTAGCTGTTTAACAGGTCGGACCCGAACTTCTGGTTCGATTCCGCTCTTTTAAACAGTTGATCGCGCATATCTTTTCTTCATCATGGGATCAGCTGTTTTAAAAACATGGAGGGTAATGGGCTTGTGGAGGGTCCTGGTGCCATTTTTTGCAGTAAATGAAAAGTACTTGGGAGGGATATAGGACTGGTAGTTCCTACCTCCCAAAATTGTTTCTGTGAGGAGCATCAGCCCAAAGAAAACTGATTCTGACAGTCTTTTCCTGGCTTACAGCACTATCTTTAATACGGATTGGTCAAGACTAAGCTGGACATTAAAAAGTGCTATACTGTAGCTCTTTAAAGGGCATGTCCACCCCCAAAACTATAATCCCCCCAACTACTGGCCCCACCATGTAGTGTAGTTTAATCCACCTCACATCTCCAGCTCCATAGGGTTCTCCTGTAAACCCCCCCAAAGTCTCAAAACTAACACCAGGAGGATAGCAGGTCTCTGCCTGCTATCTGCCTCAGTAGATATTTGCCATGCGCACTGCAGCCCTTCTCCCCCCTCCTCCCTCTCTTCCCTCTCCCTCCCATTCTACTATCCCTCCCCCTAGCGTTAAACCCCCTTAATATGCTGCTCCCCCATGTCCCCAGCCCAACCGCATGTTTTTTTTTTCAAAAGCTCCCCAAACTCTTACTTAATCTCCGCTTTCCTCCGCTGCACTGAATGACCGGCAGCCGCGTCCGTGATTGGCTGCCGCTCAGCCAATCACAGACGCGACTGCCGGTCCGCCCTCTGCTTGCATTCTCGCAGGCAGAGGGGGGCAGTGCGGCGGAGGTCGAGGGGAGGTAAGTAAGAGTTTGGGGAGCTTTTTGAAAAAGCAAACATGCGGTTGGGGCTGGGGGACATGGGGGAGGCAGAATATTAAGTGGTTTTAGGGGGGACATACCCTTTAATGAAAACATATTGTGAGCTAAGAATAATCAATCCTACCTCCCTGTCCCAGGTACTTTCTATTTTTACATTTAGAGTGTAGTTATCATTTAAGGAAAACATATTCTATCCACATCTGTTGGATTCAGTTAGATCAACTGGACTAAAGTTTAGTTCTTGAAGAGGTTTCGCTAGTCATCCAACTGGGTCTAAATGATACAACATATTTACCATGAACTGAGGAATGAGAACCTTTCCACCTACGAAAACGTAATAAGATACTTCATTTAGACCCTTGGGGGAGAGGGTTTAAAGGACAAGTCCAGCCCTCAAATGAAAATGTAATCTAGTAAATCACCCTAAACTGCAATAGTTTGAAATTGAAATATTAGATGTAACCTGGAAGCAGCACAATGTTCTTTTGCCCCTATTTCTTCTCCTGGTTGTTTCAGTTAGCAGCTGTAATGGATTTTATAGTTGACAGCAAAGCCAAAGACTGAATGCTAATCCCGTTAGCTGTCCGATCTGAGCATGCTCAAACTCAGTGCAGGTCTCTAAATTGCTCAGTTTCCACAAGGCATCCAGAAGCATAGCAGGCATACAGTAATGATTGCTCGGATTGTCTGGGAGTCTCCCTCTCTTGGGGTGGTCTCCCGCACTCCTGCAAGTCCACTCCAGACTTCGCGACTGAGAGGAGACTTTAGTCTCCTCCTCAGTCAGCCCTTTTGTCCAACCACACCCCTGGAATGCCCGGGAACACCTCTAACCCTGCCTCCCCCCACCCTAGGGCACTAGCCACGTCTCTGTGTGACATCACGCCCCCTCACCACACACCCCTTTCCCACCCTGCCCGGAGCCTAAAATGGCAGGGTGGGATGTCTGGCATAGATAAACATACTTTAAAGTGGCCATTCATCCTCGTTATGAGGGTGGAGTTGTCCTTTAAGTCTTTTATCCTACAGGCTTCCTTTTAAAGTAAAGCCCGGTCCCTATCCTTGCCCTCTTCTTTATTCACAGGGTCTATAGCCATCCACTGGAGGTTGGCCAAGGAGTGCTATGCCCCCCCCAAAATATCTAGCTACTGAAAGTTCACAGAATTTTGTGAACTTTGTCAGTTTCCTGTTTTGAATTGCCCTCGGTTTGCCATCTTATTTACTGATTCTAAATACAATTCCTCATTTTGTAGACAACCATCCTAAGCAAAATGTGCCCCTTTTAATACATGAATGAAAAGAAATAGGTTCTGAAAAACCTACTGGATAACATGAACTTCTGCCACAAATCAAAACACAGGAACCATAGACAGTGTATTAAAAAGAGGAAAAAATTTTAAAAAATAGGTCAACTGTATAGTGTACAAAGACTGCCCTCTTCTGGTGCTTCTCATAACATTCCATAATGCAATTCAGAACAGAACAGACCATTAATCTGGTATTATAAATTCAAATTTAGAAAAGTCCGTTAAAGGGCATGTCCACCCCCAAAACTAACTTTTATATTTATTTGGCCCAAATAAGTGCTCCAAAACAAACTTTACAGCATGTAAATCGGTCCAGTGGTCAAAAGTACGACCTTTGTAGCTGGCTTAATCCTGCAGCATGGACCAATACAGCGATGAACAGAGACAGGTTACATTACCTGTCTCTGTTCTTTTCTGTTCTTGAGCTGTCTGTTAGCATCCAGCAGTGAGAACAGAGGAAGTTGCATCAGTAATGGTCTGACCCTGGTCCCTCCCTCTTTTCCCTCTCAACCAATCACAGCTGTAAAGTTATGTACTGAAGAAATCCAGGATCAACAGCTGCAGCCAGCCAGCCCAAGAGAGAGAGAGAGAGAGAGAGTGAGACACACAAACACAGGCGAAGATTTTTTTTTTCTAAGCTGCAGCTCGGGTGGAGAGGAAGTGCAGCAGCCTGATATATATATCATTAAATATCAGACAAGGCAAATGATTTTGAGAAAAATGAACATCATACCTCCCAACATTTGAAAAACAAAAGAGGGACAGTAAAAGGGAGAGTAAGTAGGGCCCACACCCGTTTCTTAAACCACTCCCATCTTTCATAGGTTACGCCCCAATTTAAGATAAATCCCATGAAAAAGAAGACATATGCATACGCCACTACCCAGTATGCTAATATCAGTGTTTATTTGTGTTTGTCTGTATCGTTTTTATAGTCTGGTCTGATATATCTTTTTGTCTGTCTATCTATCTATCTTCTGTTCATTATCTTATTTATCTCTTTCTGTCCATCTACCTACCTGTCTATATAGTATTTATCTCTTTCTGTCTGTCTACCTGTCTATCTATTTGTCTATCTGCATCTTTTTATCTACCTGGATATTATTATCATCTGTCGGTCTGTCATCTACCTGTTTTGTCTGTCGGTGGCAACCTATATCTATCTTTGCCACATACATACACTTAACCACACCCATAGACACAAACATGCACTGACATACAGGCAACACAAAATGGACACAAAATGACACACATACACTGACTGACATAATGAGACACACACCAGCATTCATATACTGACACACACAAGACTCACACATGCACTGATATACTGAGACACACAAACAGATATACTGACACACACACTACATACATGACACACATACACTGATATACGGACACATACACCACACACACATGGAGATATGCTGACAAACACTAACAACATGACACGTACACATATTATTTGGACACTCATGCACGTATACTGACACACATACACATGCACTGATATACTGACACTACACACATGACACTCAATGCACTGATACACACTACACACACATACAGATAATACTAAAACACAAAGTCTTGTCCCCCCAGGGCAAACTACTGACTAGATATGAGCATAACTATCTGTGTACCTAGCTTTGCAGGCACTTGCCCCCCTAATGCCCCTACTAGAAGCTAGCACTGGCCCTGTAAGGGAAGAAATAATGTTTGGGCCTGTATTTACTGTGTGTGCTGTACTGTATATAACCTGTCACATGCAAGTTCATCTGGAGTGTTTAAGTGACTGCACAGAGTCTCACACCGACCTTCAGCAGTTTTCTTCCCTCTCCAACCTCAATCCCCAGCAGCTCCGTTTCGGTCAAAGCCCCGCCACCAGCAGGCAGGACTGGAAGTCTCCAAACTGCAGGGTCCTAACGCCTGCTAGTGCACTTCCGGTTTAGGTTTTACCCTAAAAAAGGACCAGACACCGGAAGGAAAAAAAACGGGGCAATGCGGGGAGGGAACAGAGAGGGGGTGCCGGGACAGCGGGAAAGGACCCCAAAAACGGGACAGTCCCCCGCCGAAAACGGAATGTTGGGAGCTATGGAACATGGGTTTGAGGTTGGTGCTATTATATAAAGAACATTATAAAAAGTTTATTTTTGGGTGGACATACCCTTTAAGCAAGATGACAAAATGTTACTGAAATCTGTGTCACTAATAAAAAGAGAGTATAAGGCACTACTACTAAGAGAGTATAAGGCACTACAGCTGGTAATGAAGCACGCTTAGCTGTACAGGAGAGGGAAGCGGTCTGAGATTTCAGTGTGGCCACGGGGATACACGCAAAATGTAAGTTTATTTCTTTATTCGTTCCCAGAACCTGCGCTATTGAGTGAAGAAAGGGGTAAGGCATAGCTCCTTAACCTCGGGCGTAATCAATATATTAAAGAAGTAGTCTCTTAGAAGTCCTTAAAAATTTAATCCTTAAAAGATTTTAAGACGCTCACTAATAATGTTCAATGCAATAATACAATCCATGGAGTTACTCTACAAACCAATGCTCATTTGTTTATGTTAAAAGTACAAGGCAAATGAGCTTGGTGCTAGGGGCCATATTTATAAAGCAGCAGTTGCTTTTTCGCATTTACGATCGCACGAGGAAATGTATGGTCGCGATCATATTAACGAACTCAAACTACCAAATGTAGTTCTATGGGTAGTAAATCTTCAATATCGGTTTAACAATCTAAATTTCGATTACCGATTGTTAAAATCGTGGTTTGCTAAAAAAACTATACGCGGCTTTATATATTGGCCCTAAGAGCTGTCACAACAATTGGTTCTTTTTTTTTCCATTTTCAAATTGAACAACACACCATCCTATTCCAATAAAGAAAAATGCTGCCTGATACTGATCATCATACCACAAACGTTTCTCCCTGGAGTTGAAGATTATTACTTAATAAACTGAAATCTAAAATGTAATAAGATACATTTTTGCCAGACGCTTTCTCTTATAGATCATATGACTTTAATTGAACTAAAACTTGCCACACTTAAAGGGTTATTGTCCCCCAAAATACATTTTTGTATTAGATTCCCCAAGGCCTCCGCCCCAACCGCGATGTTTAGATCTTTAAAAAGTCCCCAGACTCATGACTCTTTTTCCTCCGCCGCGCTCCCTGGCCCTATGCTGCGAGGAAATGCAAGCAGAGGTGCTATTATATTACTAGGTTATTAGCGAACGGTACATTCGAGGGGGGGATCCTGGCTAGGGGCAGCTATACAAATGTTTGGATTATTATAATAAACTGGCTAGGGGCAGCTATACAAATGTTTGGATTATTATAATAAACTAGTAATATGATAACCATATAATAACCTAGTAATATAATAACCATATACTTACCATATGATAACCTAGTAATATACTAGCCACAAAATGTAGTGGCTGGATAGGGCACTAGTTAAAGGCACCGCCTTTGACATGGGAGACCAGGGTTTGAATCCTGGCTATGGACATCTATACAAATGTTTGGATTATTATAATAACCATATGATAACCTAGTAATATAATAACCATATAATATTATATTACTAGGGTATTATATGGTTATTATATTACCAGGTTATTATATGGTTAGAATATAGGGTATTATATGGTTATTATATTACTAGGTTATTATATGGTTATCATATTAGCACCTCTGCTTGCATTTTTCCTCGCAAGCAGTAGGGCCTGGGAGCGCGGCGGAGGAAAGAGAGAGTATGAGTTGGGGACTTTTTAAAGATTAAACATGCGGTTGGGGCGGAGGCCTTGGGGAATTATAGTACAAAATGTATTTGGGGTGGACTAACCCTTTTAAGTGTGTGCAAGTTTTAGTTCAATTAAGTCATATTGATCTATAAGAGAAAGCGTCGGCAAAAATGTATCTTATTTACATTTTAGATTTCAGTTTATTAAGTAATAATCCAACTCCAGGAGAAACGTTGGGTATGAATGATCAGTATCATGGCAGCATTTTTCTTTATTGGAAATAGGATGGTGTGTTGTTCAAATTTGAAAATGGAAAAAAAATAGAACCAATTGCTTGTGAACAGCTCTTAGGGCCTATAAAAGCCGCGTATAGTTTTTTTAGCAACCACGATTTTAACAATCGTAATCGAAATTTAGATTGTTAAACCGATATTGAAGATTTACTACCCATAGACCTACATTTGGTAGTTTGACGTTCGTTAATATGATCGCGACCATACATTTCCTGTGCGATCGTAAATGCAAAAAGCAACTGCTGCTTTATAAATATGGCCCCTAGCACCAACTCATTTTGCCTGTACTTTTAACATAAACAAATGAGCATTGTGTGAGTAACTCCATGATTGTATTATTTGCATTGAAATTATTAGTGAGCGTCTTAAATCTTTTAAGGATTTAAATTTTTAAGACTTTCTAAGAGACTCTTCCTTTAATATATTGATTAGCCGGAGTTAAGGAGCTATGCCTTACCCCTTCTTCACTCAATAGCGCAGTTCTGGGAACGAATAAGAAAAACTTACATTTTGCGTATCCACCGTGGCCACACTGAAATCTCAGACCGCTTCCCTCTCCTGTACAGCTATAGCGTGCTTATTACGCAGCTGTAGTGCCTTATACTCTCTTAGTAGTAGTGCCTTATACTCTCTTTTTATTAGTGACACAGATTTCAGTACACATTTTGTCATCTTGCTTAAAGGGTATGTCCACCCAAAAATAAACTTTTTATATGTTCTTTATATAATAGCACCAACCTCAAACGCCATGTTCCATAGCTCCCAACAGTCCCGTTTTCGGCGGGACTGTCCCGTTTTTGGGGTCCTTTCCCGCTGTCCCGGCACCCCCTCTCTGTTCCCTCCCCGCATTGCCCCGTTTTTTTTCCTTCCGGTGTCTGGTCCTTTTTTAGGGTAAAACCTAAACCGGAAGTGCACTAGCAGGCGTTAGGACCCTGCAGTTTGGAGACTTCCAGTCCTGCCTGCTGGTGGCGGGGCTTTGACCGAAACGGAGCTGCTGGGGATTGAGGTTGGAGAGGGAAGAAAACTGCTGAAGGTCGGTGTGAGACTCTGTGCAGTCACTTAAACACTCCAGATGAACTTGCATGTGACAGGTTATATACAGTACAGCACACACAGTAAATACAGGCCCAAACATTATTTCTTCCCTTACAGGGCCAGTGCTAGCTTCTAGTAGGGGCATTAGGGGGGCAAGTGCCTGCAAAGCTAGGTACACAGATAGTTATGCTCATATCTAGTCAGTAGTTTGCCCTGGGGGGACAAGACTTTGTGTTTTAGTATTATCTGTATGTGTGTGTAGTGTGTATCAGTGCATTGAGTGTCATGTGTGTAGTGTCAGTATATCAGTGCATGTGTATGTGTGTCAGTATACGTGCATGAGTGTCCAAATAATATGTGTACGTGTCATGTTGTTAGTGTTTGTCAGCATATCTCCATGTGTGTGTGGTGTATGTGTCCGTATATCAGTGTATGTGTGTCATGTATGTAGTGTGTGTGTCAGTATATCTGTTTGTGTGTCTCAGTATATCAGTGCATGTGTGAGTCTTGTGTGTGTCAGTATATGAATGCTGGTGTGTGTCTCATTATGTCAGTCAGTGTATGTGTGTCATTTTGTGTCCATTTTGTGTTGCCTGTATGTCAGTGCATGTTTGTGTCTATGGGTGTGGTTAAGTGTATGTATGTGGCAAAGATAGATATAGGTTGCCACCGACAGACAAAACAGGTAGATGACAGACCGACAGATGATAATAATATCCAGGTAGATAAAAAGATGCAGATAGACAAATGATAGACAGGTAGACAGACAGAAAGAGATAAATACTATATAGACAGGTAGGTAGATGGACAGAAAGAGATAAATAAGATAATGAACAGAAGATAGATAGATAGACAGACAAAAAGATATATCAGACCAGACTATAAAAACGATACAGACAAACACAAATAAACACTGATATTAGCATACTGGGTAGTGGCGTATGCATATGTCTTCTTTTTCATGGGATTTATCTTAAATTGGGGCGTAACCTATGAAAGATGGGAGTGGTTTAAGAAACGGGTGTGGGCCCTACTTACTCTCCCTTTTACTGTCCCTCTTTTGTGTTTTCAAATGTTGGGAGGTATGAGTTCATTTTTCTCAAAATCATTTGCCTTTCTGATATTTAATGATATATATATCAGGCTGCTGCACTTCCTCTCCACCCGAGCTGCAGCTTAGAAAAAAAAAATTCTTCTGCCTGTGTTTGTGTGGTCTCACTCTCTCTCTCTCTCTCTCTTTGGGCTGGCTGGCTGCAGCTGTTGATCCTGGATTTCTTCAGTACCATAACTTTACAGCTGTGATTGGTTGAGAGGGAAAAGAGGGAGGGACCAGGGTCAGACCATTACTGATGCAACTTCCTCTGTTCTCACTGCTGGATGCTAACAGACATGCTCAAGAACAGAAAAGAACAGAGACAGGTAATGTAACCTGTCTCTGTTCATCGCTGTATTGGTCCATGCTGCAGGATTAAGCCAGCTACAAAGGTCGTAACTTTTGACCACTGGACCGATTTACATGCTGTAAAGTTTGTTTTGGAGCACTTATTTGGGCCAAATAAATATAAAAGTTAGTTTTGGGGGTGGACATGCCCTTTAACGGACTTTTCTAAATTTGAATTTATAATACCAGATTAATGGTCTGTTCTGTTCTGAATTGCATTATGGAATGTTATGAGAAGCACCAGAAGAGGGCAGTCTTTGTACACTATACAGTTGACCTATTTTTTAAAATTTTTTCCTCTTTTTAATACACTGTCTATGGTTCCTGTGTTTTGATTTGTGGCAGAAGTTCATGTTATCCAGTAGGTTTTTCAGAACCTATTTCTTTTCATTCATGTTTAAAAGGGGCACATTTTGCTTAGGATGGTTGTCTACAAAATGAGGAATTGTATTTAGAATCAGTAAATAAGATGGCAAACCGAGGGCAATTCAAAACAGGAAACTGACAAAGTTCACAAAATTCTGTGAACTTTCAGTAGCTAGATATTTTGGGGGGGGCATAGCACTCCTTGGCCAACCTCCAGTGGATGGCTATAGACCCTGTGAATAAAGAAGAGGCAAGGATAGGGACCGGGCTTTACTTTAAAAGGAAGCCTGTAGGATAAAAGACTTAAAGGACAACTCCACCCTCATAACGAGGATGAATGGCCACTTTAAAGTATGTTTATCTATGCCAGACATCCCACCCTGCCATTTTAGGCTCCGGGCAGGGTGGGAAAGGGGTGTGTGGTGAGGGGGCGTGATGTCACACAGAGACGTGGCTAGTGCCCTAGGGTGGGGGGAGGCAGGGTTAGAGGTGTTCCCGGGCATTCCAGGGGTGTGGTTGGACAAAAGGGCTGACTGAGGAGGAGACTAAAGTCTCCTCTCAGTCGCGAAGTCTGGAGTGGACTTGCAGGAGTGCGGGAGACCACCCCAAGAGAGGGAGACTCCCAGACAATCCGAGCAATCATTACTGTATGCCTGCTATGCTTCTGGATGCCTTGTGGAAACTGAGCAATTTAGAGACCTGCACTGAGTTTGAGCATGCTCAGATCGGACAGCTAACGGGATTAGCATTCAGTCTTTGGCTTTGCTGTCAACTATAAAATCCATTACAGCTGCTAACTGAAACAACCAGGAGAAGAAATAGGGGCAAAAGAACATTGTGCTGCTTCCAGGTTACATCTAATATTTCAATTTCAAACTATTGCAGTTTAGGGTGATTTACTAGTATTACATTTTCATTTGAGGGCTGGACTTGTCCTTTAAACCCTCTCCCCCAAGGGTCTAAATGAAGTATCTTATTACGTTTTCGTAGGTGGAAAGGTTCTCATTCCTCAGTTCATGGTAAATATGTTGTATCATTTAGACCCAGTTGGATGACTAGCGAAACCTCTTCAAGAACTAAACTTTAGTCCAGTTGATCTAACTGAATCACAACAGATGTGGATAGAATATGTTTTCCTTAAATGATAACTACACTCTAAATGTAAAAATAGAAAGTACCTGGGACAGGGAGGTAGGATTGATTATTCTTAGCTCACAATATGTTTTCATTAAAGGGTATGTCCCCCCTAAAACCACTTAATATTCTGCCTCCCCCATGTCCCCCAGCCCCAACCGCATGTTTGCTTTTTCAAAAAGCTCCCCAAACTCTTACTTACCTCCCCTCGATCCTCCGCCGCACTGCCCCCCTCTGCCTGCGAGAATGCAAGCAGAGGGCGGACCGGCAGTCGCGTCTGTGATTGGCTGAGCGGCAGCCAATCACGGACGCGGCTGCCGGTCATTCAGTGCAGCGGAGGAAAGCGGAGATTAAGTAAGAGTTTGGGGAGCTTTTGAAAAAAAAAACATGCGGTTGGGGCTGGGGACATGGGGGAGCAGCATATTAAGGGGGTTTAACGCTAGGGGGAGGGATAGTAGAATGGGAGGGAGAGGGAAGAGAGGGAGGAGGGGGGAGAAGGGCTGCAGTGCGCATGGCAAATATCTACTGGAGGCAGATAGCAGGCAGAGACCTGCTATCCTCCTGGTGTTAGTTTTGAGACTTTGGGGGGGGTTTACAGGAGAACCCTATGGAGCTGGAGATGTGAGGTGGATTAAACTACACTACATGGTGGGGCCAGTAGTTGGGGGGATTATAGTTTTGGGGGTGGACATGCCCTTTAAAGAGCTACAGTATAGCACTTTTTAATGTCCAGCTTAGTCTTGACCAATCCGTATTAAAGATAGTGCTGTAAGCCAGGAAAAGACTGTCAGAATCAGTTTTCTTTGGGCTGATGCTCCTCACAGAAACAATTTTGGGAGGTAGGAACTACCAGTCCTATATCCCTCCCAAGTACTTTTCATTTACTGCAAAAAATGGCACCGAGACCCTCCACAAGCCCATTACCCTCCATGTTTTTAAACAGCTGATCCCATGATGAAGAAAAGATATGCGCGATCAACTGTTTAAAAGAGCGGAATCGAACCAGAAGTTCGGGTCCGACCTGTTAAACAGCTAATCCCACATATTTTTTTCTTCATACATGTGATGGGCTGTTTCAAAACAGCTGATCATGGAGGGGCCCAGGCCTCCAATCTCACTGAGGGACCCAGCCCCTGCAGTACACCCCTGTATTATAGTAATTTTAATCACACTTTTTTATTACAAATAGGATCCTCCATAAGACCTTACAGCACTTTATAGGGACTTTTTTGCTACTCGCACTTTATTTTAGTAGCACTTTTCAGAGTAGTGGAATTGTGCATTAATAACATCGCTCCTTGAATGTTTTGATTAACATTTTGTACTCAGATTGGACTTCTAATTGCCTTTAAGTGGCAAGAGAAAGAATTATAATCCCAGCCAGAGGGGGGTGGACTTGCAAATCAATGTTGGATCCCCACACATGGCTAAGCAATTTAGTCCTACATAACCAAAAGTTGTACATTTAAGGAATAGTTCACTGCAATAGTGAACTATCCCTTTTCTACTTGATTGAAGCCAGGGAGGTTAAGGAGCTATCCCTTACCTCCGTTCTTCAATCAAACCTTTCACTCGATCCACGGGGCCGCTCTGAAATTCCGTGGTCATGCGCATGGATGCGTTATAGCGTAACAAAGCAGGAAGCAGTCGGGAACTGTCAGAGCGGACCCGCTGGATCGCGTGAAGGTAAAATGTAAAACATTGATTGAAGATAGAGGTAAGGCATAGCTCCTTAACCTCCCGGCTTCAATCAATGTCGGAAAGGATTTTTCACTATTGCAGTGAACTTCCTTTAAGCTGAACTATAGATTTTTAGCATTTTAAATAAGCATATTTATTCCCATCAGATCCTGCACACAAATTGTACAATCCAAGTACCTTCCAAACACAGCCAGTCATATGTTTTTAACACTTGCATGATGTAGCCATATTGGATTTAACCAATGGAGCTGTGTTCAATCATCAGTGCTAACTGCTAAACACTGTGCTGCACTAATCACCCACACAGCTGAACATTCTCTCATCATTTACAAATAGTCAAGTACTGACTGCTCATTATATGCTGCTTTCATTGTGGTTCATGATAAATGAATGATGGTTTGCTTTTCCATACCCAGTATATTAGTTTTTATAAGCTTCTTCAGCTATTGGCACATAAAACTTATACAAGAGATCTTACTTTGTAGCATCAGTCACCTCTATATATTGCAGAAATATACATGAACATAACACATCTTACTCTACCTTTGTTAATATACTGTGATCTTTTTTGGCTGTATATCCCAGATTCTACTTTCAATTCATGGTTGTTAAATCATTACCATGTAAAGAAAAACAGAAAATGCTCTTTGGGTTAATTGATGTTGAAATTCAGTAAATTACCTACTACAGTAATATCACCACATCCTGGTTCTTTGTAATAAGCAAAAAAAAAGCAAGAGAGAGATACATACAAATATTAATGAGCAGCAAGGATATTAATGGCTCAATTTTTACTTTTTAATTTTCTTGGGAGACATGGAATTGCCAATATATGTATTGTTTGATTTACATATGTGTGTATGATTGCCCTGAGACTTAATTTTTATGCAGATGTCTTCTTTGTTTTACAGTCAAATTCAGCCACTTCTAAAACATAGATCTAGCAAAAATCCTATCTGTTTTTTATTGAAAGACAAACTGAGACTTACAACAATTGGCTTTCGGCAGCTTTTGTTATGTCTTCAGTAAATGATAAATGAGTGAAATTTAATTGACTGACATATCTATAAACTATATTTATACCATCAGTTTTTTTTATGGCGTCTTTGTATTTTATAGCTTTAGAATGTTTAAACTAGTCATAGCTTGGTCTAGGCAACCAGCCACACTAAGAAAAAAGTTTTATACCATTGCATAGCCTTCAGCAAAATCTTTAAACATCTAGACATTTGCTGATGTTACAAAGTCCTGCTTGCCCCTCTTACTTACAAAAATGGTTACTGCTGCATGTACCACAAATCGCTTCTTAAAGGTGCACTAAACCCCTGGAACATCTTTCCAAAACTATTGGAGATTTTTGTAGCTTGTGAGTCTATGTAAATTACCTTTTAAATTATGGTGTTGTAATTGCACTGCATTTTGAATTTTTAACTTTTCTTCCTCCTTTATCTTTGTTTGAACAATGTGACATTTCATGTAAAAGTACAGTTGGGGAAAATTCATCCTTGTTTACATCAGTAAATTAGATAATTGGCTTAGGTGCAATATTGTATATAACTAATAATACTTGTAAAGGTAATAAACTTTATGAGAAAATCAGGATATCTAAAGGCAAAGAATATAATTATTATAGTAATAAAGAGGATGTATGATGCCTGGGACTACCTAAACTAACAAAAACTTTAAAAGCAAATACATTTCATAGCAAAGTTCCTGCTATATAATCTTAAAGAGTAACTATGGTCCAAAAATGATTTTAGGTAATTGACAGGAATTTTGCAATTTACTTTCATTGTTTTTTTGTTGTTGTTCTTTTTATATATTTTTAGTTTTACATTTTATATGTATATGGTAGAAGCATCACCAGATCCCCTGCACTTCCCTGCACCATGTGACAATTCCCAGTGTCTCCTCTCCTCGTGGGCCCCAGCCCCTCCCCTGTACTGTTCTCCTCCTCCCTCCCCTCCCTCATCACTTTAACTCATTTCTTCCCTGGTTTCTTGCCAACCACAGATAGAAAGAGGAACTAGTATTGTGACTGCAGATTAAGAACCTCCCACCCCTTAACTTTCTGATCAGTTTCTTCATATCTTGGGCCGTGCAGCACGTAGTTGGTGGTTGATGCTCATTTTAAAGGTAGGATCCTGGCCTTTCATTTAAAATCAACATTTTTTGAGACCAGTTTAGCTTTAGTCTGCAGAAAGTACTCAATTGCTAACTTGTTTTTTGTCAAATTGAATGTTTAACTTTTTAAAGCACAAATCTTTCTAATGCACGCAATCTCCATTTTTGGTCCGTTTTTGTCAAACACAAGCAATATGACATGCAATTTTAATTTTACCTATAATCCCATGCAAAATGCATGCACAACGCATGTAAAAGCATATAAGAGCGGACAAAAGCAGTTGGCAATGTGCAGCACTTTTTTGTGCATTGTTATGTGGCCTCAGCCAACATACATAATCCTCAATACCACAGTCCTAATCAGATCTGATTTCTCACAATTCAAGCCAGCCATGGAGCATGTTTTAAAACACACATAGACACTTACATTAATGACCTTTGTGCACCTTTCAAGCCAAATTCAATGTTATTACTTTCTCTTTCTATTTATAGTTCCCCTACCAATACCCTAACATTGAGCATACATTATTAAGTCTTTTATTAAAGGGGAACTGTGGTCTCCGACAATTGATTTTAAATGAAAGGCCAGTTTCCTACCTTTTTAACGAGTCATCAACCCCCTCTGTACGTGCTCCACAGCTCAAGAATAAAAAAATACTGACCGAAATTAATGGGTGGGAGACTGACATGTGAGGGGCTTGCAAGAGGAGGGGGGCTGCAAGGAAGGAGGAGACACAGGGCAGAATGACTGTCACATGGTTTTCAGAGCAGGAAGCTGAAGTGCGGGGCCTGTGATGCTGCTGCGCCATATCACACACACAAAATGTAAATATCTTCAAAACTATGCAAAATAAACAATGAAAGTAAATTGCAAAAATACCGAAAGCAATTCCTATCATTTACCTAGTCATTTTTGGACCACGGTGAGTTCCCCTTGTTTCGTAGCCAGTCATTCTTTGTAATTTATTTTCTAATTTTATTTGCGACAGTTTCACGACATTAAAATTGTGGCTCTTGCTTAAAAAGATGTGTTGTCTAGTGTCATGATTGGCTGAAATTCGGCCCCTTCAGCTATTGCTGTGCATGGAAAACGCATGGAACAGCTGCTGCAGCGAGCCGAGGGACGAATCCTAGTAAGTATATTTAGGAGATCCAGAGAAATGTTTTAAACCGAGCGAAG
The DNA here is from genome assembly GCA_019447015.1 of Hymenochirus boettgeri. Lineage (NCBI taxonomy): Eukaryota > Metazoa > Chordata > Amphibia > Anura > Pipidae > Hymenochirus > Hymenochirus boettgeri. Next base: position 120,410,669 of record CM033471.1, on the reverse strand, counting down.
TCTGGGCTGGGGGAAGGGGGTTTAGTAAAGGTGAAATTTTTTGTGGAGGTGGACACACCCTTTAAATAATTGGTGGATCCTTGCCAAGAATCACAGAAAATGGTCCTTAAATGCAATGATACCAAGTTACCAACCTAAAGAGAGTTGTTGAACTCCCTAGTGGTATTGTGATTGTAAATTCTCATACATTGGAATTTTTTTTTTGCTGTAAATATTAAAGGGGAGCTGTGGTCTCCAAACAGTTGAGTTTAAAACCTCTCTATGTGCTCCACAGCCAAGATTAAAGAAATGACTGACCAAAGTTAATGGTGGTGGCTGACATGTGACATTCCTAAGGCTTCTCTCTCGCACAGTGCCGCCGACGAGCACAGCCTCAGACTCCCTCAGATTGAGGGAGACAGGAAGTCCCTCCTACTCTCTACTGTGTGAAGTCCTGACAGAGTAGGTAAGGGAATCTACAGCCCCCAAAGCCTTCTTTCCCATATGTGAGACACCTTTCAGGCTATGCACGTGGGTGGGCGGGGCTTAGGCACCCATGAGTGGGCGGGGCCTAGGCACCCACGGGTGGGCAGGCCATGGCACCCATGGGTGGGTGGTGCCACATAGGGCTGTAAAGAATGGGCCATGGGGGCCTGCAACGGAGGGACCATGGGTCCATGAGTGTGAACCAGGGGGGCTGCAAAGGGGAGGAGGAGATACAGGGCAATTGACTGACATTGTTTCAGAGCAGGAAGCAGGAAGTTCAGGGGACCTGTGATGCTCTGCCATATCACACATAAAAATGTAAATATCAAAACTATGCAAAATAACAATGAAAATAAATTGCAAAAATTCTTAGGAGAGCAATTCCTATCAATTTACCTAAAGTCATTTTGGACCACAGTTCCCCTTTAAAGGGTATGTCCCACCTAAAATTGAACTTTTAATATAGATCCCCCCTGGGCTCCCAGCCCCAACCGCTATATTTTTTTTTTTTAGAAAGCCCCCAACTCTACTTACCTCCCCTCTTTCCTCCGCCGCGCTCCCGGCCCTCTGCTTGCAAGGAAATGCAAGCAGAGGGGCGGGACCGGCAGCCGCGTCTGTGATTGGCTGAGCGGCAGCCAATCACAACGCGGCTGCCGGCAGCTCACTTCGCCGGAGGAAGAGGAGAGGTAAGTAAGAGTTTGGGGAGCTTTCAAAATAAAAAATATGCGGTTGGGGCTGGGAGACATGGGGGAATACTGCACTGAAGGGGTTTTATGGTAGGGGGAGGATAGTAGAACGGAGGAGAGGGAGGGAGAGGGAGGGGGAGGGGGGGAAAGGGCTGCAGTACGCATGGCAAAAATCTACCTGAGGCCAGCTAGCAGGCAGTTCCTATATGGACCTGCTAGCCCCTGGTGGGCAGTTTTGGGACTTTGGGGGGGGACTACAGGAAACCCTATGGAGCTGGGATGTGAGGTAAGGATTACAACATACACTACATGATGGGGGCCAGTAGTTGGGGGGATTATAGTTTTTGGGGGTGGACATGCCCTTTAAGGTACATTTGACCAGAATGTACCAACTTGCTGCTTTCCTTCCAGGTGCAGTAAACTTCCCTGCAGCCTCAGCATTGCTTGTCCTATCTGTGGTGAGTATTTTAAAAGCTAGAACACCACACATCTAAGTATGGATAGATTCAGGATAATGTCTGACTAAGGATATAAGTAGTGCATTGTATATTAAACAATGGTATAGTAAGCCAATAAGCTAAAGCTAGAAGGAGATTTTGATAAAAAGATGAGAATGTATGTATTCTTTTAAAATATAACCTGTAAGTGTGTGTTTATATTGCCCCAATAAGTGCAATTAATGGATGATTATATACAGTAGGAGTTAATATCCAATCACTGAAGATTAATAATAGCGGAGTATTATAAAAAATCTAGGAATTCCTTTCTGTGCTCTCTGGAATTTGTTGTTCCTTGTGATTAATGAACATAAATCAAGGATGACAATTCATACTTGCAGCTGGAGGGAAAGCATGTTGGGACTGCTAGAAATAGGTAATATTCAGAAATCTGAGCCATTTTTACATGAAACAATGTTCTTAGCCCCAAAGGAACAGTTTGGATGGTTCTGCATTAAATATGAAAAATGTTCTATTGTTTCCTGTTTTGCTGTAGCTTTCCTTTAGCAGGATCATAGTCTTTGAAACTGTAAGGTACGTCATATAAATAGATGTGTAGTCGGAGAATTGTTAAGCTTGCAATACAATACATTATCCTGCATTCATATTAATATTATAAGTGCAATAATCATTTTTATCTTTGTGAAATGTCACATCCAAGCTATTTCATTACCTGTCCCGTTAATGGACAAGTTTTCTTCTCTCCTGTAGTAAAAACTGTGTTTTCAAACTGAGATTTAAATGATCTTACACAGAGACTTATAATGGTTATATGATGCAATCAAAGGTCTTCCTGTGTATAACTGTATTAATTGTACTGTAATAATTTTCTTACATAGCATTATATATTCTGCAGTGATTTATAGTACCTGTAGGAAACCCACGCAATCAAGTTAGAACATACAAATTATTGCAGATGTAACCAAGGGGAGATTTGTCCCCATGCTACCCAATGAGCCAATGTGCTGCCCTAAAATTTAAGGATTTATTTAATCAGGTCCTAGGGCTAAATGATATAAACCTAATCTAAATTTTACAATTTCCCTCAATTATATAATTATATAATTTTCAATTAACCCTCTGTCTGCCTTAGTAATATCCTTATTTTTACCCTTCGTATTATTACTGCCCCTTCTATAAGGACCAGGATTCTCTATAGTGCATACAGAGGGAAAAAAACCAAACTCCTTTACAAAGTCATTCTAATCTTTCTCGCTGCCATTCTTTCCCAGTAGACAGGCATGCTCCATCCAGGGAAAGAGGGAGGATCTTTATAAATAGCTCAGCTATGAGCATGTTGTAACGCTAATGTTATATGCAAAATAAACGTTTGCCAAAAAATTCTACACACCTGATTTTGGATATTTCTTTATAGATATTTATGTGACACAGGAAAGGAAGTGGCCAAAGAGTAAAAGGTGATGTAAAAGGAATTTCCAATCAGTCACTATCTGCATGATGAGCTAAGACACTTCTGATTAACCCTTAACAACAAGCTCAGGATAATAAACAAACAGGAGTTTTTATGGTTTCTAGGCCTTGTCTCATAGAACACGACATGCTCCTTACACACAGCCGACTAAATACACATATTAATGATTTGGCTACATGACCATGAGGGTATGTTGGATGGGGGTCTTTTTATCTCTCAATGAGATTTGAGATTTGTAATAGCAGGAAATGGCATTGTGAGTTGTGAGAATGAGATAATTTGTAGGAGCATGGCTTGTATAGGAAGGATTTAATGTATTGCTGTCTTGTTATTTTAATGAGAATTTATTCAGTAACCCCCTAATGGAATCTATACAGCATCTTCCTATGTGTTACATCATTACATGAACCTATTGCAGGCATTATAAGGCTTTGACACCCTATGGTGCTTAATTAAATTTAAAGTCGGTGATTCCATTCTAGATAATGAAATATACAGACAGATATGACAAGGGCTCAAAAACATATAAATTCATAATATTAATATTTCACCATAATTTATAATATAGTATTTGAGGCTGAATAAAAACATGTCCATCTAGTCCGACCCTACTCAGCTATACCTACATTTCCTGCCTAACAGTAGATCCAGAGGAAGGAAAAAAAAACATATGAAGCACTAACAATTCCTATCTGACTCCAAGTGGCAATCAGAAACATCCCTGGATCAAATGTATGTATCAATACCAGTAACCTGCAATGTTCTATGTTTTAGAAATCGTCCACCTTTTTTTTAAACTGTCCAATAAACCTTTTATCACCACATTCACTTTTACCATTCTTACAGTAAACCCCTTTCCAAACTTTTCTCTTTTCTTTCAGTCTTAAGGGATGTCTGCATGTCCTCAATGCAGACATCTAATGTTCACCATTAGAACACAATAATCATATCCCCACGCAAGCTGCCTTTTCTATAGTTTACATATTGTAACTTTCACTATGTCTTCCTATTCAATAAGGTTTTTTTTTTGTATATATCCAAAACTGCCCTGCAATTCCAAATAAAGCCTTACCTTATTGGAAGATGCGGTGTAGTTTTGGAATTCTGTATACAAAATATCTTTAATATAAAAAACGTGATATAAAAATCCAATGACTACAATTTGTTATTACTACTCAAATACACCCGCAAAACAGATTTTATGCCAAATAAATGTAAAGTACAATAAATCACAGCAAAACATGATATACACACACACAGCAATACATACAAAAATAGATCCAATTAAATTGCTTAACATTTTACTTACCATTGTATGCGACTTATAAGCGTGTCCTTCTCTCTGGATAAATTAAAGTAATGGTTCAATAACTTGGACAAATTATTTTAAGCCACAACCACTTCAGGTTTGCTTTACTCTGGGGTTCTAAATGTTAAACCTTTTTTACCTTAATAACTTTTACCTTCTTAGGAGATGTAATTCTCAAACTTTGTCTTTATATCAATACCTGCCTTTTATAGATGAAAAAGGTTAAAAGATAGGACCCAGCAGAATAAAACAAATAAACACTCTCTCTCTGTCTACATATATAGGTATAACGCACCCCTTACAGAGTAATATCCTTATTAACCCACCCTCCCATTGGTCTCTATGGGGGCAACAACTAAAAAATATTCTTATAATCGGTGTGCTACTATGTAGTACATGCCGATTATAACACAGAACTGCAGAATCTTACCCTTTGATGTAAGTTCAAAGACTCGCGTTTGCGAATTTTGGTACATGTCAAAGGGAATCCAAGAGGGAGTTGAGGGGTGCAGTATCAAAGCTGTTAACACCGGAACACTGGATCATAGGTGGGTGGTCTCAACAGCTTCTGCACTCGAGGATAAAGGTCAGGTGACCTTGTAAAGCTGCTGGGCGGGATATCACACAGTAATAAGGGGGAAAGGAAAGGCACTGCTTTGACATGGGAGACCAGGTTCGAATCCTGGCTGGGGGCAGCTATACAAATGTTTGGATTATTATAATAACCATATTATATACTAGGTTATTATATTACTAGGGTATTATACTAATCCAAACATTTGTATAGCTGCCCCTAGCCAGGATTCGAATCTGGTAATTATATGGTTATATATATACTAGGTATTGTATGGTTATTATATTACTAGGTTATTAGCGAACGGTACTTCGAGGGGGGGATTCTGGCTAGGGGCAGCTATACAAATGTTTGGATTATTATAATAAACTAGTAATATGATAACCATATAATAACCTATTAATATAATAACCATATACTACTACCATATGATAACCTAGTAATATACTACCACAAAATGTAGTGGCTGGATAGGGCACTAGTAAAGGCACCGCCTTTGACATGGGAGACCAGGGTTTGAATCCTGGCTATGGACATCTATACAAATGTTTGGATTATTATAATAACCATATGATAACCTAGTAATATATAAACCATATTAATATTATATTACTAGGGTATTATTCTGGTATGATATTCCCCAGGTTATTAATATGGTGAGAAATATAGGGTATATATGGTTATCTATATTACTAGGTTATTATATGGTTATCATATTTATAGGGTTATATATTTACTAGGGTATTATAGGTTATTATATACTAAGGTTTAATCATATAGGGTATTATTGGTATTATATAACTAGGTTAGATATGGTTATATACTAGGGATTATAATACCATTAGGAATGCAAAATCCTGGCTAGGGGCAGCTATACAAATGTATAGATTATTATAATAACCTAGTAATATAATAACCATATAATATCATTATATTACTAGGGTATTATATAGTTATATATACCAGGTTATATATGGTTAGAATATAGGGTATTATATTACTAGGTTATTTTTTGGTTATTATAATTATTAAATAACTAGGGGATTATATAGTTTATATATTACTAGGTTATTATATTACTAGGGTATTATAATAATCCAAACTTTTGTATAGCTGCCCCTAGCCGGGATTCGATCCCGGTTCCCATGTCAAGGCGGTGCTTTAACCGTATACACTATCAACCCTCGAGTGCCATTTGCTAAGCAGGAAGGACCGTTCGCTAACAGGAAGGATCGTTCGTTTGTTCGATAATCCTCCAAAGTATCGTCAATTGCCTGCCTGACTTCAGGAAGTGTTTAACAATTTTGGCGACAGTGACATGTTCCCCAGACCATTTCCCAGATGCCACCAGCCATTTACAGTACGTTACTGTAAGTTAGCTTGTTAAATCACTCTGACTATCACTCCCATAGACTGAATGGGTCCGAATTCGAACTTTCGTACTTTCTCTGAAGTCGAAGTTCGAAAACAGACAGGACTTTATATAGTTCAGCCTATCTACTGCTTATTACTGGAAACTGTAATTCTTCCATTGTATTATATTTGCTTATCTGTATGTGTGCCTAGCAACCATGGTTTATAGGTAAAGAAATTTACAGTTAACACGCCTGGTGTATTGTGGATGTCACTAGTCATGAAGTAATAAACAGAATTCGTTTGTTGCTAAGCTGCAGTGGGGTCCCGTGACTGCTCTCCCTGATGTCATTAAACAGTTGATTATACTACTGGGAAACGTGCCCCTGCGTACCTCTGCATAGGCATCTATGGATTACTCCACCAGCAGCTCCACTGACCATTTAGAGGATTGCAAGAGTCGGCCTATTTACCAGAGGCCGCTCAGGATAACTACAGTATTCTGTAAAAAGTAACTAATTGAAACGGAAAGTACCTGGGGTAGGGAGGAGGTAGGATTGATTTCATACTTCACAATATAATTTCGTTATGAGCTACAGCAACAGTTTTCATTTGCCAGTGTATAATAATTGGCCCGTATGGGCACTTTATCATAGAATGGCCTCTTGTCCAGGGATCATTGCCAGATCTGCGGGCAGATATCTGAACGAGTGCCCGTTTCGGCCCATAAAGTGCCCATACATGGGCCAATTATCGTCTGAAAAGGCCGTTCGTAAACATCATGCGTTGCGTCGTCCCGCACGTGTGTATGAAACTTTAGTCAGGATTATTCCTGTATTAAAGATAGTGCTGAAGCCAGAAGGAAGACTGGCAGAATCAGTTTTATTGTGGGGTGTGCTCCTCCCAGAAACAATATTGGGAGGTAGGAATTACCAGTCCTGTATCCTGTCCCAAGTACTTTTTACTATTTTTCAAAAAATGTTTAACACAATAGTTCTCTTTTAAGTCCTCACCCTGGTTCTTATAAATAGGAATGTGTGTGTGATACTCCTTTAGGATGGGTCTTTACCTGATAATGATGAATTAATTGTTAGTGCCCAAATCCCAACAGAAAGAAAATGTATCAAAAAATGGACTGCGTGTTTTTGGTTCTTGTGCCCAGTGTGAACGAGGCTTAATACTAGATTTAGAGAGTACCCGGTGCTTACCTCAACGTAGGCATTAGCTCAAAAAGGTGGGTGTGGTTTGGAAAAGTGGGCGTGCGCAAACATTTGTTCTGTATTTTGTATTTCAAATCGGAAACCATAGGTACATGACTTTAGATGTCACAAGAACAGGGCTCAACAAAGACCAAGAGATGTTTGTTACCAGAAAATGAGAATATTAAAAAGATAAAGAGATATTACTGATTGGGTAGTGGTTTAGTTTTGTGGAAACATGTTTACATTTCTAAACAGACTAAAGTTAATTTTCTCTTCAGTCTCATACTCACTTTCCTTTCCCTGTTACATCTCATGTATGCTCCTGCATTTAAACACCTTATCAGTTTCCTTTTTTAGTCCTCATTTACTATGATTTTTTCTCCGTTAACTTGGTACTCCATTTACTAGATGCTCCATACTGTCTCATTTAATCCCTTAGTACTGGTACTTCACATCAACAGTCATTTAAACATACTGAAATAAACTCTAGAATTAAAATGTAACAGTATAGTAATAATATACTATTTAATAAATAATCAGTTACTATGTTTGACATTAGATGTTAGAATTGAATTAATTGTGTGTTAAAGTATTGTTATAGTGCAAAAATAATTTACTGTATATAATTAAGAACAGTACAAAAAAAAACAAAAAAACAAAAAATATCATAATTTAGCTCCAAGCTCATAAACAAGATCCAGAGTAGTAGTAATAAAACTGAACTGGAATTGATCTTAATATGGTAAAGGTCAATCGGAGCATGGACGTTGTGTTATATAAATGGCATATCATGAAACAGGTTATAAATGTAGAAGTGCAACATACGAACAGGTCAAGGAAAGGTTACACTTATAACAAGAATAATATTTGATTTATGTAGTATTTAAGCTGGGAAAATTGCTTCCACAGGGAATATTAACTGCACATTTAGTAAAGGGTAATTAAAATGGCATGGCAAAGTAATGAGCACTTTATTTCAAGGAAAGTAGTCTTAAATAATTATTCGTCTCACAATGGATTTTATGTTTGAACTTGCTCAGCCTCAGAAGAGTTTTCTTGTTGGTATGGTATTTTTTAGATAGACATATAGATCTAGAAAATATACATACAGTAACATACATACATACATACATACATACATAGTTTTTAACAGGTGACAAGCTAGTCATGATCAGTACCGTATATACTCAAGTATAAGTCGATACGAGTATAGTCGAGGTACTATTTTTACCTGAAAAAAAAATTATCACCACTACTGCCTTCTGATTCTGGGTTGTTTTTAGGCTTAGTTGCCCTTTAAAGGACACAGATTCCCATACATGAATCCCATACAGTAATAGCCAAATCAGTACCAGTAAACTCCAATTCTTTGGCACTCCAGATGTTTGGAAACTACACTCCCAGCATGCTTTGTTGCTGGGAGTTTCAGTTTCTAAACATGTGGAGTGGCAAGGTTCAGTAAACTTTAATTAAGCTTACCATCATTACAATTCTCCTGAACCCCAATAGTAAAGGGCCCTCGACCCATATAGTAAAGGGAACTCTGACCCCCATATAGTAAAGGGCCCTTGACCCATATAGTAAAGGGCCCTCTGACCCCCATATAGTAAAGGGCCCTCTGACCCCCATATAGTAAAGGGAACTCTGACCCCCATATGGTAAAGGGCCCTCTGACCCATATAGTAAAGGACTCTCTGATCCCAATAGTTAAAAATGTCACCTAAGAGTTGTAGTTTCAAGCTGTCCTTTGCACTGTACTAGCAGCTGTTTTTTTTTCCCCAAAACTGAGGAGACCCATCATATTTACAGATCAGTGACTGAGTGAGTCCAGCAGCCAGAATACAGGAAAGGAAGTGCAAAGGCAGATCAGCTCCTTGAACTTTCTATGCAGGTTAACACAGCGCCACCTATCTGCAATTGCAGAATTTGGATCTAAATTAGGACTTGACCCGAGTATAAGTCAAGGTTAGGTTTTCAGGCTAATTAAAGCCTGAAAAATTTGACTTTTACTCGAGTATATCGGTAAATATAATACTTTATCCTTTTTAATAGGAAAATAAATGAAAGAAACAAGGACAGGTTACAAATGCACATGGGTTTGAAATAGGACTTAAAGGGGAAGTTTAATGACCTTAACCTGCATTCATCATTTTGTCTGTGTAAATAAATGCTTTCTAAATACTGACTTCTATTTGCAGGACCCCTAATAGAGACAGTTTGGACTTGCCTTGACCCAGCGCCTGGGTTGATTAGTTGCTCAGTAGAGACTGAGAATGTTTGACCCATCCATCAGCAAAAAATTAGAAACAGTAGAAATTACTGTTAGGAACATTTCATGGGACTGTCACAGAACCTAAAATATTAGCTCGCTAATCTCAACAGCAGGTAATAGCAAGGGGTGTACTGTAAATTCACGGATTTTTTAAAATGGAAGAGAATATGTAGAATAACTAATATGCATAATAAAACTAAGAATTTTAAAAATAATGATATTTTCCACTGAACTTTTCCTTTAAATAAACTTACCCACCAAACTCATCCTTAAAAGTGCCCAGGGTTAACACCTTAACCACTAGGTCCAAACTATGGGTTTAGTTTGGGTTAGCTGTAATACATATCTTAACTTTCCCTCACTGCTACGGTCCATCTCTGCCCCTCGTCTGTTGGTGACAAAGCACAAGTGCATGAATCGTGGACTGTTTGACAGAAGCGCAACTGGACTGGACCAGCAAGGGAACGATAAGTTATGAGGTTAAGGTCCTCTCCCTGGGTACTTTGGGCATATTTTTAAAGTGTGTTAACTTCACCACTGTTATCAACGCTGTTTTGGCAAAATCGGAAATATACGCTAAATATCGGAAAGTTACTGCTGCAATTGCCGTTTCGCATATTGCCGCGCAACCGTATTTATAAAGTGCCATTGCAATTTGCCAACTTCAGGGTGGCAGAAACAACCGAACTTACAGGAGATGCAATATCCTGTGCTAACAAGAATAAAAGCGTAAAATCACGCTAACCTATCTACTAACGTGTTAGCGAATGTTCTGCACTGCCTGCCAGCAATTTTTTTTTCTTTGTGCAGCGCAAAGCGTGCAATAAATTTGCACCGGTGGCTCTGGGTACTGACAAGTGCCTGTTGGGGGTCCTGCAGCTCGAAACCAGGACCCCAGCAAGGAAATGGTAAGTTGTGAGGTTAAGGTCCTCACTCTGGTATTTTGTGGCTTATATAAAGTGTGTTAACTTTCCACCACCATTATTGCCACCGTTTTAAGAGGTTTGAAACTGGGATCTACCCTCCCCGACACATGTAATTGCCTGTGGCACTGACAAGTGCCTTTTGGGCTTTAGGGGTCCCGCAGCTTGAAACTGGACCCCCCTCCCCAGCATTTAAAAGTGCCTTTGCATTACTGACTATTGTGCTTGCGGCACTAACAAGTGCCCTGTTGGGGTCGTTAGCTCTAAAAGAGCTCTTCTGGTCTAATAAGAGCTTGAAACTGGGACCACCCCTGGTCATAAAAAGGACTTTTTCAGGTCTCTGTATCCTGTTTTCTCCAATGTTGTTGGCGAATTCGGTGGCTACACCAAAAACGCCAATGTCACCGACGCTGTCTTCTTTCTTCTGTCATCACTCAGGTTTGCAACTCTTATACAAGATTGCTGAAGACCAATCCAATTGGGATTGGTTAATATTTCAATCCTTGCAATCCTTGATAACACATTAACTAATCATAAATTTAAGCACCACCATTCTTTGGCGATGTGCAGCGATATAACATTGGGTTGTTAAAGAACCTTTATAAATATGCCTTTACAGTATGTAAAATGTACATGTGAAAAGTATGACCCTGCACAACATGTGAATAAGCACACACACACACGTAAAAAAAGCATGAACAATGTAAATATACATATAGAAACTGAATTAGAACATTAAAACAAACACAAGGTCTTAATTATCCAGGTAAGGCAGGAAGACATTACCAGATCAATGCTTGCAAAAACATTATTTATTGCTGCTTGAAACACAACCTGTTTTGAACGCTCATGCGTTCTTTTTCAAGAAAAAAAAAAGAACGTATGAGCATTCGAAACATGTTGTGTTCCAAGCAGTGACAAAATAATGTTTTTGCAAGCATTGATCGCTAATGTCTCCTGCCTTATCTACTTACCTACATGCAAATGGAGGCTGGATGCGGCTGCACACTGGAAATGGATATCAGATGTTAAATAGAATGCTCGTGGGTTTAAATAGTGCCTCTGGAAAGTTCTGAGAACAGTTTATGTATTAACCACCATGTGACAAAAAGAAAGATTTTGCTTCCTCACTCACAAAAACTAGAGCCAGCACCAAATTATTAAATCTATAATTGAATACATGTAAGTAGCACTTACTCTGATTTGCGTGTGTTGCTGCATGCTTTCAATACAGCACACATTTTGTGTTGAGCAGTATGCCCCTCCTCTTTTAACCACTCCCACTTCCATCAGACCTGACTTTTTTCTCCACAAACCAACTGTCAAGCCTGCACACAGCATACAGCATTTCAACTGTCAAAACTCTGTCACCATTCCAGTACAGTAAAGCTACAGTAAAACTACTTACAGAAGAATAGTTTTTGAGAGCAAGGAACTTGATTGACAGTGAAATATAAGAAGTTTTAGATGAATATCTAAATAATAAAGGGCAGATCAACAAAAAAATTAACAGTGTGGTTGCAAGAATTATAGTTTCCAGTTATGGTCAATTAAAATAACCTATTTTTCGGTATAGATACCCTTTAAATCATAAATATACAGATCACAGCTGAATTGTCTCTTGAGTAAAATGAGCCCCAATGAGCTTACAATTTGTCCCAATTAGATCTGAAATCATTTTCCTTATGGCATATGGCTGTCACATGACATATCATTATGAAAAGAATACCTTATATCAGATGCATAAGTCTGGAGCTCTATGCTATAGTCATGGGACATCCAGACAGCTGCTTTATTTGAATGTGAAACCAGTGGTGATTCGCACAGAACTACAAAGTCTCTGTGTAAGACGCTGACCTTTCAGCAAATCCTTGAGTAAATGTTGAGAGTAAAATTAGCCTTTTATCCAAAATGAGAGAAATGCTTTTTTTATTTTATTTTTTTCTTTTTCTCGTTTTCTAGGTGAATGTGTTGTTTACTTTAGGTCCTATGACATGATCTATTGATATGTATTCACAATAGTTTTAAACTGACATGCGGTGTGTTTTTAAACATATATTATCAGCATTACTGTGCATAAGTTATCCTTTCTTATGAATAATACAGAAGTTTACAGGAGTATTATGAGGGCAATAAATGAAGCTTTCCCTGACTATCAGGAGGGTTGTAAACCTGAATGCATTATTCTTTCTGTCTGATAAGAAATCATTTTTGTTTGTCAGGAGGCTCTGGCTAACTCGAGTTCTATACTGCAGTTAATGGCAGAAAGCCATAAATAGAAGTTGAAATGTTTGCCTTGGTTGTGATATTCCTGAGTGATATTTTACTGGGCAGTGTTTGATAACAAGCAATGCCACCATGCTGGTTATTGTATTATGTAGAAAGAAAAAAATATACAACTTATTGCTCCTAATACTTGTCAATTAACATTGTAACATTGAAATGTAAAAATAAGTGTTAAGAGTTCCTACTAAAGGAATTAAACTCTATTCACACAGGGCCGTCTCGCTAATGATGCAGGGTGCAGCACACTGCAGAGCGGCACCCTGTATGGAAGCGGCACCCTGAAGTGGGGGGGACGGACGCATTATACAGTCCAGTGTGTGGACAGTCCATTCGGCAGTACCAGAACAGGTGCTTGCGAGGATCTCCTGGGTGCGTCCAATGCGTGCGCTGCGTCGGCGTGCGTAATGTTGTGCGTCAGCGCTGAGCCTGAAAGAGCCCAAGTTCAGCCTGTGGCAGGACAAGGACAGAAACTTGACTGTGCCTCGCGGCTGCGTACTCGCCGACTCGGAGGGAAAGTGGTGAGTCAAATTGGCAAGGCAACTAGTGGCATAATACTAGTAAGGGTATAGGGTTCTGTCTACACCAACCCCAATTTAATTTCCCTGGGCAGGCTGGGGCCTGAGCTTGGGCCCTGCTTGCCTGCACTACAGGTTTAGGTTATTTTTTACCACTGTGCCTACTGTGGCCTGTAGCCCCCCCCCTCGGGCCTAGAGTAGCACCACCACCAGCACAGAATCCCAGGCTCCCCCCATGATGCCACAGAAAGTTAATTAAAAGGTTTGGCAGTGGGGCACTGGCACAGCTCCACAGCAAATAGATATTTGCTGTGGCCACAGTGTCAGGGGAAGCTATGCCAACTATATATTTGTGCTATGGGGATGGGGTATTTGTATGCTGTTGGTGCCAACCTGCCAGGGTGTGTGCCAGTGTCTATAACTGTGCCAGCTCTATACGCTATAGTATGTGCCAGTGCTCTATAACTGTGCCAGCTGCACAGAGAGCACATCACATATACAGTGCCCCCCTGGACCCACCAGATACAAATACCCTACACACAGGCACATTTGTGTGCTGTACCGGTGCCAGGGGGGAAGGGGGAATGTGTTGTGCCAAGTTTGCCATGTGCCCAGCAGACATAATAATTAAAATAATGTGCCCAGGCCCTGTCTGCTGCCCATCTAATGTAAGATGATAGTGATAATATAGATAGATAGATAGATAGATAGTAGATAGATGATAGATAGATAGATAGATAGATAGACAGATGATAGATAGATAGATAGATAGATAGATAGATAGATAGATAGATAGACAGCACAGATGATAGATAGATAGAATAGATGAGATGATAGGCAGACAGATAGTAGTAGATATGATAGATAGTAGATAGATAGATAGATAGATAGAAAGATGTAGAAACAGACAGATAGATAGACAGACAGACAGAAGATAGATAGATGATAGATAGGCAAGATGATAGATAGATATAAGATAGACAGACAGACAGATGATAGATAGATAGACAGACCGATGATAGATAGATAGACAGATGATGATGAAGATATAGATAGATGATAGATAGAAGATAGATGATAGATAGACATGATGATTAGATAGATGACGATGATCTTTTGAGGATACTATTCTAGAGGGTGGGTCCTAAATGTATTGTAATAAATGGAGGAATGATTGTAAATACAATGATAATGACACAAGTTAAATCAACGGTATAAAGCCCCTCCCACTTCTGGACAAGCCACATCCCACTTCTGGACAAAGCACCACCCACTTCAATTCTTTCAATTATAAAACCATACCCCTTCCGGCTGCGAGGGGGGCAGCATTTAGAATTTTGTGTCAGGTGGCAAAAAGTCTAGAGACGGCCCTGTATTCACATTATTCTATACAGATGTCTCCACCAATATGGAAGTCCCTGATAAGATTTTGAAATCTGCCTGTTACCCTACGTTTTATTTTCCAGCCAGCATGCATTGTGGCCAGCCTCCCAGGAAACATACAAATAGCCAATATATGGTAGCTCACAGCAGAGTTTGTTAGGAATAAAATGCAAAGGAATTTGTGGGGGAATAGAGCTTGTGTTTAACCCTGGTAAATTCAACACTGAATTCAAGACTGTAAAATCCTGTTCTGTGTTTGAGGGCAGTATCTTTATAGCATGATCTGTGACTGATAGAGGAGGGTCTCTGTGATGTAATATGATTGTCTGTCAGCTTCTAGAAAGCTGGTTTGATCTGTGTGCTCTAGATAATATGTGAAATAATTGCAAACACCTCAACTAAAACAAAAAGGTGTATTTTAGGAGCTGACCCATAGTACCCACAGGTTAATTTCATAAATCAAGGGAGAGATGGCTCACTGCTTGTTGTATCTTTGTGAATGTGCTCTGTCTGTTGGGATAATGATGTCTGGAGACTTTAGTTCCCCTTTAAAGGTAGTGTGGTCTCCAATTCTTCCAAACTAGTAAGGGTTATATAAAAAGCCTTCCATTGTACCTTCAAAATAAAACTGAAATCACATCCCTAGAAAAATTTGTGAGAAGTTATTGCTAGAAAGGTCAGAATATTACTTCCTGCTTGAACTTATCCTGTTTTCAGTCATCTGACCAGCTTGTAGTCATGTGACTAGCCTGTCTGCATAATAGGCTCCCCTTCTCAACTGTCATTTTTTCCTTCAGGTACTTTCTGTTTTTCCAGCATTAAGTCGTTACTGAGCATGCTTCTCCCCAGGGCAGAGGGGAGCAGAGAGGTAAGGTGATGTTACTCAACATCTGGAAGGGTTGTGAGTACAGATTCCGTTTTTGCCATTTTGATATATTACTATTTGGTTATTTTTTCCATCTGGACTTGTATCTGTGTGAGACACATATGGACTATTGAGTCTTGTTTCGTGTGTTTTACTCTGGTGTTTAATGTTTGGTCATATTTATGTTGGGTACATTCCTATACTAGTGATCCATTATAATAAATTACTTTTCTTGTGTATTCATCCTCTATTTATTTGTTATAGAGGATCAAACTACTGTTATTATCATTGATTGTATTGATTATCATTGTATTGATATCATTGTTGTAATCAGAAGTCAAATTAAAAATGAAAGCAAATGGTCTTATTTGCAGTGTAATGTGAACTCACGTGATAAGTCTGACGGTCTCCCCAATTCAAGACAGGTTTTGTGCTGCTAGTCACTGGGGAATCGCTTCTTAATACAGTAAGTTCTAAAGTAAAAAAAAAACAAAAAAAAAAACATTTTGTAAAAAAAATTGGCCACGCAAAATACTTAGTCATATGATTATTTTCTATCTTAGCTTTCTCTGGTGTGGATCAAACACTGTATATTCAGTATTGATATCATTGTTGTAATCAGAAGACGATTTAAATGAAAGCAAATGGTCTTGTTTGCAGAGGTAATGTCAACTCACTGCATTTAGAAGCAATCCAGTGATTAGTAGCATAAAACCTTAAAGGGACACTATACTTAAAAAATGACTTTGCCTCATCTTAATCATAATTGAATACATGTAAGTAGCACTTACTCTGATTTGGCTGTGTTGCTGCATGCCTTCAATCAGCACACATTTTGTTTAGGAGAGTATCCCCCCTCCCTCTTTTAACCACTGCCACTTCCATCCGACCTGACTTTTCCCCACAAACCAACTGTCAAGCCTGCACACAGCATACAGCATTCCAACTGTCAAAAAACTCTGTCACCATTTCAGCTACAGTAAAACTACTAAGGCAAGGAACTTGATTGACAGCTGAAATATTAAAAGTTTTGATTGAATATATAAAGAATAGGGGGCAGAGAAACAAAAAAATTATACAGTGGTGGTTAGGAAGAATTATAGTTTCCAGTTATGGTCAATTTAAAATAACCTATTTTTCAGTATAGAGCCCTTTAACGTCATGCCAAAGCATTTATCTGTGAATACCCACATGCCACATTTACCATATTGTGTATCATACTACATGCATTAGGGATGAGCCGAAGTTTTGAATGGCTAATAAACAAGAAATCCCTTTGCATCAATAATCAATTATTTGCCATCAGTATGCACCAAGCGTACCTCAGTATTTTTCCCCGGATGGAAAAGTTATTAAAAATAGTGACTAAAGAGACATTTATTGTGAATGCGCTGAAGGTTTCATTCGCAACACTACAACACGGCCAGTCACTGGAGAACTACTGTGGCAATAAGTAGACAGTAGGCTGCAACAAGGCTGAAATCAAACAGATTGGTTTCTTTTAAGGTTCACTGTCATTCAATGGTTTTCATTTTAATGTCACCTTAAATTAAATGGATGATTAAACTTGTAATTTAGCTAATACTGTCATTGGCTGGCACTGTAGGAAGCAAACATTAACCTTACTTTGAAATACATTAATTTATAAATACATTAACTATACTTTAAAACCACAAAGGGGTTCTGCTATGTTCGTCTATGTTAGGTTGCATTTAGATTTATGTTTTCTTCCATGTAACCCTGGGACTGAAGTCCGATGTAGCTGTACATTAACTCGGGAAAAAAAACTAACTTGGTTTGCAATATACCTAACAGCCTGATGTGTCTTGACCAAATCCCATTTTGTACTTCGTTTATGTATTTAGAGTTTGGTTGGTGGTTTTACTATATAATTGTTTAAGAGGTGGAATTAACTTTAAATAAGTGCTTGTGTTTAAAAAAAATAGCAGCTGTACTGGTAATAGTTACACAGTTAGACTTTTGTCTCAGGCAGCGGCCCTGTAAGTAGAGAGCGTCAGTAAGTTTGGAAAACAAATTTGCGCGAAGCAACGAACATGAGCACTCGTGCGGTGGTATGTGGCCTAAACTAGCTGTAGACTAACAGGTGTTGCTGCACTGGAGAGGCTAGCCCAACAGAGTCTGCCACACTGGATGACTGGTCTTACAGCAAATGCCACACTGCAGGGCTGGCCTACAGTGTTGCTGCATGGAGGGCTGGCCTAAAGGTGTTTGCTGCATGGAGAGTGGCCTAATAGCGTTTCCTGTACTGGAGGGCTGGCCTACAGTGTCTGCTCCCTGGAGGCTGGCCTAAACGTGTTTGCTGCACTGGAAGCGGCCAATAGCTCTGTACTGGAGGCTGGCTTAGCAGTGTCTGCTGCACTGGAGGGTTCAGCAGCCATGTTAGGCCAGTCTTTGATTCATAAGCCAGTGTCAAGTCAGCTTCCATTTCACCAGCCAGTGTAACGCCCCCAAATATTTATTAGCTTGGAAGGGATCAAAAACAACCCAAACCTTTTAGCAAAGGAATTTCCAGTGTATCTGGACATTCATAAAAAGGTTCACTATTATTACTACATTATTTTAGATTTACATAGCGCCAACAACTTACGTGGTGCTTTATAGTTTGTCTGTTCTGATGTACTTGCTACACGTGCTGAATAAAGCTCTTGAAGCCCACGATGTTCCCGGTTGCCTGCCTCTGTTGTGCATTTGTATTTAGCGATAGCAGAGGGAGCCGGCGCTTTGAGGTGTTTGGAGCATGGGACGCTGTGAACCAGCAGGGTGCTCCGGTGGGGTATCGTAAGTCCGTTTTCATTTGTGCTTTTAAGTTGACATAATATACAGAGGAAAACATATATGTTACATATTGTGCAGGGTAGTGCAAGTAATACCAAAGTGCAAATAATTCAAGTGCTGGTCAGCAGATTCAGTGTGGTAAGTTACAGCATTACTGGTACAATAGGGAGGAGGGGCCCTGCCCAAAAGAGCTTACAGTCTAGAGAAAATGGGGTGGTGAACATAAGGTGAATCAGTTGTAAACTAGGCTGTCAGAGAGTAACTAGCTGATATGTTATATGTTGTAATACATGTACTAGTATGTTTGTGCAGGGCAGACATAATATACTGTAATATCAATGTGCTGTGGTTTCAATGCTTTAAATAAGAACTGGTATTAAAATGATTTTAACGTATGGATTAACAACAGCTCTTAGTACCGCAGTATATCAGTTGTTTTTTTTTAAAAAAAAACTTAACTAGAGTATAACTAGCAGTTCATGTGGGTCAGTTAGAGGGGTAGGGTAGTGTCCAGGTCCAGATTGTACCTTGCCTGAAGAGGTTTTGAGGTTGCTTTTGAAGAACTAAAATCGATTTGCTGTTTTCAGTAAATGGAATCAATGACTATGTATCTTGAAGATACAGTATAAGAGTGAAAATCATGTTGAGGGTCCTAGCTTTCTGTATCTTAAGCTAGGTACACACAAATAGATCTGCAAGTTCTGTCTGTAATTTTCATAAGATCCCTCAACAACAGTCCCAAACATTTCCCTAGTAAGGCAAAGGGAGAACGTTTTGGACTGCAAATACCCAGCCATGGCTACTTCTATTCTTGAAGTACAGGGAGATTACCGCTGTCAAAGTAAAAGGAAAATGCCCGTACACACATACTGATCAAGGTGCGATACTGTTTAACCAACTTAAGAATTTTTAATTACGGAACAAACAGGATATATTAAGTAGAGTTTTAAGTAGAGTTTTGTAGTAGACAATCAACTCAGTAAAGTGTATGGCAATAAAACTAGTTTACGATATCAGTATGACACAACTTGGTTAAGAGGATAAAAAAAACCCTAAAATAGATCATAAGTGTGGCATGAAATAACTATTCAAAAGTGTATCACTTCTTTATTCCAACTTTGACCTTCAGTGGTAACACAAGGAACCAGGTTTATCATTTTTTTAATAAATACATCCTCGGCTGGCATGTAGGGAAAAAATAATTTGACTTTTGGTAAAGTTATGAAAAGATAAATCAAAATTTAGCAGCCTAGCACTTACAATCAAAGCAGAGGGATGAAAATATAAATAAACAGTGTCAATTACTATTAGGAGTTTATGCATTTAAATATCAGAAATGTACAGGACAGCACAGGCAATTTGAATAAAAGGAAGGTTTCAAAATACAAGATTTAACATATTTTTCCCAATGTGCCAAGAAAACTGCAATTAATAGTGCCAACAATACTATTTTTTAAATTATTGTTAAACTATTCCCTACATTCTATAAAAGCAATTGCTAACAGAAATATAAATTACAAATATTACAAATAATTTCCTAAATGTGCAAAGCCAAGGCATTATTGCATCCATATGATAAAACTACATCATCATACTATTCCATATCGCTGGCATTTATACCTCATTTCCTTTTCCATGCCCCAAACTGGTAATTCTTAAAACCCATTAAATGTTGCTATTTGCAAGGGTTTGATTGGCATTCAATAACTTTGGCAGCATAATTTGAGCAAATGAAATCCATTTAGCCGCTTTAAAGAAAGATAATGGGAAATCTAATGCTAAGGAAGCCCCCAATTACTGTCAGTATTAACATTTATTCAGGGAGAGCTTCTCATTCATTCACTGCAACAGTATATCTAGAGGGATTTAAAAAAAAAAGACCTGCTTTAACAGAACTTACATGGTCAAATTAATGTTAGAATTAAAAAGAAATGTATATAGGTGTCTCAAATCCAAAAGATGAATTACCTATTATAAAATAGCAACTCATAATTTCATACAAGTGGCCCATGTGAAGAAACCCGGACCCATCAATAAAATAACTAATCTAAACAATATCAAATAATAATTTGCCAGGATTCGGGAAATTGCTTTAGGTTACCCCATGGGATTAGCCCTGATAGACGTCAATAAGGTTGAATGCACTTGCCTGTTCCTGGCCTTAAGAGAATAAACCTTTTATTGTTTATTATTGTTTTACAAAGTTATCCAGCAACAATATTTAACACAACACAGTTCAATGTGAGCATACCAAATTCCCAGTAGCTATTTAAACTGCAGCTTTCTCTAAGTAAAACTAACAGGCTATGGATAGGGAGAGTTGGAGCTGGGGACATCAGAATATCATTCAATGTAGTTACAGTATCATTGTAGCTTCAACATCTGAGGGCCACAAGTTTGACTTCCCTTTCATTTGCATGATATTGATGTCCACGAAGGAGGGTAGGGGGATACCCCCACAATGTATATATATTGTAACACGTGTAATTACTGTATGTTGGTGCAGGGCAGCATAATATACTGTAATATCAATGTACTGTGGTTTTAATGATTTAAAAAGACTGGTATTAAAAATGATTTTAACGTATGCTATAACAGCTCTTTAGTAAGCATATATATACAGTTGTTTCTTTAAATAATATAGTTATTCATTTTTCATGCTAGCAAGCATGCAACCTCAAAATGATTAAAAAATACTGACATTTGAATGTCATTTTTTCAATCTAATACATGTAATATTATATATTCTGGATATACTATAAAAATCTTGCAAAAGGCTTTTCTAGAACAACTGTTATGAGATAGTAAGTCAAAATTATTGATAAAGGTTCTATTGTGTGGGCAGGGCAGTGAGCCGAGTGGCTCTTATGCTCTAGGAGTACAAGGGTAATATAAATAAATGCTTGAGGCTAGAAGAGGCTAGCTAGAATTCTCATATCAGATCAATGATTGGAAAATTAGAAAATATTGTGCTTTGTGCTGCATGTTTACCCGCGGTAAGAAACCGATATTATGGCTATAAGATAGGAGCAGGTTGTAGGTAAGAGGAAATCTGAAACTGCTATCACAATATAAAACATTAGAAAGAAATAAAAGATAATGACATTTATTTTGTAATGAATTTAATGTGTACATAGAAAGCTACACTTTTCCCATTTATTTATAATTTGGGGCGAATTTAGGATCAAAATTCATCAATTAGGCTTGTTTATGTTGTATCTCCTTTTCCTGTTCAATTTTTTTCAGAATCCTATAGATCTGTGAATGAATCCAATGATCTGAGAGATAGGTAGCCTCAGAGGAAAAAAACGTGGTATATAAATAATTATATTATAACAAATCTGATATTTACAAATCCTTTGAAATCCTCGATTAGTTAAAAAACATACGGGTATTCAATAAAGTTACCATCGTTAAAAATGGTGCTATTTTGCCCACCAATCAGATATAATTTAAAGGGCCATATTATTATACCGGAAAAAACTAGGTTATTATATGGTTATTATATTACTAGGGTATTATAATACCATAGGATTCAAATCCTGGCTAGGGGCAGCTATACAAATGTATAGATTATTATAATAACCTAGTAATATAATAACCATATAATACCCTAGAAAGGTCAAGCTAGGTAGTACAAGGGCACAGAACCCAAGAGCACTCCAACTGCATATAAATACCACCCAATGATATACAAAAAACGGAGGGCTAATACGCACCTCATCAATAGATAACGGTCTGGAGGTGGACACCACACTTTATATTAAAAATATCGAATAGTTTTTATTGAGGTGGACACCACACTTTATATTAAAAATATCGAATAGTTTTTATTATAATTTACCCCCTATCCATTTAAATGCACACACAGAAAAACACCATAAAAATAAACTGTCCATTGCTGCATAATCTTTTGCAAAGTTTCCCATGAGGTCGGGGAGCAGATATCGCCCATTACAGCAGTGCCCCCTAAAAAAAACACTGCCTATTTATTAAGCAGCAACAGTGGGAGGGGAGTCGTGTGGGGATGACTTGCACAGTGAGTTCGGTGGCGGGGGGGGGGTGGGCGGGGCGTGCTGGTTTGGGGACGTAAACTGGGTTCAGCACAGACCACACTTTTAGCCATGTGGTAATAGTGGTTTTTTCCTGCAAGGAACACTGTACACTCAGTGATGTGGCTGGGTCTGAGAACCTCAGGTTCACCTTCAATGAAATCCCATGCCGGAAAGTTTCGAAATGAAATGAGCTGAACATTAAAAGTTTATACAAGCAACTGATGCCAGCTGGACATTATAACATTCTTGTCCCACAAGAAACATTTTGTGGAAATTCACATACCATTAAAATGGGGACATAGTATAGCCCTATAGATAGAATTCGCTATTATTTTGTTTTATCCCCTTGTGTCCGTTGCTAAAAATTGTGCAAAAAACATAATAATTTTCAGTTCAGTCCCCATTGCCAGCTTTGAAACTAGTACCCTACAAATTGTATTTTGTTTTTTGAATCTTTGCCTTTTGAAAAACAAACACCAAACGTTTTCCTGTCCGCAAGGTCCATAAATCATGAAGCCTTTTTCCTACAAATCAATTTTTAAGTGCACCAATAACACTATATAGTAGTCAGTAAAGATGGTTTGAGATTTGCTGTCTTTCATTTCATCTTTTTTAATCATAAAAGGGATGGCAAAAAACCGATTTTGGGAGCAAAGGTTTGAAGAGGCAACATTGTTTTTCTTTGTACAAACGATAAATTTGGCACATTTCGATGTCGCAACCTTTTAATTGGCACCTGAGTTGAATCGCATTTGCTAGTGATCCTTTGTGACATTGATATAGATGAAACAATTTGTTGGAATTCTAAAGCCAGCTGGGTGGTGTGTGGTATGAAGTTCCCATATTGTAAAGGCTTTATTACAAAGTTCAAATATGAACAATATGGTAAATCGTTTATGATACGAAGCCACTCCAGGTTAGACATTTCTTACAAAATATTAGTAGTGAATAATTTGCAGAACCATACATTGGTTTAAAGTTTTATTGTTTGTGAGCTTCTTGTTCGTCCCAAGTCATGGTATTAATCGTATTATTTTATTATGATGAATTTATATAGCATCTTCCTGTGGCACTTTACAATTACTTGAATTGGTAGGGCTGTAAAATAAACACAGTGGAGGTGTGAATGGTGGTTTGGATCAGGCTGGGTCGTGAGAGGGGTGGTTTTAAGTTATTTATGAAAGGTGAATGACCGATAATGTATGGGCAATCACAAGCTGTCATGGGAAGATAGGTTGACAAGTGGGTTGGATGAGATGAAGATAAAATTTGCTGAGTGGAGGTTGCGTTCTGGGACGGTATCAGTGTCAGCATCTACTAGATATATTGGGCTTTGTTGATAGTGCTTTATAGGATAGGGTTGCACTTAACTGGATACTTTGTTGTGATGGTCAGCCAGTGGGGTGCACTAACATAGAACAGAGGCATTAGGAACAGAAGAAACTGAATGACCAGGGCAGCAGAGGTTTTAGGGTGGATTAAATGTTGGGGCCAACAGGCGGTTGTTTGGTAAACCACACAGGAGTGTGTTGCAGTAGTTCTACCTGTGATATGATTAGGGAATGAAACAGGATTTTTTGGCGAGGGGTGGTGCTAATTACAGTGGAAAACACTTTAAAGTCCCACCCAGAGAAAATAGCCAAGAAAGTGCAGTATCCTGGATACTAAAGAGGCCAGGGTCTGATTAAGTAGAGGGTGATCAACCGTATCAAAAGCAGGGACCGATCAAGAAGAAGGAGCAAATCGTAGTGACCTTAGATTTTTTCACTAGGTAGATCATTGGTTACTGTTACTTTAGTAAGAGGCCGTTTCCCTTGGAGTGGTTTATTATGGCAGAAGCCTAACTGGAGGTGGTTAAAGAAAAAAAAAGGAGAGTTGCAAACAGGGGTATGAACCAATTTAGCATCGACATGTCTTTCCAGTATTTGGAAGCAAAAAGGGAGAAGGAGACCGGCCAGTAACTGGAGAAAGCGGATGGTAAAGCAGGGCGGGTTTTTTAAATATCAGGGATCCCTGGCATGTTTAAATAGAAGGGAACCAAACAAGTTAGATAGGGACAGTAAAAGTACAGAGAGAGGTTTGGGCTGTATGAAGGAAGAGGAAATGTGAGAAATGAGAGAAGAAGTGGATCGGGGTCGTAGGGATGTGGTTACATGAGTCCTGTAGGAGAGTTAAAGTCCCTGTTCAGTAAAAGTGGTGAAGCTCGTTTTGGCGGGCAAGTAAGGGAGTCGTCAATGAGGGAGGCTACTAGGCAGTGCAGTGGGTTGGGGTATACATGGAGGGGGTGAACAATTAAGGAAGGTTGCGATGCAGTGGTAGTGGTTGGAACCTGTAGGGAGGAGCTTAAGGTTTTGTCACCGGAAACCATTGTCCTGATGGTTTTCGGATTTTTTGGTTTTTAAAATGACCACAATCTGTAGGAATGTTGGGAGAGTAAAAACGGAGTGAGTGGGACTTAACAGATGACGGATAGAACTGCTGGAATGGGTGTGAATCGTTTTGAAGAAACAGGGCTTGGAAAAAAGAATCCCACTACTCCCTCCCCACCGTGTTTGTTATCTGGCCAGTAGTGTGGCTGCAATTTGTAGGCATCCATAAAAGAGCGTGGCAGTGAGACAGAGTCAGAGGGTGACCAGCCATGTTTCATGTTTTCGGTAAGACCAGAAGGAGTTTTGAAAATAACTAGCCTTTTGTAATTGTGACACGTTATTACAACAGATATCGTGTGGCCTTTGAAATTTGAAACCATTTATTATACTTTGTCAATGTAAAGACTGTTGTAATATTATAGTTAATTTCTTAATTGTTTAAATTTCACATAAGGAAATTATTTTATTTTAATTAATGGACATGTTAATTATACACCTACCAAGTAAACCAATCCAGTCACATAGTGGAAGCTTGTCTGGCCATGTAGAGATATGAAATTAAGCAAGGCAAGTACAATACATTTTTAGGAAATATTAGTTTTTTTTTTAAGCATACAGTAATATAGTGTTTTATTTTTTCTTTCCAAAGTACATAAAAAATCACCTGAACTAACATAGCTTTTATTGTTCACTATAGTTAAATGTTTCAAACCCCTAATAACACAAACCCCTTCCACTGAACAAATTACCCCCTTTAAACAAAAGAGAAAGTTTGGGTCCATAATTTGCCCATGTTTGTTCCTAATTGTTCTCCAATAGTTGGTGCACAGGATTGGTGGTTTGTCGTGCTTTGCCTTTTGTCAGAATCCATGGAATATCAATTATAACGGTAATCGAATATCGGTTTCCCATGACTTCTATGGTGATTTTTGTGCTTTTTAAAAAAAAACATTTGTGTAATAGCTTGATTTCAGAGTGGAAACTCACTGTTTCAATCAAACACTCTCTATTGGCCCCCACCAGTTACACATATTTTCCGTTTATGCATGCAGCATGTTTAGAATCCAGTCTTGCTTTGAATCTTGAATATTTGAGAGGAATATTGTAAACAATTGCGTAAATCAGAAGTACAACAATTTCAGTTCCACATTGGCAATAGCTTGCCTCCATAGGTTCTGGATGTCCAAATAGCCCATCATAATATAGATAAAAGTTATATGAGGGAAATCCAAGAAAATAATGACTTTGGACCTCACCAAACAGTAAGTCTTTAAATAAAACTGGCTTTATTAAGTTGCCTCACTTTAATCTCACTATTTGGGGGTCTAATCCAAGTCCTTTTTTTTTCACAATCTCATCTTCCCCTAATTAGGGCGGTGTATATACTAATCCTTAACCCCTTAAACTTAAAAACCCCAGTGTTTGTAGTTTGTGGTTATATATATCTATCTCCTTTCAGATGTTTTGAAACTTACACCTCCCAGCTTTCGCTAAACATAGAGGGAATCCGGGAATGCTGGTAGTTTTCCAAACATCTGGAGGCCAGTCAGTTGAGGATCCCAGGTATATAAATCTGTGCAATACTAAATATGTGCTAAAAATACGATGTAAAAACTTATATGGATTAAGAAAATTCCTGAAACGAACCCACATTGAAATGTTTTCTATGGTCAATGCATTTAATATGCAATGCCCTAATTTTAAAAACAATTGTTGTTAAATCGTTTTAACTAGGATTTTTATGTGGTTCCTTTACACTAAGTCTCATGTATCCACACGCTGCCTTTTAGAATGACGAATGCCAGAATTGGTTGTCAGTTTTATCAGTTCATTTCCCCTTTTCGGTTTCTAGTTTTTTGCAGCATCAGGTGATAATACCGACCATACAGGACATAAAAACATGAAGAGCAATCTGCAGTTTGGTTCTAAAAAAGTCCTTTTATAAAAACAGGAATTCCCAAATAATTGAATGATGAAGGTGAAGGGTCTAATCTCTAAGGGACTTGATAGATAATCTTGTGATACATTTATATATTAGATATGCCTCAATCGTACCCATTTTTTAGCTGAAGATCAAATGCTAGATTCTCACTAGTAGATTTATGAACACATGACTCGGTCCCCAAAATTTTTGACAGTTTATCAAGAATACTAATGGCATTTTTAAAAAATAAACACTTTACTGTTAGTGTACACTACTGATACTGTGTGAGGTTACTATTTCCAATCTGTTTATCTATAGTAATGTGTTTCCTTTTTAAAAAACTGCAAATTAATTCCCTGCTTCCTAGTAAACGACCGGTATTAACGTAGTGCCCAGTAGTATTGTTTAGTAATGTTACATATGAATACTAAAAAATGAAAGCAAATTAAAAAAATGCTCACTTAACTAAACGTTTTCCCTTCCCAGTGAAATATCTACTGAATGCTTTGTAGGAAGCCATGACCTCTTATGTTTCCTGTACAAGCCTGCAATTGCCTGTATAAGCAGTAATCAGTTTTTTTACTGCCCAGTTTAGGAGCAGAAAAAACACATTTCCTAATCGTTACACCACCACCTAACCAACCCCACGCTTTCTTAGAGGTTACTAGAGATGGACCTAGAACTAGAACCTCGACTATCCCGGACCCGGATTTCTCGGACTTTGGATATTTCCCTGGACATTTTATCGATAATTATCGATGTTTCGAACGTTCCAGGCATGGCAAATATTCGACATCAAAATGTCCATATACCAATTCGCGAGTAAATCAATATCAATTCAAAACAATATGCGGAAAAAATGTCTATATACAATATGTGAAAGGGTAAGATCACATAAACAATATGCGAGTAAAAATAGCAATATAACAATGACCGAATCGTTAATGGATCAATTACAATCTGTTGGGAATTGTTTTAATGGGATAATTATCCGAATGCGAAGAACTCGAAAGTAACCCCCGCGCGTGAGACATAAAATAAATGTTTTAGAAAGTCCAGGGTATTCAAAACGTGTTCCCCAGACCATTTCCCAGGTCCCCACAGCCCATTTATAATTAAGTTACCATTGAATTTTTTATTGTATTTCATTTTGAACTTTTTTAGAACTATTTGACTCCCATTGACTTCTGTAATGGTCCGTTTTTTGAACTTTCCATGAGTTTGGGAAGTTCGGAAAATGGACCAAACTTTTGGAAGTTCGGTCTTCTGTAATAGTTTACTGGCAAAAAGCAGAAGAACAAAGTATTTTTGGTACCCCACCATACTTTATAGTACATACATAGTAGTTGGAGGTTGATTAAATGCATACATTAAATAAAAATCCCTTTAATAGATCCATGAGAAGTCTAAAGTAAAAAAAAAAAAATCCTGACTCCAAGTGGCATTTGAGAATCTGGATCTGGATGAACTTTTTATTAACAAACAGTAACTTCCAATATTCTTTAATATTTAGAACTCATCCATTACCACATCTTCAGGGAAGACAGTTCCACATTTTCATTTCTTACTGTAAAAAAACTTTTTTGAACCAGAATATGAAACTTCTCCTAATTAAGTCCCGTCAAACTACAATGCAAAAAGACTTTTATTTACATTACAAACCATGATGCCAGGTGGTTATTGATTTCAATAAAGCCATACACCACTGTAATAATGACTGCTACATAGCCTGTAATATGTAGATTAATCTAAATCTGTCACAAAATCCCTTAGAGACTGTAGATCTGAAAATCATCATTTGAAATCACATTTACAGGGAAAGAACCTGTCCACTCCAGAAAGCAAAAATTCTACTATGTACAACCATCCCTGACCTCTTTTGCCTCTTTGCCACACACGCCACTGCAACATTAACAGAATCAGCAGAGAAAAAGAAAGAATGGGGGGGATGTGTAAGCAGAGCAATGTCCATGGAAGTTGTCCTCAGAACCTACAAGAAGCAGTGAGTAAGGGAGGTGGGGCAAATAGAAGCACTCACTAACATTACAAGGGTATCTTCCACCCTTAAATTTTTTTTTGCTGTAGTGTAGGGCCCCTTTGCCCATCCCCAACCCCGCCAGTTCGATTGTCAAAACCAAAAAAATCAGTCGATACTTACAATCCTTCTTTCCCCTTCCTCCGTACTCATCTCAGCTACTCTTGCTTGCCTAGAACTGCAAGAAGGGGTCCGGACCGGCAGCCATGTTTTGTGATTGGCTCGAGAGGCAGACAATCAAGGAAATGGCTGCTGGCTTTACTGAACACCGGGGGAACGAAGGATTGTAAGATCATTCTGATATTTTTTTAGGACCAATCGAACCTGGCGTTGGGGTGGGATAGGGGGCCCTACACTACATAAACATTGTTTTAAAAAAACGCTAGGGCACAAAGTCACAAAGTTCGGTCGGGCTTGAGGGAGGGGGGAGGGCTCCCTCTGCGCATGTCAGCTACCTTGTTGAGGTACAGGAAATCGAAGGGACCAGGATGACTCACTGACAGGCTCCTACACACAACTTTCTGG
Organism: Hymenochirus boettgeri; assembly: GCA_019447015.1. Taxonomy (NCBI): domain Eukaryota; kingdom Metazoa; phylum Chordata; class Amphibia; order Anura; family Pipidae; genus Hymenochirus; species Hymenochirus boettgeri. The sequence goes on along the minus strand of CM033471.1, from coordinate 120,381,203 downwards.
GACTTTGAACAGGCACAGCAAGAGAACCATTTGGTAGCAGAGATTTAAGGTAATGATTTTATACACTACTAGTTGGGGGCCAGTGGGGTTAAATTTTAGTTTTGGGGGTGGACATGCCCTTTTAATAATTTAATGACAAAGCAAGCACAGATTAAATATGTGAGTGCCACCATTTTTACTTGTGAAGTAATTGTAAAGTTGTGTTTTTTTTTCACAGACAAACCAAGGTTATTTCTTAAATACAAGGATAATGTTTTAAAATAGTTTTTTAATTCCTTATCAGAAGAGGTAATGAATTTATTTGTAAAGATGTGTCTATGATTAAGGGCTATGGCCTGAATGCATCAAAACCATCAGTTTTGAAATAGTTGTCTAACCCCAAAATAACATTTCTTCATATTCCTGATTGAGAAGTCCAAAAACCCTAAGAATGTTATACTTACTGCCCAAAACTAAACACAAAGCTAATTATTCAGCCGGATGCCATATAACACCCATTGAATCTTGCCCTCTGTGGATCAACCAAGTATTTAGCTGTGTAACGTTGTTTTATTTCTTTATCCTTAATTGTTTGTAGAGGAGGGACATCCGCAAGATCAGTGTTAGCTGAGAGGCACGCCAATCTGAAGCCAATGGACTCGGATTGACAGAAGCTGCAATTTTTGATTTATTTTACAGACATTAAAACTTATATTAATATTAACAAAGACTGTGATTTTTAGTACATTTTCTACAATTTAGAGTAACTAGCTTAAGCAATATTTATATACTTAGTGTTCCACGCCGTTTCCTCCCTCTGCTCCCTCCCGCAGCTCTCTTCCCGGCACTTTGTGTGCATGCATCAACAGCTTCTCGACGTTTTGATGGATGTACGTTCGTTTGGGGCGATAAAACGCTTGTGCATACAATTCGCCCTCCTTTTTGGTCTTTTACAGTTTTGGGGGGGCAGATTGAGAATTTCTCTTCTGCCTATCTGAGTGTTCTTTTTCTATGATTGGTTTACCTTTTAGTCCTTGCCCTGGTATTGTTTGCTGCATATCAGAAGATAATCATATATAATGTGAGATTATTTGCAATTAATGTATTCCTCTTGACATATGATGTTTTGCAAATGTTTTTTGTAACATAACAAGGTTAACACTCTTGTTCTCATAATAATTATAACAGACTTGAAATAGAATTACATTCCTAGCGCTTCTGATCAGATAAACAAAGCTTGATGGGAGTTCCCTGGTCTTGTAAAGCTGATAACTAATTGATGAATGACCAGCTAACACTAGACCTTGACAGCCTGGTGGCCTGTTGGCCTTTGCACTGTGACGATCAAGCCTTACAAGTGTGAAATGCCAATTAACTAGAAACCCTTTTGAAAGAAAAGAGGCCATTGAGCATATTGCTACTCCTGGAAAGCTGTGGATTTGTGGATGGAAGGGAGCCAAGATAAAGTTCCTTTTCTGTAACAGCTGATCCCCCCTATTACTAAACAATAGTATTGAACAACTAAGAAGAGAAAAGGTATATCCCTTTCCTACAGAAGTGTCCGCCTTACTATTGACCCAAAGTTTATGATGCATGATATATCTTGTAACAGACTGCTAATTTACAATATAAATCTTGCTTTTAAAAAACAGTTTAAATAGTGAATGGTGAAATCCACAACCATATATTATGTTGGCAAAAGCTTTAAGCATGATTTTTGCTGGGAATGAAAAGTCATATAGTGGACAGAGTGCTAATACTTACCAGCCATTTGCATTGGCAACAATTTATCCTTGATAAAGACATTGAAAAATTCCAATCTCCACACTGACACACATTATCAGCAGTAATATAGACTGCATCTGATATAAGGTCGAGATCTGAAAGCTGAGAAGTTCTCAGTAATTTTCCCTGTATATATACCATGTACTGGACAAAGAAAAAAATTACACTTATCACCATGTAATTGAATGACTATTTTATTGCAAATTTAAAAGTTTTACTAGTTCAAATGGGAATAACATAATGTTTTGCCTTTCAGACAACCCATTGCGTGCTCAAGATTCCTCAGAAAGCCGGAATCACTAGGTTTTATGGTGAAGACAAATTAAGTCCAAAGGTAATTAGTTTTAATTGGGCATTTATGATCTTTCTTTGCATAAATTCACTAGGCCATATGTTACAAAAATTAACAAATTGACACATTTAAAAAAAATTATCAGAAGAAACAACATTAGATTCTTAGACACAAAACAACTAGAGGCATCCAAAATAATTTTAGAATCCAAATTTATTTTTTTTTTTAACATTTTTTAATGGAACGTTTATAGATAGGTGTGAACCTGCTTTAAGAATGCTAACATGTATTTTAAGGAGATTTATACACTAAACATCACCTTTGTTGCAATATTTGCAAGTTTGTGTAGCAAACTGATACGGGAATTGGAGCATGCGGCTCAATGCAGTACCACCTCATAAATGTTTCACCTGCCATTCCCACCCACTGCTACCAGCAAAAAGGTCAGAGCAGAGCCTGCTTTGGCTACAGGTGTTTTTTTGTGGAAGCTATGGGATTACCCACCTGCCTATTTTCAGGAAAGAATCTCCAATAAAGAATCTCTAGGCTTTTTTTGCTCGAACCCGCTGCAGTAACCACAATACCCACTGGGTTATATATTTACAATCACATTACAATAGAACAACCTTTTTAAAACTACCTATGGCCATAGTATCCCCCAACAGTACAGCAGCAAGAACAACTGGGAAGGTAACCCAGAAGCTTGAGAGGAAACCCAGCTATGGTACTACAATACAATACATCTGAATATTGCTAATATAGCAATTATTGCATTATTGGCATTACTTATACAAGTGTACCCAAAATTAGTTTTCTTATGCTGCAACCAAACTCCCCATAGTAATTGCTGGCCCCTTTCATGCTGGTGCTACAAACACCTTCCCCTGTTTCACCTTGTGGTTGTGTTAAGCGATTGTAAATGGGTTAAAGTGACTTCACCACTGCATTTATTGCCCAGTGGAATGTCCCTCTGTAAATTCCCCAAAATATAATTTATTTTTTCTGCATAGTTACGTTTATATAATTCAGATATGTGGGACACGAGTCCTTCAGACAAACACATAATACTGGTCACCGAGTATTTCCATAACCATATATAAGCACAGGCTGCAGACCAGGTTCTATTATTAAGTTTATGGAACTCCAAGGGACTTTTAATGTCTTTTTTAAATAAGGGGTTTATTCACTGCCTATATACACATGTTTTAATGATGCATGTACAATGAAAAAGAACTGATTAAATAGGGAAGCAGCATTTAGAAGGATATAAAACACAAATATAAGAACCCTGAATATACTGTAACGATAAGGAATACATGGTGCTTTTCTATGTTATCAGTTTCAATCAGTGTTTGGCTATATTATATATTACAATTTTTTTTGCCTTCCTCTGGATCAACTGTTAGGTAGAGCTCACGAGTAGGCTAAAGGTGGGACTGGATAAATCTATGTTTTTATTCAACCTCTAATAATATGTAGCACTGAGATAAGCTAGTAAAGAATCAAAATTGTGCTATGAAGGTAGATTTGGGGTCCTATTTCCCCCCTAAAAGAGGCATTTGTGGGGAGATAATGTCCAAATGTGAAAGGTTATATCCTTGGGCAGGTTGCTCTATGTGGGAGGGTGTTTATAGCGGCATGGTCCTGTGTGGGGGATACAGCTCTTCTTTCTTTGGGTTTTGCATGAAGGGTTTAAACTTTTTCTCATTTCTATTACTGTATAATATAGCTGACTGTACTGTATAAAAGTACTTAGTCTGTGGCTTCATACTTTTATATGGTCATGGAAACATGCTGCTTCTTGGTAACTATTTTGCAATAGGTGAATTATTCACTATGTAATTTACAGGAAATAATGTATCTTGTTATTACAGTAGTACCATCGACTGTACTCTTATTGGGGGGATATTCCTACATATCGCTTGTGATAAGTGATTACTAGGGGCCAGTTTTGCGGATCCGAACCCGGATCCGCCGCGGATTTATCACGTTCGCGAACGGCTAATTTTTGGGGGGATTTTCCGGATTTGCCGCCTTCCGAACTTCCGAACCGCGGATTTCTCGTATTTTCGGAAATTTTCGAAATAACGGGATTTCTTGTATTTTCTAAAATAAAATCCTCGTAATTTCGAGGATTTTTTTCATTTTAATGGGTCCGTTCGCGGATTTTCGAATTTTCTCGAAAATTCGCGTATCCTCGAGTGGACTGGATTTTGCGAATTCGACATCTCTAGTGATTACTGGAGATTATCCCATACATACAAATGTCAGCAGTGGCAATGCAAGCTGATGGTTCTTAATAGTTTAATTTACAGGCCTAATTATATTTAACAAGCTAAAAATTAAAAAACAAATTGTAAAGCTTTTTTTATAAATACAGAGAGAGAAATCATTTTCAAAATGTAGGGGTAACTGCTCATTAAAGGAAACTGGAAACTGTATCAATACAACTATTTACTTGCATGCACTTGATTTGTCAGTAGCCTGGCAATTTACTGTTATGTGTTGGAGGTTAAAAGGTGTAGTTTCTAGATTAAAAAGATCATAGTTTAAATAGGAAATTTTGCAAAGGGACAGCTCATTTTTAATTATAATTAACAAAGTGGGGTTCAAGAACATCTCTGTAGTTTTGAGTGGTTTCTTCTTCATTGCCACTAACCTTTAGATGTACATGCATGATAGTATTTTCCTTTTTTAGTATGTTAAGGGGAGAGATTGCAATTTAAATAAATGCATGACAAAAATGTTCAGTGTGGGCAAGCGCAATACAAGAGTAAATGCAAAGTCACAATGGCGCCTTTATTTTTAGAGGCTAATGATGCAATGTTAATAACTGATGAAACCAAAACAGAAAAAGATTTAATCTTATCAATGCATTTTACTCTGTGATGGAAATCAGTTAGTGAACTATATCCTAAATATGGAAGTGTAGTCTGTAATGGGTAGACTGATCAAGAGGTAACTGAAAAGTCAAAATTGCTTTCTCTACATGACACTTCCTGTTTGCAATAGATAATACTTGTCAACTGCTGACAAGCACAGCAAGTTCAGAGGGAATTATACTTTTGTTAGTATTCATTTGAGAGCAAATGAAGAAATAAGCCAGATTTCTGTTATTACAAGAAAGTAATACTATTATAGTATTTCAAAATTGGTGTATTATTTTAGCTGAACTTTCTTTATTCAAGATGAATATTATTTACAATACAGAAATGCTTTTTTATTTTTGCATGTTGCCAATTAATGCCATTATTAGACGTTACGGAAATCTCAAGGCCACCAGAATGCCAAAAATGAATATTTAATCATACTGAACTGTCTTCAAAATAAGGAGAATCCCTCTTTCTCCATTTTGGGTTAGTGGATTGTTGGGCTACTCATTCTAGTGTTAGACATTTTGATGTGCAATCATTTTTGCAGAAACTCATGTGGTAGTGTGGTCATCATGAAATCATTAGGTTTTCCCATTAAAATACATGTGGTATATAGGGTACTGGTAACTCTGGCTCCAGCAACAATGCTAATTGGAGAAATATTTACTTTAAAGTGTCATTTTCTTGTGACATGTGGTTATTTGCAATGGTCCTTTAATATCACATGCTTATCATAAAGTAATGTTGTTTATATATATATATATATAATCCATATACCCATATATCTCTAAGGACTTTGCTTATTCCAAAATGCACACTAGAGTGCAATAAATCTGCACATAGTAAAATAAGTTTTGGGGGTTTTTTTTGTACGTATAGTAAAATAAGGTTTGGAATCTGTTTGTTGGAACCAATTAGATGAAAATATAATTCTATCATTTACACAGTAAAGCAGATTGACACACAATTTTGTTTTCAAGCTGGGCTGGGAATGAGGAACATGTCTTCTTTTGTTTTTGCCATATTTGCTATATTAGATGCTGAACAGACTAACCAGACTTATTGCTGAGAAAATCTTAGGGCGCATATTTATAAAAAAATCAAAAATAGCGCAAAAAAATTACCGCAGCACATCGCGGGCGCGAAAATATCGCTATCGACGTATTTATAATATGTATAGCGGCCGCGATGTTTTGCGGTAATTTTAAGTCCCTTTGCGGCGATACTGTATAGTATCGCCGCGAAGGGACTTAAAATCCCTTCCCGACGCCACTCTGCTAAGGGGCGGGGCATACGCCCACCCCGCCCACAACCCCTCGCGGCGGCGGAGACCACCGCCGCCACTTCCCACAGCCCCTCCCAACCCCTTCCCCCGCTCGCGGCAATCTCGAACGAGGTTAGGAGGGGCTGCTGGGAAGGGGCCGCAGCAGGTGGTCGCGACCACACGCCGCGCACCCCCTCCCCAGCAACCCCTCCAAGCCCCCCCCGCCCCGGCCGCTCCCGGGGAGGGGAAGGGAGGGAGGCCACTGGGAGGGCCTTTTGGGGGCTTAAGTGGTCCCGCAGCCCGAACCGGGAACCCCCTCCCCGCCCTATCAGGGCCTTTGGCGGCACTTACAAGTGCCATTGGCGGCACTTACAAGTGCCTTTGGCGGGGTCACCCCCAGTGTGGCGGCTCTTAAAAGAGCCCTTGGGCGGCGTCCTTCTTTCTTCCAGTCCCGGCGACACCAGCTCCGCCGAGGCCGGCGACACCAGCTCCGCCGAGGCCACCGACCCCCGAGAGGTACCCCTGCGGCCGCCAGGGTATCCCCTGCGGGCGCTGGCGACCTCAACGAGGCCGATGTTTGCCGGCGTCTTGATCACGCGACTCGTTCGGGCTGGCGACACCAACACCACTCAGTGCGCCGATGCCAGGCAGACTCACTGCGCCGCCAGTGACCCGCTGGCACCGCCGGCCTCAGCGGAGCCGATGTTGCCAACCGCTTCTTTCTTCAGCCATCTACTGCGAGGGGGCATCTGAGTTCCGCAGCGGAGTGCACCTCTTTATATAGGTTTGCAGAAAACCCTAATTCATTTCTGATTGGTCAATTTTTTAATGCTTGCTTTACATGTTTTACATTAACCAATCAGATTACTGAATCTCCCTCAGGAAGGGAGCGCTCCCTCCCTTCCCCTCCCCGGGAGCGGCCGGGGCGGGGGGGGCTTGGAGGGGTTGCTCGGGAGGGGGTGCGCGGCGGTTGGTCCGACCTCCTATCCTCCCGTTCCGAGATTGCCGCGAGCGGAAGGGGTTTGGGAGGGGCTGCTGGGAAGCGGAGGCGGGTGGTCTCCGCCGCCGCGGGGGTGTTTTTGGGCGGGGTGGGCGTGCCTCCCGGGGCAGGTGCGACCACCCGCCGCGGGTTGCCTGCCCATCCCCGCTGCGGGGAGGCTAGTATCGGCTGTTTTAGCCACCTTCAAGTGGCGAAGTAAAACACGCCGATACTAGCACTGCGATACACATACCCTACGCCGTTTCTTATAAATAGAAGCGGCGGTAACAGGTAATTTCGCCGCGAAGGGTTTAATGCTTCTTTAACTTTTCACGGCCGTTTTTCGGACATTTAAACGTTAAACGCGTTAACGCTTAAACGCGATTTATACGTTAATGTCAGTGAAAACGGCCACGAAAACTTACGAAGCTTTATAAATATGCCCCTTAGAGTTTTATTTTTATATCTTTCTATCTTTTCACAGATATTACTTCATAACAAAAATAACAGATCAATTAATATAATATATCTGTTAATATAGATTTTATTAAAAAAAATTCAATTAATTTCATACATTGGTGTATTTGTTTCTGTCCGTATACTTAATGGGCCCACTAGCAACCTGTCAGGAACCCTAGTGTGTGTTTGTTTGTTTCAAACCCAACCTCTGACCACTGGTTGGGACACACTGCATTTGTTTGTAGAGTACGGCCTGGCACACACAGGTTGGCAGACTGCTAATCAAACAAACTGATCAGTAGTCTGTTGGTCTGAATTGAAAACTGTATGCCAAAATTTCTGTGTTTAGTTTTTTTTTTTATGTACCCCAAAATGATCTGGTAAACTGCGATTATGTCAATTAACTACAATTTTAAATTCATTAAGGGTTGGTTGTGTAATCAGTTTTTTAGGTTGTTGTGGATGCTGTACACTCGTGATGTACAATGTAATGAACTCACCAATAAAGATAAATATGTGATGTATAATGACAAGAACACCCACCAAATGAACTCACCAATGAAATATTAACATTGTTGTCATTGCTTTTATCTTTTTTTCCATCTTTGGCAGAAGTTGCAAATTCTGTTGTAGGCATGTTTTCAAACAGGGACACAACACGTAAAAGATAGAAATGGACAGAAGATGCACTAATTCATGCAAAAGGGCATAATGGAACCGGCAGTATCACTTATAAAGTGGGTGCTATACCTGGACAACTCAATAACTGACCATAAACGAAAAGGGATAACTGAGAGCCAGTATAGATAGATGGTAATATTAGAGAAATATAACTACAAAGAACCAAGCTTAAATGAGGGGCCCAGAGCCCACACGGCACTCAAACTGCATCCATAGGTACCAAAGATATATATCCAAAAATAGGACGTTCAATCCTAGTAATAAACTACAGGTCCAGTAGTGGATATTAAATATATAGCAAAGCCTTTATTATACATAAAATAAAAAAAAAAACCTAAAAACACAATCTATAATGCAATGGTATGATAAATATGTACACATATACACTAATGGCTTGATAAATCTCCCCTAAAAGGACCTGGTGGGAACTGTGGTGATAGGATTTAATGTCTTATTTTTGGATATATATCTTTGGTACCTATGGATGCAGTTTGAGTGCCGTGTGGGCTCTGGGCCCCTCGTTTAAGCCTGGTCCTTTGTAGTTATATTTTCTCTAATATTCCCATCTGTTTTTTTTCCATTCTTTCTTACTATATAGCTATACTTATCTATATCTATAAGCTATCTGTACAAGGGCTTACCTGCTAGGGGATTTCGCATGTCCGGTCCCGCTCTCGGCGCGCGGTGACGTCACGCTTCCACACTACTCTTCTCGCGCGAGCACGTCCGTTTGTGCTCGCGCATCCGGCCAGCCTGTCCCCAGTGCTGTGCGGACGCGCACAGGCACTGCTGCATACCTCCTCCGCTCCTCTAAATCATCAATTGGTCGGAGGAGGGTTAGTTAGTTTGTTCATTCACCACTTCCTACTTTCTCTGCCCCTCCGCTTTCCCATAGATGAGGAGGGCTCGTTAAGTTTAAACTATCCTATCCCTTTCACATATCTCTGTCTTCCTTCCCCATTGTCCCTCTGCTTATTTATACTCATCAGCCCTAGTATCCCTGCCCGATATAGCGGTTTAGTTTACTATTCTTGCTCGTGGTGGTGCTTTATCTGTGATTTCCTGTTACCGACTGGCCTGTTATTTTGACTCTGATCCGTGTCTGCCTGTCTGACTAACCCTCTGTACCGTGCCTGACAGCCTGACAGCCTGACTTCTGGTTCTGACCATTGCTCTATTCCTGACCCTGCTTTTGCCTGCTCCTTGTCTGTACCGTGTATTTTTGTTTCTCTGACCTTTGTATCTCTCCGTATGCCTTTCTGTCAGTTTCGTTCCGGACTCTCTCATATTCCCGGCCTCAGTTTGGATATCTTGCACTCTAAGTCCAGGGGCAACCGTGTTCGGTGAGGCACAACTAGCCTCCCCGGAAAACGGGGGCTTGTCTATTGACGAATATTGTTGTAGATTGGGGTATTCAGACTGAAGGAATACGAGGGATCGGGAGCGTTACACTATCCCTTTTGTTTTATGGTTAGTTTTCACACGGGACAACTACAAATTCACAAATTAAACATTGCAAAATCAGTTCTTCTACATAGAGGAGTGCTACATATCCACAAACAATGTATATGTGTGTGACTTAAGAAAAGCCAACATCTAGATATAAAACATTTCCTTGATGTATGATTTACCTGCAGTTATGCTACAGAATAAAAAATTGTTCTGCTTAGGGGCTTAGCTATGTCTCAAGGTCACTACAACTTGTGTATTATAGTTATAACTCCTGTTATTAATCATCTGTCACATTAGAGTACCATGACTAATGTAAATCATGCTGCAGCCTTTGTATTTAAACAGTAGTCATGGAACTCCTTGGTGACTGTTAAGATAGCTGGGTGTCATGTGTAATTATGCCAATTATCCTCAAATCTCAACATAGGTTTATCAGGTCCAAATAAAGGCATACATTTTCAACGTGATTGACAGATTTCTGTTGTACTTTCGGTCCATGTGTACATGGCCTAGAAGAGCAATCATTATGGATTTGGAATCTCAATAAAGCAGTAGAAGTTTAATGGCTGAGCATGTGCAGATTGTATCCTGTCTGCAACAAAAAAGGGCAAGATTAACAGCTTCATTGTTATCGGGAATCTATTATGATTACTTAACTTACTTAAATTCCTGATTTAAAAAATGAAGACCAGTGAAATGTTTTAAAACCTATATAGGTCTTTCTAGAATTCATCTGAAATTTGCCTTTAATAACCCAAATTTAAATGCAATGAAGTCTTAAATACCATACCAGGTTATTTTCTACTTTCTTTTCTTCATTGGTTTTAAATATTCTTTATAGAAAAATAATTCCTTGCACTCACTTGCATTTTTTCCATCTGGAGATTTTCTCCTCTTTGGGGATTATCTCACACACAACTTTGATTTCATCTTCAAAGGGCATATTTTGTTATAGCTTTCTCATGTATATTTACTGGTGTTTTCATTATCAATTGAATTCTAAATAGAAAACCAAAACTAATATGAAATTTTTTTGGGAAAATAGACCATAATTTATGTCTTGCACTGAGTGGGTATTGTAATAATATATTATGTGAAAACTTATAGGTGTTAAATTAGAGCACTGTGGATAGAATAACACCCAACATACACGCCTTTAAAGCTAGCTATACACGGGCGGCTTTCTTCTGATTAGATTTATGATAGAGGGCTAACGATTGGAAATCTGATCAGAAGTTCCCTACCTGAGGCCTCCATCTTTCTGCAGATTTCAGCTTGAAACCTGCAAAAAAAATTGGGACAGAAGATAGGGTCGGCGGAAATTTTTTCCGCCTGGCCTGATCGTTGTTTTTCCAATAAAGTGCTTAACTGCATTGTCAGCGGTCATTCAAAAAATGGAAATGGTATTCGACATTTTGAGCGATAAATAATCTCATTTTATTTGCACTGATTAAAGGGCATGTCCCACCCCAAAACTAAAACCCTCCCCCCACTACTACTGGCCCCACTGTGCGTGTTTAAAATTCTTATCTTACCTCTCTGCTGGCTGGGAGGGAAAACATTATCCCCTCTTACCTTTTCTCTAGAGGTTTCTGGCTTGCCCACTGCAGCCCTTTATGCCCTTCCCTCCCGATCTCTGTTATGTTCCCTGTGCCCTAGCATGAAATCCTTTTTCTGTAATGTAGTGGACCCTTTCCCACCCTCAACCACTATGTTTGTTTGTAAAAAAAAACAATCTAAATGTACTTACAGTGCCTCGTTCCCCATGTTCTGCAATGCCGGCAGCCACGTCAGCTACCTCTCAGGGTCCCTACACATCAGAATTTTTTAATGAGAGGTATAACCCTTTATAGACACCTGCACACTTGTAACCTGAAAGTGGTTGTGAGTTTTTCTGGGTGGCCAAATCCCAGATTGTGGTATAATGGTTTTATTATTGTATTTAATCTTTTCATTTATGTTATTTTTTTGATGTATCATGATTTGAAACTGATATTGGACACTTTTTAATACTATATATTTTTATCTTTTATCTATCACACGGTGGGCACACAAAAACCAAGATACATATGGTACAATAGAAATGTCGTAATCACTCCAATGTCGAGTCCACGTATAGGGTGCTTAACTCAGCTACAGCAAAATATAGAAGGTTAAATTAATAACATTTTCTGGTAGGCACAAATCACAGTAACGATGGGTAACCAACTAGAGAAACAGGGAGTTTACCTGATGGACTGTGCAGTATTCGAACATTGCATATGGTATTAGTTTTGTGGGGTCTCAGACTGTATCGAAACATGTAATTTAATCAAACTATTGCCTAAACCCATCTCCTATGACCATCTGTCCTTTACTTCTGTAATATCTAGAATCAATCAAGTTTCCCCCTGACATATTCAGCTGGCATAAAAGGGAAATAATGTTTGGTATCCAAAGAGATCCACAGAATCCTGCTCTTCCCAGTGCCCATTTGGCTAGGAGAATGTCCCAATCTACATGGGACATGGAAGAGCAGGCTTTGCAAAATTTTGAAATTGATTTTCCGAGTATAAAGGTTTGATGATTAATGTCTAAAGTTAGGTTACATTAGTGTGAAATTAATTACCTTGACATTTAATTGGAACTATAGAAAATACTACGCTAATTTAACCAATCAAGTTTAAAAAATGACTTTCCCGATTGTAATTACAATCGATATAATGTTGCATAATAAGATTGGGAAAATGTAAATTTCTAATAGAACCCCCAATTTTTTTTCCATTAGAGATTCACTTAACACAGAGTATTTATGGTGTAGGTGACACAAGGATTGTTCAACCCCAAATGTAACACCTTACATTTATCAACATTGAATCTTATCTGCCACTCTGCGACATATGGATAGTTTATCTGGTCTGCTAGCAGCAATTGAAGTTTAGCAAGGATTGGCCTATTATCATTACTATATACCATGCTTTATTTATAGCTGCTGCACCGGAAATTCCTGTATGACTGATCATTCACCTCATAGACATCATCTGCATCAGATGAAAAGGTTTCCGCTGATTTTCTATCCAATTGTCCTGAAATATTGGTTGGTCGAGTCAAAATTTTGGCCCATGTGTACCTAGCCTAAAGCTTGATAAAGACGAGTGACAGCAAACGTGATCTGATTTAAAATGTGGTAGATTGTATATAGCAAAAGCTCTGCTTTTCCAACCATTTTGTCACAGTGTCTCATTCCCCAAGCAGAGTTTTTCATTTCTAACCCTGTGAAAGTGTTAAGAAACCTACACTTCCTTCAGAGTAAACGAAAAGAATAAATAGGTCAATTTTCCAAATAAAAAATACACAAATCTTCACTCCCCTCAACACACAGCATCCTTTTCAAAAGATGCAGATACAAGTAATGGCCTATTTTTACTTTGTGTCAGAAGAATGAGAAATTTGTACCACATTTTCTCCCTAGAGTACCTGGTGCCATTACTCAACGTCACTGACTTCACTTATTGGAATGCCTTGTGTCCTCCTTATTAGGTTTGCATTAGCAAGTCAATAACATAAATGAGCTGATTATTTGAGATTGTAGAATGCTTTGTTTCATAGCTGTTAGGTAAGATAGGACTTTAGGATAGACAAATCTTAAATTACTACTCCCTTGTTATTATTGCTTCCCCTTTAATTCAATCCAGTAATTTAGCAAGCATTTATTTTAACAGATAAATTTTGTTGTCTAATTTCACTGTTAAAATTTCTGAATCAAAATCATGATTTCTCCTTGAAAATTCTGTTATTTGTTTTGTTTGTAGTTTTGATGGCAAATTTCGCTGACTAAAACGGTTGTTTTATGACAAAGCCAGTTTCAGAATGAGATTACAGGACATCTCTACAGAAGGGTTTCTCAAAGTGTGCTGGGCCCACCAGTATGATATGTTTGCCAGTACAACTTACATTTGTCTACCCTACTCAGGTGAGTACTTAACTGCTAGTTCTCACCTAACAGGCATAACAGGCTTCTAAAAACTGTCTTCGGACAAGTTCCTTTCAATTCTGGATTTTTAACAAATGGGAGATGCACTCTTTGTCTGGTACTATGGCAGAGGAGCCCTCTCAGCCCTGCAATTGGCTCACCAGCTGACTTTGCAAGGCTATTTGAAGGAATAAGTTAGACCCAGGGGTAAGTACCCACATTTTGTCTTCACCCCTTGGCACTATGAACTGGGAAGGGGATAATATCTAGGGTATAATTGCCTTTTAACACGGTGTGCCTCGAGAAATATTTGCATTGCCAAATGTGCCACGTTCGGGATAAATTTTGAGAACCATTGCTCTACAGTACATTCAGCTCAGTTTCAAGCAATGTCACGCCATGTTTCCAACTGTAATTGTTTATGTTAGTTTCAAAAGGCAAACTCTGAGTACTGGGAATAAGGCCCCTGTCTAGGGTAGAATCCTCCAAAAAGAGTCTGATTTCTACAGCAATAGAACAATAGGAATAAGGATTAAAAGAAAGATGTAATGATCATTTTACATTAAAATGATGTTAAGAGAGAAATGAAATAAATAATATGTAAACAACATGCTACTACTAATTCCGTTACTTATTGTTGTTCCATTTAAAAGGTAAAGCTGTGTCAGCATCATTAGACTGCAGTTCAGTGCTTCTGAGTCCCCAGAGAAGACATTATACTTATCTTGATACAACATCAATAAATACATGATTGTTATTATATCTGTCTGGTGTTCTCCATAATATAAAATATTCTAAAACTTTTAAAATTGCTTGGCAAGCACTTCTTGTTCTGACCCAACCCCATCCTGAGTCATGCTACTACAGGGAGCAATTACACAATGATAACTCTTGCTAAGAAGTCTGAATAAAAATGACTGGGGAATAATGACTGGAATAAATCTAATAATAGACAGCATAATGTTTTAGGGCCAGGGATGTTCAATGGTGTGTTAGGGTCCTTTCCCAAAACATTGTGCTTTTCTTTTCATATTTCTTTTTCATATTAACAAGTGATTTCACTACATTTCAATACTTCTTTAAAAAACTTGCTAAATAATGCTGTCAAAGTCCAAACAGACATGCAATTGTGGGTCCGGCAAGTACAGTACGTAGTACCAGGACATGTTTTTCCTATAGGAAACCATATTACAGTTCCCATTAATCAGGTTTTTGCATGTGTTTGTGTCTTGCAGTCAAAAGCCATGTGAGGCAGTACCTCACATGGCTTAGACATTTCATTTTTTATTTTTGCATAAATAAAATTAGACCATAGGCACAGGAAAAATAATGCCATTAAAATTGGATATATGCTTATTTTTTGCATGTGAACATTTGACATTATACCATTATACCATATGTGTTATATATATAACCTTCCAGTTAATGAGAGGATGACCCTAAAAGCACTATAAAATAACACTTAAACGACTTGAAATGACCAGCCGATAAGGGTGGAGGGCTAGTGGTTATGGACTACACATATTATAGGGATGATGGCATATTATATTATAGATGATGGCAGAATTAAATGAAAAGACAAATATAAGAAATTACTGTGGATCCACTGAGAGCTATACAGAAAAATATAAAACTCCGGTTAACAGGTGTGACAAGGGAAACGTCTTGCTAAAGGAGTAGTTGTAGATGGAGTGTATATACCACCCAGGCTGCAGTTATGGCTTCGCTGAGGCTCCAGGGGAAGTTAAAATGGAGTTCTGTAGTGAGGTGTTTAATTTACCCAGTTAGCAGGGCCCGGGAGTCTGGCTTGGAAGAGTGGGTGGGATTCTTAGCCAGTTAAGTCCACAGTGGACTATTTAGCAGACAGCCTGGGTGTGGTTGTGTGTGTGTTTTTTCTGGAGAAAATGCTGGAGGGAGTGCAGCTCTGCTACGCAGGCTCTGGTTCTATTGATTTAAGACAAGCAGTCAAATAGGGTTTTTTTGTTTTGGTAATGCAAGACTGTCTGATTATACTGGAAAAGACTGTTATTTTACCATAAAGAACTGTGTGCTTGACGCTCAGAGAAGCTGGGATTTCTGTTCAGTTTCTTTAGTTTACCATTTAATAACTACAGGCAGGAGCCTGCAACTGTTTATAATTACAAAGTCTGCTGTCTCTTTCTTAAAGAATAGTGACACCACAGACACGACGATCCCACAATTGGTGGAGGATGCGGGCATAATAAGAGACAAAACATTTAAAGGAATTACATAGTGTACTGTGAACCGTTGGAGCAAAAGTCTTTATTTACAAGATGGATGAACTTGTGATGCAGCTTGCACAGCCACTGCGGCCCAGCAGCAGACAAATACCCGCTACAGCAGAGCATGGCTGCCCAGCAAGAAACTAATCGTTTGTTGGCTGCGCAAATGACAAACCTGTCGGAGGCAATGAACACTCAATTAAGGACCCTGGTTAGGGAAGCAGAGAATGACAGACGAACCCTTACTGATGTTGTACAGCAGCTGGCTACTCAAAACCTGAGGTGGCAAGGGTTGCCCAGGTCAACGATGGCTCGATTCGGGCAAGTAATTTTCTGCAAAAAATGACACCGCATGATGATGTCGAGGCTTTTCTAAATACATTCGAAAGGACAGCCGAAAGGGAGGCCTGGCCCAAAGCACAGTGGGCGGGGCTTGTAGCGCCTTTTCTATCAGGAGATTCCCAGAAGGCATATTTTGACCTGGCTCCAGCAGATGCCCAAGACTATGAAAAACTCAGACGGAGATACTCAGACGACTAGGAGTCACACATGCAGTACGTGCCCAACGAGTCCACAAGTGGGCTTACCAGACTGCAAGTGTCGCCTCGTGCCCAGATGTATGACCTTATACATTTAGTAAGGAAATGGTTACAGCCAGAAACCCTGACAGGGCCACAAATTGTAGAAAGGGTCACGATGGACCGGTTTCTTAGAGCTCTTCCTCAGAACTTGGGCTAAGTGGGTGAGCCAAGCAGATCCAAAGTCAGCTGACAACCTTGTGGAATTGGTAGAGCGATATGTTGCTGCTGAAATTTTGAAGCATTCCCCCCGTCTCAGCGGAAATTCCCCAGGAAACCAGCATTTTCCAAGGCAATGGGGAAGTCTAGTGAGGCAAGGTATGACGAACCAGGGGTGGAGCACCCTGCCTTGGAGTGGCCGAAAAACTCTGGGAAGCCACCAGCCTCCCCTCAAGATCGTGGACAGATACATGTTTGGCGCTGCAAGAATGAAGAGGACATATTGCTGCCAGGTGCCCTCTACAGGAGCGGAAATGGATTGCAACTCAGCCAACTGTATATCATTGTTTGCTCATACTGTATGTACTGCAGTGACTGAAAAGCATTTGTCTCTTATAACAGTAAATGGGAAGACTGTACAAGCTTTGCTGGACTCGGGAAGTCTGGTACTTTGCTGCATACCAGCCTGGTAAACCCAGACCAAATTAGTGAACATAATGTTGGGGTGGTATGCATCCATGGTGACTCTAAAAGCTACCCCACTGCCCTTGTTACCCTAGAAACCCCTTTGGTAATGTCTGTCATGAAGTAGGTGTGTCTGCAGTCCTGATCACAGTGCAATTTTAGGGCGAGATTTTCCACTGTTTTGGAAATTTGGGAAAAACGGTTTTCACAAGAGATTGTGGAGGGGAGTCTGGGAAGTTCTATCATGCCATGTGACATAGACTCTGATGTTTCTGCAGTAGGGGTGACCAATGAAGAGTCTGACAGATTTCCCCTAGGCGTTTTGGCAGGTGAACCGGAGCTGCCACCTGAACCCTCTGGGGAATCGGTATTGCCAGATTTGCAGGTTTCCCGGGACAACTTTGGGACATCACAAATGAGAGATCCTACACTTTCTAGGGCCTGGGAAAATGTAAGGTGCTTAATGGGGAGCCTCAAGAACCTGGGGCTGATAATATATTTCCTCATTTTTCTGTTAAAAGTGATTTGTTATACCGGGTTGACAAAGTCCAGGGTGAGATTGTGGAGCAGTTGATAGTTCCTCAAGCCTATAGAAGGTTGGTGTTGGACTTGGCCCACAACCATGTCCTGGGGGGTCACCTGGGTCAGAGAAAACCCAACAAGCGGATTTTTCAGAGGTTCTTTTGGCCAGGAATTTATGCTGATATAAAAAGACTCTGTGTTTCTTGTCCGGAATGCCAGTTATATGCCCCTGTAGCTCACTTTCGTGGTCCACTAGTTCCATTGCCCATTATTTAGATTCCTTTTGAAAGGATAGCAATGGATCTGGTAGGACCACTGGTAAGGTCAGCTCGGGGACATCAATATATATTAGTAGTGATGGACTATGCAACACGCTACCCGAAGCTATACCTTTAAGAAACACTGTTGCTAAAACAATTGCTAAGGAATTATTCTACATGTTTACAAGGACTGGCATTAACAGGGAGACCTGACAGATCAAGGAACTCCTTTTATGTCAAAAGTCATGAGGGAGTTGTTGCAACATGTTAAAAATTAGGCAGTTACGTACTTCTGTGTACCACCCTCAAACGGATGGCCTAGTAGAACGATTTAACAAAACCTTAAAGGGATGTTAAGAAAGGTTGTTAACAAGGATGGAAGGACTGGGATTGCCTTTTGCCATATCTTATGTTCGCTATAAGAGAGGTACCCCAGTCGTCAACAGCTTTTCTCCTCTTTTGAGTTAGTGTATGGACGACATCCTAGGGGCCTGCTTGATATTGCAAAGAGACTTGGGAACAGGAGGTAACTCCCAACAGAAGCGTCATAGAACTATCTCGCTTATGCAAGACAGAATTTCGGCAGTCATGCCCATTGTTAAGGAACATATGCAGCAAGCACAGATGGCACAGAGCCGGGTTTACAATCGCTCGGCCCGATGTAAAGGTAGCTGAGACTCTATCAATGTCTCAAAAACAGGAAGTCAGGGAGTTCCTACAGCAAAATACTGATGTCTTTTCTGAAGTGCCAGGCTGTACTACAGTAATACAACATGATATTATTACTGATTCCCAAACTAGAGTCCGTCTAAAGCCCTATCGAATCCCAGAAGCCCGAAGGCAATCAGTAGCAGAAGAAGTACAAAGAATGCTTAATTTAGGGGTCATAGAGAGGTCTAAAAGTGAATGGAGTAGCCCCATTGTGCTAGTACCCAAGCCAGATGGTTCTTTGCGCTTCTGTAATGACTTCAGAAAGTAAATGAAGTTTCAAAATTTGATGCCTACCCCATGCCAAGAATTGATGAGCTGGTGGAAAGGTTAGGTCCTGCTAGGTATATATCAACCCTTGACTTAACCAGGGGATATTGGCAAGTACCACTTACAGGAACGGCTAAAGAGAAAACTGCATTTTCTACCCCCTAGGGCCTTTTCCAATATGTTAGAATGCCATTTGGTCTCCAAGGGGCCCCAGCAACGTTCCAGAGGATGATGGATCAGATTCTTGACCCTCATCAGCATTTTGCCTCTGCCTATTTAGATGATGTGGTGATTTTCAGCAGAGATTGGGAAGTCACCTTCCAAAGGTTCAAGCTGTGCTTAACCCATCAGAAAGGCAGGTCTTACTGCAAACCCCCAAAAAGTGTCTATAGGACTAGAGGAAGCCCGATACCTGGGCTATACCATTGGTCGGGGTGTTATAAAACTCAATTAACAAGGTTGAAGCAATCAGGGGTTGGCCACAACCCATTAATAAAAAGCAGGTTCGGACCTTCCTTGGCATGGTGGGCTATTATCGAAGGTTCATTCAAAATTTTGCCTCCATAGCTGCTCCTTAAAACTGACCTGACTAAGGGAAAGGGGTCTGTCATGATTAAATGGGGTCCTGAGGCTGAGAGGGCTTTCTTGAAATTAAAGACAGTGGTGTGTCAGCAACCAGTATTGGTTGCTCCTGATTTTAAGAAACCCTTTGTGGTACAAACAGATGCTTCTGGAGTTGGCTTGGGGCAGTTTTATCACAACAGGTGAATAAGGAGGAACACCCAGTTGCATATTTAAGTAGGAAGTTGACCCCTGCTGAAAGGAACTATAGCATTGTGGAACGGGAGCCTGGCAATAAAATGGGCGCTAGAATCTCTACAATACTATTTATTGGGTCGTCACTTTGTGCTCATCACAGACCATGCTCCTCTCACCTGGATGTCACAAGCAAAAGAAAAGAATGCCAGAGTCACACGCTGGTTTCTCTCTCTCCAAAACTTTAGCTTTACAGTGGAACATCGTGCAGGCAAGATGCAAGGCAATGTGGATGCTTTGTCAAGGTCCCACTGCATCTGCAAGTTATGTTCGATCCCACAAGGTCGAACAGAGGGGGGGATATGTGACAAGGGAAACTGTCTTGCTAAAGGAGTAGTTGTAGATGGAGTGTATATACCACCCAGGCTGCAGTTATGGCTTCGCTGAGGCTCCAGGGGAAGTTAAAATGGAGTTCTGTAGTGAGGTGTTTAATTTACCAGTTAGCAGGGCCCTGAGTCTGGCTAGGAAGAGTGGGTGGGATTCTTAGCCAGTTAAGTCCACAGGTGGACTATTTAGCAGACAGCCTGGGTGGTGGTTGTGTATGGTGTTTTTTCTGGAGAAAATGCTGGAGGGAGTGCAGCTCTGCTAGCAGGCTCTGGTTCTATTGATTTAAGACAAGCATCAAATAGGGTTTTTTGTTTTGGTAATGCAAAGACTGTCTGATTATACTGGAAAAGACTGTTATTTTACCAGTAAAGAAACTGTGTGCTTGACGCTCAGAAGAGCTGAATTTCTGTTCAGTTTCTTTAGTTTACCATTTAATAAACTACAGGCAGGAGCCTGTAACTGTTTATGGTTACAAAGTCTGCTGTCTCTTTCTTAAGGAATCGTGACACCACAGACACGACGATCCCACACAGGGTAAAATTTGCGGGCATCATTGATGAGAAAATTGGTGGCTATCTATGTATCCAACACGCCAGGTGTCCCATCATAATTATTTAAATTATAAGAAGAAAAGGAGCGTCAAGTACACAAAGAGTTGTGTAATGGGCATAATTGATGGAAAACAGTCAACGTCAATAAAGCTGGTGCACAACCTAGGGCCAATAGGATAAATAGATAATAAAAAAGAGGACAGAAAAACAAAGAACAGAAACTGCCAGAAAAAACAGCAGAAAGGTCAAGCTAGGTAGTACAAGGGCACAGAACCCAAGAGCACTCCAACTGCATATAAATACCACCCAATGATATACAAAAAACGGAGGGCTAATACGCACCTCATCAATAGATAACGGTCTGGAGGTGGACACCACACTTTATATATAAAAATATCGAATATTTTTTAATTATAATTTACCACGCACCCCCTACCCCCTATCCATTTAAATGCACACACAGAAAAACACCATAAAAATAAAAACATATAGGCACATCAGTTCCATAGGGAACAAGAAATGAGTATCGGCAGAATAACCCCTAACAGAAATTTACAGGGAACAGTTACTATGAATCGATTGGCAGCCCATAAGTATGAATATGGAACATATCCAGTCCTGATTGTATACCCCAACACAAAAGCCCAAAAAATATATGAAATAGGGCTAAGATGAAGGACAGGTAACTAGGCTCAAAAGTCTAAGGAATGGTCTCACCCAAGTAGTGATCAAGTCCCACAAAGTCCAAGTCCAGATCCACGAAAAATGACAGCCATCCGGAATGTCCGTTGGTAAACTAATCAGAAAAGGCTGTTACTTTCACTGCTGGGTAAACGCCGTCCTGCTCCGCGTAGCTGATGTGCTATCTCAAGAACCGACCGACGCACGTTATTTTTATGGTGTTTTTCTGTGTGTGCATTTAAATGGATAGGGGGAAAATTACAATAAAAACTATTTGAGCTTTTTAATATATAGTGGGGTGTCCACCTCCAGACCGTTATTTATTGATTAGGTATGTATTAGCCCTCCATTTTTTGTATATTATTGGATGGTATTTATATGCAGTTAGAGTGCCTTGTTATGTGCCCTTGTACTACCTAGCTTGACCTTTCTGCTGTTTTTTCTGGCTGTTTCTGTTCTTTGTTTTTCTGTCCTCTTTTTTATTATCTATTTGTCCCATCATAATTAGAGGGGCCCACGCACACCGGCGGGTAACCCTGCAATGTCTATGTCTCTAGCCAAAAACTGTGGGTACGGTCCAAAAAGCGGAAGAATAAAACGGAAGAAGAAAAAGAAGAAATAGAAAGAACAGTTAATTTGGCTTTTTCAAGCCAATTAATAATATCTGATTGGTTGAGGCAAAAAGCACCATTACCGATAAGAACTTATTGAATCTCCCTGATAATGTCATATATCATACTATACATGTTACCCAAGGACCTGCATCGCTTATTAAATACAGTGTTTTAGAAAGCTACCTATCAGGCCAAATGCATTTCCCTGAAAATGGTTTTAACACAAGTCTTTTATTGAACCTGCACTTATCCACCTTTAAGCTAGGTACACACCTACCGATTTTTCCTCCTGACCGACCGTTCGATACTTTCGACCGGTCGGCCAGGAGGAAGGACTGTCAGTCGCGGCAAAAGCAGCCGCGTCCGATAGTTACCGCAACCGATCGTACGGTCCATAGAGGACCGCGCGATCGGACAAAGTTTTCCACCATGTCCGATCGTCCTTTCGTCCGATTCGGACGAATGGTCGATCGGACATGGGCACATTCGGATGCGATAATTTCGGTCCGATTGACCGATACACTGAACTATCGGTCGATCGGACCAAAATATCTCATCATGTGTACCCAGCTTAAGAATTAAAGGACAATTATACTCACATTCCCTCCGCTCCTCTTCTTAGGTCTGTACCTTTTACCCAGGGTGAGGACCTGAACCGCTAGGTCCTCACCCCATGGTTTGCGAAAGTTAAAGCACAGCGTTACTGAAACGCTGCTCTGGCAGGCTCCGCCCCCTCCTCTCGTCGGCGACGAGGCCAATAGGAAGGCACGCTCTGCAACAAGCGTGCCTTCCTATTGGCCTCGTCGGCAAAATGGCAAAAATGTAGTCTTCAGAGAAACAGGTATTGGCTGGAGATCTTATGATATAACCACCCCTGCCCTATCAATAAAAGACTAGAATAATAAATCTAAATTTTACTCAGAGAATAAATAAGATTGCACCAGTTTAGTAATTAAACCATTTAAAATCCCCATTAGCTATAAAATAGGCTGGTCAGCCACAATTAAAATTATAAAATATAATTAGTGTCTTCCCCTCATTGCTAAAAATCCAAACATATTAAATAATGAACAGGAACCTTAAATGTAAAGTATATGCCTCATTCAACAGGCTTATGAATATTTGAGCCTTTATTTTTTGTCATTGTTTCTGCAGCCCTTCAACTAACTGTAGTGGGGTTGATTAAAGCTTGACAGTTAATAGACTGCTTAAAGGATAAGTGCACTGTAAAATCAAGTTATGTGTCATTTGGAAGCTGCAGCTTTAAAAATACTGTTGCCATATTTTTTTTTACCTATGCCCCTCCAGAGCCTAGCTTTGTGCCTTGCTGGGGGCACTTTCTAATAATTAAAATATAGCGGTGGGGCTGGTGGGACAGGGGTAATATTATATAAAATGAAGGGTGTGGACAGCCCTTTAAGCTCATGCACATCTGGCTTTATTCAGCCGATGTCAGAGGACATGTGGCTTACTAAGAAAGATAAGACTAGAAAAGAAATGGGGCCAGTGGAGCACACTGTAACATCTGATGTAAGAAATGCTAGTGTAAAATGCAATGCAGGTAATTTGTCGATATTAGATCAGATTCATGATGCAAACCTGTTAGAAGGCCACCCAAAGCCCCACTTTTATTGCGATTAGTGCCAACCATTATAATTGAACCTGAATAACTGATTTTAATTTAGAAAACTCAACAGGACACAGACAGACCGTAAAGTAATATAGATTACCTATATACCTCTACAATTTTTTGTTAACACACAGCAGTTGAGTTCTTTAGTCTAAAACATGACTCAACACCCACAATTAGACAGGAGGTTGAGAGTCAAAAGGGACACAAGCAGAGCTGAATTGTCTATGAGCACGTGTACCTCTCCTGCTACAGACAGCCACTTCCAACTTTCTCTCTGGCTTTCTTGTAAACAACTACTGCTGTATGAGTGTCCCACAAACAGAGAGGGCTCTGAGTGCCACTTCTGGCACACATGCCATAGGTTCGCCACCACTGAAATTAGATGTCGTCTACGACAATGTCTAATCTATCCAATGTCTAACTAGTGCATGGCTAAGCAGGAAACAATTATCAATTTTATGGTTCTTATCTTATCATCATCAGGTTATGCTTACAACTAGTTTATTTTTCCATTCATTTCCCAGAAGCAGGCCTGCCCCAAAAAACTTAATCTTAAGCTCAGGTAACACAGTTCCGATTTCTGAAGATGAAGACAGGATCTTTCAAGATCGCATACACACAGTCCCGAGCGTATGTGTTTCATCGGCCACGCTAGACTCCTCTATAGGGAGTCTAGCGCAGCGATGGAAATTCGCTTTCCCGAACGTAGCGTTCGGCCGACCCGATCGTTTGCGGTCGCCGCGCTCGTTCGGGAAAACGAACCGTACACACATAACGATAAAGCCCCGATGCGATTGTAAAATGGATCACGGAGGGGGTAAGAGGGGGAAAGAAGTAAGAGGGGGGCAGAAGAGAGGGAAAGAGAAAGAGGGTGGGAGGGGTCTTTAAATGCAGGGTTTAACGATGATTAAAGAATTTGGGGTTTACTGGTACATGAGAACTCACCTCCCGACCGATTCACAACATTCAATCAATTCTTAGAAACCGCCTTTCCATTCTTCTTTACGACCACCTATGGAACATGAATGGGCCAGGCGGGACCTTGCAATCATATGTCGGGTTGTCAAAAAAAACTGAAAGGTGGTTCTGTATTATTTATCTGTTTTCCTTCTTTTGTTTTTGTAAGTCCAACTAGATTTGCAGCACATTGTTGCTACAGTTGCCATTCTTTCTAGATTATACTTTGATACAGACAAGTGCTTTTTGTGTGCTTTTAATATTGACATGTGGTATTAAAACATAATTCAGATTTTTAGAGGAATTGTGCAATATGTATATGGATTAATGTTTTGAAGTGGGTTTTGTCGATACTTGGGATAATATAAAGTGGGTACACACGATTAGATATTCGGTCCGATCGACCGATAGTTCAGTGTATCGGTCGATCGGACCGAAAATTATCGAATCCGTATGTGACCCATGTCCGATCGACCGTCGTCCGAATCGGACGAAAGGACGATCGGACAGGGTGGAAAACTCGTCCGACGTCGTGCGGCCTCTATGGACCGCACGATCGGTCGCGGTGACTATCGGACGCTGCTTGCTTTGCCGCGACCGACAGTCCTTCCTCCTGGCCGACCGTTCGAAAGTATCGAACGGTCCGGTCAGAGGAAAAATCGCTGGGGGTACCTAGCTTAAGACTATAGCATTGTTATATATATTTCTAGCATTTGTTCAGTGCCAAAAAACTTTCAGGATTTTGCACCCATCGTTTAGTTGAGTTATATATCTGAAAAAAAAGCTTAATTTTCAAAACCAATGAATTTTTGTGTTGTTATATATAGAAAAGTTTAAGTTTACATAAAAAATTGATGTATTGTTTCTAAAAGCCTTGATTTTCCGAATACAATGATCCAGACATGTACTACAAATTTTCCTGTCCAGTAGACACCCTGAAAAGAACTATACCTTCTGTAATTTTACACTAAATTAAAAATGTATAACCTCTTCTGATTAACAGAATAATACCAAATTACTGAAAATTTTTTTATGAAAACCACATATCCACTGGTTTCTATGCGTGATTGTAAGTTTTCTTTATACCGACACCTGGATACAGGGCTTTTTCGTAAAATATAAAAATCAAAGACAGAATAAAAGATGAATTTCAACACAAAAACTGCCACGAAAGGGTCACATAACGAATAAAGTTGCATTGGTGGACACAGACACAGGGGCCAGGAAATAAACTCAAAAGGACCCATATGCCTAAAGGCAACTGCCAGCAAACAACAAAAAATCAGCATTTGAAATGTTTGCCATTCTTTTTATGTAACGTGCAAAATTTCAGATGCAGTTCTTCATAAAAAGGATCTTGCCGAACACCACTGACAAGTAAAGACAACACTAATATCCATCTTCCACATGCCTGAATCAAATGGTGTATGCACATTTACAAACATATAAAGCTGTGTTCACCTCTCCCTTTGCTTTGGCTGCTGGTGATTTATGAAATTAACCGCGTACTAGGGGTCAGCTCCACAATCCATCTTAGCTAGGTAAACCAAGCTAAGCTATGCAGTACTCTTCAAATGCTCTGTAGTGCTCAACAGCTTAAAACAAGCCTTGCTCCTAGAAGCTGACAGCCTATCATAAACAGCACAGAGATCCTTCCTCTCCCTGATACTGAACAGGGATTGTCAGTTATGAGAAAACCCATAAAAATTATTGCAACATATGAAGGGACCCTCTGATACAAATGTAATGTACAATATTCAATATCAGAGCATCAAACGTTTTTGAAAGCAATACGCAGAAGATTGGTGATTCTTGCAGTGTTTTCTCAGGGGTGAAATGGGCAATGAAACACCATAACCCTCTACTTTCAGTGCTGTTCTGTCATTGACAGAGAGAGGTCTTTGCACCCTTAGGCAAGGTCCCACTATGTGCGTTGCGATGCCGTTTGAGTGCGTTTAGGACAATGCATTTTGTCCACGTTTGTAGGTTAACAGACAGTGTTTTCCTATTTCATTATCCGCATTGTCTGTGATTCCAGTCCATTTGCTGCGTGTGCATTTTTTGGAAAATCAACAAGAAACAATGTAGAAAATGCAAAAAAAAACCATAACAATAAGCTGTCTGCGTGGTCCGCGGGGGTTTTTTGTGTTCCCATACACTATTATTAAATAGCAATTCTGACACACATAACCAAAAGTTGTGCACGCATGCAGATTGGAATTATCAGAGGGAATGATTTCAGATTTCTATTACATTTTAAAGGACAATACCCAAAAAACAACATCTCCCCCATTACATGTCCACACTTCCAGCAGCTGAATCATTACCTCTATTTACAACTGTGCTGCCCTCTCTTTGATATCACACAGCAAAGTGAGTGCTAAAAGCCCGCCTCCTAGACGGACCAGGCCATCATTAATATCACTTGTCATTGGCCGGTAGGAATGTATGTTATAACCTCTCTCCTCCTCTCTGCCAGTCAAACAAACTTGAACTGTCCTGTTGCTAGAATACAGCATATACATCAGCTAATCAAGGGTGGGTGCTGGAGTGTTTTCTCCGCATGCTAGCTCTAAGTGACAGTTAGAGGCAGACAGAATTGTTACGCCCCCTTCAAAACAGGGCTAATGGAAGGCAATTGAAGACAGAGAGGGCTCGAAATCAGGAAAAAATTTATATAGGGAGGGCTGCATACCTTACCTTTTAAATCCGTTTTTTTTAATAAAAATTGATTGAGGCAATACATATCCTTTAAATTACATTGCAATTCGCAAAACACAGACAAAACGAAATGTAATGCATGTGCATAGTGGACCTACCCTTACCCCAAAATAATAAAATTTTGTGTACTTTTTGTAAAAATGAATGGTTAGGTAGGCTTAGTTTGCATACTAATCTGTGTGTTCTCTCTGGGTATTTCACACAGCTTAGAGAACACAAATGTCACTGATCATATTTTAATAGGAGAAAAAAAAGTTGTGCGTGTCAAACTTGAAAGATGGGCATTAAAAGTTAAAATCCGCTTGGGAGAATCACTTCCTTGCAGCACATGTTTATTCAACATATTCAATGTATTCATTTTGCTATGCTTGCTATGACCAGTAGTGATCTGGCACGTCAAGTCTTCAACGGCCCTTCTTCCCAGAATGCTGAAAATCTTTAGGCTGCGTACACACATAGGGACTTTTTGTCCCAAGCGAGGCCAGGGCCAATGTCCGTCAGTCACGGCAAATTGGCCGTACGGTCCCATAGGGAGCCACAAGATAGACCGGAATTTTCGCGACATGCCTATCGTTCATGCGATCCGGACGAACAAACGATCAATGTCGGTTGCGGCCGGCCGCCCGCACCCACACCAGCCGATATTTTCACACGACCGTCCGAAAGTCACACAAAAGCCCGGTCGGCTGAAAATATGGGCTGGTGTTACCCAGCCTAAAAAACTTCCTAACAATACGTTTTATCTCATTGGCTCTTGCTGGGGCAAACATGTGCTTCATCTTCTGAAACAAATATCACACTGAAGGATTGAATTCCATTGAGGCTCTCTCTTGTGTTTTTCTTTCATATTGGCTCATTCCCGTGAGACCATAACAGACACTATTAGGGGTCCTGCACAAAGAAAGCCAGTACTTTGTAGAATTAAAGCTAGGCCCCACTGCTGCACTTTTTTTGCGTTTGTGCATGCGTTTTTTCATACATTGAAAATGCGGCAATGCACCGAAAATGCGGTTTTCGGGTAAGTTGCGCTTGCGATTGGTTCCACATTTAAATCGCATGCGTTTTTCAATAGTTAATGAAAACCGAAACGCAACGAAACTGCACATAAATCACATACGATTGCGTTGCAGTGCGGCCGTGCCCTTATCACAAAGAAAGTAGATAGGGGCAGATTAAGGTTATTGGGAGACCAATGAGAACATATTTACATTTATACTGGTCAGGGAAACGTTAAGGTGACAAATTTGTAAGGTGTGCATTATCGCTTAAAACATTTGTTTTATGGTGAAATTGATTTACGATTGGGAAGTACTAATCATTTGTACCATATGCTTCTGATTGAGACTGCATGGTTAGCCTTAAATTAAACACAAAATTGGCAGCAACATTTTATTATGCAAATTATTCCCCCTTTTTCCTTAATTAAAAAAAAAAAGGCTTACCTTCTCTCCTGGCTCCTGCAGGCTTTATTGAAGAACGGGAGGTAGACCCAGCTCCTTACCTCCCGTTCTTCAATAAAAATTGAATACCCATATTTTGTTTAAACCAGTGGAGATGCCCAGTGGAGAAGCTGATTAGACTTGGCGTCTTATTGGCTATACCATGTTTTCCAGCGGCTCTTACCTGTGTCATTTCTGCAGAGGATGACCGGTGTTTTTTTAAGGTAAATATCTGTATACAAGGTGTTTTTTTTGTGTATGTGTGTGTGGGGGGGGGGAATAAGATTTTCTGGGGTGAACATTTCTTTATTAAAGCAAGCTTTTAATTTACCAACTGGTTTGGTTTATATTTCCTAAGTACATGGTGGATCAGGGTCTGTGATGAGGACATAAAAAACAACAATGCATTCTTCTAATCAGAAGATTTTACTGCAGAGATAAACATTGTAGAGACATCTGTTGTATTACAAAAATAATTTAAAATAAATAAATCTCGTTTTAAGTACAAGTTGAGTTTAGCCATATCCCCTTATAATTTCTTAGTCCTGTATGTCTAACATTCCAATTTAAATGTATTGATCTACTTTTCAATTAACAACCCGCTCATCAAAGGTAAATAAATTCAGGTGCACAAGTAAATACCACATGTTAGTATAATTTAAAATTCTGGACCTAAAAAACTTCATGAAAGTGACATCAAAGAATAATTTAAAACAAAAACAAAACGCGCAACACAATTTGACCTACCTTAAAATGCTTCTTCTCATACGGGTCATATTCATCAACATAACTCCAGAATTTATATCCCTCTTTCCATAATAAGGATGTCTGTGCAAATCTGTTATACCATCCAATGCGTGGTTCTTCATGTTCTGGGGCCATAGCAGCAATATGAGTAGCATTGAAATTGTTAAAAAGACCATATATCATCAAAAGGACGTAAAAAAAGAATGTCTGTGTCAACATACAGCAAAGAGTCTACTTCTTTAAGAATTAACGTAAAAAACAAAACAAAAAAACAGATGATTATTTTACATTATACATTTAATAGGTGGTTTGAAAAAATTATTCAATAGAC
Source organism: Hymenochirus boettgeri (assembly GCA_019447015.1). Taxonomy (NCBI): domain Eukaryota; kingdom Metazoa; phylum Chordata; class Amphibia; order Anura; family Pipidae; genus Hymenochirus; species Hymenochirus boettgeri. The sequence goes on along the minus strand of CM033471.1, from coordinate 120,351,465 downwards.
TAGTGGCGAGCAATGAACAGCACTCCACATATATATGTAGGCAAATCAAAGCTTTCTTCACAATCAGTTGGGAACAAGGATTCCAAATTTAGCCACTCTCGGTTATTTACCGTAGGTGTCTTGTTAACATTTCTCATGATGCACATGAAATGCGCCGTTAGAGATGAAGTTCACGTCTGATTCGAACCGGTTCCGATAGAACTTTCAGATTTCTTGGAACTGAATTTTTAAATTTTATAACTTTCAAACCTTAAAAATATAAAGTAATTCAGTGTTCCCTAGGGTCATTTAGCCGGGCGGCCACCCGGCTACTTTTCATGCCACCCGGCTGGAAAAATTTCTAGAGGGAACACTTGTGATTTGAAAGAATTAGATGTAGGTTAATAGGTGTACCAATGCACTTGCAAGATTACTTTAGTACATGTTAACTAGCTTTTCCAAGATCCCTAAGGCCACAAAAGGGTGGCACATGTGGCTTGTGCTGCTATATCACATCTGGTTACCTTCAGATTTTGCCGAATGACAACCCCCTGCGGATGTTGCCGAACGACAACCCCTGCATTCTACAAACCATGGAATGCTGGGAGTTATAGTTTTTAAACATTAGTGGGAGACGAAGTTAGACATCCCTGACCTATATAATGAGCAGAATGCAGTGCACATTTTTCCCCACCACCAAATTTCCATCCCATCCCACCCACCCGGCTACTTTTTCATGCCACCCGGCTGGAAAAACATTCTGGGGAGAACACTGTAATTGTCAATATACATTTTTAAAAATTATCCAACCACATCTCCTAAAATCCACCAACCGCAGCAGCACCAACTCCCTAGGTATAAAAGGCAGCGTGATGGCACCATTTGTCAGCGTGTAGCACCTACCATCTTCGTGTGCTGCAATATATGCAATTTTACCTAATCAGAGAGCATGTGATTCGAATACAATGTAGATTGCATGTGCGCCAAAAAACTATTGCATCGCATCAATGCGTTCACCCACATTGACATCACTGCGATTCTCAAAAGCTAAGGATAGCAAGCACTTGAGAAAAAAGCCAACTTAGTGGCCGTTGTGTGGACAATTGTCCGACAATCCTATGGTATTTTTCCATTTCGGGCTGGTCAAAAAATTTTTATTGACCAACAACCTGTGGCATCCTGGATTGTGACGGCCATGATTGTAGCATCTATGGCCCTCATTACACAGTGGGATAGAACCTTACATTTCAATGCAGTTGCCGTCCACACAGTGTGCCCTCTGCCTCACTAGTGGCGAGGCACTAGTTTTATCACATGCTTCAAATTCAATCGATTAGCGTGTGAATCGCAGAGCGGTGTATGGTCAAGGTGGGTGGGGCAAATTTCCTGCACTGCAATCGGATTTTGGAGTGCATGCAATCAGCCTTTTTTTGAGAATTGCATGTACTCTGATAACGTAAAATTGCAGCGCAAACAGACAGCAATGTGAGTCAATTGCTACTAGTTGCAGAGTTGCCTAAGCTAACTATCCCTTGATACACCATTACTGGCCCCCTTCATGCAGCACAGTCACTGCCCCTTAAGTGTCTGTCACCCAACCTGACAGGCTGTTCTGACCCCCTTAATCACAAACCTGGAACTTTTTCTTTTTTTTACATAAAAAAATCCTCTTATATGTCACAATCTCCTAGTCAGCTTATAGCTAAGTACACACTTAAACAATTTAAAGGGACTTCTGTCGCATCTGTCGGAATCGCCCTTTATGTTTAAGTGTGTAGCACAGAAACAATCGTTTCTGAGGCTGATGGTTAAATGCAAAACTCAGACTGACCGAAAATTTCACTCAGTCACGGTCAAACCCTGTACTAAAATATAGGGAATCGACAGTGGCTGAAGGGAATGTTCAGTCCCAACATTTTCCCTACATTTTTATAGGGAGAACGCTCAGTACGGTGTGTAGCATGATCAAAAAATGACAGACAAATCTAGGGCACGGCCACACACGCCAGCAAAAGCAATCGCACACGGAATCGCATGCAATTTTTTGTGCGATTTCGTTGCATTTGTGCAGAAACACAAATTGCATCGCACCCAAAAACACAAATTGGCAGCAAGCAATGATTGTTGCTGCCAATTGCAATGATTGTAAAAACCGCATCGAAAACACGCTAGTGTGGCCTAGCCTTAAAGATTCTCAGGAAGATTCAATTTAAATTTAAAGCCGCGTTACTTACCATGTGCGGTCCCAAGATTTGTCTGGTATTGCATCGTTGGATCTCGTAAAGGTAAGACACTCCCAGTTACTCTCATACAGAGCCGCAAATAAGTTAAGCGCTACGAGTAGAGCTAAACTTAACAACGGGCTTTTGTATCAGTGCCACAGCGCCATTTGCAAAACATTTGGAAACGGAGCTGTGCCCTAAAATACACGTAAAGCACATGTTAACTTGATTTTAAATCAGGTTAACGTGGATTTTAGACAGATTTGACCAATGTTGAACTCCCCCCTGTCTGCCATCCTTTAAGGATCTTTACAATGTATCCGGCTTACATTCTGCTGAAGCAAAGCTCTAAGCATTCGCAACATTTTTTTATTTAGACGATGACCTTGCTAATCAGCACCAAAGTAGAAGATACAATGTTGTGAGTGCTTAGAGCTTTGCTTTAGCAGAATGTTATGGCTAAATATTAATTTGTGACAGGCAGCGAAAACCCAATGCGGAATTTTGAAAATAGCTTGAACTTGAAGAAGATTTTTAATAAGTGTTGGTTATATGTATATGTTCCCCAAACCTTTACCAGGTTCCAGAGCCATTTACACTTACATACTACTGCTATTTCTACTTAAATTAATCAGAACTTTCAATTTTTATCTCCCATCAACTTCTTTGAGTCCATTTTCGGAGTTTCTAATTTCTTTTGAAAAATTCAAAAACGCAAAGGAACTTGCTGGTTTTGAACATCTCTAGTGCCACCTTGCTGTCCTTAGTAGGAAACAAATGCAAAACTTCTGTTGTAAAGTTTGCAAATACGCATGTACCGAAAAAAACAGATATCTTGACTACCTTCTTCAGTATTGGGCACAATCAAGCACTAAGATGTGGAATGGTATTCCTTTAAAGGGCAATTATAGTGAGAAAATTGTTTTTTTTTTAATTTCTTTTCTCAAGTATCCTATAAGTCATCCATCACCAGGGTACCTTTAGTTTCTTTAAATTCTACATGTCCCCGAGTATAAGCCTTTGAATATGCTGTGGATTGTAGGAGCTGCTACACCTCATCTGTCACTCAAAGGCACACACCCACACAATCCAAAGCTCCCCTGCAGTACTGTCACACACTCTCTCACCCACACATAGTGTACCATGTGCAACATATAGTCAAATGCTGTAGTGCTAAACACAATCAATAACCATTAACCCAGCAATATGACCATACACAGTATAAAAACAGCCCCTCCCCCCCAAAAAAAATCTTATATACATACAAAACCAGTGACTCAAATGGAACACTAATACAGTTATATATAATCAGTAATACAGACTATATACCAAACAAGACACACAGTGCAATCTATGAAATATATAGACTAAAGAAACTGAAATGTACAGGACAACAAGCAGTGTCACTGTGTTTGTGAAGGTCTCACTACAAGCTGCTGTTACACTGACTCTCTCTTCAGTGATTATGATCTGCACTAAGCAAGGGGGAGAGATATGAACTTTAGGTAAAAAGTAAATAACAATAGCAAAGTTAGAGAACAGGCAGAGTTCGTAACTTACTTGTAAAGAATCTCAGCACCACTTGTCCTCCTCTCCCCCTCTGCCCCTCCCTTCAGCATATTGCTACTTTATCCACACTTTGATTGCTTTCAGTCTAGCTCTGGAAGGGAGGGGTCAACAGGATGTCAGCACTTCATTTAAAGTCCTTTCAACTGACAATGCTCGGACTCTGTATACAGCCCGTCACTGCTTGAGGGGGAGTAGACAGAGAGGGGAGGGGACTACACAGCTTGGTACAAACTTCTCGCAGTGTGAAGAAACGAAGCTACACAGAAACATGAAAGTAAGGCAGCTTATACTAAGTGATCTATACATTGTATCGACAAGTTTTTTTTTCACTATAGTTGCCCTTTAACTGTTAACACCATCTCAATGAAACAATTGAAGATATTAACTTACTGGCAAAAATAATCTTTGTGATGCACAAGGTTTGAACAGCTTCTTCCATTCTTCGCCTTCTGCGCGGATTTCTGTTGGGAATGTTAGTGGGTACAACGTTATACAACTTTTCTGGAATGTCCAACCATTAGCTGAAAGTAAAAAATGGTTTATTTACATTTTTTACTGCATTTCTTTTAATAAGATACATTCACCAAACAAAAAACACTCTATTCTTTAGAATTAAGGTCTACACAAACCACACTACTTTACATGGAATGCAGCTACCAAATAACAAAACAACTAATTCAAATATTAATATATTTCAAATAAATAAGTATATTTCCTGTTTTAAAAATTACTTCATTTTACTTACTTCCAGTTCTGCTGAATGAGTTAAAGAAATTTATATATACAAATTTAAATGTTTCATGAAAAGCCCTGCAGGTACTTGCAAAGTGTCTACTCCCTGCTAACCAGTTGCAGTTCATATTATCTACACCAGGAGGCAAGCTGCCTGTAACCTTAAAGGAGAACACTATTCTTTGAGATAGCAGTCTTGGACATGACAGCAAATGTCTGACCTCTGTTCCCTAAGCTCATAAAGGCAGCAACCTTTTAGAAGGAGACGGAGCAGAACATCTCTTGGCATAACAGTGTAGTGTTACAATAAAAGCTTTGTATTTTTGAGGTTTTGGGGATATTTGTCTAAAATTTTTGAGTGGATGTAGACTTGCTCTTTTAAAAAAAAACACCTTTATGGATAAAGGTTTAAAACTTTGCTTTTGCGCATCTAACTCACACTTTGCTTTATGCGCATCTAACCAACTTTGCTTTTGACGCATCCAACCAACTTTGCTTTATGCGCATCTCAACCACTTGCTTATGCGCATCTCAACCAACTTTGCTTTATGCGCATCTCAACCAACTGCGGCTCTGCACTTACCGGGTAAGAAAACAAAAATAAAGGTAACGTTGGGGATTTGAACTTGTGACCTTCTGAACTGTGGTTCTGGAATGGCATCTTACAAGGTGAGCCACCACTGAGTAAGCTGAACACATAGGAAGATTTGAGCTTCATATTTTGCTGCGACATATAGAAACAAACAACACAAAAAAAAGGAGACGCCTAGGGTATTGAACTCCTGACCTCTCTGAATTGAGTATTTTTAAACCTGGTTCCTTGCTCCACCCTGAACAAGCAGAATACCTAGATACATTTGAAGCATTATTTTTTGCTAAGAGTCTAAAAAAAATGAATGAAGTCCCTGATAAAGACTTTGAAAGCTGCTTGTTACCCTCAGTTTATTTACCAGCAACTCACACTGACTGGTTAATAAATTATGGTAACAAGCAGCTTTCAAAGTTTTTTTAGGGACTTCCATATTGGTGTATAGAAAACAGTTTGTGCATAGAGACAGTGAATACTGGGGTCAGGGAAGCCTTCTATTTACATTTCCTACATGTACACTAAATGCAACTTACTAGAGAAGTATCTTACAATGTATAAGTGTTCTGGGGAGAAAAAACTTTAAACTTAGGTTTTAAAAATTTTAAATTTAGTTCTCCTTTAACACATCACTACCAACTTTACTTTAAAGGGGTAAGGGGATACCACACAAACTTTTCTTTGTGTGCTACAACTATATTTCAAACAACCTCTGTACTTTGGTTCACATACATCTCTACCAACTTTTCAAATCGAGACGAGCAACATGTACCATTTGTTCTTCACTATTTAACATAAACAAGATTATAGGATTTAGTATGTAAATAAAAAAAGTATAACTCACAGTTGTTTAAAATCATAATGTAGTGAATCCTCTGCAAAAATGTGAAACTGAAGAAATTTTCTGCTAAAAAGTACTGCTGACTTTAACATGGTAATAGTCTCCTCAAGCCGACTGCCACAAGCAACAACAGCCAAATGCATTGCTTCCATGCCATGGTTTACAGGAATTTTGTACCTACAATGTAATACAATAAAACTTTAGCTTGAAAGGCATTACAAAACCAATCGCATACATAGATCTTTTTATACAAGGGAGGTTAAATGACTCAACCTACTTTGTTGGCGGGGTCGAAATACATAAGACCACACGGTCAGCCGATTAAAATTTCTACCTACTTGGACAAAGGTTTGACTGACAACAGTCTGTCATGGCTGAAAAAGTACACCGATATTGTAACCAGATTGAGCAGAAACAGAATATGGTTGTGTACCTAGCCCAAAGGTTGATTAGAGATTGTGCTATCACATTGTTAGAGAGTATTGCCTCCCTCACAGTCTTACTTCTCTCACAGTGAAGAAGCACATGTTTCTTAAATGCTATCTCCACACCCAAAATAATTATTTTCTTTAGTGTAGGGCACCCCCTAAAGTAAAAAAAAAAAAAAAACAGCACAAATAGAATTATCTTCGTTCCCTCAGCCTCTTCTCTATTGCTCTTCCGTTCCCGGAAGTAGCAATAGGGGCCGGACCGAGAATCAGCCAATCACAGAAGTCGCTGCCGCTATTGAGAAAACCGTGGGAACGAGATCATGTCTGTTTCTGTCCATTGTTTAAAGTTAAACCATGGCGTTTTCGGTTCGGGGTCCCCATTAGCTCTTGTAAAGAACTGATGTATTGGTGAAGCGATCCAGAGGGTGGGAGGGATGTTAGGTGCGGGGGCTCCCTTGCACATGCCAGAGGCCTTAGGGAGTACAAGGAAGTGTCAGGCAACGGATAACACACAGACAGCTCCTACCTTTCACTTTTTTGTACTTGCAGATGGCACTGCAGGATAACCATAAAGAAATATTATTGAAATTGCCTTTCTCAAAGTAAAGGAGTGGGTTCTTGTTTTTTGTTAGGGTAATTTTGTCCTATAAAATTCTAGAAACCACAATACTGTAAGTAGAGGTCCTGAAACCCATTTATTTTAAAATGACCACTTGACATTTCAATTAGTACAGTTTTACAGTCAAACGTCATTTCAAAAACAGGCTTAGAGATATTAAGGCATACCCTAAAAACAGCTTTCCCTACAAATCTAAAATTTTATGGGAAGTGGAGCAATTATTCCCAGTTCTTTATTAAAGTGTATTTGCCTTTTAAGAATGTGTGCTCTATGAACACCAACTGATAATTCACCTAAGCCAAAGCCTCATACTAACAAACACTATTAAAGGTGGGCAAAAACAATTATTTCCTGTGTACTAGTATTGCTGCCCATACACCATTAGATGACTACAGTTGGTCAATACTTCCGAACTGCACACCAAACTGGAAAATTAGAGATTAGTATGTTGGTCAGAAATATTGGGTCTTGATTGACTTGTGTGTACTAGGCCTAAAGGTGCCCATGCTGACCAATCCGCATCATTCAATAAATATTCTGGAACTGCCTCTCCATTTTTACTATGCCCATTAATTTTGATTTATTGCATCATGTCAATCGCAAAGAAGAACGGGAAAGTTGTTCAAGAAATACCTATGAATGGCGTGGAACGATCAGAAGGTAAGTAATAATGTATGGGCCCCTTAAGAGTAAAATCTTTTAGATATAACCCAAGAAAAGTTCTTTTTTTTATTTTTAAAGGGTAACGGAGGTTGATTTTAAATGAAATGCCAGGTTCCTACCTTTAAAATGAGCCATCAACCACCTCTCTACATGCTGCACAGCCTAGATATGAAGAAATCACTATCGATCAGAAAGTGAGAGGGTGGTTGGTTCTGAATCTGTGGTCACAAATACTAGTTTCTCTTCGAATCTGCAGTAGCACATGCTCAGTGCAGGAGAAGCAAAAATAAACCAGAAAAATAGAGCGTTACAGTGATAGAAGAGGAGGGGGAGGGCCACAGGGGTTTCAAGGGGACCTGCAAGTGGAGAGCCTTGGGGGCCCATGAGGAGGAGGAGACACAGGGAAGAGCATTGTCGTATGGTTTCAGAACAGGAAGCAGGAATTTGGTGTGCTGCTACCATATCACACAAAATGTAAATATCTCAAAACTTCAAACTTCAAAAAAAAAAAAAAATGAAAGTAAATTGCAAAAATACTTTAAAAGCAATTTCTGTTAACTTACCTAAAGTCATTTTTGGACCACAGTTACCCTTTAAATACACCCTGTAAGGTGGGAGTATACGCTGAACCAATCTTTGAAAGATCTTACAAATTCGTCTATCATCTTTCTAAACAGTCCAGAACGTTCTCCCTATATAAGTAAATACATTTTTTGGACTATAATGACCCATTTCCAAGTTATTTCCCACACAAATCCAGAAAAATAGACATGATGGCCTATATAGAATCTGACTATTACCAAGGATATACCTTGCATCCATATATAGATCATAAAAGTAGTCACTGTGCTTGCAAAGTGACCCAGTACATAATAAAGTGACAAAGTCTTAAAGGGCATGTCCACCCCCAAAACTATAATCCCCCCACTAACTGGCCCCACCATGTAGTGTAGTTTAATCCTTACCTCACATCCCAGCTCCATAGGTTCCTCTGTAGTCCCCCCCCAAAGTCCCAAAAAAACTACCGGAGGCTAGCTGAGTCCATATAGGACACTGCCTGCTAGCTGGCCCCAGGTAGATTTTGCCATGCGTACTGCAGCCCTTCTCCCCCCTCCCTCCCCCTCCTCTCCCTCCCGTCCTACTATCCCCCCTAGCATAAACCCCTTCAGTAATGATTTCCCCATGTCCCCAGCCCAACCGCATATTTTTTTTTTAGAAGCTCCCAAACTCTTACTTACCTCTCTCTTTCTCCGGCGAAGTGAGCTGCCGGCAGCCGCGTCTGTGATTGGCTGCCGCTCAGCCAATCACAGACGCGGCTCCGGTCCCGCCCTCTGCTTGCATTTCCTTGCAAGCAGAGGGCCGGGAGCGCGGCGGAGGATCGAGGGAGGTAAGTAGAGTTTGGGGGCTTTCTAAAAAAAAAAATGTAGCGGTTGGGGCTGGGAGCCCAGGGGGAATCTTATATAAAAAATGTTTTTTTGGGTGGACATACCCTTTAAGTACTACAACAGTGAAAATACACACATACACCATTAAAAACACATCCTAACCAGATGTTGGGCTCCTAAATAAATAAGGTATTCATATCAATGTATAAATGTCCTATCTGGATACAGATTAGAAATAAATCAAATTAAACTTCTATGTACCCTTAGCATAGAACGGGGCAGAAACACAAATCCCTCTAAAGAGTAGGTGAGCAACATCCACAAATAGAGCCTCACTAACTGGGGAGGAGAGGGAACAAGGGTAAACTAAAGCGGGAGAAAGAACAAATGCCTGTTAAAGGGGAACTGTGGTCCAAAAATGACTTTAGGTAAAAATTATAGGAATTGCTCTCCTGAGAATTTAATTTCATTGTTTACTTTGCATAGTTCGGGAGATGTTTACATTGTGTGTGATATGGCAGCAAACCAAGTCCCTGCACTTCCTGCTTCGAAACCATGTGACAGTCACTCTGCCCTAGTCTCCTCCTGCCCTACAGCTCCCCTGGTCCCTCCCACTCATAGGCCCCATGACCCCTCCTTTGCAGGTCCCCCTTGCCCTTTCCTTACAGCCCCAATTTGCCCACTTGTGGGTGCCGTGTCCCTGCCCATTCACGGGTGCCATGGGCCCCTCCCCACTCAAACATACCAGCTCTCCCCCTCCCCACCCTACGGAAAACTGCCTTTTCAGGCAGAGTTCTCACTCTGCCTGAAAAGGCTGTTTTCACATAGTGTAGACATCCCACCCTGCCAGGCTTCTGGGCAGGGTGGGAAAGGGGGCATGGCAAGAGAGACGTGATGTCACTGGGGGCGGGGCGTGGTTGTCATGTGGAGGCATGAGTCTCCTCTCAGTTGCGGAAGTCTGGTTTGCGGAAGTCTCCCGCGAGACCACCCCAGAATGAGGGAGACTCCTGGACAATCCGGGAGACGTGGGATACCTGCATAGTGGGAGGGTAGGGCTGTAGTTCCTTTACCTTCTCTGAGGAGATCTTCACAAAGCAGGGAGGGGGAGGGACTTCCTGTTTCCCTCCTCACACACTGAAACTCAGTGTAAGTGCACAAATAGAGTTGGAGCATATACTTACAGCTTTCTGCCGAGAATCAATATCCAGATGGAGCCCTCAACCCAGAAAACAGCTGTTTCTTATTTATGTAGAAGCCCAACATCTAGTTAGGGTGTGTTTTTAATGGTGTATGTGTGTATTTTCCCTGTTCTAGCACTTTAGCACTTTTATTATGCACTGGGTCACTTTGCAAGCACAGTGACCACTTTCTTATATATCTTTATATGGATGCAAGGTATATCCTTGTTAATAAAGTCAAATTCTATATAGGAGAGTGCCATGATGTCTATTTTCTGTGTTTTGTGTATCTAACTGCACCTCACCTCCATGTTTCAAGTATATTTGTGTAATTACATATAGCATCACACTAGCAGCCCGTCTTTGTATGTTTTTGATTTTTTTCAGGTTATTGCCCAGCAGAAATATTTTTATCTTAAACTATCTTTGATTAATAAGAACAATTGACCAATTATTTAGGCAAATGTTAGGTGTATCTAGGTAATAATCACATTACTTTCACCGAAATACCTGTCTGAAAAGTTACAATCCTATGTGATATGCAATACAATTAATTCAGCGTCTGTGGGTAGCCATACCTGCATTATTGGAAAGATGACCAAAAACTGAAACAATCAAGTCATACCAGAGGAGGACCATCTACAAGGTTCCGTTTTCCTTCTTTCACATGTTTATTACAAAGTTAAATAATGCCACAATACGACGAAAAAGAGTTAAAGGGTATGTCCACCCCCCAAAAAAACTTTTTATGACTCAGCCAATCACAGGAAACGCTTGCCAGTCTGGCCCCTTTTGTTTGCTTCTTTACAAAATGCTCGGAAGCAAGCAAAAGCACACTGGGGGAAAGAAGGCTGGGTAAGTACTGTTAAAATCATCTTTGGATTTTAAAAACCTAGCAAGGTCGAGGTTTTGGGGGGTTGCCAACCAAACATAAAAAAAACTGGGGGGGGGGAGGACATACCCATTAATTATAGAATGGGGAAAGTTTCTTACTTTTAAGAGGGCATGCCCCACCACACCCCCAAAACACAAGATTTTTATAATTACTTTGCTAAACCCATGAAAAACTGAATTTAAGTAAACATCTTTTCCACATAAGTATACAAAAGTGCTGATACCAAATTCCATACATACAGGCTTATTTAGAGTGTCAAAATGTCTCATTGCTACCTCCTCCGGTTCTCAACTCCGGCTAACCGACAAGCTTATCATGTGCAATAGGGTTAAAAGTTCAACACCCACGCACAGTGGCCAATAGAAAGCAAGCTGTCCTGGAGACACGGAAGAAAAGGAGAACAGTACAGTTTACGATCTCTCACTTTGTGACCCATCATCAATCAGTGAAAGCTATTAAGAAGGGGGGTCAAGTGCAGCCATATATCTAAAGCTACCTCTCTCTCCCTGCTAATGCTGTTATCTCTATGTTTATTACAGAGCGGGAGGGAGGAAATCACGTGCAAGGGATTTGCTTTGATTGACAGTTCAAGTAGGAGTAGAGGAATGCAATCACGTATTCATCTAACTGGTGTATCTCTGGACAGAGAGGGAATCTAAAAAAAGTGAAGACACTCTGGGGGTTGTAGGAAATTATAGAACACATGGAAAGAAAGAAAAAAAAGTTAATTTTCCCACTATAGATGCCCTTTAAGCAACCTACTTCTTTCTAGATCCTTACAGTCATTATCACAGACGATTCTCCCATCTTTGACATTGGAGAACATATGTTAAAAAGAAGAGAGTGAGGAGTTTGAAAATGGTCAGTTACTGCTAGAAAACAGTCAGTTGCTGAATTACTATATTTCTTATTGAGCATGCATGGATGAATTGTGAACAGGCTTTAACCCCTGTGAGAGTTGCAACACCAGCTATTAGCCGACATATAAAATCATGCAGCAAACGATGCAAAAGTAATAATGTATCTTTTACATTACACACACACACCCCCAACCCTGAAACCTTAATACTCACAGTGCCCTTATGTGATTTTGTAAGAACATATTCAGCCTTAATACAAGATCTCCCAGCTCTTCCTGCTAGACTGGACAGTCATGGCCCAGAAGGACCAGGGCCACGGCTGGCCTACCTGCAGATTCTTCCTTACATGTACATGAAATTTAGTTTTGGAGGTGGACATGCCCTTTAAGTAATGCATCCTCAATATATATCCCTGTGTACAGTGTGTTATTTACACAGGGCTGGGCAAATTCCAGGAGCCCATAAATTTACATCCTCACTCTGGGTACATTTAAGGGGAGGGGCGGGTGTATATTTGCCCTTTAAAAAGCTTCAATAGCCCCTAAAGCGGTCTGTCAGGCTTCTAATGTAAAGGCTATGCACCTTTAAAACACTTTGCAAAAGTATTCAGTATTTTGTTTTGTGGGAAAGATTTTTTTTTTTAATCAAACTTTGCATTGATTTATATTTGAATAAACAACATATAAAAAAATAAAATGGCAAAAACAAACAGGTGGGATAATCTTTATAAACTGGTTTTGGGGAATTTTTTCCCCAGTTTAAAATATTTAAAATGGAAGTAAAACATCTGTCAACCCCCTCCCATAAAAATCATACTTACCTTTCCAAACCCTAGTTACAGTACCTAACTGCCCAGCATTCCAAAAGATATTTATTCAGACCAGAGTCTACAGTCCTCTTAAAGCTGTACGAGCCTGCACATGTGCAAAGAAGGCCACCAAGTCAGCTGCTGTCATTGGATGTGATATGATCATACGCAGTCATGATTGACAACAGTGGAAAACATAAAAAGAAAGGTCGGTGAGGAGGACAGCTAACTCAAGATTTAAATATGTGTCTTTAGGAACTCTGGCAATGTTAGTATTTTTGTGATGTAAGGGTTTTCAGTTCTGGGAAAGGAAGTATGAATTGTAAATTTTTAAATTAAAAAAAAAAATCTCCAAGCAGCTACTTTAAAAGATATGTAAACTTGGAAATTTGTTTTTTTAAATTGCCCATTACTGGACACTATAATTCTTCCCAACTATCACTGTACCTTTTTTTGTTTATCTGTCCCCTATTTCTTTAGATATCCACTCTGAAACACCCCACATTTCAGCTGTCAATCAAGTGCCTTAGTATCATAAAATTTCTGTTATGTATAGTTTTGCTGTGGAATAGTGACAGTTGGTACGTGAACTGCATGGTATGTCCACCCTTCAGAAAAAATTTTTAGCAAACATTGCCCCTGTCCCCCCAGCCCCAACCGCTATGTTTGTAATATCAGAAAATGCCCAGAACTTTACTTACCTTCCCTCTTGCCTCTCGCAAGCAGAGGGGCGGGACCGGCAGTCGTGTCTGTGATTGGCTGAGCGGCAGCCAATCACGGACGCGGCTGCCGGGAGTTCAGTGCGGCGGAGGCAAGAGGGAGGGTAAGTAATGTTCTGGGCATTTTCTGATATTACAAACATAGAGGTTGGGGCTGGGGGGGTGGGGGCCACCACAGGGGCAAGTTTGCTAAAAGGGTTTTACACTAGGGGGAGGTAATCCAAATCGGGAGGGAGGAGGAAAAGGGCTGCAGTACGCATGACAAACTTCTCCCAGAGGCCAGGTAGGAGGCAGAGTCATATATGGCCTCTGCTATCCTCCTGGTGGGGCAGTTTTTGGACTTTGGGGGGGGGGGGACTACAGGATAACCATATGGAGCTGGGATGTGAGGTAAGGATTAAACTACACTACATGATGGGCCAGTAGTGGGGGGATTATAGTTTTGAGGGTGGATTGCCCTTTAAGTCATGCAGCAACTCAAACACATCAGTAAGTGCTGTTTACATGTATTCATTTATAGATTGAATTGAGGCAAAGTAATTTTTTCAGTGTACAATTTCTTTAACTTTGGGCCAACACTATAGAAATGTTTGGCCTCCCTAAAAGCAGCTTCCCAAAAGCAGTCCTTTCCACATTTACCAATGGGCAGCATCCAATAGGGATTCCAGAAAGAGAGAGAGAAATCCTGACACCTAACAGAATAAGACAAAGTATCAGTTCCTCTAAATATGCTTTACAAAGTTTTCAAAGTAAGTTGCTGCAAACATGGAAACTTCCTCAATTACAGTAAAATATGAATAGAAATGGCCATAACATTGGTATCAGCCAATAAATGGTATGTGTATGGTGTCTGTATAATAAATGGGGCACAACGCGTTTTGTTAGTTGGATTGGTTACAATTTTGCCCGTATTGCCGTCTGATCAACTGCGTCGCCCGACCTGGAGGCATGGATCTGCGAATAATGCTCGTTAGGTATTCCGCGGTATCATCGGCCACCCCACCCCTCTAAAGTAACATGAAAATACTTCTGTGTATCCCCCGTTTTACTCTAAATGTTTTCAATCAACTATTAAAATTATATACTTTTATCAATGTAAAACACAAAAACACAACCAAAAATATGCCCCAAAGTGTTCGACTTTAGCATGTCTGTTGCTATTTAGATATTTGACTTTTACTAGGCATAACTGTACAGCATTGCATTTAAATTAAAGGGGAGGTATATTAAAGAAAAAAAAATCTAATGTGAAGGGATAGGGAGGTAGGATTGATTGTTGACACCTCCCAATCTTGTATTGTTTAGGAGTTACAGCATGTACATTTTTAATTTTTAAGTTTCGGACTGGCAGAAGCAGTGTTCTTTTGGCTGCTGCTACTCCCAGGTACCAAATTGTAAGTCAGGAATTGCCAATCCCTGTATTTTTTTTTTCACTAAAATTGTGTACACACTTTATTTTTCCTTCATCAATTTGTGTCCATATCGTTACATAGCAATTTAGATTTTGAGTAGGCACCTGACTCTACTTTGTTAAAACATCACACATAACCTGCTTTCCAATCCACCTCCTTTTCTATGAACAATGTCCCTAATAAACTAGTGCACACCAGTCTTTTACTGAACTAACCAAAAAGTGCTTATTCAACACATAACGTGTTATGTTTATGTCACATGACACTTATCATACATCTTTATACATCTATGTATGTAACTACACATTTTTGTATATTTTGTACCTATCTAGCTAATGTATGTTTCTAGTTATTAATCTGATATACTGAATCTTTTATTAAATAGTGTCTTACTCTCTGTATGTTGTGTAGCTGTGTACACAACATCCAATATTTTTTTTACTTTCTTTGTGTTTTCCACGATTGACATTTTGTTTGTTTAAAATAGATGAAGGAATGATCAGACTTGCCAAAAACATGCCATTTGTGTGTTCCTCCATAGACTGTATGCTAGTAGTGAACTGTTTGGCTGAACTATATTAGGCTGCACCGAATCGTCATATCCTTACTGCAAGAAGTGGCCATACTGTTATTTTGGATGAATGCTGAAAGGGTGTGTACACATCTTAGTAGTATGTGGCCAATGCTTGTTTTCTTGCATGTTTTTTTAAACATTTCTAGTTTGGTACACGTGTAAATAATTGGAACAGAGCCTGACCAATGTATTCACCAGATGAACAGCTGTTTTTGGTCCCCCTAATATCATGTGTGTTATGTGTTGGGTGGGATATTTGACGCATCTGAACTGGTGGATTGTCTAATAAACTCACCTGAATGCATACACACGTGTGATTCTCATTGTAAATGGCTGTTTGTCACACAAATGTGTGTTACTTGTGGCTACTTTATAATTGTTCCGTGTGTATGACTCCATTCGTTCTTCCATTTACATAGTCACACCCTCTTTGCTTTAATTAAATTGTCCATATCCCATATTTCATCTTTTGTTTTCATACTAAATTAGCAAAGATTACAGACTTATCACAACAAACTCCCATGCGCTGAAAACATAAATTGTGGAGTGAAATCCAGGATAATCAATGACATTGGGGTGACCTACCCGAATTTTGATATTATAAAAAGATGGCTGTACACCACGCAGAAGACAAAGGAGAAAATGGCTGCATGTTTTGAAAGAAGTCCACAAAAACTGGTGGGAGGTCCTCCCAACTTGAAGATTTTAGCCAGTGAAGAACAAATTGTGTTGATACCATTGACCAGGGCTAACAAATTGGGGGGATATCACGATGGATACTTCACTCTATGAAGGTGGGTAAAAATAATATGTTGCTTTGTGAATAGTGTAGATTGCATTGTTAAATATTGTGTCCATGTATGTTTGTATATGAATGGAAGTTTTGGTAATCAACATGAGTTACATCATGTTGTGTGTTAACATACAAGAAAGCACATCAATATATAGGGATCCCCCAGGCCGTTATACACCAGAAATAGATCATAGACTTCTACACAACGCTTCAAAGGATAAAGCCATTTGACCGCGCAATGTAATCATCGCCTCTACCCTTGGAGGCACATCCAGCATTATGGCTCCCAAGATACATAAGTGAAGGGCGCCCACTAAGACCTAATAGTCAGCAGCATCAACTCGGTAACATACAAGGTGGCAAATATCTAGCTAACATCTTAGACCTTTGGTGGGAAGTTCTAAGCATCACATCCAGACTCTCAGGATTTCACAACAAGGATTGAAGATATAGTACTCGGTGTAGAAGAAACTATGGTGTCCTATGATGTGACATCTCTGCTTTCACTTGTATACCCACCAAGGAGGCTGTTGACATGGTGAGAAAAACGCTGGGCCAAGACAGCACTCTTACAGCATAACTGATCTCACACCCAGAACAGTGTGTTCCTTGTTGGACTTGTTGGCCTAATACCACCTATTTTCAATACAGGGATAAGTTTCTATAAGCAAAAACATGGATGTGCCTAGGATCTCCAGTTTCACCTATTGTGGCCACCTTTACATGGGGAGGTAGAACACAGGCGCTTACATATCCCTTTAGGGCATTACACCCAGCCCACCTTGGTTAATATGTTGATGACACCTGGGTTAAAATCCGAAACCACAGAGGAAGTACAAGCTTTCACAGAACACAATTAATGACGGTGACCAAAACATTAAATTCACAAGGGAAGAGGTAACAAAAACAAACTGGCTTTCTTGGACTGCTTGGTAGAAGTAAGGAAATGGTAAACTGAAGTAGAGGTTTACAGAAACACAACACACACAGATCAGTATTGATGTTTGACTCCCACCACCCTTTAGATCACAAGCTGGTGGTCATCAGAACCCGTCAACACAGAGCCGAGAACATCCCCCTACACAGAGCAATAGCTAAAGAAAGAAACATCTCAGAGGAGCCTTAAACTTGTGGATATCCAAGCTCTGGGCCTTGTCAAAAGAAGTAGAAGTAAGAAAAGAACATACGAATACCACAGTGGAAGGGGAAAAGCAAGACAGGAGGAAGACTGGTCATCCCATATGTAGCAGGGTCCCCCCCCCCCCCCCCCCCCCCCCCCCCCCTCCAGTCCCCGAGAATTAAAAGAATTTTTCAATAAGACTAGCGTATCCCTGTCTGCTTAAAACCGAACAACACCTGAGAGCGCAATTAGTACAGTCCGAAGACCCAATACCTAACACAAAAAAGCGACATCATATATGGCTGTGGCGTGCAGTGAAGAATGCCTCTGATTTGTATGTGGGGAGACCAAACAGCAACTGCATCACGTATGGCCCACACAAAGACGTAAAAACAATTCTCGGGCAGGACTCGCCTTGTATCTGCATCCTTAGGATATAAAGGACATACCTTTGAAGATGTAATGTTAACATACTGGCGAAGGAACGTGACTGGTTCAAAAAGGTGTTAAGGAGGCCATTTATGTGAAAATAAAGAACGAAGCCTAAATAGAGGTGGGGGGGTTCGACACCACTGTCATGCCCATGTACATGGGCTGTTTAAAACACCTTACTCTGGGCGTTCCTATACGACCTCTTATCCACTATTATCACACCCTTAACCACCTGGCTGTGATAGTGCTAATGGGATTTTCCGGGTACATATTGCCACAGATTCTGTACAAGTCATTCTGAATTGAAGAAAGCCAGTCGGAGAACTAGCGAAACGTCTTCAAGAACTACATTTCAAGTCCAGTTGAGCTATTGAATACAACAGATATATCAATATATGGAATGCATAATTCCTTAATGGCATTTTTAAGGACATGTTGATTATTACCCACAAAAAATATCCCTTGACTGTAAGCCACACAAATGCTGGGAATAAATCAATGAAACAAACATTTTTGCTTTAATGCATGTATGTGTTATTTGTTTGTTTTAAGGCTGGGAACAGCCTTGAAAGCAAATATATTGTTTTACATTGCCTTACACTTATTTTTTAGACACACACATTTCAATGGTCCATATTTATTCCACTAGATTTGTGTCAGCTGAACCCCCAGAGGCAGGACTGGATGAACCTTTAGAAAATGAGGAGCAGTTAGACATGAATTCTGAAGCACCAGCAGATCCACTGTCAGCTTGGTTCTCTGATTTTTCAAAACAATATGGCTATCTAATGTCTAAAATGACTGAATCCATTTGTCAAACTGTCCACGAGTCCATTTTATATGATGTGGTTGGTGCAATCAATTCAATGAAGGAAGTTCTATCTAGTGATCTTCAAAATTTGACCCATGCTTTACTTGCTCTTTCTGAAAAAAAAAAACAAAGAGCAATGTGACGTTGGCACACAAGTGTCCAATGATACACTTTCAAGCATACCAATCGCAACCTTCAAAAGGAGGAGACTTGTTCTAGTGCCCCAAAAAAGGCCTACAGGAGCATGCTAAGAAAGCGCTAATTTTGCTTTGTAATGTGTTTCTGAAACAAAGTTCGAAAACATTATGTTTGCCCTGGCACTTTGTGTGTCTTTTGTTTAATTTTCCTGCACAAAATGTGACAGAGTTATTTGCTAAAAATGATTTGGACCAATTGGTCTCGGATGTCCCCCTTTCTCTAGCTGGGTATACACTTGCAAGATAGTTAGAAAATGACCCACAGAATCTCCAAGATTCGGTCTCATTTTCTAATGACTGTGCTACAGTGCCAAGCCTTCTCCCTATGTAAAACCTATGTGGCAAGCATAGGGGGAACTGCAAATTTCCTTCAACCAACTCCCTACACTTGAATTGTAATAATTTGGGACATTTACAAACGACCACGAGACTGAACATTCATCAGCCTTGCGATTGTTTGTAAAATTCTCTACATACAGTAAATAAAAAGGGTCCATACCTTTAGATAAAACAGGATTAGCCCTTTTTTGCTACAGTTTGGACCCATGAAGGTGGGTACACACTAAAGCAAAAGGTCTCATGCAGTTGTACACAATGATATTGACCCTTTATCATTGCTGTTAAGTGTGCTTCCAAACGATTACAAGGCCTATAAATGTCCTTGTGCTTGTTTATACATGTACCAAAATATTTATCTCTGCCAGTATAGAGAGTCTGATGTGGCAAATCTGCACTCCTGATCTTTTTCCATATAATTACCCAGCTTTATACATAGGGAGAATATTCTTGACTGTGAGTAGCACACTTGTTAGAAAATGACACAGAATGTTGGACATTGTCATATTCTAACAATTTTGCAAGTGTGTACCCAGGTTTAGACAATATAATTTTCCATTTGTTTTTTTTTTTGTTTTTTTTTTTAAATGATGTATTTTTTAAATGGTAATCTTTGTACCAAAACAAAGGGTGTGAAAAAGGTTTGATTTTTGGATTGTATGTCAATTCATTAAAGATATTTTTTTGAAAAAATATTTTGTGGACAATCACTATTATATGTATGTTGAAGTGTGCATACATGTCAATGTATGTAGTGATGGATGTTTTTGTAAGGAACTTCATACAGTATGTTGCCTAGTGTGGGGAGATATGTACATTTTTTACCCTCTTAAAGTTGGAGTACTACAACACAATTCAATCCTGTTACTAGTACTTAACCTTGTGTATCCCAACACTTCCACTTATATTCACACAGTTGTCTTTAACTTTCATTTCTTGGTCAGTGACACACATTTGGCCTTCTACATCTCCATTGTTTTAACATACTGTATATTTGTACTTGTTTAACACAAACAATCAGATGTTAACTTTAAAAAATAATATCTGCTTGTTAGTGTCCAAATGAGCACATTTTTGGAACTAGAATCACTTTTTTTGAATCTCCCTGATAGTGTTTTGTCTTTGCTAGTTAACGACTTAAGTTAAAGTTAAAGGCACAGATCAATATTATGTGATTAGTTATTTTTATGTATGTATTGAGCTTTGCCACTGGAAAAAAAAAGGAAGATGCCTTTTAAAACACTGCCTCCTCTTCCATTTGTACATCATTTCCTAATAAATGTGTGCATCTAGGAGCTGTGACTGTGGGCATTTTAACAGTCACAATGTTCCAACTTGTGTGCAGGCTACTTACCAGGGGAACAATTGCAGGGTCCCGGGAGACAAGGGTGCTTCAATTTTGTTTTTCCTCAAACAGATATAGTATGGCCTTCTCTTAAAAAAAGGGGATGAAATACTGATCGTGTCGCCATTACATTGATTTTGTGGGTTCCAGTGTTTCCTGCTTATGCTACTGTTTGTCTATACAAATCTCTGCTTGTGTTAATCTATGTGACATTTCATCTGACACTGCTAGGCCATCCCTCCAATTTCTTAGCCACTGTTAAATAAGAAACAAACACCAAATAAACCCAATTAGTGTTATAAAGTACTTGCCTCAACAACCTTCTCAGCATGGTATATCCCACTCAGGTGCCTTGCCTTTTCAAGTATTAGCTCCTTTTCAGTTCTGTTCCCCAAACCTGAAGCTGATATTTTCCCCTTGCCTGCCAGTACTTTTGCCTTGATTAGATTTTAATCACCTGTGTGATTTCCACTCCCACCTCTTAACCCCTATGATGTAGGAATATCTGAAATCATCAATTAAAATTCCACAAGTGTCTGGGTGGTGCAGAGACATTCACTGATGAATGTCTAAACCACACTGAAGTGCTTCTAAGTGCAATCTGATTGCAGTTTTCAAATTGACCACTAGTGTGGCCCAGTTGATGTGGTCACACTAGTGTGCTTGGGAGCAATTTTGACTGAGTACATGCTATGACATTTTTGTTTAGCAATTGCATGTGCTCAAAATGCAAATCAATGGCTGATGACAAACATGCTGTTATGCACATGAGCGTGTTGGTGTG
Organism: Hymenochirus boettgeri; assembly: GCA_019447015.1. NCBI lineage: Eukaryota > Metazoa > Chordata > Amphibia > Anura > Pipidae > Hymenochirus > Hymenochirus boettgeri. Next base: position 120,330,174 of record CM033471.1, on the reverse strand, counting down.
GTCTCAGCCTAACACTTTTCTAGCATCAGTGTTGGATTTAGTAGAAAGTGTACCTTCTTAAAGGGGAAAGTTGTAGGGCATGTTTTTTTGTTTTTTTATGCTGTATTTATAGAACCTGGAGGGGGGTGAGAGTGAAGTGAACCTCATCTTCAAACAGCTCTGCAATGCATTTCTCATCAGTGTATCCCAAGGGTGTATGTAGAAATCACAGTGCCACATAGCAAGATTGTCGATATGCCCCCCCCAAAAAAACATGAACTCAATTTTGGTGTAGTTTAACACAATACAGACAAAATGCATCAAGGTTTTTAGCAAGGGCCTGTACACACCCCTATGTAAAAATGTCATGAGCAAAAAGTATTTTTTGTTCAGAAAAAATTAAAATATGCTCACAAGCAACAAGATTAGAGTTAATAAATCACAAACCTACACTGGCAGGGTTTCATCAGGTCATCTCCTCTCAAACTGTTGTGAGCTGGTTATTTCAAAATGTACACAGCAGCAGAGTAGGCTCATTCTGTAATGTCTGCCAGCCATTGGCTGTAAGAAGGCTGTGACTGACCGAAGAAAGGAGATTCAGCTTTGGAAGTTGAATATCAGAGCCAGTGAGCATCTTTGAAAGCTTTCATTCAATCCAAATTTGATTTTGTGTGGCTGAACTACATGAGATACCTTTTTTCTTAGGATGTTGGACATGCCTGGAGAGGACATAGGTCCCCATTTGTATCCAGGACCCATACAAACCACTATGGTGATCCCTATGCTATTAAAGGGAATGTTGGTGGGTAGTAAGATCTTTTAATAAATATTAAATGAAAATATCACAAATGCTTATGGGCTCTACTCTTTTAAAGGGCATTTCCACCCCCAAAACTAAAATCCCCCACCCTCATAGGCTCGCCCTGTAGTGTAAAAAAATCCTTACCTTACATCCCAGCTCCAAATGGTTCTCCTGCAACCCCCCCCCCCAAAGTCCCAAAAACTGCCTACCAGGAGTACTGCAGAGTCCATATAGGACTCTGCCTCCTGTCTCCCCTCCGGTAGAAGTTTGCCATGCACAGAAGAGCCCTCCCGATTTGGTCTCCCTCCCCCTTGCTCCAAACCCCTTTGCCATATTATAGTTATTGGTTACTATTATAGCAAGAAAGTCCCCCGATCTTTACTTACCTCACCTCTCTCCTTCGCCGTTCTACACTACCGGCAGCCACGTCCGTGATTGGCTGCCTCTCAGCCAATCACGGATGCGGCTGCCGGTTCCGCCCCCTGCTTGCAGTTCTATGCAAGCAGAGGGCCGGGAGTGTGCGGCGAAGGAGAGGGGTAAGGTAAGCAAACATTGGGGGACTTCCTTGTTATAATAGTAATGCGGTTGGCGCTGGGAGACCAATAACTATCATATGCCACTAAGTTGTTTTTAAGGGTGGACAAACCCTTTAATATAAATAACTCAGTTTTTCCATACTTATGATAGTTAGTAACTTGGGTGTACAAACCCCGAGTCCTTCACTTCCAAACTTGTATGCAGTCAGAACAACATGTTAATCACTTATATTTGAGTGCCTCTCTTATCCATCAGCCTCAGTGGCCCGGGTGCCAATACGCCCAAGCCCGTCACTAAGCGGCCGATCACTGGAATCAAGTTCAAAGTACTGCGAATTTGCACAAACCAGGACAGAGGAGACCAACACCGTACAACTGCAAGTAAAATAGCCTTTATTGCAACCGTCTTAAGCGTTCCGGACAAGAAGGTCCTTAATCATTATGATTAAGGACCTTCTTGTCCGAAATGCGTAAGGCGGTTGCAATAAAGGCTATTTACTTGCAGTGTACGGTGTTGGTCTCCTCGTCCTGGTTTGTGCAAATTCCCAGTGTTGTTTGTTTTATGTGTATGTCTAAAAATACATTTCATTGAGCTGAAGGGGAGGATAATGCAGGGAACAAAATGTAATCCCAGCTGTGTATGTAGTGCATTTGTTAGTAGTGTACTCATTTCAAGGGTCAGGGTTGCCGATCAGTGAAACATTTAAGGCCACCTATTAAATACACTTGAAGTCTGGCTAAGTTTAACCTCCTATACTCCTATGATACAGCAAAGACTAGGGTGGACACCTTTGCCTATGATCAGACAAAAGACTAGGGTGGACATCTTTGCCTTTAAGATCCGAACATGCATGAAAGTTGCATGTCTGTATGCTAAGTGCTACTGACAAAAATACAGGCTGTATGCCTATACTGGAAATTATATAGCCTGCTTCATGCAGAAAATAAAATCATCCATTTGTCTGTTATGTTTCATACTTGTTTGGATATTAAAGTAAAAGGGTGTCCCTTTGTCTTTACACCACTTCTAACCTCAAGATCATTTGATTTATTAGGGACACACTTAATACATGTAACGTGCATAGCTGCACTGCTTTAAAAAAAACAATATGAATTGTGCAAAGCCATATTACATGTGTTTTTAGTGGGTGTCACTACATATTTCACTGATGTGGCAACCCTGCCCAACATTCCCCTTTAAAAGGCATTGCACAGAGCTGGGCCAAGATAAGGTTCACTTCAATATGCTGCTTCCTTAACAGAGGATTGGATCAAATTCAACTCCCACAGAAGTTGAAGAGCATGCCTGCCTACATACAGGGCAATGCCGCTGTCTGTCCAGCTATCTAGATCTGTATTTTTATTTCTGTCTGTCCAGTATATATGTATATTTTTCTTTCTGTGTGTCTTTATCTATATTTTTATCTGTCAGATAGATAGCCAGATAATAAGATAGCTAGAAGAGACAAGAGAGAGAGAGAGGGGAAGAGATATAGATTGATAGAGAGGGAGAGAGGATAGATTGATAGAGAAGGAGAGAGATAGAGAGGGAGAGAGATAGACTGATGAGAGGGAGAGAGTACAGAGAAGACTGATAGAGAAGGGTAGAGATACAGAGATAGATTGATAGAGAGGGGGAGAGATACAGAGATAGATTGATAGAGAGGGGGGAAAAGATACAGAGATAGATTGATAGAGAGGGGAAGATCAGAGATAGATTGATAGAGAGGGGGAGAGATACAGAGATAGATTGATAGAGAGGGGGAGAGATACAGAGATAGATTGATAGAGAGGGGGAAAGATACAGAGATAGTTGATAGAGGGGGGGAGAGATATACAGAGATAGATTGATAGAGAGGGGGAGAGATACAGAGATAGATTGATAGAGAGGGGGAAGATACAGATAGATGATAGAGAGGGGGAGAGATACAGAGATAGATTGATAGAGAGGGGGAGAGATACAGAGATAGATTGATAGAGAGGAGGGAAAGATACAGAGATAGATTGATAGAGAGGGAGAAGATACAGAGATAGTTGATAGAGAGGGAGAGGAAGATACAGATGATAGTTGATAGGAGGGGAGATACAGAGATAGATTGATAGAGAGGGGGAGAGATAACAGAGAAGATTGATAGAGAGGGGGGGAAAGATACAGAGATAGATTGATAGAGAGGGGGAGGGAGAGATACAGAGATAGATTGATAGAGAGGGGGAAAGATACAGAGATAGATTGATAGAGAGGGGGAGAAAGTACAGAGATAGATTGATAGAGAGGGGGAGAGATACAGAGATAGATTGATAGAGAGGGGGAGAGATACAGAGATAGATTGATAGAGAGGGGAGAGATACAGAGATAGATTGATAGAGAGGGGGAAAGATACAGAGATAGATTGATAGAGAGGGGAGAGATACAGAGATAGATTGATAGAGAGGGGGAGAGATACGAGAGAGTTGATAGAGAGGGGGAGAGATACAGAGTAGATTGATAGAGAGGGGAAAGATACAGAGATATAGATTGATAGAGAGGGGGAAAGATACAGGATAGATGATAGAAGAGGGGAAAAGATACAGAGATAGATTGATAGAGAGGGGGGGGAGAGATTGAGGGAGAGTACAGAGTAGATTGATAGAGAGGGGGAGAGATACAGAGATAGATTGATAGAGAGGGGGTGAAAGATAGATTGATAGCCTGCTTACCCTGTCACACATCCTGGACTACAATTGCTGTTGCTCTGATCGGGAGAGGATGTTATAGACTTCACTTCAAAGCACTGATGTGTTATGCTGACCCCTGTCCTGTATAGTACTCCACTTCCTACTGGCCAAACATTGTTAAATCTTCGTAAAGTTTATTTTAAATAAAAAGGGAACTTTTTATTTATGGCTACTGGATCTGTGACCTGGGCCATGTGCCCCATTGTAGCACCGCCACTGACGACAAATGACCATAGTCATCAATCTGATTGATGGGGAATGAAGGTAAAGTTCCATTGTTCGGTATTGGCTCCCTTAACTTGAAGTAGAGGAAGCCAATACAATTGTGCGGTGTATGTCTGCACGGCTGACCGATCCCCATACTGCATATGTGGATCGGTGGGTTATGTGTGTGCTCAATGTGTGTGGTATCAATGTGATCAGATACCAATGTGATCAAATACCAATGTGATCTGTTGGCACACATGCTGTGGGATCACATGTGTATGATCACCTTAAGTCATTTTTTACACAATATATAGGGATTAAAGACACTAACTTAAATAAGAATAGTGGGTGTTATTTTTTTTTAGGCGTATTGTTCAGGGTACCCTGCATTATGCTAATAGAGACTCCTCAAATTAACCTCGTCCAATGATTAATCTGCAATTTACCAATATAAGTAACTGTACAAATTTTTTATGTACCCAAAAAAAATCAACACCAAAATATGCCAAGGAACAATCACACACAAATATATGCACCTATGTTAGTTCAGGTTTTGACGCACCAGTCTGTCATCACTATTGCTCAGAGAGTTTCTCTGATTAAATGGAGCTGCAATGCATGGATCAACTTCACAGGGCATATTGCCCTTTACTGCAATGTTGTACTGCACAACAAACAATAATTTTGCACACTTTTAAGGGGGAGTACAAAAGTGTTCCACCTGTGCAATGTAGGCACCGGAACCTGCTTTTCCAAAGTCCAAATGTGCCCTCCACTACATTTCGAGTATTAATGTGTGCCATGTTGTATCGATTTTCAGAAGGATTTTGTGGGTGCATTATTGGGGTCATCAGCCAACTGGAGAGAGAATATCCACTATCACAAAAGCAAAAATAAGAAATTAGCACAAAATTTAGACAATCACACATCACAATACATTGTTATTTTTTGGTATCTACTATCCAATTAGCCATCCTGTCCCAAATTCACCATTTTCAAAACTATCATAAATCCTGATTGCCTAAGGATGAATGAGTCGTGTGTAGATCCAGGTATCAAGTATTGTCATGTCTGCAGAGCAGATAACCTGGACGATGATAGAGTGGTAGCATTTTCTGTTCCTATACATTTGTTCATGAGCTTTAGAGGGGCAAAGAGCAATGTGTGTACAATCGATTGCTCCTACAATGTTTGGGAACCCTGCAATGGTGTAGAACTCTTGCTTGCTTTTTTCCAGGAAAGAGCTGTCTGATCTGAAAAATATGTGATTTTTGAAAACTTTTAACAAGGCATATATCACTAGCTGTAAGATTCTGCTAAATGTGGGTTGACTTATTCCACCAACTACAGCAACACTAGTTTGAAAAGTTCCACTAGCAATAATTGCAATCCACACAGCAAATGAACTATTCCGGGAACTGCCTGGTTTCTCTAGTTTGCAGGTTCAATGTAAGGTGCTAGAATATAATTGGACTATTTGCCGTGGACCTAATTTCATGTTCAGTCAGGTCTTCAAAAACCACTCTGGTCAAAAAAACTGACGTTTCCTGGGACCTGTTCCTTGAGCTCTATAAATTAGTCCATTTTGTCTTCAGAACATGTAAATAAGAATAGTAGACAGTACAACCTCCATTTTTCTTTGAAGCTGTGTTTTGTGCCCTAAAAAGTTAAAAAAGTAAAAAAAAATACATTAAAAATGATTCCACCTTTATATTCTATTTTCATCCACTAAATATACTAAATGGGTGTGGTTTAGGAGTGTGTTGTGTGTTTAGGGATGAAGCTAAGGGTGTAAGGCTCTTTGGTCCTACAGGCTTCTGTGGGGTTTAAATCCAACCCTGAGTATAGCTGGTCTTTCAAAAATTGGGACACATGTTGGAATATTCAGTCCATTATTCAATAATAGTTACTTTTTTGCTTTAATTTGTGAGGTGTAATCCCGAGCTCTGGTCAGATGTATTTTTGCAATTGGTTATATATATGTCAAACTGACCTTTAAAATGTACACTTCCTTATCCAAGAGTGCATTTCAAACACAATTTCCTTAGGCAGACAACCAACAGCCAAAGTGAGTGTAAAACATCCCAGCAGGAGTAAATGTATTTAAATCATTAAACAGCTGTTACAAACGTACAGCCAGCTCGGCATCAGCTTCTTGTGTTAATTGTTCCTGGTTGTATGTTTGTAGCAGCTGTTTAATGAATTAAATAATTTACTCATGCTGGTATGTTTTACACTCACTTTGGCTGTTGGTTGTCTGTCTCTGGAAGACAACTGTGTGGAATTGTGGGACACAATTTATCCTGAGGGAGGAATTACTGAGTCAGATGCACCCATATATTGTCTCAAATATAGCAGTTAACCACCTAACTATAAGCATTTTAGAAATCAAATTAGCTAAATGTGCTCATCATGCCTTTTCACTATTTAAAATCCCAAAAAACATTTGTTGGTTTAATTTATTGGTGGGTACATTGTCTTGTTTGCTATCCTTACTCTTGCCGCAATCCTTTGGCTGAAACATTAAAATACACTTAAAACACACTTACCAAAGTTTGCTTTTGGAGCAAAGAGATTTGTGGTCACAGTGCGTAACACGCAAAAGTCTGGAATAGAACAAAGAGTTCCAACGATAGCAAAATCCGCAAAAGTATTAGCAATGTCCGTCAACATACTTCGCAACATTTCCGGATCTGGGTGGAGTTCCTTAGGTAGGCGGATTTACGCAACATTAGCAAGTGTGTTTACCACTATTATGGACGCCGAGAGTGCCACTGAAGAGGAAGCCAAACAACAAGGTAACACAAAATAACCTGTGCACAAACGCACATCGAGAAACTTGCAAGAAACACAACACACATGTGGCCAGACAACTTTTAAATCGGGACATGTGTAGGGAACGTTTCACTTGCACCAGCATGGCAAAAGTTCCCAAACAAAAGGACCTGTTGAAAAAAACCCACAACCAGTCTCGTTGTGGCCAAACAAAAATGGGCCAAGAAGCCAAAAAGGAGAAACACAATCCACATGAGCCTAACAAGAAGGATGGTGTCCACACTAATAAAAACAAACTCCTTAAAAAGAAAGGCAAGCACAGCCATGGCCAAACCTCAAATGATGTTGGCAAGTCCTCCAGACAGAGAGATTTCAAGTTCACACAATCTGAGCTGGTCTTTATGGTGCAGTACCTTGAAAAAAATAATTATGAGTCTAGGAGCAAAAGGGACCAGCAGCAGCAGTCAAATAGAAAGCAAGCAATCATGAGAAGCCTTTCTTGCAAGCTGAAGAAAAATGTACAGGTGTGCTCAACTTGCAGGCATACAAATAGATAATGTGTTAATTTCCCAGCATTCCCTGTCAGCACTCTGCTGTTGGACAATGCTTGGGAGATTTAACTGTCAATCATCTGGAGGTCCACATAACTGCTGTAGTTGTAGCTAAACCTCATCAAGTGTTAAATTATTCTTCTTCTCACTACAATCATCCAGATCACATAAATCATTCTGGCCAGAAGGATTTACAAACACCAATGAAATTAGATGTCATCTGTTCCCATGCAGACACTTGCTCAGGTCTCATGCATAGGTGCAGGTGCAGATAGAATTGTGTTACTTTTTTTATATGTGATTTTGCTACTTTGCTGGCAATGACCTCTGCTATTCCAACCAAGGTCAGAAGTTTAACCCCTGTCTTTCCAGTCACTCCAGCATTAACTTTTTTACCCAGTGATCTCAAACCTACCCAGGCACTACAAGAGTTAAAAATTCACATAGCTGGATATGTAGACAAATAGGGGACAAATCAAGCCTTAAATGGGATAGAGTTAGTTTTGGAAAGTAGTTTTATTCCTAACAGAAGATTGTAAAACACAGAAGAGGCATTGGCCATATTTTTTGAATTAGTTCCATTTGTGCAATACAATGTCCATTATTTTAATTAATGTCGTTAAACTCTTACATCTTTTCAATGCCTGACACGCATGTTGTTTTTTAGGTATTGTACATGTTACATTGCTTGTAACTAACATAATACAAAATGTTGAATTTATTTGGGGGTTTTTTGTATGAGAAAAAAATAAAAAGGTCAACCCTGTCCACACATCCAAAGGAAAAGAGTAGATTAAAATGTACATGTATTCTGTGTCAACCCATTGATTTTAGGGTTAAGGCCTAATAATTGTCTCCCTATACATTGTAACCTTTGGGATTTCAATAGTGTTTACGTTTTACACACAAATCTGGAATGTTTAGAAATATCCAGACACTTGCATGCAAGTAACAACATACAACACCACCAATGCAGCAGGACTGCTTGAAAAAATATAATACAAACATGTAACTTTCAGGCACTGTTTAACCATATACATGATTCACATTCTGTCCCACCATAAATATTTTTTTGCAATAGTCCCAAAAAAAGAAGTATGTTTGGACATGAAGTATGTTTGGACATGAAGTATGTTTGGACATGAATCCACATGGTATCCAGACACATACTTTGTAACTTTATTGACATAACAATGAGATCTAGTGTTAAAAACATGATAGCGTCTGAACAATGGAACAATAACTACATGTACCTAACTTTTCAGATTTTGTGACGGAGAGTGACCATGATGAGATTGACAAATACCCTGAACATGAACAATTGAAAGATGATGGTAAAGATGCTAGCATTCTTGTAATGTGTGCAATGTTGAAGGTGTATGTCCACCCCTAATGTAAATTATGTCAATTTAAAAATAAAAAAAGGCAACACATAAAAAGTGCACCTCAGTAAGTGAAAAATGTTGTAGCATGCTTTTAAGTGTCCTTACTAGTCTTCTTTTGATTGGCTGTGATTTGAGAGGCAATTAATGACTCAATCACAAATGTGACTACACAATCCCCTGACTTGCAAAATAACAACTATGCCAAAGTACACACTAAATTAACCGCACAACATGGACACCCAATCTGATCTAAACAATCTGTTACACAAGTACAAAAGTACAAGTGTTAGCACAATAATAACATGTAAATCACATGGACACACATTTATATGTAACATACACATTAAAGATTTTTATACTTAAATTATCCTTTCTCGGGTTTTTTCACATCTCCAAGTTTAACCAAAATACATTCTAGATTCTTGGCCACAATTTGCAACTATAGTGCTTTCTTATATTCTTAGACATGTCAGCTGCAGTGTATTTTACATCTTCTTTTGTATCTTTCAGATGTTGTCATTGTGCAAAGGACAGAAAGTAGAGCTGTTGATATCCAATGTGCATCCTTCAAATCCAAGAAATGCCGTATGAAGGGTTTACTGAAAGATGCTAGAGTAAAAAAAATGTTGTTTTATAAAACTATGGTCAAAACTATTAAGAGTGATTTCAAAAGGTTTAGCACCAAATTTGAAATTGTGATACGAGCTCTGCTTAATGATTTGTTTGAATAGTCAAATTACGTATACAAGTTTTATCATGCAATGTTTGTAACAAGTTGTAATGTAAATTATTTGTTAGTAAAAACTGACATAATATTACAGATGATGTGTTGTCATTAGGAAAGATCCTTGTAAACACTCCTAAGCATTCTCCTTATGTCCATCTAAAGTGTATGGAAAGTGTCCGTCTAAAGTATATGGAAAGCATGGGGAGAATGCTTTGGACTGCACATTTTCCTCATCTACCACCAAATTACTACTTTAGAATTAAAAGGAGATGTCTGCAGACAAGGGAAATGTGCGTTTCCAAGCAATCCACTAGACCAAAACTCATCACAGTTGGCCTTGTGATTGTCACAAAATGAGTTTATATTTCCCTTGTCCACAGTCATCTCCATTTACAGTAAATACATTTACATTTAAAGTAAAGTCATCTGTGGCTGAGGGAAATGCGCAGTCCTAAGCATTCTCCATATGCTTTACAGAGTGAGAATGTTCAGGACTGTGTGTAGAGGATCTTTACCAAATTACATACAGAATATGGCCGATTCAGTGTACCATCTTTGAAAGATGTTTTGTCTACCCAGCTTTAGTTTATCTCTGTTTTAATATGGAAGCAGTTTGCGTATATAATATTGTGTGTACTTGTTGGCCTATGTATATACATAGAATAATCTTTTTAATGTACTTACGGTAACAAGAGTTAACCTCATTATTGTAAGGGCAACTCTCACTCATTTAACTATTCATATAAGATAACAATGTTATCTATAGCACAATTTAATAATTGGAACATATTTAAAAAGTGCATGCAGAAATTCATCTAAATGTAATGTTAGTCATGTTAGTGTTCCATGATCAACATGCTCAGTTGCCAAGCTAAGAAAAAGTGTGTGTGAGCATGTGGAGTGCCTTTAAATTGCTACTCCAAAACATGGAGTGTGAGGGATGCAACCAAATGTGTAATTTGTGCATTAGAAATTGTGTTAACAAATGTTTACACTAATATATTCTACAGGATTTTCAAAGTGTCCAAACTCCCCGGAGGACAGTTAGTAGTATGACACATGAGCCTGTGACTCACATTTTTACAGTGACACATTGTCCAACATTTTTGGAAATAAAAGAGTTTTCTAATCCTTTTTTGTGTTAATTGTGTGTCTGTGTTTTCTGTGTAAGTGGCATGTATAGTGTGTATAAATGCTAAAATTTGAGATATGTGAATTTTCACCTAACCTGTCCATACATTAGGCAGACATTAGATGACATATATCTGTATAATGTGTAAATACTGAATTTGCAAAGCATTGTTTGGAAATGTGTCAAAATATGACCCATTAATTAGGATATGATACATTTGTTTCATAAAAGTACAGTCAGGAGGTCATTTTTTGGATTGTACATTTGTCTGTAGACAAACACCTAACATAGTCATGCACTGTATGAACACCTTCACATTGATCAGTGCATTCAAAGTGACAACATATTATGAGGCTAGTTAACACAAATAATGCTTTAGATGGGTAAACGTGCCCAGATTTGTTTTAAGCAATTAGCATTCACCACTGGTGAATTAAATTGTTGGGTTATTGTTGATACAAGTACATATGTGTCCTTATCAGGAATCTATTTTGCCACAAAAATACCCTTCATCCACATCCCCTGAAAAAAAAAGTCGAGCTGTGCTAACATCCCCAATCATGCAGTGCTGCATTCTTTCCTTTGTTGTCCCTCAAGCTCCCTACTTCCCCTCAACCCTGTGAGCAAGTTTGAGTATTTGATACAAGAAGCATTAAAAGGCAAGTCCAGCCCTAAAATTAAAACTTACATACAGGTAAATCACCCCCCAAAACCCTAAATGGTAATAGTTTGAAATCTGAAATATACAAGTCTAACCTGAAATCCTGCACAATGTCCTATTGTCCCTGTTTCTGCTTCCTGGTTCTTCCAGTTAGCAACTGTCAGTTATGGATTTGACAGTTTACATCACAGCCAAAGACTGAATGTTAATCCCCTATCCGTCCCTTCTGAGCATGCTCAGGCTTAGTAAAGGCTCAGTACAGGTTTCTAAATTGCTCTGTTTCCATGAGGCATCCAGAAGCATAGCAGGCATACAGTAATGAATTCATAGGACAAAGTATGATATATCAACATATTTTAAAGAGGCCATTCTTTCTAAAAGATGTCATTATGAGGGTGGAGTTGTCCTTTAACACACAAGGGTGAGTGAAATGGGGTATCTTAAACACAAGAGACACTGCAGCATTAGATGATTGGGAATCCCTGAGATGTCACCTTAGAGGCCATAATGGTAGAGATGAGAAAGTGCTCTTGTCTACATCTTAAATTTTGTAACCAAAATTGTACAGTTTTGGGAGTAGCATTATTTGTTACATATGCTATAGTAAGGTTTACACCCTAAAAATCTCAAATTGTTAAGATGTGTACACACAGTAACAATTTTCCAACTTGTATTTGACATGTTTAAAAGATGGGACTACACACAATCATAATCATTCTCCGTATATAAAGTATATATAAAGTATATGGATAAAATGTGACTTCCATACTCCCTATAACTGCTTTCGACTCCCTCAACTTTATAGCAGGAAGGACAACTGCTAACGAGGGAAAAATTAAAGGAATAACAAGCAATGCCAACAAACTTTTTTCTGCCTCAGAACCGGACATTTCAGCAGGACACAATAATTATTGAGATAGGAAGAATCCTGTTGTTCCCAATGGGCTATGGCCTAGATTGGCTAATGTGTGTACCCAGCTTGAAATTATGTACACACAGTACCAATAAATCACCCAGACCATCTGATACAACCGTATAAGGAGTTTGTTGGTACTGTGTGTGGGCGCATTTCTGAAGAAGCGCGTGGCCAACAAACATTCAGGTCGGCCGAGTGGTCATCCGTGAAAGGCTATAAATTTCCCTCGACTACACTATATGCCCTATAGGTGAGTCTGCCAAAGTCGAGCGAAAATTACAGTCATGAGCCTTCTCCCTATGCTGTGTATATGATGTGTTTCTGATGTGTACAGTATATGCTGTATATATGCTGTGTATATGATGTGTATCGGATGTGTATATGTTGTGCATATGATGTATATCTGATGTGTATAGGATGTATATATTCTGTGTCTATGATGTGTATATGCTGTGTATAGGATGTATATATGCTGTGTATATGCTGTGTTTAGGATGTGTATATGATGTGGATAGTGAGAAAGTTTAGGACTGTGTATCCATAAGCTTGAGAAATGACAGTCAGAATCTCTTAAGATCAAAGTCTAAGGTGGCCACACTACTTTTGATTATGTTGCAAGATAAACAGCACGCAAGTGATCCTACCATTCTAAACAGCAACAATTACCCAATACAAAGCACAATTAAGCATCATGATATCCTTAATTTATTTAATAGGATGACACATGTGACAAGGTGTCCACATAATCTGGTGTTGGAAAAATCATGCCTGATGAAGCTAGTGATAGCGAAACGCGTAGCAAGACGCAGTGGAAGTGACGTTGTAATCCGGGGTCTAGTGAAAGCTGGAAATAATTGAAACGTGTGTGCCCGAGTGACTGAACTAATTTTGGAGCGCCCTGAACTAACCCAGACGACTGCGATACATATCGCTGGGGAGGACGCCGGTATAGGGACCTCTTTGTCAGTTGATGCATGGGGATCCCAAGTTGCTTTTTCAAGCCACGGACCTGATATATAATTAAGTCCGGGGGACCATTTAGACGAGGCCGCCTACCATCCAACCACTACAGGGGTCACGATGTAGTATAATTCTTTGTATACTTACCTCCAGCTTTTACATTCCCGGTTATCTACATTTTGGTGTGCGCACACCTTCGAGACTTTAGTGATCTGTTTACTTCGATTTCGATTGTTCCGCATCCACCGCAAGGAGTGATCATTGATTGAACATAGACATTGGCTTAATATAGCTTTTAGAGCTTTTATATATATGGTTTTTATGTCTATGTACTTTTATTTATATTTTTAGTATCTAACTGTGGGTTATCCACAGAGTTATTTGTCTATATATATATATATATATATATATATTGTGTATGGGTTGTTACATTGTAGATTACTGTGGCTGGCCAGCCATATATTGATTCATTGTATTTTTATATACCACTTAGATATTAAATACTGTTATATTACTTAGCAATTTAGCTATTATTTTTGATCCTTTCTTTTTTGGGAGATATCACAAGCAGAGTACTACCTTTCTACTAACATTTAAGTTAATTGGATGCAGCTGTTTTTTTTGCTGGATGATCCAGTGTGTATGGTATGCACAGTCGCAGGTGTGCTATATTTGCATTATCAAAGCGTGTGGATGTGTAAAATAACTTCGATTTCAATAACATGTATACACAAATTAAATTTTTTCGTTTGAGCATTAATATAGTGCAAAAAACGTCAGGAACAGTTTTTAAATAACATATCATAACATTAGATCAGGCCCTGGCCAGATAACATTACTATCTAAGCACACTTCCTTGACACATACAACCAATCAGGATTTCTTTAGGATTGTGAGGAAAACACACCAGCACATACAAACCCCTTGCAGTTATTTCCAAGGGTGGATTCGAACTCAGGACTTTATCACTGCAAGGCAGCAGTGCTAACTGCTAAGCCAACATTTTGATGTGAACTGCACATACAATGTTAATGTCTTCAAAGTGCAGAATATCACAATGTCGGACAATCCTCAGTTTATTTCATTCCAAAATTACAATAAGGTCATACAAGGGGGATAAATACATACCGTATATACTCGAGTATAAACCGGAGTTGTTCAGGCTGAAAAATCAGCCTGAAAACTCGGACTCGGTTTATACTCGAGTCACTAACTTACCTGAGCATTCCGGCAGCGCACGATCTTTCTGTGTACTGGCGCGCCGGCCTGACGTCACTGCCCGGCGCCAAGCCGGCAGTGACGTCAGCCGGGCGCCAGTGCACAGTGCACAGAGATCGCGCGGCTGCCGGAATGCTCAGGATACCGCACCGTACCTGCCAGGAAGGATGGAGGAGAGCCCACAGGGAGAAGAGACCGAGCCCACAGGGAGAAGAGACCACAGGGAGAAGAGACAGGTACAAACTGCACTGGGTGGAGGGTGAGGGGGGGGGCATTCAAGATGTTTGGGAACTACAACTCCCAGCATGCTTTATTAGCTGGGAGTTGTAGTTTCCAAACATCTTGAATGCAAGTGAGGGTGGCATTCAAGATGTTTGGAAACTACAACTCCCAGCTAATAAAGCATGCTGGGAGTTGTAGTTCCCAAACACTTGAATGCCAAGTGAGGGTGGCATTCAAGATGTTTGGGAACTACAACTCCCAGCATGCTTTATTAGCTGGGAGTTGTAGTTTCCAAACATCTTGAATGCCAAGTTTCTACCCTCGGTTTATACTCGAGTCAACAACTTTTATTAGGATTTTAGGTGAAATTGGGTACCTCGGTTTATACTCGGGTCGGTTTATACTCGAGTATATACGGTAGATAGTTCAGTACATAAATATATAAATTAGATAAATAGAAGTGCTAGAGCTTTGCCACAAGAGGAAAGGAGGTCCCTGTCCTGTAAAGCTTTCATGTGTAATAGCTAATAATATTTACATGTATTCACATCAGGACCTGCCCTGAAGACATTACAATCTAAGCACATTTAGTTGACAAACTATTGGGAGGATTGTGGGGTGGGCCACAGAGACTGGAATTTTATATATATAATTATATATACAGTATATATAATTTTTGTGTATATGTAATATTCACTATGGGGGAGGGAGGGTTCACGGCAGGTTATAAGAGAAAGTGAGATATCCTGATAAAGACCCCTGTGCAGGGATTTACAATTTAATATATATAGTTATTTCTGTTATTTAATATAGTTGTTCTTTAATTAGAATATTTAGTTTGTGCTTTATTTTTATTCCCTTATAATCTTAATTTAGTCAGAGATTTCCACAGGCTGACACGGTTCTATGATACAGCAAAAAACAACAATATAATTTGCAAAAAACATCATTAATATTGTTATCCATCATGTGACAAAGTATGGATGCAGGTTTATACCAGCCATATTGAAAATTTATAACACGGCTGTAAATTAAAGATCGCTTGTGTTGTTATTTTACAGAAATTCCAAACATGTCATTGCCTTGCTGCCTTTGACATTGTTTATTGACTGTTGCTTAACTAGAATTTAATGAGAACAAGTATTCATTTTCATTGAGCTATTAGATGGCTTTTATGGAAAGTCTTCAAAGATATTGCCTCCAGCAGAATGATTTCCATTCTTTGGACAATCCATAGTATTGTGTTGTCTAAGACTAAATTTCCAAGATCCCGAGTGTGCCACATAACAAACCTCTCCCATCATATGAAAAACATGCCCTTCTTTTTTCTTTTCAATTAAAAATTCCAGATTTGACAGAAAATGTAGAGACCCACAATAATCAATTTGTGAAACTTACTAAATCGCGGGTACATGGTAAGGTAAGGAAGGATTGTTACAGATGTTTTACACCCCAGTGTAATAGTCCTTAAAGGGTAATTGTGGTCTTGAATTCTTCCAAACTAGTAAGGATTATATAAAAAACCTTCCATCGTACCTTCAAAATAAAACCTAAATCACATCTCTACATAGAATTTGTGAGAAGTTATTGCTGGAAAGGTTCAGCAATATTATTTCCTGTTTGAACACTTCCTTTTTTCAGACAGGTGAGCACCTTGTAGTCATGTGACTAGGCTCTGTCTGCATTAATAGGCTCCACTTCTCAACTGTCAATTGTTTCCCCAGGTACTTCCTGTTTTCCCCAGCATTAAGTCTTAACTGAGCATACTTCTCCTCCAGGACGAATGGGCGGGGCAGAGGTCAGGTGATGTCACTCAACCTACTGGAAGCAGGAAGTTTGAACATTCACCCCAATGTAATGTCTCACAGGCTCCAGCCAGAGATGTGATTGTCAGTTCATTTTAAAGGAAATACTGCAGGCTTTCATTCAACCTTAATTTGTTTTGAGACCACAGTTGCCCTTTAAGTACATAGCAGCATAGACTGTAATTTCTAGTTTATTGCATCAGGTGTAATGCCCACCAGATGGAAGTTGCACCGGCCTTACAAAATACGTTGACTATGTCTTTAATATATCACTACCACATCACAGCATGCATACTCAGCCTGGCAAATAATATCTGTGATGGAAGTAGATTGTAGCAAGGAAGGGAACATGAAAATAATAATAATAAAAACAGAACCACTGCACTATGCAGGTGAATTAATATTTATGTCAAAGACAAAACATGAGGTAGGACTGGATATTGCTGCCTTCTGTTTTGGTTTCCTTATTGATAAATCCTCCTTCAAATCTTCATTCACAGTAGTAAGTACCAATGGTGCCCCCTGACTTGTGTCCTTCCCACACATGTGTACTGGTTCGTTTTGCCACTAATGCACATGTGACTGAGGGGACTGAGCTGCCTGACAATACGGTCAAAATATTTTTTTTTAGTATAGACCTCCTTAAATTGGAAATAAGGACACTTAAAGAAAATTGTGTTTGTTTAATAAGAGGTGCAACATTTTGCCTGAGCTGTTCATTTGCCTCAACCAATCAGAGGTTACCTATAAGTCTAGGTATACACCATAGGCGACCCCACGATCTTCCGTGAATTTTGACATATATGATTCGGACAAGCAAAATGTCTGCCAATACAACATCCATTTTTTGTTCTGACTGACATAGTAAAATCAGTCTGTGGGTCCGAAATTAGATGGTGTGTACCCAGTCTTAATTGTCTACTACAGTTATAAAACATGCACATTTTGCACCTCATATTGAATAAGGCCCACTATCCTTAATTATAATGTTTATGAAATGAGCGTGACTACTACTAATAATTTTGAATTTCAGCTTATAGATATCTGTAGAAACGTGTTGGAGCTTATATGTGTTTTGTACGTAAAAATATAATTCAAAATACAGCACAGGATAAATGAATCTGGAAAGTGATTCAGCAATAAGGCTCCTGACTCTGAGAAGCATCAATAAGTGATAAGTTCCATTAGCATACTCTTTAGTAGATCAGATATTAGTAGGCTGTTTTAGACTGTTTTACTGTAGATCCATGACCAGTTAAGAAAAGCAAAATCATTTCCCTAAGGCAATGTGCTGCCATTCTTCTTCCTAGTATTTATGAAATCAGTCAGCTGCTAATTCACTTCTCTTTACTGAACAGCAAGGTCTTCTATATGAATATTATATCATCTGCAATTATATCAAACCCCATGGCTATTTACTGATATTTGGACTTAACAGCACTCTGATAAAACATAATAAGTAACAAACGTGTAAATCTAATCTTTAGAGACAAGTGTATATGTCCAGTATACTTAGCAAATGTAAAGCTATCCATTTATTGCATTTCTGACTTGAGGGGCTCATGTATTCTCATCAATTATTATGAATTTACTAATTATAATTTACTAATCAAAAGGACCCCCAAACTCATACCCTGTTTCTTGTAACTATTCACAAATATAGGTGTATATATGGTTTATGGTAAGTAAAATAATTTTTCATTATCCAAATAGATGCTATTTCCAACTTGCATATCCCTCCTTTGTTTAAATATAAACTCTATTATAACTATTGACAGTGGCATTTCAAGATTTACTGTTATTATCTTAATCAGACTGTTAGGCGCTGTCTAAGCCCTCTGAATTTAAGGCTGATTATAAGGAGGCCACCAGAAGCCCTTAAAACATTTTATTGGTATTATAAGAGGTGAATATTTTCTTTTTTTTTTCTTTTTGCCTTCTTGTCTTGTTATAAAATCCGAGCTTCAACTAACAGCAGGCTCAATTTACAGCCTTCCATCTCCAGCAGTCAATAACTAGTGTTTTAGTAACACATTAATGCTAGTAAAACAAATCAATTTAATTCTTAGAATTAATCCCCTCCATGTCAGTGCTAAAACCATACATGGTAAATACATCTTTCTGGAAGCAATGCTTGCTAATTATTTTAGTGGATCTTTTACAAATGCACATAATTAGTTATTAGCCTTGGGTCTCCTTTGCCCACTGTAATGCTGCCCTAGCTCCGTTGGGGTAGAGTATAGGGAAGACTAGACCCTAGACGCCAATAACAACTGACAAGCGGGCGTCTAGGGAAGGAAGGAGCGGCTATTTCAAACTTTGCGCCGGCCGGCGCCCCTGCGTGGTGACGTCAATGATTATTATGGAATGTTTTGATTAAACGGGGTGCATGGATGTCAACAAGTTTAATCCAGGAGCGTTCTTCTGGACCAAAGCCTTTCCAATGAATCACGTATTGTAGAGAGTTTCTGACATATCTAGAATCAAGAATTTCCTGAATTTCAAACTCTTGCTGACCATCAACTAAAATGGGAGCTGGAGACAGATCAGAACTGGAAAATTGGTTGACAATAAATGGTTTGAGTAAGGATATGTCAGGAAAATGTGTAGAGTGACTTGGTAAGAATGGGTTAACTAGTAGTATTGGTTCTTGAAAAGGACCAATAAACATTCCATTCCACCCTGGAACAGTCCTATTGTGTATATTACGATTAGTCAAGCATGGAACCAGGTCTCCTTTGCTAGACAATGTGGGGCCGAACCGTGCATCTGGAATTCTCTTCAGCTAGGGGTCTGGTGGGTACTAATATCGTCAGCGGCTGGATTGTTGGAAAAGAGAAAATCTTGGGGAAAGCACATTGGATTTTGGCCCATATTACAAAAAAAAGGAGAAGTCCAAGAAGAAGAGTGTGGGGAATTATTATATGCAAATTTCGCCCATGGTAACAGGTCAGACCAATCGTTTTGAGAAATGGAAATATGACACCGGAGGAACTGTTCAAGAGACTGATTAATCCGTTCAGCAGCACCATTGGATTGTGGATGATATGCAGAGGAAAATTGAAGTTTAATGTTCAGGATTTACATAAGGCTCTCCAGAATTTGGAAATAAATTGTGTTGCTCTGTCGGAGACAATTTCTGCAGGTAATCCATGTAAGCGAAAAATGTGGGAGATAAATAAATGAGAAAGTTCTAGTGCTGAGGGTAACTTGGGTATAGGAACAAAATGAGCCATTTTGCTAAAACGATCAATAGTCACCCATATTACAGTATTTTTCTTGGAAGAAGGTAAATCAACAATAAAATCCATGGATAGATGCGTCCAAGGGCGAGAAGGTGTGGAAAGTGGTTGAAGAAGTCCATAAGGAAGATTACGAGAAGACTTGGACATGGCACAAATGGAACAGGATGCTACAAAGTTCTTTACATCTTTTCTTAAATCAGGCCACCAAACAGAACGAGATAGAAGTGACAAACTCTGAGGATAGGGGTCTATTGTCAATAGCAAGTACACGGAAGCGGTTAGGCAATGATCGAAGAGGAATATCATGTTGTTGTACAAACGAGGAATCAATAAAATTGCCTGCTGCGCCGGAATCTAGGAAAGCGTCTTTGGATAGGATTTTGGAGTTGAGTTTTATGGTTACAGGTACCAGAAGACGAGGAGAAGGTTTATTTTTGCCTAGAAGATTTTCTCCTCTAACCTCTAGGCAGAGTAGTTTCCCGGCTTAATAGGGCAGACTTTGGCAAAATGTCCTGAGCCAGCACAATATAGACACAGGCCCAGAGATCTCCTATGGGTTTTCTCTTCTGGAGACAAACGGGTCCCCCCAATCTGTATCTGTATCAATACAGATACAAAGAGTAATCAGATCCTCCAACAGGGAGGGCATGTCTTTAGAGACAAGGTCATCTTTAATAGGGTCTAATAGACCCTGTAAAAAGGCAGCCACAAGAGCCTCGTTATTCCAGGAGATTTCTGCTGCAAGTGTACGGAACTCAATGGCATAATGTCCAACAGAGCGATTGCCCTGTTGTAGTTGCAATAAACGGGTGGAAGCACTTATCTTACGACCAGGAGCATCGAATACTTTACAGAATGTAGCAAGAAAATTAGTAATGTCTGAGGCTAATGGGTCATCTTTCTCCCACAGTGGAGAGGCCCAGGCCAGGGCTCCACCTTCCAATAAAGCAACAATATAACCCACTTTTGCTCTATCTGAGACAAAATGGGAGGGTTGTAGTTCAAATTGAATTTGACATTGATTAAGGAACCCTCTACAGCCTTGGGGGTTCCCATCATAGTGAGGAGGCGAGGGAATACGGGGTTCATGGCCAACTGGATGCTGGAACAATGGAGACTGTGGTTGGATACTGGAATGTACCGGAGACTGTGGCTGGATACTGGAATGCACTGGAGACTGTGGCTGGATACTGGAATGCACTGGAGACTGTGGCTGGATACTGGAATACACTGGAGACTGTGGCTGGATATTGGAATACACTGGAGACTGAGGCTGGATACTAGAATGCACTGGAAACTGTGGCTGGATACTGGAATGCACTGGAGACTGTGGCTGGATACTGGAATACACTGGAGACTGTGGCTGGAATGAATCCCTGGCTATGTATATCCACAGCAAGACCCTAGACGACATAACAACTGACAAGCGGGCGTCTAGGGGGGAGGAGCGGCTATTTCAAACTTCGGGCCGGCCAGTGACCCTGCTGGTGACGTCATGACGGCGCTCGCGCAAGACGCACGAGCGTGCATCAGCGTCACTAGAGCCAGGCGCCGCCTAGCGGATCGTCGCTGGCGGACTCCGGGTAAGTACCTTACACCCACATACTTTGGTTCCATGTTCCAATGATCAGCAACAATGAGTGTAAGAACAAGAAAATGGATTAAAAGCAAAACCCATTTGACTGTTTCAGACAAAATGCTGTGTCAAGCATATTCAAATTTGCATTTTATGCACTATATTCAATCCATTTTAATTTATTTACATTTTAATTTTACTGTATGGCAAGTAGGGCTAAAAGAAAGCCATTTGACAGACACATATCACTACTTATTAGTACTACTTATTAGCAGACTAATGGTCTGTGGAATTAATCACTGAGGTAAGTAAGTGACCCAGAATCTTTATGAAACTTAACAGCCTTATTCTTTAATTTTATTTGGTTATTTTTTATAATAAAAGAGCACAAATAAAGACATCCACATTACAAGCACCTAGGGGCTAATGGGCAGATTAGCTCTCTCTAATCTGTAATTAAACAACTAGGCATCACAGCTTGAACACATTCAATGCTGGGTCAACCCTATGATCCCCCGAACTGCATCAGATTTAATGACCCTATAGGTAGGCCCCTTCCTGGCAGCCCCCAAACTACAATTGATAGATAATGGTACCACTCTACACAAGCTACCAGAACATAGCAAAAGTTAAACTGATTTCCTATCAAAGGAGATTTCAAAAGTATCTTTACACTCTATGGGTTAATTCCCCATAGGCACTTTCTAACCATATTCCGTCAGTAGAATTTGAAAACGTAGACAGGTGCTAATAAGCTATAGCCTATCTACAATAAACAGGTTGAAGGACTGCTTTACAAGTTATTGTAGATCAGCATAGATATATGCTGATTACATAATAAATGAAAAAGGACTATGGTCCAAAACATGTAGTGTGCTACACTTGCCAATAAAAAGCTTTTTTTCTTCCTTCAGACATACAGAACCAGTAACACCTTCTTACTCACCTTTTGAATTTTTTTTTGTATTTTTATTATTTTTTACATTATAGATTAATATTAAAGATTTTCAAATTGATGAAGAATAATATAAAAAAATTATGTGGTAAACAAAAATGTTTACTACAACAGGTATACTTTTTTGGGTATTGTCAGCAAGGTTTCTGTGTTTGCTGATGACCACAAAACTTTTTTCGACCATTAAAGGGCATGTCAACATTTTTTTTACATTTTTTGTAGTGTAGGACTCCCTCACACAACCCCCATATTACTTTGTAAAATAACTCCCCCGATCTATACTTACATTGCCTCTTTCCCCCAACGTTTTGTCATGGCCCTCTGCTTGCATGAACTGCAAGCAGGGGGCCGGACCGCAGCCGCATCCGTGATTGGCTGAGAGGATTACTTGAAGAAAAAAGGTTTAGGCTTCAAGTTCGGAAAGGGTTTTCCACTGTGAGAACGGTAAGGCTGTGGAACTGTCGTTGTTATGGCAGGTTCATCGGTCAGTTTAAAAAAAGCTGATGAGTTTTGCAAACAAGGAATGTTGCATGTACTGGTATTGATACATAAAGTAGAGTTGATCCACGGAAATTTATTGCTAGATGGGTCGGACTGGATGGATGTATGTCTTTATTCAACCTCAAATACTATACTATACATTCTTTGAAGGAGCCACCTTTTGCTTTGATGATAGCTTTGCACTCTGTCAGTTTCATAAGGTATTTTCCTGGAATGGTTTTTGAATGGTCCTGAAGGAGTCCCATCAAAATATATTTATCTTGCCCCTTTAAAACTGAATCTAATCTTTTGTTTTATGTACAGAAAAAAATATCACATTTTATTTATTTTTCTAAACATTTAAATGCTTATACCAATAAAATTAATTGCCAGTAATTTATTTTACAAATTCTTTCAAAAAGTGTATAATTTGCACTTTTAGTACAACTCACTGATGGTAATCAGTAATCTGGGATTAAAATGAGGAAATTTGGAAACGACTGTGATCTTAGTACAATACAGTATCCTGATTCTGTTCCAATCAACAATCATAATAGAAATTTTGGTCAATTGGGAAAAAATATTAAAAGTAATTTTGGGCCGCTGCGGGCTTATGATGGTTGAATGTTTGATCTGACAGGGAGATAAATTTTATCAGATCCATTGTCCATTAAAGATGATACATGTCAAAATTGATGATTGGTCATTTGGGTCGAAATACTGGCCTGTGGGCCATACGTCTAAAGTTGTGGTACCATAATTTTGCGATAATGCGTCTTTAAGAATTGGAAATTTTATGCAATCTTAATTGTAAGATCGCCTATACAATACCATTGTGGTACTTCTAAGATAACCCATGGTACTGGGAGTTTCTGATACCGTGGGCTACTGAGTTGGCCACTGTGTGCACCCAGTCTAAAAGCACCTCATATTAATTAAGTCCTATACACTTTTTGGAGGTCAAACTGCCAAATGATACAGTGAATATTTTTTCCTACAAAATTAAAAAAAAATGAATTTTTTTTATTTCAACAGTGTTAGGTAATAATTTGCCCTATATTTTGTATGGCACAGAATAAGGCAGGGCTTTCCAACCAACAGGAGCATAAAATTGCACAAGCAATCTGTTCCTGTTAACTCGGCCCACTCGTCCACTTCCTCCCAACTCCACTTACTCCTGGACTGCCTCCAACATTAATCAGCATCACCTTAAAGGACAATTATACTTACCATTTCCCCGATCCACTCCTGCAAAGTACCCAGGGTGAGGACCTAAAACGCTAAGTCCTCACCTCTAGGTACTTTACAAAAGTCCTGAAGTACTTACTTGTAATCTCCCTCGTCGCTCCGGTCGGATCCTCCCCACTGGCACTGTCAGTGACAGTCCGGGAGGCAGCCAATGGGAAGACATGCCTCCTTGCAGAGCGCATCTTCCCATTGGCTGCCTCGCGACCTGTCACTCAAAGTGCCAATGGGGAGGATCAGACCGGAGCGACGAGGGAGATTACAAGTAAGTACTTCAGGACTTTTGTAAAGTACCCAGAGGTGAGGACTTAGCGTTTTAGGTCCTCACCCTGGGTACTTTGCAGGAGTGGGGGGAAAGGAACAAGGGGGAGGTGAGTATAATTGTCCTTTAAATATGCCCCATGCACAATTTTTTTAGAAGGATATATGCAAATTGCATGGCAAATTGCATAAGACATTATTAAAACTTGCCTAATTTAATCCCAACTTCTGTCAAGATTGTTGATGATGAACTATACTCTCTCAACTTGAGTGCACCCAGTTTTTTGTTTATTGGTATTATAAGAGGTGAATATTTTCTTTTTTTCTTCTTTTTGCCTTCTTGTCTTGTTATAAAATCCGAGCTTCAACTAACAGCAGGCTCAATTTACAGCCTTCCTCTCCAGCAGTCAATAACTAGTGTTTTAGTAACAACATTAATGCTAGTAAACAAATCAATTTAATTCTTAGAATTAATCCCTCCATGTCAGTGCTAAAACCATACATGGTAAATACATCTTTCTGGAAGCAATGCTTGCTAATTATTTTGGGATCTTTACAAAAGCACTAATTAGTTATTAGCCTTGGGTCTCTTTGCCCACTGTAATGCTGCCTAGCTCCGTTGGGGTAGAGTATAGGGAAGACTCACGTTTTAGTCGGATGAAGGAGGAAGTAGTGGGAACTGGATGCTGGAATGCACTGGAGACCGTGGCTGGATATGGAATACACTGGAGACTGTGGCTGGATACTGGAATGCACTGGAGACCGTGGTGGATACTGGAATACACTGGAGACTGTGGCTGGATGCTGGAATATACTGGAGACTGTGGCTGGATACTAGAATATACTGGAGACTGCGGCTGGATACTGGAATATACTGGAGACTGTGGCTGGATACTGGAATACACTGAAGACTGTGGCTGGATACTGGATATACTGGAGACTGTGGCTGGATACTGGAAGATACTGGAGACTGTGGCGGTACTGGAAGATTACTGGAGGACTGTGGCTGGATACTGGAAGATACTGAAAACTGTGGCTGGATACTGAATCCACTGGAGACTGTACTAATCCAAACAGCAAAGACCCTAGACGCCAAAACAACTGTCAAGGGGGCGTCTAGGGAAGGGAGGAGCGGCTATTTCAAACTTCGCACCGGCCGGCGCCCAAGCGTGGTGACGTCATGACGGCGCTCGCACAAGACGCGCTCTAGAGCGTCAGCTTCACTGGAGCCGGGGCACCACCTAGCGGATCATCGCTGGAGCGGACGTCCGGGTAAGTACCTTACAGTACCCCCCTCTCCACGGGGGGCCCCAGGCCACTACATCCAGGTTTGAAAGGATGAATTATGGAATGTTTGATTAAACGGGGTGCATGGATGTCAACAAGTTTAATCCAGGAGCGTTCTTCTGGACCAAAGCCTTTCCAATGAATCAGGTATTGTAGAGAGTTTCTGACATATCTAGAATCAAGAATTTCCTGAATTTCAAACTCTTGCTGACCATTAACTAAAATGGGAGCTGGAGACAGATCAGAACTGGAAAATTGGTTGACAATAAATGGTTTGAGTAAGGATACATGGAAGACATTTGAGATCCTCATAGTAGGTGGTAAATCAAGACGGAAAGCGGTAGGACTAATTATTTCGGAGATGGAAAAGGGTCCGATAAATTTGGGGCCAAGTTTAGGGATTGGTACGTGAAGATGAATATTTTGCGAGGATAGCCAAACTCTATCTCCAATAGAATATCGAGGAGCGGGCCTACAGCCTTTTGTCTGCAGCTTTTTTCTGAATCAGCGAGGATTTCAAAAGATTATTCCTAGTAGAATCCCAGATAGCAGACATATGGGCAAGCATAAGTCCAGCGGCTGGATTGGTGGAAAAGAGAAAATCTTGGGGAAAACACATTGGATTCTGGCCCATATTACAAAAAAAAGGAGAAGTCCCAGAAGAAGAGTGTGGGGAATTATTATATGCAAATCCCGCCCATGGTAACAGGTCAGACCAATCGTTTTGAGAAATGGAAATATGACACCGGAGGAACTGTTCAAGAGACTGATTAATCCGTTCAGCAGCACCATTGGATTGTGGATGATATGCAGAGGAAAATTGAAGTTAATGTTCAAGGATTACATAAGGCTCTCCAGAATTTGGAAATGAATTGTGTTCCTCTGTCGGAGACAATTTCTGCAGGTAAACCATGTAAGTGAAAAATGTGGGAGATAAATAAATGAGAAAGTTCCAGTGCTGAGGGTAACTTGGGTAGAGGAACAAAATGAGCCATTTTGCTAAAACGATCAATAGTCACCCAATTACAGTATTTTTCTTGGAAGAAGGTAAATCAAACAATAAATCCATGGATAGATGCGTCCAAGGGCGAGAAGGTGTGGAAAGTGTGAAGAAGTCCATAAGGAAGATTACGAGAAGACTTGGACATGGCACAAATGAACAGGATGCTACAAAGTTCTTGACATCTTTTCTTAAGTCAGGCCACCAAACAGAACGAGATAGAAGTGAAATGTTTTTTTGAACTCCAGGATGACCGGCCTGTCTAGAACAATGAGAAATTGAAAGTAGCGGTGTGCGTAAGGCAGGGGGAATGAAAACTTTGTTAATGGGAGTAGTAGAGGGGCAAGAGTCCTGAGCAGAATTAATTTCGGCAGATAACTGAGGAAGAATAGTACCCAGAATTTGGATTTGGAATAATAGGGCCTTTGTCGACTATGGCGGATTCTAGAGAACAGAATGACCTGGATAAGGCTCCGCCTTCTTGTTTTTGTTCCCAGGCGAAAGGTGTGGTAAAATTAAAGCGTGAAAAATAAGTGCCCAGCGGGCTTGTCTGGGATTCAGTCTTTTAGCGGTTTGGATGTATTCTAAATTTTATGGTCAGTGAATATAGTTATGGGTTGACTTGTACCTTCCAGAAGATGCCGCCACTCTTCAAGAGCAAGTTTAATGGCTAGTAATTCCGATTGCCAATGTCATAATTTCTCTCACAAGGAGTAAATCCTTAGAAAAGTAAGCACAAGGATGAAGTTTTCTTTTATTCCGGTGGTTTGAGACAAAATGCTCCAGCACCAATATCAGAGGCGTCAACTTCACGAAGAATGGCAGATGGTTATCAGGATGGACTAAAGGGTGCAGAGGCAAATGCCGTCTTAATTCTTTTGAAGGCTTCTACTGCTTCCTCCGTCCAGGCATTAGGTTTGCCCCCTTTTCGGATGAGGTTTAAGATTGGAGAAATTATGGAGGAAAAGCCTTTGATAAATTGCCTATAATAATTGGCGAAACCAATGAAACGTTAAATGGCTTTTGTAGAAGAAGGAAGAGGCCAATTGAGAATAGCAGCCACTTTAGAGGAATCCATTTCAAAACCCTGGGCAGAGATAATATAACCAGGAACGGAACTTTATTAACTTCAAACAGACATTTTTCCAGTTGGCATAAAGGTGGATTGGCACGTAACGGGAAAGAACTTGACGAAGATGAATACGATGAGGGGTAAGTCTTGAGAAAAAACTAAAATATCATCTAGGTGACCACTACAGAGTTGCCTAAAAGATCTCTGAAGATATCATTGATAAAAGGGCATTACCAGATACTCAAAATGGCCATCACGGGTATTAAAGGCCGTTTTCCACTCGTCCCCTTTTCTGATCCGGATCAAATTGTGCTCCTCTGAGATCAATTTAGAGAAGATTTTGGCCCCCTTCAACGATCGAATAATTCGGTGATCAGGGGAAGGGGATAATGATTTTTACCGTAATTTTGTTTAATCCCCTGTAGTCTACGCAGGGGCGTAAGCCTCCATCTTTCTTTTCGACAAAAAAGAATCCAGCCCCAGCAGGAGAAGTGAAAGGACGAATGAATCCTCGTGACAAGTTATCCTGAATGTATTCCTTCATGGCAATGGTTTCAGGCTGGGATAAAGGGTAAGTCCGTCCACGAGGGGGCATGGTTCCGGACAGGAGGTCGATGGAGCAATCATATGGTCTGTGAATAGGCAAAGTCTCAGCTGATTTTTTACAAAACACATCAAGGAAGTCTTTATATGTTTCAGGAAGAAAAGAAGCGTCTTTTTCCGGAAGGAGAGTGGAGCATTGAATAGTTGGCAAGGAAAGACAATGAGAAATGCAGTTTGAACTCCAAGCAATTATTTCTCCAGAAAGCCAATCAATAGAAGGGTTATGGAGTTGAAGCCAGGGAAGGCCTAAAATAATGGGTGTGGAGGGACAATCAATGACAAAGAAGGACAACTTTTCATTATGCAGGACCCCAGTTTGGAAGGATAACTCTGAAGTGATTTGAGTGACAAACTCTGAAGATAGGGGTCTATTGTCAATAGCCAGTACACGGAAGGGGTTAGACAATGATCGAAGGGGAATCTCATGTTGTTGTACAAACGAGGAATCAATGAAATTGCCTGCTGCGCCCGAGTCTAGGAAAGCGTCTTTGGATAGGATTTTGGAGTTGAGTTTTATGGTTACAGGTACCAGAAGACAAGGAGAAGGTTTATTTTTGCCTAGAAGATTTTCTCCTCTAACCTCTAGGCAAGTAGTTTCCGGCTTAATAGGGCAGACTTTGGCAAAATGTCCCAAGCCAGCACAATATAGACACAGGCCCCGAGATCTCCTACGGGTTTTCTCTTCTGGAGACAAATGGGTCCCCCCAATCTGCATGGGTTCTTCAGTAGTGGGAGTAGGAGCAGAGAAGATAGGTTTCACTGGGCGGGGGGCAGATCTGGAAGGCAACTGACGATCACGGTTCCTTTCGACCTGCCGTTCCCGAAACCGTGTATCAATACGGATACAAAGAGTAATCAGATCCTCCAACAGGGAGGGCATGTCTTTAGAGACAAGGTCATCTTTAATACGGTCTGATAGGCCCTGTAAAAAGGCAGCCACAAGAGCCTCGTTATTCCAGGAGATTTCTGCTGCAGGTGTACGGAACTCAATGGCATAATGTCCAACAGAGCGATTGCCTGTTGTAGTTGCAATAAACAGGTGGAGCAACTATCTTACGACCAGGAGCGCGTCGAATACTTTACGGAATGTAGCAAGAAAAGTAGTAATGTCTGAGGCTAATGGGTCACTTTCTCCCACAGTGGAGAGGCCCAGGCCAGGGCTCACCTTCCAACAAAGCAACAATTAACCCACTTTGCTCTATCTGAGACAAAACGGGAGGGTTGTAGTTCAAATTGAATCTGACATTGATTAAGGAACCCTCTACAGCCTTGGGGGTTCCCATCATAGCGAGGAGGAGAGGGAATACGGGGTTCCTAGCCAACTTGAATTGCAGGAGCAGGAGTAGACGGAAGGGAAGGTGATGTATCAACAGGTGATAGACGTGAAGCCAATGAGTCCATAAATTGTGCCATACGGTTCTGTTGGTGTTCAAAAACGTCCATCCGGGTAGATAAGGCTTGGAGAGTTTTTGATAGTTCGGACATTACTCCCTCAGAGGCATCCATGGCCCGCTTGTACTGTAATGCTGCCCTAGCTCCGTTGGGGTAGAGTATAGGGAAGACTCACGTTTTAGTCGGATGAAGGAGGAAGTGGTGGGAACTGGATGCTGGAATGCACTGGAGACCGTGGCTGGATACTGGAAACACTGGGACTGTGGTGGATACTGGAATGCACTGGAGACCGTGGATGGATGCTGGAATATACTGGAGACTGTGGCTGGATACTGGAATATACTGGAGACTGTGGCTGGATTGGAAATACGGAGAAGTGGCTGGATACTGGAATGCACTGGAGACCATGGCTGGATACTGGAATACACTGGAGACTGTGGCTGGATGCTGGAATTACTGGAGACTGTGGCTGGATACTGGAATATACTGGAGACTGCGGCTGGATACTGGAATATACTGGAGAATGTGGCTGGATACTGGAATGCACTGGAGACCGTGGCTGGATGCTGGAATATACTGGAGACTGGGCTGGATACTGGAATATACTGGAGACTGTGGGGGATACTGGAATATACTGGAGAGTGGCCGGATACTGGAATGCACTGGAGACCGTGGCTGGATATGGAATACACTGGAGGCTGTGGGTGATGCTGGAATATACTGGAGACTGTGGCTGGATACTGGAATATACTGGAGACTGTAGCTGGAACTGGGATATACACTGGAGACTGTGGGGGATAGGAAGATACTGGAGACTGTGGTGGATACTGAATCCACTGGCTACTGTATTAATCCAAACAGCAAAGACCCTAGACGCCAATAACAACTGACAAGCGGGCGTCTAGGGAAGGGAGGAGCGGCTATTTCAAACTTCGGGCCGGCCAGCGACCCTGCGTGGTGACGTCATGACGGCGCTCGCGCAAGACGCGCGAGCGTGCATCAGCGTCACTAGAGCCAGGGCGCCGCCTAGCGGATCGTCGCTGGAGCGGACGTCCGGGTAAGTACCTTACACCCACATACTTGATTGGTTCCATGTTACAGATATCAGCAGACAATGGAGTGTAAGAACAAGAAAATGGATTAAAAGCAAAACCCATTTGACTGTTTCAGACAAAATGCTGTGTCAAGCATATTCAAATTTGCATTTTATGCACTATATTCAATCCATTTTAATTTATTTACATTTTAATTTACTGTATGGCAAGTAGGGCTAAAAGAAAGCCATTTGACAGACACAATCACTACTTATTAGTACTACTTATAGCAGACTAATGGTCTGTGGAATTAATCACTGAGGTAAGTAAGTGACCCAGAATCTTATGAAACTTAACAGCCTTATTCTTTAATTTTATTGGTTATTTTTTATAATAAAAGAGCACAAAAAAGACAACCACATTACAAGCAATAGGGCTAATGGGCAGATTAGCTCTCTCTAATCTGTAATTAAACAACTAGGCATCACAGCTTGAACACATTCAATGCTGGGTCAACCCTATGATCCCCCGAACTGCATCAGATTTAATGACCCTATAGGTAGGCCCCTTCTGGCAGCCCCCAAACTACATTGATAGATATGGTACCACTCTACACAAGTACCAGAACATAGCAAAAGTTAAACTGATTTCCTATCAAAGGAGATTGTCAAAAGTATCTTTACACTCTATGGGTTAATTCCCCATAGGCACTTTGCTAACCATATTCCGTCAGTAGAATTTGAAAAACGTAGACAGGTGCTAATAAGCTATAGCCTATCTACAATAAACAGGTTGAAGGACTGCTTTACAAGTTATTGTAGATCAGCATAGATTATGCTGATTACATAATAAATGAAAAAGGACTATGGTCCAAAACTGTAGTGTGCTACACTTGCCAATAAAAAGCTTTTTTTCTTCCTTCAGACATACAGAACCAGTAACACCTTCTTACTCACCTTTGAATTTTTTTTTGTATTTATATTTTTAACATTATAGATTATATAAAGATTTTCAAATTGATGAAGAATAATATAAAAAATATGTGGTAAACAAAAATGTTTACTACAACAGGTATACTTTTTGGGTATTGTCAGCAAGGTTTCTGTGTTTGCTGATGACACAAAACTTTTTTCGAGCATTAAAGGGCATGTTACACATTTTTTTTACTTTTCTGTAGTGTAGGACTCCCTCACACAACCCCCATATTACTTTGTAAAATAACTCCCCCGATCTATACTTACATTGCCTCTTTCCCCCAACGTTTTGTCATGGCCCTCTGTTGCATGAAACTGCAAGCAGGGGGCCGGACCGGCAGCCGCATCCGTGATGGCTGAGAGGATTACTTGAAGAAAAAAGGTTTAGGCTTCAAGTTCGGAAAGGGTTTTCCACTGTGAGAACGGTAAGGCTGTGGAACTGTCGTTGTTATGGCAGGTATCGGTCAGTTTAAAAAAAAGCTGGATGAGTTTCTGCAAACAAGGAATGTTGCAAGTTATGGTATTGATACATAAAGTAGAGTTGATCCACGGAAATTATTGAGATGGGTCGGACTGGATGGATGTATGTCTTTATTCAACCTCAAATACTATATATACATTCTTGAAGGAGCACCTTTTGCTTTGATGATAGCTTTGCACTCTGTCAGTTTCATAAGGTATTTTCCTGGAATGGTTTTTGAATGGTCCTGAAGGAGTCATCAAAATATATTTATCTTGCCCCTTTAAAACTGAATCTAATCTTTTGTTTTATGTACAGAAAAAAATATCACATTTATTTATTTTTCTAAACATTTAAATGCTTATACCAATAAAATTAATTGCCAGTAATTTATTTTACAAATTCTTCAAAAAGTGTATAATTTGCACTTTTAGTACAACTCACTGTGGTAATCAGTAATCTGGATTAAAATGAGGAAATTTGGAAACGACTGTGATCTTAGTACAATACAGTATTCTGATTCTGTTCCAATCAACAATCATAATAGAAAATTTGGTCAATTGGGAAAAAATATTAAAAGTAATTTGGGCCGCTGCGGGCTTATGATGGTGAATGTTGATCTGACAGGGAGATAAATTTTATCAGATCCATTGTCCATTAAAGATGATACATGTCAAAATTGATGATTGGTCATTTGGGTCGAAATACTGGCCTGTGGGCCATACGTCTAAAGTTGTGGTACCATAATTTTGCGATAATGCGTCTTTAAGAATTGGAAATTTTATGCAATCTTAATTGTAAGATCGCCTATACAATACCATTGTGGTACTTCTAAGATAACCCATGGTACTGGGAGTTTCTGATACCGTGGGCTACTGAGTTGGCCACTGTGTGCACCCCGTCTAAAAGCACCTCATATAATTAAGTCCTATACACTTTTTGGAGGTCAAACTGCCAAATGATACAGTGAATATTTTTCCACAAAATTAAAAAAAAATGAATTTTTTTTATTTCAACAGTGTTAGGTAATAATTGCCCTATTTTGTATGGCACAGAATAAGGCAGGGCTTTCCAACCAACAGGAGCATAAAATTGCACAAGCAATCTGTTCCTGTTAACTCGGCCCACTCGTCCACTTCCTCCCAACTCCACTTACTCCTGGACTGCCTCCAACATTAATCAGCATCACCTTAAAGGACAATTATACTACCATTTCCCCGATCCACTCCTGCAAAGTACCCAGGGTGAGGACCTAAAACGCTAAGTCCTCACCTCTAGGTACTTTACAAAAGTCCTGAAGTACTTACTTGTAATCTCCCTCGTCGTCCGGTCGGATCCTCCCCACTGGCACTGTCAGTGACAGTCCGGGAGGCAGCCAATGGGAAGACATTCCTCCTTGCAGAGCGCATTTCCCATTGGCTGCCTCGCGACCTGTCACTCAAAGTGCCAATGGGGAGGATCAGACCGGAGCGACGAGGGAGATTACAAGTAAGTACTTCAGGACTTTTGTAAAGTACCAGAGGTGAGGACTTAGCGTTTTAGGTCCTCACCCTGGGGTACTTTGCAGGAGTGGGGGAAAGGAACAAGGGGGAGGTGAGTATAATTGTCCTTTAAATATAAAATACTACAACCATTATATCAAGTAGGAAATACGGACTTAACCTCAATTTTTCAGATACATTGTAAAAATATGCAAAATTATCTCCTCTAAAGGAATTTCTGGGGCATTGCAAAGAAACTCCATTTTTGCTATAACTGTAAAGACTTTGATAATATATACACAATCTAGAATTTGTTTTTTTTAAGTTTATTTCCCAAGAGTATAAATTTAGATCAGAAATGGTTTAAAAACCTTTAGAAAACTTTAGTCTACTTCTATTCAGTATCTTTACATGAGAATATATCACACCAGTCAATGTTCCCTCTAACCTCAAATTGGCTGTGTGCGCAGAAATATATTTTCTGTGCGCATGCAAAAGTAAATTTTGTGCGCTCCACACCGCAGCACTTTCCAGAAGATTTTTGTGTGCACACCACTTTAACTTGTGTGCGCAGGCCTGCAGAGATGTGTGCTTAAGCGCACAGCTTAGAGGGAACACTGATCCCAGTTTATATCCTGAAGAGTTGTTTTTATCCATGGAAGATTTTCTTTCCTGAAATTAAAAGTTGTTAAACCAGTGCACTTTTCCTTTTTATAACATACATAAAATGACAATATTTCTAGGGCATGTCCAGGAATATTTTTTTTTATCTATAGGTGCAGCACCCCCCCAACCCCATTTTCATTTTACTTACCTTCCCCAAAGATGCCTCTGAAGTTACTTACCAGACCCAGTCTCTAGACACCTGGGTGCCACCTCCTGCTGTTGTTGCAAGCTGTTATCGAGCAAGCACAGCAGGAGTGAGGCACTTTCTGGTCGCATCTGTCAGTTATTGCCCGAAAATTGGGTTTGGGAGGGTGTTGCACCTATTTTATTTCTCCACATGCCCTTTATTTAAACCTCGTAAAGTGATTACTTCATTAAATCTCCCTCTATAGGCCATATTTATAAAGGCGCAGTATCCCTTTTTTTTAAAAGATCGTTAAACCAACCATTAATTTACAATAACACCATCGTAGATTTACGATCCCCATAGAATACCATTGTGATTTACTACTGCATGGTTTTCTACGACCACGGCCATGCATTTACGGTCACGGTCGTGCATTACCGATAAAGAATGGTATTGCTAAAGTGCGATATCACACTTTATAAATATGGCGCTTTGTGTTCTGTTTTTGTGTACTTCTCCAGTAATAATGGGTTTAAAACAAGTCAGGCTTTGCAAGATTAACTTCTTTCCCTGCTTGTGCATGAGAAATAAAGCCTGAAGGAGCAATGCAATAAAGGTGCAATCCCTTTACAGTACTTACCTCCCAAAACAGTAGTAATATAGAATTGTACCGTGTCAGCCATTGATGAAAGTGAAGACATCTTGGATATAAAATAATAGCTTTTATTGGCTAACTAAAATGATTGAAAATGCAAGCTTTCGAAGCACTTAGACTTCTTCCTCAGGCATGAAACAATACTGAATCTTGTAAAGCACTCTATTTTATACATAATAAAACAAAGATATCTGTTGTATTCAATTAGATCAACTGGACTTAAAGTTTAGTTCTTGAAGACGTTTCGCTAGTCATCGACGGGCTTGCTCAATCAGGAATGACTTGTACAAGGAAATCTGTGGCAATATGTAACCCTGGAAAATCCCAATTAGCATATCACAGCCAGGTGTTAAGGGCGTGATTGCATTGTAGCTAAGGTGTTATTGGAACGCCCAGAGTAAGGTGTCAAAACAGCATTGTACATGGCAGACAGTTGGTGTCGAACCCCCCACCTCTATTTAGGCCACCGAAAGACCCAACACAAGAAAAGCGACATCATATACGGAGTGCAATGCAGTGAAGAATGCTCTGATTTGTATGTGGGGGAGACCAAACAGCAACTGCATCAACGTATGGCCCAGCACAGAAGAGCCAATTCCTTAGGTTAGGACTCAGCCATGTACCTGCATCTTAAGGATAAAGGACATACCTTTGAAGATTGTAATGTTAACATATTGGCAAAGGAACGTGACTGGTTCAAGAGAGGTGTT
Organism: Hymenochirus boettgeri; assembly: GCA_019447015.1. Lineage (NCBI taxonomy): Eukaryota > Metazoa > Chordata > Amphibia > Anura > Pipidae > Hymenochirus > Hymenochirus boettgeri. Next base: position 120,294,360 of record CM033471.1, on the reverse strand, counting down.
AAGTAGGCCATTTATGTGAAAATAAAGAAACCAAGCCTAAATAGAGGTGGGGGGGTCGACACCAACTGTCTGCCATGTACAATGCTGTTTTGATACCTTACTCTGGGCATTCCTATAACACCTCTTAGCCACTATCTAATCACACCCTTAACACCTGGCTGTGATATCTTAATTGGGACTTTCCAGGGTACACAATTGCCACAGATTCTTGTACAAGTCATTCTGAATTGAGAAAGCCAGTCGGATGACTAGCGAAACGTCTTCAAGAACTAAACTTTAAGTCCAGTTGATCTAATTGAATACAACAGATATACCATGACCTGGATGAATGAGAACCTTCACAAGCACTAGAACAAAGACTTTCTGACATTCCCCCATGCTTGGCAATGGCTGTTGTAACTAGAACAGTGAATACAAATTCAATGATCACAGGCAGTAATATCTCCGTACCTTACTCTGGGGAACCTGGGAGTAAGAAATTACTATTAAAATTTTGTGGGCAATGCTATTCATACAGCCTGAGACTGCAAGATACCTTCTGTTATAAGAAGGTTCTGCTCCCTTTTTATGCTCAGTGGAGGGCTTTTTGCTCCTTTTGACCCACATCTCGTTTTTCAGGCAGTAATAAAAGAATTAGCAAAGGTTAGACAAACAGTCAGACACACTTCACCTCTAGTGTCAATGGAGGGTCTGGTATAAATGAGATATTTATGGGTTTGGGTGGTTTTGAGGAATTTGGTCTGATTAATTCTACATGACATTAAGATTAGAGACATAGTGACACTTTTAGTTTAGATCTTTGTTGAGTCCAGAGTTCCAAATTTTTTACATTCCCATTCTAACCTCTCCTTTTGGGTTCTCACATTTCCCATGAGCACTGTGACTTTTAGGTCTTTCAGGCTGTGTCCTTGGCTGCAGAAATGGGCATACACAGGGGCATCTCGTTTATTGTTGTTAATTGTGAATCTATGAGTTCATCCTTTGCCTCATGGTCTGTCCAGTTTCTTCTGCATATGAGTGGCACCTAGAACATAAAATCAGGTATACCACATTTGATGATATGCAGGAGAAAGTTCCCTTTCTATTTCAAACCAATGTTGGGAACCTGGTATTGGTATCCTGTCTTCAGTGTGGATGTACTTGCAGGTTTCACACTTTTTCTGCAAACAGGGAGATTCCTGTTCCATTTTGTAATAAATAAAAGGTATTATTTTATATCCAAGATGTCTCTACCTCCCAAAGCAGTAATTTTGCACTTTATGGGCCATATTTGTAAAGGCATGATATCACTAAATTGCTAATCGTGCAACATATATGTCCCCTTTTCCTTCTATTGCATAGTTTGTGCTACTTCCTGTGAATGTGCATAGGAAAGGGCATCTAGGTTTCACACATGCGCACACACGGGTAGAGAAAATGGCAACATTTTGACATCTCATTTTTAAAGGGTATCTCCACTCAAAATATCGACTTTGGGGAATCCAGTTCTATTGAAGAATGGGAGGTAAAGAAGCTGTGCCTTACCTCCCGTTCTTCAATAGAACAAACAGGAGCCAAGAGAGAAGGTAAGAAACGTACCCGCTCATTCGCTCCCCCACCGCGTAGTCTGACAGGTCCCAAAGGACCTGACTCCCGACAGAGTATAGTGATTATATAGTAGTTATAATGAATAAATGTTAAAGTATTTTAAATCTTCACACTGAAGACTTGATATCCAGTTGGTTGTAGATATAGGTGTGATGTTTCTCATTTTTGTAGTGTATTTTTATTTCTTTTACATGATATCTGTGCTTTTTTCCCATTCCTTTTGTACTTAGGATGTGCCATCGGAAGACTTGTGACATACTGGGTTTTTTTCTGTTTTTTTACATGCCATTTGTCACTAATGGGTTAACCCACCATTGTCTTGCAATGGGACAGGAAATATGCAGTCAATAAAGGACTCCATCCCTTCCCCTCCCCAGTCCTTATCCTGTCCCTCGTGTGTGCTGAAGAAAGCGCAGTCATCTCTGGTTCCCCTTTTTTGTTGTTCTTTGTTCCTCTTCTCTGGTTCAGCCAGGTAGCAGCGCACCTATTATCTGTTTAAGCTACCCTTGCCCTCCCTGCTACAGCACAATATTGTGTCTAAAACGTAAAGTTACGATCTTGTTTTTCTGGCTTCAGGAGATTATGTCTCTGTCCAGTGCAATCCTCTTCAGGTAGCTGTCTGGGTTCTTCTTTTTTTAGGGGGGGGGGGATTTCCATGTACCTCTTTGTCTAAGGCTCCTATTTTTTCAAGATCTATGGGATGGACATCTTTTTTGATGAGTTCATAAAAGAGGTTTTATTTTATTATAACATCTTGCCTTTCTTTTGTAGTGATTAATGTTGCCTCTATCTACTTTGTTGATAATGAGCATTAGAGGCAACAAGTTTTGGTCTGGATCAAAGAAACTATGGCTGAACTGATGGATGGTATGGTGACTCAAGTCAAAGACACTGTCAGCTTCCATTTCCACTCTGCAACCTTCTTTTGTGAACACGGTTAACACATTGTCTGAGCCTGTTGCTAGTCCTTCATCTCTTCCTGCTGGGTTGAAGTTGGAAAATCAGAAGACCTCTGATTCTATAGGAGTAAAAAATAATTTTCCATCCCTCTCTCCAGAGTTTATTTTAAAGGGTATCTCCACTCCACTGATAAAAAAAAATGTTGGCGTTTAGTTTTATTGAAGAACAAGAGGTAAAGGAGCTGTGTCTTACCTTCCATTCTTCAATAAAACCTACAGGAGCCTGGAACGAAGGTAAGGAACTTACCCAATCGAATGCTCCTCCGCCGTGTAGTCTTACAGGTGCCAACGGACTTCTATGTGCATGTGCATCAAATTTGCACATAGAAATACAATACGTCAAGAATTCAAGGCATTTGTTCCAGATATATTTGTAACCTCAGACTTCAATAAATAAAAAGTGCGAAGGTAATTCAGGTGGTTTGGCCAGAAGAACAATTTTTACTGAAGAAACTGTTTGGAATATAGAGCGATAATGGATTCTAAATTCTTTCTTTGAAGATACCATTTTACATCTCAGGGGAAAAGATTGGTTAATCAAAACAGATCTCTAGTACACTTATTAATACATTCAAACTTGGGCCTCTTACAGAAAATGTCTGAGGTTCTGCATTCAGGGTTACAGTTTCTAGGTTCTCATATAAATATGTTTGTTGAAGTTGTTTCTTCTACAGGCATAATTTCTAAATCTAATCAATCTGGTCCAGAATGTATCACCCAATAACAAAAAGATTTTATTAGTCAGCAACTGTTAGGCAAGATAGTTGGACTTTCTAATTAATATCCCTTCACCCAGATACCCTCCAGAATCTAGAATGGTGAAAAATTACAAATCTATAGGATAACTATAGATGCCAGTCTGAATGCTTGGGGGGCTCACTATCAGAAGCACTGGTTTTAGGGAGCCTGGCCAAAGACAGTATTGAAAAAGTCTATGTCAAAGAGCTCAAGGCTATAAGTTTAGCGCTGCTGAATTTCCATCATCTTCTGGAGGGAAAACCAGTACTGCTTATTTCAGACAATAGAACAGCAATCTCAAACATCAATTGCATGGGGGGCACATGTTGCAAGAGTTTGGGTTTCCCAGCTCAAACAATCTTGCGCTGGACAGAACAGCATCTGAGAGCATTGTACATTCTTTCTCTTCAGCATATCAAAGCAGATTTCGTGGCCAGGAGTCTTACTGGGAGAATTGGATTTGAACAAGGTTTTCTCTCCCTTACAGCCAAATGGGGTTATCCCCAGATAGATCTAATGGCCTCAGGTGTCAATCACAAGATAAGCAATTTTTGCTCGAGATGGATCTCAATAAGATGAAGGTTCAGTCTGGCTTACATGTTCTCTCCCTTTTTTCTCATTGCAAATGTCCTGAAAAAGAGAGTGTGGTGCATCTTCTTCAACTCCCTTGCAGACAGCATATTATTCTACAGGGTCTGATATTCTATTCAAATCTGGAAAATCTATTGAGGGAGGGAGTCTCTGAGACTTCAAGGTCTGTCAAAAGCAATCATTTCTACCCTTTTACAAGCAAGGAATAGAACTACTTCTATGGGATCTGTCTTTGGTTCTGAAATCTCTTAGGGTGGGTACACACAAGCAGATTTTTCAGCCCAAATGACTGATATTTTGACGGTCAGTCGGGCCAAAAAAACTGCGGTCTATGGTGCCGGGCAGTAACAATTTCATGTAAATGAAAACATCATTTAGACTAACTTCTTTCCAAATCCCCAATCAAAGTAGGAATTGGCCATATGCATTAATGCCTAACTTAACAGAACTGAATCATTTTGGAAATGTGACTCTCTTCTAGTTCTGCACACTGGTAAAAAAGCAGGTTTGAAACCTTCCAAGCCGTCAGTGGCAAGGTGCATCAGCTCTTGTAAAAAATAAATATTATATTTTTTCCCCTCCCTTCTTCTTGTTTCTCGCTGCTTTAGTATATCCCATTAGTGACCACTGCCATGTAAACAAATAGGAATACTGATCTCATAAATATCAACATTTGCTCAGGCCAATTAAGACTTGGGAGGGGGAGGGAGACCTTTATTGATTATGTATTTCCTGTGTCATTGCAAAGTAGTGTAAACAGGAATCACTGGGCCCCCTATTTTTGTTTCATTTTCAGTAATCTAAATAAAAGATTTTTTTTAAAAATTGTGTAGAAATTTGTGATTCTGTCTGTAGATGCCTTTGAGACCTTTTAATTAGTGCGTGTATGTGAAGTCACTCTTGAAAGACTTTGGTATAGTCGCAATACTTCAATACATCCACAGTGTTGGGCAAGTAAATTATGTTTATTATAGTAAGTATTTTAAGCCAGATTTGCTGCATGAGAAGTCTCCTTGGGAGCTCAAATGCTTCAGGCACCTTTTAATCCTCTCCCCAGCTCCCTGCAGCCTTCTCTATGATGATACTTATATACTCAGACCATGAGCTCATTTAGTGAAACACCTTATTATCTGTGCTTGACATACCATGATTGTCTTTGCTCACAGTGCTTGAGTCTTAGAATTATATGATGGATGTTAAGATGGAGCCTTTTTATATATTCTAAATTATTGTAGCAGTTTTTATGTCATTCTGCATTGTAAGGGTATGACAGGTAGGGTATGTACTTCCAGTGTTCCTTAGTATCCATTCTTTTCTAGTGTTTGAGTTAAGCTACTTTCATTCAGGCATTATTCTTGAATGGTTCCAGATGTTTGCCAATATAAAAATGCTACATGGGAACTGCTCAAGAAACATTCAGCAAATGGCATTTGTCGTTCATCTGTAAGTAGCCTTAAGTTGTATAGTGGGTTGTGCACCCTGGTATAACATTTTATCTCCTATAGATTGGCGCACAGGACAATGATACTGAGTACATTGTATTGGAACAGATATGTTAATAGAAGGGAGGAGGTGATAGACAATGCAGACTAAAACAGACTTTTTTTGGGTACAGAAACTTGATAAATTGCAATCAATGGTATTGAACTGACACTATGATGTGTTTGTGTACCTTGGAACATTATTTTCAGTCCCTTTAAATGATATATCCCTTTAAGGTGGACCTGGGCAAAGTATAACCCAAAGGCCCTTAATATGAAAAATAATATTAACTGATTGGCTCGGGCTTGTTAATAGATTTTTGGTAGATTTAAATTGATGAATGGATCTAAAAATATTAAATACTTTATTTAATCCTGATTTAAAATTTTAACTGCTGCTAAGTAGTCAATTCACAGCACCTGTTCAGCAGGAGCGTCAACCCCTATGTAGCCGGCTTTGCACACATGCCTCCATAGAGAACGTCTCCTCCACTGTCGAACAAATCATCAACAGAGAAAACCCAAATGGGTATAGCAGAGGCAGGCTACCGGATGTTCCATTAAAACCAGTCAAACTTTATTTAAAAAAGTGGTTAAAAACATATCATAATAATTGATACATCTGCAACTTGTTAGAAACAACCCTCACACCAGAACACACAGCAGGCTCCACCCTACGCGTTTCATGGCCCAATCGCCACTTCATCAGGGTGTGAGGGTTGTTTCTAATAAGTTGCAGATGTATCGATTATTATGATATGTTTTTAACCACTTATTTCAATAAATATCTGTTGTATTCAATTAGATCAACTGGACTTAAAGTTTAGTTCTTGAAGACGTTTCGCTAGTCATCCGACTGGCTTTCTCAATTCAGAATGACTTGTACAAGAATCTTTGGCAATTATGTACCCTGGAAAATCCCAATTAGCATATCACAGCCAAGTTTTAAGGGCGTGATTGGATAGTGGCTAAGAGGTGTTTTAGGAACGCCCAGAGTAAGGTGTCAAAACAGCATTGTACATGGCAGACAGTTGGTGTTGAAGCCCCCCCACCTCTATTTATGCTTGGTTTCTTTATTTTCACATAAATGGCCTCCTTAACGCCTCTCTTGAACCAGTCACGTTCCTTATACTGTTATACAATATGTTAACATTACAATCTTCAAAGGTATGTCCTTTATCCTTAAGATGCAGGTACACGGCTGAGTCCTGACCCGAGGAATTGGCTCTTCTGTGCTGGGCCATACGTTGATGCAGTTGCTGTTTGGTCTTCCCCACATACAAATCAGAGCATTCTTCACTGCACTGCACTGCATATATGATGTCGCTTTTCTTGTGTTTCAGTATTGGGTCTTTTGGATGTACCAATTGTTGCCTCAGTGTGTTGTTCGGTTTAAAGCAGACAGGGATATGTTTTTTGAAAATTCTTCTTAATTTCTCGGAGACCCCTGCTACATATGGGATGACCATGTTCTTTCTCCTGTCTTGCTTTTCTCCTTCACTGTTCGTATTTGTGTTCTTTTCTTTCCTTCTACTTCTTTTGACAAAGGCCCAGTCTGGATATCCACAAGTTTTAAGGGCAAACAAAGGCAACAGAACAAGTTCTCTATTCTGTCATCCCAGAACACCACCAAAGGAGAAAAACTACCTTGGATACAAAAGGAGGGAAGTGTCACTTCATCAAACAAGGAGGGATGGGTGAGAAACTTGTCTAACAGGACTCTGACCCAGCCAGAAATGGAAGTCCTTGCAAAGGGCTTAAATTTTGCCATCACTCCTAAAGCCATCCCTGTGGTAGATATTATAGCAGCCACAGAAGCCTCAATTCACAATAATAAGTTACCACAGAGTGAGGAAGAACAACTTCGCCTTAAGGTATCTGCAGCCTTAGCCAGTGCTAAAACTCCTTCATCTAACCTGACCACACAGGAAAGAAGAGCCTTAACATCACTCAAGAAAGATTCCAGTATCACCATTCTACCGGCAGACAAGGGAAGATGCACAGTGGTACTCAACACCTCAGACTACCATAAGGTGACCATGCTCCTGGCCGATAACAACACATATGAGGCTTAAACAAGGGATCCCACCAGCCGTTACAAGAAAAGCGTCATAGACTTACTACAACAGCTTCAAAAGGATAAAGCCATTGATCAAGCAATGTATCATCGCCTCTACCCTGGTGAGGCACATCCATGCATATATGGACTCCCAAAGATACATAAGGAAGGGGCACCACTAAGACCTATAGTCAGCAGCACCAACTCTGTAACATACAAGGTAGCAATATACCTAGCCAACATCTTAGGACCATTGGTGGGAAGTTCTAAGCATCACATCCAGAACTCTCAGGATTTCACCAACAAGATTGAAGATAATAGTTCTTGGTGCAGAAGAAACTATGGTGTCCTATGATGTGACATCTCTCTTCACCTGTATATCCACCAAGGAGGCTGTTGACATGGTGAGAAAATGGCTAGGCCAAGACTGCACTCTTACCAGCAGAACTGATCTCAACCCAGAACAGGTGTGTTCCTTACTGGACTTGTGCCTGAATACCACCTATTTCAAATACAGGGATAAGTTCTATAAGCAAAAACACGGATGTGCTATGGGATCTCCAGTTTCACCCATTGTGGCCAACCTTTACATGGAGGAGGTAGAAAAACAGGCGCTTAATACCTTTAAGGGCATAGCACCCAGCCACTGGTTCAGATATGTGGATGACACCTGGGTTAAAATCCACCAGAAGGAAGTACAAGCTTTCACAGAACACATCAATGCGGTAGACCAAAACATCAAATTTACAAAGGAAGAGGTACAAAACAACAAACTGGCTTTCTTGGACTGCTTGGTAGAAGTTAAGGAAAATGGTAAACTGGAAGTAGAGGTTTACAGAAAACCAGCACACACAGATCAGTATTTGATGTTTGACTCCCACCACCCTTTAGATCACAAGCTGGGTGTCATCAGAACCTTGCAACACAGAGCTGAGAACATCCCTACTAGCACAGAGGCGAAGGCTAAAGAAATGAAACATCTCAGAGGAGCCCTTAAAACTTGTGGATATCCAGACTGGGCCTTTGTCAAAAGAAGTAGAAGGAAAGAAAAGAACACTTCACTGTTTTTATATTAAGGTGCTCTTCCTTCTGAATGAGTGTTGTTCTGAGGCTTTAGTTTTTTAATAATAATATAAACTAGATATATATTAGTGTATATTAACTTCTTTATTTGGAAATGTAAAACTGTTGAACATTGTTAATCTAATACATTTTTCGTTCAAAAAAATTCCAAAAAACTCTTCACTACTTTTTTCCCCCAACCGCATTTGAATAATCTAGTCATGTGTTGCACACATTCCTAGGAGGTGCTTTTTATCATTTTTTTTTATTTGAGACATTAAATTCGCCTACAGCAAATTTAAGCCATAATTCCTTTTGAAGTGTCAGTAGCTTTATTACTCTAGTCATTATCTCTGTAATTAAAATTTTCAGTGATTAGGACGTTTAAGGTCTACAGGATTTTCTCTTTTTACCAGGGTCATTTTTCTTTAAATTGCAGAACAAAGATTTCTTGTACCCAATTTCTTTTCACAATTGTATTGGTAATAGCACTGTAAAAAAAAAAAAAATCAGGCACAATGTACATAAATCTCCTCACTTTTATATAAGCTTATAGCCCTCTGAGCCATGCAAATAATAATACAAACAAGCAATTATAAACAGTTTATTTACTAAGCATTTTTAACTAATCTCCTTATATAATTATGTTAGTTGGAGATCTGTAGGAACAAACTAAGGCTGGGTACACACTACTGTGTGACTATTGTCCTTCGGTCGCTGCCGAAAATGCAAACAATCGATCGAGCGTTCCCGTAGGGAACCACACGATCGATCGAAATTTTCCCGACATGTCTGATCATGACAAACGATCGAGTGCCGTGAATCGGTTGGTCGGCTGATCACAAACCGATATTTGGGAAACCTTGCAGGTAAAACTGCTGCTTCACTTGATGTTACAACTCCTGTTGGATCAAACATAGAATCAATGTACGTTAGTGTATTAGCCAACATTAAAGGGGAACTGTGGTCTCCATACAAATTGAGTTTAAATGTAAGGCCAGTTTCCTACCTTTAAAACGAGCCATCAATCACCTCTCTACCTGATCCACAGCCCAAGATATAAAGAAATGACTGACCAGAAAGTTAATGGGTGGGAGGCTAACATGTGACATTCCTAAGGCTTCTCCTGCACAGTGCCGCCGGCGAGCACAGCCTCAGACTCCCTCAGTGTGTGAGGGAGACAGGAAGTCCCTCCTCCTCTCTGCTGTGTGAAGTCCTGACACAGTAGGTAAGGGAATCTACAGCCCTTCTTTCCAACTATGTGAAAACAGCCTTTTCAGGCAGAGTTCTCACTCTGTCCGAAAAGGCTGTTTCCACAGTTTTCTGTAGGGGGGGATCCGAGTGGCCCATGGCACCCGCAACATGAGGCTGTAAAAGTATGGGCCAAGGGGGGCCTGCAACTGGAGGGACCAAGGGGTCCATAAGTGGGAGGGACCAGGGAGGCAGCAAAGGGGAAGGAGGAGACACAGGGCAGATTGACTGACATGGTTTCAGAGCAGGAATCAGGAAGTGCAGGGGACCTGGTGATGCTGCTGCCATATCACACACAAAAATGTAAATATCTTCAAAACTATGCAAAATAAACAATGAAAATAAATTGCAAAAATTCTCAGGAGAGCAATTCCTATCAATTTACCTAAAGTCATTTTTGGACCACAGTTCCCCTTTATTTATGCCAATTGACAGGAGCTTATACACAAGTTAGATAAGATGTATATGCTTGTGAAGGTTCTCATTCATCCAGGTCATGGTATATCTGTTGTATTCAATTAGATCAACTGGACTTGAAGTTTAGTTCTTGAAGATGTTTCGCTAGTCATCTGACTGGCTTTCTCAATTCAGAATGACTTGTACAAGAATCTTTGGCAATAATGTACCCTGGAAAATCCCAATTAGCATATCACAGCCAAGTGTTAAGGGTGTGATTGAATAGTGGCTAAGAGGTGTTATAGGAATGCCCAGAGTAAGGTGTCAAAACAGCATTGTACATGGCAGACAGTTGGTGTCTTGTGGATATCCAGACTGGGCCCTTGAGAAAAGAAGTAGAAGGAAAGAAAAGAACACGAATACCAACAGTGAAGGAGAAAAGCAAGACAGGAGAAAGAACATGGTCATCCCATATGTAGCAGGGGTCTCCGAGAAATTAAGAAGAATTTTCAAAAAACACCGTATCCCTGTCTGCTTTAAACCGAACAACACACTGAAGCAACAATTGGTACATCCAAAAGACCCAATACTGAAACACAAGAAAAGCGACATCATATACGCAGTGCAGTGAAGAATGCTCTGATTTGTATGTGGGGGAGACCAAACAGCAACTGCATCAACGTATGGCCCAGCACAGAAGAGCCAATTCCTCAGGTCAGGACTCAGTCATGTACCTGCATCTTAAGGATAAAGGACATACCTTTGAAGATTGTAATGTTAACATATCGGCAAAGTAACGTGACTGGTTCAAGAGAGGTGTTAAGGAGGCCATTTATGTGAAAATAAAGAAACCAAGCCTAAATAGAGGTGGGGGGGGGGGCTCGACACCAACTGTCTGCCATGTACAATGCTGTTTTGACACCTTACTCTGGGCATTCCTATAACACCTCTTTGCCACTATTCAATCACACCCTTAACACTTGGCTGTGATATGCTAATTGGGATTTTCCAGGGTACATAATTGCCACAGATTCTTATACAAGTCATTCTGAATTGAGAAAGCCAGTCGGATGACTAGCGAAACGTCTTCAAGAACTAAACTTCAAGTCCAGTTGATCTAATTGAATACAACAAATAAGATGTATAGTGGCTCCCCCAGACATCATTCAGTCATCGGTCATGCTGGAGCACTAAACGTTTACGCAAAAAAGGGGGCCTCCTGGGTGCTCCTCCTCCCCTTTTTAAAGATCAATATAGGTTTCCTGGTTACTGCTAAGCAGCAATTTAATATGTTAGGAACTATTTTTTGGTGCAACAATATCTCTTTACTTTGAGGCAGCCCATCACAGCCATGGCTGCCGGTAATAGAAAACGGAGCAGGAGAAGGAGCTGTAAGTAGAGTTGTGATGAACTTTTTACGCATCTAATATAGTGGTTGGGGGAGAGAAGGAATGGCCAACATTATATAAAAAAAGATTTTACGCTAGGAGAAGGGCAGACAGGGAGGGAGGAAAAAGGCTCCCCTGCACTTGCCACTGTACTCTCAGAGGACAAGGAGCAGGCAGAAACCTTTCATACAGGAAGAAAGCTCATACTCTTTAGTTTCCTTGACTTTGGATAAGCACTGCAGGAGATTAATAGGAGATGTAAGGTAAGGATTTTTTTAAACTACACAGTGGGTTAAATTTTACTTTTGGGGGTGGACATGTCCTTTAAGATTTTTCTCATTTGAATAAAGTCTGAAGAAGCTGGACGGATAAGGTCTTTTTACCCTCAGTTTTAATTTCATAAATCCTATTTTGATATAATTACTGTTGGTGCCCTGTCCATCTTAAATTGGATTTACCAGGCAGTAAACCATTTCAAAAGCTAAGTACAGATGTGCGATTGTGGGAGCGACTTGCAGACTGCTTTGATATGCATAAACACAGGGACAAAATCATACTTTCACACAAATTTTAGAACATTAGTATTTAAGACAAATTGGACAACATATTTGGAGACTGACATACACGTTGGCTCAAGCACAATTATTTTCAAGGCCATTTTTGGCATAGGCAACTAGGCAAAGAGCTAGGGCTCCTATGTTGAACTAGGGTGAATATTTTTCTCCCTAGCACAGTGGTGGCAAACCTAAGGCATGTGTGCCAGAGGTGGCACTCGGAGCCTTCTCTATGGGAACTCATGCACGGCAGATTTTACACTAGTTTTTTACCAGAAAGCAAGAAAGTGTAGCAGCTGTCTTTAGCAGAGGGAGGTGACTTGATATAACATTCAGCTCTGCTTGAGTCCCTGTTTTGGATCTAAAAACTCCTGTCTAATAATGTAGGCGTCAATGGTCACTGTTTCAGATCTTAATCTCCTGTGTGGTAATGTAGATGATCTATAATAGATTCTATTTACTGTATTGGTCTGTGTCTATTTTTTTTTGTAAAGTAAAAACTCTATTCAGGTTAAATGATCATGTTTGTTAGCACTATGCAATAAGAAGTGGGGGTTTGGGTTGCAGTTTGGGCACTCAGCCTCTAATAGGTTTGCCATCATTGCCCTAGCATATCCATCAGTGTTTACTTGCTGTTTTAGAACTGCTCTCCTTGTTCAGCTGTAATTTGCAACATTGTAGTGAATACAGAGCCTGAACTCCAAACACTCTACTTAGCAACAAATGTTGCTAATGAATGTGGTGAAGGAAGTAGGGGGGAGGATGTGCTCAGCTAAAAGAACAGAGAGCAGTTTAAAAATGCCAGGTAAAAGCTGCTGCAGACTTTATAACCGTGGCCTCTGTGGCATGAGATCACTATCCCTGCCTCTTAATTCCTTCCATTTAACTCTCCAATTAGAACCTAGAGTAGAGTGAACAATTAATTGGAGGAGACGTGGAAAGCCAACAGTTGAAAGGGTTAAAGGTAATACTCTGCTGGCACTATTAGTGTTAATAGCAATACTCTGGGAAAGTGCTGGCACTGAAGGGTTAATGGATATACTCCGCTGACACTGAAAGTGGTAATGACAACACTCTGGAAAAGTGCTGGCACTAAAAGTATTAATAGGAAACACTGAATGGTTAATAGTCATACTCTGCTGGCACTGAAAGTGTTAAAATAAAATACTCTGTGGAAGTCTGCTGGCACTGAAAATAATAGCAAACGTATGTATACACGCCCGCCCCACCAGGTAGAGCGTGCGCCTCTTACCAATTATTTAAGTGGTCCTACTATAAAGAATGTACATCCCTTCAACATGTAAAAAGACTTTTGTGCAAAATACACACTAGCAAAATTATTCCAATGCAGTGCTTCCCTCCAGTTCTCCTGGTTACAGCCCACCAGTTCTCAATTAAGATCTTTAAACTAAAGCTAGGTACACGCCATACAATAATTCTGCCCCACTGACCGACATTTCAGTGTTTCGGGACGAATTATTGTATGGTTCCTTGGGGCAGCTGCGACCGACTGCTTGTTCACCCGGACGAACGCAAGATCGGACAGGTCGGAAAACCACGGCAGAAAGTGCGGTCTCTTCTGGGAGGCTGCTTTTGCCGCGACCGGAGATAGTATTGGGGAATATAATGGCTTGAGCAGAATGTCTGCAAATAAGTAGCAAAAAGTATCTCACTTACCTTTAGAAGAATGTCCTCCATCCTGAACACAATTTCTCCAATTATCATAAACACACTACGGCAAATGGTGAGGATACTATATGTATTTTAACATATAAAGAATGGTAATGTATTTCATTTCCAAAGAAACACCCTCTTTTACAATAAAGAGACAGACAGGTGATGAACATTTTTTTATTTACAAATATACTAAAATATCTCCGACAGTGAGTCACACCTGCTCCCCCCTTACCAAGGACCTGAAACGCATTGTCTCTTTTTAAAGTGCATGCAAAAAAGAATTGAAAGCCTTCGTTTTCTTTTGTTGATTTTTTTTTAAAATGTTTTCTTTTTATTGTAAGAAAATACACAGCTTGAAAACGTGGATAATGTAATATTTAAAAGACCAAAAAGACAGGGAGGGGAAAGGGTAGAGGAAAAAAAAAGTAGATTAAAAAAGACTGGACTGATTGTGTTAAGATTTTTCTGGAAAATGTATCCCCCTTCCCCCACTAAGAAAAGAAAAAAAAGAAATAAAAGAAAGAAGAAAAATATAAATTAAAATGAGGGAGAGAAATAAGGTTAAGTCTTTCGGATTTGAGAAATAGCTGTTAAAATACAATAAGAAAATATGTAAAATCTCTCCTTTTATTCATTCTATACAGAAAATACATGATTTTGGCCACAGTCCCTATATGGTTTTTGTGCTAATGGGACAGTGAGCCCTGGGATGCTGTGTGCACACACCCTCTGCTTAACATCAGTTACAGCAGCAAGACCAGTGGAGCAGAGCATTGTTTTGAATGGGCTGTGCTTATTCAGAGTCCACTCTCAATTTTAAGGTTTACAGCATACAGTAATCCTTATGCTTCTGCAAGGGCTTCCTCATTCAAGCTTTACATGCACAGCATAAAGATTAATGTACCTTCCAAGTTCATTTAAGGCTGCAGACTGTATTGGCAATAAGCACCATCACACCCCTGAACGCTACATGTAGTAAGCACTGCTCCAGAGGCATGTAGAGAGAACATACACAGTAAAAACATTAGCAATGTGGGCTGAAGTCCATTATGTTCCAACAAATAAACCAGAAAAGGTGAATTCAAAGAACAATTTCACAAAGAACAGCAGCAGTACAAATTCTATATTCCTTCGCCAGAATCAATCAGTGTAAATATGGACTAAGAGCAAGCATGAAAAGTGAAAGCCCCTTTAATTTGTTTATATAGGCAGTGTAGGAAGCCAAGTCACTGTGCAGTGACATGTCTTTCATCCCAGTGATGGCTTTTGAACCATCAGGTAACACAAGACAATGCATAGTATTTAGTATCTGAAATAGCACACATTAAGTAAAGACATACAATGCTTCACTAGGAGGAATGTCATAAGATGAAAATACACAGCAAGTGTCCACTAAGAAAACTATTTTTCAAAGTTTCTAGCCCAGAAGCAATTGTGGTACAAAATGAATGAAATCTCTGCCATTCATCTTTGCTTAGCAATGAGAACTATAAGTTACTACTAGTAGCCACGCAGAAGCCTTTAAGTACCTGCATATACCTGAAAGATACATTAAGGTCTCAGAAGACATTCATTTTTACTTGTATAGTAAATGCAGAAATAAATGTGCTTACTGCTGTCTGTGCTGAGACAACAGTCTTGAATGTATTGGAAACAGACCATCTGCATATTTACTCCTGAAGGTTCTGGCTTAGAGAAAGGGTAAGGGTGGTACAGGGGTAGGAGTGGTGGCTTAGGATTCACAGTATACAGTAATACTAGATAAAATTTGATAACTGCTGCCTGTCATTTTTTCTATTTTTTTTTTAGAAAGGTAATATTTTATTTTGCAAAAAATGCTTCATTACCAAAGGCATTCTTTTAGTACAAAGTTTGTTTCAGTGCTAAGCACTGCACACTGTCACATTGACCAGTAATTACATGGTTTCTATGCTACAGTGTGTAATAAAAGAAGTGCACAATATTTTAGCTTTTACCATCCATATGTGGCTTTTCCCAACACTTACAAACTGAAAGAAGGAGAAAGAAAATATAAAACCCCCCTATCACTTGTTAGCACCTTAATTGCAGACAATATTCATACGGCATTGCTCTACTGTTTCGTTGCTATAGAGAAATAGCACTGCTTTCAGTAATCATATGTCCCAATAGCAGTGAAAAAGTTACAGTACCAAGATTCACTTAAAGCCGCAAACAATTTGAAGCTGCTTGGATAAATATACGAGAAGCCTGCAGCCATCTTTCATTTCACAATTTGTTCCAGAGAGAGTGGGAACCAAATGAGCACAGTGAAAAGTGAAAATGCAGAGATGTTACAGTTGCATGATATTTATGCACTGGACACATCTTAACTCCATTACAATAAGAGTGACATACTCAGTCCTGGTTTTACATATTCTGGTTCCATCCTGTGAGGTAAGTCAACATTGCACTAGCACTTCAAGACAAATCATACACATTCAACAAAATATTTTTCTTCATGTCTGTAGAAAAGACAATTTCATAACATATTCAAATATTTCAGATGACTCAGACACATGAATCTGTGTCAAATTACAGGTTTATTCATTAACATTGTGCTAATCCTTAAAGTGGAATTATGTATTGCAGTAAATTGTGGTCTTTCACCCTAAACAAGAGCTTCAGGAGATTTTTGTATTCGGTTTAACACTTCAGCTTCTCTTATTATAACCAATGACTTTTTCATATAACAACACTGTACGCCCTAATGCAATAAAGAATCTGTTTTCCTCCCCAGGGTGCATAAAGAAACATTTTTGTTTCTGTAATATAAATAAGTCTATGAAATATTTGTTATATTTGTGGGTTGTCTCATCTTAGCCCTCAGTCCAGTTTAAACTGACACCTCCTAGTTTATAAAAGTTACTGGTGAGTCACTTGTCACCTTAAGTCCCCAGGGTTCCTGCAGAGATGTTTCTAAAACAATCAAATGACGGCTGAATTGATGTGTGAACCACTGAAGAGCATCACAGTTTAAAGGTATATGCACCTACAATATGTACCTTTCTTAAAAACACAATGAATCTTAAGTATGTTCAAACTGAGAAGAAGACAATCTCAAATCAGTTCTCTGGTAAACTCTAACAAGCTAGGAGGACAAACAACCTTGTGTCAAAAACACACAATTTCTTAAACCATTTAGAGATTCTTAACATGTTTTAAGGCAGTTATCTCCTAACGTGTTTGAGATTACTTAAACAAGTATACATTTTAGAAGCACACTAACAGGGATACCATTTAAAACACTAAATAACAGTAGTAAAATTATAATAGTAAAATGTAATTTCATACAGGGAATGATAGAGAACCCAACCCCCAAAAAATGGAAACTAAAAATCTGGGGGAAAGTTCAAAAATATTTGGCACATAAATGCCAATCCATTGATGTTATTGGGGCATTTAGTCACACATTGTAACAGATTCCATATCACAGAACATAACATTGTAGTATATAATGAGAAAACCAGGACTGAAGTAGAATGCACAGTTGATATAGAGCTTGTTGAAGGTGCAATTAAAATTCAAAGACAATTTCTGCTCCTGCCAGTGTAATTCTTTAAATGGAACAAAAATAAATTTAAAAAAAGAAAAAAAAAAAAAAAAAGAAAAAAAAGCAACAAAAAATATATTATCACAAGACATTCTACCCTCCCCATCTGCCCAACAACCCCTCCCGCCCCCCAATTTCTGATTCTCCCGCACCCAACAATATGTCTATATATATACAACATGATTGATTTCTGTAAAATGTATCAAACCTCAATAGTTTAATAAAATCTCTTTTTTTCATTTTAATTTTTTTTTTTTTAATTCCTGACGAACAAATACCAAAAAAACAACAATGTTTATCGCAGCAGCAGTAACCTTAAGGCTGCAGTTTTCTCTCTCTCTCTTATGTATGGAATTGTGAGTATATACTGTGTGTGTGCATATATATGTATATGTGTATGTATGTATATATATATATATATATATATATATATTCATACACACACACACATATATATATATATCTATAATTATATATTTTTTTGCTTGTACTTTAACAGAATAAAATGTGTTTTAATTGTAACCAACATCTATTAACAGTTTGTTGGCTTTTTAATTCATCTCCACATTTCTCTCTAGTCTCTTTGAATGTGTAATAGAGCATCAACTAATTAATCACTTCATCCCTGAGATTTTCTAGCAGTTTTTAAGCGTCAGGCACTTTAGAAGGGTAGTGACTGTATAACTGGCTGTGTGACCAGTATAGTAGCTGAGATGGTTAAATCATTACAGTCAAACACCTGCAAGTGCCATCAATTATACCACACACAGATAAAGTACAAATCATTGTCATATTTTATATAACACAGCCAAAAAACTGGCTCAGGGGTGAAGGGGTTAATCACACAGATTCTGACAACTTGTGCATCATGGCATATGAAACAGAGTAAAATTGTGGACAGACTTGTTTTCCAAAAATGTTACTATTATTTCTTTCCATACTGCAATTTAATCTCAAGTAAGGACCTGATAACACTTTGCTTTCAGCCCTCGAAGTACTTGGACATCAGGGACACACATATCACCTTTAGCTAATTAACGGTCTAGAACTTATAATCTTAGCAAGCTTTTAGCAGACTTACAATACACTGCAATCCTCACAATGAGATATCAAGAAGACATACCTCTCAATATCTTCCCCAAGGAACATCATGGACAAAACTTTAAATAATCAAGTTATCTCTTTCCACAAAATGGGGTATGAGTAAAGGAAGAGTTTCGACACAAAACAAAACTGTTACTTCAAGACTCCTTCCCGCTGTTAAAATCTTCGGTTTGTATAACAAGCACCAATGTTCTCATGGACTGAAATTTGATTGACAATCAGGGACACTTGAGAGGTATGCCAGGGCGCTCACTCCGTGCTCAGATTTGCCCAGAGGCACCCTGGTGAGTAAAAAGAATTACAGGCACTAGTGTCCGACGGACGTCAGAGAGATAGATAGAGACAGAGAGAGGGAGGGAGAGAGAGAAGAGAGAGAGAGCACGCCCGTTAAAATGGGGAATGTACTTTTGAAGGTTCTCCTTGCTGTCATTGTTAATATTATTATTGTTATTTCATTTGAATGGCAAAAACTGGCCTCTCTCATCTATAGTCCTCCTTGGGATATTCTAACGTCACCAGATTTCCAAAGCCCATTCGTAAACTTTCCATGTCAAAGGTTTCAATTTCTCTTTCCTCGCGTTCAAAAAGATGCTTAATCCTTTCACTGCGTTCTTTTTGAAGAGCTGCCAACTCCTCTTCAATCTGTAATGGAAATTATATTATTAACACACTAATATATATTACAATAGGTGGTAAATAATATGCATTGGGTAGGCCATTCTTGTTAAAGTGTACCTTTACAACAATTTATTGTAAATACACCATGTATTCATCCTTTCAAATTTAGACAGACTTAAAATCCACATGTATGCTGCCTACTTTGCAGATAATTTTAGCTGGGTACACACCATACATTCCTTCCTCTGTATCCTTCCACTGGACGGCTAGGAGGAAGGACTTTGGTCGTGGCAAAAGTAGCCGACAGTTAGCCGCATCTGATCCTGACGCATCACGATCGATTGTGATTTTCCGAAGCATCCAATCATTTGTTCGTCCGGTTCAGACGAACGAACAGTCGGAACATTGGTCGTGTCTGGCCTCAAAACACATCCAATAATTCCGCCGACCAACAGAAACACTGAAATGTTTTAGATTATTGTATGGCGTGTTAGATGCAATCTGCAAAGTATTGTGGCATCTAATGGAATTTCTAAAATCACATGGAATTTGTTTTGGCTTAAAAGGAATAAAAATAAAACCAGGGGTTGGAAAGATAGGTTATTCAGACATGTGGAATAGCAAGTTTATCTTTTAGAAATCCAATTTAAAAATAACATTTTTAAACTTTTCCCTTTAAACCGGAACACCTTAATATACAGTAAAACTGCATAGTAACATTGGCATCAGCATTATAGCGGATTAGTAATAGGTTGGGAGCATTAGTAAAATGCCTGGGAGCTAATTTTGGCAGAGCCATGAAAAGTTTCTCCTTTATGTCCTATGGCTAATGCATGTGTCCAAAACTGCAAGCATAGTAACATGAATTACAGCCTAATAGAGCCAATTCATCAGACTTGCAAGCATGACATGTTTCAATCTTGTTAGAATTCATCAGTGCAAGATACAGTTTCATGGCTTCTACAGGATCGGACTTGGGAGCACACCAGTCAGCTATATAGCTAAAGGTGAGGTATTTTTTTTATCATTGATATACACATACAGTTGTGTTCAAAATTATTCAACCCCCACTGAAATTGAGTGTTTTGGCCAGTTTGACATTGATCATTTCAGTCATCTTGTTTACAATTAAATCAAAGAGACACTTGTAAGTCAGACAAATATAACATAACATTTTTTTTTTAATCCCCTCCCTGAGGAGGAACTTTATTGAACTTTATTGAAATAATAAAATTATCACATAATATATACATACAATTTCTTTTTTGTATTAACAAACAATTTGTAATTAGTATATATCATTTGCGTTGCTTATGGTATTTTCTCCTTCTTTGCTTTTTGTTATTGATTACCTTTCTGCAAAGCTCTTACACATAGGGGATTCTTTAACAATAAAACAATTTAACTCAATAAACATTTGCATCATATTAAACCATTTTCATTTGTTTGATTATATTTGTTTCTATTGTGGTGTTTCTTTTCCTTATATCAAAAAGTTTCTTTTTTCGGCTCATGCCGGGGTGCTTTGTCTGTAAAAATTTATCGTCACTTTCATAATCCTCACATACAACCGTCATCCTCATGAATTGCCTGTGTTGTGGGAGGTCTCCCAGCAGTTCCAGATTTTATCATATTTGAGAGGGCATCCCCTGTGGGCGTACATCAATTTTTTGTATGGCAAAGTACTATTAATCTCCTGTTTCCATTGTTGAATAGTGGGAATATCTGCTTGCATCCATATCTTAGCAATTTGTTTTTTAGTGATAAACAATACTTCTCTGATAAAGATTTTAGAAAATTTATCGGTCGGTAGGTAGTCTACTGCATTTAACAGGCATACCTTAGGGTCCATGCCCACAGGGGATCCCATCTCGTCATGGAGGAACTGTATTATCTGTTGCCAATAGGTTTGCATTTGGGGGCATGTCCATAGCATATGGAAGAAAGTGCCAGGGGTATGCTGGCATTTAGGACAGTTTGGGCTGTTGTTCGCTTTGTATTTGGAAGTTTGTAAGGGTGTTAGTGAGGCTCTATTAATTATGTATATTTGTGTTAATTTATCAGAGGCTTTGGGTGAGACGTTTTTGCAGGTCTCCATTATTTCGTCCCATTCCTCTGTGTCCATTTGACCCACATCTTGTTCCCATGTTAATTTCTTAGCTTGTGATTGTTGTTGTGCAGATGGGGTTTGAAGGGCTTGGTATATTACAAAGATTAGTCTGGTTGAGGGTTTTTGACTTAGAGTGTTTAGCAGGGGGTTGGTGGTTAGTGTCTAAATTGGGTCTGGAAGGCGTGTCTGATTTGGAGGTATCGGAAAAACATGTGGTTCGGGAGGTGAAATTCTTCTTTAAGTTGGTCAAAGGTTTTCAGGGAGTTGTTGTGTATAACGTGTGACAGTTGATAGATTCCGTGGTTGAACCATTGGATAGTTTGGGGTCTGGTGAGGAATTCCGGGAGGTTATTGTTTTCCCAAAGTGGGGTCTGTTTGTGGATGATGGGGATTTTCAATTTTTTGAGGGCTAGGTCCCATATTTTCAGGGCCTGTGTTAAAATTGTATATTTTTGTTGAGTTAGGCCTGTCCCCTTTTGACCTCTAGGTGATCAGACAGAGTGGGTCTGGGTATAGTGTTGTATGTGGTATTCCCATCATTTCAAGACTCCTTGACGGTTCTGTATTATACCAGTGGTGCATGTGGGACAGTTGGGATGCTATATAATAGAGATTGTAGTCAGGGATGGCTAGCCCTCCCAGATAGGTAGGTCTTTTGAGCATTTCCCAATTTACTTTATGTCTTTTTGAACCCCACACAAATGATTTGAGTAGTGATTCTAATATTTTGAAGTATTTCAATGGGATATATGTTGGAGCGTGCCATAATATATATAGTGTTTTAGGTAGGAGAATCGTTTTTATTAGGTTCGCTCTACCCGTTACTCCTAAAGGCAGTTTGCTCCATATTTGGATTTTGTTTTTTGTTGTGGTGATGAGTGGTTCCAGGTTAAGTTTAATATAGTCTGCAGGGTTTCGAGAAATTTGTAGGCCCAGATATTTTATTGTAGTTGTTCTCAGTAGTACTTGGGGGGTGCGCTTTCTATGGTGGGAGGGAAAGTGTCTATTGGGAGAATTTGGGATTTGTCCCAGTTGATTGTGAGACCGGAGTATTGTCCATATTCGTTTATAAGGGCCAGGATTTTGTTTAGTGAGGGCCCCTGGTCAGGTAGGTATAGCAGCATATCGTCTGCATATAGGCTGATAGTTTCCTTTTGGGAACCAATTTTTAAACCTTATACATTTCTATCATTTCTTAGTTTGATTGCTAAGGGTTTGATGACTAGGGCATATAGCAGGGGGGATAGGGGGCATCCCTGTCTTGTACCCCTAGTCAGGGGAAAGGGATTTGATATCCATCCGTTGGCAAGCACTTTCGCCTTAGGGGTAGAGTACAGGATGTGAAGCCAGGGAAGAAGGTTTGGGCCGATATTGTATTTGGAGAGGACCCGCCACAGGAAGGTCCACTCCATGGAGTCAAACGCCTTTGCTGCGTTTAGTGAGACTACACAACGGCTTCTGATCGATTCGTGTTGGGTTTGTAAGTTTAGGAAAAGTCTTCTGGTGTTGAGGAAGGTGTTTTTGTTGGGGATAAATCCAGTTTGATCGGGGTGGATAAGTGTTTTAATGCATGTGTTGATTCTAAGTGATAGTATTTTGGCTAGTATTTTCAAGTCTACCTGTAGTAAGGATATAGGGCGGTAGGAGTCAAGTCGGGTGGGGTCTTTGTCGGGTTTGGGTATGAGAATGATAAGGGCTTCTGACATTGAGTGGGGCAGGGTACCTGTCTCAAACATTGTATTGTATAAACTTAGCAGCTTAGGGGTTAAAGAATCTATGTAGTGGGAGTAAAATTCAGTCGGGAGGCCATCTGTGCCAGGTGTTTTGTTTTTGGACATTTGGGATATGGTTTGTCTTATTTCTATTTCTGTAATGGGTGCTTCTAGTGGTTGACGATCTTGGGGGGACAGTTTTGGGAATGGGATATCTCGTAGGAACCTGTCTATTTCTGTTTGAT
Source organism: Hymenochirus boettgeri (assembly GCA_019447015.1). Classification (NCBI taxonomy): domain Eukaryota; kingdom Metazoa; phylum Chordata; class Amphibia; order Anura; family Pipidae; genus Hymenochirus; species Hymenochirus boettgeri. Next base: position 120,271,257 of record CM033471.1, on the reverse strand, counting down.
TGTACCTTAGTTTTTTTTTTGGAAAAGTAGTTAGCAAAAAGGTTTGATACTTTTTCTGGGTCCATAGTGTTAGAGATTAGATCATTTGTTAGGGAGATGTTGATAGGGGGTTCGTGTTCATGGCGAGCTATAAAAGCTAAGAATTTTCCACATTTTTCCCCATGTTTGTACATTTGGAATGATTGAAAATGTAGTTTTTTGGTTGTTTTTGCTAGTATGATTTCATCGGCTATTTTTGTTTGTAGTTTCAGTGTTTGTGCATTTTCAGGGGATGGGTCTGATTGAAAACGTGCGTTTGCTGTGTTAATATTTCTTATAGCTTCTTTTTCGACTGCTGCCGAAGTGTGTTTGATATGGTTAATGGTTTGGGAGAGGATTCTACGGGAATGCAACTTGAAGGTTTCCCAGACTGTGATAGGATTTGCTGTGTTTGTGTTATTGTGGAAAAAGTCTTCCCATTGAATACCCAGATCCTCATCTTTTGGGATCAGATTGAGCCAGAATGGGTTTAGTTTCCAGCAAATGGATTGTTTGGGGCGGCTCCACTTGAGAGTCATCCAGCATGGGGAGTGGTCCGATAATACTATTGGGGAATATCCCGTGTCGTCTACCTCGGCAAGAAGTTGCGAATCTACAATAATCAGATCGATTCTAGACATGGTGTTATGGGTGGTTGAAAAACAGGAGTATGCCAGAGTATGAGGGTACTTGGCTCTCCACACATCGAATAGGTTTAGCATACGTCCAAAACGCGTCCAGGGATTAGCCGGGGGTCGCCAGGTATCTGGATGAATTCTGTCGAGTGACACATTCGGCACTGCATTGAAATCCCCCAGCCAAACCACCGGAACGCCAGGGTGTGATGTCAAGTATTCTATGGCCGGTTGTAACATTTTTGCCATGTATGGAGGTGGAACATATAATGCTATCAAAATACTTTTGCATATATTAACACGTATGTGCCACTGCGGTCGAGCCTCAGATCCAGCAGCCCGAATTGGACCGACTTGCCTATTATTACCGCCACCCCTCTAGATCCTGATGTGAATTCGGCATGATAAACCCATCCCACCCATGATTTTTTAAGGGCTCTTTGCTGATACCCTGTTGGGTGGGTCTCTCTAAGGATTATAATATCAGCGTGTATCTGTTTTAGGTGCCGCATTACTGCTTGGCGTTTGGTTTTGTTCTGCAGACCCCTTACATTCCACGTTAGGAACTTTATTAAATTATGTGTCATATCTCACCGGATCCGTAGCTGTACCGAAGCGGCATTTTGGATTACTGGGTATATAAGGCATGAGCAACAATAATAACATGTTGGTGATGATATGTAAAGGCAAGAAACATTTCGTAATACAAACAGTTTAGATTTTGCATAGTTACGTATATATACAGGTGCTTTCCACATTTTAACTTGTGTAAGCCTAAAAAACCTAAAACAACTTTTATACTAGTAAAAAAAACAGTGATTATTACTATATTTCTAACTGACTAACTAAAGGGGCGAAATATATTCGCTTAGACTTGGATATCTGAGAGAACCGTCAGTTTAGCTATATAAACCTTTAGGTGGAACCTTGCTTTTTGGCTCCGCTCACTTTGTATATATTGGTTCAGGGTTTTGGGTTATATGGGTATAGATCTATGGTTAGGGTTGTAGCCCGTGTGGGGCGGTATTCGTTGGGTTGTGAGCTTAGTATTTTACTAGGTTTCAGAGTTCCCACAGATCATTGGAAGATATTGTGTATTCATTCAGTCTCGTAGACAGGTTTTTGGGATGGACTGGATAGTTTGTCACTTGGGGGAAGGAGTATACTGTTCTTTTAGTTCTGAGGGGGTCTTGTTGTATTTGACCCTTAATGGGTTGTGCTGGTGTTCAAGTTTGCCCGGTTTCACTAGTCATGCACAGTGTTTATGCTGTTTTGGCACCATCTTTGGACCGGGGTCTTTTTTCTCCCTGTTGATTGCAAGGCGTTAGCAAGTGTAGACTATGTGCTAACAGTATATTTGGGGGCCCCTTGGGTCGGGGGGTGGTGCGGTGTGCACGTTCTATGGCGAATATGGAAGAAAATGGTTCCATGCCATAGGTTGTAATGAGGAGCTTTCGAGGAAGCCTGTGGGGTCTGAACCTTCTGCTTTTTCTGGGAGGCCTACGAATCTTACATTGTTTCGCCTTTGACGATTTTCCAATTCATCTTGGCGCTGTAGCAGCATTTGTATCGTGGCTGAGTGCCGATCTGTGGTTTGTCTCAGAGGTTCTACGTGGTCTTCGATGAGACTGATGCGAGACTCTGTTTCTGACACTCTGTTACGTAGGGTCTGCATATCTTGTCTGATCAAAGAGATATCAATTTTTACCTCTTCTAGTTTGGAGGTGAGTGTAGCTTGGCACATGGCTATGGCTTGAAATACTTTGTCTGTGTCTTTTGGGTCCTGCTCCGAGGTTGACAGATCTGTTGCGTCTGTAGGGACTTGATTGGGGCCCTGGGCCTCTTGATGACGGTACTTTTCCAACTTTGCTGCGGTGTCTCTTTTACCTGGTGACATGTCGGCAATGATTAGTTGGATTGTATCGGTACCTCAGTAGTCTGTCGGTTCGGTGCGGTTAACCGTAAGGGTAATTAGGTTTTTATGGTCTGGTTGTCTGTGTGATTAGTTTTTGTTCCCACCTATGTGGTGTCCTACGCTGGGGGAGTAATATGTTTTTTATATTGTGTTTTCTTTTGGTGCCGGGATCTGGATGATTCGTTGTTAGCCTCCACTGCGGTAGTTACCAGGCCAGGATCTCTGGTGCTATGCGTAGGTGGTTCAGGTGTATGGACGCTATTTGTATGGACGCTGGGCAGCGTTTGTTTTAATAGTGATTTTGGCTTGTTTATTTCGGCACTTTTCACCTAAGCTGGACCAGTACCGAGGGTTATGGTATTGGCGTTGTGTCTGTTAGATTTGGCGCGTGGTGCCTAGTATCCCTCAGGGCCGTGCCTCAGGTAATGTGTCCCCTCCCTTCTCCACCAGGGAACTCTCTCCGGGGTCTATTCCACCCCTCCCCTGGAGCTGGGTTATCAGCTGGAGTTTTTGGCGCGTGCGGCCCCAGCATGGGCCCCCCACGCCTTGCCGCCGGGCGGATATCTCCTGCTAAGGTAACTGCCGGTCCTACCTTATTGCGGGTTCTCCGGTGTCTCTTAATCAGTCACCTGGAGTGATAGGAGTTGACGTGCCCCGGATCTGTCCGCCACGTGGTACCCGGCCGAAGGCCACGCCGTAGTCCGGGCGCGTCCCGCTCCACCGGGGGCGCAGCAGCTCCGCGTTGCGACAATCTGTATGGGCTGTTGGACCGGAGATTCAGGCTTTTCCCCCGTGGTTGTAGTCTCCCTGTGGGGCCCAGGGTGCTGACTGCTGGGTCAGTTCACAGGTGCCGCCTTCGGTAGATCAGTGCAGGCTGCAGGTTCAGTTCAGGGCCGAACTCTTTGTTTGTTCAATTCAGGCGGTTGGGTTTCTATTTTTTTGTTGGGAAGGGTGTTTGTCTGGGGTTAAAGAATGTTACCCAAACTTAAGGGTGTTGGTTAGGGTGTTTTATCCTGTCAGGATAGGTTCAGGATTTAAGAATTGAGCGGAGCTAAGCTACTGTGCTGCCTGTCTCATGCCATGCCACGCCCCCATAACATAACATTTATAATGAAATAACCACAAATGTATTTTCTGTGCTCACACCATTATCAGTTTTATTCAACCCCCAAGTGACATTACTTGAGAAAGAACGCTTGCACGTTCGAAACATGTTGTGACCCTGTTGAAGCAGCATTAAATTTCACTTTGAATTGCAAACTGTGGTTTGCCTGTGTCTCCCTGTCAATTTTGCTGTTCCTGTTGGATTGTTTGGTGTGTGAGCGGACACACTGCAGAGATTGATACTATTGAAAATTTAGGCACACTAAACAAACTCTTGACTATTTGGTGAATTCAGTTCAACCTATTGGTCCAACAGTCCAAGTTTGTAATGAGGCCCACCCCTGCTTTAACGTCAAACTGCCTTGTGACTCGTGATTTTGATACTATGTTATTAGAGGCTTGTATTTAAAGGGTATGCCCATCTCTCAAATAAAAAAATGTATATACATTAGGTAAATCATCCCCAAAATGAAAATAGTTAGCTAACATAGGGTTAACCTGTTATGCAGCTAAATTATACTGTTCCCCTTCCCTCGGTCTCCACTAAAGTTCTGCCTTTTTACAAGTTTTAAAAAGTCAGAGGAGGCAGCGAAGGGTATAGCATTCAGTCATTGGCTGCAGTGTCATCTGTCACACCCATGACTGACAGGAAGAACCAGGAAGCAGAAAGACAATTGAACAAACACCGAATTGGTTATGTCTAATGCCGCAGTGGTTCTTACCTATGATGTTCCCTGACCAGATAAAGCTTTATGATCAATGCTACGTTTGTTGTGAGGAACAATGAGGGAACATCTGCAGGTAAAAGCTAATGTATATATGGGCATCTTCACAGAAAAGTTCAAATATTATTTACAAGCCTGTAACTAAAAAGGGTGATTTTTGGGGTGGGGCTTATGACAGCTTATAACACATGCCTGTCACAGACACAGTGCACAGTAGGAAGAGAGACGTTATGTTACCTAGAACTTTAGATTGACAACAGCTAGAGACATTGGTGTTCATTTAAGCAGAGGCACTGCAGTAGAACTTAATAAAGTTGCGTGACTTTAAGTCCTTTTTTACAATGGTATTGCTAAAGCCAGGGCAACCTATTTAATATAGCAGTTGCGCCACTTTTTTGCACACCTGTAAAGGGTATTGCTAGAGATTGCGGCTGTCGGTAAATCCGTCTGATTATCTTAGGATTGTTTCAGGGAGATTCACCCAGAGCCGCAAATGCTCTGGGCAAATCTCCCGTATGCAATTTACTAGAGTCTGCGCGGCTCTGCGTGAATCTCACCCGCACGTAAGTATTTAACGCCAGCTATACCTAAGACTTGTGCAGCCTCTGGTAAATTGGTTTGTGACGGCTGCGGAAGTGCCACGTAAATCAGTTAGCGCAACGTTAAGGATAGAAAGGAGCGTGGCCGGCTGCAGCGTACCTCAGTGAATTCCCCCATTTGAAAGGTATAAGGGAACATTTTTCGGTGGGCACTTGTATGGAGACTCCGCTCCCCTATAAGCCCCATAGTGCCTTGTGCTTGGAGGTACCCTACAGATCAGACTGGGGACATTAGGAATGTGATGGCCCTGATGGGGCTTATATACCGTGTGCAGGGACCTGCCCCTGCAGCTTTTGTCCAGACCTCTAAGCAGTCACCCGACCAACACAGTTACCCAGACACACGTGCTCTCATGTCAGTCGCTGTGACTCTCAGACTGCGGCTGTCACACTGCAGCTGGAACCATCGCTCCTCGGGTCGGCTTGAAATGACATCACTCATAGCCAATCGGTAAGCGCGGTTTGTGCTCAGTCCCGCCCAATCTACTTCAACCTTCAGCCAATTGCAGCGCAGGGAGGGCGCAGCGCTGCAGAGAGGGGCTGACCGGGTTGGTACTGCAGGCACATACCGACTCTATCCTGGGGGAGGGGGCTCTGCCCAGGTGTTGGGAGCCGACAGCCCGGTGCTTCACGGAGAAGGTAGGAGCAGCCCATAGACACCCCGTGCAGATGTGGTGGGTGAATGGGGGTGTCTCGGGCATCACCTGCTCAAGGACACAGGAGGAGATGGTGAATAAGGTGCAGGGCGAGTCATTGATCCCAATGCGTCCTAGTCTGGGGGTGTGAATGGGGGTGTTCGGACCCCAGTGTGGGGCTGTGATCGGCGTGTTACTGGACATCACTAGGAAATCCGACTAGAACAGAGATACATTACAATGTCCCACCTGCTGTATGGGGGGTCTAGTACAGCTCTCCAGCCATAGGGCAACACCTCATCCATACGATCCATCTGTACAATGGGTGGGGGGGTTGTCTGTCATTACAGTATTAGATGGGAGACGTTCTGTTCTGAATGGAAACAGCACAATAATGAGACAGTGGGGTTGTGTCTGCACATCTGCATCTCTCTGGGTAAAGCAAAACCTCAATCACATTGAAACCCATCACACACGTACACACCACACACATACACACACCTTATACAGAGCTCTAAGTTGCAGCATCATTCTCTGCACATGTGTCCATTTGGGTTTTCTATCGTGATCTTGTGTAAATGAGGTTTCTATTCAAACCTGACACTGGGGTTTGCTATGGGATTTCAGTGCAGCTTTGGTGAAGGTCGGTGCCATCTATCTGTGAAAATGAAACCACACATTGAATGTCTTTACTGATGCTCAGAGGCCATCCAGAGGCTTTTGTTGCAATTCTTAGATATTCTTTACCAGGAATAAGCAATCTGTGATCCCAATATGGCAGATTGCAGCAAAATCAGCATTTCACTATGTGCTTGGTACCTGGTTTTCCTGTGTAGTATTGGTTTGATATATTCCCTGGGTCAGACCCATCCCTGTACATAATTACTTGCCATGATTGATTTGGACACCACAGCCAGAGACCCAGGGAAGTAATCAGGTTCAGCTCTTACACTAAGAAGATTATTTTGCCTGCTGAAACCTTACAGCTTAGGTCTGATCCTTTATATGATTTTGTTTTACTGTGTATCTGGAGACAGGCTTCTAACATACTGTAACTGTAATAATTCTGTATAGAAGGAATAATTGGGTATAAAAAGCTGCGCATTTTCATCATTCTTATGGTTTAAACCCCCCTCCCCCATAAAAATATAATGGGATTCGTTGCAAATGTTTGTGTATATGGTTACAAATATTTCTAATTCAGTGTACCAAGCTGTTGTCCTGGATATTCGCTATGGTATAGTTAATGTGAAGGATATCCCAGATGAGATGATCTGTAATATATACTCTAGCAGTTCCCAAGGCTCTGTCTCATGCTGTTTACACCCCTTGAGGTGATGCTTCTCTCTTGCAGCTGATTTATAGTGTGACTACTCCCTCCAATGGCCCCCAGAAGGGATCTTCCTCTGCCTTTTGGTTTTTTTGAGATGAGAGAGCACACGTTCTGTGAATTTTAGATTCTCTGGCTTCAGCAGCAGCAGCAGCAGCTGCGGGGAGGGGGGGGGGGGGAGAAATCATTTGACTTTCAGCTGTTACTATAAAATAATGCATTGCTGTTCCAATATAACTGTTTTACTTCATGTTAAACTGAATAGTGGCTAAAGTATATTGAGCCTCATAGACCATACAACCAGTAAAATATACTAGCTTCTATTAAATTTTTTTCCTTGCACTGTTCATCTCATACAATGAAACTACAGCATTTCCATGGTGAATTATCTTACAAGAAGGTATACTCCGTATTCAGTGAGATTCTACATTAATTCCTAATATAAATACATGAATGATAGAATGCATGTTACTGCCATTTGGTGCCAAACACAGCGAATCTGATACATCTCTTAAGCTAGGTACACACCTAGCAATTTTTCCTCCTGACCGACCGTTCGATACTTTAGAACGGTCGGCCAGGAGGAAGGACTGTCGGTCGCAGCAAAAGCAGCCGCGTCCGATAGTCACCGCGACCGATCGTGCGGTCCATAGAGGACCGCACGATTGGACGAGGTTTTCCACCCTGTCCGATCGTCCTTTCGTCCGATTTGGACGAACGGTCGATCGGACATGGGCACATTCGAATGCAATAATTTCGGTCCGATCGACCGATACACTGAACCATCGGTCGATCGGACCGAAATATCTAATCGTGTGTACCCAGCTTTAATTCATGATTTTGTACCTGTATTCATGACTGGCCTTGTTCCTTTGTAAAGGAGTGTCACAGTTCTGTTGGCTAGTGATAAAGAAATCGATTTTATCTGCCACTTCACAAAAGGGGTCTGATTGCGAAAACTCCATATCAGAAAATAGTGTTTACATAATATCTGATTTGAAGAATGGGCATTAAATGACATCCTAATAAGCAATTAGATATTTTAAGTATATGTGTCTTTAATTTGATATTAAACAATGCAGCAGTGAAATAATAAGATGTTGAAGATGTTTTTCAGTCCCCCCTATGTAAACTGCTACCTTGTTGCTAAGGTGCAGTATTCCTAGTTACCAGGCTATGGTTTAAAGGAGAAATAAACCCACTTTTTTACACTCCAGGATCTAAACATATACCCTTAAAACAAAAATAAACGGCAAAATAGCAATACAGTAAATTGCATTAAACTAAATATTACCACTGGATGAAATAGCAGTGTGTATGTACAGTGACTGGCCACACCCCTGACCTCAGTCACATGCTCCCTTGCCTATTCTGTCCTGTAAAGGGATTGGCTAGAAGCTACTAGTGGGGGTGACTAACTGTAAAAAGTTCCAGCAGTATCTAAGGACTGAGCATGTGTAAAGAACACAATGGTCAGTGACCACACTGTGTGATACCGGAACACTGGGAAATAAGACACAAACTTCATGTTAGAAAGTTAAATTTGTCAACAACCATTTTAAGGTGAGACACTGATTACTGTTTTTATATCAAGGCCTTCTAATTCAATGTTGTTCTGAGGATTTAGTTGTCCTTTAAATGGAAGTAGACTAGAAGGTTTAGATAATAAGAAAAGGCTGGTAAATATGAAAGTGTAGCTTTGCAAAGAACCGTTCTGGGTGTTGGATAAATTTAAACATTAGCTGCGTTGTTTGAAAACGATACAAGTTTTTGTGCAGATGGTGCAAAGGTGATTTGCTTTTACCAATGAAACATTATTTTTGATTGAACTTCTTATATTATTATATTGCTCTAGATTTTTAAAAAAAATGCATTGCACTTTACCCTGAGGCATGCCATAGAAATTCACCATTTCCCAATATCAAAGTAAATAATGCATATCTATGTTTTTTCCAGGTGATATTGCAATCTATATATTTTCAGATTTTTACTTGTTAAGTAATGTATAGTGGCAGTTAAACCCAAAATTTGGAGCTAAATTAGATAACTGAATTACACACATGTTAAATTTTAATTATTCACTTTTTATTACACATAACAATTAAAAACCACAAGCACTTAATTTGATGTTTTTTTGTCTCATGTTTGTGGCTGTATTTCCTGAGGGTTTTTCAAGGCTCCCAGGCTTATCTCATTATAGTTCTTCCCCCTCAAAGGTTCCTGGTGGCAAGTTTGGTGGAGTTACCTGGCCTGCTGGCCAAGGAGACCCATAGGATCATACTCTGATTATTTGGCTTGCATGTTTGTGCACTTGGGGCACAAAAGCGTGTTTCCCAGGCTTTGGAAGGGGCACAAAAGCGTGTTTCCCAGGCTTTGGAAGGTAAAAAAAAACACAAGACCTAGGCCTATTTAGTGGATATGTTTATATATTCAAAGAACAACAGAGTTCCTAAACAAATGAAGTTGCTCCTTATTTGTATGTGGTATGGGTCTGGCAGACATGATTTTCCCCTGATTTTATATATTTTTTCCTTATTAATGCAGGAGAAGCAATATCATATTTGTTAATTTATGAGAGTTTGATGTGTCTCTGAATACTACAATGTTCCCCTTAGGTGCTTCCCTAACATTTAGATCTATTTTATATCTGTTTACTTGTACAACATACCAGTTTAGTTATATTATTTATAACTGATTGATATGTCATGTTTACATTCGAGCGAGGCTACAAGGGAATTTTTCTTAGACAATTGGCTGAAGGCTCACTATTTTGAAGACATATAGGTAAGGATAATTTTCTCTTTCTATTAAAGTGGTAATTCTGATGAAAAGGAATATTGATTAGTAAATTTATATTTGAAAAGAATCTGTATGAGATTGAGATTTAAAAGCTCGTACACACGTCCAATCTTGGCACCGACCAATGACCACCGACCACAACGCACACCCGCAACAAACATCCGTTTCGGGCAGTAATCGCATGTGTATATGTGTTCGGTAGGGGGGTCTTAATCCACTATGGCAGATCAACGAGTGTCCCTGACCGAATGCATACACACGTGCGATTATCACCCAAAATGGCCGTTCATCGCGTGCGTAAACATGCTCGTGGGTCCATGCCAAGATAGGATGCTTATGCAAGGCTTTAGGATAAGGCCTTGTTATGCACCATGTTCATTTTATTTCAGTGTAATAAGGTTTCTTGTGTGGTTGCATTTTCCCATTTCTCTATCATTAGAATTAAAATGCATGCAATCCAAAAACAAATGGACCACAGATTAAAGGGCAACTGTGATCTGAACAAATTAGGGTTGAATAAAACCCTGCAGTCTTTCCTTTAAAATGAGCCCTGCATCCCATCTATGGCTGCTGAATGTTCAAATGTACCTAACTTCTTCCTAACTTAAAACGAGCCATCAACTACTTCTCTACGTGCACCACAGCCCAAGATATAAAGACATTACAGACCAGAAAGTTAATGGGTGGGAGGATGACATGTGACATTCCTAAGGCTGCTCCTCCACCTCGCTGCCGGCGAGCACAGCCTCAGACTTCAGTGACAGGACAGGAGACAGGAACTCCCTCCCCCTCCATGCTCTGTGAACATCCCCACAGAAAAGGTAAGGGAATCTACAGCCCTACTCTCACTATGTGGAAACAGCCTTTTCAGGCAGAGTTCTCACTTTGCCTGAAATAGCTGTTTTCACACACTTTTCTGTAGGGGGGGTGTTGCCTGAGTGTCCCACAGCACTTGCAAGTGGGCGGGGCCACAGCACCTGAGAGTGGGCAGGGCTAAGGCACCCATGAGTGGGCGGGGCTAAGGCACCCACGAGTGGGGGGCCACATGGGGCTGTAAGGGAAGGAGACAAGGGGGGCCTGCAAATGTAGGGGCCATGGGGCCCATGAGTGGGGGGGATCAGGGGGACTTGCAAGAGGAGGGGGGCTGCAAGGGGAGGATGAGACACAGGACAGATTGACTGTCATCCACTGACATGGTTTCAGAGCAGGAAGTGCAGGCAACCTGGTGATGCTGCAGCCATATCACACACAAAAATGTAAATATATTCAAAACTATGCAAATTAAACAATGAAATTAGGTTGCAAAAATTGTCAGGAGAGCAATTTCTATCAATTTACCTAAAGTCATTTTTGGACCACAGTTCCCCTTTAATACTAAATGCTGGGGAAAACCTGAGGAAGTGCCAGCACAGATATTTAAAAATTGAGTATGCCAAGCACCTTAAGGCACATAATTATTTAGTGGCATTTCATGTAAAGTAATGTTTATATTAAGGGGAAGCTGTAAAGCAGTAGTCACTTTGCAGTGTTTATGGTAGCATGGAAGTACACCTAAACTGCAACTCACAGATCCAGCAGCAGGTTTTAAGTTTTGCACTTCTATTTCATGCAACATTTTAAGGGTATCTATACTTTTTGTTCATCTGCCCCTCATTTCTTTAGCTATCCAATCTAAATCATATATTTCAGCTGTCAAATGCCTTATTATCATAAACTATTCTGCTGTGTGCAGTTTTGTTGTTACTAAAATGGTGACACTTTTTATGTGTCATACTGAGTATGCTTGCCCTCACAGAGAGTCTGGTCTGATAAAGGGGGTATCGGTATCAGAGTCAATGCATGTATTTAATATCAGTTAGTGCGACTTTAAACCCTTCAGTGCTCCATTTTATTGCCGGCGCAGTTTATGATGCCCTTTGTTTTTGACTAGTGGTAAAACACCTGGAATTGCTCAAAAAATGGATAAAAAAGTGTTTGTGAAAGTACACTAAATGTTTGTCCTCTAATTCATGTTCTAGTGTCCTTTTGTGACCAGAAATGTCTTTTTTTTTTACTTTCTGGGTCTTGTTTTTAAACATGCGTTATTGGAAAGGTCCAATACTCTGTATACAGGATGGTAAGGACACCACACCGTAAAGTTCTGGTAATTTACAGCCAGGCATCCTATTTATGCCTGTGGTCGGCCATTAAAAATTGTGGTGGTATTGAGTCGGTGATACAAAGTGGTAGCAATATTTTGCAGTATTATATATTGCATCATGTTCGTACACAATGTCGGTAAAGGCATGGTATTGTAATTCTGTGATAACGCTCCTATATAACTATAACCTTTTTTTTAGCAGTTTACCATATAAATGCTCAACCCTCCTTGAATGCGAACAGTTTCTGAATTGCTTGTGCAGCCTAAACTGTTCATTTCAAGGTTGTGGGGACAACCTACAAAATCTTAAATTTACTGTTTTTAACAAAGCCCTTGTCATTGTAAAAGAAATACATTGTTATTAGTAATGTAGCCTTCAGAAATATTTATCCAACTATAAACTGTTGAACAAAATCTTTTTGTTCAATTAATAATTTTTGAATGGCTGTGAAGTAGAAAGTAGGCACTTAGTAGAAAACTCAAGTTATTGTAACTATTCCTGCTAGTAATTATTTCATGGCATGATTATATCTCATTGACCTTATCCACTCACTTAACTAGTGAATGGGTATGTTACAGAAGATTCTGTCTGCTAAGTGTACATCTTGTATAGGCTGCAGATTGTCATACCTGCATTGAAAGTAATTTCTTATTTAATTATAAACCACATATTTCTGAAAGATGTACCACGTGGCTTTCTTTGGGCTTGTTCACCCTGGGTCGATTTTTTTTGTTTCGTTTTTGCAATGAAACATTTTTAAAAACACAAGGACACAGAATACAATAGTACCATTCCCAATATTGCGTTTCAATTGTGTCTGTTACATTAACGCACTGCATGCTGCATTTCTATCCATTTTTTGCATGCGTTTATCTAAATATATGGAAAACAAATTGTGAAAAAACAGACACAAATGCATGCAAAAAACTGTCAGAAACTGTCAGTTTCTAGTGTGAACAAGCCCTTAGTAAATCCTTACCAGAGATACACAGTTAGTAAAATCCTTCACTACTCCAGCACCAACCCCCCCCCCCCCCCCCCCCCCACTCTGCCCCTGAGTGAATTACAGAAAATAATATTCACCTTCTTGGGCATGCCCCAAGTTGTCCCCCTTCTATGTGCTAGGAAAGCTCAGAGTTTTTGTGCACCCTCACTGAGCTTTCAGAGAGCTTAGAAGACAAACCTAAGCAGTGACTACACTAACTGCATATACCTAGAAGAGTCTTTGAGCTGATGTGTCAAAGCCAGGAAAGAAATCTCAGTGTAAAGCACTAACGAGGGTTGTAAGTATTGTGGTTTTAGCTTTTTTGGGTCCAGCATACTTTCATTTGGAGGGTGGACATGCCCTTAAAAAGTCTGCAGTAAGAAATCTGCTTACAGTCTCTTGCTTTCTTTTTTTTGGGGGGGGGGATATTTTTGCAATAATAGATAAAATAGCTACCACTTTTTTTTGTTCACCTCATACAACTCAATGGGGCAAAAGGCAAAGGTTTACTTAATATGGTGCAAATGCAAACAGATTTATTAAATTCAAGCTGAAAACACAACACGTTTCAACAAGGCCCCTTCTTCAGGTGAAAAGAACAACAATACCATGTTGTGTTTAAGCTTAAATTGAATACATTTGTTTGCAATTACACCATATTGAGTGTGTGTTCACATTAGAACTAATAAACGCCCCTTGGTCAGGATTGGGATAGTGCACCTCTGATTGTTATCCTGCTATTGCAGTCTAGTTTTGGAGTTTGATCCCCACGGCCTTCTTGTTAACTGTATGAGTACATAAGTATCCATGTGTGGTGGACTGCTGTGAACAATTAGGAATGAGTATTTCCAAATTCCTTGTGGACCACTGTGCTGTCATTATTCCATAGGACAAATTACAGTTCCTTCCCTTTTTGGCAAAATAACACATAACTCACTATAAACTGCCGTGCTACTCCTAAACTGGCATGGTTAGCAAAATGCACATTACATGAGATGATACTTTCAATTGAATGGACATATTGGTTAGAATTTTTTGCATGGTCTCCAATAAGCCGTACAATTGTTTGCCCCAAAATATCTTCAGGACTGATTTTCCTTCTATCCAACATACTTCCAAATGGTTTATTGATCAGTAGGCTGTAAGTTTGGAAAACAGGGTTGTTTATTGGCCCCAATTTTCTGTATAGAAACTTCCTGTTCACAGCTGTATAGTAAACCCTTCTCTCTGTTAGATATAATGAACATTGGTCACCTCATTGTGCATTAGCTAAACAAATGAACTTGCTACATCAAATTAGCATTGTGTTAAATAAATTAACTGTGGGGAAGATTCTACAGGCTTCACACTATGAAAGGCTTATGTATCAGAAAGTAGGTCGTTGTTCCGTTTTGTTTGCTTTGGAATTTAAAGGATAAGTTAAGAACTATTATGTTTCTTTGGTTTTTATTTGCTGCCCTCTGTCTGGAAATCAGCTCATTGATCATTAATATATATACATTTAAAGGAGACTTTAGGCTAAAAAATGTATTCCTGAAACATATTACTTCCCTTTCTAAATCTAGCCATAGATGTAGTGAAGGTATCCACAAAAGTGTAACAACACAATACAGACATGTCCAGACTCTCAATTTGTATGGCAATCAAAGTTTTTTTTTATGTGAGTTCCTTGTATTGAAGTAATAAATTTCCATCTGCCAACCTCTTCTTCTGTAAATTTCCACCTAATAACCTTATTGGTTATGTGCATGACCTTAGAAGGTGTCCATTTTGGAACTCACTAGGCAGATCCATGTGCATGTTCCAAACACAGCTAAAAGTGCTCAGTCCATCCTTGTTTGTGTTTTCCTTATTTACTAATTTAGTTAAATAATATTTACAACTCTGAAAGTGTAAAGACCCAGTTTTTGATTTAAGGGATAGGGTCATTCAGACACTGAAATATATATATATATATATATATATATATATATATAATATATTTAGATTACTTGCATAAAGGAGATAAAGGAGCAACATCTTACCCCCTGTTCTTCAATTAATGTAATAGGAGCCTTTCCTTTAATTTTGCTAATGAATACTTTATAATCTCATTCTATTGCCATTTGTCCTGAAATTGTTATTCCTATTCCTTATTCCCTAATATTGTGATGCATGTTGTTTAATTTAACAGCAGTTTTAATATCACAAATAGTTACATGATTAGCTTTTGGAAGCTAAATTTGATAAACAGAATAATAACAGATATATAACTTTGCCATACAGTGTAGAATTCGTCTTTTCTGGTAACACCATTGAAGATGCTCATCCTATCCGCCATAGGCCTTGTGATTCTTACTAACTATAAAGACAACTAGCAATCATCCAACATTCTCCCAATCACTTCATGGGGTTTAATCTACAATAGTTTATAATAAGTTAATATGTAAAATGTGTGCAAGACACTGCGTGGTCCCCTTTGTAATCCATTGCATCTAATGAAAGGTGCCAGGTAACCATGGTAGAACTCAACTATGTCACAACTTGGGCTCATTCCCAAATCTTGTTCTTCTTTGAAGTGAAAAACAGTTTGCTGCATGTGAGGGAAACCATTCCATGTTCTATCTCTTTGGAATTAAAAACTAAAACATACATTTAGAAAATGTTCAAACTATTCCAGACTAGCTATAAAGTAGAAAAGAAGATATTTTAAAAGTTTATCTTGATTTAAAAAAATGTAAGTAAATTCACTTTTTATAGAAAACAAAATAAATGGAACTTAAGTTTCTGATCTGTAATTAAAGGGCAATCAAACACTTCAAAATAACCCCCCTCAGTTAATAGTAGCCAGGTTGAGGACCCAAACCACAGGGTCCTTCCCCCTGGGTCTTACCTGATTGCAGGGGAAGAAATCTTGGGAGGTGAGTTCCTAGTGTAAAAGTTGAAGATTTGTCCTTGTGAGTTTTCATTCATATTTGTTCATTCCTAAAAAAATCTTTGGTTAACTTTTTGACACCATTTATATAATAAATGCCTAAAAGGGAATAAATAATATGTACTTTCTAATCCCTATTTGTGTGTAAGTACATGCTAATAAGTGATGCAGCTTAGTGGTACTACTGTCTTTTATGAATGGCAATGCCATTGAAGGAAACGCCTTGTATACAAGTGATTTGCTTTGGAAATTTTGCTAGGCTAACATTAAACATTAAAATGCTAATATCTCATTATAGCATGATATACACAGTATGAATCGGTATATAGCATGGCATACACAGTATGAATCACTATATAACATGGCATACACCGTATGAATCAGAATATAACATGGCATACACAGTATGAATCAGAATATAACATGGCATACACAGTATGAATCAGAATATAACATGGCATACACAGTATGAATCAGTATATAGCATGGCATACACAGTTTGAATCGATATAACATGGCATAACAGTATGAATCAGAATATAACATGGCATAACACAGTAGAATCAGATATTAACAGGCATCACAGTATGAATCAGAATATAACATGGCATACACAGTATGAATCAGCATATAGCATGGCATACACAGTATGAATCAGTATATAGCATGGCATACACAGTATGAATAAGAATATAACATGGCATACACAGTATGAATCAGCATATAGCATGGCATACACAGTATGAATCAGAATATAACATGGCATACACAGTATGAATCAGCATATAGCATGGCATACACAGTATGAATCAGTATATAGCATGGCATACACAGTATGAATAAGAATATAACATGGCATACACAGTATGAATCAGTATATAGCATGGCATACACAGTTTGAATCAGTATATAACATGGCATACACAGTATGAATCAGAACATAACATGGCATACACAGTATCAATCAGTATATAACATGGCATACACCCTATGAATCAGTGTATAACATGGCATACACAGTACAAATTAGTATATAACATGGCATACACAGTATGAATTAGTGTATAACATGGCATACACAGCATGAATCAGTATATAGCATGGTATACACAGTATGACTAAGTATATAGCATGGTATACACAGTATGAATCAGTATATAACATGGCATACACAGTATTAATCAGTATATAGCATGGCATACACCTTATGACTCAGTTTATAGAATGGCATACACAGTATGAATCCGTATATAGCATAGCATACACAGTATGAATTAGTATATAGCATAGCATACACAGTATGAATCAGTATATAACATGAAATATACAGTATGAATCTGTATATAAAATGACATACACCATAATGAATCAGTATATAACATGGCATACACAGTATGAATCAGTATATAGCATGGCATAAACAGTATAATCAGTTAAAAATTCAGAGACGCTTGACTGATTTTTGTTTGTTTTTATGATGGTGTAATCCAAGGAATTATCCTGCTGTAATAGCATTACTGAACAGGCTTCCTAGTTTGCCTTTCTATCAGCTTCAGTCTTTTATAATGAGCTTGTTCTTACTGTAAGGGTTTAGCAGAAAACACTAAAAGCTTTCTGAACTATATTAACCTTTAATCATTTTCATTTTTCACAGATATCACATAAATCAGTTTTATCACATATCGCATCAGTCATGATAAAATTAAGTTCTTTTAAAATATATTGTAACATTAGTATTATTATTTCAAATATATTTTTAGATAAGTGTGTTCAAAGTCATGCTCTTTTTATATCAGGGCTGGACCAATCCCAGGAGCCAGGTAGGCTATGCTAGTATTGCACTTTAAGGGGCACATAAAATTGACTTGCTAGCGTGTCATATTGCTTGTAAATTGCTACTAAATAAACCACAAATTAATTAGTTTTGTTTTTAGAATTAACTACATTGCCTTCCTAGTATAGTTTGTCATAATTCTGTCATAATAAAGGTAGACACCACAGTCTGGGGTTGGTAAATTTAGCTTCCCAGGCCTAACTTTACCTTTATAGCTCTATATTTTCCAAAATATGGAACACTGCAAAGAGCAGGGTAGCAAGGGCAGATAGAGTGAAACAGGACAGGAGTGAGGTGTATTAAAATTCAGTAAGGACATAAGTAGCTAAGGTATACTCAAAAAAATTCTTTATGTGTGACATAGACAGCTAGTATTTAATAAACCAGTTGATGTGAATCTAGAAACTTGCACCAATACTAATTTTATAATATACAGCCTTTGTAAATAATAAGTATTGCTATTTATTTATTTTTTTGTATATGATAAT
Source organism: Hymenochirus boettgeri (assembly GCA_019447015.1). Classification (NCBI taxonomy): domain Eukaryota; kingdom Metazoa; phylum Chordata; class Amphibia; order Anura; family Pipidae; genus Hymenochirus; species Hymenochirus boettgeri. Next base: position 120,253,135 of record CM033471.1, on the reverse strand, counting down.
ACACTTCTTCCATGAACTTTAAAATCCATAATAATAACAATCATAAACATCCTACTATAAACCACTTTAGCAAATTATTATAACAAGATACTTCTTTGTCTTAAATAATGGTTATCCTCTCATTATCATTTGAATACCAGTCTTCTACCTTTTATATAACAAGCTCCTACAATGACTTCTTGCAAGTAATGAGTGCAAGATATTCATTAACACATGTTCATTTAGTAATACTGTTACACCTCTATTAATTTAAAGATCTATTTTTTTTCCTAATAAGGTATTTCAGTTAGGGGTAACTGCTATTAAAGCGTGTTGCATGCAACAACAATCAATTAATTTTAATTAATAGTGAATTTCATTCAAGGTTGCTTCAAGAATCTGTTAAAAACATCTAAAGATGGCCATACACTACTCTCTGACATTCAAACAACCAATTCAAACAACCTAAGATAAAAATAATATTAACTTATATGAACCCACTGATTCTTTTATTTTTACCAAGTTTGACAATTTTTAAAAAAAATAAATAATTACTGACATTTTCTAGGGTTCTATGCTTATATATTAATGGATGATTTTGATTTACATGATTATTGTAGAAAAATACTCTGAAATGCATTAAAATTGCTCAAAAAGTTACCATCCACTTGCTATCATCTACTCAGCAAAACACATTTGAAATAAAATGGCAGCAGTGGTGAAATATTTCCTTACAGAATAGCTGAGTGATTTTTATATGAAAATATTTCACAGTTTCTCCCCACACACTCTTTTTTGCCTTATTCAATTCAAGAAGTGAAACATTTTGCCCATGTTCTTAATTTGCAGCAACCAGTTAGATGTTATCAACTTCTAACTGTAGTAGACCTGTAAAAAGGTAAAACCTTATTGATTGAAAGGCAAATTAACAGCACAGGCAAATGTTTGCAGCTCTTATTGAATAAACCTTTTGATATCCCCTCTCCCTGACTGATAAAGGTTAAACTCAGGCTCCAAGTGTGAAAAAGATGCCATGCTCACCCTGGGAGCTTAAAGGGCATCTATACTGGAAAATAGGTTATTCTAAATTGACCATAACTGGAAACTATAATTCTTCCCAACCACCACTGTATCGTTTTTTTGTTGATCTGCCCCCTATTTCTTTAGATATCCAGTCTAAAACTTTTTATATTTATCTGTCAATCAAGTTCTTGCTCTCAAAAACTATTCTTCTGTGAGTAGTTTTACTGTAGCTGGAATGGTGACATAGTTTTGGCAGTTGGAATGCTGTATGCTGTGTGCAGGCTTGACAGTTGGTTTGTGGGAAAAAAGTCAGGTCGGATGGAAGTAGGAGTGGTTAAAAGAGGGAGGGGGGATACTGCTCCTAAAGAAAATATGTACTGCATTGAAGGCATGCAGCAACACACGTAAATCAGAGTAAGTGCTACTTACGTGTATTCAATTATAGATTAAGATGAGGCAAAGTCATTTTTTCAGTGTAGTGTTCCCTTAAAGGGAAAGTTCAGTGGAAAACATTATTTTTTAAATTCTTAGTTTATATTAAATATGCCTAGTTATTGTACATATTCTCTTCCATTTTGAAAAATAAGTTGATTTCATACTCTTTGCTTTTCCCTGCTGTTGTCATTAGTGAGCTGCCATTTCTGGGTCTGTAATAGTCCTTCTTCCCAAAATGCACACTACCTTGGAATGTTCACAACAGTAATTTCTACTGATTGGCTGTTGGATGGGTCAAACATGCTCAGATCTCTACTGACCAACTGAATCAACCCAGCCACTGGGTCAAGGACAAAACCATAATGGTCTCTATTAGGGGTCCTACAAACAGGAAGTCAGTATTTTGGAAGCATTTATTTATGCACAGACAAAATGCTGCGAACCTCAAAGGAATGCAGAATGCTCTACTCACAATAAAAGGATCTTTATTTCAGTGTCTCATTAACAAATGATCCATAATATGGAGGTAAAAATAGAAACACGGACCTTGCATCAGGCCTTCTGCCTAGGGTTGCCAAATCTTGGCCGCCCCTGAGTGGAGGGGGCGGGGTCCATGACATCATGGTGGGTGGACCGGAACTAGGGGCGGGATCGCAGTCGGAGGCAGAGTTAGGGGCGTAATTGGATGGGATTCTAGATTTCAGGGATTTCAGCCCTGACTTTAAGACTAAGGATTTTGTCTCTGCAGTTCGGGCAATCCTGTCCAAATAGGGACGCCTGGCAACCCTGCTCCTGCCTGATGTGTTTTGTGGAAACCCACTACCTCAGAGGCTTGACAAAATGTTGAAATAGCAGGTTATGGTCATTGTGATGGAAAATGTTGCTTTTTTCCTTAAAAGAATAGTTCGCTCGAAAAGTGTACTGGTTGAAGCCTGGAAGGTCCCATTTTTCAATCAATTTATCAGGAGCCAGGGACAAAGGTATAATTTACCTTTCGAGCAATCCACCGCTGAAGCCTCCCAGGCTTCAATCAATAAATTAAAGGAATAGTTCACATTTCGAGTGAACTATTCCTTTAAAAGCATATATATTTGCACTAAACTTCACCTTCTGCCTGCTGTGTCCTGTATTGGGACTGGACCAGGAAGACAAACTTGTCATTGTTGGTACCAGGTGGGGGAGTGGTTCAGAGTCCAGGAGTTTAGGGAATTGAGGTTAAAGGGCATGTCCACCCCCAAAACTACAATTTAACCCACTACTGGCACCACTATTTAGTGTAGAAAAATCCTTACCTTACATCCCTGCTCCAAATGATTCTTCTGTAATGTCCCTCCAAATTCCAAAAAAGTGACCACCAGGAGCCTGGCTGAGTCCAGACTCCATATAGGACTCTGTCCCCTGTCTCTCCTCTGGGAGAATTTGGACATGCTCAGTGCAGACCTCCCACTCTCTCCCCCCTTCCTCTCCCTCCCATTTCTCTCTCCCTCCCCCTAGCTTAAATCCCCTTTTCTGTAGTGTAGGGCTTCCTCCCCAATAGCCATAGGTATTTGAATCAAAACTCCCCCGATCTCTACTTACATTGCCTCTTTCCCCCGTCGTTCAGTACAGCCGGAAGCCGTGTCCGTGATTGGCTGAGAGGCAGCCAATCACGGACGTGACTGCCGGTCCGGCTCCCTGCTTGCAATTTCATGCAAGCAGAGGGTCAGGACTGAACGTCGGAGGAGAGAGGCAATGTAAGTAATGATCGGGGGAGTTTTGCTTCAAATTACTTTAGCGGTTGGGGTTGGGGGAGGGAGCCCTACACTACAGAAAAAGTTGTAAAAACTGGTGGACATGCCCTTTAACCATTTCCTCTTTTATGGATTTTAAATGCAAAGACCTAAAAATATAGAAACCAAATTAAAAAAGTTAATTAAACAAAGCTACTTAAAAAAACTACTTTATTATATGCTTGTGAAGGTTCTCATTCATCCAGGTCATGGTATATCTGTTGTATTCAATTAGATCAACTGGACTTGAAATGTAGTTCTTGAAGACGTTTCGCTAGTCATCCGACTGGCTTTCTCAATTCAGAATGACTTGTACAAGAATCTGTGGCAATTATGTACCCTGGAAAATCCCAATTAGCATATCACAGCCAGGTGTTAAGGGTGTGACAACTGTCTGCCATGTACAATGCTGTTTTAACACCTTACTCTGGGCATTCCTATAACACCTCTTAGCCACTATCCAATCACGCCCTTAACACCTGGCTGTGATATGCTAATTGGGATTTTCCAGGGTACATAATTGCCACAGATTCTTGTACAAGTCATTCTGAATTGAGAAAGCCAGTCGGATGACTAGCGAAACGTCTTCAAGAACTACATTTCAAGTCCAGTTGATCTAATTGAATACAACAGATATACTTTATTATAAGTAATAATGTGGCCATTAACTCTAAAATAAGTATTATACTGCATTATTCCTTGTTTAATGTTCAACTGCTTGTTATGTGCTGTTTACTGTATATGCTAACAACCAAAATTTTGTACAGGTTGTTTGATGTCTTTAGCTTGATTTGATTTAACAGATTTGCTTGAGTTTTAGCATATGTTAATCCTACAGCAGACTTGGAGCAGATTACCTTTAAAAAGATTAGTGGTACAGCACTATAGGCTTTGTGTGCATTATCCTCAGACAGACATTAGTCCTGTGCATTTTCAGCACAGACACTGTACCAGATTTTAGGGCTAGGTCCCACAACTCTGTGTCAGAGCGCGATTTGCGCTCCGTTCACGCTTCTGGTTTGCGTTGCCAATGCAATGCTACTGGGTAGTTCCCACTGTTTGCGCTGCGGTCCAGCCCTTTATTGTTTCGCATGCGTGCAGGACTTTTGGTGTGGATCGCATGTGTGGCAATAACATGATATGGCGCAAAACGTTGCGCACGCGGAGTATCACGTACAGCAGAGCATTGCAAAAATCCAGCATGCGCCGCTGTGTGTGATAGTGGAACCTAACCCTTAGGGTTTGTTTTTTTAAAGGAAGAGTTACCTTCGTCCATGACTCTTATTATACTTATTAATAAAATATATTCGGAAGTAATTTAAGACAAATTCTGAAAGCTCAGACACTTTGCTGTACACCAATTAAAGGGCAGAACATTTCCAATTAACAAAAAATTAAATGTAAGTTTAAAAACAATTTCCCAAACATTTTAAACAATGATCAAAACCCTGATTCTTTTTCCTTGTGTAATGCTGTGTAATGTGGTGGTAATTTGAAATTTCATGAACTGTGTATATGCTCAGTACTATGACAAAAATACCTGAATCTGAATCTGGTTTGGATTGAGCATGTTAGGATCAGTATACAAGTTGTTTTGCTTTATGCTTTTTTCCCTTTTTCTGTAAAAGTTGTCAGCTCTTATATTAGTCAATATTAAAGGAATAGTTCACTCTCAAAGTGAACTATTCCTTTAATATATTGATTTGAAGCCCAGGAGGTTAAGGAGCTATGCCTTACCTCCCGATCTTCAATCAATATTGCAGGGTCCGGGAACGAAAATACCAAAGACCTTACCTTTTACGCGATCCACCGCAGCCCACCGCTTCACTCTTTTGTACAGCTGTAGTGCGCATGCGCATAATACGCGCTATAGCTGTACAGGAGAATGAAGCAGTCGGAGATTCCAGCTGGGCTGCAGTGGATTGGGTAAAAGGTAAGGTCTTTGGTATCTTCGTTCCCGGACCCTGCAATATTGATTGAAGATCGGGAGGTAAGGCATAGCTCCTTAACCTCCCGGGCTTCAATCAATATATTAAAGGAATAGTTCACTTTGAGAGTGAACTATTCCTTTAAAGGGTATCTGAACTCCTATAAGGAAGAGACTTCTAAGCAATGCAACTTTTAAATCTGGAATAAAAACCATTGGAGTTGATAAAAACAAATTCAGCTAATATTCTACCCATGTGTTTGCTATGCTGTGTATTGCTGGCTCAGGGACATGATAAACTTTTAAAGACCCAAGAATCGGTCAGAAACGACACAAATACTGTCTAAAGTGTAAATTATTGTAAACAATTCTCACATGACAATTCACCAAAATCATACCATATGAAGATTATACTATCAGGAATTGCCGTTCCGTACCTCCCACTGGCTCCTTTGTCTCCATTTTCCTTCTCTGCGGTTTCTCGCAGGGCAGCTTTTTGAGTTTGGATCTTCCCTGCAGTGCTCGGTTGTTTCTGTGCAGTGGCGTAACTAGGAATCACTGGGCCCCCCTGAATCTGAATCTGCTTCTCTGATTCTTCCTCCTATTGGTTGTGGGTTTTTAAAGTTTTCTGTTTTTGATTGTCATTATAGGTTATGGTTAGACCTGGCTCGTGGTGTGTATTATTTCTCTGTATTCTTCTAGCTCCCGACTCCTGCCTGTTATTGCCTGTGACTTGCCAACTGTCCTGACCTCGGACCCGGACCTGGCGAGGTTTTCTCTTAAGCCCCTTGTCCCTTGATCCGGTGACTGTCTCTCTGTGTATCAAACTTGGCTCCATCGCCAACTACGATTCTGCCTACCCTCCTGTACCACACTTTGGCTAGCGTCTCGCTAGTTGTGCCCTGTCTGCCTGTTTCACCTCGGTTTCTTCAAGTATTCCCAACCTCAGCTCAGATACCTTGCAGGGGGCAAAAGATCCCATTAAGGTGCTACAAGCCTCCCAGCAAGGGGGGGGGTGGCTTGTCTGTTGGTGAAGCGAGTGATGTTAGATTGAGGTATCTGGGCTGAAGGAATTTTCAGAGATCCAGAGAGTTAAATATACATAACCAATATACAAGCATTTAATGGGAAACTGCAGGATAGTGAATGATGAGAGTAAAATCCAGACACAACTTGATGTTCAAAGGTTAGGTTCCAAAGCTCTAAACAGCATGGCAGGTTATTATAGTCGTCCAGATTCAATAATCCCTCTCCCTTCAAAGACAACAGATATTTGAGATAACATCACTGTGTTAGCCAGACAGCAGAACATTCTCACACAAAACAGCAAAGTACACAAAAATGGTAAACAAAGATTTAAAAAAAAAAACTTATGAAAACATAAGTTTATATATACTGTATATGCAAGATTCCTCACAGAATAGCTTTATATTCTAAGATATCCTATGAACCAAAGATTCAACAATTATATTACACTTTCGCCCACAGGTGCATCATATTTGTATCACAACAGGATGTGAGTTGTGGATCAGGGAACCTTCACATATTTACTTCAAGGACATCTAAATCCCAACAGCATTATTGTAATTATGTGTACCACGCAAGCATGAAAATCTGTGTGTTCAATGTTATTTCATGAACTACTATATCTGATCCCAAAAAACTGAAAGTGGTCTGCGATGTTGAAGGTTGATGACCCTGGATTATCTTAAAAAAAAAAAAATGTTATGATCAACAAACTGTATTCTGATACTTTAAGATGAAATTCAGACTCAAACAATATACCCCATTATCTGTTAAATAAGGGTTAGGTCCCACTATGCACATTACATTCGGTTTTACAAATTGCCATGTAATTTAAAATATAATGGAAGCAGAGCCGGATTAAGACCAAATGGGGCCCAAGACACAAGTCAGATTTTTGCCCCCCCCCAACGTTCCATTTAACGATAAAAGTATATTTTGCGGGCACCACCAGCACATCCTCTCTGGCACCACCAGCACACACTCTGGCACCACCAGCACATCCCCTGGCACCACCAGCACATCTCCCTGGCACCACCAGCACATCTCCCTGGCACCACCAGCACATCTCCCTGGCACCACCAGCACATCCTCTCTGGCACCACCAGCACACACCTAGGCACCACCAGTACACCCCCTGGCACCACCAGAACATCTCCCTGGCACCACCAGCTTATCCCCTGCCCTGGCACCACCAGCACCTCCCCTCTGGCACCACCAGTACTGCCCCAACTCTCACCACCAGCACATCCCCAACTGGCACCACCAGCACACCTGGGGATGTGCAGGTGGTGGCAGGACAGGGGATGTGCTGGTGGCCAAGGGGGATGTGCTGGGTGTGCCAGAGGGGATAGTTTCCTCTCTGGCACCCCCAGCACATCCCCCCTGGCAACACAAGCACACACCCTTCCCCCTCTCTGAGTCCCCCTGGGCCCTGGCATTTTGGCCATTTTTATGCACATTTTAAAGCAAACCTCTGATTGCACTGTCTCTGCAGCATAAACCCCCCCCCCCCCATCTTCCATGCATACAACTTTTACGTTTTAAAATTAAATATTAACTGGGTACCGGTCAAGGTGTGTGGCTGTCGCTAGCATGGGTTGGAAGGCAGAATGCAGCAGATCATCATGTGGAGAAATGTTGGTTGCCGTTTAATCTTCCTATGTTGTGCCTCTTGCTTGAACTGTTCCACTATAGCGAAATGGCAGAATTGCCGTAAGGGTGAGCATGTGAGAAGAAGAGTTAACAAGATGTATTGACTTGTCTTTATTAAAAATAAATCAAAATCAGTAAGAACTTTTACTATAGCAAACTTCCTTTCCTTCTTACCATATGTCCTATCCTTGCTTACTTAGACATCATTGGTATGCTTTACTTAAAACAGAACTAAACTTAAAGTTTTAACTCTCAATGTGAAAGCTTTGTAAGATACTATGCCAGTAAGTTGCATGTAAGAAGGGGATTCTGTAACTAAGAAGGCTTCCATGTTGTTGCCTGTACATATAGTCTTCTAATAGCCTTGTGAGCACGTGAACCTATTAACCATGCCCCTTGACCCCAGTATTTACTGTCTCTATTCACAGTGCATTTCTATACAGATGTCTCGATCAATATGGAAGCCTTTGATTAGAATTTGAAAGCTGCTGTTGCTCTGCAGTTTATTTTCTAGCCAGCATGATTTGCAGACAACCTGCTTTGTTAGTAGACTCATGCTCTACATTTGGAAAGACAAAATCCATTAGGGTACAGGATCAAATCCTTAAACTTTTTGGAATTCATGCGGGGCAGTACATAGTGTTAGTAATTGAGAGTGGAAGAATCTATGTGCTGTAATATGAACTGTGCCTAAGAGAGGAAGGGTCCTGTGCTGTAACATGATTGGCTGTAAGCTGCTAGGGGCAGGGCAGGCTGTAGCTTCCTTTGGTTTTCTGTGCAGTAGAGTGAATGCTAAGTAATGTACAACACAGAGATATTGACCAACAGCCACAGTAAAGGGAGAAATGAGACACAGCATGTTGTTCCTTAGAGAGATAGAGAGAGAAGTCCAATAAGCAGCTTCTCTCTTTATTTATGGAATGCTTGCAATTGAGAAATATTTTGTTTACTTTACAGGAACCCATTAGAAAGGCAAATTGCATTCATATTGTATATTTCTTGGTTAAAAGCAGGAAAAGCTTGAATTACCTCTTTAAAATAGTTTGTGGTTCATTAAAGTCTACACTTATTTTCTGTACTCATTCTAAATGGCTTTTTCTTTAGTCTTTACTTTTTATAACAGTAAAAGTCCTATTTTCTTATTAACCTTCAAACACTACATAAACTTTATACAATGTTTACTGGTATTGTAAAGAAGGCTACACATTTCTAGTAAGGTGACCTGACAGCTGACACAAAAAATGCCTTGTCCAATGTAACTCTACAAAAGTGGGAACAGACATGGATTTTAAAGTTGCACTTCTGTAAATCATCATCAGTGATCTATATTTATTATTCTAATGGTAGTTATAATAAATATAGTTATATAATAAACATAAAACCTTCCCTACATGTCGTAATATTGGATAACATTATTTACTGATATTGTATTAATTTAGCATTAGCAGAAAAAGTGAAAATACCAAACCCAGATTGCAACATCCCATTGTTACAATGTTGATTACATGTTACACATTATTATTGAAACATCATCTGATATTTATTCAATGTTAAAATGGGATATTGCTATTTAGAAACTGATATCTCGTTAGGTAAAAACTAAGTAATATTTCAATTATTTTTATGAAGAACAATGAAAATAGTAATCAAGGGACATTGGGGGAATACATAGATAAAAATGAATTCTCTTCCTGTGAATTCATATTGTAATTTTCTTCTCTTCTACATTGTACTAGGAGACCTAAGCTTCTGCTTCTGCCTCCCCTGCTACTCATTTGCTATGGGGAATCGATTGCACCAAACCATTCTTACCTCTTTAGACTTTTGTTTTTTTGCCAGTTCTGCCAGTGTCAAAAAGGATTTCTACACTCTGCAAATTAAGACTGGTTAATCTCATAACAAAGAATGCAAATAGAATTGAATCTAAAGGATAATATTGAGGGTTTTATTTGAATTTTCAAAATATTAGCTTACCGTCACTTCCGTTGCTTATACTCTGCCTATAAACATTGATTTAGGAATGTAATGACCAAGATGTTCTATCAGAAAATTTAAAGCCTGATCATTGGAATCAATCCTACCATACTAGACACTCACCAGTAGATCCCTGAGACTAAATTCTATAAATCTGTGTCTGCCATTACTGTGAATGAATGGTGGTACAGGCAGATATTATAAATAAACTAACATTAAGCTAATTCTTGCTGCAATCAAGACACAACAGTAAAGTTGCTATATTTATGTGGTAAATTATCTAGCATTGTTTTAACTGTAATATAAACAGAAAAAAGCACAATCTCTCTCTATGTCAACTCTCTATGGTCCATCTATTTGATGGTGTATATGTTTTTCTTCCTGAGAATGCACATTAGTTCATAAATGTTAGGATGAGAGTTTAAAGATGTGATTTATGATTTTGTTGACATTGTACACATGCTATAAAGGACATTTGTTCATCTATTTAATCAGTGAATTGTTCTTAGGAGAAACTGTGCCAGTCAGTACAATCAGTACATGCAGAAGCCTGCATTCTGATCTCAAATGGTGCATCTATTGTTACCAATGACTGATTTTTGCTACTTGCAAGGACAATATGACCTTCTGTAACTTCTAGAATATTTGTTAAAAAATATATATTATGCTAGCAGACAAATTTAAACAAACACAAATTGCATACTTTCCATCATTTAGTTTAATGAGTTTGTTTATAAAACATGTTGTAGCGGATTGTGCCAAAAGCAGGAGTCCCACATTAATTGCAATGCTGCCAGCATTTCCTTTTATACAGAAAGGCTTTTGAAGTACATGTAGTGTGGGCGGTGAAGGTTTCAACTCTGCACAGTAATTCATTTTTCATCAGAGAAAAAGCTGTGCAGAGGGTATGTTAGAACGTATGAGTTCATGGTATTCTGACATCTGACCAATTAAGTGTAGAAGAAGCTTTACATAGGAAAACAACAAATGACTGAAGCAAAATGATATGCAGTATATTGCATCAGAATATTTAAAGCTGTGTACACAAATTAATGATAAAGGGTAAAATCTTGTTTGTAACGCGTGTATGCACGAAACAACCGATTCCCATGTTGACGATGTCCAGTGTTGGCATTTAAATGGTTGTTATATCAGGAAAATGTCCCTCAGTGGCGGTTGGCCCCCTGTACTAAAGTTTAGGGAGTCGCCCGCGATCGTAGGGTGTGTGGCAGTCACAAATGACCTCGCTATACTTTAGGCCAAGGCCACACTACAACGCACCAAATGGCAAGTGCAATGCACGTTTTCCATTATGGAAACGCATGCATTACCGCACCAAAAATGGTGAACAAATGTGTTACCAAAACTCGAACGGACACGCAGTCGCATGCGCATAGGAAATTGTGTGAATTTCCATGTTCCCGCAATTTAAATTTTAGCGAAAAACGCGTCTGAAAACAGGTACACAAACGTGCGAACGCATTAGTGTGACCTAGCTCTTATATAGGATAAACACTCGTGACTTTGTGTAGCCACATCTTATATTCTGTCTGTCGTCTTTAGAAGATCAGTACTGTGTGTAGCCAGCTTAAATGAAAATCTGTTTTTAACTATTTAAAGGACAACTGCACCCTCATAAGAACATCTTTTAGAAAGAATGGCCTCTTTAAAATATGTTGATATATCATACTTTGTCCTTTAAATTCATTACAGTATGCCTGCTATGCTTCTGGATGTCTCATGGAAACTGAGCAATTTAGAAACCTGTACTGAGCCTCTTCTGAGCCTGGGCATGCTCAGAAGAGGCAGACAGGGAATTTCAGTCAACTGTCAAATCCATAACCAATGTTTGCTAACTGGAAGAATCAGGAAGCAGAAACGGGAAACAGGACATTGTGCAGGATTTCAGATTATACATATATTTCAGGTTTCAAACTATCACCGTTTAGGGTTTTGGGGGTGATTTACATACAAGTTTTCATTTTGGGGCTGGACTTGCCCTTTAAAGTGATTATCATTCAAAATATATTACCATTCTGCCTAGAGAGGATATTAAGTAATGTTAAAAGAAAGAGTGATTTAGATATGTTATGGGTTATAAGGTGAATAATGAAATATATTTAATTTGCATTTCAAGTATGAAGAACTTCTTAGATCTTTTATTTCAAAGTAATTTTTTAAAGGACAATATCAAAAAAACCAACATCACCCTCATTACATGTCCACACTTCCAGCAGCTGAAATCACTTACTCACGTTTAAAGCCGTGCTGCCCTCTCTTAGATATCACACAGCAAAGATGAGTGCTAAAAGCCTGCCTCCTAGAGGGCCCAGGGCCATGATTAACATAACACTTGTCATTGGCTGGTGGGAATGTCTGTTACAACCTCTCTCCTCCTCCTCTGCCAGTTAAACAAACTTAAAATGTCCTGTTGCTAGGATACAGCCTACATAATCAAGCTGATCAAGGATGGGTGGATGAATGTTTTCTCACATGATAGCTTTGAGTGACAGAGGCAGACAGAATCGTTATGTCCCCTTCACAGCATGGCTAATTGAGGCAAAGAAAGGCTCGAAATCAGGAAAAAACATTTATGGGGAGGGCTGCATACCTTTACTCTTCTTAAAGCAATTAAAAAAAAAATGCATTTAACGACATTATCTTATATCCTCATAATTGAAACGACATATGTGCACACAACATTAGTCACCACGATAGTCTTTAGATATAGACGTTCGCACATGATGTAACATTTGTATCTTTGCGCAATTATGAAAGCAGCAAATGCGCCTTTTATATATTTTTTCGTAGAACGTTAACGATAATCTGACGACCATGTACAAATATACGATAATCGGCAGAACAAATCCACCAGGCTGATCGTCGGAAAAAGACGAAAATAGTCGACAGTCTTTGGTCTTTGATGATTGTTGATGCTATATTTTTGTACGAATATCGTACAATTGATCTTTCGTCGGCTGCATCGTACGACAATTATCCAATGTGTGTACGAAGCTTTATCCTTTAAGCCATACAAATAATGTCTCACTTCCAACAGTGGTAGAAGCATTTCCTATTGGGCTGCTGTTGATGTGAAAAAGGACAGCATCCCTACAAATATATGTGTTTGTGTGCACGCGCGCAGTAACAACCAGTCTTACAGAAAATTTAGGGAGGCGATTAAGTAGTAAGCATCTCATATTTGATCATTTCAATGAAATAAAAGTGAAAATGAAGGAGAGTTAAAGGGACAGTTCAGTGGAAATTACCAATATTTGTTAAATTGTTAGTTTGTGTAATGCCTTCTTAGTTATTCTACATATTCTCTCCCATTTTGAAAAATCAGTTGATTTATACCCTTTGCTATTCCCTGCTGTTGACATTAGTGAGCTGACATTTCAGGTTCCAATGGTCCTTCTTCTTCCCAGGATGCCCCACTTCCTTGGAATGTTCCTAACAGTAATTTCTACTGATTGGCTGATGGATGGGTCAAAGATGCTCAGATCTCTACTGAGCAACTGAATCAACCCACGCACTGGGTCAAGGGCAAGACCGGACAAAATGCTAAATTGGCAGATTAAGGTCATTGGACTGAAAAAGCACTGCTCTTTTTTCTTAAAAGTATATGTATTTGCACTGAACTTCCCCTTTAAAGCTAAAGTTTAAATAAGCCTAGGTGGACTCTATAATTCCTAACTACGTGAGAGCTTCAACTGACTTAAAATGCTGGTGTCTGTAGTGACTCTGTTTACGGCAGCCCGGGAGACCCGGATGTCTATCATATGAGTTATAGGAAAGACATCCGGGTCTCCCAAGCTGCCGGGGACAAAGTCACTACGGACACCATCAGTTAAAGTCAGTGAAGGAAAAGGAATACTGGTACTGGTTGAAGACATACAATAACGTTCAGGTCTGTGCATTGTTATAGCTTTTTTTTATTGTTATTAGTGGCAGGGAGTTGCAGTAGTAGCCAAGGGGTTTTTATAATGATATGTTTCCCGCTGCACCCCCCCATTGAAATTACAGAGCTTTATGTATTATATAGATATAAATATAGATATATGATAGTATAGATTTATGTTCTGTCTTCGTATTTTTAGATTTGGCATTTTATTGAAAAGCAGTTGTGGATCAATTGCTATCTTTCAATAATTTCAAGATTAATTTTTAGTTTGGTTTATTATCCAGGTTGCAATTTTTTAAAAATATCTTGTGTGTATGTGTATATATATATATATATATATATATATATACATACACCTTAGTTTAACATAGTAATCGATGTTGAGTAAAGAAGACATCCATCCATCTAGTCTATATGCCCTATTTATTAATCCTACCTCCTATTCAGTTAACTTGCCATTACTCTGCTGGTCTCGCTGTAAAGAAACCTTTCACAACCAACCTGAAGATTAACTTTTTTCATCTTATATGACCAATTAGTGAACAATTATTCACGGAATGAATCCATTCATTTATTTTCTTTAAAAAATTCAGTTTAAAACATGTTAGAAACAATTATAAAACACCCAATGGCTGGGGCTAGAATTAGCCTCTACAATAACATTCTTCTTTATGAAATCTAAGCACTACCGAAAGATATTCCAAGGTAATACCTGTTCCCTAACGTCTTGACATGCCTGGGTCCAAAGTGAGGCTACCCAGGTATATTTATCACAATCAAGTGTATAGGGCAAATGGATGCATCCAAGACATGGAACACCTCAGACCAGCTGCTAGAATAAAACTTCACGTTTATTGATCAATGTTAATATAATAAACAGTGCAATACGATACTATCATAGACGAGAGAGACGCCAAGGGAGGAGGGCGTGGCCTGACGCGTTTCACGGTTACTTCCGCTTCTTCAGAGACCATTCATATTTATCACAATACAAAATGTATACATAACATTCCTTTAAATCACTTTGTATTGTGATAAGTAGACCTGGGTAGCCTCACTTTGGACCCAGGCCTGTCATTCACTTTGCCACATGATTTGTAGGTGGGGCTATGAGGGTTTAAATGTTTGATGATTTGGCACACTGGGGTTACCTGAGGAAGGCACAAGGTGGTCCCGAAACGTTGTATGTTGTTTGCATAATAAACTTTGAATCACCACTCTAGTGTGCTCCTCCATATTTGTTTGTGTTGGAGTTCCTTGGTCAAGGGAGTAGAGAGCAGAGGATTGCACCTATTAATTGTCTGGCAGACAGCCAACCGCAGTGTGCTGGAGTGCATTTGGACTGTACTAGAAATTGACACAGATCGTTGCATTTGATTGATTGTTGCATTTTGTATTAAAAGTGTTGTTAATCTGTTATTGAAATTGGTTATATTATTGTTTAACAAGAAGTTAAGTGTTTGAATTAAATAGGATGATTTTATTTCAGTTGTAGGAGTCTGGAGGTGTTTGTGTGAGAGATACCCAAAGCCGCTATCACTATGGATAGATCTCCCACAGATACAGTAATGGATTTTGTGTCTCTTGGGAAATCTCAAATGAAATATAACTTTTGCACAACTTTAAAGGGCAACTGTGGTCTCAAAACAAGTTAGGGTCAAATGAAAGCCTGCAGTATTTCTTTTAAAATAAGACAACAATCACATCTCTGGCTGGAGCCTGTGAAAAATTACATTGGGGTGAATGTTCAAACTTCCTTCTTCCAGTAGGTTGAGTGACATCACCTTACCTCTGCCCTGCCTGTCCGCCCCAGGGGAGAAGCATGCTCAGTTAAGACTTAATGCTGGGGAAATCAGGAAGTAGCTGTGGGAAAAAATGACAGTTGAGAAGGGGAGCCTATTAATGCAGGCAGAGGCTGGTCAAATGACTACAAGCTGGTCACATGACTGTAAACAGGAAGTGTTCAATAAGGAAGTAATATTGCTGAACCTCTCCAGCAATAACGTTTCACAGATTTTATCTACAGATGTGTGTAGTAGGAACTGTTTGAGTAAACTCAAAGCACTGGGTTACTGAAACAAATACTGGTGTTTAAACAGCACTGTTACCTTTAGAGCGGGGGTTGGTAAGAGACAAAGGAAAGGCATTTTTTTTCTTTTCACTGTTTGGATGGGGGTGTAGCTAATTGGTTTAAATTGGCTGAGGGCTGTTGGCTCTGTGGTTTTGAACCTCATTTAAGTCATTTCTCAAGAGCGATCAGCTCTTGAGCGATTTTCTGTTTTAAAGGGATTTTTCTGTTTTTAAGGGAATTGAGAGCGTTAAAAAACTAAAGCGTTTAAAACAAGAAAGCGTTTAAGAACACTGCTATTTCTCTGCTGTGTATTGCAATTTCTCTGCTGTGTATTGCTGTGTCTCTGCTGTGTATTGCTGTTCTTGTGTCTCTGGTGTGTATTGTTATTTAGTATGGACAGTTTTGTTGGGGCCGTGCAGTGTGCATCCTGCCGCATGTATGGGATCTTGGAGCAGCCGCCCCAGGGGACCTATGTATGTGTCAGATGTGAGTGGGTTGCTCATTTGGAATCTGAGGTCCAGAGTCTAAGGGGTAAACTTGCAGCATT
This sequence comes from Hymenochirus boettgeri, assembly GCA_019447015.1. Classification (NCBI taxonomy): domain Eukaryota; kingdom Metazoa; phylum Chordata; class Amphibia; order Anura; family Pipidae; genus Hymenochirus; species Hymenochirus boettgeri. Next base: position 120,236,827 of record CM033471.1, on the reverse strand, counting down.
GCAGGGCTTGGCAAATCTGGGGGAAATGCAGGTACTGGCAGGGGCCAGTAAACTGGAGGGTGGACATGGGGCAGATAAGGTGGAGAAGGAAGATAGATTTGTAAGGGTCACCAGGGGAAGTAGGGGATGGAAGGATAGGGACGCTTCTTCCCAATGACAAAGTTAGAGGTGGAGGTGAGGTCCTTAAAAATGATTTCCAATAATTAGGGGCCAAGTTAAAAGCAAGGACCTCCAGGGTAGTGATTTCAGAAATACTACCGCAGCCACGTGCTACGCTAGGGAGACAACGGGAGCTCAGGAGTATAAATGCGTGGCTAAGAGGGTGGTGAAAGGAGATGGGGTTTGGGTTTTTAGAGAACTGGGCTGATTTTTCTGTTGGCTACAGGCTCTTTAGTAGAGACGGATTGCACCTCAATGATGATGGTGCAGCTGTTTTGGGGGAGAAGATGGCTAGGGGGTTGGAGGAGTTTTTAAACTAGGTATGGGGGGGGGGGGGATGGTTTACCTAGACGGGGTTAGATGGGGAGGTGGGGGGGGGGGGGGGTGGGAGGACAAGGGAGGGAGGAGGAGGGGGGGGGGGGAGCATAGAGGATAAGGAGGCATGTACGACCATGTATGGAAGTAAATCAATTGATAATCTAAAATGTATGTTTACAAATGCAAGGAGTCTGGCTGGAAAAACCGGCGAACTTGAAATAATAGCGTTAAAGGAAAGGTATGATGTAATTGGTATAGCAGAATCATGGCTTAATGATTCACACGACTGGACAGTAAATATTGAAGGATACTCCTTATTTAGACATGTATGTATGTATGTTAAACAGGAATTGAAGCCAAATTTAAAAGATGGAATAGATGGGGGAGCAAACGATACGGCAGAAACATTATGGGTGGAACTGTGTACAGGAAGCAAGAAGGTAGGTAAATTAATTGTTGGAGTATGTTATAAGCCGCCAAATGCCGGGGAAGAGGTGGAAATGAATCTCCATATGCAGTTGGCGAAGGCTGCTGGTATGGGGCATGCTCTGGTTATGGGGGATTTTAACTACCCTGAAATAGATTGGAGTAATGGAACTGCCAGCACCTCTAAAGGTATAAAGTTCTTAAATTTCCTATGTGAGCATTTTCTTTCGCAGATGGTAGAAGTTCCTACTAGACAGAATGCGTTGTTGGATCTGGTGATATCTAATAACCCTGAGCTCATTTTGGAGATGAAGGTAATGGGAAGCTTAGGGAATAGTGACCATGATATAGTGTCATTTAATATAGGTTGCAAAAAACTAAAGTGCACTGGCTTAACAAAAACTTTTAACTTTAGGAAAGCTAATTTTATGCTTTTAAAGGAATCGCTCCTGCTCATAGACTGGGGGGAACTGTTTCTAGGTAAAGAAACTGAGCAGATGTGGACCACTTTTAAAGGGATATTAAACTATTACATTTCCAAATCTGTACCTTTAGGTAACAAGTGTAAAAAAATTAGGTCCAGTCCTGCATGGCTTGATGCTCAGGTAAAAAGGGAAATGGAAAAAAAGAAAAGGGCTTTTAAAATTTTGAAAACAGAAGGCACAGAACAGGCTTACAGGGAGTACAAAAGCTGTAATAAAGAGTGCAAGAAAGCAATTAAACTAGCTAAAATAGAAAATGAAATACGGATTGCCGAACAAAGCAAGTCCAACCCCAAAATGTTTTTTAAGTATATAAATGGTAAAAAGATGAGGACTGAGAATGTGGGACCATTAAATGTTTTTTAAGTATATAAATGGTAAAAAGATGAGGACTGAGAATGTGGACCATTAAATTATGGAGCTGAGGTGGTTGTAGAGGATGCCGAAAAGGCTAATCTGCTAAACCGTTTTTTTTTACATCGGTTTTTACTGTTGAGAATCCTTGTCTTACGTGGGATTGTAGCAATATGCAGGGAAGAAATTAAGAGTTTTCACATTGGATAACAGAGGTATGGTACGGAAACAATTAGACAAAGTTAATATCAATAAAGCGCCAGGACCAGATGGATTGCATCCTAGGATTTTAAAAGAGCTTAGTTCAGTTCTAGCTAGACCACTGTTTCTCATATTTTCAGATTTGCTTTTGTCTGGGACGTGCCGCTGGATTGGAAAAAAGCCAATGTATACCAATATTCAAAAAGGTAGTCGTTCACAGCCTGGTAAACTATAGACCTAAGCCTAACATCAGGGTAGGGAAGGTGATGGAAACTTTGTTAAGGGATCATATCCTTGACTTTGTCTCCAGAGATCATCTTATTAGTAGTAGTCAGCATGAGTTATGAGAAATAGATCATGCCAGACAAATTATGGTTTTATGAAGAAGTGAGTGAGAAGTTGGACTCGGGCACAGCAGGATGTGGTATATTTGATTTTGCAAAAGCTTTTGATACTGGGCCACATAGGCGACTACTGTATAAACTGAGGACTGTTGGCCTTGAAGAAACAATTTGTTCATGGATAGAAAACTGGTTATTGGACCGCAAACAGAGAGTGGTGGTTAATGGAGCACATCTATGTGGGCTAATTCTAGCGGAGTGCCTCGGGGTCTGTACTGGGGCCGCTTCTGTTTAATCTGTTTATAAATGACTTAGAGGGGGCATTGAGAGCAAGGTCTCTGTGTTTTCTGATGACACTAAATTATGCAGAGCTTTGGAAACTTCCAATGATGTGCAAGTGCTGCAAGCAGACCTAGATAGATATCAAAATGGGCAGCCGAATGGCAGATGAGATTCAATGTTGATAAATGTAAGGTGATGCTTTGGGATTTATAATCCCTGTGCCATCTACACCATAAATAACTCTGGTGTAGTTCATCTGTAATGGAAAAAGATTTGGGGGTTCTGGTAGATAACGACTTAGCTGTAGCAAACAATGCCAGGTAGCAACAGCCAGAGCTAGCAGATATTGTCTTGTATAAAAGGGGAATAGATTCAGAGAGAGAAAAATATTAGTTCCTTCTTTACAAGGCACTGGTAAGGCCTCATTGGAATATGCGGTGCAGTTTGGAATCCCATATACAAAAGGGACATCTTGGAAATTGAGGCAGTTCAGAGAAGGGCAACTAAATTAATAGGGGGGGAGGGGCTTGAATATGCAGGCAGATTAGACAAGTTAGGGCTGTTTACATTGGAGAAGCGGCGGTTGCGTGGGGAACTGATAAACTTATACCAATATTAAAGGCCCATACAAAACTCTCTGGTGCATTGTTCACTAATAGGTCATATCAGAGGACACGTGGACATCCTTTAAGGTTGGAAGAAAAGAAGTTTCATCTTCAGGTTAGGAAAGGTTTCTTTACAGTGAGAACGGTGAAACTGTGGAACTGTCTTCAGCAGATGTGGTAATGGCAAGTTCATTGAATAACTTTAAAAAAGGCATGGATAAGTTTCTAAAACTAAAAAATATGAGAATTACTGGTAAATGCATATAGATCTGGTTGATCCAGGGATATTTCCGATTGCCGTTTGGAGTCAGGAAGGAATTTTTTCCACCTTTTTAGCTGTTTTTTTTTTTGCTTTCCTCTGGATCAACTGTTAGGTAGGGTTAAAGAAAAAAAAAAAGTGAATAGGTTGGACTTGATGGACATCTGTCTTTATTCAACCTTAATTACTATATAACTATACTATGTAACTATGTTTTAAGTTTTATTTCGAAGGTATGATGTTAGGCTTTTTATATCATTCTTACTAGTTTGGAAGAATTCAAGACCACAGTTACCCTTTAAAGGCAGCTGCGCTGGTTTCTGTTGCGATACCCTTGTAGCTGCTGCAAGCAATGGGCTAAAATTGAGCTAATTGGTTTGCATTACTTTAACCCTTTTGTAGTGCTTTGGCTCTGCAAATTTGTCTGACACATAGTGGTTCCAGAGGGAAGAGCTGGGTTATGCAAAGGGAAAGGGTTATTGACATTTCTTTACTGCCTGAGTGTGCCCGTCCTCCAAACAAAACTCTAAAGAGCTGAAAAGAAGGGACAGGAGGGTCAGAGAAGCAGTTTTTTTAAAAAAAAAAAAAGCAGATATAAGGTTGGAGGCAATTGCTGTGTGATTAGTTGGAAAAGGATTTAGCACAGTTTACATTACTATTATTATGCCCTGTAATCAACAAATGTTGATTAAAATCTGGAGATATATGTAGATATATATGTATTGTGTCTTTAGCAAGTATCTTAAAAATCTGCCAAAAATGTAAAAAAAATCTGCCAGGAGATGGCTACCTGGCCCCAGGGATTTGTCCAGCCCTGCCTTAGGAAACTGGATAAAGATTATATTAATAGCTGATACATATAATAGTATCCTATTAAATTGATACATATAATAGTATCCTATTAAATATGACCCTGTAATGATTTGGTTCTGCTAATGGCTGAGAAATACCAGCTGTATTAATGTTTTATTGGTTTTAGAAGTGTCATGCATAGTTAAAGCTATTAAGACTTTTTTTTAACCATACTATTTTTAACTTAAAAAGTCACAGTGAAATCAGGATCACATCTCCTATAGAGCACTTTCTAGTTGTTTCTTTTTTTTCCTGCAGAAAAATACGGAAATTTAAAATTGCCTTTGCTGGTAGCGTTCAATTTTCTTCCCAGCATGCTGTTATTTTAGTGCTCACTCTGCTTTTTGTTAAGTGCTCAAAGAGTGTGACGCCATGCTCTAAACTTATTATGTTTTGCATAAAATCTTGTATTGTTGATGCTCATAATCAGTTGATGGAAAGTTATAAAGAAAAGTTATTTTACTTTTCCTTTATCTCTGCTTTGTTTATGATCAGCTGAATGAATGAAACCGTTTCAATTGATATAGGGATATTTGCTTGTTAAAAGATCTCACTCTGTAAGCCCTTTTTCACGTGGACTGATATTTTGACTCCATCGGCCTGTCATATCTTAGTCGAACTTTAGTCCAAAATTGACTAAAGCTTGATTGGATTTGTCAGCAAATTTGGGCCAATTGTGTGTTCTTTTAGGACCACACGATTGTACAAAAATTTAGTCTAGTTTTATTGATCTGCAGTCTCTCGGCCTAGAAGCTAGGTCCAAAATTGTACTGTGTGTACTAGGCCTTACTATTAGCCATAAAGTTACAGTTCCTCTCTGAAAATATTCTGTTTGTTAGAGTTGTTTTTAAATTTCTTGACAGTATCAACTTAAAGAGCATGTCCACCCCCAAAACTATAATTCCCCTCACTACTAGCCCCATGTGTAGTGTAGTTTAATCCTTACCTACATCCCAGCTCCATATGGTTCTCCTGTAATCCCCCCCAAAGTCCAAAAAAAATGCCACCAGGAGGATAGCAACTGTCTGTTCTGCACTCAACATTTCAATTGATTTGATCTTCATCTTTCAGACTCAGGGTAATGTCGAGGTAGTGTATAGCCGGCTTAGGCTAGCATTTTGTATCCTAACATATATACTGTTAGTAAGGGCATTTACAATCGACCATTGAATTGGATAAAATGTATCCTAACTTGTCAATTGACTCCCATTTATTTCAGGCAGTTGATAAATTGAAAGGAATTTAAGCAAGGGCTAGGTCACAACTACTGCGTTTCTCACGCACTAAACGATTGCGTTAGTACTCGTTGGCATGTGAGAAACGATGACAGTGCGGTACAATGTGGATGGCAGCAATCGCAGTGTGCTGCGTTCTATTTTCAGAGCACATGTGATCACCATTTTTTGATTGAAATAGTTTTCATTATTTCAGGTGCATTAATGTTAAAAGCATGTTTGGATACACATCACCAAGAAATTCTTCGAATTATGCCTTATAAAAAAAAAATCATTAATTGCTGATTAAGGCCTATCTTTCCCCAGAAATAGATTCTTAAAAAAAGACAAATAAAAATCCTGCAGTGACTCCTATTCACACCTCTCCTGCGACTCCTGGTACCTGCTACTTATAGCTTGGGAGTGACTAAAATAAGTATAACAAAGCAGAGGGAATTGGGGCAGCATACATGTGAACTCCTCACATGAGGTTTGTACTTCCCTGTGTACTTAGGGGACTCTGTTATTTCATTAATTGACTTGTATATACTAGACATGGTAAATTTCCTCAGGTTCTATAAATTGCATGTTTTTTCTATTCTTGATTCAGGATTTATTGCACCTTACACTTTTTCATATTTATATTAGTAAGGAATTAGATGGGTCTATTGGGGGTCATTAATCCATGATTGCTTCCATTTAAATCACACAGAGTGTGGTGGAATGTCTTGTGTGGGTTAGTAGCGAAACTACAGTTCCTGGTCTTGCGTTTTCCATTTGGAGGCGGAGTTCACTGGTGCAGTGTGGAAATACAGCAGTGGACCAAACAATCCCAGGGTTCACATATGAAGTGGGGTTCTATATGTACACATTAGGGGCTCTCCATACATTGGTGAACAGGTTAACCCATTTGGCATCTTTAACTATTTCTTTAGCATTAATCTATGTTAAGTTTTATTACTGTGGATGAGTAGTGTTATGTGAAATGTGTGTGTGTTCTGTATGGCTTTATATTGTTGTGGTGCACTTAACAACAGACAAAAATGGTTGCCTGAATGCAATGATTATGGCATGTTTTGCATAATAATTTTGTTTGATAAGTGAGCCCCACCGCGCATAGCGCTGGGGTGGCTGACTGTGTGGGGGGGAGCGATCACCTTGCAGGCAGCGGCGTCTCCTCTTCCTTCCGGCTCGCAGGGCCTGTATGGCGAGAACGCGGTGCGGCATGACATCATTGCCATTGCGCCGCGTTTTTTAAGAGGAGGCGCCATGCAGTCACAGTGCCGGTGACCTACGAGGATCTCTCCCTCCCTCCCTGTTGTTATATTGTTTGTAAAAAAAAAAAAGGTTGTTGGTAGTCACGGCTGGTGGGTACACCCTTGCTGGATATGTTTATGGACGTGACATGCCCTCTGGCAAGACAGAGGTTGGCAATCAAGCCGAAATTACAGCTATGTGGTTAACACAAGTATGGCTATGGTACGCAGGGTGTGCAGTGGGTGTTATTATGCAATAAAAGGGCATCATTTATTTAAATTTGTTTAAATGTATTAAAATTATTAATAAAAGCTGTGGCCAATTTGTTACCCAAATAAAGTTAATTCTGTGTCTTAATTTACAACCAAGTAGGGTATGGTATTATCATTAAGATAATAGTTATATGGTATGGCTGTCTGGGTCATTTAGTTTGGTTTTCCCACCATGGTCGATATCATTTGAGTGCTTCTTAGGCTGTATATATAGCATATTTTATAGGCCAGAAGTTTGGGCACGAGTTGGCTGCTGGACATAATTCGTGAATACGGATTTATATTATATTGTTAATATATTGGGCTGTGCGATTTTATAGTTTAAATGTTTAAGAAGGATCTGCTGTAATCATAATTGTGATGGGTGGTAGATCATAAACAGAAAGCATGCTTTGGAGCAGACATACATGAAAGAAAACAAAGAATGGTCAATTCAGTTATCACGGTACATAGGGCTGTTCTGTTTAGGATCGATAATCATTACTGGGTGTAGGGGGTTGTTTTCAGGGAGTACAGGAAGTTTAAATGCATTAAATTATGCATGCTGCACATTTTCCTGTCTCTATGAAAGGCTGTATGGGGAATGAAATGCAGAGAGACTATTTGCATAAAGTGCTGCAGTCACAATTCTGCATATTAACACAGCTACAATGTCCTTAGCTCACACAGCGCGGGAATGTGTTATCTTAAAGCAGTTTGCAATCTACAGAGAATCTTGTAGTTTCCATCGCAGAAGGATTTGATATCTGCAAAAAAATTGGCATCACTGATTTATTCTAAATATTTTTATTTTCTTTGCTGCAGGGTACTTGGACATTTAATGGGGACATATTATATTGGTTTTGCACAAAACCCAGTAACCAGGTGGACCTTCATTTCATTGCTGAAGGTAGGAAGTGCCATTTAATTTGAGATCACTGCCAGCAAATGTTGAACTGCTGAGATAGAGAAATGTTAACATCTCGGATTTCTGTCCATGAATGCACACTCAGGAATATTTGATAAGCATTATTGAATGCAGGGCATTGTTGGCAAGTAGACACATCTATTTTGTTGTATATGGCTAGCTAGTATATTTTATGTTTTATTAAAATGTCTGCAAAATGATGTGTCATACATAAACAGCACATTTATGAAGGTTATTGTTTGGATAATTTCAAAGAAAACTTGTTCTATTTAATTAACAATTTATAGTAACTTGCAGATCTGGCACCTGAGTTCTTCAGAAAGTACATGCAAGTGAATGGGATTAAACATGGGAGCCACACCGTTGTCATCAATATGTATTTACAAACTCTTATACCTAAACAATACATTTATAGAAAAATATATAAAATATCACCCTCATGTATTTGTCATGTAAACACTCTAATTGCCACAAAATGTCTCAGGGATGATGCCCAGTGCCTGAGGGGAAATTCCTGTCGTAAATTCAGATCCTGCAGGGATCAACCCCTAGCAAGATCGCGTAATGTGGCAGTGAGTCTTTGTTTAGGGCTAATAGCTTTCCTCATGCAAGTATCTTGCTTCTTTATTGTTGTAATCTGCTGGTGATGATACCTGCAGTTCTTGCAGGAGATTGTCTCTGTCCAAAAACAATTTTGCTCACATTTTGCACTTCTTTCTAACTTTCACTTTTTTTCTACAATATGATCTCCTAAAGCAAATAAAGAAGAGACAACCGAAACTTCCTTTTGTTTGAAGACATATTGAATACTTTACACGTTTGTAGAAAGCAAATGTTGTACGGAGAAATTGTATTCAAACAACCGTATTATGATTTTCCTTTTTCCCCCTGCCTGAAGGAATACGAACGTACTATACTATTATGTGTTTCTACGATAACGAAACACGCAAGAATGCATGTCATACTTCCGTCTCAGTTAACGAACTTTAAAAAGAATAAATCTATGGTATGTACAGGCGTCATTGGTACAATCTAGTACAATGTTAAAAAGTGGATAGCGCTGCTCTCAAGGGTATAATAAAAAGTTCATAATTTAGCTTCATTTAAAATCACATACAAAGCGTATATGTGCAGAGGAGCAGTTCCTGTCGGGAATCACCTGCCTTACACGTTTCGTTGCCTTTTTTATTGTATACGTTGGTACGAACCTTAAACGAATGAAGACTGTTATTGTCGTGGTACCAGTTATAGCATGAAATGAATTTTTATGACTCGCTGTTTTTACTATATTTATTAGAGATAATAAATACATACCTATACCCCTTACTGTATATGTTTACAGAACTACTTGGTAGTGTCTAATATGTTTTTATGAAAAGAGAAGAATTATTCAAGATGCAAAAATACTAGGGACAAGGAAATATAAAGATGGTAAAACCTTTTCATTGAAGTGGAATTTAAAAAGGGTGTATGTGGCTAAAACGGTAGTGGAAAATGCTACCCACTGCTCATGATAACCCTTTTAAGGAATCCTCTCTTTGAAAATCCTGTGCTTGCCCCTGCTGCATTCATGCAATTTGTTCAGATGTATTACTACGATTGTGTCCAGACTGCATTACTGGCTGTCTAAAACCACTAACGTGGTATTTAAAGGGCATGTCCACCGCAAAACGATAATTTTAACCACTATGGCCCCACTGGATAGTTTAAAAAATCCTTACCTTACATCCCTGCTCCTTATGATTCTTCTGCTGTGCTTGTCCAAAATCCAGGAAACTGAAGAGTAGGAGCTGTCTTCCTGTCTAAATGTCTCTGCCTCTTGTCTTGCCTCCGGCAGGTAGTGTGACATGCGCAGAGGAGGCCCTCCTCACCATCCGGATTCCTCTCTGCCTGCCTTTCCCCCTTTTTAAAAATAATTTGGCTATATTGGTTCCTCTACTCTGCCCTCCCCAAACCGCCATGTTAGATCTGTAATAAAGTTTCCCAATCATACTTACATTCCTTCGATCCCACACTGTCTTCTAAGCCGGCAGCTGTATCTGTGATTGGCTGACCGGCAGGGAGGAGGAGAAAACAGCCGTGGGAGTGAAGAGATGTAAATTGATTGGGAAACTTTTTTACAGATCCCCTGCCCACCCCCAACATGCCGGTTGGGGTAGGTAGGGGAGAGGAACAATATGCAAAAAAAAATTTAATTTAGGGTGGACATGCCCTTTAGAATATGATACTGAGTAAGCCTAGTCAAAAAACTTGTACATATACTATAACAGAAAGACACCTATCCTGATAAACTGTCCAGTAGGAATTAATTTTCCGTACATCTTGTCATATAGTAACTCATATTTAAGAAAATCGGAGATTTCAGAGAGCCAGATTTTAACTGCTTGCAGAGGTAGAAAACCTTTAAGAAAGTATAATAATAATAATATAAAGCAAGCGCCTTCACACAGGGAGCTAAATATTAAACTGTTTTTTTTTTTTTTTGACAAAGGCAGTTTACCATCCACTAGATTAGCTCTACACCCTGCCGGAGAGTAACTTAAAATAAATCTTTTTTTATTTCTTATTCTTGATAGTCACCTGGAATAATAAAATATATTTTTTTGCACAGAAATTAGACTAAAGGTTGCCATACATAAATATAAATTAGGAGATTTGACGTTGGTCCCTCTTTCTCAAGCCAACGGGAACCTTGACGACACGTTATGTGTTTGCTAATAAGCTTGCTAAAAATATATAGATCTAACAGTGCACCTGGGTCAAATATGATTAGAGAAGTGTGGTACTGCAATCTACTTGCACACATGGGAATATACACACACACACACACAGTAAAGCATATCATATGTTAGGTCATGTTCTACATTGCGGCATAGAAACTAAAATACTGAGAATGCATTTGAGCATATTTATAGTAATAGATTTTAAATGTCTTTTAAGGATTTACAGGGCGTGATATATTGGTCGCTGTCCAGCTGAATTAGTGTAAAACCCACGCTCGCCACTGTAAAAGGGTAAGTTGCGATATTACTTACCGACTGATCGCTCACACAACATTCCTGCGATCCTGCCAGAACCACCTCTCCTGATCTTATATTCGACCGACATGCGATCGCAAAATGAATGGGATTTTGCGATCGCATGTCGGTCGGATATTAGATCGGAGAGACGGTTCCGGCAGGATCGATGAACGTCGTGTGAGCGCTCGGTCGGGTAAGTAATATCGCACTGATGTATGGCCACCTTAAGTCTCACAAGGTTTACTGCATCGTGGGATTGTGGTCAGGGAAGTTACGTTTACAAAATATAACACCCCCTTAGATTTAAGAATAGAAATTAGCCTCAGTGATACATAACTTTAAATGCTATGTAATTTACAAATGTAGGGTAAGGTTTAAACTTTTACCAGGATCACTGTAATATAAGCACCAGGGAAATGTAGAACTACTGAGCATGTCTATGGTACACTTAGGGGCATATTTTATAAGGTTCGTTAACTTTTCGCGGCCGTTTTCGCGGACATTAACGCATAATCACGTTTACCGCGATTTATAAAAGTCCTGCTGCGGCCCCTTCCGGCAGCCCCTCCTAGCCTCCCGCTTCGAGATGCCGCGAGCGGGGAACGGGTTGGGAGGGCTGTGGGAAGCGGCGGCGGGTGGTCGCCGCCGCGGGGGGGGGGGGGTGGGCGTATGCCCCGCCCCCTTAGGAGCGGCGTCGGGAAGGGATTTTAAGTCCGGGCTTAAAATTACCGCAGCACATCGCAGCCGCGATAAAATCGTGGCCGCGATAGATATCGCGGGAATAGCGCTCGCCGTTATAAATACGGCGATAGCGCTGTTTTCGCGGCCGCGATGTGCGGCGGGTAATTTTTTTGCGCTATTATCGTGCTTTATAAATATGCCCCTTAGTGTGCAACTTCAGACACCTCAGAAATATATATCTTCACTGTCAGCGGCTGCTGCATATTTAGGTTAGGACATTATTTCTAGTCTTTTTAACCTAGTACATAGTTATAGTTCTCATGGAGACATTTTCTTGAGAAACAAATTTATTTTTTGTGCAATTTTGATTTTTATTCACTTACTTTTGGAATAAATGTGATGCAGTGCCTTACTGACAATGTGAAATAAATGTAGGACTACTAGTAATACACGTATAAGGAATTTAGCACACTTTTACTGAACATTATATGATGGTTTATCATTAGATGGCTATGATGGAAAGTGTAGGGTACCATATGTATCATTTTCCTTTACATGTGTTTGTCTTCCATGAACATATATCTTTGACAAAGCTTTGGCGTTGAGTTAGTGTTTATTCATTTATTCACCATTCTCTCAAGTGTCACAGCGTGACTACACTTTAAGAAAGATCTCACCCCAGGACAGCACCAGTGACATCCTGTAGCACTCTCTTACAGATTAAACGTTGTCAAAAAGTTATCATTGATATCATAGAAAACATGACTCCTTATCCTGCTTACATTCTATTTACTGTTTCATAGCCATGATTGATTATATCTCAATATTAACCCATTTATTGCAATTTTTAATGAGTTTTGTTTATTTGTGTTTAGGCTTGCAGTGGATTGCCACTAGCAGCCTCAAGCGATGTTTTATGCTGATTGTGGCTAACTATGTGCCAATTTTTAATGCCAATTAATGGCTTGTGTTAAAATTCCACATGGTTAATGGTATTTGCGATGCACAGAGAGCATTCTTATTATACCTCTATGAATAAGCGATAATGTACTGTAGTATAGTGCAACACCCCTTAATGAAGACAAGTCAAAAAACATAGGTTTTAGGGCTAGGCCACTCTATTGCGTTTTTGATGCATTTGCGCATGCGTTTTTCCGATCATTGCAATCGTGTAAACGCACCGAAAACTATTTGCGATCTGCATTTTTTGCTCAATCGCATGCATTATTTACACTTGCCATATTGCATTGGATGTGCCACTCTTGTTTCCAAAAAGAGATGTACAGCCCCAAAGACTTTATCATATACACTTTCAAGTAAAAAATAAAAAATGGAAAAGTCCTATTTTAAATTGGGCATAACCATGGGTCAAGAAAATTTGCGTGTCAATTTTTTAAAAAAAAAATTCTACTTTCCCTGTGCTTTAATATATTTACCCAGAGAAAGAATTGGTGGGCCTATAGGTAGATTGTGTCTGCCTGGTCCATGATGTTCACCATATATATGAAACCTATGTTTCCTTTTCTGAGTGCGTTTATTCTCCAGTGCCATGTATATAAGCCTAGATTAGCACAGGAGCAACTATTTCAGCACAATTGTTCCAATGAAAGTGGCTGGTGCCTATATTTGGATTATAAATATTTTAACCAAACCCTTTGAGAAAACATAGTAACCTTTGTCAGACATGGCACTATACAGCAAGTTACAACATAACCAACCCTCCACAATTTCAAAAGATAGAAAATGTCACTTAGGCACTCCCCTTGCACCACCCAAACTTCTCCTATGGTACCACCCCCAATTGAATATTGCTCCGCCCAAATCAAGAATTATTATCGGCAATTATTTGTAAAAGTAAATAAATGGGTAAGTAGTTGCAGAGTTTGCTGGCAGTCATGTACATTTGATACAGGCAGAGATAATAGATAGACATATACAGACAGAAATTGTATCTCGTATCCATCTATTCTGTATTTGTCTGCATCTCTGTATCGACAGAGAGATTAGATGATAGACAGACAAAAACTGTCAAATAAACTGTTTCTATTCATTAATAAACGCATAATTACATGTTATCAATAAACTGATTCCTCCCATTATAATAACCCCTTCAGATTTTCTTTAGTCCTAAACTAACCACCCCCTTTGTTTTCAATCAATTATAAATCCATTAAGAGAGATTCCTCACATAACTTTAATTACAAACAACAACCAACAGCACTCAGGACCCAACACCAGTACAATTTCTTACATGTCACATTTGGACTCAGACAGTGCTGTACTGTCCCAGACCGTATCATCTCTGTATACTGCAGTGTGCACAACACTGAGTGTCACACTCTCTGCATAGCCCAGCTGCTGCAGCTCCGTCAGACTGTGTACATAAATTAACACTCACTGTAGTGTCAGTGGGAAGAGATCAGATTCGGACCTCACGCGTGGCTTGCTCTCTATCCATAGCTACAAGGTCAGTCCCAGAGTTGCCCACCACCATTCAAACACACCCTGGAATTAGGTGAGTAGAGGAATATGTATGTGGGTGTGGAAAATTAGGACCCGTGCATATCTGCATGTTTGACAGCAAAGCATTTCTCAGGTGCCTTTTTTTCAGGTTTGTTTCCACAAGTGAGTCTGGAGGTTTCTACCTCTACAAAAGCAATGGGGTTCTGGTTTGTCCAAAAGGGACTGTCCGTGACACATATCTCAGTATGTCTAATGGGATCCTTTGATTGCATTAGTTCACTGTCGTACGTAGGCTGTAAGGGATAGTTTTAAGGCCTTTTATATTCACATTAACGTCTGGTCCTTATTTTCCCCCAATTTTTTAAAGGGACCCATATTTTATTGCATTGCTTGCATTAGCATTAGATCTTCTGGATTCTATATTTAAAGGGCATGTAAGCATTATTGAAAAGGTCCAAGAGGCCCCTGAAGGTACTTACCTGATCTGGTCCCTCGCCGCTCTGCCACGCTACTCTCTCTGATCCTGGTCAAGGTTTCAGTCAAATTAGTGACGTAACGCCCAATTACCTGACAGCCATGACCAGGAAGCGCCTCACTGCTGCTTTTCTTGCTTGAAATGAGCTTGTAACTGAGCAGGGGGCAGTACCCAGGTGACGAGGCCCGAGTCAGGTAAGTCCCTGCAGGGGCATCTTTGGAACTTTTCAATAATGCGAAAGTGGCATTGGGAGGGGGTAGCTGGACATAATTATAAAATGTTATTTTAAGGCTGGACTTGCCCTTTAAAAAACAAATTGGTCAGGTGCTAATATGAAATCAATAACTAGGACTCAAAATAGAACAACACCTAGTAATCTGTCTGTATTTTAAATGTCATTGCCTGTGCTTATTCATTTGCTGTCTCCAACGTGCTATGTGGGAGTCATGTAATTAACCAGTATAGGAGATTTGCATGTCAATGACAAGTCTGTGACAGGACTAAGTGATGACTGTATAATAATATGTGGGTATTAGGATAGTTTTGGCAGATTCACTTTTGAAATGCTTTTAGCCTCTACACAAAAGAGCAGACTGCTGCTGGTATTAAGATATATCATTGTAAATATTATACCGTAGATTCATATTTAGATATATATTGATTGAATCCAAACCACAGATATGTAAAAGTACAATGTTTTTGTTTGAAAAATGAATATATTACGTAGTACATGGTGAATGTAGGTTTTAATATTGCATAATGTTTTGCAGAATATTTTTATTTCCAATTAAATATACATACTACTATAACTTGCATCTGCACATAAATGTAATATAGACGCTCACATTTATGTTGATATACAGTATATAAAGAGAGATTTCTGTTAAATTTGTGTAGAATTGCCTATAGAGATGCACAATAGTATAGCCCTGTTTTCTATTTAAGGAAAAATACATGGAAATAAACCCTGTCTATAAATAGGTAGATTGAGTTATTTACAATTGTACAATATGCCTTATATAAAGCTATGACTGTGTATTTTGCATCTGCCACTAAGTAGAAGCCTGTATTCTTTAACAGTGCAATACTTGTTTTTATACTGGTTCTTTGGAGGTTGCTAGGAGACGTCGAGTCTGAAGATGAAATTCCCAACAGAGCCCCTCATGAGATAAGCAATAAAGACTAGTTTATAGCATAAGTAATTATCTGTGCAAGCGATAGTAATTGCAACACAGGTGTCATTTATTTATGCAGTTACAGTATATTTAATAGAATGCACTTGGATTTATTTGTTGCATGTTTAAGTTTGGAATGCTAGAACTCATTTCATCGACTTGTAGATTACGATTGTGGTATTAGTTGTGTGAGAAATGTGTAGCAAGGAGACGATGATTACCCACAAGTCATGCTTTCATTCCTCACATGGGAAACCATGATGCAGAAAACATAAGTAAAAAGAAAAATAATAAAGAGACGTTATTCTCCAACATCCAATTAAATTGAACCTCAAATTTTAAATATATTTTCAGCATTGGTTATTCTGTATGGTTAAATCTTGCAGCTGTGATACTTTCTCCACCACTTTAAAACATGGTATGTGAAAAGGTTCTGATAAACACCTCTAGATTAATGATCCACTACTATAATCATCAGTATTTGTGTCATAAATACCTCCACCTCGACCAGCCAATAACTGCACCTGATGAAAGGGACAAATGATCCCTGAAACGTGTGTATGTGATTAAATAAACAACATCATTTTGTGCTTGTGCTTTAGCAGTAAGTCCTTGGTAGAGGACTTAGTGGGGAGCACCTTGCACTATTGGCTAATAGCCAAAGGAGTGTGCTGGGCCCATAACCCTACGTAACTTCACTGATAGCCCTTCTCAACAATTATTAATTGATGCCTCATATCTTACTTCCTCAGCTAATTCTTTTTAGTTGGGACCGCAAAATATATTTGTGACAGTAGTACTCTGAGCCTTTTCATTCTCCATTTCTTGGTTTTACTGACAGACTGTGTGTTCCTTATTCTTTTTAGATTCAATTTTATCTGCTGATGTTCCTCTGGAATGGAAAAAAAGCTGATGTAATACTAATATTCAAAAAATGTAGTTCATTCACAGCCTACTAAGTAACTATGACCTGTACATTTAGAAGAATGTACACTGAAAAAGTAAGCTAATGTTAGATAGCGGGGCTGTAAGCTGAATGTGAATGCTTTTTTTTTGCCTATACCTCCCACCCCCTACCTTCAGTGTTAGTTTGTGACTGCTTCCTCCTCCATGGTACTGTGGCTCCTACATCGTCCCCACTAATGTGGCTTGCCATTCCTAACAAGATGGTCGAGAATCTAGATCGTGGGTTGGAAGGGAATAGGCAAAAAAAAAAAGGCTACACATCAGCTTACAGCCCCAGCATGTAGAACATAGGTACTTTTCAGTGTACATATCCTTAACATCAGTGTAGAGGAAAATTGGGAAACCTTGTTTACAAGATATTTTTGGTCTAAGCAAACCCCTTTTTTTTTTTTTAATAAATGTAATTTTTATGATTTTTTTTTCAATATAAAATTAGTTATAGGGTTAATATAAGGTATATACATACGAGGGATCAGTTTTAAATTGTACTATAGTACAGTTGTTATGACACTCAGTGGGACGTCAATATGGAAAATTTGGTCTTCCATTGTTTGTATGTGAATATTCTTATCATTGTTTTGTCACAATAAAAGACATATCAATACAAGAAACGTTTAAGGAAGAAAGCAAACTTAGAAGATATATATATATATATATATATATATATATATAATATAATATATATTTAATATACACACACACACACATTAGAATGTCATTTGAAGGTATTTAGATTAAAGATAAGTGGTGCTATTAGAGTTGTATCCAACTACCCAGTATCCCATGAGGTTTAATTTTAGGTAGGCTTTAAGTTAACCTTGAATTCAACATTGAATATTAAATAAGGGCAATCCCTTTTAGTATATGGAATAGTCTCGTATTACCAATTTTCTACTGTTTGTGCGACAAATGGTTAGTTTAGTGAGGTTACACTTCTGTTCGCATATCTATCCCAGGATACCATATATTTCTAATTTTTCCATGGTACCTCTTAGCTTAGCCATCAGTTACTCCATGGAGCAGAAATGATAGATTCGGAGCCTAAGATCTTGTTTTTAGAAGAATGTATACATTTTTCCAAAAGCATGGTACTAGGCCTCTAACAGCTGTTATACCTGTTTTGCTAGTGTTTTCCTGTTTGGTTAATCCAGGTAACATAAACCAGTATCACTTCTTTGGGTTGGTTTTCCAATCAATTAAAAAAATATTGTTAATATGTTTTTTACTAAGTGTCCAGAATGGTTGAAGATTTGGGTAATCCAGCAGAACATGTGGAAAAGGGTTTCCAACACATGTTCCGCACTACAACATAGATTGTGCCCATCCCTCCATATATAAATGAGTGGGGGTGACTCAATAGGTAAATAATTCACAATATTATATAGCTAGGAGGTCAAATTTCTGTGTAATGGACCACTTATGATTCACATTCAAATTGAGAGTTTTGGGGGAATGTTCCAGTTTTGGTAAGCTTCTTAAACATAGTAGTAATGTGCGTATATGTGTAGGAAGATGAGTTTGGGATTTTGTATGTTCTTTTAGTATTTCAAATGATTTAAAGGACAACCCACCCTCATAAGAACATCTTTTAGAAAGAATGGCCTCTTTAAAATATGTTGATATATCATACTTTGTCGATGAATTCATTACTGTATGCTGCTATGCTTCTGGATGCCTCATGGAAACTAGCAATTTAGAAACCTGTACTGAGCCTTACTGAGCTGGGCATGCTCAGAAGAGGCAGATGGGGGATTAACATTCAGTTGGCTGTGATGTCAACTGTCAAATCCATAACGGCAGTTACTAACTGGAAGAACCAGGAAGCTGAACAGGGGAAACAGGACTTTCTGCAGATTTCAGGTTCGACTTATATATTCAGCTTCAAACATTACCGTTTAGGGTTTTGGTTTGGTTTGATTTACCTGTATGTACGTTTTCATTTTGGGTCTGGAATTGTCCTTTAAGTCTATGGGTAATTGGGTCTATTAGTGTAAAATCTTAGTGTGTTGCTATATCTGTCAGGGTCTTTAATCCATCTGTGTTGATACACTGGTATCTGTGGTGTACAAGTAAAAGGGGTAAGCGGGGAGGAATTTGGATAAGGTGGTATTGGACTTGAGTGCTTTTCCAAATTGATATTGTGCATTTCATTGAGGTTAATAATTAGTTGGTCCCTGCGTATTTAGTCATAAATAGTTCTATTAAATATTGTTGGGTATATCCAGTCTGCTTCCAGCTAGCCCATCTGGTAGTGGTAGCTGGGTAAGCCTAGTGTGTTAAGCCCCTTAGCTGTGTAGCATAATAATAGTTTAAAATGTGGTACCACCAGTCGTCTTGGGATATTTTGGCATTGAGCACACGTCAAGCTACACGGTGAGTTTGTTTTCCCCAAATAAAAGTGTATGGTACCTGCTTGGAGTCCATCTAAGACCTTGGAGGGATAATAATTGTCAGCGTGGAAAACAGGGGTAAGGAAGTGGGAAGTAACATCATTTTATGGGCATGGATACATCCCAAAAAAACCATTTTTTCCCCATTGTGCCATATACAGTTTAAAGCTTGGATAATTAGCAGTATATACTGATGGTAGGTCTGAGGTATTTAGAGGTAATGAGATACTTTTTTTATGATTTGGTTAAACCATGTGTAGGGGAATTTAATTTAAAACATTTCACTTGTTCCTTAGGCATATTTATAGGCATGGCTGGTATTTAGCAGAGTTTAGTTTGTAACCTAAAAAGTGCACTGTATATCTCATTTCTTTGTGTTATGTTACAAAAAAAAAAAGCTATTTTGTACTCAAAGCTCTTGGTTGTTTGTTTGGATGTTGGTATTTGATCTAATTCTTGCAACCAGTTGCTAAGCACAAAGCATGAAGGAGGAGAGAGAGGGAGCAGCCCTGTACAGTGCCATTATGTATATCAAATATGATGAAGTGGCTTGAGGGGTCTTAAACTTGTGGGTAGGATGTCTTTATAATCACTATATCCAAAAGAAAAGCCTGTTATACCTATGGTTTAAAGTACTTTGTGTGGAATTGCCACCCTCAGCCTGTCGAAAGGCTTTTTTTGCATCTAAGCTTAGAACGACGGCTGGGGTGTGATTCTTCTGCATTATTTCTATAAAATTTATGGTGCGTCTGGTTTATCACCCACTTTTCTACCCGGTATAAAGCCCACTTGATCTCTATGTATGATAGTGGGTGGAGGCATCCTAGTCCGTTCGCCAGATTTTTGTTACATTTTTTTTATGCATAAAGGTCTGTAGCTGTGTTGGAGTTTTTTTTCTGCCATTGCTTTATAATATTTGAAGTGAGCCCATCAGGACCCGGAGTTTGCCGAAGGCATTGATTTAAAAGTTAAGAACAGGTTGTGAGGGGGGGCAGCACAGCCCGAACCCGCATATGCTGCTGAGAGGGATGGGGCTTGGTGTTCCTTGGTAGGGCAGATATGGATGGGAGGCATGGTTACACTTGCAGCATGGTCACGCATGGGGGGGCCACTAGTGTGGCCTCCCCAGCATGGCCCAGGTTAGGCAACCCCTGGACAAGCGGACATATGTATTTATTCATCCTCCATTACTATGTAACAGTGTTTAGGTGAAGTGATGCTGTGTCTCAACTGTTCTTGTCATACATTACCTTTTTACACTTTCAGCTGGTTACATCAGAAATCCTTTCAGACTGCACTTGGTAACCATAGTTGTTAATCAAATATCATTCTTTAAAAAATAGTTTGTTATATGGGAAGCAGTGTTTCAGTCTAAATTTCGCAGTCTGCTTGACTAGCCTAATTGTTTAAAAATAATACAGTGTAAATATTTTTTTTTGTTAAACCAGATACATAAACAAATTCACTGGTTTGCACTTAAAAACTAAACCGAAAGCTGGATTCCATCACCATGTGGCCTGTAGTAGCACAACTGGTAATGTTTCATCTTCTTCTGCTGGGCCGGGTAGAATTTTATTTATAACTGTTTTGTGCAGCATTTTTGTTTTAATGTCAGGGAAACTTTTTGGTTTTTAAATGTTGTACACAAAAGAAGAATTTCTAAACCCTAAATCGACACTTAATGGTTATTTTTTAAAAATGATGTATCCATGCATTTGTGATTTCTTTTACAGAACTGCAACCTTAAACTTACCCGAATTAAAATGCAAAGCCGATGTTTTTATCGGGA
Source organism: Hymenochirus boettgeri (assembly GCA_019447015.1). Classification (NCBI taxonomy): domain Eukaryota; kingdom Metazoa; phylum Chordata; class Amphibia; order Anura; family Pipidae; genus Hymenochirus; species Hymenochirus boettgeri. Next base: position 120,215,939 of record CM033471.1, on the reverse strand, counting down.
TTTTGCCTGATTCTTTCACCAGAGTTATGAAAGAAAACAAAAAATCACATTAAAGGGCATGTACACCCCCAAACTAAAATTTAACCCATACTGGCCCCTCTTTATGTTTTAAAAAATCCTTACCTAATTCCTGCCTCCTATGGTCTCCTGCAGTCCATGTCAAAGTCCAGGAAAAGAAAATGTAGTGGCTGCTCGCTATTTCCTGTCCAATGTCTCTGTCACCTGTCTTGCCTCTGGAGGGATGCTGAGATGCGCAGCGTAGCCCTCCCCCTCCCTCCCTCCTGATCCCCCATGGCTGCCCCTACCTAGTGTAAAAACACTTAGCTTGATCCATTCCCAAACGCTATATTGCCTTGCTTATAAATAACCCAAACTGTACTTACATGCCTTTGCTACCGCTGTGCTTTCATTTACGGTAGCGCGCGTCTGTTATGGGCTGCTCTTAGCCAATCACAGCTGCGGCTTGCGGTCAGGCAGGGAGCCGGATCAGAAGGCTGTAAGTAATGTTTGGATTCTTTTTTTAGCAAGGGCAATACAGCGGTGGGATGAGAATACACTACAGCTATACATTTTTTGGGAGAGGGTGAGAGAGGCCCTTTAAAGGAATAGTTCACTTGAAAAGTTAACTATTTTTTAATTATTGATTGAAGATAACCGGATGGATAAGGAGTTTGCCTACACCTTTCTGTTATTCCACCAATTGGCACGTGATCATTTGAAGCCTTTATATAAGGGATAATGCGCCCTTACAGGTAATATATAAGGGATTAACGCTACCTACAGTGTAATATAAGGTTGTTATGCCACAGAGGAGCTACATGTCCATTAGACCTATATTTATACAGGGCATGGTACTCCGAGGTGAGAGTAATAACCATAATTACTCTGTAGATAGCGTATATTTCTTATAACATAAGGCTAAAAAAAAAACTGTCCCTACCTCTGTCTCTCCTGTATTAGTCTTTATATAGGAATCCTGTTTAGGTATAAATAGTTAATTCCGTTCCAATTGAAAGAGAAGAAGGGCCGAACTCGTCTGTCAATAATAAACATGGATTCTGATAAAAATGACTAATAAAGGGAGGGGAGATAGTGGAGGGGCAATGGAATACAGGAAGTCACTCAGTTGACATCCTGAGTGACTGTTATATAGATTCTCGCCACTGCACCTCCTAGCAGTAAATGCGGGGAGGAAAATGCCTAGCCTATGTATTATAAGGATTATTACACCACGAGGAGTTCCAGGGCGCATTATTCTTATAAATACATAAGTATCTGATTCCTTCACCCCATTCGCCATTTTAAATTCTAGCCTTGTCCTATCTCCACCTTAAAAGTAACGGTGGTCTCAATTCTTCAAACTAGTAAAAATTATAAAAAGCCTTCATCACACCTTCAAAATAAAAATAAATCACATCTTAGATAAACTTTGTGAGAAGTTTATGCTGGAAAGTTTCAGAAATGTAACTTCCTATTTTTTAGCCATGTGATCAGCTGTAGTCATGTGGCGCCTGTCTGATTAATAGCTCCCCTTCTCAACGTAAATTTTTTCCTCAGGTACTTCCTGATTTCCCCAGCAAAAAAGTCTTGCTGAGCATGCTTCTCCCCGGGGGGAAAAGGGCAGGCAGAGGTCAGGTGGTGTCACTCACTAACTAGAAGGCAGGAAGTTGAAACATTCACCCCAATGTAATTTCTCACAGGCTCCAGCAGAGATCCAGAGAGTTGATTGTTGGCTCATGTAAAAGATATACTGCAGGCTGTCTTTAACCCTAATCAGTTTTGAGACCAAAGTGCCCTTAATTTAAACCCCCAAGCTACCTCTGTTAATTAAACCGCAGAAAGGAACATCCCAGCCCAGCATTATGCAGTTAAACAAATCTTTGTGGAGGAGGAGGAAAGAGAGACATTGGTTATGAAGTGACAGGAAGAGCTCAGCAGGTTCCGTTAGTGAATTTAAACACAAAAAATGCTGAGTATGTTCAGAATGAACACTGGAATGGGAGGTGCAGTGGATATAAGAAATATAAGAATGAGTAATTAGGAGTATAGCTGGGTGATTTTTATAAGGATATATACCACTGCTTGGTCCCATTATAAAATATCACACTTCTGTATTATAGCACACATAACTTCTGACAGCCTGCAGTTATTTATGAGATATGATCCATTTTAACGATATGACTGCAGATTTTGTTTTAACCCTAAGTTGTTTGGATACCATTGTTACTCTTTAGTGTTTATGTTAAATACACCCTTTCTTTTTGAAAATGTGCCCTAAAAAGCACAATACCACTTGTCTGTTGTAGTATTCAAGTGAAGTTAGATTAAATCAGATTTTTCCTTAAGAGTGAAAGCACACTTCTGAGGCATTTGCATTAACGATTGAGCCTGCTGGGTCTCGCACAGTTGGCAGGCTGTTTCCAAACAAGCTGGAGAAATAGGAAGTGGAAGTGTGTTAGTTATGTAACACTATTAATGCAGCGTCCATAAGTTTGCTGTTAAATCAATCTCAATTATTTTAATTCTGTGACTTTGTTAATCGCCTAAAGTATTTAAAACATTCAGCTTAGTACAAAATCATCAGAAGATGAAGGACATTGAACTCGAAATGTGGTTGTCATAGGTGCAAAATCTGGCAGTATGTTTTTATTGCACTGTTTTTCATAGTCAGAAGCCCCCCTCATGTACAGTTGTAGGGCTAAATCAGTACACTGCATGACAGGATTATTGAAAAACTAAGATTATGTTGTTAAGGAAGTACTATATTTAATTTGTAATCATAATGTGTTTTCAATGATCCATGCCCAGTTTCTTTTTTTCTTTTCCTCCCCCCTTCCCTTAAAAAATTGCCACCAGGAGGATAGCAACTGTCTGTTCTGCACTCAACATTTCAATTGGTTTGATCTTCATCTCTCAGACTCAGTGTAATGTCGAGGTAGTGTATAGCCGGCTTAGGCTAGACATTTTGTATCCTACACATATATACTGTAGTAAGGGCATTTACAATCTGACCATTGAATTGGATAAAAATGTATTCCTAACTTGTCAATTGACTCCCAATTTATTTCAGGCAGTTGATAAATTGAAAGGGAATTTAAGCAAGGGCTAGGTCACACTACTGCGTTTCTCACGCACTAACGATTGCGTTATGTACTCCGTTGGCATGTGAGAAACGCATGACAGTGCAGGTCAATGTGGATGGCAGCATCGCATGTGCTGCGTTCTATTTTCAGAGCACATGTGATCACCATTTTTTTGTATTGAAATAGTTTTCATTATTTCAGGTGCATTAATGTAAAATGCATGTTTGGATACACATCACCAAGAAATTCTTCTGAATTATTGCCTTATAAAAAAAAATCATTAATCTGCTGCATTAAGGCCTATCTTTCCCAGAAATAGATTCTTTAAAAAAAGACAAAATAAAAATCCGCAGTACTCCTATTCACCCTCTCCTGCCTCCTTGGTAACCTGCTACTTATAGCTTGGGAGTGACTAAATATTATACACAAGCAAGAATTGGGCAGCATACATGTGAACTCCTCACATGAGGTTTGTACTTCCCTGTGTACTTAGGGGACCTGTTATTTCATTAATTGACTTGTATATACTAGACATGGTAAATTTCCTCCGGTTCTATAATTGCATGTTTTTTCTATTCTTGATTCGGATTTATTGCACCTTACACTTTTTCATATTTATATTAGTAAGGAATTAGGATGGGTCTATTGGGGGTCATTAATCCATGATTGCCCATTTAAATCACACAGACGGTGGTGGAATGTCTTGTGTGGGTTAGTAGCGAAACTACAGTACCCTGGGTTCTTCGTTCCATTTGGAGGCTGGAGTTCACTGGTGCAGTGTGGAATACAGCAGTGGACCAAACAATCCCAGGGTCTCACATATTGAAGTGGGTTCTATATGTACACATTAGGGGCTCTCCATACATTGTGAACAGGTTAACCCATTTGGCATCTTTAACTATTTTCTTTAGCATTAATCTATGTTAAGTTTTATTACTGTGGTATGAGTAGTGTTATGTGAAATGTGTGTGTGTTCTGTATGGCTTTATATTGTTGTGGTGCACTTAACAACAGACAAAAATGGTTGCCTGAAATGCAATGATTATGGCATGTTTTGCATAATAAATTTTGTTTGATAATGTGAGCCCCACCGCGCATAGCGCATGGGGTGTCTGACTGTGTGGGGGGGAGCGATCACCTTTGCAGGCAGCGGCGTCTCCTCTTCCTTCCGGGCTCGCAGGGGCCTGGTATGGCGAGACGCGGTGCTGGCATGACATCATTGCCATTGCGCCGCGTCTTTTAAGAGGAGGCGCCATGCAGTCACAGTGCCGGTGACCTACGAGGATCTCTCCCCTCCCTCCCTGTTGTTATATTGTTTGTAAAAAAAAAAAAAGGTTTGTTGTAGTCACGGCTGGTGGGTACACCCTTGCTGGATATGTTTATGGAGCTGTTACATGCCCTCTGGCAAGACAGAGGTTGGCAATCAAGCCGAAATCTACAGCTATGTTGGTTAACAACAAGTATGGCTATGGTACGCAAGGGTGTGCAGTGGGTGTTATTATGCAAATAAAAGGGCATCATTTATTTAAATTTGTTTAAATGTATTTAAAATTATTAATAAAAGCTGTGGCCAATTTGTTACCCAAATAAAGTTAATTCTGTGTCTTAATTTACAACCAAGTAGGGGTATGGTATTATCATTAAGATAATAGTTATATGGTATGGCTGTCTGGGTCATTTAGTTTGGTTTTCCCACCATGGTCGATATCATTTGAGTGCTTCATTAGGCTGTATATATAGCATATTTTATAGGGCCAGAAGTTCTGGGCACGAGTTGGCTGCTGGGACATTAATTCTGTGAATACGGATTTATATTTTATATTGTTAATATATTGGGCTGTGCGATTTTATAGTTTAAATGTTATAAGAAGGATCTGCTGTAATCATAATTGTGATGGATGGTAGATCATAAACAGAAAGCATGCTTTGGAGCAGACATACATGAAAGAAAACAAAGAATGGTCAATTCAGTTATCACGGTACATAGGGCTGTTCTGTTTAGGATCGATAATCCATTACTGGGTGTAGGGGGTTGTTTCAGGGAGTACAGGAAGATTTAAATGCATTAAATTATGCATGCTGCACATTTTCCTGTCTCTATGAAAGGCTGTAAGGGGAATGAAATGGCAGAGAGACTATTCTGCATAAAGTGACTGCAGTCAAATTCTGCATATTAACACAGCTACAAATGTCCTTAGCTCAGCACAGCGCGGAATGTGTTATCTTAAAGCAGTTTGCAATCTACAGAGAATCTTGTAGTTTCCATTCGCAGAAGGATTTTGATATCTGCAAAAAAATTGGCATCACTGATTTATTCTAAAATATTTTTATTTTCTTTGCTGCAGGGTACTTGGAACATTTTAATGGGGACATATTATATTGGTTTTGCACAAACCCAGTAACCAGCGTGGACCCTTCATTTCATTGCTGAAGGTAGGAAGTGCCATTTAATTTGAGATCACTGCCAGCAAATGTTGAACTGCTGAGATAGAGAAATGTTAACATCTCGGATTTCTGTCCATGAATGCACACTCAGGAATATTTGATAAGCATTATTGAATGCAGGGCATTGTTTGGCAAGTAGACACAATCTATTTTGTTGTATATTGGCTAGCTAGTATATTTTATGTTTTATTAAAATGTCTGCAAAAGTTGGTGTGTCATACATAAACAGCACATTTATGAAGGTTATGTTTGGATAATTTCAAAGAAAACTTTGTTCTATTTAATTTAACAATTTATAGTAACTTGCAGTTCTGGCACCTTGAGTTCTTTAGAAAGTACATGCAATGTGAAATGGGATTAAACAATGGGAGCCACACCGTTGTCATCAATATGTATTTACAAACTCTTATACCTAAACAATACATTTATAGAAAATATATAAAAATATCACCCTCATGTATTTGTCATGTAAACACTCTATTATTGCCACAAATGTCTCAGGGATGATGCCCAGTGCCTGAGGGGAAATTCATGTCGTAAATTTCAGATCCTGCAGGGATCAACCCCTAGCAAGATCGCGTAATGTGGCAGTGAGTCTTTGTTTAGGGCTAATAGCTTTCCTCATGCAAGTATCTTGCTTCTTTATTGTTGTAATCTGCTGGTGATGATACCTGCAGTTCTTGCAGGAGATTGTCTCTGTCCAAAAAACAATTTTTGCTCCACATTTTGCACTTCTTTCTACTTTCACTTTTTTTCTACAATATGATCTTCCTAAAGCAAATAAAGAAGAGCAACCGAAACCTTCCTTTTGTTTGAAGACATATTGAATACTTTACACGTTTGTAGAAAGCAAATGTGTACGAGAGAGAAATTGTATTCAAACAACCGTATTTTATGATTTTCCTTTTTCCCGCCTGAAGGAATACGAACGTACTATACGTATTATGTGTTTCCTACGATAAACGAAACACGCAAGAATGCATGTCATACTTCCGTCTCAGTTAACGACACTTTAAAAAGAATAAATCTATATGTATGTACAGGCGTCATTGGTACAACTATAGTATACAATGTAGTAAAAAAGTGGATAGCGCTGCTCTCAAGGGTATAATAAAAAGTTCATAATTTATTGCTTCATTTAAAATCACATACAAAGCGTATATGTGCAGAGGAGCAGTTTCCTGTCGGGAATCACCTGCCTTACACGTTTCGTTGGCCTTTTTTTATTGTATACGTTGTGTACGAACCTTAAAACGAATGAAGACTGTTTATTGTCGTGGTACCAGTATTAGCATGAAATGGAATTTTTATGACTGCTGTTTTTACTATATTTATTATGAGATAATAAATACATACCTATACCCCTTACTGTTATATGTTTACAGAACTACTTGGTAGTGTCTAATATGTTTTTTATGATAAAGAGAAGAATTATTCAAGATGCAAAAATCTAGGGACAAGGAAAATATAAAGATGGTAAACCTTTTCATTGAAGTGGAATTTAAAAAGGGGTGTATGTGGCTAAAACGGTAGTGGAAAATGCTTACCACTGCTCATGATAACCCTTTTAAGGAATCCTTCTCTTGAAAATCCTGTGCTTGCCCCTGCTGCATTTCATGCAATTTGTTCAGAATGTATTACTACGATTTGTCCAGACTGCATTACTGGCTGTCTAATACCACTAACGTGGTATTTAAAGGGCATGTCCACCGCCAAAACGATAATTTTACCCACTAATGGCCCCACTGGATAGTTTAAAAAATCCTTACCTTACATCCCTGCTCCTTATGATTCTTTCTGCTGTGCTGTCCAAATCCAGGAAACTGAAGAGTAGGAGCTGTCTTCCTGTCTAAATGTCTCTCCCCTGTCTTCTGCCTCCGGCAGGTAGTGTGACATGCGCAGAGGAGGCCCCTCCTCACCATCCGGATTCCTCTCTGCCTGCCTTTCCCCCTTTTTAAAAATAATTTGGCTATATTGTTCCTCTACTCTGCCCTCCCCAACCGCCATGTTAGATCTTTAATAAAAGTTTCCCAATCTTACTTACATTCTTCGATCCCACACCTGTCTTCTAAGCCGGCAGCTGTATCTGTGATTGGCTGACCGCAGGGAGAGGAGGAAAACAGCCGTGGGAGTGAAGAGATGTAAATATGATTGGGAAACTTTTATTACGATCCCCTGCCCCCCCCAACATGCCGGTTGGGGGTAGGTAGGGGAGAGGAACAATATGGCAAAACATTTAATTTAGGGTGGACATGCCCTTTAAGAATATGATCTGAGAAGCCTAGTCAAAAAACTTGTACAATATCTATAACAGAAAGACACTCTATCCTGATAACTGTCCAGTAGGAAATTATATTTTCCTATACATCTTGTCATATAGTAACTCATATTTAATGAAAATCGGAGATTTCAGAGAGCCAGATTTTAACTGCTTGCAGAGGTAGAAAACCTTTAAAGAAAGTATAATAATAATAATAATAAAGCAGCGCCTTCACACAAGGGAGCTAAATAAATAAACTGTTTTTTTCTTTTTTTTTTGACAAAGGCAGTTTACCATCCACTAGATTGCTCTACACCCTGCAGGAGAGTAACTTAAAATAAATCTTTTTTTATTTCTATATTCTTGATATCACCTGGAATAATAAATTATTTTTTTGCACAGAAATTAGACTAAAGGTTGCCATACACTAAATATAAATTAGAGAATTTGACGTTTTGGTCCCTCTTCTCAAGCCAACGGGAACCTTGACATGACACAGTTATTGTGTTTGCTAATAAGCTTGCTAAAAATATATTAGATCTAACAGTAGCACCGGGTCAAATATGATTAGAGAAGTGTGTACCTGCAATCTACTTGCACACATGGGAATATAACACACACCACACACAGTAAAGCATATCATATGTTAGGTCATGTTCTACATTGCGGCATAGAAAACTAAAATACTGAGAATTGCATTTGAGCATATTTATGTAATAGATTTTAATGTCTTTTAAGGATTTACAGGGCGATGATATATTGGTCGCTGTCCAGCTGAATTAGTGTAAAACCCACGCTCGCCACTGTAAAAGGGTAAGTTGCGATATTACTTACCCGACTGATCGCTCACACAACATTCCTGCGATCCTGCCAGAACCACCTCTCCTGATCTTATATTCGACCGACATGCGATCGCAAAATGAATGGGATTTTGCGATCGCATGTCGGTCGGATATTAGATCGGGAGAGACGGTTCCGGCAGGATCGATGAACGTCGTGTGAGCGCTCGGTCGGGTAAGTAATATCGCACTGATTATGGCCACCTTAAGTCTCACAAAGGTTTACTGCATCGTGGGATTGTGGTCAGGGAAGTTACGTTTACAAAATTATAACACCCCCTTAGTATTTAAGAATAAGAAATTAGCCTCAGTGATACATAACTTTAAATGCTATGTAATTTACAAATGTAGGGTAAGGTTTAAACTTTTACCAGGATCACTGTAATAAAAGCACCAAGGGAAATGTAGAACTACTGAGCATGTCTATGGTACACTTAGGGGCATATTTATAAAGGTTCGTTAACTTTTCGCGGCCGTTTTCGCGGACATTAACGCAATATCACGTTTACCGCGATTTATAAAAGTCCTGCTGCGGCCCTTCCCGGCAGCCCCTCCAGCCTCCCGTTCCGAGATTGCCGCGAGCGGGGAACGGGTTGGGAGGGCTGCTGGGAAGCGGCGGCGGGTGGTCGCCGCCGCGCGGGGGGGGGGGTGGGGCTGTATCCCCGCCCCCTTAGGAGCGGCGTCGGGAAGGATTTTAAGTCCGGCTTAAAATTACCGCAGCACTCGCAGCCGCGATAAATATCGTGGCCGCGATAGATATCGCGGGAATAGCGCTCGCCGTTATAAAATACGGCGATAGCGCTGTTTTCGCGGCCGCGATGTGCGGCGGTAATTTTTTTGCGCTATTATCGTTGCTTTATAAATATGCCCCTTAGTGTGCAACTTCAGACCACCCTCAGAAATATATATCTTCACTGTCAGGCGGCTGCTGCATATTTAGGTTAGGACATTATTTCTAGTCTTTTTAACCTAGTACATAGGTTATAGTTCTCATGGAGACATTTTCTTGAGAAAACAAATTTATTTTTTGTGCAATTTTGATTTTTATTCACTTACTTTTGGCAATAAATGTGATGCAGTGCCTTACTGACAATGTGAAATAAATGTAGGACTACTAGTAATTACACGTATAAGGAATTTAGCACACTTTTACTGAACATTATATGATGGTTTATCATTAGATGGCTATGATGGAAAGTGTAGGGATACCATTATGTATCATTTTCCTTTACATGTGTTTGTCTTCCATGAACATATATCTTTGCCAAAGCTTTGGCAGTTGGAGTGTTTATTCATTTATCTCACCATTCTCTCAAGTGTCACAGCGTGACTACACTTTAAGAAAGATCTCACCCCAGGACAGCACCAGTGACATCCTGTAGCACTCTCTTACAGATTAAACTGTTGTCAAAAAGATTATCATTGATATCATTAGAAACATGACTCCTTATCCTGCCTTTACATTTCTATTTACTGTTTCATAGCCATGAATTGATATCTCAATATTAACCCATTTATTGCAATTTTTAATGAGTTTTGTTTATTTGTGTTTAGGCTTGCAGTGGATTGCCACTAGCAGCCTCAAGCGATGTTTTATGCTGATTGTGGCTAACTAATGTGCCAATTTTTAATGCCAATTAATGGCTTGTGTTAAAAATTCCACAATGGTTAATGGTAATTTGCGATGCACAGAGAGCATTCTTATTATACCTCTTATTGAATAAGCTATAATGTACTGTAGTATAGTGCAACACCCCTTAATGAAGACAAGTCAAAAAACATAGGTTTTAGGGCTAGGCCACTCTATTGCGTTTTTGATGCGTTTGCGCATGCGTTTTTCCGATCATTGCAATCGCGTAAACGCACCGAAAACGATTTGCGATCTGCATTTTTTGCTCAATCGCATGCATTTATTACATTGCCATATTGCATTGGATGTGCCACTCTTGTTTCCAAAAAGAGATGTACAGCCCCAAAGACTATATCATATACACTTTCAAGTAAAAATAAAAAATGGGAAAAGTCCTATTTTAAATTGGGCATAACCATGGGTCAAGAAAATTTGCGTGTAATTTTTTTAAAAAAAAATTCTACTTTCCCTTGTGCTTTAATATATTTACCCAGAGAAAGAATTGGTTGGGCCTATAGGTAGATTGTGTCTGCCTGGTCTCCATGCACATGTTCACCATATATATGAAACCTATGTTTCCTTTTCTGAGTGCGTTTATTCTCCAGTGCCATGTATATAAGCCTAGATTAGCACAGGAGCAACTATTTCAGCACAATTGTTCCAATGAAAGTGCTGGCTGCCTATATTTGGATTACTAAATATTTTAACCAAACCCTTTGAGAAAACATAGTAACCTTTGTCAGACATGGCACTATACAGCAAGTTACAACATAACCATACCCTCCAACATTTCAAAGATAGAAAAATGTACACTTAGGCACTCCCCTTGCACCACCCAAACTTCTCCTATGGTACCACCCCCAATTGATATATTGCTCCGCCCCAAATCAAGCAATTATTATCGGCAATTATTTGTAAAAGTAAATAAATGGGTTAAGTAGTTGCAGAGTTGCTGGCAGTCATGTACATTTAGATACAGGCAGAGATAAATAGATAGACATATACAGACAGAAATTGTATCTCAGTATCCATCTATCTCTGTATTTGTCTGCATCTCTGTATCTGACAGAGAGATTAGATGATAGACAGACAAAAACTGTCAACTAAACTGTTTCTATTCATTAATAAACGCATAATTACATGTTATCAATAACTGATTCCTCCCATTATAATAAACCCCCTTCAGATTTTCTTTAGTCCTAAACTAACCACCCCCTTTGTTTTCAATCAATTATAAATCCATTAAGAGAGATTCCTCACATCACTTTAATTACAAACCAACTAACCAGCACTCAGGACCCAACACCAGTACAATTTCTTACATGTCACATTTGGACTCAGACAGTGCTGTACCTGTCCCAGACCGTATCATCTCTGTAATACTGCAGTGTGCACAACACTGAGTGTCACACTCTCTGCATAGCCCAGCTGCTGCAGCTCCGTCAGACTGTGTACATAAATTAACACTCACTGTAGTGTCAGTGGGAAGAGATCAGATTCGGACCTCACGCGTGGCTTGCTCTCTATCCATAGCTACAAGGTCAGTCCCAGAGTTGCTCCACCCACCATTCAAACACCCTGGAATTAGGTGAGTAGAGGGAATATGTATGTGGGTGTGGAAAATTAGGACCCGTGCATATCTGCATGTTTGACAGCCAAAGCATTTCTCAGGTGCCTTTTTTTCAGGTTTGTTTCCACAAGTAGAGTCTGGAGGTTTCTACCTCTACAGAAAGCAAATGGGGTTCTGGTTTGTCCAAAAGGGACTGTCCCGTGACACAATATCTCAGTTATGTCTAATGGATCCTTTGATTGCATTAGTTTCACTGTCGTACTGTAGGCTGTAAGGGATAGTTTTAAGGCCTTTTATATTCACATTAACGTCTGGCCTTATTTTCCCCAATTTTTAAAAGGGACCCATATTTTTCTTGCATTGTCTTGCATTAGCATTAGATCTTCTGGATTCTATATTTAAAGGGCATGTAAAGCATTATTGAAAAGGTCCAAAGATGCCCCTGAAGGTACTTACCTGATCTGGTCCCTCGCCGCTCTGCCACGCTACTCTCTCTGATTCCTGGTCAAGGTTATCAGTCAAATTAGTGACGTCACGCCCAATTACCTGACAGCCATGACCAGGAAGCGCCTCACTGCTGCTTTTCTTGCTTGAAATGAGCTTGTAACTGAGCAGGGGGCAGTACCCAGGTGACGAGGGCCCGAGTCAGGTAAGTCCCTGCAGGGGCATCTTTGGAACTTTTCAATAATGCGAAAGTGGCATTGGGAGGGGGTAGCTGGACATAATTATAAAATGTTATTTTAAGGCTGGACTTGCCCTTTAAAAAACAAATTGGTCAGGTGCTAATATGAAATCAATAACTAGGACTCAAAATAGAACAACACCTAGTAAAATCTGTCTGTATTTTAAAATGTCATTGCCTGTGCTTATTCATTTGCTGTCTCCAACGTGCTATGTGGAAGTCATGTAATTAACCAGTATAGGGAGATTTGCATGTCAATGACAAGTCTGTGACAGGACTAAAGTGATGACTGTATAATATATCTGTGGGTATTAGGATAGTTTTGGCAGATTCACTTTGAAATGCTTTTAGCCTCTACACAAAAGAGCAGGACTGCTGCTGGTATTAAGATATATCATTGTAAATATTATACCGTAGATTCATATTTAGATATATATTGATTGAATCCAAACCCACAGATATGTAAAAGTACAATGTTTTTGTTTGAAAAATGAATATATTACGTAGTACATGGTGAATGTAGGTTTTAATATTGCATAATGGTTTTGCAGAATATTTTCTATTTCCAATTAAATATACATACTACTATAACTTGCATCTGCACATAAATGTAATATAGACGCTCACATTTTATGTTGATATACCGTATATAAAGAGAGATTTCTGTTAATATTTGTGTAGAATTGCCTATAGAGAATGCACAATAGTATAGCCCTGTTTTCTATTTAAGGAAAAATACATGGAAAATAAACCCTGTCTATAAATAGGTAGATTGAGTTATTGTACAATTGTACAATATGCATTATATAAAGCTATGACTGTGTCATTTTGCATCTGCCACTGAATAGAAGCCTGTATTCTTTAACCGTGCAATATACTTGTTTTTATACTGGTTCTTTGGAGGTTGCTAGGAGACGTCGAGTCTGAAGATGAAATTCCCAACAGAGCCCCTCATGAGATAAGCAATAAAGACTAGTTTATAGCATAAGTAATTATCTGTGCAAGCGATAGTAAATTGCAACACAGGTGTCATTTATTTATGCAGTTACAGTATATTTAATTAGAATGCACTTGGATTTATTTTGTTGCATGTTTAAGTTTGGAATGCTAGAACTCATTTCATCGACTTGTAGATTACGATTGTGGTATTATGTTGTGTGAGAAATGTGATAGCAAGGAGACGAATGATTACCCACAAGTCATGCTTTCATTCCTCACATGGGAAACCATGAATGCAGAAACATAAGATAAAAAGAAAAATAATAAAGAGACGTTATTCTTCCAACATCCAATTAAATTGAACCTCAAATTTTAAATATATTTTCAGCATTGGTTATTCTGTTATGGTTAAATCTTGCAGCTGTGATACTTTCTCCACCACTTTAAAACATGGTTATGTGAAAAGGTTCTGATTAACACCTCTAGATTAATGATCCACTTACTATAATCATCAGTATTTGTGTCATAAATACCTCCACTTCGACCAGCCAATAACTGCACCTGATGAAAGGGACAAAGTGATCCCTGAAACGTTGTGTATGTGATTAAAATAAACAACATCATTTTGTGCTTGTGCTATAGCAGTAAGTCCTTGGTAGAGGACTTAGTGGGGGAGCACCTTGCAACTAATTGGCTAATAGCCACAAGGAGTGTGCTTGGGCCCATAACCTACGTAACTTCACTGATAGCCCTTCTCAACAATTATTAATTGATGCCTCATATCTTTACTTCCTCAGCTAATTCTTTTTAGTTGGGACCAGAAAATATATTTGTTGACAGTAGTACTCTGAGCCTTTCATTCTGCCCATTTCTTGGTTTTACCTGACAGACTTGGTTGTTCCTTATTCTTTTAGATTCACTTTTATCTGCTGATGTTCCTCTGGAATGGAAAAAAGCTGATGTAATACTAATATTCAAAAAATGTAGTCATTCACAGCCTAGTAACTATAGACCTGTACATTTAGAAGATATGTACACTGAAAAAGTAAGCTAATGTTAGATAGCGGGGGCTGTAAGCTGAATGTGAATGCCTTTTTTTTTGCCTATTACCTTCCCACCCCCTACCTTCAGTGTTAGTTTGTGACTGGCTTCCTCCTCCATGGTACTGTGGCTCCTACATCGTCCCCACTAGATGTGGCTTGCCATTCCTAACAAGATGGTCCGAGAATCTAGATTCGTTGGGTTGGAAGGGAATAGGCAAAAAAAAAAAGGCATACACATTCAGCTTACAGCCCCAGCTATGTAAGAACATTAGGTTACTTTTTCAGTGTACATATCCTTTAACATCAGTTGTAAGGAAAATATGGGAAACCTTGTTACAAGATCATATTTTGGTCTAAGCACAAACCCTTTTTTTTTTTTTTAATAAATGTAATTTTTATTGATTTTTTTTTCAAATATAAAATTATTATAGGGTTAATATAAGGTATATACATCGAGATCAGTTTTAAATTGTACTATAGTTACAGTTGTTATGACACTTCAGTGGGACGTCAATATGGAAAATTTGGTCTTCCATTGTTTGTATGTGAATATTCTTATCATTTGTTTTGTCACAATAAAAGACATATCAATGACAAGAAAACGTTTAAGGAAAGAAAGCAAACTTAGAAGATATATATATATATATATATATATATATATATACATCCACACACACCACAATTAGAATGGTCATTTGAAAGTGTATTTAGATTAAAGATAAGTGGCTGCTATTAGAGTTGTATCCAACTACCCAGTATCCCATGAGGTTTAATTTTAGGTAGGCTTTAAGTTAACCTTGAATTCAACATTGAATATTAAATAAGGGCAATCCCTTTTAGTATATGAAATAGTCTCGTATTACCAATTTTATCCTGTTTTGTGCGACAAATGGTTAGTTTAGTGAGTTACACTTCTGTTCGCATATCTATCCCAGGATACCCATATATTTTCTAATTTTTCCATGGTACCTCTTAGCTTAGCCATCAGTTACTCCATGGAGCAGAAATGATAGATTCGGAGCCTAAGATCTGTTTTTAGAAGGAATGTATACATTTTTCCAAAAGCATGGTACTAGGCCTCTAACAGCTGTTATTACCTGTTTTGCTAGTTCGTTTTCCTGTTTGGTTAATCCAGGTAACAATAAACCTAGTATCACTTCCTTTGGGTTGGTTTTCCAATCAATTAAAAAAATATTGTTAATAGTTTTTCTACAAGTGTCCAGAATGGTTGAAGATTTGGGTACATCCAGAACATGTGGAAAAGGGTTCCAACACATGTTCCGCACTACAACATAGATTCTGTGCCCATCCCTCCATATATAAATGAGTGGGGGTGACTCAATAGGTAAATAATTCAATATATTATATAGCTAGGAGGTCAAATTTCTGTGTAATGGACCACTTATGATTACACATTCAAATTGAGAGTTTTGGGGGAATGTTCCAGTTTTGGTAAGCTTCTTAACATAGTAGTAAATGTGCGTATATGTGTAGGAAGATGAGTTTGGGATTTTGTATTGTTCTTTTAGTATTTCAAATGATTTAAAGGACAACTCCACCCTCATAAGAACATCTTTTAGAAAGAATGGCCTCTTTAAAATATGTTGATATATCATACTTTGTCCGATGAATTCATTACTGTATGCCTGCTATGCTTCTGGATGCCTCATGGAAACTAAGCAATTTAGAAACCTGTACTGAGCCTGTACTGAGCCTGGGCATGCTCAGAAGAGGCAGATGGGGGATTAACATTCAGTCATTGGCTGTGATGTCAACTGTCAAATCCATAACTGGCAGTTACTAACTGGAAGAACCAGGAAGCTGAAACAGGGGAAACAGGACTTTCTGCAGGATTTCAGGTTCGACTTATATATTTCAGATTTCAAACTATTACCGTTTAGGGTTTTGGTTTGGTTTTGATTTACCTGTATGTACGTTTTCATTTTGGGTCTGGAATTGTCCTTTAAGTCTATGGGTAATTGGGTCTATTATGTCGTAAAATCTTAGTGTGTTGCTTATCTGTCAGGGTCTTAAATCCTTATCTGTGTTGATACCTGGTATCTGTGGTGTACAAGTAAAAGGGGTAAGCGGGGAGGAATTTTGGATAAGGTGGTATTGGACTTGAGTGCTTTTCCAAATTGATATTGTGCATTTCATTGAGGTTAATAATTAGTTGGTCCCTGCGTATTTAGTCATAAATAGTTCTATTAAATATTGTGGGTATATCCAGTCTGCTTCCAGCTCAGCCCATCTGGTAGTGGTAGCTGGGTAAGCCTAGTGTGTTAAGCCCCTTAGCTGTGTAGCATAATAATAGTTTAAAATGTGGTACCACCAGTCGTCCTTGGGATATTTTGGCATTGAGCACACGTCAAGCTACACGGTGAGCTTGTTTTCCCCAAATAAAGTGTATGGTACCTGCTTGGAGTCCATCTAAGACCTTGGGAGGGATAATAATTGTCAGCGTGGAAAACAGGTACAGGAATTGGGAAGTAACATCATTTTTATGGCATTGATACATCCCAAAAAACCCATTTTTTCCCCATTGTGCCATATACAGTTTAAAAGCTTTGGATAATTAGCAGTATATACTGTACTGTAGGTCTGAGTATTTAGAGGTAATGGAGATACTTTTTTTATTGATTTGGTTAACCATGTGTAGGGGAAATTTAATTTTAAAAATTTCACTTGTTCCTTAGGCATATTTATAGGCATGGCTGGTATTTTAGCAGAGTTTAGTTTGTAACCTAAAAGTGCACTGTATATCTCAATTTCTTTGTGTATATGTACAAAAAAAAAAAAGCTATTTTGTACTCAAAGCTCTTGGTTTGTTTGTTTGGATGTTGGTATTTGATCTAATTCTTGCAACCAGTTGCTTAATGCACAAAGCATGAAGGAGGAGAGAGAGGGAGCAGCCCTGTCTAGTGCCATTATGTATATCAAATATTGATGAAGTGGCTTGAGGGGTCTTAACTTGTGCTGTAGGATGTCTTTATAATCCTAATATATCCATAAGAAAAGGACCTGTTATACCTATGGTTTAAAGTACTTTGTGTAGGAATTGCCACCTCAGCCTGTCGAAAGGCTTTTTTTGCATCTAAGCTTAGAACGACGGCTGGGGTGTGATTCTTCTGCATTATTTCTATAAAATTTATGGTGCGTCTGGTGTTATCACCAACTTTTCTACCCGGTATAAAGCCCACTTGATCTCTATGTATGATAGTGGGTAGGAGGCATCCTAGTCCGTTCGCCAAGATTTTTGTATACATTTTTTTATGCATTAAAGGTCTGTAGCATGTGTTGGAGTTTTTTTTCTGCCATTGCTTTATAATATTTGTAAGTGAGCCCATCAGGACCCGGAGTTTAGCCGGAAGGCATTGATTTAAATGTTAAGAACAGGTTGTGAGGGGGGGCAGCACAGCCCGAACCCGCATATGTGCTGAGAAGGGATGGGGCTTGGGTGTTCCTTGGTAGGGCAGATATGGATGGGAGGCATGGTTACACTTGCAGCATGGTCACTGCATGGGGGGGCCACTAGTGTGGCCTCCCCAGCATGGCCCAGGTTAGGCACCCCTGGACAAGACGGACATATGTATTTATTCATCCTCCATTACTATGTAACAGTGTAGTTAGAAGTGATGCTGTGTCTCACTGTTCTTGTCATACATTTACCTTTTACACTTTCAGCTGGTTACATCAGAAATCCTTTCAGACTGCACTTTGGTAACCATAGTTGTTAATCAAATATCATTCTTTAAAAAATAGTTGTGTTATCGGGAAGCATGTTTCAGTCTCAATTTCGCAGTCTGCTTGACTAGCCTAATTGTTTTAAAAATAATACAGTGTAAATATTTTTTTTGTTAAACAGATACATAAAACAAATTCACTGGTTTGCACTTAAAACTAAACCGAAAGCTGGATTCCATCACCATGTGGCCTGTAGTAGCACAACTGGTAATGTTCATCTTCTTCTGCTGGGCGGGTAAGAATTTTATTTATAACTGTTTTGTGCAGCATTTTTGTTTTAAATGTCAGGGAAACTTTTTGGTTTTAAATGTTGTACACAATAAGAAGAATTTCTAAACCCATAAATCGACACTTAATGGTTATTTTTTAAAAATGATGTATCAATGCATTTGTGATTTCTTTACAGAACTGCAACCTTAAACTTTACCCGATTAAATGCAAAGCCGATGTTTTTTTATCGTGGATTTTGCCTGATTCTTTCACCAGATGTATGAAAGAAAAAAAAAATCACATTAAAGGGCATGTACACCCCCAAACTAAAATTTAACCCACTACTGGCCCCTCTTTATAGTTTTAAAAAATCCTTACCTTACATTCCTGCTCCTTATGGTTCTCCTGCAGTCCATGTCCAAAGTCCAGGAAACTGAAAAATAGTGGCTGCCTGCTATTTCCTGTCCAAATGTCTCTGTCACCTGTCTTGCCTCTGGGAGGGATGCTGAGATGCGCAGGTAGCCCTCCCCCTCCCTCCCTCCTGATCCCCCATGGCTGCCCCTCACCTAGTGTAAAATCACTTAGCTTGATCCATTCCCAAACGCTATATTGCCTTGCTTATAAAATAATCCAAACTGTACTTACATGCCTTTGCTACCGCTGTGCTTTTCATTTACGGTAGCCGCGTCTGTTATGGGCTGCCTCTTAGCCAATCACAGCTGCGGCTGCTGGTCCAGGCAGGGAGCCGGATCAGAAGAGGCTGTAAGTACTGTTTGGATTCTTTTTTTAGCAAGGCAATACAGCGGTAGGGATGAGAATACACTACAGCATATACATTTTTTTGGGAGAGGGTGGAGATGCCCTTTAAAGGAATAGTTCACTTGAAAAGTTAACTATTTTTTTAATGTATTGATTGAAGACCAGGAGGCTAAGGAGTTATGCCTACCTTCTGTTATTCCACCAATTGGCACGTGATCATTTGAAGCCTTTATATAAGGGATAATGCGCCCCTTACAGTGTAATATATAAGGGATAATACGCTACCTACAGTGTAATATAAGGTTGTTATGCCACAGAGGAGCTACATGTCCATATAGACCATATTTTATACAGGGCATGGTACTCCGAGGTGAAGTAAATCCATATATTACTCTGTAGATAGCGTATTATTTCTTATAATACATAAGGCTAAAAAAAAAACCTGTCCACTACCTCTGTCTCTCCCTGTATTAGTCATTTATATAGGAATCCCTGTTTAGTGTATAAATAGTTAATTACCGTTCCAATTGAAAGAGAATGAAGGGTCGAACTTCGTCTGTCAATAATAAACATGGATTCTGATAAAAATGACTAATAAAGGGAGGGGGAGATAGTGGGAGGGGCAATGGAATACAGGAAGTCACTCAGTGACATCACTGAGTGACTGTTATATAGATTCTCGCCACTGCACCTCCTAGCAGTAAATGCGGAAAATGCCTAGCCCTATGTATTATAAGGATATTACACCACGAGGAGTTCCAGGGCGCATTATTTCTTATAATACATAAGTATCTGATTCCTTCACCCCATTCGCATTTTAAATTCTAGCCTTGTCCCTATCTCCACCTTAAAAGGTAACGGTGGTCTCAAATTCTTCCAAACTAGTAAAAATTATATAAAAAGCCTTCCATCACACCTTCAAAATAAAACCTAAATCACATCTCTAGATAAAATTTGTGAGAAGTTATTGCTGGAAAGTTTCAGCAATGTAACTTCCTATTTTTAGCCATGTGATCAGCTTGTAGTCATGTGGCCAGCCTGTCTGCATTAATAGGCTCCCCTTCTCAACTGTAAATTTTTTCCTCAGGTACTTCCTGATTTCCCCAGCAATAAGTCTTTGCTGAGCATGCTTCTCCCCCGGGGGGAAAAGGGCAGGCAGAGGTCAGGTGGTGTCACTCAACCTACTAGAAGCAGGAAGTTTGAACATTCACCCCAATGTAATTTCTCACAGGCTCCAGCCAGAGATGTGATTGTTGGCTCAGTGTAAAAGATATACTGCAGGCTGTCATTTAACCCTAACTAGTTTTGAGACCACAGTTGCCCTTTAATTTAAACCCCCAAGCTACCTTCTGTTAATTAAACCCAGTAGAAAGGAACATCCCAGCCCAGCATCTATGCAGTTAAACAAATCTTTGTGGAGGAAGAGAGAGACATTGGTTATGAAGTGACAGGAAGCAGCTCCAGCAGGTTCCGTTAGTGAATTTAAACACAAAAAATGCTGAGTCATTGTTCAGACATGAACACTGGAATGGGAGGTGCAGTGGGATATAAGAAATATAAGAAATGAGTCACTTAGTTATATAGCTGGGTGATTTTTATAAGGATATATACCACTGCAGGTCCCATTATAAAATATCACACTTCTGTATTATAGCACCATAACTTCTGACAGCCTGCAGTTATGAGATATGATCCATTTTAACGATTATGACTGCAGATTTTGTTTTAACCCTAAGTTGTTTGGATACCATTGTTACTCTTTAGTGTTTATGTTAAATACACCCTTTCCTTTTTGAAAATGTGCCCTAATAAAGCACAATACCACTTTGTCTGTTAGTATTCAAGTGAAGTTAGATTAAATCAGATTTTTCCTTAGAGAGTGAAAGCACACTTCTGAGGCACTTTGCATTAACGATTGAGCCTGCTGGGTCTCGCACAAGTTGGCAGGCTGTTTCCAAACAAGCTGGAGAAATAGGAAGTGGAAGTGTGTTAGTTTATGTCACACTATTTAATGCAGCTGTCCCATAAGGTTGCTGTTAAATTCAATCTCAATTATTTTTAATTCTGTGCTTTTTATTTCAGCCTAAAGTTAAAACATCAGCTCTAGTAAAAATCATCAGCAGATGAAGACAATTGAACTGAATGTGTGTGTCATAGGTGCAAAATCTGGCAGATGTTTTATTGCACTTGTTTTTCATAGCAGAAAGCCTCAGTGTACAGTTGTAGGGCTAAATCAGTACACTGCATGAAATGGATATGTAAAAAATAAGCATTATGTTGTTATATGGAGTACTATATTTACTTGTCAAATCATGAATGTTTTCTCAATGTCCATTGCCCAGTTTAACAACCTTGTCAAGGTCAAATATATGATTAAAGTAAGTATTAAGAAAATAAACACTGAATATTACATGAAAATTACAAATACATTTGTTATCAAGTGGAGTGTGTAGTTTAGAATCATGTAAGCTTACTATGGTTGCTGAGATTTACTGTGGCTTACATATTGGGACTACACATATACTGACCTTGATATATTACTGGGTGAAGTTTTCTGATTTTACATTTCTAACATTACATTACATTTCTTTTATTTATTATTTTAGAAGAGGGAAAACTATATGGGCCAGTGTTTGAGGAACAACCCATTGACACAATTTATCCTGAGGAATCTATAGAAGGAAAAGTATCGATGAACTGCAGAGCACGAGCAAATCCTCCTCCACTTTACAAGTAAATTACACATTTCATTTGTCATTTCTAGCAATTTATGCATTTCATTCAGAACATGATTAAAGGGCATGTCCACCCCCAAAACTATATTTTAACCCACTACTGGCCCCACTGTGTAGTGTAGTAAAATCATTACCTTACATCCCTGCTCCAAATGGTTCTCCTGTAATGTCCCTCCAAAGTCCTGAAAACTGACCACCTGGAGCCTGGCCGTGTCCATATAGGACTCTGCCTCCTGTCTCTCCTCCAGGAGTATTTACATATGCTCAGTGCAGCCCCCCCCCCCCCCTCTCTCCTGTTTTGCTCTCCCTCCCCCTAGCTACAAGCCCCTTTTCTGTAGTGTAGAGCTCCCTACCCCAACCGCTATAGTAATTTGTCTAAAAACTCCCCAGATCTATACTTAGTTTGCCTGTTTCCCCCGGCATTCTGTACAGCCGGAAGCCTCTCAGCCAATCACGGACGAGGCTGCTGGTCCAACCCCCTGCTTACAGATCCATGCAAGCAGAGGGCCGTGACAGAATGTTGGGGGATAGAGGCAAAGTAAGTAATGATCGGGGGAGTTTTTAGACATATTACTATAGTGGTTGAGGGTGGGGGAGGGAACCCTACACTACGGAATTTTTTTTAAAAGGGGTGGACATGCCCTTTAAGGCTATATTCTTGCAAATAGTTGTGTTCTATTCACATTAGAGATGGTCGAACTATTGAAAGTTCGGTCCGTTTTCGAACTTTCGAACTATTGTCAAAGTTCGAAAGTTCAAAAACGGACCCATTAAAGTCTATGGGAGGCAAATAGTTCGAAAAGTTAGAGTCAAATACAAATAAAATATTAATGGTAACTTAATGTAAATGGCTGTGGGACCTGGGAAATGGTCTGGGGAGCATGTTCCAATATCCAGGAAAATCGATTTTATATCGTAAAATCGATTTTACTCTCACACCCGCTACTTTCGAGCTTTCGCGTTCGAACGTTCGAGGTAACATGGACATTTTACTCGCAGATTCGATGCTCGCCTATAGGCTTTAATGGAGTCTTTACTCGCAGATTCGATGTTCGCGCCTAGATACCATGTACATTTTGCTCGCGGATTCGAACGTTCGAACATTCGATAAATCATCGAAAGTCCGGGAAATATCGAAAGTCCGCGTCCGAGATAGTTCGAGAAGTCCGGGTCCGTTCGAACTCGAACAGTTCGGCTCGAACTCGGGTTCGAGTTCGAGTTCTATGCCATCCCTAATTCACATTTACCCTTTTTATGGAAAATAGAAAGAGTCAGTTCTTGGTGGCCATCTGGGGTAATCTTACAGACTCTCCCTGATTTCAGCCTAGTGAAGAGGGAGCACACTGATGTTACAAAGTCCTGTATTGTCGATTTGAAACTTAAAACAGCTAATTTAAACAAAATTACCAAGTAAACCAGAAATGTCCGTATGTGAAAACAAAATATTCCAGTTAATTTAAAAAAACACTTTATCCTAAGTCTATATGTGTATGGTAGCACACTGCTGTATTCTTGTATGGGTATGTGCTTTCACACTGCAGGTAACCTCTGTATTAGGGTGGTGCTAGAGTCAAAGCAAACTTAATTCAAAAGGTAAAAAGTGCAACTAAGTACATAATTACAAAAGAGAACAATCCAGAGCACACACCAGTCTTGAACATACCAGTGTTAATTGAAAACTCCTTCTTAAAAAATACAGTTATGTTCAAGACTGGTGTATGCTCTTTTGGATTTATTTAGTATTGGCTATGGTACCGTGAGTAGCACCCAGCATTTATCTACCTTACACCGGTGTGCAGCAGTTCCTGTTTTTGTCTAAGTACATAATTACAACACAAAGCACTATCAGCCCATATATCAACACTAAAGTGAATAAAATCACCTTTTTTAATATATAGAACAACACACTTAGTTACACTAATGTAATAAATGTACATATATGCTATAACAACAATATAACAAACTATCCCCAGATATTATCCTGTTTAAATCAATTAAAGTCTAATCATGTAAAGAGGCCACCTTGTTTTATCTTAAGCCACTGGCTCAGGCATGCCCAGTGTTTACTGAATTTGAACTAATTTTTAACTTTGGTTACCTATGGTATGAAATATTTGTTTGCTATATTGTGATATTTTTATTCAGAAATTATTTACATGGTTGCTCAGTGGTTAGCACTGATGCCTTGCAGCGCTTAAATCCTGAGTTTGATTCCACCCTTGGACACATCTGCAAGGAGTTTGTTCTTGTCATGTTTTTCGTGGGTGTCCTCTGGGCACTCCGGTTTCCCCACAATCATAAATGCATACTGATAGGTTGTGCTTAGATTGTAAGCTCTTTGGGGCAGGGTCTAATGTGAATCTATACATGTAATTGTAAAGATGTTGGCCTTATATAAATCCTGAAAAATAATAATTACTTGCCTGGCTGTATATTTGAGAGATTAAATAGTTCCAATTCATTTTCTAGATTAAAACAATATTTTTGAATGCATGTATCAGCTTCAATTAGTTACATATTACAATACATCTTCTTAATAGCTTAGGGTCGCCACATGAATAAATTGATTAACAATTTAATATATTTTATGGAGCATACCAGGAGGATGCTTAAAGAATAGGAAATTTAAGCATTTATTACAGATACAGACAATTATATACAAGTCCCTTAATTTTGGGGGTTTTACTGTATTTTTGTTGTTTCATTAAATAAAAACAGTTATCAGTAATTTTTTTTTACTGTAAATGTATTTGTGTGTCAGCTGTCAGAACAGTCAGCATACAGATAATGATCATTGCCATTTTTTATTTTTTCTTCCAGTGTGTATATTTTTCTTCCAAAAAGGCTATGTATATGATGGTGTTTTGTTAGTGGCTTGCTTTATATTTTTCATTAATCTAGTAATAAGGCAAATACCCCCAAAAAATCTGAACTGAAATCTATACTATTTATCCAAGCAGTGATTAGCTTTCTACATTGCAGAGGGAGATTTTTTTTTAGTTACAAATGCAAAAAATTCAATATACACTTGTATCTGTTATTGCTTAAAAAAAAATCTCTTCCCCTACTGCTGGTATTGTAGACCTCATAAAATCTTAAGAGCAGGATAACATTTCAATTATAGAAACTTTTAGAAACTCTTGCACAATCTTTAATACTAACATTATTAAATGTATTATCTGCACAAATAAACTGCCTAAACAAGACACTGCTATATGAAATCGAGCATGGATAAAATGTAGATGTAGGTTGGAAGAAAGTTCTTAATACTACAAACTGTCCATCCCTTGAGAAATCATTAAGCAAACATTAGGATTTGAATAAGAAAAAAAACTTAAGCCACCCTTTCCTTTTTAAGAAAAAGCAATTAGGGAAGTCAATGAAATTCCCAGGAACATTTTCAATGAAATCATTATGACAGTACTGTATGTATTTTATTGTTAAGAGAGTTTCGTATGAGGCCCAGTGATGTAGATGGGCTTATATCTAGCATATCTAGCTCTCTCACTTTTTCCCAAAAAATGAGGGAAGTGGCCATCCATCCAGTGCTTTATATTAAAGGCATAGGATCTCCCATTAAAGTGATGTGTTGGGCCTCTTCCCTCATTTTTAAAAAGCTGAAGGGCTGGGGGCAAGTGAGAGAGAGTCTGCTCAACCAGTGCGCAAGTATGAGGAATGCAAAATGAGGAATGTAAAAAAAAAAAAAGCTTAGAAGTTAGGAACTTCCAGACTGGGATTACCTTGACGTGGTTGGAAGGCTTTTCATTCATGTGATCACAGTAATGTATACTAAAACCCCTTTGTTTATAATGCATGCCAGTGTACAGATAATATGATATTGATATTGTATGGGGCCCAGGAATGTGCATTGATTATCTTTTCTTTGTTTGTATAAATGTTTGACCAGATCAGTAGCACTTCTGCAAAATATAGTCGTTATTTAGTCCAAGGTGTGCTTCCACAATCCTTCTTTTATATATATATATGTAAGTATATGGGCAGAATTAAACTGTGCTTATGTGTGGTTTTTTAAAGCTGTGCAAGAATATAATTGTGTTAATAACACAACTGTCCGATCAACTGTGTATGTGAATATTTTACTGTTCATATGTACAGGATGTGAAAGACTTAAACTTAAAATAGTACAGAAGGGAGATCCAGTAAGGAATATTCCCACTGTCTGTTTCATTGCCTTTACTGAAATATCCTTGTGTGATGTTAGCAGATAAATTGTGCCTTACAGTATATACATGCACACTGCTTAAACAAGAGCACATCCAGACTCTATTTGAAGGTGGTGCACATGCCTCAGGGAAGTGAGCTGAAAGAGTAGTAGTAGTGGTAATGTCCTGCCTACCTTGCAGTTATGGGGTTCATGTTTATATTTTAAGTATAGTCCTCCTTAGAGTTTATTCAAGAATGAAAGAATTAATAAGAGTCTCTAGTAGGAGAGTGATTTTCTACTGTTGCTGGACAGTTGCCAGTATGGGGAGGAAAAGCAGACAACTGGTTGCTCACAGGGGCCAACTTAAAAGCTTAACTGTCTTGGACTGACTACAATGACATTTTCAAAGTGAACAAATTCAGATAATTTGCCATCTTGTGAGGACCAGCCTGAAACCTATAGCTGAAATGTTAAAAAGCTATTACATGATCCAGTTAAAAAAGGTACCACATCACCCAGTCATGGTAAAATAACAACTTTTCCCCATGATTCTCTACAACTGTGCACAACACAATTCATGCCTGGGGTCTTAATGACAAAAACAGGGTCTGGAAATTGTTGTCTAATTAGACTGTTGTCCTCCTTTAAGGTAACACTCTTCTTTATTTGCCGCCTATTACCTCTGTACAATAAAACATAAATTATTTTGGCATATACCCTCACTAATCATTTGCTGTATATAACCCAAAAAGAGCAGTAGAGCAAACCTGTCAATTTGGTTGAAAATAGATGAACTGGCTGATCTAAATTCACCATGCATAATCAGTTTTATGAACAGCCAGCTGTAGTAGGAAAAATACTTCTATCCGTAACTTCCAAGACTTCTGTAAATGTGCAGCCACTACCCAGAATCAGATTTCTGTAAAGCTTTTCTATTGGGCTATAAATGAAATGTTGATTATTTACTAAAGTATTATCAGGCCAATGCAATAGTAGCCACAAATCTCCAAAAGCTACAAGTTTTTTTTAGGATCAGATGAATTTCAGTGTCTCTGGACTGCAAGCTATACCATATAATTTAACAACTAATAAGCAGGACATTTCCAGGGAGATGCGTTAAGTTGCAGTCTTTTGTGCAATTTTAAAACCTTATAACAATTAATTTAAAAACAATTAAAAATGTATATAGCATATTTGTGTATAAATGGTTCACTGGGGGGGGGGGGGGGGGATTACAGTGCAAATGTTATTTGTCTCCCTGTTCATATATAAAATATGACAGGTCTACAACACATGCAAAAGGATAGACTGAATTGGAATGTAATAAATGGTGCTATGGACTTGCATCACGCCTGCTAGGAGGGTAAGTAGCAGACTGCGGGATTATATTATTATATTTACAGCTTTCATGATAATATGGATTACAATTAAGTGGTTTTGTTGTGCCATCATTTAAATATTGACTTCTTTCCTTTTCAATTTTAGGTGGAGACGAAATAATTGGGAAATTGGGGAAAATGAACTTCTTAGTGATCATTATAGCATGGTTGGCGGAAACCTTGTCATCAACAATCCAGACAAATCTAAAGATTCTGGGAAATATATTTGCATTGTCTCAAATATGTATGGAAAAATCTGGAGTAGGGAAGCTACTTTGAATTTTGGCTGTAAGTAAAGATGTTTTTTTAGCAAGTATAATACAAGGTGCTTTTTTGATATATAGGACAAAATATTGTCATAGATGTAGTTGTTTCAATAATACAATACATATACTATAATATCTATATTAAAGCTATATATCACTTGCATTACCAATACATTCTAACCATATACACCTGTGTAAATATAAGGCCCCTCCTTTCCATTGACTAGGTAATACTATGCAAAAGAGAGAAGCTTATTGTGAGACATTATGTACTAGTGTGTGTTAATTGGAGGGGAAATGACAGTAGAACTTACTATATTGAAATATTTTCAAACAGGTTTATCTCTGGCTTGGTATTACATAGAAATACAAATGATGTTTATATTTCTACATTGTTAGTATATAAATACATTTCTACCAAATGAATGATCCTACAGGCACTACCAATAATCTTTTATCTTTTTCTTGATTGACTGCGGTAAAAGTAAAAAAAAAAAAATAATCATTCAAAATAGATATTTCAAGGTTTTATTTCTATATTCAGATTTCTATATTTAATTACATTTTCTATAAACCAGCAATTATTAGAAGTAATAAACAGTATCTAGATAATATTCATTTTGAGAATTATTTCTTCTTGCATTAGCAGATTGTGTTGTTGTGTACAGAAATGTGTAGGAAGGATTGTAGATACCATATTGGGTTAGGAAGTTCTTAACCGAAACCCTTCTAATTGATGTGTTTTTAGATCTCGACCCATTTCCTACAGACGAACGTTATGAAGTAAAAGTGAGAGAGGGGGCTGGAGCAGTGCTGATATGTGATCCCCCACCACACTTCCCAGGTATCAATGAAGAAAAACAATGTATAATAGAAATAATCAGATTATTCGTTCTTTCGAATGAAACCATAATTCTGTGTATAAGCTGTATAAGCTTTTCATTCTCCAAATATGTTAAGTAAATGTGTTCTTATTTTTCTTTGTAGTTTACTAAAAATTTCTTTAAAAATATTCTTTACCAGAAATAGGCAGAAAGGTGCAGTAAAACTTCACCTAAAACTAAGCTAATCTTCATGAAAAGGAAATGAAGCGCATTCAGTTAATAAAACAAGTCCCGTGGAATTTGTCTTACTATTAAGAGATAAACAGGGACATGAATGGGAAAAACCTTTATAGGCAGGCCTGTTTGTTTTGATCAGTTGATGCATGTTTTTTTTCAGGACCATATTGTTACATCTAATTGAGCTATGAGCTTTAATAGTATATAACTAGATCAGTCTAATTAAATATAGAAATAGTAATTTGAGATGTCCCTTTTTTCCCTTCCCAGCACATAAAATTAAAAAGTCTCTGAATATGAAAAAGTGCTGACAGCTTACTGCACTCTGTGACTGTCTATTTCCCCTTATTGGGGGTGCACAGAAGCAAGTGATGAACTATGAATGATCTGCTGTATGAATCATACTGTGACAGCTGACTGCTCATACATTGGGCGACATGGGAAGGTGGGAGACTGATTTCCTACCTCCCTGGGTTAGACACTTTCTTTTTTTGGGGGAGGCCCGACACACCCCTGATGAACTGATGTTTTATTAGATCTGCTTTTGTATGCATTCTCTCAGGCATTGTCTGCTCCTTCTACATACCTTTAGTTGGAATGTACTTGATGCGTGTTTACATATTTTACATTATATCATTACTAATGATATTCAAATCACTGATTAAAACCCTTTTTGTGTTGTGTGGTGAAGTAGCCTCAGAAGATAGAACCTAGCTGATTTTCCATGCAAGTTTATAGATATTTAAATAATGTTTAAATAATACTAATATGCATTCCATATTACTTAAGTTCACTTGCGTTTACAGTTGCCCCACTAGATAGATATTAATAAATGGTTTTAGCTTCCTGAAGCATTGGTGGCATGTTGACTCATATGAAAATTGAACAGCCGCTATGTACTAATTAAAAAGTGCCAGCTGGCAGTGTTTGATCTGAAATAGGAGTGCCTATTCAAATGATTTTGGCAGTAATTTTGCCTTAGTGGTACAAAGATGTATATAGCAGGTTTTACTATTCATTGTTTTAATGCTAAACATTTAATATATACATATTCCATATGATAGTCTCAGTTATCTAAATTATCAAAAAATACATATTCTTGTGCCACGCTATAGCCAACTGAATACTGTGTTTTTTTTAGGTAAAAAAATTGTCCGTGATAAAATTTTTATTTTTGGGTAAATTCGGCTAGGCATGCTTACATGATCTGTCAATTTAAACAAAATAAGCCATTGTTTCATGTATGTATAGCTGGACAGCTATATACTACATTTATCAGGTCTAAATTAAATATTCAGTGATTAGATGCTACTACAGTACATGAAGCAGGTCTATATCAAATAAAATATTCAGTGGCTGGAATTACGATGACAGTCCTAGCTTTAAGAGCATGTCCACCCCCAGATTGAAAATCTATACTTACCTGCCCCAAAACCCTGCTATAATTTACTCACCTCTGTAACGTCCATGAAGCATATAATTCTGCTCGTTATAGTTTCTTAAGCGGGTACACACAGTAACGATAAAGCCCCGATACCGTCGGATCCGACGGTATCGGGGCTTTATCGTTACTGTGTGTACGTTCGTTTCCCGAACGAGCGCGCGGGCCGCCGACGATCGGGTCGGCCGTACGCTCGTTCGGAAGGCCGAAAATTTCCATCGGCCGCGCTAGACTCCCTATAGGAGTCTAGCGCGGCCGATGGAAACCACAGTCCCTAGCGTTCTCCCTATAGGGAGAACGCTCGGGACTGTGTGTATGCAGATCTTTGAAAGATGGCAGACAGGATCTTGCAGATCCTGTCTGTCATCTTTCAGAAATCTGTACTGTGTGTACCTAGCTTTACATCCACTTGGTCCCTGAATCCTTACATTTCTTTGCTGTGATTCTCCCCTGTCCACCTTTTCTGTAAGATCAGAAAGCTTACTTATCGAGGAGGGGAGCATCGGGGAGGAGAAGCACAGAAGAGGAATGGAAGGATTCAGGGACTATAGGAATCCTATAAATCAGGGAGAGAAGATTAAGAACAGGATACACTTGATTGCTATAGATTCCCTGATGTCCACTGAAATTGAAGTTTATTCACTTTGTTTGGAAATAGATAGATTCGAAACTTGACAAATGTGCCTTCAAACCAGGTGATTTAGGTATTGTAGTATTATCTTAAGAAAGAGAATATCATACATAAATTCTATATGTCTATATGTCTGACTAGTCTGTTGCGGACACACTAGTCACAGTGGCTGAATTGGCTAAGGCCAATTACTGATGCCGCTGCTGGTCAGGCCCCCTCTGCTGCTTCTGTGCATGGAAATACAGCTGAGAGATCGAGGGCTGGTAAGTATATTTACAAGCCTTGTAGAAGGGTTTTGACCTTGCCAGGTCTAGGTTTTGGGAGTGTTCTATAAAATCATTTTTTTTTTGTTGGGGGGGTGGACATACCCTTTAATACAACTTACTAGAAAAGAATCTAGTAAGCTTTCACATTAGCATTAAAAAAATAAGTTTAGTTCTCCTTTAAGTAAACACGTTTATAAAATAACAAAATTATCATGATTTCACAATCTAAAATAAAAATGTAGTATAACAAATGATTTGGTGGAATCATACAATATTGTAGAAAAAAGAATTGCATTGTACATTATGGCTAGATCGGCATTCCATACTGTATGCCGCATTGTGCCTTAAAATTAAATTTAAATAAAATATTTGTATATAATTATGAAACTGCTTTTGAATTTGTAATATAAAGGATATATATCCTGTTGGTAACTACAAATTACACAAATAAGTATGGTTGTTTTAATAATACAACTAATAGTTTAGGGGTAATTATTTGCTGTTTTTATTACAGTATTTATAGTACAGTGTGCATGTGCTGAGGTCAGGTTTAAATAAACGAGTCAGTCAATTTGCTGTTTGATGCTTTTTTTCAGTGTCATTGCAAGGTCAATATAAGGTTACAATGCATACCTTACATGCCGAAGCTAATGCCAGGCAATTTTGTATGTAAGTTGCACTTATATTTACATAGTTGTGCTACAATGTCCTCAGATGAACTAAACCTAGAAAATAAACTTTAAATAAGATTTTTTTTTCCACCTGCAATGATTGTGAACTTAATGGATGAGAACACTCAAAATAACAATGAAGTTTAAATGGAAGCTGCATGCCTAACTTACTTTGTCCCTTTTTTTTTCTAGGTGCCTTCAGAGCCTTACTGTGCCTCACTAAAGTGCTGGCCATCTTGGGTTATGTCTGCAGTCAGGTAAGCTCCTCCCCTCGAGAATTGGTGGACCTTGTTCCAGGCATAGGTCCATAAATCATGTAGCAGTTACCTCCATGCTTGTACGTGCGCCACCCGCCGCGCACGCGCCTCCATGCTCATACGTGCGCCGCCCGCCGCGCACGTGAGTGACGTCATGACGCGCGCGACGTGATGTCAGCGTGTGCACGTAGTCATTACAAGTCGTTACTTGGAGGTATCTGCTACATGATTTATGGACCCAAGCCTGGAACGAGGTCCACCAATTCTCGAGGGAAGGAGCTTACTTGACTGCAGACATAATCCAAGATGGCCAGCACTTTACTGAGGCACAGTAAGGCTCTAAAGGCACCTAGAAAAAAAAAAGGGGACAAGGTAAGTTAGGCATACTGCTTTCGTTTAAACTTCACTGTTATTTTGAGTGTACTTATCCTTTAAAGAACAGCTATATCCAAACATGTTTCCATTATAAAGTCTCCATTCCCGAGAAGTAGAAAATCCCACCTCCCTGGGTGGCCGTTTGCAAGAGGGGTGAGCTGTCAAAGTTCCGCTCAAGAAGTATCTGAAAGCTCACATGTCCTGTAAGGTTAGAGATAGAAAAATAGTCACATTGGGGGCTTAGTAAAGAGTGGTGAGCTGTCAGCTAGAGATGTCCGAACTTCGCAAAATCCGGTCCGCTCGAGGATCCGCGAATTTTCGAAAAAATCCGAAAATTCGAAAATCCGCGAGCGGACCCGTTAAAATTAAAAATACCCTTGAAATAACGAGATTTTCCGTATTTTCGAAAATTTTCGAAATTACGAGTTTTCACGTATTTTCGGGAATTTTCGAAATTACGAGTTTTCATGTATTTTGGAAAATATGTATTTTCGAAAATACAAGTAATCCTCGTAATTTCGAATATTTTCGAAAATACGTATGTTAGGAATTAAGAGAAACCCTTGTATTTTCGAAAATTTTCGAAAATACATGTTTTCCCGTATTTTCCGGAAAACTCGTAATTTCGAAAATTTTCGAAAATACGAAAAATCCGCGAATCGGAAGTTCGGAAGGCGGAAAATCCAGAAAAATCCGCCGTTCGCGAACGGGATAAATCCGCGGCGGATCCGGGTTCGGATCCGCGAACCGGCCATCCCTACTGTCAGCCACTGCATGAACAATAGAAGCTAATTTCTTCTGCAGACGGCAGACGTGGAAGTAAGATTTCCTACCTCCCTTGATTAAAGACTTTTAAAATTGCTCCTTAAAGGGGAACTGTAATATCCATACAAGTGCCCCCTATTAAAAACAACACATGCCTAGCTTTAAAATGACTTCAGATGCTTCTAGTTGCAGCCTATCTAGACTAACAGCAGTATAAAGGGTGGTGCCTCCTGCTTACACAGTGAGCTGTGAGAGAACCAGCAAGCCCCTGCCTTGAACATTCCCACTTGTATCATCAGCTGCATCATAAGCCTTGACCTAAACTTCTTTTTTTAAAGCTAGCCACAAGCTTAAAAGATAAAGCATTTCTCTCTAAGTGTTTTGGCCATATTGGATCAGGCTGTATGGCCAAAACCTGTAGATTGTATCTTTCTAATAAATGTGTTCTCTTGAACAAGTCCAGATGAGTGCACCAAAGATTACTGCATTTTTCTATTTTTACTGGTAGTTGCTTTAACAGGGATGGAAGCGCAAAGGATCCATATATATGTATATATAGAAAAATGCATAGCTCCCAATATTGCACAAACCCCTGAGCCCACAGACCACCAAATAAAAAAATACAAAGAAGAAATACCATAAAATCGTTGTCCAGCTGGTCCTGACAATATATTCTCAAACAACGCCACAGTGCGATAAAGTGCAGCCATTGGCACTGATATACATCCATTGCGCCGGGTCCGAGTCACTTCTCGGTATGTCCTGGGCAGACAGAGTCTCGCGAGACCTGAAACGTAAGAGATATTACAAGCGCAGCTAAAGGAACACAGCTGTGTTTCCATGGCAGCACTGTTTTAAACTGACATGCAACCGATTGGTCCCCATACTTCCCAATCATTTTATTCATTGATTCGTCAAAGCTGCTCGTATGGCACTTCGGTGGTTCGCAAATCTCTCCTGAAAGCTGGTTACGTCTTGCCTACATAAAACAATCTGCAAGGACAAGTTAAAAAGTATATTATGTAGGATCTGGTGCAAGTCTATAATTTCATAACAATCCTTTTACTCGTTCTCGAGCAAGGGAAGCCTTTTCCCGTTACGTGTGAGCATATGCCCACACATAACGCTATTGAGACATTTGTAGCACCCAAATCTTGACATTCACCATGTATTTACAGTTTTGGGCATAGTATAGATTCTGAGGTGCATTTTGACCAGGAGATTGTGCAAACTTCTACCCCGACAATGTGCAAAACAAATTCTATGTTTTTTAAAGGACAAAGACGTATCAGATACGATAATTTTCCGGAGAACCTTGGCTATTACTGCAATCCTATGGCTCACTAAAGAAAAGTCCATTGGGAAAGTCATACATTTAATCTCTATTTTCACTTGTATCTGTTCAGTTGCCATCGTGACCAAAACTTTGGTCAATTGTTGTTTTAATAATTTCTCAGTATACCTCCTTTTTGGGACAGCACCCGGCACATTTGAAAGTGCAATTATATATATATACATATATTATATATATTACTATCAAAAGTGTGAAATTATGTGTGTATATAAATAAAAAATATCCCTGTATAAAGATTTTATAGACACTGTATCTACGCATATATACAGTGTCTATAAAATCTTTATACAGGGATATTTTAAGCTGTTATTTAATCATCAGCTTCCAGGGAAACCAAATAGGATAATCCTGCAGGTCTCAGAACAGATCCAGGCAATCCTGACACAATGTGCAGTTCAACCTAAACAGCACTATTTTTTTTTTTAATTGAATGCTCAGAGTTGTGCTTTCTATGATACCAACACCAAGTGCACAAACATGCAGGTGGTAGCCATTAAGCCGTAGAGCTAGAGAAAGGCTACTTACATCCCTTCAACCAGTAGGCATCAGAAATCTTTCCAAACTTGTCCTCCATTTCTGCTCCCAGCTGTCACTAGGAAGCACCAGGGATAGGATAAGCCAAAAAAGTTCCTAAAAAGGACCCAGGCAATCCCACCACAATTCATGAACCAACACACATACATACCCTCCCTTACCTATTCCATTGTCTGCTAGTTAGCATCTAGAGAGTCTAAGTGCAATAAACCTGCAGGTCAAAGAATAGACCCAGGCAAACCTGCAACATTGTGCAGTTCAAGCCAAACGGCACCATTGGGCTACCAAAGACCCTAAACAGTATCCAGATTAACATGCTATGTTCATATTAGTATATACCACAGCAAGTTCCAAATTTACAGTCACTATGGGGCTAGGACAGCATGGGATACTGATTAGCTTTATAGGTAAGGGAGAGGTGTAGTTAAATTGTAGTTAAAAGGTGTGCTAAATTCTTCCCACAGAGTATAAAATGAAATAGAGCCTTCTTATAAAAGAAGGTACCTCACAGCCTTATGTTGTTATAATAGTATTGCCTTAATAATAATAAACACATATTTCTAACTCCCATAGAAATGGGCGGGACATGCAAAGTATCTCATTTATAGCCTGTAGCTTAGGCATGTGTCCGGATGTAATACAGCTTAATGGTATAGAGCAAGGGTGTTAAACTTTCACATATTTGAAAACTACATGTTTAAAAACTACAACTCTGTTAGCAGTAAGTTTCTTCCTAATGTCCATTGGCTAATGAATGTATGCAGATACAATACAGTGTAATTATATAAAGCATGGGTTTTAACTTCTCACATGTTTAAAAACTACAACTCCCAGCATTCCCTGGCTGCACAGAATGCTGGAAAATTTAGTTTTCATACATCTGGAAAACAGTTTTCATATATCCTAGAAATAAACCAATTTTCCTATATTACAGACCCTAAAAGTCCACGTTCATGCTTTAGCAAATCCTACCCAAGGGTTTGAGCATGCAAGGGATCTATCTGCCCTTCCCTTACATCCAAATCTATTACACTATTGAATTAGGGAAGGATTATATGGGTCACTTAAGGCAGTAGGAGTCATAAACCTTACTAAACTTTCCCTCACTTCCATATTCCACCTACCTGCCAGCTATAAATCATGGAGTCTAAATGGAATAAACCTGCTGATCTGAGAACAAACCCAGGCAATCCTGCCACAATGTGCAGTTCAATCTAAACAACACCATTGGGCAACCTAAAACCCTATACAGGATCCAGATTAACATGCTAGGTTCATCCTTATTAGTACCTTTAATATCCAGATTTACAGTTGCTATGGGATTAGGACAGCACAGGATACTGATTAGCTTAAACAATTATAGTGAGGTACCCTACCTATCCCTTAAAGGAGCTAAAAGCTCCCCACAGAGTATAAAATGAAGTATAACCTTCTTATAACAGAAGGTACCTCAGAGTCTCATGTTATTAAAAATCAATAGTTGAAAAAAAGGGGAAAACTTTCTATTTCTTTAAGAATGCTGAGTAGTTTCTGAGACATGAAAATTAATTTTATCATAAACAGACATCACTTCCTGTCTAGCAAACAGAAACTAAGTCTAATTTTTTTCTATGTGTGAATCTGAAGAATTTTTAATTGGTTAAGACTGTCACATGTTTTACATACAGAATAATTGGGTGTGAACTTCCTTACACTTCCTGTCTTGTCATGTACAATGCCTAAGAGAATTTTTTTATTTGCTAACAGTGAAAGATCAGAACCTTATTGTATGAGTAAACTTCCTTTTAGTGTCTACATAGAGACGTTGGAGCCCATTGCTGTACCCGGGATCTGTTGAAAAAAAATAATTACCAAGTCTAAAATAATTATTTCTGAAAATAAAATCAAGAAGGTCAATAAAAAATTCAACCGTAAGTCCCATATGTCTCCCCTTACTAAGGGCTTTCCTACATACTTCAACCCCCTCCTTTTGGGGTAAGACTGCATATAGATTTCCCACATCATACGCCTCCAGGGTAACATCAGTTAAATCACCTTCAAAGTTTTTGAGGGTCTTCAAGAGACCTCCACTGTCCCTTAGATATGAATTAATTTGTTTGAACAATAGGTTTGAAAATGGAGCCCCTAGAGGCAATTATTGGTCTTCCCACTGGTGAAGTGAGGTCATTGCTGACTGATTGCAGCCAGAGTATTGGGGGGGGGGGGTCAAAGGTACCTTTTACTTTTAAAAATGTTTTCATCTCCTGTAACTTGTTCCTCCTGAATTTATATAAATGCATTTTTGTCTGTATATGATCAAACTTTGAGGTTGGGAAAAAACGTAAGACTCTTGCTAAGTTGAGATGGAAGAAACTCACCAGTTTTGTTCCGTTTTCGGATTCCCGGATCTCGGGAAAATCCCGAAGATCCAAAACGGAACGAATTTTCGATTATTATCAAATGTTCTAGGCTATTTTTGAGGATTTTTGAAAATAGCCTGGAACGATATTTAGAGAAAATAGTCTCTGAAGTCCCAAAATCTGGACGATCTGCCCGGAATTGTACGGATCATTCGGATTTTGGAACCTAGGGGTTCCGTGAGGGGTCTGAGTCGGACCCATATCCCATCTCTACTGCTAAGCAGTCTACAATATATTCACCAGCAGAAAGTACATAGGAACTAAGATTAAAAATGACCTCCTGTTGTGAGGAATTCTGGGTGTTCTGCCTCTGGGGACCCCTACAGCCTTTGACATCTTCTTGTAAATAAGCACATTCTTGCTCAATGTTTATGTCATAAAATGTAACAATACCAATTCTGCCATTCTGCTCTGATATATATAACCTTCAATTTATTTCAATACATGGATTGCTATAATTCTATATTTTAAACTTTGGTGAAAAATGACTAAATACAATCATTTTGTAGTTTTTTTTAAATTCTAATGGTAAAATATATTCACAAAAATTCCTTACAATTAGCCAAGTCAGCACACCACATTTTTTGCAACTCTCCTCTTCTACTTCTACTTCTACTCTTCTGCATCAGGAATCCCCCCTCCTTAAGTGTCCAGTAGTTGGCCCCATGGAAGGTAATTGGGATGACATCAGAACTTAAGCTGAAGAGAAGAATGGCATAAGATAAGGGTTGCAATCAGATCATGGCTTAGATTACAGAGTTTTGTAAAGTTGTGGTTCATATCCAGATTTTGTTAGAAATTAATTAGTTATTTCTAGCTCTGCAATATTACTCCTTTAATAGGCTTAAGTCACATACAATATTCTACCTTTTGTTTTATTTATTATCATTTCAGGTGATCTTACTTATCACTGGCTTTTAAATGACTTCCCTGTTTTCATTACTTTGGATAAAAGAAGATTTGTTTCTCAGACTAACGGAAATTTATATATTGCAAAAGTGGAGCAGTCTGATAGGGGCAATTACTCCTGTTTTACCTACAGTCGTTCCATTACAAAAAGTGTATTCAGCAGATTTATTCCACTTCTTCCTCAGTCTGAAAGTAAGAAAAAAAAACATTTGGATACATTTATAAAGTACATTTGTAATGAAAAAAAATTACACTCTCATCTTTTAATAACTCATTCGAATATTGTGCTTTTCTAGAAACCGTTAAACGGTATCCAGCTGATATCAATGTCAAATTCAAAGAAACCCGTGCTCTTAAAGAACAAAATGTCACATTGGAATGTTTTGCTCTGGGAAAGTAAGTAAA
Organism: Hymenochirus boettgeri; assembly: GCA_019447015.1. Lineage (NCBI taxonomy): Eukaryota > Metazoa > Chordata > Amphibia > Anura > Pipidae > Hymenochirus > Hymenochirus boettgeri. The sequence continues at coordinate 120,177,122 of CM033471.1, read as the reverse complement.
ACTTGAGATCTAATGCTTAAAATAAGCATACATATAATGGAACTATAGGTGTTATATGCAAAAAAATGGTAAGAAATACATTTGCTAACTATATATCTAGTAAAGAACAACAAACTGATGTGGATTGAAGTTCTTTTTCTGAGTCAAAAGACAAAGGGCACAAATTGTTAAAGAAAATCCAAAGCCTCCAATTGTTTACAATACTTAGCCAAGCCTTTCTAGTCTGGCTAGTTTTGCTTTAATTCCCTGGAAGGGAAGTAGGTAGCTTTAAAGACATCCAAAGTACAAATCTACATTAAATAATGCACCTCATGAATAGAGGACAAATCTACTAGTTGGGGGCCCCTCCCTAGGCTCACCTATCTGGAACATTGGGGAGCTAATAATATTGGTGGATTAATAGTAATAAAGTTATTAGTTCAGTAGGTGCATTAAACATTTTTGGTCAGACACACAAAGTGCTTGTTCCAGTAGCTGTAAAATATGCGTTATGCTGTTTACCAACACCAATGTGTACCTTCTCTCCATTGATTAATGCTGTGTAATGAAGTGAGAAGTAGGACTGGGATGTCTAATACTATGTACTCTTATTAGAATGGTTAGATTATTATAGAAAATTAATATTCTTGTGGCTGACTCTCACTGTTTGGCAAATAAGCACTTGAATATATACTGAATGCAAAACGATTATTTGGGATTATGTCTGACAATAATTATTTAGCATCTGTACTCACCTTTTGAGCTTGGATCATAATATCACTTGTGTAAATTATTAAAATGGTCAATTATTATAAACTGTCCAGATGGATCCAAGGGTATATAATGTGTACTTTTCTTAACAAAATTCCATTTCCAATCTATATTTTCAGTCCAGTTCCGGTTATTAAATGGAGAAAGATAGATGAGGCGATGCCAACTTCAGCTGAGATAAGTATGTCAGGGGCTGTACTAAAAATTTCCAATATCCAACCAGAAGATGAGGGGAGTTATGAATGTGAAGCTGAAAACATTAAAGGGAAGGATGTACATAAAGCGTATATTTATGTTGAAGGTAGGCAATGTTAAGTAAATGCGTTCTACCACACTGCAAACATTTTATTTCTATTAAACAAACAATTGAAGGAATGGCAACAAAATATTCTGACTGATTTAGCTCTATGTTGATTTTGGAAGGGCACAAATATTGCCTGCACCTGTGGGTTACCTTTATGGTAACTTCTGTGATTGAGATGTCTCTCATTGCCTTGCTCAGCAGCACCCTTATATTTATTTAAAGTTTAATGGTTTTCTGAACAAATGTATATTCACCTTTTCTGTGAACTGTAAATGAAAGCAGAGCAGTGACAGGCGATTCAGAGACAACAGATGGCAACTTTATTTTTTTTGGGGGTCGAGGTTTGTTAGTGTTGGAGAAAACAGAACGAATAAAAGTAATGTGGTATTAAAACAGTTAATCAATTTCTAATTAAAGGAAAACTGTTGTCTCTTAACAAGTTAGGATAAAATAAAAGGTTTCTGTCATAACATTTAAAATGAGCCCTGGAACAGTTCTCTAAGTGCAGATAGTTAGAAGATACGATGGGCATGTTAATGTTTCCTGCTTCTTGTTTGTCCTGTGTTTTGGGGGAAGAACACAGGTTAAAATCAGACTGCAAATTATCCCCATCAGTGCTCAATGCTTGGAACAAAGCATATGCCAAAAAATAATAATTGGCATGCTACATTAAAGGGCATGTTTACCCCCCAAACTAAAATTTAACCCAATCCTTACCTTACATGTCTGCTCCGAAAGGTTCTCCTGTAGTTATTGTCCAAATTACCAGAAAGTGAACAGTAGGAGCTGTCTTCCTTTGTAAAAGGTTTCCGCCTCCTCCCTGTCCTCTGAGAAGACAGTGGCATGTGCAGTGGAGCCTTTTCCCCCCTTCCTCCCACCCTCCTGATCCCTCCCTGGCTGCCCTTGTCTTAGAATAAAATCCTTTAAATATGTTAGGGGGCATCCCTTTCCACCCCCAACCTCTATATTAGATAGTTAAAATAATCCAAACATTACACGGTCCAGCCGCCTGCTTGTAGTTCTGGCAAGCAGGGAGCCGGATCAGACGGTCGCTGGAGCGAAGGGCTGAAAGTAGCATTCTGCTTCTTTTTTTAACTAAACTTAAAAATTATTTTGTAGGGTGTTGATGCCCGTTAATGTATCTTAGACTTTAGTAGATTTATGATTTCAATGTTCTGGTTTCTACAAACCAAAGAACAAGAATTGATCAGGAACTGATAAAGTGTATTAAGCTAGTAATTAAGCAGCGCCTGGGAGAGGGAAAGTGCAGATGGGGAAAGTAACATCATTCAAGCTACTGGAAGGAGAAATCTTTAATATTTTAGCACCATCATTTCTGACTGCCTGTTTTTAGAGATATACTGTAACCAGGGCTCACTTTATATGTAAAGCAAAGCAACTTTTAGCTGGGCCACTTGATGAGTATGTATCATATTTATTTGACCTTAAGATACTGTAAATAGTTATGCAGTATTGGAAGCAGTGCTTTAGAAGCTCCTACCTTTGGTGAAAATAATGTTATTCAAGAAAAAAAGAAATGTGTTTAATTGTAGCTCTGTAAAGTACTATTATTTATTATGGCTTACACTGTCTTGCAATAAGAAAGCTTCCTTGCTAAGTAGGTTTTTCAAAAGGAAGAAACGATAGGTCATTATGGATTCTACATATAATCTCTACATGTATTTCAGTATTGCATAATAACTTATTTTATATTTTCCTAAGATATTCCCTGTTTGACAAAACATGATTGCCTTTAAAAATAAAAATGACTCTGAAAATAACTCTGCAGGGAAATTCTAGGGATGAATAATGTTACATATCTTAATCCCAGGGAGGAGTAAAATAATTAATGTTTGTCTAGTTCCGTAACTGGACTAGATATGTTTGCAATTCGATGCAATTAAACTTTTATGTATGATTAAAGAGAACTCCCTGTAGTCACCCAGGATAAATTGACAACCCATGTAAACCAGCTTTTCTCTTATCTCACACCAAAAATATAGTGAGAAACAGATGTGAAAAGCACAATCTATCCAAAAGTGAAACTAAGGAAATTTCAAAAACTTAATTTGAACATAAAAACCTTTTTTGTCTTTGATATAATCATGTAAAGCTTTAGATCTCATTTTTCATAAATAAAAATTGTTTTGATTTCCAGCTCAGCCAGAATGGGTCGAATACATCAATGATACAGAGAGAGATATAGGCAGTGATTTGCATTGGAATTGTGTTGCTAAAGGAAAGCCGGTTCCCACCATCAGATGGTTGAAAAATGGATATGTGGTAAGAAACCTGGCAATCTGGATGTATTGTAATGACCATATTAACGCAATTAAGATAATCTCTTATTTATAATATCATTTGGAATGTACTATAATTCTGTTTGTAAAACACAATCTACAGAATAAACTAAAGGAAATTTAAGGCTATATAAATATATAAATCTACACCAGGGGATAAGGCTGCATGCTGATGTCACTGTAAGTTTTCGCCACTCTTTTGCCTGCAATCGCATATCCACACCATCTCCCTTACTGCCTGCCTAAGAAGAGGAGGGGCACAGTACTGGTCATAGGGGCACAGTACTGGTGATACTGTGCCCCTGCTAAGAAGAGCAGGGGCACAGTACTGGTGATATGCTGGGAGAATTCCTTTGCTCCAGCCAAACTCTCTGAGATGCAGATATTTTTTAATATTGAAATTTGATCATATAAAGTGCTGTGTTGCTAACTAACTTACTTTAACTTACTTATGTAAATTTGTATATTTTTACTAGTTCACCTTGAAGTCAACCAATGTCCTACTGTAAATCACTTTTAGTGTTTTTTTTATACACCAGCCAATTAAAGGAGCTGGGTAACCAACACCAGATCCCCCCGGAGATTGGAGGCCAGCCACTGACACACATCCATTCCCGGGGCACTTCAATCATCTCTTTCTAAATAGCTGATTATGCATATGCTCGATCAGCTGTTTAAAAGTCCAGAAGTTTTAAACAGCTGATTGTGAATATCTTTACTGCATAGACGCAATCAGCTGTTTGGAAGGAGCTAATTGCGGGTCCCCTTGGTCCCCAAACAGAAATTGTTGTGTTATACTAATCTTGCAGTTATACTAGTGCTTATTGCATACAATATGACATTTTGATAATTGTGAAAATGTTAACAAAGTATCTCTTTCTATGATCAAATAAGAACAAAATTTCCTCTTAAGTATAGCAATAATGGGTATATGCCAAGATAGTAATGTTTTAATTCCTTTTTATTTTTCAGTATGGAAAGGGTGAATTAATAAAAAGAGGTTTAACCTTGGAAGATGCTGGGATGTATCAGTGTATTGCAGAAAATACCCATGGAATTATATATGCAAATGCAGAGTTAAAGATTCTTGGTTAGTAGTTTGCTGTTTGTAGATTTAATTATTGTAAATTTTATATGGGAGACTGAAATCATTTTTACATTGACATTTTTCTGCAATGAATGGCTTGCATGAGAAAACACTGAGAAATGCAGTATCAGGTTCAGCACTCTCATTACCTTTTATGCTCTAGTGCTAAGAATTGCACTGTGGGAATATGGAAGGTAAGTTGTGATCCACTGCTTCTCCCTTTCTTTCATATAAATTTTGTGCTGATTTGTAGCGTAAATGTTAAAGGGTATCTGCACTCAAAAAATAAAGTTTGGCCATTTAGTTTTATTGAAGAATGGGAGGTAAAGGAGCTATGTTTTACCTCCCGTTCTTCAATAAAATGATCAGGAGCCAGGAGAGAAGGTAAGAAACTTACCCGATCGCTCACTCCTCCACCACATAGTCTGACAGGTCTCAATGGACTCTATGCGCATCGCACTTGTGCATGCGCAAGTAGCACAAAACTTAACTTTTTAGCATCAGCTGAGCTGCACTATTTCCAATAATTTTTGAAAATTATTGAAATAGTGCAGCCACCGCAGTGTAAAACCCACGCTAACTTGATAATACAGTTAATGGTCATTATGGCATCTCCTCCTTAAAATGCATGTCCACCACCCAAACTTAAATTTAACCCTTTATTGGCCCCACTGAGTAGTTTAAAAAAATCCTTACCTTACATTCCTGCTTCTTATGGTTCCCCTGTAGTGCTTGTCCTAAGTCCAGGAGTTAAATAGGGCCTTTTATGACTGGTTCTCTCACTTTTTTGATGTTTTTCTATTTTACAATGAAATCTGCTGGTCGTCTTATTTTTACAGTATTTTCTACTGTTCAACCCAATTTTATTAACATCTCAAGACCCCCCGTAATGTTACCTAATTATTAGTTACAGCCCTGGACTGGTATTGGGAGAGGTTGTGGTGACATTTCTCTGTTTCGCCAATCTTCGTGTCGATAATCACTGTTTTTATAAATAATGCAAATCGCCACTGTGAAGTCTGGCTATACTACAATAGCGTTATTGATATAAATATGCCTCTATCAGGAAGAGTCAATAAAAGTTCTTATTGTTAAAAATAGTGATAATTTTGCCTTAACCAATCAGATGTTAACTTTTAAATGTTAAATAAGATCTGATTGGTTGGGGCAAAATTAGCACCATTTTAAACGATAAGAATGTTTATTGAATCTTCCTGAATTTGTGTTTTAATCAAAAACACCTTTCAACTTCACCAATCATCAGTCTTCTTTAAGGGAGAACTAAAAGCAAAAATGAAAACCCTTGGCTAAAACTCTATGTCCTCACCCTTGGGGATACAGCTGGTACTCTGAATACTTACTTACCAGTTGCCCTCAATGCTTCTCTCTGTTTTGAATTGTGAGGGGAGCTGAGCCCAATCATATGCACCAAGCAATGGGAGAAACAAGAAGCTGCAGATCGGTGAGGGAACCTAGAGGGTACTGTACAGGGCGATGCACGGAGAGGCGCTATGTAGTTGTTGTATAAATATCTCATTTAAAGCTCATACAAATCACACATTTGGTATTTGTTTTGTAATTTATGTTATCCTCTTCACACCAAACTAGATTGAATTAAGTGTTTATAAACTTTTGCCTTTGCCACTGTGTACCAAATCTAATCATCTTCTTAGGTCCACAACGTGGAAGCATATTATCCAATTTAGTTGCAACATTCACCGTCCTTCATACTCCCACGTTTTTTTGAACAACTTGAGAATTAATCTTTTCTCCTTCTGTGAAGAGCACTTCCTCAGCTGTTCTCTTGCTCATTTCCCTTTCTGACACAGAAAACCATATTTATTAGTTACACTCTACAGTCTTCTAGTTTTCGCTCTATTTCTTCATTACCACTGTTATTTTATTTTTGTTTCCTGTTTAGCCTTAGCACCTACTTTTGAATTTAACCCCATGAGGGAAAAGGTTTTAGCGGCCAAAGGTGGACGTGTTATCATTGAGTGTAAACCAAAAGCAGCTCCAAAACCCAAGTTTTTGTGGAGTAAAGGGACAGAGTTGCTAACAAATAATAGCCGGTCAGTATTAAAAATAAGTAATCAATTTGTATATTATTATTAGTATTTATTTAGTAATAAAATGCTGGAATGTTCATACATGAACCAAATTTGAATCTGAAATGTGTGACTGATTAAGTACATTCTAATGATATCTTTTATTTAAACTAGCATTTAAACTGCTAGTATAACTATGGGGAGTGGCTTGTATCAGGCTCTATTTACTATTAATTTTGAGCCTTATTCAATAATAAGTGTATCATTTTGTCTGTTTTCTTAATCTGCAGCAACCAATTAGTAGTTATTAAATGTTTTTTAACTGTAGTACATCAGTTAAAAGATATTATCTGATTGGTTGAGGCAAATTAGCCTCTCAGGCAAATGTTTTGGGCCATATTTGCAGTATTGCTATTTTGTAATACGGTAACTATTGCTATAGTGGTCTACTACTACTTAATAGAGATGGACTAGAACCTAGAACCCGAGTTCGAGCCGAACTATTCGAGTTTGAATGGACTCTGACTTCTCGAACAATCTCAGACCCGTATTTCTCGGACTTTCAATATTTTCCGGACTTTCGATAATTATCGAATGTTCAAGCATGTCTATTAGACCAATGCGTGAGTAAATATCGAATTATTAAATATGCTAGTAAAATGTTTATTATACCAATACACGAGTAAATATCAAATTATCAAATATGCGAGTAAAATGTTTATTATACCAATACGCGAGTAAATATCAAATTATCGAATATGCGAGTAAAATGTCTATTATACCAATACGCTAGTAAATATCGAATTATTGAATCTGCAAGTCATTTATGGGATAATTATTGAATGTTCGAACGCGAGTGCTCAAAAGTACCGCAAGTGAGAGTAAAATCGATTTTTCGAAAGTGCTGGATATTCGAACATGTTCCCCTGGACCATTTCCCGGGTCCCACAGCCATTTACATTAAGTTACCATTGCTATTTTACATGTATTTCATTCGAACTATTTGACTCCCATTGACTTTAATGGGTCAGTTTTCGAACTTTCCATATAGTTCGAAAGTTCGAAAACGGACCGAACTTTCGGAAGTTCGGCCATCTCTACTGCTTAATATTACATACAGTTGAACGTCCATATTTTTAAAATAGAAAAAGATTACTGCTTTGTGTTGCTGCCATCTAGTGTTCCTTACTAAAAAAAACTCAAGAAATATTCAATATACCTAAAATCTGTATTGAACAATTCAGGTGTTGACATGTAGGCTAAATATATATATATTTTTTTGTTTGTTTTTTTATCCTCTGATTAGAGTATCAATTTGGGATGATGGCAGCCTGGAAATCCGGAACATTACAAAACACGATGAAGGCAGCTTTACTTGTTTTGTAGAAAATGACAGGGGAAAAGCAAATAATACTGCAACACTTTCTGTAACAGGTAATGTTCATATAAATCCTTATTACAGTTACATATTGTATATGGAATAATGCAGAAAACAATGGTATACACAGTACAAAAGGTTACTGACATTTAAAAAATGTATCTGCCAAAATGAGACCACTGATCCCCATTAAAGGGCATGTCCACCCCTAATAAAACCTTTTGATGTCATGTAGGACCCCCAAAACCCTAGTTACATTTTGCATAAAATATGCAATAATGCACCGTGAGAGAGAAAATGTATTACAACCTCCATGATCCACCGCCACTGCTCCCTCTCCACTATTGCTGCTGCGTGTTTTATCCATTCACAAACAGCAGCACTGGAGACTCGTCTGGCAATGGCCATCAGCCATTGGTGACGTCACGTCCACGACTGATGGCTTTACCAGGAATAACCAGAGAGCCGTGGTGGTGAATCGTGGAGGTTGTAAGTATTTCTCTCTGAGCATAATTAAACATTTTAAGCAAAGCATAACCGCATGGTTTAAATATTTAAAAAAAGTGCAAAGAAACAGACTTACTAGACTTAAGCTTTCTAAATAGCTGTCTGACTCTCTTCCAATCACAGACATGCCTGCCGGTCCGGCCCCTAATGCTACTCCAATCCCGAAAGTATTATTAGGGGCAGAGGCCGAGGGAATTACCGTATATACTGGAGTATAAGTCGAATTTTTCAGGCTTTAAAATTAGCCTGAAAACCTAACCTCGACTTATACTCGAGTCAAGTCCTAATTTAGCTCCAAATTCTGCAATTACAGATAGTAACCAGTAGGTGGCGCTGTGTTAACCTGTATAGAAAGTTACAGGAGCTGATCTGCCTTTACAATTCCTGCTTCCTGTATTCTGCCTGCTGGACTCACTCAGCACTGTCACTGGATGCTGTAAATCTGATGGGTCTCCTCAGTTTGGGGCAAAAAACAGCTGCTAGTACAGTGCAAATGACAGCTTGAAACTACAACTCTTAGGTGACATTTTTAACTATTGGGGTCAGAGAATCCTTTACTATATGGGGATCAGAGTTCGCTTTACTATATGGGGTTCAGAGGGCCCTTTACTATATGGGGTTCAGGAGAATTGTAAATGATGGTAAGCTTAATTAAAAGTTTACTGAACCTTGCCACTCCACATGTTTAGAAACTGAAACTCCCAGCAACAAAGCATGCTGGGAGTTGTAGTTTCCAAACATCTGGAGTGCCAAAGAATTGGAGGTTACTGGTACTGGATTTGGCTATTACTGTATGGGATTCATGTATGGGAATTCTGCTGTCCATTTAAAGGGCAACTAAAGCCTAAAAACAACACAGAATCAGAAGGCAGTAGTGGTGATAATTTCTACCTCGACTTATACTCGAGTCAATCAGTTTTTACAAATTTTTCAGGTAAAAATAGGTACCTTGACTTATACTCGGATCGACTTATACTTGAGTATATACGGTAAGCTTTCAAAAAATAAAATGTTGGGGTGGATATATACTTTAAGAGATGCAAACATTTAGGTGTGCTTTTGATCTGCAGTTACTATTCAGATTTTAGTTAGAAAACATCTAATTGAACACAACAGACTAATAACCCTGGTAAACTTTTACACTCCAAAATGTTTCATGCTAGAATATGCTTGTTGAGTAGCCACCACCAAACTGGTGGATTTTTTTTGTACCCTGCCAGGAGTCTATAATCAGGTTTTCTCCATATACTGTATAAAGGAAATAGGTAGCCACTATTCTTGGGAATGTTTGTAACCATGACTCCATTTACTTTATACATTAAATTATACTCATCCTACCAGCTAGAAATATTTTTAATATAATGAGACGTTAGTAATGAAATGTAATATAGAGACGCAAAAAATTATTCTAGCAAAAGTAGCCATTATACTTTATAATTCCCTTGTACCCAATGTATTATCTCTGTATTTGCAGCCGCCACAAAGATAACCCTTGCACCTTCAAATGCTGATGTTACAGTTGGGGAAAATGTAACCATGCAGTGTCAGGCATCTCATGATCCCACCCTAGAGCTTACTTTTATCTGGGCCTTAAATGGCTTTGTCATTGAATTTGGCAATGAAGATGGACATTATGAACGAACTATAAGGGTAAGAAAATTCATTGGCAGAGGTAAAAAGTTCTTATATTGCAAGATTACATTTTCTATTTATTTTTGTGTGTGTCCTTTAGTTTTGTGAGGCTGTGCAGTCTTTTTTTTTATAATGAATACAATTATATCTTTTTAACGGAAAAAAATAGATCCAAGAATTTTTTTTTTCAACTACTGTAACTTGAAAAATTCTTAAAGGACAACTCCACCCTCATAAGAACATCTTTTAGAAAGAATGGTACCTTTAAAATATGTTGATATATCATAGTTTGCCCTATGAATTCATTACTGTATGCCTGCTGTGCTTCCGGATGCCTCATGGAAACTGAGCAGTTTAGAAACCTGTACTGAGCCTGTACTGAGCCTGGGCATGCTCAGAAGAGGCAGACAGGGGATTAACATTCAGTCATTGGCTGTGATGCCAACTGTCATATCCACAACTGACATGTGTTAACTGGAAGGACATTGTGCAGGATTTCAGATTAGACTTATATATTTCAGGTTTTAAACTATTACTGTTTAGTGTTTTGGGGGGTGATTTACCTATAAGTAAGTTTTCATTTTGTAACTGGACTTGCCCTTTAAAGACAGCTCATTTTGCCTATGAAGATTAAACTGTCCTATTACCCTAAACTGCACCTTTTAGGCTATTTTAAAATTATCTAAAGGATCCCCAGATAATAGTATATAGCGGGGGGGTAGGTGGTGTTTAACAAAATCATTTGTTTGCAAAAGCATGTTCAAAATATATTTTTATATATCTACAAACAATTTGTATTTTGTCATTATTTTTTATTGAACAGACAAAAGAGATAAAGTAAAATGTTCTCTTTCTTTGTCCCTATTTTATATACATTTGTAAGATAACGGAAGATTAATCATCCTACTTTACAATTTTAATAAGATTTAGGTTGTACATTTAAAGGTTTGTGAGTTGTTAATTGAGAATAAATAATTTTTCCCCCTGTAACAGAATGATGTAGGTAGTGAGCTTATCATAAAAAATACACAACTGAAACACGCTGGGAGATATACATGCACAGCACAAACCATTGTGGACAACTCCTCTGCTTCAGCTGACCTTGTAGTCAGAGGTGAGAAATGTTTCATAATTATATATATTGGCATATTTGGTTATTAAATCATATAGAAATAATTTAAACGTAACAAAGATATTTTGTGAAAGTGGCAAAACTGGATCTCAAGCAATAATACATCATTCTAAAGGGACCTTATACTCATGCAGTAACTGACAGATTTATGTCTCCTCCCCCAGCCTGCCCTTCCCTTTATTAACATATTTTTACCTTGTATACGAGAGTTGTGACACTTGTCTCCCTATAGCAGAATAGAATGTCAGGCAGCCCTAAAATTATGATTTTCACTTGAGCTGTAACAAAAAAATCTGTCCTATTATTTGGCACTCCTGTTCCATTCTCCTGTACTTCCCTAGTATACACCCCCCAGGCTTTGGTTGGGAAGGAGGCACACAATACCATAGAAGCCAATGGTGCCAGTATCACTGTTACTGCGAAGACTACCTTAGCTAACTTTTACTTTAGTTCTCAATTAAAATCAATATATTAAAATGATAAATATTTATAATATATTGGGGCATGTTTAATAAGAAGTGCTATTAATCTACAGCAACCAATTAGAAGTTACCTTTTTACTGGTCTACTACAAGCACAGGAACATTTTTTCAGCCTGTATCTTGCCAAATAAATAAATATGTATATACCAGTATGTTCAAATTTGTGTCTTGAAGAGCAGGAGGGGTTAGAAGTAACTGGAGGGTTTTATTCCACATATATGTATTTCTTGGTAGAAATGACTGGTCACTATATTAATCATCAGCTCCTTCAGTCACACTCCCAAAGTTAGTTTTCAAGGAAACTAATAATACACAAGTAGACACAAATTATAGAGCAAAGTTTGTTTCTATACTATGAAAGGCAGTTTGTCGGGTTAAAAAACACATCACCCGCTGTGTTCATGCTGTGCATTAGAGCCTTGTACTAACTGGAACACTGAAAATATATTTGACATCTGATTGATTATTTATACATAGAAAATTATAAATGTTGGCATGTTCTATTTATATCATATTGCTTTAACTGCTACTTGAAGTAAAAAACAGTGGGAAAAAAGTTGATTATTTTTATTTAATGTTAGCCTGAAATTTGCAGACGCTATTTCCTCTAAGTTCCAAATACAATGGAATACAATCGCATTTGATGTAAATAGTTAGATTTAGTAAATAGTTTAATTTAAATAATTTTCAAAAAAATGTCCCTCTCCCAGCCAAATCACATAGAGCATGTTGCCCCAGTGCATTGAAGAGATTAAAGGTAATCCCCAGAGTTTTTAAGATTTATTAAGGTAATCATACCCAGGACAATTTTTACAGTGGGTCTGATAAATTCTGGGGGGGGAATCAACCCGTGTTTAATGTCTGTTAGTTAATATGCCCGGCAATATTGGGCAGCCTAAAGTGTCATCTGACAATCTTTTCAGCTGACACTTTATTGTGAGCGATTGCATATGTGTGGCCACTAGCGTCACCATGGACCAACCACAAGCAAGCAATCGCCAACTAGCATGTGTACAGGCCATATATTTAATTGCAGCGGAAACTGACGCATAATATAAATTATAACAACTGTTTTCTTTGTTGTCAACTGTAAATCATACATAACATAGTAAAACTATGTGTAAATATAATTGCTCAAATATAGTTTTACAAAGACAGCTATAAATAAAATACAGCGTATTATAATTACTTACTGTATGTGTACATTTTCAGGTCCCCCTGGTCCTCCTGGGGGTGTAAGAGTTGAGGAAATAAGAGATACCTCTGTTAAAATAACTTGGAGTAGTGGGACAGACAATCACCAGCCTATTTCTAAGTATAATATTCAAGCAAGAAATATTTTGTCGGAAGACTGGAAAGATGTAAAGACAGGTATGCTTTAACATCCAAAAATATTATTGTGCGTTAAATGATCTAATTACAACAATAAAATGAGCAAAAAATTTAAATATATTGAATAATTGTATTCAATAGACTTGGTATTTAAAAACTATAAAATACAGTTTGGATTTCATTAAAAAGAAAAAGCATACAGGTAGACAAGCAGTAATTAGGGAACACCATGTTACTGGTATAACACATTTTGTGGCAATGGTTGATCTCAATGATGACCTCAATTTCTGAATACATTTACCTGGTTTCAAAAAGTGAGGTCATCCAATCTGTATGTTCCTGCTTTTAATCACTGAATGAAAGCTAAGATTTATTTTTAGTGTTTGGTAGTAGTAGTAAATTCTATTAAATACTTAAAGGTATTTCACATAAACATGGAGCTGGACCTACTTTACTGATACTAAATCAATCTGTGAAAGTGGATCCTTTTCATGCAAAGCCCCATGGCTGCCTGGGCTCATGGTGGGGCCAAGAATAAGCTTTGGATCAATAAATTAAAATGGCCGATAAAGAATTGGGTATTTTAGCCTATTTTCCATTGTGCACTACAAATTCTTGAACAACTAACTTAGTTGAAAGGACCACCAAACTTACTATTCAACCCCTCCTCTCAGTATTGTACAATTTAACAGAAATTTAAATTACAGACTGATTACCTTGTACTATATTCCCTGCTAGCAGCTACTGTACATTAATCCCTGCTGGCCAAAAATCTCAACCTTTTAAATGCCCCCCCCCCTCCAAAGGTGAATGCTCAGTTAATCATTTAGTGTGACAATGTTCTTTGTTGTTGGCCAACACTCCCACCCCCTTTATACCAAGGGAGAACAGAGCTACTAGGAAGAGAGATTTTTAACTCTTTCAAGGTAAGAGTTTAGACTTGTTTCGCTTTAGACTGCAACTACATTATACAATACAAATGGTGGAATGTATTTTAAGTATGCATTGGCTTTAAAATATAGATGGTTGCAAGTATCAAACCTTTATTGCAACAACACTTCCATACAAACACAATCGGGGAGATTCAATAAAAGTTCTTATCGTTAAAAATTTTGCCCAACCAATCAGATATTATTTAATATTTGAAAGCTAATATCTGATTGGTTGGGGCAAAATTAGCATCATTTTTAACGATAAGAACTTTTTTGAATAATCCTGAATGTATATAAAATACCAATATAACCAATGAGCTGCTGAAACTACCGGAGCGGGTTGCAATTGTTATTTTACACGGTGAACGTAAAAGGTTCCACCCTGAATTACGATTTATGGGGTTGTAAAATAATTTTGTCCCTTTAGTTTTTGACATTTGTACAGCTTATTTCTTTCAAATATGGCATATATGGGGTTAAATACCACATTTAAAAGAAACCAGAAGTACAACTGTCACAAACAAAAGGCACAAAATACATGGTTACTTTAGTCTTATCAATTCTGTCATTCAAATAAAAACAAAGTTTCTGCACTTTTGTAGTTATATTATAAGAATAACTACAGAATTGCCTGACCTTTTAGTGCAAAGGCTGTTTAAAAAGGATTTGAAAATTGAGATCATTCCATATTTACTGTCATTACTGTTTTAGTTGACAATGCTTAGATTTTGTGAAACAAAAATAGATCTACTGTATATTGAATTGAATGTAATGGAATTCTTTTAATATTCTTTACAATTCTTTTAGAAAACCCAAACATTGAAGGTTACATGGAAATGGCAAGAGTTATAGATCTGATACCTTGGATGGAATATGATTTCCGAGTTATAGCAACAAACACTTTAGGCATTGGTGAACCTAGTTTGCCTTCACCCAAAATTAGAACAGAGGGAGCTGGTAAGTGTATTTCAGTTTTCACAACATTCTGTGAAATATCTACTGTGGCTAATACAAACATATATAAATCATCACTATAATCAATTGATGTGCACAATTGTAGGATGTGCACCTATGCCAAAAATTGCTTTGATGGCTTCATATTAACTTATTCTGTTATGTTTAAATCTTTGTTCAATATTTTGTCTTGACAAGTCTTTCATTCATAGCAACGAATCTCAGTCAGATGTATCTAGGATGCATCTTGTAGACATTGAGTAGAATTTAAATCAACTCCCATCATTGGCTGTTATGTTTCATGAATAACAATGATCACAAAAATGGTCTCCTGCTGTCATAAATACTTTTGAAAGATTTCATGTATAGCTTCCTGTGTGGAAAGAATTCTAAAAAATAAGTACAGACAGTTCCCAGGTTACGAACCAGAGGTTCTGCAGGATTGTACTTGAGTTGAATTTGTATGTAAGTTGGAACAGGTACATATACCTATCAAATGCAATTTAGACAGATGTAAGCAGCATTTTTAAAATTGAATTGCAGAGCTGTCCAGCTTTGTGACCATCTGTTTTAAAAAGCTGCTTCTAGTACAGTGCAAAGGGGGTGGGCCTATAAAATAGTGGTGGGTAGTCAACCACCAGTGGACAACCTGGATTGATGCTCCTGCAGAACCCCATGCATGTAGAGTTTTTGTCCTTACGCCCCTCCATTTATAGGAGTTGTATGTAAGTCTGATGTTTGTAACATGGGACTGTCTGAAAGGATAACTATATTTATTATTTTGTTTAGCTTACCAGGGCCCCTCTGCTAGATAAGGGGAGCCCAAGGAAATAATAATATGCTTGCAAGTGAATTCACATCTCTATACAGTATATACAATAAATGTATATAAGAAACAATGCGATGCAGAGAGACATGGCACTAGTAGTTGCAGTAGTTTAATAATTATAGTAGTAGTAGATTAGTTAATAATAATTGCAGTAGTGTCCAGACAGGTTGTACAGCTGGACAATATTGTAAAGCTAGGTACACACCTAGCGATTTTTTCTCTTGACCGATCGTTCGATACTTTTGACCGGTCGGCCAGGAGGAAGGACTGTCGGTCGCGGCAAAAGCAGCCGCGTCCGATAGTTACTGCGACCAATCGTGCAGTCCATAGAGGACTGCACGATCGGACGAGGTCTTCCACCATGTCCGATCGTCCTTTCGGACGAACGGTCGGTCGGACATGGGCACATTCGGATGTGATAATTTTGGTCCGATCTATCGGTCGATCGGACCGAAATATCTCATCGTGTGTACCCAGCTTATCTCATCGTGTGTACCTAGATTAACTCTAAAGGTAGGTTTTCTATATAGTTGCTTTCACTTAAGATGTAGGAGAGCCATAAGGGGGAGTTCTGGCTTCTTTAAACAAGGATGTAATGGAACATGTTTCCAACAGACTTGTACATGGCTTTGCTGTGTGTGGTCATGGAAAGTAAAGCTAGGACAAATCCTAGTAGTTAGATGGTTAAATTAAAGTATATATCCAAGCCCTCTTACCTTAACTACTTCCCATGTATAAAGTTGCTCCCGGACTGCATGCTGTTCCCTGAGGCGTGTCCTCTGTGCATGTGCAAGCTTGAAAATAGCTTGTACGGCTTTAAGAGGAGTTGCCAATTTTTCAGAAGGCAGTGGAGAAAGAACATCAGGCTTCATGCAATGTAAATGGGGAGGGGGGGGTGTGTGTGTGCTTATATACACATTTATGTTTGGGGTGGACATACACTTTAAACCATAGAAAGGATGTGTGTGATGTTTGTTCATTCATTTAAAGCTAGTAAAGCCTGTGCTGTAAGTCACACTTTGCTCCAATCCAATGCTTTGTTTTGCAGCACCTATAGTAGCTCCCGCTGACGTTGGAGGTGGTGGTGGAAGCAATCAAGAGTTAACAGTAACATGGGTGGCAAGTATACACAAAATAATTTCAGTGTTTTTTATTCAGTCATGTCAGTAGGACTTGGCACATACAGTATAAAATTTGTTTCCATAATTTTCTGACTGACAATAATGTGTCATTTAGAAACACAACATTTGCTACAGCTTTTGTAGCTATGAAATGATTATTAGTAGTAGCTGTAAATATGGTTTGGAAGAGAAGCCTTTGCATCTGTGTGGTTTTTGTTTAAGCTCAGTCATGCTGCACAGAATCACTAATTATTAGAATGTCTTTAAACCCTGTGAAATGTAATTGAATTCTTGTACAAATGACCAGAAGGAGGTTGGCTAATTACTTTTAATATAAAAATGAAATTATCTCTGTCAATTTTTATCTATTTCAGCCTTGACAGCTCCTGTGTTAAGTCCCAAGGGTAGTAACTAAGACAGACAATACGCAAGCTAATCCTTTGTTAGCAATCTTACAAAAAAACAAACCCCCCAAATAGTATATTTTCATTTATATACTGACTATAATGTCCAACTGTACATGTCAGCAACACAGTCCAAATAACCTGGGTAAATCAGCTATGTTTCTCACAGAGCATTGCACCTTTACCTAAAAAGGCTAGAATAGTTTTAAATTTTTTAAAATTTTTTTAAAAAGAAAATAACTTAAAAGTAATAAGTAATCATACATAGAATTACATAAATAAATATGACTTATTAAACTCAGTTTTATCGAATACCCAACCCTAGCCCTGGTGTCAGGGTGCTATAAAAGTAAATCCTGTAGGTACATGCCATATGTTCCCCCAACAATTTGATGCTAACCAGTAAATTATTACATTTTTAATTTAATATTATAGCTTTCAGTTATTAAAATAAAGACACAAGAATAATCTCTAAAATCTCTGTCTTTTTTTTTTTTTTGCAGCCTTTATCACGAGAATACCATTATGGGGATAATTTTGGTTATATTGTTGCTTTTAAACCATTCAACGAGAAGGAATGGAGAAAAGTTACTGTTACCGATCCTGAAAGTGGTCGATATGTTCACAAGGATGAGACTATTACGCCATCTACTCAGTTTCAAATAAAAGTAAAGGCATTCAACAGTGTCGGGGAAGGTCCATATAGCAGCACTGCTGTTATTTACTCTGCAGAAGACGGTATGTTAAAGATTTTTTTCCTAATAATAATATCAATATATATATATATAAAAATAAAACATTATAAAACAGCAACCACATGTTTTATAATGGCTCTTTATGGCTCTGTAGACAAATACTTTAATGACAACGGGAGTCTCTGAACACACTAGACTGTTGCCTGGCAAATATTTCATATTTGTACATAACACTAAACCAATTATTTCTAATGCTAGGGGAAACCATAATTCACATGAAGATAGGCAATTAAATTTGATCAGTGCAGCTTTCAACTTACTGCTGGCGACACACTTCTTTGTTCTAGCAGCTGATTGGTGAACTGGCACAACTTCCTTTCCCATAGGCACATGTGCAAAAGATGGAGGGAAGGCATGCCAGTCTGCCAATCATCACTCCATGTGAAGACCATTTAAAAATCAATATGCAAAATTACAACTTTTTCATTTTTACAAAATTTAGGTTTGTAACGTATTGGAGTATGTCATTGAAATGGTGAAATGAAGGGAATTAGTGTTATCTGCATTGAAAGCAATTTATGTCTACACACCTTTGTAAAATGGCAGATGTTTAATTAATAAAGAAATAAATCCTGCAGATCTTTATTACAAAATTTCCATCTACACAAAGTCAAAAACAAATCAGAAACACTTCAGTAAAAAAAGAAACTATACTGAAGCATTGTTTCATTAGTGTGCACACCCTTTAATAATGGCTGCATTCAAAATCAAACAATCAAATTCAGTCTTGCGTCAAATATTAGTATGCACCTGATATTAATAATGATTAGCTAATGTTTGGAATTTCCTGTAAGACACTTTCTCTTGCCCTCATACTTAAAAAGCTGTAGTTCAAAACATGAAAGGGAGCTTATTACTGAAAGGAATCAATCAGGACATGGATACAAAAAAAGTATCCAACATTCCACAGAACACAGTATCAACAGCCATCAATAAGTTGAGAAAAAATGTCTCAACAGTGACTGTACCAAGATTAGTGATGGCCCGGTTCGCGGATCCGCGGCGGATTTCCCTCATTCGCGAACGGCGGATATCGCGGATTTTCCGGATTTCCACCTTCCGAACTTTTCAAAACCGCGTTTTCGAAAATTTTTGAAATTATGAGGATTTCACGTATTTTCAAAAATGCATGAAAATACGTATTTTCGAAAATTTTCTAAATTTCACTGCTTACAGGAGTTTATTTTGTGGAACTGTCATCCAGCAGATATGGTAATGGAAAGTTCATTAAATAGCTTGAAAAGTGAGCTGGATAAGTTTTTAAAACAAAAAATATTGAAAATGATTGGTATAATTAATACATAAAGAGGGATGTTTATGGGGAAGCGCACAGGAGCTGCAGAGCAGACTTTAGCGCTTAAAGTCGCGCTAACAAAATTACGGTTGGTTAGCACGACTTTAACTAGAGGCTGTGCGGTTCCTTTAGCGTAAGTATTTAACACCAGCTGATAGCTGAGAGGGTGATATTCACCCTGAGCCACTCTGGTGTATCTCTTCCAGTAGATTTGCCCAGAGCTTGTGCGTGTGCATTAATGAGTAAGTTTGCCTTTCTTCAACCTCCATTACTATGTTACTATGTTGTTCTGTCAGTGGGTTCGCCGGTCAAAACTGAAATTCCATATTGAAAATGTTTGCAGTTCTGTGTTGAAATATACCATTTTGCAGAGGTGTGTATCTAAAAAAAATCAGCAAACCATGTTTTTCAAACAAATTGTGTATAATGCAATGCAACGCACAAAGTACAATAATTGAACTTGCACATGCAACATATTCTGTAAAATAACTTGCAAAATCTGAGAACCAGAAGTCAGAGCCAGCCTCAGCACACTGTTGTTTATTGAAATGACATTTATAAATCCACTAGTAGATGGGGAGAAACCAATCCTGTGATAACTGTGTCTCAGCACAGCTTGTGTAAGGATTGGTTTCTCCCCATCTACTAGTGGATTTACATGTGTATTGGAGATTGGTGGAATACTCCGTTGATGTAGGATTGAGACCTGAAAAGTCATTCAACCAGTATTAAGCCTCAACCCCTCAACAATTAAAATTAGATTTACTTGTGATAATGCAATGTGTATATTTTCTGCATGGTTTTTAGTGCCGGGGGAACGCCCCACAGCAGTTTCGTCCAACGTATTATCATCTTCGGAAGTGTCAGTTTCCTGGCACCCAGTTTATGTGAAGTCCATTGAAGGTTATCAGGTAGGCTTTGAGCTAATTTTTTAATTAAATAGAATGTGTTACTTCCCTCTTTAACTGTCCAAGTATAGTTACTTGTGCCATGCCATAATATTTAATCTTTCTATCACACTTTTTGGAAAATGAAAAACAAATAAATATATTTCTGTATCCAGTTTGTTGTATTTAGGTTAAAACTCCCAGCGCCAGTGGTGTTTAAGGGTAGAAATTCAAAGCAGCACACAAAATTTTCCACTTTTAAATGTATAGGCTAGTTCAGTTAAGATTATTGCACTCATATAAAAATATAAAAGATCAAGTTGTTTTAAGAGTTCTTAACACATAAAAACTGATTAAAGTATATATTAAATGGATAAATTGCACTTATTTTTCAGGTAAGGATGCAGGTCCAGCCAGTAGTAGAATTTTTAAAACGGCTTTATTGAAGTACACTCAAACACCAACATAAAGTGCTAAGTGGCAAAAATTGCATAAAAACACACTGTACAGTGTTAATAGTTGGATCCCCTTAGAATCTCTGTCTGCAGGGGCCAGGAATCTGATTTAGTCAACTCATTTCGCTGCTTTTGCAGCTTTCTCAATATTGTTTCCCTTTAAATTGCGGCATTTTCGTGCCTTTTTCCTGACTTCCGTCTTGAACCCGTGGTGCCCATGCCCATTACAGGGGCAGCTGACAGCATGCCAGCTACACCGTTTCCTTCTCAGACATTAAGCACATACACATCCATATCAGAGAGTTGTGTTGGGGAGGAGCACAGAGCTGTCAGCTGCGCCTGGAGCAACCTCTCTTGGCAATATCTTGGATCTTGAACAATGCTGCCACAATATATCTGTCCATTGAAGGCCATGCGATAGGCTGGAATTTACCACCAGGTCTTTCAGTCAGGCTAAATATTTTCATTGATATCTCAACCCGATCGACAAACTGTAAGTAAATTTCAGCTAATAGCATGGCCTTCAATGGCCTGCACATATACAGTAGTCACACCAAATGACAGTGGCACAGAGTTTTTTTCTCCAATTGGTAGACCACCAATTTGTATCAATTAATCAATTTAATTAATTGTCAGTCTAAAAAAAGGACAAGATTGACCCGTGCCTTAAGAGGTCCAGCTAACTTATAATTAGGTAAATCATCCCCCAAAATCCATAACTGCAGTTAGAAAGCTGAAATATATAAGACTAACCTGAAATGCTGCACAATGTCCTGTTTCCCCTGTTTCTGCTTTCTGGCTTTTCCAATTAGAAACTCTCAGTTATGGATTTAACAGTTGACATCACAACCACAGCTGAAAGCTATTCCCCTAGCTGCCTCATGCCCAGTGGGCATGCTCAAGCTCATAACCAGCTCACTAAATTGCTGAAGGAGAAGCACTGGGGCATCACTGGATATAAAGAGGAATGCAGCCACTTTGATATATATGTGTTTATTATTTTTAATTATTTATTTCATAGTATTTTCTGATAATATGATAAATTAGAATTTCTGCTTGGCATTTAGGTTCACTACTGGCGAATCCAAGACAAAGAAGAAGCAGCCCATCGAGTACAAGTAAAGGCTTCAGACACCACAACCAGACTCGAAGGTCTGTTGCCTAATACCAATTACAACTTAAAAGTACGAGCTTTTAACAGTGCAGGGGACGGACCTCCAAGTCAAATGGCACATTTTCTAACAAAGAAAGCACGTAAGTTTAAACAGAACTTTTAACATCAATGTAAAATTGCCTAACCACACTATAGTACATGAAGAGCTGTGACATTCACTTCCTTATCTCAAATAAGTGTTAGGCTGGGTACACACTGAGGGACTATTTGTCCCGACCGGCCGCTCGCAATGAGCGAGCTGTTGGCTGGGACAAATGTCTGTCGGTCGCAGCAAATTGGGCCGTGGACGAAAACGCGAACGATCGTTTCCATAGGCAACCGCATGATCGATAGTAATTTTCCGACACGTCCGATCATTCATTCGTCCGATCCACCCCACACCAGCCAAAAAATTTTTGGCCGACCGACCGAAAAACCGAGTGGTGTGTACCCAGTCTTAGAGTATCTGTAGTGTTCAAAACAACATTTCTTATTTTAAAACTATATTTCACAGGAGGGCAAGAGAGAGGACTCCTACCTCCCTTTCTAGTATGTAACTCAAGTGGTGAGCTGTCAAAGAGCTGCTCATACCTATTGGGCTACATTAGAGATGGAGAGTCCAGAGTCGGGCAAAGGAGTAGAAAAGCTGTCATCCACAGCAAAATCTGCTTTTTTACAGTGTGTGTATTATTTGTATGTTGATAGAATAATATTGCCTCTTATTGCTGGTAAATTAATTAAAAAGAAATCCTAGAACCTATTTTGTGTTTAACATGTACTGTATGCAGTCTTATGGTGCCCATAGACGCTAAGATCCCAGTCATGCAATATTGTGACATCCCAATAACGTACAATTGCGTATATATGATCAGGTGATCGGGATCATACAATCATTTTTTGTATCAAGGTTCTTCGTCCTGGTCGACTGTTCACTTCAAGCAAAAGTAGCTGTAGCAGACAGTTTTCTGCGACTGATTGTACGGTCCAGCATGTCTGATCGCCCATTTGTCTGATCTGGCTGCGGGGTGCCCACTAAAACACTTCTGTTTTTTCTAGGCCAATTGACCAATTTACGGAAATGTCGGTCGGTCTGAAAATTTTTCTCCTGTGTACCCAGCCGTAGAATTTGTGGGCTGACCTTAAGTAAAAGTTGATAGGAGGGATAGTAAAATTAAGTAGTGTGGCTAGTTTGAAAGAAGTTTTATCTGTTTCTTTTTTTCACCCCCAGCACCAAGTCAAAAACCAAGAATCACTAGTGCTGTGAGGTCTGGTTCACAGTTTATTATTACTTGGGAACATGTAGTGCCATTATCAAATGAATCTGCTGTGAACGGTTATAAGGTATGTTTTGAGTATTTCATGTAAATTCTTATCTATATGGTTTATGTGTGATGCTTTAAAGGTCTATGCACAAAGTTATGTGTTGACTGAAACGTGTTATACACAATAAATTATCCCACATAAGACACTGCTTGGGGCTTAATTTTTCCTACTTTACACCACTAATGTTAAGATATTATACAGTATATCACTGTATCAATTTACCTTTAGAGAGAAACTAGTAGCCTTACCCTACTATGCACAGACTGATTCTCATTATAAAAATCAATGGGCGATATTAATAAACCTTTTTTAATGTAAAATAACAATATTGCCACAATAACTATGTGATTATTATTTTACACAGTAATCGTTATTCTACTCAGCATTCGTAAATGGCATCACTATGATTAACGATAGTTACGCCGTCATAAAATAAGAATGTACTTTATATT
Organism: Hymenochirus boettgeri; assembly: GCA_019447015.1. Lineage (NCBI taxonomy): Eukaryota > Metazoa > Chordata > Amphibia > Anura > Pipidae > Hymenochirus > Hymenochirus boettgeri. The sequence continues at coordinate 120,153,611 of CM033471.1, read as the reverse complement.
CTTGTACATATGTTAAGAAAACCAGCAGTACATTTTTTGATAGTTAATTATGGCCATGTACGATACCCATGTTGTTATATAATGATCACCATTTACAATAACCATTTCAGCTATATTGTTATTTTACACTGCTTTGTAAATATGTCTGAGGTATGTAAGCGGTGATTTAGGGCTAGGCCACACTTGCTCGTTTTCTCACACGCTTATGATCCGCTAGATCACAGAGCACGTCAATGTCGGTGACAGGCTATGCACGGAGATCTGGTTTTGGGATAACATGTGATCACCTTTTTCTTGCGGATCGTATGCACTCTGATTCCGGACTATTGTGCAAATCGTTACCTTTCCGGTCCAGTGTGGCCTCAGCCTTACAGTGAGGTTCTTTTTTTATAATACTGATGACTGTGATTTATTTTTTTCTTTAGATTCTGTACAGACAAGATGGGCAAATAGATGGAAAACTCTATTCAACTGGTAAACATTCTGTAGAATTGCCTGTTCCAAAGGAAGGAGAATATGTTGTTGAGGTTCGAGCTCACAGTGAAGGAGGTGATGGAGCAGTTGCCCTCATTACAATTTCTGGCAAGTATCCTGGTTTTAAAGTAGCATACATAGCTGGTCTGAACCTAAAATATTCAAGGTGGTTTTGAAATTTAAAATGCAGAGATAAAGTAGGCAAGAATGCACCTAATGGCAGCTTATGTTAAACATGGCACACTGTATACAGTATGAAGCATTCAGCATAGTATACCAGTTCAATATCAATCCAATCACATTGCAGGAACTCAGTGCATTTAGAAATCTAGATGCTGTGAATACAAGCTGCTAATGTTTAAACAGAGCATCAGAATATGTAAATTACTTTGAATATTGCATGGTTGCTGATGCCAGATGAGCCGGTCTGATTAGTTTAGAAACTGCTGATCTACTGGGATTTTTAAACACAACCTTCTATAGGGTTTACACAGAATGGCCCTGAAAAAGAGAAAATATCCAAAGAGCGACAGTTGTGTGGTGAAAAGGTCTTGTTGAGGGGGGAGGAGGATGATCTGACTGGTTAGAGAAGTTCAAACTTCAGTAGCTCAAATAATAATAACACATTAAACCTTAAAGCAGATCACCAAGATTAGACAATAAAAGATTGAAAAAACATTGCCTGGTCTGATGAGCCTCGATTTTAGCTGTGACATTTAGGTGTAAACAACATGAAAGCATGTTCAGGCTGGTGGTGGTGTTAGTGTAATGCTGTGGGGAGCATTTTCTTGCCACACTTAGGGCCCCCCAGGACCAAATTTAGTGAAATTACCAATACCGTGGGTTACAGCCACAATCATACATTTATGACCTTTATGACAGTACAACTGCAATTGAAAAAATGTTGATTGTTAAAGGTACAGTATACTGTGCCTATATAAATATGGCCCCTAGTGCCAATTTAGCATTGTTTAAATGTCACAGCCTTCCTGAATATTGTTGATGACCATGTCCATCTCTTTATGACCACAGTGTACCTGTGTTCTGATGGCTACTTCCAACATACATCATCTTAACATTTTTTTAAAACACTGTACTCTACAATCACAAAATCTTAACCCAAATCTGCACCAACTAAGTAATGCTCTCATGCCAATAAGGACCCACATTTCTATACATTTCAACACTATGTTGAATCAGTGCCACAAAGAATTAAGGAAAATTTGAAAGCAAAAAGGGGTCCAAACTGGTACTAGCATATTAAAAAAAACTAAAGGTAAAATCTATAAATACCCATATAAATTCTGTATTTCTAACTAGGAAATAGCTGTAACTCTTATCTCTAAAACCAGGAGCCGTAACCTGAGCTTATAATGAGCATCTGGGAAAGAGGGATAGGGGTCCTCTGCTTATATAGAAATTTTAGATATAGAGTCACATGTCCTTTAACATCTATAGCATCCATGTAGGATCATTTATATATTACCTTTAGTTTTTCTTTTTAAAACGTGCTAAAGAAAAAGTTAAAGGAGAACTATAGTGCATTTAAACTTTTTTAAAAACAGTTAAAATAAAAGGGGCAGAGAGGTAGGATTGGGATATTCTACCCCACAAAATTATTTTTTAATACAGGAACGTCCAGGGCCATAACCTGGCAGATAAAAAAAACTGTATGTGCTGCAGTTCCTCAACAAAATAATATTGGGAGGTAGAAATAATAAATCCTACCTCACTCTCTCAGGTACTTTTCATTTCCAAAAAGTAAATGTTTACAGTATAGTTATCCTTTAAGGCGTTCATACACATACTAGTAAAATTGTCCGGTACAAGTTTAGTTTTGTTAATGGTGACTTTCATTTACCATTAAGTTTTAAGTTATAGTTTACAGCAATGAAGTAGGTTTTGTAACTTTTTTTTTTTTTAATTAGGTGATGCAACAGGAATCCTCCCCACTTTACTTGGAATTCTTCTGCCATGTTTAAGTCTGCTGGCATGCCTGGGATTTTGAATGTAATCGTGTTTACAACGTCCTGAGTGCAGTGTACTCTCTTTGCAGCTGGAAGCTGCAAAAAAAAATTTTTTTTTCTCTTTAATTTTTGTAAATTTTCTCTAGTACCACCTTAAGCCAAAAAAAAAAAAAAGATATATTACCCTACCGATTTATTATAAACTTTAAAGAGAATAAATGGCATTCAGGAAATCCATCAATGAAGGCATCCTTTTCAAGGAGAGAAAATTATTTTTAACTTGTTCCACTATGCCTTATGAAACACTTATGCCAATCTGCAATAGTTGCATGATCAAGCAGGCAAGTTACAGTGTTAATTTACAATACCTTAGACTGTACAGAGAAAGTAATGTCATCTTCCTTGGGTGACTTAAATAAATAATAATTTGTGAAACAATAGAGATACAAATGTTGTAAATGGTAAGTGTAAGATTAACACCATCTGTCTTTTCTATCTGTTTTCGTGTGATGCATACTGTCATTTTTAGCGTTCAAGCTTTTAGACAATTAGTCAGAACAAAAACAGTCATTACCTGGCAACAGATATGTTCTCTACATTAATTGAATGTACATTGTAATGTAAGATTTGACCATTGGAGCTGATTTGAATGGGATGAATGCAAAATTCCTTAGCATTGTCAGACTTAATACAATTTTTTTTTCTTTAAGTAATATTATATCTTTAAACTTGTCTTAATAAGCCTCAAAGGAACAGTATATTTAATTAAACATGCCATACATTTCCACAGTATTTCAGAACACTTCAGTATGTCTGCAGCTACAAATAAACAAAAAATCTGAAAATGGAAAGAGCAGTCTTAGAGGAAGGTGCTTGCCATTGGGCATGTAGCACACTGACACCTTTAGGAAATGACAACTGTATTCAGTAAAGTTGCATACATTTGGCAGGGTAAAACCTCTTAAAATGGGTGTGGATTTGGGGGAAGGAAGTAAAAAACTGTTGATGATTCTGCCTTAGAAGAATGATGATCTTCAGCCTCCCATGGGGAGCATCCTGTTTCTTTATTGGTTGATGCTACTGAGGCTTTCATCATTATATCACCAGATATAAGCGGGCTTTGGTGCACAATTAAGATGTGAAATGCAAGGGATCTCATCATTTTCTTTTTTTATTGTCTTGTCTTTTGTATAACATTTGTGATCCTAACATTTAGGCAGAAGATTGTTAGATTGCTTGTTGATTTAGCAATAAGCTTGTTGTTTTTGTGACTATTTTAAATGAAAATCGCTCAGTTGCACTCTTCAATTTCATCCCTGAGAACTTGCTTTCATGGCTTTCATCTTAAATTTGTTTACACTTTGTGATCACAGATGGTTGATACAATATGGCATGGTGTGGTAAAACTTTTGGTGACGTTCAAAATTTGTTTTGTATAGTTGATGGTGTGAATACAGTTTATCTGTGTGGTATGGTATATTTTAGGAGAAAATAGGTAATGATGGCATCATCGACAAAGGGCATACATGAATGGTATAATAACAACCCCTTACTAATGAATGTAATAGCTCTGGCTTTGTGTTTATCTTTTGTGTTCTGTCATGAAGAGAAGGATTTCCAAGGTGTGCTTCAGATTTTCACTTCCTGTGTGAGTGGTTTGGAAAGATCATTGTTTTGAAGCGGTTTTAAGAATAGTGCGTTTTTTAAATTATTATTATAACTATTAGCACAACCTTGTTATCCTACTATAGCTGATTTCTTTTATAAATATCTATATATATATATATATATATGAAACCATGCAAATTTTTATTAATAGAAGCAGAAAAAAAGTTCAGAATTTTATCCATAATACTGTATGGAGATTGCATTCTGAAAAAATACTAACATGAAAATTTCATTTTTTTTCTTTTTTCGCTTGAATGGAAAATATAAATGTATAAATAAATATGTATTCCTTAATGACAATTTGTTTTGCCAAATGCGATATGGCCTTTTACTTTTCTAACTACATTGTGAGAAAGAGAGACTGAAGGAGATTTGGGTTAATAGAAATATTATGGAAATGAACATGTTTATTACAGTAAGTAAACTCTTGGGGGCATATTTATAAACCATCGCTACTTTTTGCCATTATTATTATTGCAGGACATCACAATGGCCAATATTGTTACTTTCACCATATTTATTAAGACGATCGTTTTCACAGTAGCGTTTTGTGGGTCGGTAGTATCGGCTGCAAGCGATGGTAAAAATCGATCTTCTTAAAACCAACAGTTTTACATTTTTAAGTTGAAAAATCCCAAATCCTTTTTCATAAACCAGAGCAAGAATAAGGATGAGAGTCAATATATATTTTTTTTCATTTAACCAGCCCAACAAAAGTGCTTTATGTAAAGAACAGTTTGTTTCCTTATGACTCATAGTTACAGAACTCTTTGTTATAGCTGCATTTGCACTTTGTTTTTACTTTTTGTTTTTTTATTTTTTAGATTGATTTAATGAAGGATGTATAATTTTTTTTTCTATGAAGGAGCCTAAGTTAAATTTAATAAATATCAGTATTACTCACAATGTAACTGTCAGCCTATACATTTACCAAAATGTTATGTTTTGTTAAAGAAAACCACCAAAATAAAGTTATTTGACAAACTATTTTTCTATTAGGTGTGGCTTATTCTAGCAATTTGTAAGATGAAACTATACAATTCTGTTCAGAGTTATAATACTCTACAAACTCTACAAGACATACTGAGTTAGTGCTAGGCCACTCTGCTCCATTTTCCATGTAGCCACATTACATGCGATGTGGAGCTTAAACCATATGCGCACAGTGCTAGCTTCGTTGGGACCTTTCAGAGGAGCAGCAGAGAAGCGCAAAGTACTGTAATTTCCCTGCCTGCTCCTGATCGTTTTATTGAAGAATGACAGGTAAACAAAGCTCCTTTACCTCCCGTTCTGCAAATAAACTTAAAAAAGGAGTGGAGATACCCTTTAAGGAAAAAGACTTATTTCAATATCTTGGACAAAGAACAAGATTAGTTTAAAAGAGGAGGCCAGGGAGGTTCTGCGATGTAGAATGTTGGTTTGATGGCTTACCCTGAGCAGTTTTGATAAGTCCTCTTTGCTACAATGCAATTGACACCAGCTGCTATATGCTGATTGAAACAAATGGTATTTATTGAGATTCTAAATTGAGAAAGCCAGTCAGGTGACTAGCAAAGCAGCTTCAAGAACTAAAATTTACCCTAAAGCAATAAAAAATACACTTTTAAGATTCAATATCAAAGGTGAATTTCTCAGTGCAGTAAAACGATTGAAACCAACACAAATGTGAAAGCCTAATCTCTCCTGAATTAAACAGTATGCCTCATGCATGAGTGTACAAAGAAACATGACCACTAACTGCACAAGTGCAATTACAGAGAAAAATTTTTTGAACACCTCTAACATTTTCGAAATAAACACCCCTCAAACTCAAAAAAACCCACAACTATACAATTCTCTTTTGGTCATTAGGGGACCGAGACATTAACATGGGGTTACGCTCCTTCCAACCGAAACTGGACACTTAAAAAAAAAAGTTATACAGAAGCTCTCCCTCTCTCCTCTTAATATTACCTGCCTTCCACTTCTGTCAAAATGTGAAAGGATGGTGCTCAGCCATGGTTTCCTGGCAATTCACATGCTTCCCTGTGGTGGTGGGCCCCTATTAACCAGGTTGCGGCATGCTTTAACCATTGCCTCTATTGCCAGAAGACTTGGTTGGACAAGACTTCAGCCTCCAATTAAACTACAGCACTCCCATCTCACTACTGTCACCTACATTGGGGTCTTTAAATAATTCTGCTTTCTATTACACAGCTACTCATTGTGTTTTTTCCATGTGGTGTTACAGACTCTCCCATGCATTAATTACTGGACAGCGTATCGGCTCCTGTTCCTTTCTATTAAAGTGTGTTTCTCAAAGTTTCCATATGCTGACTGGCCCTAAAATGATCCTTGCAGACAGATGATCTAACAGAATCATAAGAAGGAATTTCTAGCATCTCCATAGCCGAACACGCCTTAGGGTCTCTCTCATGGCTTAAAGGTGCTGTTATGCCATGTGCTTTTGTAAGCAGAGTTCCTTGATAAATCCTGTGTTTTAACATTCACTAATGTTTGGGGAGATTATTTCTGAAATATATATATACTCCAACAAAATCCAGTGCACACGTCATGCTTTATGAAAAATGCCTTTAATTGGCAAAATACATATAGGCAACGTTTCGGCCCTGAGTGTCAGGCCTTTATCAAGCCAAGCCCTTAGTATATACACTAATTCCAAAATTAGGCAGCACTCCTCAGTGAAGTTTAATCCCGGTGCATGTGTCTGTCAGACTCTGCTGGGGAGTCCTTAAATACAGCACTCGTTTGACACAGTAGACACAACACTCGTTTGTTTTCATTTATTTAATATATAGCCATGAACATTTGACGTTTCCAAGGTTGCAGTCTTTTTTCTCATACCATGTAGTCTTGAGAAAAAGGCTGGGGCCTTTGAAACATTGAATGTTCATGGCTATATATTAAATGAAAACTAACGAGTGCTGTGTCCACTGGACCGTTATATATATATCTAATAATATATATATATATATATATACATATAGTGCTGTACTGGAGATGAAAACTCTACCTCTACTTTACAAACATATGCTTGTTTGCAGTACAGTGCTTTAAGCAATATAAGCAATATTAAATGCAGTCCACACTTTAAGCTGAGAGCTGCATTGATATATATCTATATAATACATAAATGTGATTTTTTTTTTAATAATGGGAGGTGCACTGGTATAAATCCTTATAAAAATATCTCAGCTATGTCACTGATGACTCATTTCTCAGAGTAATGGGTTTATGGTTAGTACAAAATCCCTTTTTGGAATGTACACACCTTCAGCTATGTATGTTTTCTTTTTTTATACAGACATGCAAAATTCTGAATGCAGTTCTCCATAGATAACCACTTGACTCCACTAGACCACCAGGGCTGCTTTGGGGGAAGACTCAGTATGGTCCCCAACATCACTAGGAGTCGTCTGTCATCATAGGGACTCCTTTACTGCTGCAAGCTTTGGAGGAGTTCATTTATTTTGATCCCCACGATGGCCCTTGATCAGTGGCCACCCAGACATTTGCCCTGACCATAACACTTATGATCTGAGGCACTTTTAAACACAGATCACAACTGTTAAGATTTGTGTCACCGAAAGGGTTAAATATCATTTAAAAAAAAAAAATCTCAGCAAAATAAATTGTTATAATATTCAGGGCCGTTTCTAGCCATCTTGATGCCCTAGCACGATCAGATCGCAATCCCATTGCGCTTAAAATCACAGCAATGTGGCCTATCCCTCCAAGAGTATTGGCATTAACACTTTCATAGCCAGCACTTTTCCAGCGTAATGCCATTAACCCTTCAGTGCCAGAAGAGTATTACCATTTACCCTTCAGTGCCAGCAGACTTTCATATTGATAATGTCAGTGCTAGCACGTTTGTTTTGCCTTCAACACTTTAGTGCCAGCAGAGTATTACCTTTAACCCTTTCAGCTGCCAGCAATGACATGATATACAATATGTACCTGCTTTCCATGTCTCCTCCATTGAATTGTTCACTCCTCACCTACTCTAAGTTCTAATTGGAGAGTTGTATGGAAATAAGGGGCAGGGATAGGGATATCATGGCTGCTAGCCACAGGGGCCACTGTTATAAAATCTGCAGCAGCTTTTACCTGGCATTTTAGAACTGTTCCCCTCAGTACTATTAGCTGAGCTCATCCTCCTTCCTTCACCTTCAGTTCATTTGTAACATTGTTTCCAAGTAGATGGAGCTGAATTCAGGCTCCCTACTCGCTACAATGTTACAAATTACAGCTGAACAAGGAGAGCAGATCTAACACAGCAAGCCGTCAGGGAGATGCTAGGGAGAACACTGGGTGCCCTGGTTCAACATAGGGGCCCAAGCTATTTGCCTAGGACGCCTATGCCTAAAAACGGTCCTGATAACATTTAATGTGGAGATCAGCACAATATGTTCACAGGGTAACCCTTTTGAAATAAAAAATAACAAAAGTGGCTAACTAAGATAATCATAGCCACAACATGTTCCAAACACTACTGGGTACAAATTACAGAATGATCCTTTCTCCTGCTTATATTTGTTTGTAACATCAGCTCCACCTAGTGGCTAAAAAATATACATAAATGGAAACTACCAACAGAAATAGTCTATTTTCAGTATGTTCAGCTTGCAGAAGCAGCTTTTTATCTTTCCCTCCTCTCAAGATCTTGATGCCTGTTCAAGTACTTGGTATTTTAAGCTTGCAACAGTAAGTAACATCTAACAGACCTGTTTTTACTTTTCTTTAAGCTTATGAGAATTCTATACATTTTGCCTCATGGGCATTTTAAGTTGTAAACAGCAAACTGAGGTGCATGTAAAATACTGTTAAATGAGAATATATAATGTGCATCACACAGTCACAGTTTATACAGTTTAAACGAGGAAATGTTCCCTTTTTGGGGTTACCCGCACCCGCAGTTTATTCATCTATAGATCTTTATCTTTAATATATTTTCTTCAACCTTCTTAGATTGGCTGAGAGTCAGCCAATCACAAACACAGCTGCCGGCTATGAAGAGAGCTGAGGGAACTAAGGATCGTAAGTCTATTTCTGCCGCTTTTTTTAAAAAAAAAACTAACATGGCAGTTGCGGTGGGCTGGGGTATACTACAATACAGCAAAGCGTTTTAAAGGTTGGGAATGAGGCAGCCATGAAGGGATCCGGAGTGTGGGAAGAAGGGAGGGGGTAAGGCTCCCCTGTGCATGTCCTCAGGGAGGACAAAGAAGAAGCAGGGCCGGATGACACACAGACAGCTCCTACTCTTCACTTTCTGAGACTTTGAACAGGCACTGCAGGAGAACCATAAGAAGCAGAGATGTAAGGTAAGGATTTTTTTACACTACACAGTTGGGCCAGTAGTGGGTTCAATTTTAGTTTTAGGGGTGGACATGCCCTTTAAACACAAAATGACTATTTTTTAGAAAAAAGGTCAGTAAATAAATATATATATAAGCATTGTACATATACAGGATGCAAGGGCATTGGAAGGGTGAGTGCTACTTAAAGTAGCATATTCACCCTGTATAAACTTTTTGCTATACATTAAATACCCCCCCCCCCCCAACTTATTTTTACAATACCTTCTCACTAGGAATACTCCACTGGTCCCTCACCACTCTCTGCAGCCTCCATTTTGGCTTTGTGGACTTACTTAAGCTTGTGCAGCCATAAAGCAAGAGAGCAGTGCACACAAGTCATTGGATGTGACATCACCATCACAGCCTTGATGGACAGCTGCAACCCAGAAAAGGGGCAGAGATTGTTAAGGGACCAAAAAAGTAAAGAAAAGTAAGTATGGCGAAAGTTAGGTTTGGGGGGTGTTTATAGTAAAATGTTTTTATAGGGGTGAACATGCCCTTAAAGATCATTTGCATTGTTGCATGAAACTTACATTTGGATATTTTAGTTTAAATGGACATTGCAGTTTATCTACTGCTTAAGTTACTGGTATTAATACATAAAGTAGAGATTGCCACTTGGAGTCAGGAAGGAATTTTTTTCCCCTTCATAAATTTGGTTGTTTTTTTTTCCTTCCTCTGGATCAACAGTTAGGGCTAGACCACACTGACACGATTTTCCTGCGTTTGTGCATGCATTTTTTCCAATCATTGGAATCGCGGCAACGCAACAAAACTGTGCGTTTCCATGTGCGATGCGATTGCTATTTGTGTTCCGCATTTTAAATCGCAATCGCACGTGTTTTTCTATATGTAACAAAAAAATGCATGTGCCAACGCAACGAAATCGCACATGAAATCGCATGCGATTCCATGTGCGATTCTGTTTGCGTTGCAGTGTGGCCGTGCCCTTAGACAGGAAATGAGAATATTGTTAGATGGGTTGGACTGGATGGATGTATGTCTTTATTCAACCTCAAATACTATACTATAATATACTATACTTTTAGTAGGAATGACTATTAGTCAATTAGTGTCATAGATGCATATACTGTAATTAGACTGCATCTTTGCTGTTGTACAGTCTATTACAATAAAATATTCATTTGGTTGTTGAAATACCCTATATAATCGATCATTTGAGTGCATGTTATGTAGGCAACATCATACCTTGTGCTTAAAAAGACATTTAAGGAACCAAATTAAGGATGGGGTGGCTAGGATAGAAAAGAGAGTTCTGGCTATTATTTGGCAGTGTCCCTTGCCAACACATGGATTTGATATCTTTCAAAATAAGGTAATATTCTAGCTGCAGTCTATGCAAAATTATAGCAGGATAAAAGGTGGTGTTTCTAGCTAGCACTGTGAGCTGTGACATCACCACCACCATTGCTCCGCCCCCATGTCTTAGGCATGAGCATACCCAGTTTGTCCTAATGCTGTAACTGTCTTTAAGAAAAGATTGTTTTTTGGGGGAGTGGAGCTTTTTACACAGCACATCATGTGATACACACTTCTTTGTTTATCCTGACTGAGTGTAAATTTACAAGCCTTTAAATTAAGAAACAGAGAGGCTAGCGACGTCATCCTAGGCTTGTTTGAAAGGTGTAGGAGGGATATTTTAAATAGGGGGCACTTGTATAAAGACCACAATAAGCCTTTAACTACTTTTCTCTGAGAGCTGCCAATATGCTAATGAAAAATAATTGGTTGCTATAGATATCATCTTTTCTTTTCTCTTACAGAGAAAAGAAATTGCCGAGAAGAAATACGCACTGATTAGTTGGTACTCTTTAAAATGGATATTTTCTACATGCATGGACAGGGACATCTTTAGGGTCTCATAAGCCATGGGGCACTCCAGGGCATAAATTTTTAGCCCACGCCCCTTTCGGACCTTTCTCCGCCCCCAATTAAACCACACTCATTAAATACTCGAAAAACTATGACAACATGGGAGATTGAAACTGGGTCACTCGTGCAGTAACTACTAACACAGGCACATAAACAAGTCTGCACAAACCCATGGTTAAGGTAGAAAAAGTTAAAGGGGAAGATCAGTGCAAATACATATACTTTTAAGATAAAAAGAGCAATATTTTTCCATCCTAATGACTTTATTCAGCATTTTGTCTCTGTATAAATAAATTATTCCAAAATACTGACTTCCTGTTTGCAGGACCCCTAGTAGAGACCGCCATGGTCTTGCTCTTGACCCAGTGCCTGGGTTGATTCAGTTGGTCAGTAGAGATCTGAGCATGTTTGACCCATCCAACAGCCAATCAGTAGAAATTACTGTTAGGAACATTCTAAGGATGTGGTGCATTCTGGTAGGAAGAAGGACTGTTACAACCTGAAATGTCAGCTCACTAATGTCAACAGCAGGGAACAGCAAAGGGTATGAAATCAACTGATTTTTCAAAATGGAAGAGAATATATAGAATAACTAGGTATGCATAATGCAAGTTAAGAATTGAAAACTAATGATATTTTTCACTAAGCTTTCCCTTTAAACATCAGACTACAACTCCCAGCAACCACAAGTTTATGTCTGCTTTGTGCATGTGCCAGATACCCATTGAAATTAGCCTCAATTACCCAAGTGCAGCCCACATACTGGAACAGGGCAGGCACAGGCAGTAATTGGTTTGGGTATAGCACTAGTTAATATAGTACCAGCTAATGCTGATAGATTACAGTATAAAATACTTACAGGGTTATTCAATAAAAGTTCTTATCATTTAAAATGGTGCTAATTTTGCCCCAACCAATCAGATCTTATTTAACATTTGAAAGCTAACATCTGATTGGTTGGGGCACCATTTTAAATGATAAGAACTTTTATTGAATCTCCCTGTTAATTTGTACACATTTGCATATGATCAGTATTCTCGTTCTAAAAAGAGTGTTTTTATTGTACATATACATTTAAGATATGGAATGTTGGACCCATTGGCACATTTCCATCTGGTGTTTAAAAGAGTGGGCCACAAGCTCATTTGAAATATAAGTGCGCATCAGGCTACGTTTTTATGGATTGTGTTCAATAAACTATTTTATTTTTTTGACTTTAGGGGATCCTGGGAGTGCCTTAGTTTGGTTGTGCATCCTACTTATTTCCTTATACGTGGTTTGTAAGGCAAGTAAGTGGCCTGGGGCATGCTACACCTAGGCCAGCAACTACAAATGGTTAGTTAGGTTTCCACAGTCAATGCGTTTTATTTCACCTTTCTACAGTCTAAGCACTCTATTTTACCTTTTGATGTAACAGCTATTTCAGGCCGCACAACATTAATTGTAAGTGCCATGCTGTTTTTGTAACAGAAAACACTTGTAATGTTGCATATTGTAACACCTTTATACCAACTTAGTATCATAATTCATCCTTTCTTCTAAGGCACAGAAGCTATAGCAGCTCCTAGCACATTACAATCCTATCCCAAATGAATGTAAAGCTTTAACTGGTATTTATATGCAAATCGATCACAATAATTTTTTCTTTTCTTGGGAAAAGAAAAATTGCCCTTGTTGGTGTTTGATAATAAAATGTGAATTTGAAGATGGTGCCATAGATTTTTAGCCAAATTTCTGGTCATGCCGGTTAAAGGGCATGTCCACCCCCAAAACTATAATCCCCCCAACTACTGGCCCCATCATGTAGTGTAGAGTAATCCTTACCTCACATCCCAGCTCCATCTGGTTCTCCTGTAGTCCCCCCCCAAAGTGCCAAAAACTGCCCACCAGGAGGCTAGCAGGGCTCTGCCTCCTACCTTGCCTCAGGTAGATTTTTGCCATGCGTACTGCAGCCCTTCTCCCCCCTCCTCTTCCACTCCCTCCCCTCCCTCTCCTCCCTCTCCCTCCCTCTCTCCCGATTCCCTCCCCCTAGCGTGAAATCCTTCATATGTAAGATTCCCCCTGGGCTCCCAGCCCCAACCGCTATGTTTATATCTTTAGAAAGCTCCCCAAACTTTACTTACCTCTCCTCTTTCCTCCGGCGAAGTGAGCTGCCGGCAGCCGCTCCGTGATTGGCTGCCGCTCAGCCAATCAGAGCGGCTGCCGGTCCCGCCCCTCTGCTTGCATTTTCTCGCAAGCAAGGGCCGGAGCGCGCGGAGGAAAGAGGAAGGTAATTAGAGTTTGGGGAGCTTTTTAAAGATTAAACATAGCGGTTGGGGCTGGAGCCCTTGGGGATCTTATATACAAAAATGTATTTTGGGTGGACATACCCTTTAAGTGGTGGCAAGTTTTAGTTCAATTAAAGTCATAGTGATCTTATAAGAAGAGAAGCTGTCTGCAGAAATGTATCTTATGTACATTTTTAGATTTCAGTTTATTAAGTAATAATCTTCAACTCCAGGGCAGAAACGTTTGGTTATGAATGATCAGTAATCATGGCAGCATTTTTCTTTATTGGAAATAGGAATTGGGAATAGGATGTGTTTTGTTCAAATTTGAAAATGGAAAAAAAATAGAACCAATTGCTTGTGAACAAAGCTCTTAGGGCCATATTTATAAAGCCGCGGTATAGTTTTTTAGCAATACCACGATTTTAACAATCGGTATCGTAAATTTAAGATTGTTAAACCGATATTGAAGATTTACTACCCCCATAGAATACCATTGTGGTAGTTTGAACGTTCGTTAATATGATCGCGACCATACATTTCCGACTGCGATCGTAAATGCTAAAAAGCAATACTGCTGCTTTATAAATATGGCCCCTAGCACCAAGCTCATTTTGCACTGTACTTTTAACATAAACAAAATGAGCATTGGTGGTAGAGTAACTCCATGGATTGTATTATTTGCATTGAAATTATTAGTGAGCGTCTTTAAAATCTTTTAAAGGATTTAAAATTTTTAAGGACTTTCTAAGAGAACTATTCCTTTAATATATTGATTGAAGCCCAGGAGGTTAAGGAGCTATGCCTTACCCCCCGTTCTTCACTCAATAGCGCAGGGTCTGGGAACGAAGATAAGAAGAAACTTACATTTTGCGTGATCCACCGTGGCCACACTGAAATCTCAGACCGCTTCCCTCTCCTGTACAGCTATAGCGTGCATTACGCAAGCTGTAGTGCCTTATACTCTCTTAGTAGTAGTGCCTTATACTCTCTTATTTATTAGTGAACCCAGATTTCAGTACACATTTTGTCATCTTGCTAAAGGGTATGTCCCCCACCAAAAAACTTTTTATATGTTCTTTATATAATAGCACCAACCTCAAACGCCATGTTCCATAGCTCCCAACAGTCCCGTTTTCGGCGGGACTGTCCCGTTTTTGGGGTCCTTTCCCGCTGTCCCGGCACCCCCTCTCTGTTCCCCGCATTGCCCCGTTTTTTTTCCGGGTGTCTGGTCCATTTTTTAGGTTAAAACGCTAAACCGGAAGTGCCCTACAGGCGTTAGGACCCTGCGTTGGAGACTTCCAGTCCTGCCTGCTGGTGGCGGGGCTTTGACCAGAACGAGCTGCTGGGGATTGAGGTTGGAGAGGGAGAGAGAAAACTGCTGAAGGTCTGTGTGAGACTCTGTGCATTCACTTAAACACTCCAGATGAACTTGCAGTGTGACAGAGTTATACTAGTACAGCACACACAGTATACAGGCACCAAACATTATTTCTTCCCTTACAGGGCCAGTGCTAGCTTCTAGTAAGGGGCAGTTAGGGGGGCAGTGCCTGCAAAGCTAGGTACACAGATAGTTATGCTCATATCTAGTCATGTGTGCCCTGGGGGGACAAGACTTTGTGTTTTAGTATATATCTGTAGTGTGTGTAGGTGTGTATCAGTGCATGATTGTGTCATGTGTGAGTGTGTCAGTATATCAGTGCATGTGTGTGGTGGTCAGTATACGTGCATGAGTGTCCAAATAATATGTGTACGTGTCATGTTGTAGTGTGTGGTCAGCCATATCTCCATGTGTGTGTGGTGTATGTGTCCGTATATCAGTGTATGTGTGTCATGTATGTAGTGTGTGTGTCAGTATATCTGTTTGTGTGTCTCAGTATATCAGTGCATGTGTGAGTCTTGTGTGTGTCAGTATATGAATGCTGGTGTGTGTCTCAGTATGTCAGTCAGTGTATGTGTGTCAGTTTGTGTCCATGTTTGTGTGCCTGTATGTCAGTGCATGTTTGTGTCATATGTGTGGTTAAGTGTATGTATGTGGCAAAGATAGATATAGGTTGACACAGACAGACAAAACAGGTAGATAGACAGACCGACAGAGATAAATGAATATACAGGTAGATAAAAAGATGCAGATAGACAAATAGATAGACAGGTAGACAGACAGAAAGAGATAAATACATAAGATAGACAGGTAGGTAGATGGACAGAAAGAGATAAATAGATAAGATGAACAGAAAGATAGATAGATAGACAGACAGAAAAAGATAGATATACAGACCAGACTATAAAAACAGATACAGACAAACACAAATAAACACTGATATTAGCATACTGGGTAGTGGCGTATGCATATAGTCTTCTTTTTCATGGGATTTATCTTTAAATTGGGGGCGTAACCTATGAAAGATGGGAGTGGTTTAAGAAAACGGGTGTGGCCGCTACTCACTCTCCCTTTTACTGTCCCTCTTTTGTGTTTTCAAATGTTGGGAGGTATGATGTTCATTTTTCTCAAAATCATTTGCCTTGTCTGATATTTAATGAGATATATATCAGGCTGCACTTCCTCTCCACCCGAGCTGCAGCTTAGAAAAAAAAAAAATTCTTGCCTGTGTTTGTGTGTGTCTCACTCTCTCTCTCGATCTCTGGGCTGGCTGGCTGCAGCTGTTGATCCTGGATTTCTTCAGTACACATAACTTTACAGCTGTGATTGGTTGAGAGGGAAAAGAGGGAGGGATCCAGGGGTCAGACCATTACTGATGCAACTTCCTCTGTTCTCACTGCTGGATGCTAACAGACATGCTCAAGAACATGAAAAGAACAGAGACAAGGTAATGTAACCTGTCTCTGTTCATCGCTGTATTGGTCCATGCTGCAGGATTAAGCCAGCTACAAAGGTCTGTAACTTTTGAACCACTGGACCGATTTACATGCTGTAAAGTTTGTTTTGGAGCACTTATTTGGGCCAAATAAATATAAAAAGTTAGTTTTGGGGGTGGACATGCCCTTTAACGGACTTTTCTAAATTTGAAATTATAAATACCAGATTAATGGTCTGTTCTGTTCTGAATTGCATTATGGAATGTTATGGAGAAGCACCAGAAGAGGGCAGTCTTTGTACACTATACAGTTGACCTATTTTTTAAAATTCATTTTCCTCTTTTTAAATACACTGTCTATGGTTCCTGTGTTTTGATTTGTGGCAGAAGTTCATGTTATCCAGTAGGTTTCTTCAGAACCTATTTCTTTTCATTCATTGTGTAAAAAAGGGCACATTTTGCTTAGGATGGTTGTCTACAAAATGAGGAAATTGTATTTAGAATCAGTAAATAAGATGGCAAACCGAGGGCAATTCAAAACAGGAAACTGACAAAGTTCACAAAATTCTGTGAACTTTCAGTAGCTAGATATTTTAGGGGGGCATAGCACTCCTTGGCCAACCTCCAGTGGATGGCTATAGACCCTGTGAATAAAGAAGAGGGCAAGGATAGGGACCGGGCTTTACTTTAAAAGGAAGCCTGTAGGATAAAAAGACTTAAAGGACAACTCCACCCTCATAACGAGGAATGAATGGCCACTTTAAAGTATGTTTATCTATGCCAGACATCCCACCCTGCCATTTTAGGCTTCCGGGCAGGGTGGGAAAGGGGTGTGTGGTGAGGGGGCGTGATGTCACACAGAGACGTGGCTAGTGCCCTATGGGTGGGGGGAGGCAGGGTTAGAGGTGTTCCCGGGCATTCCAGGGGTGTGGTTGGACAAAAGGGGCATGACTGAGGAGGAGACTAAAGTCTCCTCTCAGTCGCGGAAGTCTGGAGTGGACTTGCAGGAGTGCGGGAGACCACCCCAGAATGAGGGAGACTCCCAGACAATCCGAGACAATCATTACTGTATGCCTGCTATGCTTCTGGATGCCTTGTGGAAACTGAGCAATTTAGAGACCTGCACTGAGTTTGAGCATGCTCAGATCGGACAGCTAACGGGATTAGCATTCAGTCATTGGCTTTGCTGTCAACTATCAAATCCATTACAGCTGCTAACTGAAACAACCAGGAAGAAGAAATAGGGGCAAAAGAACATTGTGCTGCATTTCAGGTTACATCTATATATTTCAGATTTCAAACTATTGCAGTTTAGGGTGATTTACTAGTATATACATTTTCATTTGAGGGCTGGACTTGTCCTTTAATACCCTCTCCCCCAAGGGTCTAAATGAAAAGTATCTTATTAACTGTTTTCGTAGGTGGAAAGGTTCTCATTCATCCAGTTCATGGTAAATATGTTGTATTCAGTTAGAACCAGTTGGATGACTAGCGAAACCTCTTCAAGAACTAAACTTTAAGTCCAGTTGATCTAACTGAATACAACAGATGTGGATAGAATATGTTTTCCTTAAATGATAACTACACTCTAAAATGTAAAAAATAGAAAGTACCTGGGACAGGGAGGTAGGATTGATTATTCTTAGCTCACAATATTGTTTCATTAAAGGGTATGTCCACCCCTAAAACACACTTTTAATATTCTGCTCCCCCATGTCCCCCAGCCCCAACCGCATGTTTGCTTTTTTCAAAAAGCTCCCCAAACTCTTACTTACCTCCCCTCGATCCTCCGCCGCACTGCCCCCCCCTCTGCCTGCGAGAATGCAAGCAGAGGGCGGACCGGCAGTCGCGTCTGTGATTGGCTGAGCGGCAGCCAATCACGGCCGCGGCTGCCGGTCATTCAGTGCAGCGGAGGAAACGGAGAGTAAGTAAGAGTTTGGGGAGCTTTTGAAAAAAAAACATGCGGTTGGGGCTGGGGGACATGGGGAGGCAGCATATTAAGGGGTTTAACGCTAGGGGGAGGGATAGTAGAATGGGAGGGAGAGGGAGAGAGAGGGAGGAGGGGGAGAAGGCTGCAGTGCGCATGGCTATCTACTGGAGGCTAGATAGCAGGCAGAGACCTGCTATCCTCCTGGTGGTTATTTTTTGAGACTTTGGGGGGGGGTTTACAGGATAACCTATGGAGCTGGGATGTGAGGTAAGGATTAAACTACACTACATGGTGGGGCCAGTAGTTGGGGGGATTATAGTTTTGGGGGTGGACATGCCCTTTAAAGAGCTACAGTATAGCACTTTTTAATTTGCCAGCTTAGTCTTGGACCAATCCTGTATTAAAGATAGTGCTGAAGCCAGGAGAAAGACTGTCAGAATCAGTTTTCTTTGGGCTGATGCTCCTCACAGAAACAATTTTGGGAGGTAGGAACTACCAGTCCTATATCCCTGTCCCAAGTACTTTTCATTTAACTGCAAAAAAATGGCACCAGGACCCTCCACAAGCCCATTACCTCCATGTTTTTAAACAGCTGATCCCATGAATGAAGAAAAGATATGCGCGATCAACTGTTTAAAAGAGCGGAATCGAACCAGAAGTTCGGGTCCGACCTGTTAAACAGCTAATCCCACATATGTTTTTCTTCATACATGTGATTGGCTGTTTCAAAACAGCTGATCATGGAGGGGCCCAGGCCTCCAATCTCACTGAGGGACCCAGGCCCCTGCAGTTACACCCCTGTATTAGTAATTTTAATCACACTTTTTTATTACAAATAGGATCCTCCATAAGACCTTACAGCACTTTATATGGACTTTTTTTGCTACTCGCACTTTATTTGTAGTAGCACTTTATCAGAGATTGGCGGAATTGTGCATTAATAACATCGCTCCTTGAATGTTTTGATTAACATTTTGTACTCAGATAATGGACTTCTAATTGCCTTTAAGTGGCAAGAGAAAGAATTATAATCCCAGCCCAGAGGGGGGTGGACTTGCAAATCAATGTTGGATCCCCACACATGGCTAAGCAATTTAGTCCTACAAATAACCAAAAAGTTGTACATTTAAAGGAATAGTTCACTGCAATAGTGAACTATCCCTTTTCTACATTGATTGAAGCCAGGGAGGTTAAGGAGCTATCCCTTACCTCCCGTTCTTCAATAAACTCTTCACGCGATCAGAGGGGCCGCTCTGCTCGAAATCCTGGGCATGCGCGTTATAGCGTAACAGAAGCAGGAAGCAGTCGGGAACTGTCAGAGCGGACCCGCTGGATCGCGTGAAAGGTAAAATGTAAAACATTGATTGAAGAATAGGAGGTAAGGCATAGCTCCTTAACCTCCCGGGCTTCAATCAATGTCGGAAAGGAATAGTTCACTATTGCAGTGAACTATTCCTTTAAAGCTGAACTATAGATATTTTTAGCATTTTAAATAAGCATATTTATTCCCATCAGATCCTGCACCACAAAGTGTACAATCCAAGTACCCTTCCAAACACAGCCAGTCAGTATGTTTTTAACACCTTGCAGATGTAGCCATAGTTGGATTTAAACCAATGGAGCTGTGGGTTCAAGTCATCAGTGCTAACTGCTAAACACTGTGCTGCACTAATCACCCACAGCTGAACATTCATCTCATCATTTACAAATAGTCAAGTAACTGCTCATTATATGCTGCTTTCATTGTGGTTCATGGATAAATGAAAGATGGTTTGCTTTTCCATACCCAGTATATTAGTTTTTATAAGCATTGCTTCAGCTATTGGCACATAAAACTTATACAAGAGATCTTACTTTGTAGACATCAGTCACCTCTATATATTGCAGAAATATACATGAACATAACACATCTTACTTACCTTTGTTAATATACTGTGATCTTTTTTGGCTGTATAATCCCAGATTCTACTTTCAATTCATGGTTGTTAAATCATTACCATGTAAAGAAAAACAGAAAATGCTTCTTTGGGGTAATTGATGTTGAAATTCAGTAAATTACCTACTACAGTAATATCACCACATCCATGGTTCTTTGTAATAAGCAAAAAAAAAAGCAAGAGAGAGATACATACAAATATTAATGAGCAGCAAGGATATTAATGGCTCAATTTTTACTTTTTAATTTTCTTTGGAGACATGGAATTGCCAATATTATGTATTGTTTTGATTTACATATGTGTGTATGATTGCCCTGAGACTTGAAATTTTATGGCAGATGTCTTCTTTGTTTTACAGTCAAATTCAGCCACTTCTAAAACATAGATCTAGCAAAAATCCATATCTGTTTTTTATTGAAGAGACAAACTGAGACTTACAACAATTGGCTTTCGGCAGCTTTTGTTATTGTCAGTTCAGTAAAAATGATAAATGAGTGAAATTTAATTGACTGACATATTCTATAAACTATATTTATACCATCAGTTTTTTTTATGGCGTCTTTGTATTTTTATAGCTTTAAGTAATGTTTAACTAGTCAATAGCTTGGTCTAGGCAACCAGCCACACTAAGAAATAAAGTTTATACCATTGCATAGCCTTCAGCAAAATCTTTTAAACATCTAGACATTTGCTGATGTTACAAAAGTCCTGCTTGCCCCATCTTACTTACAAAAATGGTTACTGCTGCATGTACCACAAATCGCTTCTTAAAGGTGCACTAAACCCCTGGAACATCTTTCCAAAACTATTGGAGATTTTTGTAGCTTGTGAGTCTATGTAAATTACCTTTTAAATTATGGTGCTGTAACTTGCACTGCATTTTGAATTTTTAACTTTTTCATCCTCCTTTATCTTTTGTTTGACAAATGTGACATTTCATGTAAAAGTACAGTTGGGGAAAATTCATCCTTGTTTACATCAAGTAAATTAGATAATTGGCTTAGGTGCAATATTGTATATAACTAAATAATACTTGTAAAGGTAATAAACTTTATGAGAAAAGTCAGGATATCTAAAGGCTAAAGAATATAATTATTATAGTAATAAAGAGGATGTATGATGCCTGGGACTACCTAAACTAAAACAAAACTTTAAAAAGCAAATACATTTCATAGCAAAGTTCCTGCTATATAATCTTAAAGAGTAACTATGGTCCAAAAAATGATTTTAGGTAATTGACAGGAATTTTGCAATTTACTTTCATTGTTTTTTGTTGTTGTTCTTTTTATATATTTTTAGATATTTACATTTTTATATGTAATATGGTAGAAGCATCACCAGATCCCCTGCACTTCCCTGCACCATGTGACAATTCCCAGTGTCTCCTACTCCTCGTGGGCCCCATGGCCCCTCCCCTGTACTGTTCTCCTCCCTTCCTCCTCCCCTTCAATCACTTTAACTCAATTTCTTCCTGGTTTCTATGCCAACCACAGATTAGAAAGAGGAACTAGTATTGTGACTGCAGATTCAGAACCTCCCACCCCTTAACTTTCTGATCAGTTTCTTCATATCTTGGGCCGTGCAGCACGTAGAGTGGTGGTTGATGACTCATTTTAAAGGTAGGATCCTGGCCTTTCATTTAAAATCAACATGTTTTGAGACCAGTTTAGCTTTAAGTCTGCAGAAAGTACTCAATTGCTAACTTGTTTTTGTCAAATTGAATGTTTAACTTTTTAAAGCACAAATCTTTCTAATGCACGCAATCTCCATTTTTGGTCCGTTTTTGTCAAACACAAGCAATATGACATGCAATTTTAATTTTACCTATAATCCCCATGCAAAATGCATGCACAAACGCATGTAAAAGCATATAAGAGCGGACAAAAGCAGTTGGCAATGTGCAGCACTTTTTTGTGCATTGTTATGTGGCCTCAGCCTAAACATACATCATCCTCAATACCACAGTCCTAATCAGATCTGATTTCTCACAATTCAAGCCAGCCATGGAGCATGTTTTAAAACACACATAGACACTTACATTAATAGACCTTTGTGCAGCCTTTCAAGCCAAATTCAATGTTTATACTTTCTCTTTCTATTTATAGTTACCCTACCAATACCCTAACATTGAGCATACATTATTAAGTCTTTTATTAAAGGGGAACTGTGGTCTCCAGACAAGTTGATTTTAAATGAAAGGCCAGTTTCCTACCTTTTTAACGAGTCATCAACCACCTCTGTACGTGCTCCACAGCTCAAGATATAAAGAAATGACTGACCAGAAAGTTAATGGGTGGGAGACTGACATGTGAGGGGCTTGCAAGAGGAGGGGGGCTGCAAGGAGAGGAGGAGACACAGGGCAGAATGACTGTCACATGGTTTCAGAGCAGGAAGCTGGAAGTGCGGGGGACCTGGTGATGCTGCTGCCATATCACACACAAAAATGTAAATATCTTCAAAACTATGCAAAATAAACAATGAAAGTAAATTGCAAAAATACGCAGAAAAGCAATTCCTATCAATTTACCTAGTCATTTTTGGACCACGGTGAGTTCCCCTATTCCAGCTATTCTTTGTAATTTATTTTCTAATTTTATTTGCGACAGTTTCACGACATTAAAATTGTGGCTCTTGCTTAAAAAGATGTTGTCTAGTGTCAGTGATTGGCTGAAATTCGGCCCCTTCAGCTATTGCTGTGCATGGAAAACGCATGGAACAGCTGCTGCAGCGAGCCGAGGGAACGAATCCTAGTAAGTATATTTAGGAGATCCAGAGAAATGTTTTAACCGAGCGAAGTCTGGGCTGGGGGGAAGGGGGTTTAGTTAAAGGTGAAATTTTTGTTTGGTAGGTGGACACACCCTTTAAATAATTGGATGGATCCTTGCCAAGAATCACAGAAAAATGGTCCTTAAATGCAATGATACCAAGTTACCAACCTAAAGAGAGTTGTATGAACTCCCTAGGTGGTAATTGTGATGTAAAATTCTCATACAATTGGAATTTTTTTTTGCTGTAAATATTAAAGGGGAGCTGTGGTCTCCAAACAAGTTGAGTTTAAAACCTCTCTATGTGCTCCACAGCCCAAGATATAAAGAAATGACTGACCAGAAAGTTAATGGGTGGGTGGCTGACATGTGACATTCCTAAGGCTTCTCCTGCACAGTGCCGCCGCCGAGCACAGCCTCAGACTCCCTCAGTGAGTGAGGGAGACAGGAAGTCCCTCCTACTCTCTACTGTGTGAAGTCCTGACAGAGTAGGTAAGGGAATCTACAGCCCTTCTTTCCCACTATGTGAAAACAGCCTTTTCAGGCTTATGCACCTGTGGGTGGGCGGGGCTTAGGCACCCATGAGTGGGCGGGGCCTAGGCACCCACGGGTGGGCAGGGCCATGGCACCCATGGTGGGTGGTGCCACATAGGGCTGTAAGAGAATGGGCCATGGGGGGCCTGCAACTGGAGGGACCATGGGGTCCATGAGTGTGAGGGACCAGGGGGGCTGCAAAGGGGAGGAGGAGATACAGGGCAGATTGACTGACATTGTTTCAGAGCAGGAAGCAGGAAGTTCAGGGGACCTGGTGATGCTGCTGCCATATCACACATAAAAATGTAAATATCAAAACTATGCAAAATAAACAATGAAAATAAATTGCAAAAATTCTTAGGAGAGCAATTCCTATCAATTTACCTAAAGTCATTTTTGGACCACAGTTCCCCTTTAAAGGTTATGTCCACCCTAAAATTGAACTTTTAATATAAGATCCCCCCTGGGCTCCCACCCCAACCGCTATATTTTTTTTTTTAGAAAGCCCCCAAACTCTACTTACCTCCCCTCTTTCCTCCGCCGCCTCCCACCCTCTGCTGGCAAGGAATGCAAGCAGAGGGGCGGGACCGGCAGCCGCGTCTGTGATTGGCTGAGCGGCAGCCAATCACACGCGGCTGCCGGCAGCTCACTTCTCGCCGGAGGAAAGAGGAGAGGTAAGTAAGAGTTTGGGGAGCTTTCAAATAAAAATATGCGGTTGGGGCTGAGACTGGGGGAATACTGCACTGAAGGGGTTTTATGGTAGGGGGAGGATAGTAGAACGGGAGGGAGAGGGAGGGAGAGGGAGGGGAGGGAGGGGGAGAAGGGCTGCAGTACGCATGGCAAAAATCTACCTGAGGCCAGCTAGCGGCAGTGTCCTATATGGACCTGCTAGCCTCCTGGTGGGCAGTTTTTGGGACTTTGGGGGGGGGACTAGGAGAACCCTATGGAGCTGGGATGTGAGGTAAGGATTACACTACACTACATGATGGGCCAGTAGTTGGGGGATTATAGTTTTGGGGTGGGACATGCCCTTTAAAGGGCATGTCCACCCCCAAAACTAAATTTAACCCCTTACTGGCCACATCAAGTAGTTTAAAAACAATCCTTTCCTTACATTCCTGCTCAAATAGTTCCCCTGCTGTGCCCCTCCAAAGTCCAGGAAACTGCTGTGTAGGAGCAGTGTGTGACTCATGCTGTGCCTGAGACTTCCTCAACCTCATCATTTGAGGCATGCTCAGTGCAGCCCTCCCTGCCTGCTCAGCCAATCACGGACGCGGCTGCCGGTCCCGCCCCCTGCTTTCAATTCCATGCAAGCAGAGGGCCTGAACACTGCAGCAGGGGAGAGAGGGCAGGTAAGTAAGAATCGGGGGACTTTCTAACAATTATATTAATGCGGTTGGGGCTGGGGGAGCATGCCCTACCACATATCAAAAGTTAAATTTTGGGGTGGACATGCCCTTTAAGGTACATTTGAGCAGAATGTACCAACTTGCTGCTTTCCAGGTGCAGTAAACTTCCCTGCAGCCTCAGCATTGCTTTTCCTATCTGTGGGATGATGTATTTTAAAAGCTAGAACACCACACATCTAAGTATGGGATAGATTCAGGATAATGTCTGACTAAGGATATAAGTAGTGCATTGTATATTAAACAGATGGTATAGTAAGCCAATAAGCTAAAGCTAGAAGGAGATTTTGATAAAAAGATGAGAATGTAGTATTCTTTTAAAATATAACCTGTAAGTGTGTGTTTATATTGCCCCAATAAGTGCAATTGAATGGATGATTATATACAGTAGGAGTTAATATGCCAATCACTGAAGATTAATAATAGCGGAGTATTATAAAGAATCTAGGAATTCCTTTCTGTGCTCTCTGGAATTTGTTGTTCCTTGTGATTAATGAACATAAATCAAGGATGACAATTCATACTTGCAGCTGGAAGGGAAAGCAGTGTTGGGACTGCTAGAAATAGGTAATATTCAGAAATCTGAGCCATTTTTACATGAAAACAAATGTTCTTAGCCCACAAAGGAACAGTTTGGATGGGTCTGCATTTAAATATGAAAAATGTTCTATTGTTTCCTGTTTTGCTGGTAGCTTTCCTTTAGCAGGATCATATGTCTTTGAAACTGTAGAGGTACGTCATATAAATAGATGTGTAGTCTGTAAGAATTGTTAAGCTTGCAATACAGATACATTATCCTGCATTCATATTAATATTATAAGTGCAATAATCATTTTTATCTTTGTGAAATGTCACATCCAAGCTATTTCATTACCTGTCCCGTTAATGGACAAGTTTCTTCTCTCCTGTAGTAAAAACTGTGTTTTCAAACTGAGATTTAAATGATCTTACACAGAGACTTATAAAGTGTTATATGATGCAATCAAAGGTCTTCCTGTGTATAAACTGTATTAATTGTACTGTAATAATTTTCTTACATAGCATTATATATTCTGCAGTGATTTATAGTACCTGTAGGAAACCCACGCAATCATAGTTAGAACATACAAATTATTGCAGATGTAACCAAGGGAGGATTTGTCCCCATGCTAACCAATGAGCCAATGTGCTGCCCTAAAAGTTTAAGGATGTATTTAATCAGGTCCTAGGGCTTAAATGATATAAACCTAATCTAAATTTTACAATTTACCTCAATTATATAATTATATAATTTTACAATTATACCCTCTGTCTGCCTTAGTGAATATTCCTTATTTTTACCCTTCGTATTATTACTGCCCCTTCTATAAGGACCAGGATTCTCTATAGTGCATACAGAGGGAAAAAAACCAAACTCATCTTTACAAAGTCATTCTAATCTTTCTCGCTGCCCATTCTTTCCCAGTGAGACAGGCATGCTCCATCCAGGGAAAGAGGGAGGATCTTTATAAATAGCTCACGCTATGAGCATGTTGTAACGCTAATGTTATATGCAAAATAAACGTTTGCCAAAAAATTCTATCACACTGATTTATGGATATTTCTTTATAGATATTTTATGTGACACAGGAAAGGAAGTGGCCAAAGAGGTAAAAGGTGATGTAAAAGGAATTTCCAATCAGTCACTATCTGCATGATGAGCTATAGACACTTCTGATTAACCCTTAACAACATAGCTCAGGATAATAAAACAAACAGGAGTTTTTATGGTTTCTAGGCCTTGTTCATAATAGAACACGACATGCTCCTTACACACAGCCAGACTAAATAAACCATATTAATGATTTGGCTACATGAAACATGAGGGTATGTGTGGATGGGGGTCTTTTTATCTCTCAATGAGATTTGAGATTTGTAATAGCAGGAAATGGACATTGTGAAGTTGTGAGGAATGAGATAATTTGTTAGGAGCATGGCTGTGTATAGGAAGGATTTAATGTATTGCTGTCTTGTTATTTTAATGAGAATTTATTCAGTAAACTCCCTAATGGAATCTATACAGCATCTTCCTATGTGTTACATCATTACATGAACCTATTGCAGGCATTATAAGGCTTTGACACCCTATGGTGCATTGAATTTAAATTTAAAGTCAGTGATTCCAATTCTAGATAATGAAATATACAGGACAGATATGACAAGGGCTCAAAAACATATAAATTCATAATATTAATATTTCACCATAATTTATAATATAGTATTTGAGGCTGAATAAAAACATGTCCATCTAGTCCGACCTACTCAGCTATACCTACATTTCCTGCCTAACAGTAGATCCAGAGGAAGGGAAAAAAAACAGTATGAAGCACTAACAAATTCCTATCTGACTCCAAGTGGCAATCAGAAACATCCCTGGATCAAATGTATGTATCAATACCAGTAACCTGCAATGTTCTATGTTTTTAGAAACTCGTCCACCTTTTTTTTAAACTGTCCAATAAACCTTTTATCACCACATTCACTTTTACCATTATTACAGTGAAAACCCCTTTCCAAACTTTTCTCTTTTCTTTCAGTCTTAAGGGATGTCTGCATGTCCTCAATGCAGACATCTAATGTTCACCATTAGAACACAATAATCATATCCCCACGCAAGCGCCTTTTCTATAGTTTACATAATTGTAACTTTCCAATATGTCTTCCTATTCAATAAGGTTTTTTTTTTGTATAGATTCCAAAACTGCCCTGCATATTCCAAATAAAGCCTTACCTTATTGGAAGATGCGGTGTAGTTTTGGAATTCTGTATACAAAATATCTTTAATATAAAAAACGTTGAATATAAAATCCAATAGACTACAATTTGTTATTACTACTCAAATACACCCCGACAACACAGATTTTATGCCAAATAAATGTAAATGTACAATAAATCAACAGAAAACATTGATATACACATCACAGCAATACATACAAAAAATAGATCCAATTAAATTGCTTACATTTTACTTTACCATTGTATTGCGACTTAATAAGCGTGTCCTTCTCTCTGGATAAATTAAAGTAATTGGTTCAATAACTTGGACAAATTATTTTAAGCCAGCAACCACTTCATGCAAACAATACTGGCATGATGGCAGGTCCACATGGGTGCTTTTAGTATATGACAGTAGACTGTGTTACCTGAGGTTAGGTGTAGACACATCAGTAGTCTTGAGAACGTGGGGGACAGCCAGTAAATGAGCCCTCCTTGCATGATTACGGTTCTTCAACAGGCTGCCTATGTAGTATCTGACTTCCCTGGTATACTGTTGCCTGGAGAAAGAAAAACCCCCCAACAAACATCTTGAGTAAACTATCTCTTCATGCTAAGATACTGGGGTGGGAGTGGGTTGGAGGAAACCAATAAAAAAAAATAAGCCGTCAGCTAATCTTTTTCTACCGAACCAAGGCGTTGCTAATGCACCATTATTTTCTTTTATTTTTTCTGGTGGTTTTTGTACCATAAATGCTTAATGATTATATTAAAAAAAGAAAGCTTTAATATAGTTAAAATGACGACCAGGAACCGAATCAATGAAGTTTTTTTATCTTTCTTTCCACAGACCAGCAAAACTTATGTCTCTTTTGTTGAAAGACATTTTTTTACAGCAGGCATCCGAATTGATGTATATACTACTGATCCCTTCATTGCTTCTAGTCAAGAATTTGCAGTATGGAACCAGCTCACCTTTCACTTAGCAAAGTCCTAAAAGTACTCTTCTATCACCTGTTAATGTTCTTGAGGGATGATCAAAAAGTCCTCAAGAAAATTTGACAGGGTTTTATATCATCTTTTTTTCTTCTTAGTTTCACAGAGGTGTGGATTTGGCTGCTGTGACTATATTATTCTTTAGATGAAAGCTAATTCATATGCGTTACAAGAGAATTAAGTATATCTTTGTTTTTTTAGGATATAATAAATATTAAAAATCGCGTGTGTACGTCGGGAGTCGTGAACGGCATAGTGTCATTTTGGTTCCAGATAAAACATATCGGATTTCTCCCTAATGTGACGAAGCATGGCTTTGCTGTGAAATTCATTCTGTATTTTTACTGTAGATAATGTATTTTGCCAATAATTTGACCCATCTGCTCAAAGCATCCCCAAGACATAAACCAGTAGTAAGCGGGGAAGAATCTGACAGGGGAAAAATGAAAGTATTGGAAAGGACAATTACGACATGTGTGCTTATCTTTTTTTTATAACGAAGTCACAAACAAAAACCCAATATTCTCTGTGAAATTTATCATCCCTTTCCTTTTTTTTCGTGTGTCTGTTTATTAACTACAGATTGCGTAATGCGTCCATTCACAACCATAAAATAAAGCACAACTTGGCCTATAGCAATGTTTTGACGGGTGATCTTTGCTTTTAGCACATATATTCTGAATGAGTGTATTGCTATATTGTAGAATTATAGGATGCAGCACTGCCAAAACACAAGAAAAGCTTTGAATTACAGAAAAATATTTTTTCCAAAATCCAAAATAGATAGCGCAATCTAGTCCAAATGGTTCACTTCTTCTGCTGATAAATCGTGCTTTTTGATAAGGTAAAAATAACAACTTTCCTATTTGTGTAGAATTAACTATACCAGTCATTATGGTCTTTGTGTGGGTGAATTAATTACTTGGGAATTATGATTTAAGGAACATAATCAAGAAAATATAGTTTCTTGACTTCGATCAATTTCACATGTAAATGGGGAAAGCTTCATGGTGATTGCCATAAATTGGCTCTCGAATTAGCTACAATTACAGTGAAAATAGTAAATGTAATATCACACAGGCTCATCTTGTGCAAGCAACAAAAGAGTTGGTTGAGATTGAAAGGATTATAAAGGAATTTCTGTCCCCCCCTGTTCCCTATGTTCAAGAATCTCCCTTCATTCTTGATAAAAAAGCCCCATCACCTCTACAAACACCCAAACGTCTACTGCTTAGTAACTTGCTGTCTGTCTCTGCTGTATTAGGAACTCTTCCTCTCATCTCCACAGGCAATCCCTTAAAACATTAAAATTTTAACTCTAGTCTACCCCCCAGGGCACCAGCCACAGCTTATGATCAGTAGCGGAACATGAGCACATTTTTTTAAGAAATAAATAGTAACATTTTTATGGCAGGTTAAATCAAGTTGATTAAATTGACCAAAATCATCAACCCATGTGTGGTGTCCGTTTGATAGACTGAACCTTTTAGACCCAGTCTATATGATCTTTTGGATATATTGAACAGATTCAGCGAGTTTGATCAGAAACTACCTCAATCGGGCTTCATCACTTGCACAGCCATTTAACGGTGTATGGCTTTTAAGACTATAAACTTTAACGCAGAGATATCTGTTTTAGTTTTAAGGAAGAGAATGGTTATATATCTAATATAATCTTTATAATAATTACCTATCTTGAGTAATTATTATTTTTTGTATTTGACTCCTTTTCCCTTCATGTATGCTTGGCTACAGGACAAAGTATGTACTTGATTTCTTTTAGATAGACATGTTAAACAGACACTTAACATTAGTTTTATATTCATATCTGGCCTGCCCTTAACAGTTATCAAACTTAAACTTATTATAATTAAATGTCTTGGTGATTAGGGGCTGGAAGCTTAAAGGGGCAACTGTGTCCACAAATGACTTAGGTAAATGATAGGAAATTGCTCCCCTGAGAATTTTTTTCAATTTATTCCATTGTTTAGTATTTGCATAGTTTTGAAGATATATACATTTGTGTGTGATATGGCAAGAAAAAACAGCATCCACCGGTACCCTGCCACTTATTGTTCTGCTTCTGAAACTGTCGTCAATCTGTCCGTGTTGTCTCGACCCTTTGCAGCCCCCCTGGTCCATCCCACTCATGGACCCATGTTCCCTCCAGTTGCAGGCCCCCATGGCCCATTATCTTACAGCCCACGTGGCCCGCCCACTCCTGGGTGTCTAAGCCCGCCCACTCGTGGGTGCCGTGGGTTACCAGAAACCCCACCCCCTAGAAAACTCTGTGGAATCAGCTTTTCAGGCAGAGTGGAAAATCTGCCTGAAAAGCTGTTTTCACCAGTGAAACAGAAGGGCTCTAGATTCCCTACCTTCTCTGTCAGGATTTCACACGGCAGAAAGGAGGGGGACTCACACATTGAGGAGTCTGAGGAGGTGCTGCCGTGGCCAAGTGCAGGGAAGCCTTAGGAATGTCGCATGTCAGCCTCCCACCCATTAACTTTCTGTCACTCATTTCGTTTCTTGGCTGTGGAAGCATGTTAGAGAGGTGGTTGATGGCTTATTTTAAAGGTAGTAAGAGGGAAACTGGCATTTAACTAACGTGTGTGGAGACGCACAGTTCCCTTAAAGAGAAAGCACATGGTGAGATTCAAAACATTGCAAGAGTAGACTGAACAGCAACCATGGCTCAGTGCGCAAGGGCATTTGATTAACTATAATAAAGCTTTCAATATATGTTTGATATCTGTTTGGCATATTTGCTCCTTATCATTTATATTATCACCAGTTTTTGAGGGTTCGTAGATGCAATTAAAAAGTGAGGCAAAATCACATTGGTTCATTGCTTGTGGTGGTTGTTGTTCTGTATTTTAATAAACCTGAGAAATACTTCTTAAAATCTCCACTAACCCTCTGTACATCGCAACAAAGAGTTAGAATGACTTACATGAAAACTTTCAGCTAAAGAGCTGTGTAATTACTCTGTTAATGGAAATACAGATCAGGGATAGAGTCATTACATTCTGTTGCTGTATATTTTGTATATAGAGACACCCTTAGTGGGCGATGTAATATTGCTCTTAGGAGCACCAAGAACATGGGGGTTGTATGCCTGTGAAATACATGTTGAAGGGATCTCCACCCTCCATGGAAACTTCAGCTATATACAGGCATACCCTCCACCACCAACCTTATGTTAGAATTTTAAAAAATAGAATCAAACTTACATACAGCTACTTGTTCCAGCGGTCGTTCTGGTCTGGCTCCCCTGCCTGCGGAAAAACAAGCAGGGAGCCGGACGGCAGCGTGGCTGCCAGCAATGAGAAGATGCTAGAACGAGGATCTGTAAGTACAGTTTGGATTCTATTTTAAAAACTCTAACATAGCTTTTGGGGGTGGAGGGTGTCCCTCCCTCAATAGCACGAATGAAAGTTTTTAGCAAGGTGAATAATTGCAAGAGAGGAATAAGGAGAGCAGGGGGGGGGGAAGGCTCCTCTGCCTACGTCACCATCACTCCCGGAGGTAAGACAGGAGGCAGAGACATTTGGACAGGAAGACAGCCACTACTCTCAGTTTCCTGGAATTTGGACATAGACACAAGGGAACCATAAGGGCAAGAATGTAAGTTAAGGATTTATTAAACTGTACTGTGGGGCCAGTACATGGTAAATTTTTGTTTTGGGGGTGGACATGCCTTTATGTTCAACGCTACTATGTTAGCATTAAAACTTACAAAAGCATTGGTTGGACTGCACTTCTTCAAAAAACATTTGGCTATTGTTCAGAGCCCATTAAACATGTGTAAAATCCACTGTTTGCCACTTTGATTCAGTTTAGATATAAAACTGCCTTTGCCGACTGTATTTCACAATAAATGAATTGCATCCGTTTGAGTCTATTCAGTGACATAAAACAAAGTTCCAGTACTTGATAACATTGCCAGCATCAAGCAGTTTTTTCTTCTTTGAAGCTGCAAACTGTTTAGGTCAATGGGGTCTATTCAGAACACATGACTAGAAGCTTATATTTCTCCATCTGAAAAGAGAAAAAAAATAAATTTAGCTATAAGGTAGCATTGTAATATGCGAAATGTTGTGGTATTGCTATGAGGTAGTGAACAATGCCTTGAAAAACAATTCAAAGGTTTAATTGAAATAAATCTTTTATACTTTTATTTTGCAAGGTTAGCATTTAATGTATGCCATGTTTAGCAATTCAGTATATGAAAATATAAGATAAAAATGATTTAGCTAAAGAAATAAAATTATGCAGTAAATGGAAAAACAAAATAGTGGCTTAATACATACTCAAGTAACGCACTGCAAGTGATACATCTAGATTATAAAGCAGATGCCTCCAATGTATTCTTACAGTTTGTTTGTAGTACTGTACCTTATATTTTCTTTTCCTTTTTGGGTTCCAATGCCACAAACTAGTTGCCAAAAACATATTTGTTGCCCCCCACGTGAAATGGGCACCCAAGTTACAGCTGAGACAATACTTTATTTAACATGCCAATTGGTATTCCAGAATGAGAAGTATTTTTAATTGTAAAAAATGCACTCACCTTCTGCTCTAGGTTTTTTTTAAAAACTAGACTCCAATCAGGATTGCCTAGAAACAAACACTTTGTTTACAACTGTTTAAATGAGTTTACCACAACCTCCTTGTGTCTAGGACCCGACCACTATACAAACAATCCCTCTCAGCAGACCTCACAAGAATTGCTTTATAGTCTAACCAAGTCACTGTTTTCCACCACCTGTGTTTGTGGGAGAAGTAGGGTGTAAACACCCCCCTCCCCCCCCCCATCCCCCAAGTCCCGCGGAAAGAACCCCCCCCACCCATTCCCCCCCCCTCCCCCCTCGGTCCAGCAGAAGATAAGAGGTTAGCTGTGTGCAAGGAAAGGTTAGGTACTCAAAAAAGTAGTTAAAAGTTTCGCATGCCAAGATATAATCAATATTTTAAGTCTTTTATAACCATTATGACTGTTTAGAAACTATCATGTGTTCAAATGTTGCCCATAACTTGATTCTAGTAGGTTAATGGTATTAACATTTTTTATCATTGTAGAAGAAATCGCATAGAAAGAAAAGTTATTATTGTTCTAATAAGAAGTTTTGGGGTTAAAGTCAGCACAATGCATCTTGCCTAAATATTCCTGCAAATTATCAGGGTATCATAAAAGTTTCATTGTTAAATGGTGCTAATTTGCCCCAACCATTCAGATGAGCTTCAATGTTAAGGGCACTATACTGAACA